>CM027085.1:1692359-4092359 GCA_015343265.1 Pao palembangensis | reverse complement strand
AGTTTGAGATTTGCTGTGGTGGTGTGAGTTTAATTTTATAGTATGCCGGCACGCTGGTGAACTGACGGACACAGAGCTGGTCTGAGTCGGTGAGCTGACCCAGAGCAGTGAAATCAGGGTACATTTATACAAGGGAAACAAAAGACAGTGATCGCATTTGTGATCAAGAAGGCCCAACAGAGGATGTACTTCCTGCGGCAGCTGAGGAAAGCCAAGCTGCCAGCCCAGATGATGGTGCAGTTCTACACGGCCATCATTGAGTCCATCCTCACCTCCTCCATCACCGTGTGGTACGCCGGGGCCACTGCCAGGGACAGACAGAGACTACAGCACATTGTGCGCTCTGCCGAGAAGGTGATTGGCTGCAGCCTCCCATCTCTCCAGGACCTGTATGTCTCCAGGACTCGGGGACGAGCAGGTCAGATAGCAGCTGACCCTTCTCACCCTGTTCTCGGACTCTTTGAGCCACTCCCCTCGGGCAGAAGGTTACGGTCCATTTGGACCAGAACCTCACGCCAACAGCTTCTTTCCATCTGCCGTTGGGCTATTGAACACTTGACTACCTTTTCACTGTCACTTTAACATTTGCAGTACAGTTGCACTGTTCTGATTTTGTATATTGTGTATTTATTTCAAGAGACTATATTTTATATATTTTATTGGTGACGAGGAGGAGTACAGGACTGTAGTGGACAACTTTGTCACTTGGAGTGAGATGAACCACCTCCAGCTCAACGTGACAAAGACAAAGGAACTGGTGGTGGACCTGAGGAGGACCAAAGCTGCTGTGACCCCCATCTCCATCCAGGGGGTCAGTGTGGACGTGGTGGAGGAGTACAAGTACCTGGGGGTGTACTTGGACAATAAACTGGACTGGAGCAGGAACGCGGACGCAGTTTACAAAAAGGGCCAGAGCCGCCTCTATTTCCTGAGGAGGCTGAGGTCCTTTGACATCTGCAGGACAATGCTCAGGATGTTCTACGAGTCTATGGTGGCCAGTGCCATCATGTACGCGGTAGTCTGCTGGGGCAGCAGTCTGCGTGTGAGGGACACTAATAGACTCGAGAAGATCATTAGGAAGGCTGCACATGTTGTGGGGGAGGAGCTGGACTCTCTGACGGTGGTGATGGACAGGAGAATACTGGACAAAATCTGGACTATTCTGGACTCTCCCTCCCACCCCCTCCACAAGGTGCTGGACAACCTGAGGAGCTCTTTCAGCCATAGACTGCGGCTGCCGCGCTGCTCCACTGAGAGACACAGGAAATCTTTCCTGCCTGTCGCCATCAAACTGTTGAACGCTGCACTTTAATCTTACAATTCACATATGTAGATAAGTGTAAATATGTCACTGATGTATATAATTATAGTGAGATCTTTTATCTTTTATCTAACTTGTTTGATTTACATGCTCTGGTTGGATTGCTTCTGTAACAAAGGAAATTTCCCCTCGGGGATGAATAAAGTAACTCTGGTTCTGATTCTGATTAGATTCTGTGTGTTGTTGCACCTTAGGCCGAAGCAAGTTCCTAGTCTGTGAATTCTGTTCACTGACAATGGCAATAAACCCCTTTCTCATTCTGATTGTGATTCTGATTCTGATGTAAATACAGCAGTGTAATACACAGGAACCAGGAGGATAGGGGAGACAATGGGTGCTAAGGAGGGGGTCAGTGCCATTTGGACATCGACCCCAGGATCAAAGGGGACACGGATGGAGGTTTCTTGATTGAGATGTTAATCAAGGATGGGAATACAGGAGGAAGGGGGAAGACAAGACAGCAGGGGTGGGAAGGAGAAACAGTGCCATTTGGGCACAGGCTTCAAGAACAAAGGAGTCTCTGATTAAGATGATAATCAGAGACAGGAGCCAAAGGGGGAAAGGGAGACTACAAGACCCCAAGAGGTGAGAAGTCCTGGTTGTTGGGGAACCGGTGGTCTGAGACGTTCCTAATATACAAAAGGCAGCTAACAGGAAAGGCATTCCAAGATACAGAGACATTCTAAATGCAAGAACAAACATTCTCATACAGAGGTATAGGTATTTCAAATATAATACATTTTTCTTTGTTTTCTTCATCAGTGTCCAGAGATGATAAGCATCCATCTCAGGTCAGTGTGTCAGTAATTTGAGTAAATATGACATTCCCATTCATTGGTCGTTTTTATTAAGTTAGTTGTACCTGTGTTTCTACAGGACAGATTAACTGATTTAGAAGCCTATATCTGACATCCATGCATGTGAGAGCACCGTGCTGACCGTCGCTTCAGTACCATCATAGCAGCAGGATCCTGGTGAGTCGCACACAATAAAACTTAAATTATAAATCAAGTATCATGAGAGTAATTGAAATACAAAAAATGAGTATTGTGACAGAAAATAAAAAAAAATATATATCTATACTGCCAACAAATGACCATGTGTGAGAGAGAAAGCAAGAATTACTTTACTTTACTCAATTACTTTATGTATCATATATATATATATAATTGTTATTGTTTATATGAGTGAATATGTAACTAAAAGCTATGTAACTGAAATCAGCACAGTTGAGCACATGATTACAACTTAATCACTTTATCTAGTTATTGGTATAAGAAAGAACTTCAGTTTCTGAGCACTTCCTGCATCCCTCCGAAAACAATTAAAGACTATGTAGTCTTAATCATAGTTCATTCATTTATTTAGTTTAAATTACCTACTATCCTGTTTTTTTATGAAAGTAATAACATTCTATTCTGCTTCAGGATGACTTGAGCAGAAAGTACTACAAAATGATTTCATGACATCTTGCATTTCAGTTTCCTTGTGTGTTTGTATTCATTTCACACATTTAAGTATTGTTAGAATTCTAACATTCTGCAGATGACAATGATTACCTTCAGCAAATGTTAAGGTTTTCATTCAGATGAAGCATTTCCTTATATAAAGGGTGCCATAAATAAAACATTTCTGTGTCAACAGTAAGGCTGTTAAAAGTGACACGGCTTTTTGTGGGTGGAGTTTACAGGTCACTGAAAACACCTGACCATTGTTTGTGGTTATTTAACTACTACACATTCACGTGTGTTCCTGATGGCCATCATCAAGTTCCATGTGCTCTGCTCTTTCCTCTTGTTCACTACTGTTACACAGCCTACTACCTGCAGCTTATGGTGCACAGAAAATTAACTTCTTCAAATAAATGGTGAAAACTTTTTGTTATAAGCTAAAAGTGTAGATAAATAGATTATCTACCTTATAAATGTAGATAATCTATTTATCTACACTGTCTTGATTAAATATATTCCAGTATGAGATGGAAAAAACTAAAGGCTTCTTAATTACAGTACTTAATCTGTTCTCCTTTTGGTTTATTCTTTACTTATTTAGTGATAGAAATTCTGACACAGTGAAACACTTTTTCACTTTACATTATCAGTTTGTTTTTTCAATCTCAGTGTTTACTTCATTGTTTTTCTGCCAGTTTCCTTAGTTAAAAACCCATAACTAATTTGGTCATTAAATTGTAACCTCCAATGTCTTGTGGTGAATTATTTGGACGTTTGCAAGGATTAGAGCTAATCTTTTTGTAGTGGAAAGATTTTGGGTGAAGGGTTTCTTAAAGCAGCACAATACTGCACTTTAACTTCTCTCTCTCTCTTTTATGAGTGGCGTCCCCATGGATGTGTTGTTTTCCTCCACTTTATTCTGCTGCGCTACTTTCAGTGAACATTGGTGTCATACACCTTGAGGAGCTGTAGCTAAATCTCAAGATAGTTGAAGCCTTGTTTGCATGTCTCTCTGGTTTCTGTTGCTGAGCAATCACAGAAGAGGCTTCTAATTCTGTAAACCTCCTATAAAAGAGCAGTAGCTGGAAGATATTATCTGTGCCAAACCCAGTTATTGCAGAGAAGATGCAGACTTATGATCGAAACTGTGTGATGCTCATTATGTTAAAGTTATGTCAGTGTTTGAAAATATTTTTTCTTTTATACTTATACTCTTTGCATGTTGATGAATGTACCCAATGCACTTAAATACAATTCTTTTCACATGATATCATCTTTAGTTAAATAATTCTAGATTTGTCTGTAATAATCTATAGTTTTGTGTACCTTTTTTATTTTTTCAGCAAGCTGGTCAAGCTCAGATTTAACAGCGTTTTAGGTGTTGAAAATTTGTTGCGTTAGTAGTGTACTGACTAGCACTTTCACTTCACGTGCAGCATGTGTTAAAGCTTGATACATTACTTTATCATTTGTTTTATTTGTTTTACCTCTACAGACGTGTGTGTGTGTGTCATAATGGAGCTCTTAAAAAGGTAATTTCTCGTGTTCAGCAAGACACAGAGAACATGGAAATATATGAGGATTGGTCACATGGATGAAACCGCATGGGAAAAGAGTGTTGATCCTCTGCTGATAAATGCTGTTGGACTGAACTCAGCTCCCTGTAATAATCTCCTGCTGACTTTTTCTTCACAGCCTTTATCCCAGTAGGTGCTGGCAAAACATTGACAGGAGCACAACATACTAGCTGTGAGGTCTCAGTGGAGAAGATCACATTGGTTATATGCTTACTCATCTTGTTGCACGTGACTGAATTTCATAGAAAGTTTTTCTTGGCTCTGCTCCTTGAAAACCTGATCCATCCCGAATGGTGCCTGAGGGAGCTGTTTAAGTCTTCAACTTCTCCTGGTTCCCTGGCAAGAATCGCCTGTAGCGTGCCAGAGGGCAGATTTTACTCAGTTTGATCTTTATTGATCTAAGGGTTGGGTCAGTACCTACAGGGTTATCATTTATTTCTGTAAATTTGTGTTTTACCTACTGTCTTAATATTCAGCAAACAGCCATGTTTATGTAGAGCATATAGAATTATTCTATTCCAAAAAAAGCAGAATTCCAACAAATTAGGCAATTTTAAACATTTGCACTGTAAGTATTTGCTATTCTTTTATCAGTCTAAATGTGTCATTGTGACGGTACATTCTGCCAAAAATGTGCGTTTCGCGGTACGCGCCTGTACCGACTCACGTTGAAAACATTCTTTTTTAAGAGAGTCCAATAATCAATAATCGGCTTTAATATCAACCAATCCGGACAGTGTGGGGGAGGACCCATGAGGCTTTTTTTTTTTTTTTTTTTTTTCTTTTCAAAACGTTGTGTAGGTCTGTCTCGTGCGAAAGTGAGCTCGCGTCGCTTCCACGGTGTTAAGGAAGTGGTCTTCGTCATGTGCGTTCACCGGAGCTACGGTCCTTAGAACAGAGCAGTTATCAGACAGGAGGAAGTTGAACCACCGTGAAGAACCGAACGACCATGAAAGGAGTCGGTAAACCCGTTAAAACAAACCCGGCGGCGACTGCGGGCCTTGTGTCTAAGGTGTTTTTCTGGTAAGTCGACAAAACCCAGTATAGTAACGCCATTTAAATAAAAGAATAGTCAGACGTAAAAGTAGTTGTGCTTGCATTCTAAAGTGTGTAAATTTATGTTTTTGTGTAAATTTAACTTTTCTATGATTTTCATAAATATAGGCAGAAACGTGGTTGAGAAAACGAAATATCTGAAATAGCCCCAACATCCCTCCAAGTGTGTGAAATGATGGTTTCCTGATGATTCATTTGGTTTGGTTACATAAGTGTATAAAAGTGCAAAAGTCAGCTTGTTTTCAAAAGTATTTTATATAGACAATTTTATAAGAAGTGGATTGTGAAATAAACTCATGATTAAAAGCATGACTGATAATCACTTCTTGTTATTACATTATGTGTCAATTTCTCCATCAGGTGGCTGAATCCCTTGTTCAGCATTGGTCATAAACGCAGTTTGGAGGAAGATGACATGTACGAAGTGCTCCCGGAGGATGGGTCCCAGAGGCTGGGGATGGAGCTGAACAGGTATAGAAGCTTGCAGTACAGTCTATGAAATAGATTAAAATCTAATTTCACCACAAACATTTCCCAACTGCACATATTAATATTTTTGAACTTATGCTGATGATTATGTAATGTATTTTATGTAAGGGCACTAAAGATATGTTTTAGACAATGATGGATAACATCATTGTCTAAAACATGTCTGGTTAAAAAGTTATGAATAATGTGCAAATATAACCGTTTAAGTGTTTGTGTGTTAATGGTTTATGTACTGTATTGTCAATGTTATACATAAAAGGAATGTTGGTAAGCCAAAAAAGACTCAACTTTGTCATCAACAGTTACATTTCACATCAGTGAAGCCACCACATAGTGCCTTAAACAATCAGAGCTAGTGAGATTTCAGGTTTAGTAATAATACCCTACCAGTGTATTTTATCATTAATTAAAGGAATGTTTGGTCTGTTTTGTAGGTCTTCCAGCTTGAACATCACTAAAACTGTAGGCATCACTATGTTCAACAAGACTAGACTGGATGTTTTAAAAATAACATGAAGCAATCATTATACACCTAGAGACTGGAAAAAAAAAAAAAAAAAATCAGAAAACTAGACCGAAACATGTTAACCAGGCTTTTTCGATTACTACATCTCAAAAGTGCATGTAAATGCATCAGATATAGTTATAACTACCTGATTACTCTGTTACATTATAAAAATAACATTTTTATTGTCACGTAAATGGTTCTCATTGCTCCAACTGCAACTAGGAGTTTGTAGTCTTAGCATAACGATTGAGACCTTTTCTGAAATAAAAATGCAAGATTCTAAAATGGTTAATGTCTAAATTAATTGCAATTGTATATTTATGCATGACTATAAAATGCTTTAGTAAAACTGTAAGTACTTAATGAGTACCTCCATCGTTATGTTGCAGTTACTGGGAACTTGAAGTTCAAAATTCTAAAAAAGATCTGCGAAAACCCAGCCTGTCTAAAGCTATCATCAAATGCTACTGGAAGTCTTATACTGTTCTCGGAGTCTTCACTCTCGTTGAAGTAAGTGTGTCAATTTTGCTTGTATGTATTAAAGACCACTTTCAGTTCTTATATCATAGATCCATAGTGTAAGGTTAACTGACACAGGAAAAATATATCTAAAAATATCACATTCTCTGAATGAATACATTTTTATCATTTATCAGTTACAGTGTTATTAGTCTTTGGTGATCCTCAACCTAATTATTTTCATCCTTGTCAACCAGGAAATTATTAAAGTGGTCCAACCCATTTTCTTGGGAAAGGTGATTAGATACTTTGAAAATTACAAAGCAGACGATATGAATGCTCTATACGAAAGTCTGGGCTATGCAGCGGGCTTGTCCTTATGTACCGTGGGCCTAGTCGTGCTCCATCACCTTTACTTCTACTATGTCCAAAGGTCAGGCATGAAGATCAGGGTGGCCATGTGCCATATGATCTATAAAAAGGTGAGTAGAATCACAGGGAAACCTGGAGACTGTGTTTTTGTTTTTTGTTTTTTTTTTTTGTTTTGTTTTTTAAACATATAAAGATTACTAAAGAACAGCTATGTGTGGCCATCAATGACGAAACATTTTTCGTCACCTTTGCCCACTGTCATTTTTTTCCTAAATTATTTGAAACTGATTCAGTTTTGTGATTTGTGGGATGATTCAATTTATTCCGTAGATTTGTACATCATCAAAACTGCCTAACTGCCACTTGTGTTTATACTGCCTTATTGACAATACTTTGTTTCCTTGAAGGCACTTTGTCTCAGCAGTACAGCTATGGGAAAGACCACTACAGGCCAGATTGTCAATCTCCTTTCAAATGATGTTAATAAGTTTGATGAGGTCAGTGAGTATTAATGTTTCAAAAACACGACATGGATATAACCAGAGTCTATTTTGAGCATGCAAGGAGAAAAGGTTAATTAGAGCAAACAATACACAAAAAATATCAGTAAAATGACAGGATTGTGTGAAAGCAACATGAATAACTTCTGAGTGCCTCTCTATATTCTGGCCTGTTCTTGGGTGATTAGATAAAAATGGCTTGCTCATGCGTGATGGCCAAACAGTCGTTGTCAGGCTGAACTGTAATGTAGACTTTATTTTTGCTGTGTAAAATGTCCATGACTGAAAGATCAGAAATAAACACAGTTCTATGAATCTTACTGATAATATTAGAGATTTGTCTAGTTTGTGCATTCTGTATTGTTCAGGGATTAAATTGTGTTTCATTCTTATTTAAAGGTGACTATCTTCCTGCACTTTTTATGGATTGGACCCCTTCAGGCTGCAGCAGTGGTGGGTTTGCTGTGGGCAGAGATTGGTCCATCATGCTTGGCTGGAATGGGGGTTCTCATGTTCCTGATGCCCATGCAAACCATGTTTGGAAGGCTGTTTTCTAAGTTTAGGTAATTCATGTAAATGATCATAGTACAAGACAACATTTTCAAATAAGTAATATTCGCATTTTTGAAACATTGATATCTAAAACCTTAGCCTTAAATGGAGTGCTTTGAACTTAATATTTTTTGGTAATGTGTTCATGAAAATGCATTCTCAAACAAATTTCTGTTTTATTTTGACTTTAATTTACTTTGAACAATATATCTGTAGCTTTTAGCCACAGCAATATTTGTGTCTTAATTAAAATGTTTTTGTCTTTAGGAGTAAGACGGCTACCCTGACTGACAGTAGAATTCGCACAATGAACGAGGTGGTGTCTGGAATTAGGATCATAAAGATGTATGCCTGGGAAAAACCATTTGCTGCTCTAGTCGCTGATATCAGGAGGTAATTTTGACCACTGTTCAGGGTCTGACATGCGTAAACTGAATATTTTTCCACCTCTAATGACTTTTTCTAATACTTCTCTCTCCTGTTTTCTTAGCAAGGAGATCTCCAAAGTCATGAAGAGCTCCTACCTGCGAGGCCTCAACATGGCCTCCTTCTTTTGTGCCAGCAAGATAATTCTCTTTGTCACCTTTACCCTCTATGTCCTTCTGGGAAACACCATCTCAGCCAGCCGAGTGTTTGTGGCCGTGTCGCTGTACAGTGCTGTGAGGCTTACCGTCACATTGTTTTTCCCCAGCGCCATAGAGAAACTATTTGAGAGTCGTGTCAGCATACGCAGAATTCAGGTGTTTGTGCTCTAGACACTATGTTAACCAATCATTGATGGTAACAAGTGTTTTATTGACATTTCATAAAACAATGGCTTTATTATTATGGTCCAGGAGTTCCTGATGCTGGAGGAGATCACAAAGAACAGCCTTTCACTAACGCAGGAAAAGGAGGAGAATGCCTCTGTGGAGATCCACAATCTGACATGCTACTGGGACAAGGTTAAACTCGCTCACAGTACCAGGAAAAAACACAATTCCATCCAGATGAATTTTATCATGCTTCTGTGAAATACTACACATCTAATCGGCACATTATCCTTGTTTGAAACAAAGGGCTTATAGGTTTTTATGGTCACAACTGACACAGAACTATAATGGACGATTTAAGATTGCTAAGGTTTATAGCTGATAACGTACTTTGTGAACCTGTTATTTCCAAATACTTGCAGACACTTTTAGATTCGTCCAACATTCCCCTTCCAGGCTTTAGAAAAAAGACCTTTGTCCTCTCTACAGAGTCTGGATGCCCCTTCTCTGCAGAATGTTTCCTTCAGTCTTAATTCAAACCAATTGATAGCTGTAATTGGACCAGTTGGAGCAGGAAAGGTTGGTTATGTCTTACGAAACAGATGCAGCACTACTTTCCAAAAGCATTATGGACCTAATGTTTTCCTTTCTTTCAGTCATCTCTGTTGAGCTCAATCCTCGGAGAGCTGCCTAAAGAAAAGGGGGTTCTGACAGTCAGTGGTCAGCTGAGCTATGCTTCCCAGCAGCCATGGGTGTACCCTGGAACCATCCGCAGTAACATCTTGTTTGGTAAAGAGATGGAGCCACAGAAATATGAGCGAGTCATTAAGGCCTGCGCTCTTAAGAGGGTGAGAAAGTCTTGCTTTTAATCTTTTGTATTTTTAATGCTGTGTGATTTATCTATATATATGTAAAAATAAACATTTTTGTTGTTGAAGATGTGGGATGACATTTCCACTAATACCTGCGTACTGAACAGAAATATATGTTCAGTATATTTGTTTAGCACACATTGTTTTTCTTTTTAGCCTGTTTTTCTTTTTCTTTGTTCCTGTAACGGACCACTAACTGCACATGTTCAAACACAACTAGCTTCAGCATTCTGCTGTTTGAATTGGATTCAAATTTATTCAGAATTTATTATTTATTTTGAATTTCAATGAGATAAAGCTCTATTTATTTAACTCTATTTAACTATTCTCTATTTAACAAAAAAAAAAACAACTCGTTTGTCTTCCAATACACCATCTGGAGATAAGATCAGATATCCTACTTTGTGATGGTTAAAATAAAATGCAATAGGTAATTAGATAAATAGGACAAACAAAGGTACCTTTGTTTCCAGGATGTATTCATGTGCAAGTTTGTTGAAGAAACAGAAATGTGTACAGTAAATGTACTTGAAGAGAAACATTGAAAATCTGACACAGCTGTATAACTCATTTGGATGTAACGTTGGCTGGAAATGTGTTGTTTAAAAGGTAACATTTCAACATAAGGTAACATTTTAAACATATCTTATCTCAGCCGGAGGGGGAAAGTACGTCTAACATCTGGCAGGTTTACCATTTGTGTGTGATAAATGAACTATAAACATAGTAAAGAGTTGCTAAATCTACCAAATTCATTCCAAAGAAGTCTATACAGGACTGCTGGAAGCATTCAGCTCTGATACTACACTTTAGCAAAATAATAAGCAAACATTTTGCTTAACTGTGGCTGTTGACATCTCCGGTGACAAAATTAAATTCAAAAGGTTACTTTGACAGCACTTAAAAAGGCTGAGGTCACTAGCAGAAAATCTATTAAGATAATGTGAGGGAGAGAAAATTGCTGTCTACTTCCACTCCTTATTTCAAACCATTTTTCTGTTTTTTTTTTCATGCATTTTTTTTCCATGTTCAAACATGTTGGTGTGAGTTTACCTGAATGTTGCCCTGAGCAAGGCAGCCTGAGCTGCTGTCATCTGTCATTTCCCTGTATAATTTTTGGATTTTAGTATTATTTCTGTTTGTGGGAATGACATTATGCTGCCTGTTGCAGGATTTACAGCTTCTCCCAGATGGGGATCTGACATTGATTGGAGACAGAGGTGCCACGCTCAGTGGGGGGCAGAAAGCACGTGTCAATCTGGCGAGGTCAGAGACTAGTTGAAGTGTTTGTGTGTGTTTTTGTTGTTGTTTTTTAAAATGTTTGTAACGCTAATTAGGAACAGTCAGTTCTTAATAAGAACTAATAAATATATTCCCCTTAGGGCAGTTCAGAGCAAGCAAACATGATGAAACACAGAAAATATTTGTTAGGAATGGGATTATCAATCATTAAAAAAGATTTAGCAAAAAAAAACGAATTCTGTTATTCTGGAAAAAAGCAACAGCCACTCAACTCAAGCCACTCAAATTAAAGAATTACTGTTGTTACAGTTATTGATGTTTATGTCTCTAAATCGAAAGCTTGCACATAAATTCTGTGACAACAGTAATAGGAAATCTGCAACACAGAATGATTGTCTTTGAGGTGTATGAGATATGGAACTGTTTTGTGTTGCCTTAGGGCAGTGTATCAGGATGCAGATATCTACCTCCTGGATGATCCTTTAAGTGCTGTGGATGCTGAAGTGGGTAGACATCTATTTGAACAGTAAGCATAAAATGTTCTTTTTCAGTTTTTGCATAAGTGCATATGGAGAATGTGTCACAAATCTACAGATGGTTTGTGACACATTGACACATACACTGACTGCATGTTTATTCACAAATCAGCACACACATGCGCTCACACACACACACACACACACAAATATTTTGTACAGCAGTCTGACCTTGTGAGCCATTTGTTAAACCACAGCAGTGGTCCAAACAGGAAAGCTCTGGACTGCTGTTTGAAAGTATATTTACATTACTGACTACTACCTTATCCAGATAAGAGTTCCAGCATCTCAAAGATCCTGGAAAAGGAAAAGGTGGGGTAAAGCCAGTGTCAACTAGACAATAGGTGCAACCCCCACTGTTCCTTTCTGATAGTGCAGCCCAATAAGATACAATAGTAATTAGCCAAAAAACAAGTAGGGGGGTTATCTAATAAACATGAAATGATCTCTACTGTCAATTTATTTATCAGGTGCATCTGTGGTGTCCTGAAGAATAAGCGTCGTATCCTGGTGACCCACCAGCTGCAGTACCTGAAAGCAGCTGACCAGATTCTAGTCCTTAAAGAGGTAGGCTCACAAATGTCCGCACTAATGATAGCTAAGTTTACAGCAACCCTGTTGTGTAACAACTCACCTTGGTTATGTGAATTAATATTACTTGACCGACACCGACGTCAGTCTCGTACGTGTCATTAAGGCATTACGGCTTAGTGTTCAAAGGGTACTTTCAGCTCATCAGTGAGTGCATGAAATAGTCCACTCAAACCTGTCCTGCCTGTATAGTGAGTAGGGAATAGTGAACACAGCATTTGTGTTAATTACAATTGCTAATTTTTAATTACAAGTTGCATGAAAGGAACCTTTAATGAGATGTTTAATCATAAGTGAGACCAGCATCTTATGTGAATGAAATGGTTTTTTAAAATCTTAAGCAGTAGCTCAGTCTGGGGTCCTGTGTTGGGAAGCTGAAGGTTTTTGGTTCAAGCCCCAGATAACACAAATTACTGACAAAAGATGGAAGGTAGCAGGGGAGATGTGAGTACACCTTCAAAAAACCAGGCCCTGCGATGAGCTGGCAACCAAGCCAGGGATACACCCTGCCTCACCAATATGCAGCTGAGTTAGCGGCCTATGACCCCACAAAGGTTAAAGTGGTCAAGAAAAAAAAAATTAATTGAAATATTTTAATAAATTTGCCAGTTCAACACACAAATATTTGTGCAGCATGTTAATGTTGCCACAGGTTTACAAAACATTCTTAAAATGATTTTGTGCGCATGCCAGGGTCACATGGTGGCGAAGGGGAAGTACACAGAGCTGCAGCAGTCTGGAGTAGACTTTACATCTCTGCTGAAGAAAGAAGAGGAAGACGAGCAGCAGCCCTCACACGACAGTTCCTCCAGGATTCGAACGTTATCGGAGAACTCTGTTGTCTCCACGACCTCGTCTCTGCACTCCATCAAAGATGGAGACCACTTACCAGTTTGTTCCTCTTTTGTATTCTATTTTTATGACACATGTTGAAGTTTAGTGGTGCGGTGTCATTTCACAAACTACAACTCTTAATCCTTTGTTAACTGAACAGGCAGAGAAAGTGCAGACTGTGCAGGAGGAGAGTCGGGCTCAGGGAAACATAGGACTGAAGGTGTACGCAAAATACCTGAGGTCTGGAGCTAATGTTGTGGTTCTGCTGGTTGTTCTGTTCATCAACATTGTGGCTCAGGTACGTTGGAAACCCGGTTGGGGGCGCTAAAGAGTAAATATTTAGTTATTGTCACTGTATTGCAGGTAGCATACATCTTGCAGGACTGGTGGCTGGCTTACTGGTGAGTATCAATATTGAAGTGTTCCTCTAATCTTGTTACAGCTGTGTAACTTCTATTTTTGCTCATCAGGGCTAATGAACAAGAACAATTGTCCACTAACAGGACCATCGACCATAATGTAAAAAATATTACCCAAGAGCTGGATACTGACTTCTACCTGGGTATTTATGGAGGTAAAGCTAAAAACCTTTAATCTGCTTACTGTGCAACTTGTATTGTTTTGATTTACAACTAATAAGGATAAATTCTGTTTCTGTTTTACAGGTTTGACATTGGCCACCATTGTTTTTGGATTTATTAGGAACATATTCCTGTTTAATGTACTGGTGAGGTGTGCACAGTCTCTACATGACTGCATGTTCACAGCCATTCTGAGAACACCTGTGCTTTTCTTTGACATAAACCCTATTGGTAAGCTTACTTGCAATGTTGAATGATCATTTTTAACTATTGATCAACTGCAAGTTGTAACATAAACCTCTGCAAGATGTCTGTGTAGATTCTCACTCATCCATAAACCTCTGCACTTTTTCATGTATTATTTTATTTTCTCAGTTCACAGGCTAAAAAACCCAACAATAATGAATGCACAGGAGTTTGGCAGTACACAATTCTTGTACACTCTTAAAAATTTGGCTTTGATTTAACTGGAAGGCAGAATTTCAACCCACACACTTCTTGTGTGTACATTTACACATACAGAATAAACAATTTCAAAAATAGTTAGGACTAAAGTCGTATAAACATTAAATATTTAGTAGATTTTTTTGGATAGATGACATTCCTTTTCAGCATCTGTAATCTTTTTGAGTTAAAAAAAAACCATTCACTTTTCTTTGACTCACATCTGATGTGCATGGAAGGTAATCTGTAATGATGTTAGTCATCCAAATTGACCACAATATCTTTGTTTATTCTGTCCTGTCTCACCTCAGGAAGAATCTTAAATAGGTTTTCAAAGGACATTGGACAGTTGGATTCCAACATGCCAGGGATTTTTGTGGATTTTATTCAGGTAAAGTCCTAAAACAGGAACTGCCACTGCAGCAGAAGTGTTATTTTTAAATAGTAAAAGTATACATATTTTTTATGCTCTGACCAGTTGTTCCTGCAAATCCTGGGTGTGATTGCCGTGTCAGCCTCAGTGATTCCCTGGATCTTGATCCCTGTGCTTCCCCTCGTCATCGTCTTCATCTACCTTCGTCGCTACTTCCTGCAGACATCTAGAGATGTGAAGCGCCTCGAGTCAACCAGTGAGTATCGTCCAGTACACCGATGAATATCAGGTTTTGTGCATTTCTGATGTGCAGGCTTGGTATGTGTGCTCCTCATCCTGCAGCTCGAAGTCCCGTCTTCTCCCACTTGTCCTCGTCTCTTCAGGGCTTGTGGACCATCCGAGCATTTCAGGCAGAGGACAGGTTCCAGAAAGCCTTTGATGACTATCAAGACTTGCACTCACGTCAGAAACTTTACATTTTATTGTATCGCAAAGGGACTTTGATCACTACGGTGTAATTTATCTATCTGGTTTGTTTTAACAGAAGCCTGGTTCCTGTTTCTGACAACATCTCGTTGGTTTGCTCTTCGTCTCGATGGCATCTGTTCCGTCTTTGTAACAGTCACTACATTTGCCTGCCTGCTGCTCAGAGACCGTAAGGATGCTTATTAGAGAAGGAAGATATTGCAATAGAAGACACTAATCCTGTGGTTAAAGTTGTTTTCCTGTGTCTGTAGAGCTGGAGGCAGGCTCTGTTGGTCTGGCTTTGACCTACGCCACTACGTTGATGGGAATGTTCCAGTGGGCTGTGAGACAGAGTGCAGAAGTAGAGAACTTGGTAAGTTTTAAAATCACAATAAAATACAAGATGTAGAATTTCTGTATACAAATCAATAATGCTAGTAGCTGTGGATAAAAACTTGCAATTGTCTTTAGATGACATCAGTGGAGCGAGTGATTGAGTACACTGAGCTGGAGAGTGAAGCGCCATGGGAAACCCAAAGACGTCCTCCACCTGATTGGCCTAGTAAAGGCTTGGTGACCTTTGACCGTGTCAGCTTTTCCTACAGTGACAATAGCCCGCCGGTGCTCCACAGCTTGAAAGCCATGTTTCTACCTCAAGAAAAGGTTGGACTATTTTCTCCCTCTCTTATCCTCTGACAACTTCAAAACTCAGCTGATTAACTCCTCTCCCTCAGGTTGGTATTGTGGGTCGCACCGGTGCTGGGAAGAGTTCTCTGGTCTCTGCACTCTTCCGATTGGCAGAGCCTCAGGGAAATATCTACATCGACGGCATTCTGACATCAGAGATCGGTCTTCACGATCTGCGCCAGAAGATGTCCATTATACCTCAGGTGAGAAAGTTGACTGGAAGGCCCACTTGTCCACCAGTGACCCCTGGAGGTTCAGTAAGTCGATGCAGGGGCAGGGCTGGACCTATGTATTGGTTACACCTGCAGTGGTGGAGCTGTTTAAAGGCTCTCTCTTCCCCAGGGGGTGTTTTTTCTTGCCAGCACTATGATCACACTCCTTCTCCTCACTCAGCAGCATGGACCTCTTGCTACTTTCTCTAACATCTAACACATTGATTTACTGACACTTTTATTCCATTCATGCCTGACATTTCATCTTTTATTCACATACACTAGATTTTGTTGAGTTCTGTTTTTGGTACTGACATAAATTTTAATTTAAAACTTTAAAATGTCACATTCCTCAATGGTCTGAGATTCTGGTCCAGAGTCTGTTTTTCTGTTTTATTTTTAAAGTAATTAGGATAGCAGAGTACTGTTTCAGCCACCCAGCTGCTGTGCATTACTGTGGTGACGAGCTGTGTATTATATATACAGCAAAGATACTGCGCAGGACCCTCAAGCTCCCAGGCCTCTGGTAGAGGACCTGAGCTTAGAATGGAGGAGGAACCACCCGCGGGGGGTGAGAAGGGAATTTTTTTTTATGTGTATATATACACATTGCTGTTCCTAGCACTGCACTTCTCTGGACTGAGATGTCTGACGTTGTTCCAGGGATCTGCTGTAGCCACTCCTCCAGTTTGGGGGTCACTGCCCCGAGTGCTCCGATCACCACGGGCGCTACTGTCACCTTCACTTTCCAAGCCTTCTCCAGTTCCTCTCTGAGCCCTTGGTATTTCTCAAGTTTCTCGTGTTCCTTCCTCCCATTTTGACCTTGGGGTTTCCAGCCCATACTCCACACAGATGTTTCTGTAGACTATGCCAGCCACTTGCTTATGGCGTTCCATGTATGCTTTCCCTGCCAGCATCTTACACCCTGCAGTTATGTGTTGGATTGTCTCAGGTGCCTCTTTGCGCAGCCTAACCGGTCTGGTGTTTTTTATTTATATATATATGTATATATATATGTGTGTATATATATATATATGTGTGTATATGTATATATATGTATATATATGTGTGTGTGTATATGTATATATATGTGTGTGTGTATATGTATATATATGTGTATATATATATATATATATATATATATATATATTTGTGTATATGTATATATATATGTGTATGTATATATATATATATATATATATATTTATATATATGTATATATATATATATATGTGTATATATATGTGTGTATATATATATATATGTATGTATATGTATGTGTATATGTATGTATGTATACATATATGTGTGTATGTGTGTGTGTGTGTCATTGGCTCGCAGCAAAACTGTGATTGTCATTGTACTTTTGATTGTTTAGCCCACCTCGGAACAGCTGGTACAAGGAAGGCTGAGAGTAAAACCAGGGCTTTAATTTCAAACCTTGACCCTCATTGAATGTGTAATATATATATATTTTTACATAGTGTAGAAAGTTACTAGAAATTATATTCAAATCTGTTCCTGTTACAGCATCAATGCACAAAATCACTGAAGTAAATCAGATAATTTTAAGAAGCCTTTTCAGCGTTACTAACCAGTGTGTGTGTAATTGTGCACATGTATTTCAGGACCCAGTGCTGTTTACCGGTTCCATGAGGAAGAACCTGGATCCGTTTAACCAACACACAGATGAGGAATTGTGGAAGGCTCTGGCTGAGGTCAGTAATTAAGACAAACATGCTCCTTATTAATCTCATGCATAAAAGGTTATATGGAAAGTACTGGTGCAGTAAACTGTGGTAAATTAAATTTGCTTTAAAGGCCTTATTAAATTTCATAGTTTTTTTTTTTTTCAGCGATTCTTTGGTAAAGATTGTGAAGTGGCAGCCATTTGTACATCCATGGTTTCATTAACCTCCAGGTGCAGCTGAAGTCAGTGGTGGAGGACCTTCCGGGGAAGCTGGAGACAGTGTTGGCAGAGTCAGGCTCCAACTTCAGCGTGGGGCAGAGACAGCTGGTGTGTCTGGCCAGAGCGATCCTGAGGAAGAACCGCATCCTCATCATCGACGAGGCCACGGCCAACGTGGATCCCAGGTACCGTCGCAGAGCAGCCAACTCAGCTCTCAGCAGGGTTTCTTTCTACCTATGACCTTATGTAACCAGTTGTACGTGTGCCTGCAGGACGGATGAATTGATCCAGAAAACCATACGGGACAAGTTCAGAGAGTGCACCGTGCTGACGATCGCGCATCGCCTCAACACCATCATTGACAGTGACAGGATACTGGTGAGCAGCTCCTCATAAGTGATGATGATGGCAACAAGAGTGAGGCAGAAGAGACTTGAAGCTGACAGAATTTTGTAGACGAGTCATATTTCTTGCATGCGGTCGCAACAGGTTTCTGTTTGGGTTGTTTTCAGGTTCTTGATGCAGGAAACATACATGCATATGATGCACCGTACACACTACTCCAAGATCCACATGGCATCTTTTACAAAATGGTGCAGCAGACAGGAAGGCAAGAGGCAGCAGTTTTGTTGGCAGCATCTAAAGAGGTGAGTTAGGTCTTAAATAGCACTACTGAATTTGCCAAGTGTGGGTTCTCAGCCTTGGTATAAAATGACGTATAAACTAGGAGGAGGAAAATGTTTGCATTTGCATGACATTTCCTTGCTGTGCTTGTCTGCAGGCTTACGGAGGCAGGGTCCATCCCAGCACCATGAATGGACATGCAGACGTTCTGGACAAGGACTGTAACTTGGTTATCTTTGAGACTGCTCTCTGATGTTGACAGTGGCTGGTTTTTTCCACTACAACTCTTTAAGAAGACAGAACAGGATGTAAACACATGCAATTTTGTATTTAATGAACATCGACATTTATCCGACTGTTGTGATGGACGTGCCTTATCTTTCTGTGAATGAAAGTAAAGGATATTTACATTGTCTTTGAGTAAGTACCTGTTTGACTGGACCCAGCTGTTGCACCATCATCACCAGTATCCTGTCAATGATGGTGTTGAGGCGATGCGCGATCGTCAGCACGGTGCACTCTCTGAACTTGTCCCGTATGGTTTTCTGGATCAATTCATCCGTCCTGCAAGCACACGTACAACTGGTTACATAAGGTCATAGGTAGAAAGAAACCCTGCTGAGAGCTGAGTTGGCTGCTCTGCGACGGTACCTGGGATCCACGTTGGCCGTGGCCTCGTCGATGATGAGGATGCGGTTCTTCCTCAGGATCGCTCTGGCCAGACACACCAGCTGTCTCTGCCCCACGCTGAAGGTGGAGCCTGACTCTGCCAACACCGTCTCCAGCTTCCCCGGAAGGTCCTCCACCACTGACTTCAGCTGCACCTGGAGGGAGGGAGAGTGGAGTCAGGGTTAGGATCAGCAACCTCATGTGGAGTTAATGAGCCTAAGGGACACCTGCCTCTTCCAGGGCATTCCAGAGGTCTTTGTCTTTGGTAAAAGGGTCCAGGTTTTTCCTCAGTGTCTGTAAAGAGGACTGGGTCCTGACAAAAGAAAGCAGCAGAAGTCACATGGTAGGTCACACACACCTAATTTGTGGAGGTCACCTTTTTACCTGAGGTATGATGGACATCTTTTGGCGCAGTTTGTGGATGCCAATTTTGGATGTCTGAACACCATCGATGCAGATCTTCCCTTCAGGCTCCGCTAGGTGGAACAGAGCAGAGACCAGAGAACTCTTTCCAGCGCCAGTTCGACCCACAACACCAACCTGATTTACAGAAAATCACACTGTCTACACCTAGAGTCCGTCATGTGACAAAGGACCAGAAGCTGCATTTGGTCTGGATTTCTTACCTTCTCACTGGGTTGGAAACTGAAGCTGATGTCTTTGAGGACTAGAGATCCATTTGGGCTGTAGTTCACATGGCTGAAAGTCACCTGACCTTTTAGGGCCAATCAGGCGGAGGTTCCTGTTGGAATTTCCAGGGTGTTTCGCTCTTCAGCGCCGTGTACTCCACCACCCTCTCCACTGAGGTCATCTAAAAGGCACATATATATTTACCTCTACCCTTTGCCATTTTTGGTTATTTGATTAAAAAAAAAAAAAAAAAAAACAACCTTTACTTCTCACCATGTTTTCCACCTCAGCAATTTGTGTCATTGTCCACTGGAAATTTCCCACCATTGTCACAGCGTAGGTCAGCACCAGACCCACCTCCCCTGCCTGCAGCCCTGACAAATAGACATATCGCTGGTGTAAGAAGCTCATATCAGTTGGTCTATTATTAAAAACAGTGTTTCTATTTCTCACCATTTCTAAATAGGATGCAGCCATATGTTAACATGATAAATACAGAGCAAATGCTGTCGAGTCGAAAATGCAAACCAACGCGAGGTCATCAGGAACAAAAATCACGCCTCTACAGGTGGAAAACAATAAGATAATAAAACTTACTGCATGAGACAAAAATGATATTTACTTGGAGCCTCAAGACGTTTCACATTTCGGAATATGCGGAGGTAGAAACGCCTCAAGTACAAGAAAACAGCAGCGGGATGGGGACGGGCATGATGGGGATGACTGAAGCTGCCACCGACACAACGCCGACGTTCTGCAAAAATAACTGAAAACAAAAACAACAAAAAACACATGTATGGTTAAAGGGGAAATCAGTACACCTCTGTGGAAAAGGTACATTTCAGCACTTTCTCACTTGATAGAAGTCTACAAAGGTGATGGGTAACTTGGATGCTGAGGTAACACGTGAGATTAGACTGATGTGAGGGATTAACATTAACGGCAACCAACGTCCACCACGAGAGCATTTGGTTAATTTGTGTTGTGAAAAACATTTTAAATCCTCATTTGCCTTTTCCAACAGTACGATTTTAGATAAGATTACATATACTAGAGGTATATGTAATCTGCAGTAAGGTTTTAACTACCACTCAATTGTTTTCCTGAATCTTTAAATAGTTCTTTTATATACTGAGTTTTTCTTTCCTCTCATAACATGTCTCAGGTGGGAACACTGACTGGGACTAAACCTCTGCACCATGACAGACTGGAGAATTTCTTTTGCTGTTTCTTTGTGAAACAAATTCCAGATTTCTCTGCCAGGTGTACAGTGTTTTTTTTTTTAATTCACTGGCTTTAAGCGGTTCTGTGTGTTTTCTGCTGGGTGCACCACTTTGCTTCTGAGAAAAGGATCCCTGGTTCTACGTACTCACTCACTGTTTAAAAAGATGCTTCCCAACCGCAGAATCCACAGCGCTTAAAGGGTCATCCAGGAAATAGGGCTGCGTATCGGGATGCTGACATCTGACACACACACACCAGACAAAACTCTGTCGTCAATTAACGTCAAATCTCCGCTGGGGAGCAGATCCAGGTCCTGTGGTTAAACACATTGGAAGTTAACACAATTAGGACAGCTTGTCGGGGCATCTTCATAGTTCCTGATGCAGTTCCTGGTGCTGGAAGCTCAGCTCACCCTCTTTAATGCACAGGCTTTGATGACCGTCTCATACTTGGATGTTGTGGGGGACACACTCTGTGCCAAGCTTCTGATGCATGCACCTGCTCACCTTTCCAGCCCCAACTAGGCCAATTACAGCGAGAAGCTGCTGCTGCCTCACAGCGACGGAGATGTTCCTCAGAGACGGAGCATCCATACACTGACGTGGAACAAAAAAATATTTAATAAAAAGTCAGAATCCAGTGCTGCGGGCCTCTTTCAGGGCGGGCTGCTCACCTTGCAGAAGTTCTACCACAGAGGGAGAATTAAAAGATGTGGAAGACCCATATAGATTATTGGTGTTCTTGGTTACCGCTGCTCCCTGGGAAGTAATGACAGGAAACTGATGTAACCAAGAAAAGACAACAGCAAGTCCAGGTTAAACTGCAACCAAGGACATACCTGCTTACACCAAAGGAGGCGGCCATGTTGAGTCCTCGCAGGTAGGAACTCCTCATTATTTGACTGACTTCTTTCCTGGGAGAATAGAAGACAGCACGCAGCATAAACGGGAGTTCTGCTGCGTTTGACTATTTAACGGAGACAACTTGGTCAACTCATGTTCCGTGAAAGGGAAGTAACCGTGGTCCCCTTTCTTCAGCTGGACTCTCAGCCGAGCTCAACTAACCGTTAATGCACTTAAAGTGATGGCAGTCACCACAGCTGAGTGGTTCATTAACGAGGGAAGGCTTCATCCTGCACCTTATCCACTGCTGCCTCCTCTCCAAGATTCACTGCTCAGTAGCAGTTCTGCTATTTTAACCGTGGATTTTTCCCACTTGCTGCTGTTTCCTGTGGAAACTGAGTGGAATGTTGTTGAGTTGTGCATTCCTACTGCCCGGTAATCACGTCACAGCAGCACTTTCAAGATCACAGATCAGCTGCAGATGTCTGGGGGACGAGTATTTGACCGATGATTTCATGTGGTATAAGTAATTGCTCCCGCAGTGTATTTCACTGAAGCATGATGAACAGAGAAGCCAGATGAGGTGGCTCGGGCATCTAGTCAGGATGCCTCCCGGACGCCTCCCTGGTGAGGTGTTCTGAGCGCGTCCCTCCGGTAGGAGGCCCCCGGGAAGAACCAGGACACTCTGGAGGGACTATGTCTCTCGGCTGGCCAGGGAACGCCTCGGGATCCCCCCGGAAGAGCTGGAGGAAGTAGCTGGGGAGAGGAAGTCTGGGCTTCCCTGCTTAGGTTGCTGCCCCTGCAACCCGACCATAGATAAGTGGTGGAAGATGGATGGATGGATGGATGGATGGATGGATGGATGACGACCTCTGGTCACATTATTATAATGGGTCCACTTCATGCAGGAAGGTGACGATTTCAGGTCTTGTGTCTACCATTGCAAAAGGCAGATTTGTACCAAGTTTAGGCTGTACTTGGTGACTGGTGGAAGTTCATTGGCTGATGAGTACCAGATGAGTCAGCTGCTGGTTATCCAAGAAACAGTCTCGGTCTGTAATTAGTATCGCTGGGACAATTATTTACAAAGTGCCCACTACACGTCCTCCCCCCAGCCTTTTCTCCTGCACGGGAAGTCGGGTGCGAAGGAAAGCAATTACGGCAGCAATTAACACAACAGTGACCGGCACCATTTACTCAAGTCTTAAGATCGCTCTAAAAAAAAAAAGTTTGGCTACGTACGTCAAAATGTTGCGGTAGCTCTGTTAAATCTGAGCCAATAAAGATTAATCGTTCGCCTCACAGCTTTCCAACCCAAGCGTTAACTCCTGTGTAATTCTAAAAGCCCCCTGTAGGGGGAACCAATGGCCATTATGCAGACCTCAGGGATCCCCTTTGGAGTCCGAAGAACAGCGTCACTGCCCGCTGGTTCATTCGTTTCACATAAAATTTACTAATCTCCTTCAAAAAATAAACCATAAAATGAACATAACTAGAAGTATACTGATTTCTTGCTTTCAAAACAATAAACTCAACTTACTTGGATTCTTGAGCTGAAACAAGAAAATCTCACTGGACTAATTTTTCAGGCACGTCCCTTTTGACTATCCCCACTTATTCAAACTGTGCGGTTTTTTTCAGCACATTAATTTTTCAGTCATGACAGACTGATGCTGCGAGAGAACCAATCTTTTAATCACGGTCCTATGGACACATCTGATAGCAGAATAGCCGAAAGCTGTCCATCGTCCATGTATGTCCCGGATAACGGCATCGGCTTTCACCACCTTTTTACGGAAGGTAACAAGGCTTAGTTTGAAGGCTTAGATTTTTTGGCAGCCCTAAAGTAAACTATCGATGACAGCCACGGCAACAAAAAGCAACATGTTTATTGCTGGAAGAGTAGAGCTGAATTCCTCCAAGTTGACAAGTAATAAGATGGTTAGATGGTAACTCAGATGGTAATAACTCAGTGAAGCAATGGCAAAGTAATTACTGACATTTCTGCTCACTGGACGTGGATTTGTTGTTTTTTTATTGGGTTGTATCCATTTCAGTGGTAGGTTGGTGACTTCCAGTCACTTGACACTGCATAAACAATAGAATCACGAATAAGCTTAATCCTAAATGCTTATCCTTAAAACACACTAAATGTAACTCTGCATGAGCAGTTTAGATCCGTCACGTGAGCACAATTGTGTGAGGGGATTCAACAAATTTATTAGGGGTTAGAACCATGTTTTCCCCACAGGCAGCAAAATCACGAGACCAAAAATGCACATAAAATTCCCAATAAAAATTCCCAAAATGCACATAAACCAGATGTGAAACTTGGAGCTACTAAAACAATAACTTGCTAAAAGAGTTGATCCAACCACGCATGAAACGTGTTGCATTCACCACGAGAAAGTTTGTGAAGTCCAGTGAAAGAAACAAACCATTTATCCCAACAACTCTGTGAAGTCCCACCTTCCTGGTGCAACAGACAACAGACAGATACTGTTATGGATGGCTCACGTCCTGTGAAACAGCCTCAGTCTTTGGTGAACTGAGAAGTTCCTGGATTCTTTGCATGTCCTCATCCGTGTCCTGAGACGTAGATATGTCATTGAGATCCCCGATTAACTCATCAGTCAGCTGCAGACGGGCGTTCCTTAGGAGAGAAACACACAAACTACAACTGAAACTGCTGCTCACAATGTCACAGTTTGTGAAATAGTCAACGTGTAAAATAATAACAGTCTTGATAAACTTCTCACCATTCTGCAAGTCTGAGCTCGTACTGTTCCCTCCGCTCTCTCCTCCTGCGGTCTCTCACAGACTCTCCAGCCAGCGACTGCATGCTCAAGATCAAAGCGCCAGTGGGAAGCCTGGGCACAAGTTCATTCACACATTTGAAGATGCATGTTAACGCTCACGCCAGGACCGTGCTGTTCTCACTGCGAGGTTTCCACCTGTGCAGGCTTTTGGATAGCTAAAGACAGACTGGCTCTCTGTACGATGATGAACTGTTGCTGTGCTGGTGTCACTACTTCTGATCAGTAAACCAACTTCACTGGTCCATCCCATAACTAGTGAATGGATCAGAGGCTCTGCTGCACAAGTTCCACCAAATCATCTAAAACTTGCTGAGCTGCCTGTGCCAGTTGAACCAATGTAGCAAATGAATATCCTTTTCCTGTGAAGTGGAGCAAAGCCTTCCAGCCACACCACTGCCTCATGCCAAACAAAGATCTGAGAGCTGTGGAGCGTCATGTGCTTTTTGACTGGCTGCCTGCCTGCCTGCCTTCCTTTTGCCCCTTCTGCCTTTCCTGCACCTGGCAGAGCCTAGGCTGGGGCTGTTTGCACACATCCAAAGCTCCAGGTGGCTGGCTGCTCCTCAGGCAGAAACTGAGGAGGTGACGCTTGCATGGAGCCAACGGGAGGAGAGGATGAGCCAAAAACAGGCCGAGCACAGCAGCATTCCAAACCAGGTCATGTCGTCTGCAGCAATGTCAAACATCTCACACTACATGATCAAATTCAAAACCAAAATCAAAGCGACACGAGGCCAGACAGGGACCGTGAGTTCAGCTCAGACCACAGTCAATGGAGAAGAGGGGATGAAATAACCAGAGATTATATAAATGCAGAGGGGCAGCTGCTGTGCTGGCCTGGCCCCTTGCTCTGCTACCCAAAACACGGCCCACTGCAGTGCACATGAGCCCCTCTGGCACGAAAGGAACAGAGGTGGGGGGTGGGGATGGAAAGGAAAGGAAAGGAAGGGTTCAGCTGGGTGACAGAGGGTTGCTTAGAGGAGCGCAGCTGGCTGCCAGAGTGCTCACTGCTGTCAAGCACGAAAGCATGAGCGTGTAACGCACACACACAAGCATATATGAATGTCTGTTTAGTAGAATAGCTTCTACAGAGGCACGTGTTCAGACTGACCCTTACCCCAGCACTGTACCAATGATGGTGCCTGCGATCAGACCTCCAAGACCCAGGTTGAGTCTAAAGAGACCTCCTGTTACAGCTGCAGAGACATAATGACAAATTATGTTTTAACACATTGAAGAAGTCAGCAGGGTGACGGAATAGCTGAAAAAGCCTTTCAGTTGGGAGCTGAAAAGCCGTCTTGTGCTGGATCACAAAGGTGTAGTAGCACTGCCCTCGTGCATTTAGCTGCTAAGACCTGGATGATTGAGAACCTACACCTACATATCTATTAAAAGTTAAAACATTTGGAGACACAGGGTGCTGTGGTTCACAGCCAGGCCTAATTACAGGCCTTACAAATAAACAAACAGAAATCAACAGTTTTGCAAAATTAAAAAGAACATACTATTGTGAGATTTTGCAGAAACAAGTTCAACATATTTACACAGAAAAAACATCAGAGTTATGATAATGGCCTCAGAGGTGTGTGGTTTATGACAGGACAGATGATTTTTGTTTGACTGACCTCCGGCTGCAGCATAATGACCGAGGCTGTACTGGTCTCTGTAGACAGACAGCCCTGTGCTGACAGAGCTGAGGAGACAAGGGACACACAAGGACTTTAGGAACTAATCTGATTAAATACAGCAGCAGTAATTATAGACAAAACATTAAAATCAAGCAAGCAGCATCAAACTCAGTGCTTCATGAAAAATTAAGCATTCCAGTGCTGTGTCATAAAAACATTCTTAGGAAAATCCCAAGAAGAAGCCAAAGAACCTGTTAGACAGCAGCACTGCGTAGCGTTGTTAATTTCAAAACAGTTGCGTAACTGAACTGAAACCCTCATGGTATAACCCCATTTTTTTCCTTACTTGAACAGAGTTACAAAAGCAGCCACCCTCCAGCTCCACCTCCATCCATATCTCACAAAACCACGGATCGCTGCATTGTGTACCGAGCGCTGATTGGACAGAACGGAAACTGGAAATCGGTATCGTAAGTTTGTCACACATGCAGGATCATCTGCGGGTCATTTCCTGCCTTTCACTCACCACCGCATCCACCCGACTGGTATAGAGCTCTGCTTGGCTGACTTGGATGTACCTCTGCCTGGCATGGCGAGCTGCTGGCAGGCCTCCGTACAGCAAGCCTGCGAGTGCCGCAACGACACCGCTCTTTATTACATTGATAATCTCCTCTGGATACTTCTGGGTCACGCTATAGGCAGACAAACATGATTATATTTAGATATGACATAAAAACGCTTCACAGCTAAAATTCTTTTGTGCCCCAAAAGTAAAAAATGTAAAGGAAAACCATGTTGAATGCGTTTAATATCTAGGAAAGAATAAGTATACTTAGTTAACTATATGGTCCAGAGGAGAACAAATAAGACTTTCTTATTTTTTCTAAAATCTTTCTAGTATTTATTTCTTAATGTATGGCTGCTGCTGGAACACTACAATTTCCCCATTGTTAGACATGTCAGAAGCAATAAAAATTATAAACTTGTATGATCATTACTCATAATTGTCACATTTTTTTCCTCAGTTTAAAAAAAGCAAGCCTCAAAATGTATTTATTCTGCTTTGGCAACCACGTCCAAACATGAAAATGGAAGGAAAAACACCAACTCTTTGTCAAAGAGGTCTTTGAGGCGGTCCCATCCTGTGTCTGCAAATTCTGGCTTTCCCAGGTTGAGTCGCATGGTGCTGACAGAAGAGAAGGGTGTAGCAGCAGGGCTGGTGGAGGAGGAGGAGGACACTGATGGAGTAGAGGACATCTGTGCAGCAGCCACCTCAGCTGCTTGGACCCTGGGGAGCAGGAAGCAGAAGGAGAGAGGTCTGGCATTTTGAATAAGGCAACGCAGTAGGCCGGTGTGCTGAGTGCCCCGAGGGGATGAATCTGCCTGGCATTTCTGCAGGGCACGACCCGTTCTGGGCTGTTCTGGATGCATCACGCTTCAGCTGGCCGCTTCAGTTGCTGCAGAGAAGCATAAACACATGGCTGTGAGTTGGGATGTTGCAGTTACTTCATTGACTTCTGCTTATATCCTCAAAACAAACAGCCTTAAGGCATTTGGAATCCTGGCAGGAATCCTCTGCCTGTCAACTCAGCAGCTGTTAAATGGTACTGGCCGATCAAAACACACTGGACTCACTAGCAGGAGGAGAGGAGAACGTTTCTTTTTTCATAATAAGTCCTTGCAAGCTTGTGACCTTCAGCTCTGTGTGGGAGCTGATTCAGTGTCAGAACAGTAACACAAAAGCAGTCTTAACAAACTACTCCAAAAAGTTAACACTTTACGAAGACAAAACAGACAAAGCATAATTTAACCAACACGCCGATGTTCTTAACCTGATGCAAACCATTTGTGGTAAAGGTCATGTTATATTGTATCAATGTGACGATCACGTAGTCTTTCCATAGTATAAAGCATTGATTATTAAACTATATGTCAATGTGGTGATTTAGAAATCCCAATAGTCACCTTTTACCTCGCCAAGTCACATCGCCGAGACCTACTGATAATCTCATATTCAATTAAATTGCCAACACCTGTCGGCTCGGATCTGTTAGCTAATGTAAAGCAGTCTGGATGTTTGCAACAAAGAGCTTTTCAACTCCACATGAGCATTTTTCATAATATTGAATTTCCGTGGACTGGCTACAAAAAAACCAAACATACATAATAATGACGTGTTCAAAGGTAGACGTATAGCAGCATTAGCATGTCATTAGCTCCTAATGCCAAAGGAAAATGGCTTCTTACCAGCAAAGTGAGGTATCCAACAGCG
Source organism: Pao palembangensis (assembly GCA_015343265.1). Taxonomy (NCBI): domain Eukaryota; kingdom Metazoa; phylum Chordata; class Actinopteri; order Tetraodontiformes; family Tetraodontidae; genus Pao; species Pao palembangensis. The sequence goes on along the minus strand of CM027085.1, from coordinate 4,063,871 downwards.
AGCCCTTTTCCTCCAGAAAGCGTAGAAGATACGTTTAACGCATAATAAATAAATTATAGGGCGCAAATTACGAGAATGATTCTCCTAATTGTCCTTTCAGTGCATCAAGTCGTTACCCGGTAGCATGTCCGATAGCCTGTCGGCGTCCCAGTCCTGTTTTGCTTCATGGACAGCGCCGCCTATCGGCGGAGGACCAAATACACGGAACAATAACGAACGTGTTTGTAAACGTAATATCCAATAGAATTTATTACATAAAAAACGTCCGAATTCAGCCACAGTTCTTTGGTCAAATCTACAAAAGTAATTACCACATCTACCATAATCAGATTTTTCAAAGAACAGTGAGTATACATAATATACATAGAAAAAAATTAGAATATATATATATAATAATTGTATATATATATTGTATGTATATATTGTAATGAATACTACCAGATTGACAGAAGTTAATTTCAAGAGAACATGAATAAAATCTGTTTGTGGAATCAAAATGAGCTGCTGAGATGACGTTTGAACCGCTGTCCAGGAGGGGGCACTGTAATAAAGCTGATGGATACTACCTGCTCGTAACAAATAATATTGTAGGTACACCATGCCATATTTCCCACATCGGTTAAAAAAAAAAGTAAACATTGTATATTTGCTATTAAGCCTAGTGAAGTATCAATGTTAGCCATTATATGTGTAGTAATAGAAAATTGTTGTACATTCTATGTAGGCTACATTGTTTCATTTGGTAGAACACCAATTCTAGTGTTATTACATCAGTGATCAAACTTAAAATTTTAAACATTTAAAAACATATTAAAGTGGAAAATGTAGTTCACTACTACTGGCACAATCTGATTTGTATGGCATGTTTCACCAGATATTTGAGGTTAGATCAAATATGAAGATATTTGAATGAACAAAAATGCCTATAGTTAACTACACAAAACCACTGGACTCCTGACTTTCACAGTGCACTGCTCTAGACTGTGCATTCCTTTCAAAGTTTGTGGTCCTGATGGTATCGCTATGACGCCTTCAATTTCCAAAAGCAAACCTTAACATGACAAAAAAGCTTGTAGAGAAACAAACAAGAATGTTGAAGAAACAGCCCCCTAGAGATACCTGAAGGGTCACAAAGAACTCCCGAGGCCAGAACTCATGTGTCGGTGTACTAATGACATTCATTGTATGACGTTTCTGTTCACTCCAGCTGCCCTCGTCCTTCTCAGCATCCCTCTCCCTCATAGCTCAGTTTTTCTGGGTCTGTGGACAACCTCGTTGCAGTTCTTCCTTCTTTTGGGTTTGTAGGTAAGAAGACGACTGTACTCTGTGAGGAGTTTCTCCCAGTAGCAGGACACGTCTTGCATTTGCAGATGGTTGATGATAAATTCTTTACCTCTGTGTGGCGGGGAGGATGAGGAAAAAAGAGTCAGACTGACCGCACCAATATTCTAAATAAAACCCCACCATAGGCTCCTTTACCTCATGGCGATCTCCTGTGCAAGGGCGTCATTCTCTTTTGCAAACTGCAGAAGTCCTCTAAGGACACAGAACATACACAATCACATGTTTTAGTGGTTTTAAATATTTCTCTCACAACAAAAATATTCTGGCACATGTTTGTGTAGTTACAGCCACCGTTAACAGGTTAAGTTCTACTTATTAAGGCCATTGGATAATTTTCCTTCCTTTATATCTGTAATCCAACTAGGCTTAAACAAATGAAATGTTTTGGTATAAAAGGGCAACAGCAATTATGTTTTTCTTAATTTTGGTACCTGACATCAGAGAGATCCTGCTTGACTGGGATGTAGTGGACCCATGGCTTGAGCTGAGGGTAGAAGAACTCCAGCCATTCATCTCCAACATGAAACACCAGGGAACCACAGAGGAAGAGATGTTTGAAACGAAAGCTGGCAGCCACACCTCGGAAGTTGAATAAATATCTAGAGGCATACAAACAAAAGTCAGGCCTCAAAGATGATGTTATAATTTTGCCCTTCATCAAAAAAGGTTTACTTGTATTTGCAGTGATCGACAAGTGGGATTTCTTTAGCGGGAGGCCTTCCCAGTGTGTCCTATAAGAGAGACATTTGTCTAGAAAAACAACAAAAAAAAGCAAGTGTCTGAGGCTGGTATGTTGGCATTTCAGTGTGCCTGACCTTCTCAGACTTCCAGGCTTGGTTCTTCGTGTACTCTGCATCCACCAGTTCTGGATCTTCTCTGGACAGGAGAATCAGAGGGTCGCGCTCTGGACTGGTTCTAGCACAGCAAGATAGAGATAAGTAGCACAAAGTAGTTCAGAAACTACTAGATAAAATACTGTGATGTAAAAAAGAAATTAGGCAACAGGAAACATAACAAAGGTATGCTGCCATCACTAATATGGACTGTGCACAACTGAGTCTATATCAGGTTAAACATGACCTACCTGGAGCCTCTGAAAAATCCTCTAGTCTCCTTCTGCTTCCAAGGCCACAGGTCTGCAGACCTACCACAGTATACATGGAAATTACATATTTCATGAGCTATAGCTGCATGTCACAGCAGTTAGTCAATTGAGTGATTTTTCTGATTATTAGAACTCATACAATGCTTACTTTTTAAGGTCCTCCCTCATTAGATCCCATCTTCCCAGTCCAGTGGGATATATGGGCCACACGGCAGGCCCACCCTCCCAGAATGTCCATGCAGGGTACATAATGTCCTGGTAGTCTGCAGTCTATTCAGTCATCATCCATTAATAGGATTAGGTGTATTTGATTAACATTTGTGTACATGTGTGAATTAAACTATGTGAGATGTCAGACCTTACTGAATGAGAAGACAGGCAGTGATGAGTCCACCCATTTGGGGACTTGTGGGTAATCTCTCACATTAACCATCATCTCCATGTCAGGTAACCTGTCAATCAGCTGCAGGATAAAATGCTCCACTCCACTGCATCTGAATATGGGAGTTACAGCAGTGAAAAATAAGAATCAGTGGGCTTAAAAGAGTCATTTTACAAGCAATTAATCAAACAGAAGGTGGACTTTCCTTACCTAGCAGGAAACATGCAGTTTTGCTCTCTGTATAGCTTGTGTCCAATGATCTGGTAGTGGGTACCCACCCCTCTTTGAATAGTTGCAGCCATGAGATCCTCAGAGATTTTTCCTTTAAAGGGTCGTAAGTCATCTTGTATAACACTACGAGGTGAACAGCAAGAACAAGTAAAATTATGAATTCTGAAGAATTCTTCGGTGAATACAAGCATTTGTATTGCAACATAATACGAAAACTATATTTTTTGGCGTAAGTAAGTACATGGTTTACAGGAATCGTACCTACCTTAGATGACAGCTACAATTAGCTGAGTTGCAAGGAATGTATCCTTTAACGGCATCAGAAATATTAGCTCTGATTTTCTTCCACCGTTTCCCTACAAAGATGTGACAGGTTATATTTTCATAGTTTAAGGAACTCACGATAAGTCAGCTCCCGACACCTCCGGCAATAACAAAGCTTAGCAGCATGCTCGCTTGAATTAGATTTGCAGCTTTGTTCTTTTGATTGAATGCTCAAACATATCCCGGCTTCCAAGATGCAGAAATAATTACACCGAATGACAAAGGTTTTGGGGGTAAACATCTTTAAACAATTACTACGAGGAGGACACTCAGCAGATTTATAACTTAGTACCAACTTGTATTAGTTTGCAAACGCTTAGCTTGGTTAAATTAGCTCGTATGCTAGTTAGCGAGCCAATAAATCGATGAATGACCGATTTTCGAAAACTTTCCTGAAGATAACACGGTCACAGTGCGACTGTACTTAAACCTATTTTAAAGATATTTTTAAGAAAAATAACGCATTTGTTTTAAACCATTTACCTAACGCAGGATCCAGGCATAAACCATAAACTTGGAGTAGAATGAAAACCCTGCAAACCCAAAAGCCCCACATCGCTCGATCCTTTATTTCTGTCTATAACAAAAAACAGCGACGATCTGTGATCGATTACTTCTGACTTAGTGTAGTATTTACCGTAGTGCACAATGGGATGAATGTAAGGGACGCTACCGTAATATTTGTAAGCCTATACTCCCAATTCTTTATTGCACTGCCTAGTTTCTCACTTAATTTTCAGGTTATGATAAAAAAAATTTTCTCTGCTCCAGTTTGCTCCAATTACCATGTACTAGATTGGTCCTGTAAATGGATCACTGAGGATGTTTTTAGAAAAAAAAGAAAAAAAAAGGCAGAGACAGAGGCCCTCCTGGGAGATTTGAAAAAAATGAAAATGAAAAAAAGGAGGAGAGAAAATACAGGTGGAGGGACGAGATATATCAATGGGAAGGAACAGAGAACCAGACACAGATGATAGTCAATTCGTAACAATATTTCAAATATGAAAGTGGTTTATTCTGTAGCTTGAAACTTTCTTTTTTTTGGTAGATTATCCAATTACTTTGGGGATATCACATTTTTATTTCAGACAGCTGAACAACAATGCAGCATATCTGCATCGCTCTACTGTGTAGCCTGTGTCTTCACCTGCTTTTGCTTTGCAATGCTGAGGAAGGTCTCGAATTCCCCAATTTTGACGGAAATGACAGGGTGCTGGACATCAATGAGCGTAACTACAAGAAAGCCTTGAAGAGGTACGACCTGCTGTGTCTCTTCTATCACGAACCCATCCCTGCCAACAAGGGCCTGCAGAAGCGTTTTCAGATGACAGAGCTGGTGCTGGAGGTAAGCACAGACACTGGATGAAGAATGTGACAAACAGGCTGACTTTTTGTAGCAGAATTATTTTGGTATTATTTTTTGATGCTTTTAGTCTAGAATCTGGATTTAAAAAACCTAATTTTGATGAATGTTGTATTTTACTTCTTCACAAATTTCATCTGTCTTAGGTTTTAACTATTTTAGAACATTAAAAAAAAATCACAATAATAGGAAGAAAAGCATGCTACCACACTTTAGCCAAGTTGAGTTAAACTCATAGCAGCACCACCATTACCACATCATTGTCGATCTGTCCTCCGGTTGGAAGATGGAAGAGAGCAACTTTAATCCCATGACAGGACTCCCTGTGAGGGATTGTTTCTAGGCCAATCTGTTAATTATAGCTTGTTCTCAAAACTCATTGCCATTTATATAAAAGAACAAGTCCAGTAATGGGACTTGTTCTAAAGTCCAGACTTTAATGGGAATTAAAGAGGTCTTTTCAATCATACCGAGTTACAAAATCAGTCAAAACACAGTTTCCAACAGGACAAGGTGATGAAACTGTTTAATGCCCAGAGACAATCTTGATTGTAATCTATGTGATGTATATATATATAAAGCTAAATTGATCATGACATCGATCTGTCAATGAACTTTCAGCTGACAGCACAGGTCCTGGAGAACAAGGACATTGGTTTTGGGATGGTGGACTCCCTGAAAGATGCTAAAGTAGCCAAAAAACTGGGTATGACATTGACTACTGTTTCTTTGTGACTTTTTCATTAATAAAAAGAAAATGCTCCTGTTGTCTTACCAGGGCTGGAGGAGGTGGGTAGCTTGTACATTTTCAAGGACGACCGTGTCATTGAATTTGATGGGGAGTTTTCGTCAGACACGCTAGTGGAGTTTCTGCTGGATGTGAGTCTGACTTCTTTGGATGTGTGAAACAGTCCAAGCTATGGTTTACAGGCTTCTGCCCTGTGACCTATACTTACATTTTCACACAGATATAACGATATATATGACAAATATATGCGATGATGACACGCAGAAATTGGTGTATGATGCTGTGATACCTGTGACACTGCCCCCTAGGTGCTGGAGGACCCAGTGGAAATGATCAATAATGCCATGGAGCTGCGAGCCTTCGAGAGGATGGAGGAAGACATCCGCCTCATTGGCTACTTCAAAGGAGAGGACTCACGTTAGTAGACAGTCTCATTTATGAGGCCAGGCGTGGTGTGATGGTTTGAAAATATATCTTGGCCCATTATGTTTTTACACTGCATTCCCAAGTGTCTAATCTGAGCTGGGGGCTAATGCCATAACCTTGTAGCCTAACTGGCAGCGAAGCGGATTTAGATTGTTGTAACATCCCCGGCTCAGGAGATCCTTTAAATAGCCTCTAGTTTTCTATTAGGTCAGACTGCAATTATGGTTCTTAAAAAAAAAGTGAGAGAGGAAAGCTGTCATCAAGTTTGACGGGACAGTGGCATCATGAGTTATTCTCATAGTTTGGCTCTGGACCTGTTAGCACAGCCAAGTTAATAAAGTACAGAATTTGAAAAATGTCATATTTGTTGTTATTCATTCTCTGCGTGTTTCTTTATCTCAGATTTTAAAGCTTTCCAGAAGGCTTCCGAGCTCTTTCAACCTTACATCAAGTTCTTCGCTACATTTGATAAATCTGTGAGTATCTAGGTGCAGTTCATTTAATTACAAAATCGAATCTCTCCTTGACTTAACAATTTTGGTTTTTACCATAAAGATGGACAACAATCTGCCACTGGGCAAAACTAAAACAATACCTTAATCAACAGCTCTGAAAAATGGAAAACTAACATTCAACCAATCAGAAATAGAATAAAAACAAACTACATCCTCACCCTTGAGATGCTCCATTGGTACATTACCATGTCACATACAGGTGCAGCAGCGGCCTTACGTTGTTGATCATAATGAAGTGCTATCTGTCCTAGATGGCCAAACATCTTTCCCTTAAGATGAACGAGGTCAATTTTTATGAGCCGTTCATGGAGGAGCCAGCCATTCTGCCTGGCAGACCTCTGTCAGAGATGGACATCATTGAATTTGTCAAACAACACAGAAGGTTGGGCTAGTTAGGTTTCCTTTCAAAGGTCATCACATTCAGAGTTACAACCTTGTGGAAGCGTTACATGAAATTCTGCTCTTCACAGGGCAACGCTGCGGAAGCTTCGGGCAGAGAATATGTTTGAAACATGGGTAAGCCGGTCAGTTTGCAGCATTTGTGTATTTCACTTTAAAAAACAAAGACTTAGATCATATAATCTTTCAATTCTAGGAGGACGACTTGGACGGAATACACATTGTTGCATTTGCAGAGGAGGAAGATCCTGGTTTGGACCTTTTTCCACATCTGTTGTTTTCTGCTGTCTTTAGCACCTTGAACTGAGTTCACGCTCCTCCTCTGCTGTTCCCAGACGGCTACGAGTTTCTGGAGATTCTCAAAGACGTAGCGAGAGACAACACCAACAACCCAGAGCTCAGCATCGTCTGGATCGACCCTGATGATTTTCCTCTAGTTCTGTTTCGTCCTTATTTTAGTAACACTTGCTGAAAATCTGAACACTGCCGTGTTGACCAGGTTCTTCTCCCCCCGACAGCTGACCACATACTGGGAAAAAACCTTTAAGCTCGACCTTTTTAGACCTCAGATTGGTGTGGTCAACGTCACAGACGTAAGTAATTCACACTATTCATACAAATACAAAATCGTTTTCAAGCTTTACATTAATTTCGATGGTTTGTGCAGGCGGACAGTGTGTGGCTGGACATGTCCAACGATGAGGACCTGCCCACGGCTGAGGAGCTGGAAGACTGGATAGAGGATGTCCTGTCGGGGAGGGTGAACACAGAGGACGATGATGAAGCTACCAGTGACCAGGAGGACAGTTACATCACTGAGGACAGCTCTGAAAATGATGAGCTGGATGAGGAATACGACAGCGATGACTAACCGGAAATCTTCTAGAAATGTCCCTTTGTGTGTCAGACACAGACAGACAGGCTGCAGGATGTCTCAAAAATCCGTCTCCTCTTAAAACGACCATTCCCTACACTTCTATAGATACATTAATTATAGCTGCTGAATTATTTAGCCATGAGAACTTCATATTTTGTGTTTTAAATTGTTAAACTTAAACTCATAATTTTAAAGAAAAACCAATAGTCTTTATGTTTTAAAATCTGCACTGTAAGTGTGAAATAATAAAATGGTGAAAATGTGAGAAAACTGTTCCAGATGGAAAGTAAAGTAACTGCTGCTTGAATACGTGGGAAATGTGTCATTTCTAGTTTGTAAAGTCCAAACACCAGTGAATAATTCAGCATGTTAATGGATGAACAAACTGAGGCAGGAGGAGATGGCTGGGGGGGGTAAGGTGAGCTAAAATGCTGCCCTCCGGGGGACCCAACAAAGAAACATAGTAAGGAGTCAACCCATACCACCAGACATGAATAATCCAGAACCATCCCAGCATGGTCAGGCCCATGACTGGAGGGTGTGGGACCACTCGTGTGTGTGTGTGCAGATCTAAAGGGGGAACCATGGAATATTTTACAGCATTTCACGGGTGGTCCTCAGATTCCGTTATAATCCCAGGAGATTCAAGCGTGATACTGTCTAACATAAAGGCCGTGTTTAGGGCAGGATGTCATGAGGTCGAGACAGAGTTCAGTTCAGAACTAAATCCACAGGCTTCCCTTCCATCTCCATCTGCACACAAGTCGTTACCAACAAATAGAAAGCACGAGCGAAGCGAAGGAAAACATTCCATTTACATGCAAATACTCCTCATTTCCCTCTCCATCACCCCTTTGCTCATCCCAGTCTTGGACGGAGCAGGTGGGTACTGGCTGCTGCATGGGGGATTAAACGGCGGACTGATGAGTTCCGACAGGTGAGCTCGGGGTGGGATGAGGTTGTTTGTCTGCGGCGCCGGACACAGATACTGACATTCATTTACTCTCAGACACTGGCCCCCAAAGTCTGACAGCACCAAGGCGAGCCAATTACCTCTCAGCCTGACCACAACAAATGGCCACTAAAATAAAGCCTGAACAAGAAAAAAATAAATAACAGCACAAAAACGGAAATTCTGCTCCACAGCAACAGAAAACAGCATCAAACTTAATATAAGACAGAACCTACTGCTTCATGTGGAGATGAAAAAAAACACACACACACTTTAGCATTTAGAGCTACAGAATGAAGCCAATCTATAAATAAATCATTTTTTTTCCTGCATCCTATTTTCTATAGGTGTGATTTATTACATTAGTTAAATTAGTATCATGACTTTACACCTTTATCATACTTAAATGTTTCAAGCCATTTTAATTAAGTACAAGCAATTATGTATCAGCCAATTAAGTACAATTTAAGGAAATTTAATATAGCTTTAAGTTAATTTCTAAACCAGTAGTAAATCTCTGGTACACCAGAACTACCTTACTAATGAGTGTAATTGTTTTTATACTCTTAAAGCAGATTTACGAGAGAACGTGCCAATTTTCCACCTAATCAACAAGAGGAATTTTACAACTGCTTATAAAAGTGTTTATTTCTGTCTGACAAATGTAGTGAAACTGTAATGTGTCTTACATTTCAATGTGACGTCTTCATGGAGAAGCCGTCCATCAAACACCAAACCTGGACCGTGACCAGGCAACAGCGTGGCAGACGGTGCTGATGCACAGGCAGAAGGGAAACACCGGTCATGTCAACTGGATTGGAGCACGGCATGCACACGCGCACGCACTGCATACAGACACTTTCATAAATACAGTGTAAAAACAGCAGGCACAGTCACATTTGGGGTCATACAAAATCAGTAGAAAACAAAAAGGTTGTTTGCGTCCTCATTATGACTGCAACAGTAGCAGAGATGCTGACGGCTTCATACCAACATTTTCCGCTAGGGGGCAGTAGAGGTCAGGACGTCTTATAACCACAGAAGCAGTTTTGGTCTTCAGTGATTTCTACACTACCATAGAAGGATTCTCTTTGGTGAATTTACCTGATTATTATTTTTAACAAAACAGACTTTGCCTATCCATCAGGCTTTACATGAAAGAAATCAACTGAAGAATCTCCTTCCAGGTTGCTGAGGGATTCACCTAGAATGTTTGTCAAACCAGAGGTGAGGAAAAGGTAAACCAGACCGTCCTGTTGGGAGAGAGGTTCCACCCTGCTGCAGCACAGTACATCATCAGCTATAATAATCTAACAAAACAAGCGAACCCTGGCAGCCCTGAAGGAAGTAATCAGTTGCAGCCTGGGCCATGATGGTCGTTTCACTCTGCAGGTGCTTTACTGCACAATGTAGTCTGTTCCAAAGGGAATCATTGATATTTTCTCAAGACCCCTTGTCGTCCAGCACTGTGGCTCCGTTTCTCTTCACAGCATCCTTGTTGCATCACATTAGGCAGACAAAAAGCCCTGAGGTGCAGTGAACGGCTGAGGAAGGGCAAAGGTTTTAGGGCATTCATGCACCTCTGAGTGTTGTATGAGATGTGGTTCACACTCATGGTACGTGAAGGCGGTTCAACAAGTCATATGAACGACTGGAGTGGAATTACTTCTGATTTTGCAGTACTGTAGTGCCAGAAGAATTGGTTCCACTGTGGCGGTTTGAATTAGCACTCCAAGGTGTTACTGACGGCAAATGAGAACTATTTACTGTGAACTCAACACACATCATGTAACTCACGACAAAAACAGTCCTTTTTGAGCAGGTTGAGAAATAATTCATTCTTCTTAAACACATTTAATGTCTACACATACATATATGCGCATTTCATGTCGTTAATCTAATTGCGTGTAGTTTCAAGGTTGCGCGTTTGGTTTGGTAATTTGGACGTGGAAATCGCTTGAATTCTCAATCTGTTCAAGTCCAGGAAGGCAAAGAAACATCCTCAAATGTTTGCAGAGAAAAGAGCAGAAGAAAGCAGGAAATCTGTCATGTGCTCCCATCAGGCCTGAAATTACTAGATCCAAGTCAGGACATCAGTCTTTAGTGGTTTGTCTGTCCGCGTCTCTGTCCCCTGGCCCAGAGTCTGCATGGCAGAAACTTCAAACATTCCCATCTTGCTTGGCCACTGACAAAAAAAAAAAAAAAACCACCCTCACACATGCAGCGTGTGCACACCATGTATGAGGCACTCGAGCCAAACCGCCAGTGTAATTCTTCTCTCAGCTGTTTTCATCCAAATCAACAACTATATTCACTATTTTCACGTGTCTCATATATCGATTCATATAGAATATATAAAAATGCAAAAAAGTAAAAATATAGACCCCAAATGAAAACATTTGAGAGCAACGATACAATTGAAAAATTAAAAAAAAAAAAAAAATCCCCATAATTTTCAAGCACTAAACAGAGGTTTCAGACTGTAGCCGCAGGACAAACTTATGTGACTTGGGGTCAATGTATTCCTCGGACATCTGGATGTACGGGATCTTCTTTGCTGTCACCACCAGGTTGAAATCCACACACTTGAGCAAGAAGACACTGGCGTCTTTCAGGCCGCTGGTGACTGAGGCCTCGCTGATCAGTGTCCACTGACGGGACAGCCAGTGGTTGCGGCTGTACTGCAGAGTGGGTCCTGGTTTCAGGTAACTCTCCAAGAAGGCCTGGACAATACAGTCACGTGTTATGATCATATCCAAGGACTTGCAATGCCAGCAGAACTGAGCGTAAAAGGGTTAAATCAAGACAAAAAAAGTTTAAACAATCACTTTTTCCACTTCAAATAGGGTCTGCGCATTAATTACAGCGACAAGACAGACTTTAAAAAAAACGATAACTGGAATATCGATACCTCGTCTCACATTTTTAACTGCAACAATTCCTGCAGCAGCTAATTGAGGTATTTTTCGACCGACCTTGGGCGTCATGCTGTGTGTGATACAGAAGGCCAGGTGCTGCTGGATGCTCTCCATGCTGTGGCAGTGCTGCTGCTTTGTGGTCCTCAGGTACTTCTGCAGGGCCCGAGCCATGGAAGGGAAGATGGCCTGGGCAGCTTCTCGTGGGTCCATCACGTCACCTGGGGCTTTCTTCTGCTCGTCTTCCTGCATTCGCTTGACGTGTGTGAACGCTTCCTCTACTGCCACCACCAGACTGGGAGGAAACACAGCATCTCAGATCGGAATCGCATTGATTGGGTAGGAATTTAGAAGCAAATAAATTGATGAATCGATTACAGTAAAATACACTCCGCACACACACTTTAACCTGTTTTACATTACTATTACTATTACTTTCCTGTTATACATTACTAGCTTGCTGAAGTAAACTAATAATGATGTCAGTACAACAGAAAAACTGCAGTATTACAAGTATTTATCCATGAATGTAAAGTGATTGCTGTAATTACCGTGCTCTGCGCTTGCGGACACGCCTCTCATGCTCCGCCTCCTCATAGTACAGCTCATTGTGGCTGGAGTCTCTGCGGCGGGCGGCTGCAGCGATCATAGCCCTGGACTGTGAGTGGCCCATGCCTGCTGCTGCATTATTCCCAGGACCTGTCATAATGACAAGATCAGACAGGAATGATGACTGCTGACTGTATGCCGAAAGAACACCTTGGTGTTGACATCAAGTGCAACGTGCTTTGAAAGAGAGTGGGATTTTAAATCTCATCTCTGATGGTATTAAAACCTCAGACATTCACCCATTCAGCCCCAATTATCACTATAAACTGAACAGAGTGATGTTTTAAAACAAAATACCTCCATGGGGTATCGGCATCTAGAAATCCTTATTACCAAATTGGTGATGCAGTCCGATCCATTTCAAGTTTACATTTCTGGCATTATGCTACAGGGCCGCTGATGAAATGACTAATGTTAATGCAGGGTAAAAGTAAGCAGAGCAGGTGAATTATTAATGCTGGGCAGGGGTGGTGCCTGGACGCAGTGATTTATGAATGAGACAAGGGACGATGTGCAAACACCAGCTCTGGGTATCACTGCAGTTAGACACGATTTATGAGGATATTTTCAATGTCAGGACTGAGCCACAAACGAAACATGACCATCAGCGTATCTATTCCAACTGATATTTTTATTACTATGTCTGATTTTTCTGTAGATTGTTGTTACATGATTTTATAGCTTTTAGCTATCGCTTCCAACAATCAGTCAATCTGATATATAATTAATAATTAGCTTGTGAGGTTTAGGATCACCTGAACATGTCTGGGCACGTTAGCTTTGGCCAACTGTACGCTGAGCTGAATTTATTTCCAGGAGTTTAGACATATTTGTTGTCATGTTGACATGGCTGCAGGAAAGAGGGATTGTCAAAAGTGAAAGCTGCAGATTAGACAGAAAGAAAAAGACAAAGAGGTCCCTGAACAGCTGCTGCAGAACGAAGGAGGACGGGACACCAGAGAGACTCGATAGAACCAGCAGCATAACAGCTATTGATTTATGAGGCACCTCTACGATTGTCTCCTGCTAACGCTTTAGAGGAGACAGAAGGAAGGACGGAGACAAATGGATGCAGAAGAAAAAAGGGAGTGCACCATATCTGAAGCAGGAGTGCACTTGAGGGACAGTGATCATTTAACGGGGTTGTGCTACATTCTGCCAGCCGGTCGTACAGACAGCAGGACTTTCATCAACCTGTAGCATGCAGATAGTGACGTGCTGTCTGTGTGACTAGAAAAACAGCTATTGTTTTTGTCAAATTGTGGTCTGTGAGGCGGCCTGAGTTATTGCAGCACTGAATTCACTTACTGTGGTCAAAAAGGTAGGCTTTCAGTTTAGCTCTAAAGACATCTTAAAGGGTTAGCATCAGAACGGAGACACATAAGAAGAGGAAAAAGTGAACATGTCGGATAAAAAGATGCTAACATCTCATTTCAACCTGCTTGAAATTGACTAGAGCCTCAAATACACACTTACATTTGCATGTTGCAGCAAATTCATGGCAAAACCCAAGTGCTTCAAATATTCAACTTTCCAATAATGACAAGACTTTTACATTTAATTAACTCTGGATAAATATTGACTGTAGTGGGGTTAAATCAGATAAAGCAGGCCCTGTAAGCATAGCAACAACATAGATATTTATAAAGATCATCCCACTCACCCTCAGCAGGGGCTGCTGGGAACTCACCATCCACATTGTAGACTTTAAGACCTGCCAGGTGTTTGGCTGCGCGGGACTTGGAGGCAGAAAGCAGCGCCGGGTTATGAACAGGGAAGTCACAGTAATAGTGCTCTAAGATGGCCAGAGCTGCCCGCTGAATACTGGCAAAGAGTGACAGAGAGTAACCTCAGTTAAACACAGATGAGTCTCTTCGAAACGCATGATTTCACATTAACAGCAGTAATATTAATGTATTTAACATTTAGTTTACCTGAGCTGGTAAAAGAAGGTTCACCTTTTGACAGCCATCTTTTCTATTTCCTACAGCTGTGTGGTGTTAGAGGAGTTCAGTTCTTCCGACCAGCGTTCAGCTGATACCATTCTATACCGACGCCATTTCATTCAGTCTGGGAGTGTTTGTGTGCATGTGTCTATAGGTGTGTGAGAGACCTACTTTGTCCCGTGTCAGGAGAAACTCAATAAACTTCAACAAGTCCTGTTACCATGTAGCATGCACTTCCTATTAGACTATAAGAATACCAGAGTATAGACCTGTGACTCACACATGAAAGCACTGACCTTTCCACCCTCCATTTATTATTCGGAGCAAATCTTACAGCACTCGAGGGTCCATTTGAATCACCAGAGACCAACACAGAAGAAAGCAAGCAGAGTGAAAGCCTCATGCGTCTTACTGCTTTCTACACCGGTTCTGCTCCTGAGTCGATATCAGTATTTCGACAAGATGAAAGTTTAGTTCACTATTGATACAAAAGAAAAAAAACATGAAATCTGTTGCTGCAGATCTGAAGACTTTTACTGCGCCGTAACATGTTGGGCGTGCAGACCTCTGTGAGCGACCGTTTCATGATTTCATCATGTTTTTGAGCTTTTTAAAGAGAAACAAAGGCGTTTCCTTGTTTTAGCAAACCAGTGACTTGAAATGTGTGAACTGCAATTTATTTCTGATGATCCGAACAGCTGTCACTCACTCTGCAGCAACACCTACACACCACCAGGTGTGTTTAGCGTGGCTGGAGGGAGTGCTCAGCTTCACCAAAGACCCCAGCATCCGTTGTTTGCACTAGAATTTAGAGCCATTCCACACAGCACCATTGTTTCGAGGCCACTTATGTAAGTGATGAGTCAGACTTCTTGATGTGTCCCATCTTCAGGATCAATTATTAAAATGGACCAACATGATCCAAAACATTCCAATTCTTTATGGTTTAACTAGTTTTTGAAGCATCTCAGCAAAATAGATAAAAATGTCTGAAAATCGCCTGTGCTTCCGATCAGGACAAACTGACAGGATCTTATGTAAATATTGATTCTCAGGGTTGTCCAGTAACACAGTGTAAAACGGGAGGTCTCAGTGGTGAATGCAGCTAGCTCCCACCTCCCTTTCTGAAATCCCTTTCACTGAAAAGAATGCATTCATATTCCGCCCGTCTGGACTGACGGGGGGAAAAAAATTACTTCCTCTGGCCGTCAGATTGGCATCAAAGGCCATGCAGATAAGCCGCTGAAGCCCCCGGGCCCAGACCGGGTGTCTGATATGATAAGGCAAATGATCGCTACCAGAGAAACAGGACTTGCAGCCCTATACTAAAGGCACATGACATATTTCTTTGCAACTGCATGAAATATGCAGTTTGGCGAAGCTGTGGTTTGCCAGGATATGGTGCAATTACCCATGCAAGTCTGTATATATAATTATTAATTAGCTTGTGAGGTTTAGGATCACCTGGACATGTCTGGGCACGTTAGCTTTGGCCAACTGTACTCCCTGAATTTATTTTCCAATATTATTTATTTAAACATATTTATTATCATGTTGACATGGCTGCAGGAAAGAGGAATTGTCAAAAGTTTTATTGTTTATCCCTTATCTACTATAAATTTGACTGTACAATAATTCATTGGCTAAAAGAAAATCGAGCATACAAACTGCAGTCAAGTTTACTGTACTTAAAAACAGAATAAAAGCATAAATATAAAAAGTGCACTCTGCAAACTTCAAAGAAAAACAAGAGCACTGCCTTTAAAGTTCCAGGTTCCCTCTAACAAGAACTGATGTGAGATGAGCTGCTGTTTAGTTAAAATGTGATTTTCCTGTTTTTCAAAGACGGACACATCATAAAACCTTAGTGGGTGTGAGCTTCTCCCTCTCTCTCAGACACACGTGCATGTTGCTTTCCCTTCTTTTATTCCTACGTACATTTGTGCATTGGTCCCTCCCATTAACTATTAATCCCTCCTTGTCTGTTCTCTTTCATTCTCCACTGTTGTGTTAAGCCTGCCTCAGCCTCCTGGGTTGCCCCTCAACGCCACCCTCTATCCGCTGTTCATTTCTGAAGAGTTTCCTCTCTGAAGTGTTCCCCACCCTCTTTCTTTTTCTCCCTCCTGGCACTATTTCCTCCCCGATCACCCATTCTGACTGTGCACCTCCTCGTCTCTGCTTTCCCTCCCTCTTCTGCCTGATATCCACCTTTCCTTTCAATATGACCACTAATATTTTCATTCAGAGGCCATCTGGGCATTTGCTTTAATGTAAAGAGTCATTATCAAAGCCTCAACAGTAACATGTGTAATGCAAGATCTGCATCAGGTAAGCACCAGCTGGCCTTTTTCTAGGAGAAATGATGCAGGCAAGCTAGAGCAGCAGCTAATTTCCCATCTTTGCAGATAACACTGGCTCTTACATTTTTCCCAAAAATTACTTTACCATGAGGGCAATAATTACGAGTCATTAATCATCTCTATGGCTCTAACCGCAAAGATCCTCAGACAGTGTGAGCCACAGATATTGATCACATAATCTTGTGGAAGTCTGTATTTGTTATACAATATTGTAAAAAAAAAATATATTATTTTATTCTTTTTTATAATTTCTTACAATATATTCAAGGTTCTCTCGCTCATTAGAAGTCAGATGTTGTGGTGTTTATAGTGTATGTCAATGACACAGAAGATTAAACTGCTGCCAGTGTGACCTGCACCCTATACGCCAGAGGTGGGCAAACTAAGGCCCGGGGGCCACATGTGGCCCAATGAACTATTTAATCTGGCCCGCAGAGCCAAATTAAGAGGGTTGTCAGCTTGACTGGTTAGAAAAAGGTTCAGACCCCCCCTTCACCTAACACGTCCTCTCAAGAAGGTGGGGCAAAACATCATTTGTAGCTTCATCATCCATCTCTAGTTGGACCAATTCACAGGCTCTTCAAAATATTTTCTCTGTCAATAGTCCATCAAGCACAATTTTTAGTCAACCTCCGATCCACATTTGGGGGGTTAGTTTCCCGCACCACCTGGCTGGTCCGTTCATTAAGATCTAAAACCCAATGTGGCCTTTCAGGCAAAATAACTGCCCACCTCTGCTACAGTATACACCCTGATCCCAGACGAACCACAGCGTGCTCCTTACCTGAGCTGGCCCAGGTTGTAATGCCTTGTCTCGCCATCTGTGGAGCGTGTGACGCACATGGAAAAGCACGGCTGCAGCTGTCTGAGCTCCAGCAGGACGACGGCCAGGTAGTGGATGAAGAGCAGGGCATCCACCAGGGACACGGCGTACTGGACGATTCCCTGATAGTTCTCATCCTGACAACGATAATGTTTATTTTACATTTCAAAGAACCACAAGACCAACATGGATTATCAGATATGGTTCAGATTTGGATGTTTATGATGCTAAAGCGATGAACAAATCCATGCCACCACCGCTAATGCAAACATCGGTTTACATTTACAAGAGCTATGACAGCTCGGATATTTTACATTCTTCTGTTCACTTTATTTTGGCTCACCTGTGTGTCAAGGATTCTGACTCCATAAAAGAGCCAGTAGGACACCACAAAGAGCAGCACTAGAACTGCAAGCAGTGCCCGGAATATCAAGACCCGTGGAAGGCTGGCCCGTGTGGGCCTGAAGAACAGCGCCCAGACAGCCAGCAGCAAGATGAGCAGCTTGAAGGCAACAGAGATGAAGAGACCCTCGCAGGCCATGCCACAACTCTGTAGCTTCTCCGGCCAGAGGAGGTGGGGGAGCACCAGGAAGGCCAGAGGGGTCAGGAACACCAACAGGCCGAGAATCACAGCCAGCGTCATGGTGAAGTACCGACGGCAGTCCAGCCCCACGCTATCCTCCAGATCCTTGGTGATTCGGACGATATCCTCCTGAGACAGACTGTGCTCTGACGTGCCTGTGATGGCTGTGGTGGTCTCACCCCAGTTGTCATCCTGTAAATAGGAGAAAGAAAAAGGAATCTCAACCAGTTGGCAGAAATGTGCAGCATATTTTTCCTACTTTGCTCTTAAAATGAACATCATCCATCAAAAAAAGGTATACATGCGTATGGTTTCCAGAGAAATGACAGGAGGGTGTTATATTGAGGACGATACAGAAACCCCTGAATTACTATTTCTTCAAACTGGTTGAAAAAACCTGATTTTACTTAGATTTGAAGCGATCTCGCTGGTGTGGCTGTCCAGGGTAAGTAAAAACAGCTGTTTTAATTGGACACATGTAGAACGTAATCCTTCCTATTTAAGGGGGTCATGTGGCTGTGATTTATGTGCATTCCTCACAATTTCACATTATATACAGTTTCCAAAGACCTGCTGCTGCAGAGAAAGAATGTCCCCTTTTACTGAAGGTTTCTCATATTTACTTGCATGTCAGGAACAAAAAGGGAGAGGAGGAACTGAACTTCAGCAGGCCACATAAATGTGGAATGAAAGTCTCAACATAAAAGGGAGCAACTCTACTGAAGAAGAACACATTAAAGCCATCAGACATGAAAGAGAAACTTTCATCTGAACTATCCTCCTAGAAATAGGCTTATCGCTACAGGACATTTTAGTGAATTCCTGGAAAAATGTATGCAATAATAACACTATTTTCTGGTTGTGACTGACGGGTTAGCTAAACAAAGGCAAGGGAGGTTATTTCCAAACATGCATACATGAAAAGAATGAAACAAAGGAAGTGGAAAAAGTAAACACAGTGAGCTGCCAACGGAGCTACGGGCTGATGTCTGGCTCTGACTGCATCCGCAGATAATGAAGGTCAGCAGTGGAGCAGGGTAGCCTCCAGACCCAGAAAGATAACAGCGTCATAACACAGCGGGAACGTAGCTGCTGAATGCTGCTCAATTCAGAAAACAAGAAGGCTTATAGCTACCAAAATGCTTAAAAAACATTTTCAAAAATATATCGTCATATCAATTTAGTCATATTCTAAAAGCTTGTAATGAAGAATATTTACCCCCAGACAGCTAGGGGGTGAGGGGGAGGTGGAGGGGAATGGTGGACTGGGACTGGGAATATCTCCCTTGCCTCAGGAGCTGAGATGAAGCAGAACAGTAGTAGAACTGGTCAGGTATTCCTCGGAGTCTAAATGAAACTACTGATTTGCTCTGTTTCACTGCTATGAGAACCAAGAAAAGGCAGGAAAAAAAGCAGATAAAATACATCCCTCTACATATCCACGAGCCTCGGATGCTTTATCCTTCTGAAAATTGCCAAACAAACAGAATATTTTGACTGAGCGATGAGAGCTGAAGCTAAAATCATGACCAATACGCATTTTAGGAAATTTCAGTTCTTTACTATAGTTGGTGACAAGAAGCGCTTATGCTTAATTGTCCAGAAAACAAAGTCTAAGGACACGTTCTCTCTTAAAGTATGTCAAAGAGAACTCAGAAAATGAAAGCATTAAAAATGACACAGTATTTTTATTTATAGGAACATTATCTTTAACAGGAGCCGCTGATTACTGCTGATTTGTTGGAATAGATTTTCACCAACTGTCTCTTTGGTGATGCAACATAGTAAAAAGTTTCTCTTTGGTCTGACCTTTGACATAGCAACAAGATTGTAAATACTCATCTCACTGACAGCACTGCTATGTAAAGAGCCAAACGTCACGACTGACCTGATCACGCGAGCAGTAAACCTGAGGGTGTAATGCGCGACCTGGGTTCAGCAGGTCACAGAGGCGTAATGTTATAACAGCCCTGCAGCAGCATTAACCTGATCTGTAGGAGTGGTGAAAGGAGCAAAGCTGCCTTCTAAATGCTGCCCAAACGAGACAAAAGTTCCAGGGAGGCAGAGTTCCAGTTTTAGAAAGGCTGCTTTGCTATGATAAACAGCTGGGATGCTACACAGTTAGGACAAATGTAACACACAGCCTTGTTGCTTGGTTTACATTAGTGAAGATGATGAATGCGGGAATATGACAAGCCATCCAGGGAGCGTTAGGAAAAGTACACACTTTCTGGTGACAGACTTGGGAGTCTTAATCGAGTCTGACCTGTCCAGCTGAGGGAGACAAACATGGTCTGTTTGTCTGTCTGTGCATGTGAGGAAAATCAATAGGTTTTATTACTTGTACTGAAGGATCTGTCTAGCTGCACATAGCTGGAGAGAGAAGCCAATAACTGTGTCTACTCTGCTTATTTTTATAATACATAAATCCCCTGCATTGTAAAATCTGTTGTTGTATTCTTTCTCCTGTACCTGGGCTTCCCCTCTCCTGGCATGACTAAAAATAGACAGGGGTGACCCACATTTCCTGCGGGATTAACCGATCACCATGGGCTGATCTGGCTCAGGACCAGCCACCTTTCTGGAGGCCAGGCTCATTCATCACAGAAAAATACGAGTGAAACAGAGAGAACCTGTGAGGACGGGCAACAAGGGAGGAGGCAAAAATGTTCACTAACAAGACAACCAATTAATGAGGAGATTCAT
Source organism: Pao palembangensis (assembly GCA_015343265.1). Taxonomy (NCBI): domain Eukaryota; kingdom Metazoa; phylum Chordata; class Actinopteri; order Tetraodontiformes; family Tetraodontidae; genus Pao; species Pao palembangensis. The sequence continues at coordinate 4,043,263 of CM027085.1, read as the reverse complement.
CCAGAAAAAAAGGACAGCTGCTGTCCGAGGGTCAGATATGGTGATAGGATATGAAAGCTGCTTAAAAAAGACATCTGAAGCACACAGGACACACAATTAGTGGCAGACGTCTAAAAGGAAAGGTATTTTCCCCCCTCGCTTACGAACCGAAAACCTAGCTACGCGAAATTTATGTGGAGCCAAAACTTCTTTTCAAAAGCCCAATAATCTACCCCCGTGCCAAGCATCCATAACGGCAACAGATGCAGCCATGTGGTGGAAAATACTTTCTCACTATTTGGAAAGCAGTAGAATGTGCTGATAAAGTTTGATGACTTATAAAGGGAATGGAACACAATAGGGTTAATGCTGAGGTTTTAATGCGTTCAGAGTCTTGAGTCACAGGCCTGCATTGCAGAATGTACTCATGCTATCCACCTTTGGGTAATAGATTTCCTGTGTTATAGCAACACGAACCAAACCAAAATTTTATGGATTCTTTACATGCCTTATTTTATAATGAATAGAAATGGATTTTCAGCTATTTTATTTTGGTATGTGAGCAATATATATATATATATATATATATATATATATATATATAAATAAAAATAAAACATTCCCTTCTCCCCCTCCGCGGGTGGTTCCTCCACTATTCTAAGCTCGGGTCCTCTACCAGAGGCCTGGGAGTTTGAGGGTCCTGCGCAGTATCTTTGTTTTATTTATATATATTATATATATAGATAGCATGCACGCATGCACTTACATGCATTGTTCAAAAGCTTTCAACAGAGTATTTTCAGTGTACCTGAGTGTAAACCAGCCATTGTCTCTCACAAGAAAGTTAATGTCTAAAAGCTTGTTTTCTGTTGTTCAGCCTTAAGTGGGCTCCAAACAAAGACCCTCAATTGTGGCTAAAACAAGTGCACTCTACTCACCCCTGGGAGGCAAGGTGTGTGTGTGTGTATGAAAATATGGTAACAGCATTTCTTAAGTGCTTCTCACAAAGTAAAACCACCTTCATTCAAACTCAAGATATTATTCTGAGAACTTGTCAGGACAGGGAATTGAAAGCACTTAAAGTTGTCCCAACTAATCTGCTGGATAAAGGAGTGGATGCAGGACAAAAGAAGGACTGACAGCTGAGCGACACTTCATTAAGTGGTAAACTGCGGTGTGGTTGTGTGTGGCGTTCCATGAGAACTCCTGATTTTGTAAAGCATACATAAACATGATGTATGGATTATATACTTACCATAATGTGATTTTAAATTATGCCTAAATTATAGTGTGAAGCTGTTGCTGAGGGAAGTTGGGGAGACACTATTACATATAGTTTTATGTGGTTATTTTACTCTACAAAAAAAAAAGCTGTCAGGCTAATCAATTGTGCTCCTTGCAATTCACCTACTAATGTATTGTTCATCAAATCAAAGATCTTAAAATTCTATGACTTGGTAGACTGATGTTTAGTGAGCTAGAAAGTAGATATAATTTAAGGGGAACATGCATTTTTGATAGACCTTAAATGAGAACCACACAGAGAGAACATTGTTTATCAAGTAAAGGTTGTATTATGGAATAGTTGTTGTGATGAGCTAAAAAAATTCAACTTCTCTGTTACACTTTAAAAATGTCTTTAGAAGAATGATAATTAAAAGCTATTCAGTAGAATAAATTATTTTGCTATGGACAATGTTAAAATGTTTATTATGAATGAAAATTTTGTTGATAAATGTCCTAGAATTATTGCCAACGTGCTACAAATTTGAAGAAAAGGGTAGGTATAATAAGCTTTGGCTTCTGCCTACAGCTGGTCAAATATGTTCAAATGTAATTAATTTATTGTGTTTGGTTGTATAAAGCAGAATGTATATTTGATCAAACAACAACAATAAACAAAAATTTGATTTATAGCATTAGCAGATGTTATTGTTAATCGTCAGAAATGTATGTGACGTGCTCACAATCCTGTACTAACATGCTGATGCTGATTCCAGATCTGTTTAGGCTAGGTAGAACAGAAAGGGAACTGAGGACATGCTTAACAGTCTGACCTGGAGTCACATTAAACATCTTTCATCTGTTTAAAGAAGACAGGTCAACTAAAATGCAGTAACTTAAGGGCTACTACTTTATCTGTTAAAAAAGAAATACACCCACATCCTGTTGAAAATATCTAGGATGTGTTTGCCCAACATGCGGACGAGGTGAAACTCAGTAATGTGATGAGTGGAACAGATGATAGACTAATTAAGCCATTCTCTGGTTCCTCTTATTGCTTAAATTTCCTGTTCCCAAAGTATCTGTGTCTAATATTAATTATGTTGAAATAACCAAAAAAAGAAAAGCAAAACACAGCAGTTGTTTAGACAAATGCTAAATCACACAGTTTGTTACAGAGATCACATAAATGCTCCAAATATCTCCATCATAATTAGAATCTTGATCATTTTGTAAAGAAGAGAATTTGTTTTGTCTGTGCAAAATCAGAAAATCGATCAATAATATGAAATGAACAAAAATAGCATTTAAAATACATAAAAAGGAATGGACAAAGAATATGAACCTAGGTTCAGCCAGAAAAACATCAGCTTATATGTTAGCCTGTTGGCCCTGTAGGTCATACCTGGTTTGATTTAGTCGATGGCCCAGAGCTGGCCACTGTAGGACTCTTGGGCTTCGCCTCTCTGGTGGTGACAATCACTTCCTTAATTTCCTCCGCTGGCTCGCAAACCTCAAGAACCTGCAATACTTCGTCCCCCACCTCAAACACTGTTGGCGACTGCATCCTCAGTGAACTTTAGCTCAGTCCAGCTCGCACAAACATCATCTCTGTACTGTATTCACGCTCTTTCCTTCCACACATCCAACCGACAACGTGCGTTTGACCTCCCCGACTCTCCCGATCCGCAGCCCAACCCTGCTTTAACTGTCTTTATATGGAACTCGCTCCCATCATGCCTCAGGAGACACTGTATGGGACTGTGCGCTCACTTGCCACATAATGTCAGGGGTTTTATGTTGAAAGGCGAGGGAGAGGGGAGGTAGAGGAGTAAGGGGGAGATGATCACATGGGATGTCCAGACCATCACTGGAATGAAGCGTGTGTGAATATGAGAGTGTGTGTGTGTGTGCGCATGTGTGTGGAGGGGGATCAGGTAAAAACACAGATGGATGGATTGGATTGATGGAGAAATGGAAGAGTGCAGAAAATAAATATCCAAGTAAACAAACATGAGATAGGAGCCATCGCTGTAGTGCAAATGATGCATCTCTCCCATTTCCTCCCTCTCCCTCCTTCCTCCCTCAAGGCATCGGCTCTCATTCTCTGCTCTCCTCTTGCCTCAGCCTCACTCAGTGTCCATTTATTCTGACCCAGTGAGCACTGTGGTGTCACCATGCAGCCACTGGCAAAGCTGCGTCTGGTATCACACACGATGGAAAACTAACCAATCTACAAGCAGGTAATGTGTATCCATGTAAGTATAGTTAGTTCTGTTGGACACCTTGTTGCACAGACTTGTAGATGCTTTATTATCAAAAGTGCATACGCACTCTGGTTTATTTGGACAGTGTACTGCAGACAAAAATATTATTATTTTTTTTTTTTTTAGAGGAAAAGGGCAAAGTCTCATTTTCAGAATCCATCAACTGATTATTGTAAAAAAATGAAATTGAATGTTTACATTTTGTGCTTCGTTAGTTGCTTATGCACACGCTCAGTAAACTCTTAATTAGTTTAAAAGAGGTTTTTCAATATGTTCAATGTCATTAAATATGTTCTGAACCAAACTGTCCTTCATAAGAGGCTCTACAGTGGTACTCCCACTGCTACAATGCTGAGCTAACATGCAACACTGCCCTGAACTACTCCAAACCTGCTCCATCCACTTCAGTTTCACACAATAACAACTGCCCGGTAGCCTGATTCAATCACTTCAAGGAAGAAGAGATGGACCTTTTTTCAGATACCTCACATTCCCACCTCATGATATGAGTCCTGAAAGAACACTTGACATGGAGTTTTTTTCCATTCATTAACATACGGCCTGGAGCTTTGGCTTGGCCTAGAACTGGAACATTCTGTTCGAACCTATCAAGCAATCTTGGATAATATAATAGGGGCAAAACTGGCTTTAGGAAGAGGGATTAAAGCTCCATCTTGTAGACATAATAAGTTGGTGTTGACATTGGGGATCTGTTTATTTTGTAGATGCCACTGGCTTCAGCATGATCCTTAAGAGTACCGTTCGCATTTACACATGAAGCATGCACATCACCTGGGGTGATTCTTCACACAAACATCACAATCAACACCGCTTGACATTTTGTGTTCCATCTTGAAGACATCCCTGCCCAAAACTGTGCTCTGCTTTCCTTTGCCAGACAAGACTGATTAAATCCAGGCAGTGGAGTAATGAGCGCAATGCATATGCATGACAGCAGACCAGAGTACACACAGACGCACGAGGATTTGTGCTTAGCTTCAGTAGAATTGGTGCCCCTGATTAATTAAAGGAAGGCCAAGCACTCCCCATCCTGTCGTCAGCACCACTGCAGGCCACAGCATGAATAAGACAAGAGCAAAACACAAAGTCTGGCTGCTCTTTGTGGCAAATCCCCTCGTGTTAAAATTAGACACTACAGTCACAAAAACACACACAGGAGCGCCTACATGGGCAGGGCTAATGAGTTCAGACAAGGGAAAGTGAGTGCCAAGTAGGTCAGCAGATAAACGTTGACGCATCTGTGCTGGTGTATTTTTTGTAATGTTTCTTTTTTAAGACAAACACTTGATGACCCCCCCCAAGCACCAGAGAGTGGGTTAGCTAAAATAACTGGTCAGTGCAGTCTGTCTGCATTTCACTCTTGTCAGCAGCGAAATTTCAGATCCTCCAGATGATGGATTACAAGGAGAACTGCAAGCACGTCACATGTTCACGAGGATGATTGATTTAAGTGCTCAGCAAAAATTCCATTAATCAAAACAATTACATCACTGGCCTTCAGCAGAATTTCAGACCCTTGAAAAAAGAACTAGTGCAGAATGATTACAGTCTTGTAAAGGTCTGCTTTCTTTGAAAGGCCTTAACATGGGTTAAAACGAGATACTTCGATATGAAGAGAAGTTATGCTCACATTAATGACCTTACAGAGCAGGACGGAGTGGGTGTTTTGGACGCTTTCCCACAATTCCCACCTTTACATGCCAACTTGCAGCCAAGCTACCCAGCTGACAGGACAACTGACAGATCAGTCTTTTATCTGTCTCCAGGAAACACAACCACAGGGCTCGCTGCTAAAAGACGAGTCAGCAGACTCTGACAAGAACATGACAAAAGCAAACTTCCAAAACTGGGAGATTATTTTATTATGTTCCTACCTTGTATTTCTCTCTCAGAAAACAATCCATCACATAATCCATTTTGTTATCTGGTACTTGCTGACATGTCAGCATGTTTTTTTTGTTAGCGGGCCTAGAATTCAGCTTAAATATACTGTTAGGCTCGGTCTAGTCCAGCTGGGACAAGGACAGTGTCATGTCATGACCCTGCGCTCGTAGGGGCAATGAACAAAGTTTCAAGTCAAGAGAAGCAACCTCCTCTAGCAGATATCTGTCAGCAGTAGCGTCCCTTATAATAACTTCCCTGAAACTGGGTGAAAATGGACCTGGCTTTGCTTCTGCCCTTATGCACCAGATGGCCCGTCCCAGTCAAGCCTGATTATGGTTCTGGCTCATTAGAGCGAGTGATAAATCTCCTGTAATCTAAATGCCATCTTGGTGTGGAGGTAGCTCTGGAGTGTTCAGACCTACCTGGAGCTGCTCGGCCCGAAGAGCCGAGTCGCCCAGCAGTGGCTCCGCGGGTGGCGTGTTTATTGTGACAGACTTTTCTGAGCGGCTGTCTTTACTGCGTGACTTGTGATGCTCGCGGCTCCGTTCCCTGACAAACGAAAACAGGAGGAAAAAAAACAAAAAAACAACACTGAACATCAAGAAATTACAAGTTACTGTCATAATCAGAGTTTACTATAATACAAAACAACGAGAACAAATATAATCACCACATACAGACTGAAATTAAAGATTAATGAGAAATGATTTACATGATTATTCAAACCAAGTGGTTAAGAGTCACATTATGCCTTTCCAAAGTTCAATTTAAAAACTGTGGGCCTACTGAGATCATTATACAGAGATGTGGTTTTGGACAGCAGAACAATTAAAAGCCAGTGTTTTGTTGAACATGGCTGGATCTCACTCCCACGGTCTCGGCTGCTTTGATTTGGATCTTTTTTTATGTGCCTGTTGTGGTTCTCTCCATTTTATAGTGTGAATGTGTTGTTCGTTTGACTCATTTCACTTTGTGTCCCAGTACCATGCATGAAGGGGCATAAAGACCCTGGCCTCTGACTTTTTTAACTGTCCTGTTTTACAGCAGAGGAACTTGCAGCACAGAGAAGCTTTGTATAAGAATAGTTTACAACGTAGGTTGCGGGGACAGAATGAAAACAGCAGGTTACTGTTTGGATCAGATAAGACAGAAATTCCCCTCTGTAATAAATTAAATCCTGCTTTCTTTCAGTTTTTGCCTAATTTTAAGTGACTAAGCAACTAGAAAGGCCATGTGAAGTCTGTCTTTTATAATCCTTCCCCCCGTTTCCTCTCTCTCCCATCACAGTATCGCTCTCCAAACAACGTCCCCTTTCCCTAACATATGAGCTCCAATAGCCAGACTGACCTGTTGCACTTGTAGCCATAATCCTGTATACAGCATGAAGAGCATGCCTCCGTAGCTTCCATGTGGCCAGCATTGCCATATGGCCCTGTGCCCACTCTGCAGCTCCATCACAGTAAAGCTAAACAACCCCAGTTAATCTCTTTCTCTCTCTCCCTCCCCCTCCAGCTGCTGACATGGAGTAGTTATAGCATTTTGCAGCTCGAGTCGTGTTCACATTAAAAAAAAAAAAAAAAAAAAAAGACTCAAATGGGTTGACACAGACTTGTTTTGACAGTAAAAAGGTGCAACATGTCAACTTTGAATGACAGCAGATGCTTTTCCCTGGAGCACCTTCAAAGCTGCTGGGTAACAGACTGAATGAGAGGCAACTGTTTGCTGGTATAGGGAGGGTAGCATGCACACACAATATTTAAGCATTATTGTTCAATATGGGGCCAAATAACTGACAACAACACAGCTTAGAAAGTTATGTGTGTGTTGCAAAAACCAAAAGTTGAGAGGCAAAAATGGAAATCCTTTTAGAAGTTTTAGAAACTTAAACATGCTATGTGTCCACTGAATTTTAAAGCACTCTTACATTTCTTAATATAAAGGAAATCCTGCCTGCCTGGTAATGGAAAAAACACAATGACTGACAGCAGTGGTGCTGGGAAAACCAGAGTCAGGCTTGATCCATGTGTTTGGATTAAAGGGCGTTAACCTGACCGCTTCCTGCCTCTATTCCTGTATTTCCTTTTAAATGCTGGCATGATTTCCTCAAAAAAGATTAAAAAAAAAAAAAAAAGAAAAACAAAATGAATGTTAAAAACTGGACACAGAGCTATGAGATGCTGTTTGGAATAGCCTGCAGCAACTGGATGACTCGAGCTTATTTAACAAATCTGGACGATTAAAACATTGTAATCCCCTAAATACATCACTGCTATCATCACATCTTACAATATTATTATGGTTATCACCAGCCATGGCTACTCCAGGGGGAGAGATTGTCTGTCATTGTCCCAGGTTGCGGTTGTTGATGGGGAGTGCTGTTCAGAACACGGTGATTCTGCCTCACAGTCATCAGCAGAATAATGAGTAGCTCTGGGCTAAACGTACAGCAAATCTACAGCCACAGTACATCACCAGCAGAGACAAGAGGGCATATTAACAGGAAATTTTCACTCCAGGGTCTATTAGATGTTTGGAAGATTTAGAAGTTCTAGTATTTCTGCAGATTTTTGCCTTTTTTTCCAAATGGGAAGGCTGTTGAAGCTGTTTGGCTCATAGCTGTTTATAGACATAGCCTCTCCTTCCACTGCTGCACAAAGAAAACTGTGGTTTTGTCAATTTAGTAATTTTTAGATCAATGCGTTCTGATCATTTGATCTATGTTTATGTTCAACTCATCTCCACCATCCACCTTTTTTCATTGAAAAATAAAGGCCCACATGCCTGAGGTGATGATTTCATAACACTCATGTGCTTGAATATAGATTGGGTGGCATTTTTCGTGCGTTCCATCTTTTGTACAAAGCAGGACTCGTTCTGAGAATCATGCATAAAGATGAAGCAACTGCTGGTTCCCCTAAATCGATCTGGGTTACAAATATGGGGGGAAATATGGGAAAATAGCATCAAATGTGAACAACCGTTTTGAGAAATCCCACTGTGGATACGCTGACAGAAGACAGGTAAGAAGTGATGAACTGTGAGCAGTGGGGGTCTGGTCTCTGGATACCCGGCCAAGCCCTCCCCCAGCCTGGTTTTTATTTCATCCCCCTGCAGCGGGTTTCTGGGGTGATTACAACACACATCACCTTCCCACATCCCATTCCTTCCTCATTAACATGCAGTGGGCTCATTGGTATTCCAACTGTGGGCTGTGCTATGATTTGATTAATGGAATTTGACTTCTAGCATGGTTCCTTGAAATGAGTCTGGTTTTTTTGGAACACTAAAGATGGCAGGAGCGTGAGGAAAAAGGGGTCCTGGGAGGCCAAAAATGCCTGGCGAGCTGAGGCGTCGCCCTGCCAATTAGATTGCAGGAGCCTCATTTCCCTCCAACACCTGAGGATGAGCGTAGCTGTGATTACAGCCACCACCTCTCACAGATGGAGGGGCAGCGGCAGGAATGGATATCCATTTATGAAAAAGAGTCCGACTGGAATGGCCACTCGAGCCTGTCTGAGGCTTCTTGTGGAAACCTAACCCACTCACCTGCAGGACTTCCTGGTTGAGCTGAGGAGCAAAATTAAAAACTGTCAAGTGCAAAATGAAGTCACTTCACAGCTTCCCGAGCAATAGAACCAGCCACCAAAGAGCGGGTATTACTGGATTACGTCGGATTTTTTTATTCCATGAAATTGGCAATGGCTACATAAGTACCTGCAATCTGTCAGAATGTTAAAAATGAGTCCAGTAATCTCCAGTATGAAGAGGTTTTTGCCTTTTCTGGTTACCCAGTAGCCCAGGTAGACTGAATAGTCTTATAGTTACCATGAAATGCATATTTTAAAACGTAATGTTATTGTAATAAAACAGCCTGAAGAGGAGGATGAACTGACAAGCATTCATTTTATTATTTGTTTCATGCAGTCATCTGAAAATGCCCCTCTCGGACACCAATAAAAATTATCTTGATCTTTATGAAATGTTATGAATTTAAACATTCCTACAACTGTGAATATATTTGTTTAGTCTAGATTTACGGTGTAAATCTGCAATAATGCCCAATAATTGAAGTTATAACAACCAATTTAACACATGGGGAGCTGCCTATATGAGATTTGTGCTGTTAGAACTGCTTTTACAGTTTAAAATTAACATAATGTAGGACCTTTATAAAAAGCCTCAGATTTACAGCAAGAAACATTAATTAATGACGAAGTTAATTAATTGCAAACTTAATTATATCCTTCTCCAAATAAATAATTTAGAGAGATGGCATAGGCCATGGTAAGTCTTTTTGTTTTGTTTTAGAACATTAAATTAGAGAGAAAAGCAGGATACTCTGAGCACAGTCAGGAAAGGAAAAGAAGTGGAAGTGAAAAGCGCTTGGCAAGAATCTCCACATGTTCTTCTCTGGCCTGCTGTCACTATAAAAGCTGAAAGACAGGGAAAAGGCTATTTCCACGTCTGATTTTGAAAATACTAACCTCTGCCCCCATCTTTGATTCCAACAAAATGAGGCCAGTTTTTTCTCTGCCTATCTTTGATCTACAAGGGGAACTACACATTCCTTCCCTGGAGAATGCATGTGAAAAGGGAACAATGATACGTCTGCCCCTACCCATCCATCAGAGAGTATTCGGGAATCCATTAAAGGAGGAAGGACAGGGAGATTCAGAGAGGTCAAGGATGAACAAGAAAACAGCGCTTCAGCTCAGGTCACGACAGCCAGATGGAAGCGAGAACAGGAGGAGACAGAGAGGAACGAGATAAGAGTGACGTGAGGAAGACATGCCCCAGGAGACAGTGAGAGAAAGTGATGCCTAACAGGTGGGAGCAAGAGAGACACGGTGAGATGTATACCGAACAAGCTGGAGCCCCCGAAAGAAGGGTGGGGCCATGGAGCTGCGGTGCAAAAGAGGCCCCCTGCTCCCGTCCCTTCTCAAACGCTCAAAAGATCTGCTGAGCCATCAGCCAGCCAGGCATGTTCAGCACCTGTCTTCTGCTGCCTTCCTGGGCCTGTCAGGCACAGCCGTCTCACCAATGACAGACTAATGTGCCTGCACAAGCCGGAGCTGAATCCGCACAGAGCCAGCCAAGAGGCCAGACACATGTGGACATGTGGAAGGAGGCGCTGGGTGAAAGGGCTGAGGAAGCAGATATCCAGGTACAAGCAGAGACTGCCACACCCAAGTTTAGCCCAGAGAAAATAGCAATGTCAATTCACAATCTGTATATTATTTTGATGAAAATGAATACGTGCCGTGATAGTAAACTAAGAACATGAAGAAGACGTGCAAACATTTGCATTATACCCCCGTACATTTATTCACAAGTAGAATTTGCTCTTACCCATGTCTGTGAGATCCCCGGGAGCGTCCAGAATAGTACGAATAACCCGAGTACGTGGACTCTGTGTCCATGGCGACTGCAAACTGGACCCAGAAGCAGGTCCACAACGGGGGCGACGCACAGGCTCAGTCGGACCACACTGAAGCGTGCAGCGTGCTGTCGTTGAGCTGGTGGCAATCAACTGGCTGCTCGGGACGCCGACGCTGTTGACCCTGGGGGGACGCCCGGTGCGCAAACATCAACCTTGAGGGAACATAGACCATGAAATTAAATCATTTGTGACATAAAATAACTCAATAAAAATGTTGACAAGTACATAAAGCTGACAATCATTTAAAAATCAACCACTGAAGACTTTCTTGTACTGTATGATCTAATTCTATCTTCTAGTATTTACATGCAAACGTCAATGGGGACCGCATTTTTACAGCTAGATTCCGATCTTCAAACTCCAAACCTGCAGTGACAACCCTCCCCTTTACAGGCAGCTCTTGGGAGGCTACAGCAGCTGCGCATTCCAGATAAGTCAGACACTGTGAAATAGCTATTTACTCTTATTCCTGCTCCACTGACAAAGCCCGCTTTTAAGTGATGTTTAAGACTCTGACACACAGCACACAGTTTAAGCCCGACAGCGACAGGCTTTGAGCCGCTGAGTGCAGTCAGTCTGCCGCGATGTTCAAAGAGTCTTTCCCCACCACACGGGAGAAGTTCAATCAGACGGAGGTGCTGTCGGTGTCCGATGGTGAAACAACAATAAAAATAAAAGCTTCATGTTTCACTTAAAATTACTCGAGGAGTTCAATCCCTCTCAACTCACGCCGTCTGTATATGTTGCTATCCTGTCCACAGTTAGTATAAAACTTTTAGAATATATATGTTTATTATCATTATTAGGACTAGGTAGCATTTTCAGTTACTGACCCAAATACTTTATATGCAGAATAAGTAATTGCCATCTTTGTTGCAATTACTGTTTTTGTAAGTGCTACTAACCTTAACTCTTAAAAAGACTTTTGGCTGATTTCCCTGTTATTTGGAACTACAACCACTTGTGGGATTGTATTGCGATCAGATTTAAGGGGAAAAGATCGTGTGAATCTCTGCAGTCTTCTTCAGTGACACCATGTGCAGGTGCTGACGCCAACCAAATCAAAAGAACCACAGATGAATGCCATGAACAAGAGACAATCCACAGCCACATTTGCAGTGAACTTGATCTGAAGTGGTCGGCGTAAAACAGGAACAGCAGATGTGTTTGATTGAGAGAAAATTTGCTCAGAAGCGGTGAGATCAAAAAGCAGAGGTTTTAGTAATTATGTGCACAAAAAGTGAGAAAAGGCGCGTCACGGCTGCAGGCATGCTGTAAAACGTGCACACACAACAAACCAGCATGACAGATACACGCGTATATGGTGTTCCACTCTGGGTGGGAGGACTAGTGTAAAGAACGTTCACACGTCAGCCGTATCCCACTGTTATGTTCTGATGATGTTTGTCTTAAACACGCTTTTAGCAAGTAATCAACAGAGCCTTTAGAGTACAACTGTACCACTAACTAGAGGACTCTCTCAAACTACACTGTGAAATTAAAGATCCCCCCAGTTTGAGGACTTACCAGCAGTCAATCAGATCAACAAAAAAAAGCTATTCCTCTTTTCTAATGACACCATTCATCACCAAAAGTGCTAAACACACCTCACTAGCTGCTCTTTTATAGCATATTCTCTGAAGGATGAAGCTGCTGTAGGTCTCTCAATCAAAACCTGCCATGGAATCTCCAGCTCAGCCTGCTAGCACACACAGATTTATTGCAAATGTATGGCTCTAGCTGCCCATAAAGGTGGAGCGAATCTTACTTCTCCCACACGAGACATATCTCCTGTTGTGATTCAACGACTGTAGTACAGGAGACACTTACGCAGATTGAGAGCAACAGATACACTTCCTGTCTTCCACAGAATCACGCTTTGTCTGTTAAACAAACACATCGGAGTGATCCAGTACTGGGGAGTGTGGTGTTGGCACATGTATCCTCAAATGGCTTTTGGGTCTGTGCCACTGCATATTTGGACACAATCATTTCAAATGTGAAACAGGGGTTCCTAAAGTCTTTGTTCAACATGACTTTAATGTATTTCAGCCCCCAGAAATTTTCAAAACAAAAAACCAGGAAGAAAACAGCATTCAGAGCCGACACAAGTAGACACACTTGTTCACAATCACTGTAAAAAGCTCAAACTGAAACACTTTGTTTTAAGCACATTATCAATCAAATCAAATCAGCAAGGATTAGCCTCGATAATCACACCGATACTTCAACATAAATTTTAAAAAAGCCCGTTTTAATCCTCTTTATAGCAAACGCACACAGTTCAATCATAGATTAATGGGTAAATGAGTGCATAGTGCAGGTTCAGTTAAAGTGCAACTGTGAGTAAGGACAGAAGCTCTGTTTCAAGCTGAATTCTTTGTAAAGACCCGCTTGTGGCCTACAGGTCACTGGAGGTCTACACTGAAGTGAACCAGGGTGTGGGGGTGTTCTCATGTGGTCCTAGTCCCCACCATGCTATTAAAAAAACTGGCTTCAGGTTTAGGTGAACCAGAGAGAAACCATTGCCGACGGAGGAATGCCCCGTTCTGGAGGGAAGGGAGCTCCGCCAGACTTTTCTCAGTTATCCAAGACCCCTGCTGAGCTGCTGGCTTCTCTGTTGGTTCTGGCAAACACTGGCAACGGGCAGCAGGAGGAAGAGTAAAATTAACAAAGGGATGAAACGCGAAAGATCCAATTATTTCTCACAAATCCATTTGCTGTCCATCTGTAAAGCATGATTGGAAAACACTTCTGTTTGCCAGTTCCAGCTAAAAATGTCTTCAGGTCACAAAACACCTGTGTGTTTCGCTGCGAGGCTCCCTGTAAAAAGGGACTTCTGAGAAAAAAAGAAAAAAAAAAACAGCCCACGACTTAAATCAAGAAACAACCTCAACACAGAAAAACGATAAAAACATCAAGAGGTCCAACTGGAAAACAATAGCCCAAATTTAAAAAAAAAACAACCAGAGAGAATATAAAATATCTACTGGAAGACAAATGCTGTCAGCTGTTACAAGCCTAATCTCTGATGATACATCCAATAAATGCATTAGATTTGCTACTTTGCACGATTATCACCAGCTTAAGAGACTCCATGAACAGAATTAAACACCCAGATTATGGAAGATTATAGTTTATTATCTAAAGCATTTTTTCCCTCCACGATTTTCTCTTCATACCAGACACAAAACATTTTGTTGAGTATGTGGGAGGCTTAATTTAATCTGCTAGAACAGTTACTTACACATCTGTCAGTTTTACTACTAAAGTCCGTCTCTCTTTCTCTTCATTAAATCCATGCTGTGAGATAACTGGCTAGAATTAGCTGATGTAATTGGTTAAAATTTACTGGTTGGTGATTCTGCATCACATTCACGCGAGCCAATTTTTAAAAATGGTTGTTTCCGTCTAGCTGTTGGGTTTTAAAGTTCATTCACCAGCTTTAGCACCCAGAGGTATAAACTACAAAGGTAAAAACATAGGTTATGGTGTATGAAAAAGGCATCCTGCATGCACTCACTTGTTGCAGCTGCAGCTCAAGACTGCTTCAGCTTTCTGAAGCTGCTTAGGGAAACTCCAGAGCACATGGCTCTGCTGGAAACTACTGGACTTACTGACCCTGTGATCAGATGGATGAAGGCAGTTCCAGGCTGCTGCGCTGCAAACCGACCTGGACCACTACCTACATGAGAAGGAGGTATGCAATTAGCAGCTGTGTTTTCCAACGCAAAGTGGGAAATTAGGGATCTAATGAGCCAGCTAAGACAAACTACACTGTTTTCATTTAAAGCCTTATTCTTCTGTGTTGGAGCAGAGATGCCAGCCCTTTACAATCCAATAAACAGTGACTCAAGTGAGGAGATCAATGCTTTTTATGACTTTTTATGTCTGCACCCTTCCACTACTGGTTTGTACGCCATACTATTCTAGAAACAATTGGCCATAAGTTAAGAAGATAATTAATAAACAATAAAAGATAACGTTAAAGCTCTGAAACATGCTATAGTAGAGAATACCGAGTTATTTCCACATAATTTATTGGCTTCTGTCTTTTATAAAATCAAAATGATTTTATACTTATTTTGATTTAATTTTTACTTTATTTTCATCTTTATTACTTCCAGACATCAGAAGTTCACTGGTCTGAGTTGGCACTACCATCATCTCTCTGTAAGCATGACGCTCTCAAAGCTCTGCCTCTGTCATCGCCATTATACCGCACGTCTTCGCTGCTGCATAATGACTTCACTCCAACACGAGAGAAGGTACGTGATGACAGCCGTCACGAGACAGTCTGGGACACAGAAACAAGTCTGGCCCAGTCACATGCTCTCTGTGTTGCTGCTCCCAACCAGGTCATTAATTTTGCGGAATTTAATCAACATTCCACAGTGACAACAAAAAAACCTGAGCGCTGTAGATGCACAGTTGAGGCATTTCTGACTATCCTGAGACATGTCTTTGTTGTTGAATAAGTGATAATATTGTGCATGACAGGCCAGAGTCAGTTTCCAGCTGCCCTCGGTAAGAATTGAAATGACTCCAACCACAATGCTTGACTCACACCATTACCCATTACCTGTTGCATTTTTGTGCTGAGTAACTAGGCAACCGCCATGAACTGATCCAGAGTGTTCAGTCAAAAACGCAGCAGAGTTACAACTGTTTGTTTTTTATAACACAAAAATTATGATGGGTTTGCTCGCAACAGTCCAGCATTTATTTTTAGCAGCTTATATATATTTTTCCATTCACTGCACTTCAGATGCCACAGTCTACTTGCACTGTTTTAGTTCCTCATTCATTGAAAACTGTTTAAATGAAAAATGACTATAAAAAATGACTATAATGAAAAGGCACACTAAAATTTATGTACTTAAACTCATGTTGATACAGCATCTTGTCATTTTGATATGCATATTTTAACCGAGGCATATTTATCCGAGACCTGTAAAGAGGCTACATTTTCTACAAAATTTCCCCAGTAATTCAGCAATGACCCAGGACTATTAAGGACTGACTCTAAATGCATTTAACAGTCATAAAAATAAATGCTAGGCAATAAGTGTATAAAAGTCCTCTGCAATACTCAGGCACATGCATTATATCCAGCAATGCATATGCTTCACCATGATAATAAGTAGGAAGAAACAGGTGTCACACGTTGGTCAACACCAGTGACATCAATATACAGGTATATTAGCGAGCAGCTGTGATCAACATGCTGCTGCTTGTCAACTAAACCACACCTGGACACTGGATCCACCATCTGCATACAGAGACACAACATTTCAATACCAAATACTGGACGAGAAAAGCACATTTCAACCAACACCAAACTGGTGATATGCTAGATTATTTCAGAGTTATTTAAATTAAATTAGCTTGATATTCAGAAGTATATAATCAAAAGATTTGTTCGTTATTCCCATCATTCATTCTTGATTCAAGTCACTTTTAATAATGCACACTCCCCAACATCTGTAACCATGCCCTTAGAACTACTAATATTAAAATACAACACACAAGAATCAAATAAATAACAGTTCTAATAGTTGACTGAGTTTTAATTTGTCCATTTGGTATTTGACAGATACCAAAATCACATTTTCAGTTATATTTTAACAAATGCCATAAGCAGCCTGCTAATAGATGGTTGAGAAAGTCAAGACAATAGGTATTTTAAAAAAAAAGTTTAGAGTAAATGTTTGACGTTATCACTAATCTGAAGGAGCTCCAGAGCAGGTTTCCCCGTCCAGCTGCTACCTGTGACCCTTCAGCCTGGCGGAACCGGAGGCAGGAAACTCCCTGGTTTCGCCGAGGCCTCGGAAGCCCCCCGCCCCCTTCTGTTTGTAGTTGTGGTCTCACCTCAGCAGAGAAATTGACGAGACTACTTGGAACCTAAAGCCAAATGCAGTGTTTCAAACGAGTGTTTAACACAGTTTCCAACCTTTTGATCCCTTTTCAGATGCCAGGGTTGAGTCCGTGTCTGCGTCAAGTCCGCCACCGCAGGCTGTAGTTTCCAGCTGAGCTGCGGTGCACCAGCCGGTTAGTGCGGATCAAGTCACCCGTATGAAACATAGTTGACTTTCTGCTAGGTTCCATTATGGCTCTGTTACTTTCCGCTTAACACAGGCGGCGTATAAAGACACATATCACCGAACCGACACAGCAAAACTGTGGCGATGATTAAGACTCAACTTCCCGGCTCTGTGGTTCCGTGTTGGCCGCAGTTCGAGGCCATTCAAACGAAGTTGGAACCGTTGCCTTTCATACAGGTAGGTCACACAACGCAGCGCAGGGCGTGTTCCTACTTCTTTCCTCGAAACCACATTCTCACAGTGAACAACCGCCTTTGTTCAGGGTGTGTAAAAGTGAAATACATGCTGATGTACAGTTTTTATAAGCTTAGCGTATCGAGACAGAAGGTTGTACGTACGCTGTCAGGGAGCTTCACACACTACTGAGCCCGCACACTAACATCTGCAGAATATGTCCGACAATCTCATGCATGAATTTAACAACTCACCATCAGATATCATCTCCGCTACTTCATAGTGTATCCAGAGGATGTAAAATAGTTTTCTCCACAGCAGACGGTGAGCTACAGTAGGAAACAGCCCTTGGAAACCGTAGGAATCACCCCGGCAGTCAGGAATTTCACAGGGGGGCTGTGCTTCAGCAAACAAGGTTGCACCACCGAATGCCGGCGCTAGGGGGAGTAGTGAATACGGAGAGGTGAGCCGTGTTTAACATTAGAAACACGAAGTCGTGCACCTGCTGTACGTGAGTGGGCCACAAATTTATGATTTTATTTTACTTTTGAAAAATGTATCATATACATGGTCATTTTACCTTTAGTCACCCATTTAATTGTCTACCATCTAATTGTGTTTACGCACAGGCAATTCCAATGGAGTAGGGGTGAAACATCCAAGAGACAAAATAAACGGGAAAAAAAGTCAAATGCTGCCAGGTCAAATCAGCCCAAAGATTTTAATTAAAGGTATACTTCAGACAAACACTGACTCTGCAACCAGATCTATGAAGGTGGACGGTTGGATTAAGTAACTCTTGAAAGATTCCAATAAAGTTCTGCTAAATGTGCAAGACAGGTGAACTGTCTATTGGAACAAATAGCTGGGCAGTTAGAATTGTTCTAAGTTTACAAGCTGCTTTTCATTGTTTAGACAAGGACAAACACACACACATGGTTCATGAAGTTGGGTAAACAGTTGTCACTGATGCAGGGCTTCACTCACTTGTCCAACAGTGACAGCAATCACACTTAGAAGGAAACAATGAAGTCCTCAAGGGCTTGAAGCAGCTTCTCAAAAGGAACGTGAACAAATATCTGTTTTTTTTGTTATAGACATTCCTTAAAAAGTTGCATGAATAATTTAGGTTCTATCCTCACTTGCTGCAGGACACAGAGTGAAAACAAAACAATCCTTGCTGTGTTTGTCACGTTACTCTTTTTTTTTTTTTTAAATAGTTTTAATATAATTAATCAAAATGCAAGTCATCCCAAATTACTGTGACATGCTCATTGTGTGAATTAGTTTAATTAAAAAAAAATCATGTGAATTTGACAAGGTTTCTAAGAATTAAATTAAATCTCCCTGCCTCCTCATTCCTATACTATGGCCCCTTTAACTTGTTTAAGTTTATCTGGTTAAATAAAGGATATAAGATATCAGTTTAAAAGGAAGATCCCTACCAATTGATTTCTCTTTGCTGTTGCCAGCATTCATCTTCTATTGTGTCCGGAGACAAAAGGGGGTGTCTCTTGCCACTTCATTCAGACTCCAAACACATGAAGGTTCAAACTGCCAGGCAACAGATGCCTCCAGCAATTACACAGTTCTATATGAATCAATATTTTTTCCTTCCTTTGAACTGCATCCTCACCCTCAACACGCTCCACACAGTCTTAGATATATCTCATCCCCTCCAAAACACAATGGGGGTCATGACTGGGACCTGACCCCTTCACCTCCCCATAGAGGAACAAATAAACATCAGTGCTGTGTCTAGAATGGTATCTTACCCTTAATGCGTCATCTTTTATGTAACTGTATTTATTAATAAACATTTTAAATGTATTACATTGAAATGTATTGATTTTTTAGTTCATCCGATAATGTCATGCATTGCACAATATGCACTTGTGTTGTAACAAGTTGTTTTTTTCTTATATATATATATATATATATATATATATATATATATATATATATATATATATATATAAAAAACAGTATATCTCTCCATCTTCAATATTCTTAACGCGCCTTTCAGGGATAATTGTTTAAGTGTACTACGCCACCATGTGGTGATAGGATACCATTACACCCATGCCTTAAAATTTCTTTAAACGCGTGTGCGTTCTGAAATAAGTCAAATGAGTCTCAGAATGTTTTGGTTTAATTTTAACAATAATATAAAATCGCTACTACCTCTACTGCTACTAATAGCAATAAAAATAACTAACATTATTTCAGATACGTATCAATTTAATATTTGTATATGTGGCATAAGTATAGCAACTAAAATCAAAATTATATCCTCTATCACCTAAAACGCAGAGGACCTCCCATATCCGGATGTGTGAATCAATCAGCTGCGGTTAAACTAGATTACACAGCTGAATGGGAGCGCGAGGCACCCTCGTAGGCACGCGCCTCGTGTGACGACGACGATCAGCAGCACGTGCTGTCACTTTTTCATGTTTATTCAAAATAGAAAGCGCGCGCAGATGGCCCCTATTGAAGAAGGGAGGTGTCGCCGCCCCACTCCCTTCGCCCCCCAACGAGATCAATTCAATTTGGTGTCCGGAAGATGGATGGATTTCTCCCCAAAGACACGGAGTTTATGAGTTTAGAGAGATTTTTTTTTCTGTAAATAGAGGAGGAAAAATGAAAGCGCGTAAAAATGAAGACGAAGTGGGAGAAAATGCAGTTTACGAGACCACACGCATACATTCACAGGGATATTCTGTCTCCAAGCGGATGAACGTGAAATTTTTCAGAAACTCTCCCCAGTCAGCCAGATGAGGCTCCAGGGCCAATTACGTTCAGATGGAGTGATAAATTAGGTTTAAAGGCCAATTAGGCCCCAGTTTCCGTTCAACATTAAAAAATGCCGTAAAGTCTGATAGGCTGTTGGTTTTAATACAGTGGGACCGCCCATTATGATAATTAAAGTTATCATATTTTAAGCATTTTCAGAGAAAATTCCCTGGATTAGACAGGGCTCCTGAATTGTTAAAATATGTACCTTATTGGCCAAGAAATATGGAGACAATGAGAAAGGAGAATATGAATAAAATGGTTGCAATGAGGAATTACAGTAAAATATATTCATTTAATGTCTCAAATGGGTATAGCTGTTCTGACCATTTTAAAGCAACGACGATGTGAAAGAAATTAAGCTGGAACCATTTTCAAAGAGTAATTTAAAGTTGAGATAATTCTTTAATTTCTTTAAAATCTGTATTATAAATGTGCGTTTCTGCCTGTGTGGTGTGTGTTTGTCTTCTGAAACTGATTAAAAAAGGGAGAGCAGGACGTTGAATTGATAAAATGATGACTCACACAAATGACAATGGCCATGGTTTTAAAAAATATCTTAACCAAATTGAAACCCAATGAATTTAACTCACCAGATTGGGTCTAATGCATGCACACACACCTTATGACAGACCCGTGGTACAGATGGTCCAAGCGTGGTCTGAATGAGAGGGGGACCATCCGCTGCTGCTGACGCATTGTGGGGGGATGTCGTCTTCAATACAGCACTTAATGAGAACAGACTGACTCTTTCTGCCCCCTCCCACCCCCCCCTTCTTCTCTCTTCTGTCCATTCTATTCCTCCTCCTCCTCTTTCCAATTCTCCACCTCTCCTCTGCCCATTTCCATCTGTTTGGAGACAAAGGGCCACGAGCCAGCTCGAGCCCCGGGACCCTGCTGGTGAAGTAGGCAGGGATAATGCTGCCCATCCCGGGGGCTGCATTTCAACACATGGACCGGGCTTTGTACTTGGGCTGCATGAGCACCCTTCATATTAGAGAGAGACACACACACACACACACACACAAGGATGCGCACGTATGAGACGGGGGTGGGGGGGCGGGGGTGTAGTTCTTGCCTTGAACATGAACACTTCCATAATGCCCAACAAGCAAAAAAAAAAAAAGAAAAAAGAAAAAAGGAGGGCAGAAAAATGAGGCAGCACAAAAAGCTCCAAATGTTGTTCCTCGTACTGTGAACATATGGCTGTTTGTTGTCACACTCTCACTCTCTGTCCAATTTACACAGAGCTCTCAGAATTAAGTGTGTGTGTGTGTATGTGTGTGTGTACATATGCGTGTGCTCGTGCTCCTCCTGGCTTGAGTCTACCTGAATGATGATGAGGAGAGGGATGTCCAAACATTGATAATGGCCACTGCATAATCCCCTGCTGTCTGCACACACCTCCTGACATATGGTCACTCCACGGCCTCCACCATTACATAAGCCCACAGCGCAACCAGGGTGGGGGGTTGTAGCGAAACGCTGTCAGCCGGGCTGCTCAGTGCCCTCAGCAGTTTGGGCTTCGACTGTCACTTTCCTCTCCCCTTCCCCTTCTGTGGGAGTTCTAAAGAATAAATTGAACAGGTCTGAATCTACGGAAGCTTTTGGGATGAGGGGCACAAATGGCCTGCTTCACGGAGATGTACAGATGGACTTCTCTATTCAATAAGCTTGAGCAGAAGTGTATCTGCAGACACTGCCAGCATCACAGAGCTTGTTTTGTCTTCTGAAGAGGACAATCTGTTGATGCAACGCTCTTGGTGGCTGCAACAAAGATGGCGTCTGAGAAATCTGGGGCCTTCAGGTTCTTATGAAAAACATGAGCAAATCTAACACTGCATGTTTCACGCTAGAGCCTCGCAATATCAAACAAAATAAAGAGATGAAAAACAGTTTGCAATATATGTTAATGAATGATCAAATGGCTGGATAATCACAGAGCGTAAATTCTGGCAAAGCCTCAGAGACTGCACATGCTGACAGGAATATATGCTGATTCGAAAACTGCTGGCAGTGATGGTCTCACAAATCTGCCGTTGGTTTTCCGATGTGACCTTTCTGAGAGTCTCCATCAAAGAGGAAGACATGAAGGAACATTTCAGAGCAAATGAAAAGACTTTATGCAGACAAGAGGAAACAAACTGTGCTAAGAAATGATGAAACGTCTGAAGCCGAGTTCCTTAATTCTGCCAGCGGCTGAACTACCCCCTCCCCAACCACCAAAAAAGATTGATTTCCAGCATCCAGATATGTTTGCAGTAGAAAAAGCAACTGTGAAAATAAATCTATACCTGAGAAAAAAAAACTGATGGCCAAAAGTTTTGAAACAGGCAGCTAATTTCTGTAAGTAGCTACCAACGCTAAGATTTACTTTGAAAACAAATCTGTTTCTAATGGCTCAGAATGGTTACAACTGAAAGAAGAGCTAAAAAAAACCCCTTCAACTTTAACAGGAGATTAAACTTTTAACAACACAATTACAATTTCAAGGTAGAAAACATAGAACTCGAGCTTTAAACTTTTCTGGAATTAAAGCTGAACATTGTTATGATATCTTTTAATCATGATGTTTCATTTGTAAAATCTCACTTTGACTTCTCCAACATGTGAAACGCTGTGTGGATGATGTGACTAAAATAGATAAAGTCAGAGTTGAATTAAAAACACGGACCAATGTCGAAAAACAAGGAGAGAGAGGAAGTCGCGATGAAGAAACAGGAAGGACAGGTCATGCTCCCTTCACACACATAAAAACAGTTGGAAAACCTTCACATGACATGATAGATGCTGTGTACAGATGTTGTTTCTAATGAGTATTTGACACGATGTATTCTGTTGCTCAATTGGAGCAGCTTAACAGTGCCATTTCCAGGGTGAAGAGTTTGAACCCCACTGGGGCCACTCGTGTTTGGACAGGAAAAAAATGGATCCCCATGATAATCTAATGAATAGAAGCACTCCCACATCCCCCACACACCGCCTTCTTCAGTCAGCCAGGCCATTTATGCTGCAATCGATAGAAATATAGGCGTGTATCAGAAATAAAGATACATATTTGGATCTTTTGTTCACGCCATTTGGCAATATTACATCTCCGCACTCACTTGCTCATAAATTTCCATTTCTCCCATCCCTCCTCTCTCCCTGGGTTTCCCACGGGAGGTGCCAGACGGCCAGTAATTTGGTTGTCTTGGCTCGTCTGGAGTAACACCTGCCCCCTCTCTGGGGAGGGAGAGAGCCTTTCAGCCAGGAGCAGAGACGGAGGCTACCACTGCCTTTAGCTGCTGACCACTCTGTGTGAGTGTGTGTGTGTGTGTGTGTGTGTGTGTGCGCATTTACTGAAATCTGCACTCCACCTTGCATTGTGTGTACAGTGTAGAGTAAATGTGAATGTAAACTCGTGTGTTCAGAAAAGCAGGCAAAAACCTTTGTGCGCTGATTTGCATGTTAAAAACACAGATCAAGATCAAAAATATCAAGACATTTTTTCTTTAAAGTATTTCCATTTTAATTAAAAATAACACCGGAAAATATGAAAAGTTTGTCCATTAGAAACCAGCTGTCACATGATATCTACTACAAAAGATCTGCATAAAGCAACAAGTAGCCTACACAACCCTGAAGAGACAAAAAAATCTTTGGATAGAGGATATGTTTTTTTTTCTTTCACTATAAAATTACTTGTTGAATTTCTTAATACAAAGTAGAGACAAATAAATAACCATTTTGTGAAAATAAAAACATCAAAACTTGGACTTCAAGATAATAAATTCAGGCTATGTTTTATTATTAGTGTGGAGTTTTTGTGGGTTTTTTTGGTAACAGCAAAGAGAGGTTTGCTTCCAAATAGCAGTCAACCAGCAGTGGTGAGCAGGGTCGACTTGAATTTACACTATTCCATTATTCTGTCAGTGAAATAGTTTTCTAATTCTATTTTTTAAGCATCTGATTTGTATTCTGGGAGCAACCTCTTAACATAATTTAGGGAAATAAAATTTCATGGAGCCTTTAGCCCCATTCTGAAGTGCTTATTGTTGCTATTGACACAAAACAGAAATGACATTAAAAAAGAAGACAAATATAGGTCAAAAGAATAGGTTATGAACAAACACAAAGTGCCATTTTTAAGAGTAGAACACATCACTTTGTTCAATTTCACAGTCTAACATATAGAAGCAACAAACAATATACATTTATACAAAAAAAAGACGCCAGCCTATCATTACAACATAAATAAAATAGCCTTAAATATTAACACAAATAAATAAATACATAAATAATTCTGTACACTTTCAAAGAAAAAAAATATTAAGGTCACAATTTTATTTCATAAGTGGCACTTACGCTTTGAATCTTTTTCTTCCCTTGCGGACTACACTAGACCTAAAGCAGCTATGTCGTTTATTCGTTTTATTTCGAGCTTAAAAACGCACCAGTGTTCGTTTCATTAGAACTCAAGTTGATGCAGCCGACTTCGATTTTCAGGATGGGACACCTGACATTTTATACGCTCCAACTAATATCATTCTGTAAGACTGATCAAATTAAAGATTCTCTGAAAGCCAATTTTGTGATCACGACAATCCCTCCAGATGTTGCTGCGTCTAAGTGGGTAACCTGAACACTCCTCATTACTGCTTTATGATCATTATTGTCGTTATTGCCTCCAGCAGTTCAAACGACGCTTGGTGAGACTTTTGACAACTTTACGCCTTCAAATCAAAAACTAACAGACTCCGTCTGTGACAGTAAAGGTTTGGCAACGTCCAGCAGCGTCCGGAGATGACCGATGGGATTTCCTTAAGGATGGGTTTTAATTTTAGATTTCCAAGATTTAATTGAAGTCTTTCATTTTCACTATTAAATGTGCTCCTCAAACACTAATCGGCACTGTTTTTTTTTTTTTTTTTCCCGTGGATTTTTACAAATAAAAATATTTTAATTTTGAAGGATGGGTGGAAAGCAGAATGGAAGGGTAATGTATGCGTTCAAATTTGCCCTCATCAGTCGTAGCTGCCAACTTTGCCAAACCGGCGCCTGGGGTCCAATAACCCATCCACTTTTGTCTCCTGGGGAGGGTGGGGGCACCTTTAGACATCCAGGACGTGATTGAGATATGAGATGTAGCAAATAGCCAGTCTGAGTATCTCGATCTTGGAGAGTTTCTTGTCCGGGGGCAACGTGGGGAGTAATTTCCTTAGCTCCGCGAAGGCCACGTTGAACGCCTCCACCCGGATCCTCTCTCGGGTGGCGTGGGCCGAGCGGTACTTGGCCGTGGCCCTCCGCCTCCTCCTCTTCTCCTCACGGCTCAGAGGCGGATCGGCTTTGCATTTAGCTCGCTCCTCGCCTTCTGTCGGGTCGTCCGAGGTGCAGCCAGTCGACTTAAAGCCGTTGAGCATGGTCTCCGGGTCGGACTGAGTCCATGACAGGTCCGTCTCAGCCTGATCCGGACTCAGCATCATTTTTATTCTCCGGTGATGTCGCTCGCTCCTCCGCCGGAACCTGTGGTCAAAAACAGGTGATTTAAACCATCCTCTCACAACTATGGTGCACCATAAATCTGCACGTGTGACACACCTTCTAATTTAATTTTAAGAAAGCCAGTGCTGACAATACTGATGGATCCAAACTAGAAAACAAATAAAAATAAAATAAGGAGCAGACGTCAGCCAAACGGAACTGTTGTCAGTGTTTTCTGCAACCCTGGGGCCCTGGAGGAGATATTCCAAGGTGTTGTTGAGAGCAACAACACATCGAAAACTAAATCTGCAGTTCGTTGCATTATCACATTAAATTCGATGAATAATAAACTGCACAAAACCTCCAATGATTAATTTATTAGTCTAAACCAAAAGGACGTTAAAAGCCAAAAGAAACGTCAGTTTTTAAATTTGATTTTTGCGTTAATTTATTATAATTATTATTCCTTTAAAACAATGAAGCTGTGATCATTTACGAAGCAGAAAGTTCTTTTTTGTGAATTAACATAATCAGAATTGGCCATCTGTCAGCGTGATGAACACATCTGCTTGGCTGGGGTCAGGATGGCTTGACAGCATGGAAGCAAAGACGGCACCAAATAATGTTGACATTTAGCGGAAATCAAACCCACACAACATTTCAGCACTTTCCCCAAATTTAAGAGTCATGCTAGCCGTAACTAATTTATAATAATACTTAAAAAAAATACAAAATCAATTTAAAAAAATAGCGCAAAATTAAATCGATCTGTTTTTTGTTTTTTTTGAGGCGTTTGCAAAGAAAATAGTTTGAGACTCACCTTGACAAATGAGTTGGGAGGCAAAATTTGGTTTTCTGGAAAGTCACTTCGAAATTCCTCTTGGACGGAACTTCAACTCCAAATTAACTCATATTCCAGCGAACTAACTACCTTCAGATATTGCTGAGAAGATTCCTCAGTCTCGGCAAAACAAAATAAAATCTTGGAAAAGCTAAAGAAAATAAACTATTTATACTTTTCTTTTCGCTCCAAAACTTATATACTCTTATATACTATGATCACAGCTGGGGTCAAACGAGAAGTACTGCAGCTCTTAACAGCCCGACAATCTAAAAGATGATTATCAGATTAAAGAAAACTAAAAATAATGACAATGCAACACGGGATCAGTCAGATGATCTCTACGATGGAGAGACAATAGAGGATAGCTGGAAAAGTGCAGCCAGGGCTACTCGTCCATCCGCCTGTTAAAGATGCTGATAACGGGGTAGATAAGAGAGGTTCCTCCGTGTAGAGCACCAGAAGAACGAAGGATGGTTCACCGATAATCCGCCTCCCTCTCTTTTCTTTCGCCGAGTGTCATGTGCGAGATAAGATCCAAACGATCCCGACTAATAAAGGCTCACTTGAGGGACGGAGGGGATGGAATATATTTGAGGAATGGTATTGTCTAACACCGCCCCCTCCCTCACCCTCTCGCTCCCCCTCCCTCCCTTCTTCACGCCCCTCAGCCCTCAAGCGCTCTCCTCCCGTGGGAGTGGAGTGGGCAAAGGGAAGCAGAGATGAACGCGTGATAAAGGATGAAAAAAAAAATAATAATAATGCGCGTGTCCGTGATGTGAGATTGTGCACGTGTTTTGTTGGTGATGAGATTTTTTTAATATAATGAAGTGATTTCCAGATTAAAATCTGGAGCGGCACGCTTACATATCTGTCCGGTGATACCGCAAGTAGCTGTTGTTTGACTCAAACCTTTCAAATAATAATTCCAGACGGCATATGTCTTTCTGAAATTTACACTTTATAACAAGTTTTGAACAGGAAAATGAAGTGATTCCTCAATTTAAAAGCGTTAAACCACCTTCAAGACATTTTCCAGGTAGGTACAACAATTTGTTTTGGAATGATAAAGTGCAGATTTTTTTTCCCAATGTGTCAATACCAAGTTTAAAAAAAAAAAAAAAAAAAAAACTGTCATGAACTGCTGAAACAAAAATACCGCCTAACTGTACATGTAAAATACAGAAGTGAAAAAATATGCATAAGTAATGATGTTTTCAATCAGGCCTCATATCACAATCAAATACTTCTTTGTTGATATTGTATAACAAATCCCACAATTAGCCAATAAAAAGGTTTTGCAGTTTAAAATGAGCTCAGTGCCACATTTTCAGCAGAATCATTGCTAAACTCCAGCTACAACGTGGTCCCATGTTTGACATTTGGTTTGCTCACTGCAGCTACCTGCGCTGCTGTGATAGTGGTGCAGTTGTTGGTATTGTGCATAACTGTATCTAGTAATATATGACATAGGAAGGCTTTCCTCCTCCTACCTTGCATCCATGTGCCCAATGGCACCAGTGTCAGGTTAGGAGGGCACGGTTCCAGAGGAGGCTCAGTGGCCAGCCAGTATGTGGACCGGCTGCGCCTAACGAGCTGATTAAAACGATAAGGGGAAGCACGGATGACTTGCCATGGCCGGCAGCCCCACACACACACACCACAATAAGTGAAGAAGGAAGTAGTGCAACAGTGCCAGAAGGACTGTATCATGGAAAATCCTGTGTGTGTATGTGAGTGAGGGGGAGAATGTGCACATGTGTGTGTGAGATGAAGGACAGTTGGCCTTGGGCTCAGGCCTGGCTCTGCAGAGTGTGTGTGTGTGACACAGAGAGACTCACAGTGGGGTGTATCGGAGACATGTCAGGACCAGGAGACAGAGGCCTTCTGACAGCTGGAGCCCATGGACACAGGCACGCACGGCTCACCACCCTAATTGCTCCACAGACGGAGAAGTGGGGATGCTTGGTGGTCTGCATCACCCTGGACCCCTCCTCAATCCACAAGGCCCTTGGCCAAAGAAGCAAAGGACCCCTCCAATGCTGTTTTGTTTGTGCCTGCTGCAATTACATCCCACAGCTGATGTACCAACTGTGGCGACAAGGAGGTAAACTGCAGGGTGGTGCAAGCACGAGAGAGTGACCACTGTAGTCTGCGGGACGACTCCGGGTTTAGTCACGATGACGCTTCTGGTAAAAGACTCAAGCATATTTGTAATATATCAAACACAATGTCACACTTATGACACATATATGCCAAAAACAGCAACTTTTTTGGTGTATGCATCAAAGATTAAAACCACATTCGTTGGTTCAAACTTACAAAAAATATTTCACTTAAATGAAAAAACGTATTTATTGTCATACCTGTGTGGCAGACACACCAGGCCTTGTTGATTTATGGTGCTGGCTATACTTTATATCACCACAGCTGAGGCTGTATATTGCTTCCTCATAATAAGATATAATAAGTTTGAATCTGAATTTTGGAGAACACTTCTCAGTGTAGGATCACATCATTATTCTCATCACAAGGTGACATCACTCCGATGAGACATCTGCAGTTGAGGAGTCGTTTCTCTAATCAGTCAGAGCTCGTCATGTAGACGCCACAGCTGTCTGAATCGCCTGCTACAACAAGAAACACCTTGAACTGGCGCGACATCCTCCCACCTGTCACCTATCACAGACTCAAACATTGGGGGTGCAGCCGGATGGAGCTGTGAAATGGGAAGGATTAGTCACTTTGTCAGGAGATGTATGAAGCTTCTCTCAGGTGGATGAGGAGCCGTAGGGGGCAATACGTGAGAGAGGGGCCAGAACCAAGCGGAGGTGGAGGGGGGGGGATGAAGCCAGGAGATGTACCGAGGCCCAGAAACTCGACTCATCCCACTTCACTTAGAATCACCCGAACATACACACACACACAGTTACGCACAAGGGAACACTCTGGGTAACGTGTGAACGCCAACTTGCCCGTGTGTTGTGTTCGGTGTTCCCTTCCAGAGAAGCATAATAGGCAGCGGCCTGGACCCTGGCCTTGAGAGTGCGTATGATTGCAGGGGATGGGGAGGAGGGTTTTGATTCAGGCCTGAACAGGAGGTGTGGGATCCGGAAAGCTGGGGGTCCCATGTGAGAATGTGGCCATCATCAGAGCTGCAGTGGCAGGCCTCAGCACCATCTGTGCTCCCAGCAGGACGCCCTGCACGTTCTTCACCACCCAGACACATATGAACACGCAAAAGGTGCTCACACGCGCACGCACACACACACGCAGAAGAAAACTGTGATTCAGTCAGTTATGATGAGCCTGTGCAGCAATCACAAAGATATAGAAGAGTTTTTTTTTAGAAGAAATTATATCCGCCACAAACAAGGATTACAAGCCAGAATATGACTGTATGTCAGCTTCTTTGTATTAACCTTTCACTGGTACATGTTTCTGTTACTCTATATCTAAATTTGAGAATACAGATCACTGGTGGCTCCCTCGTGGAGGTTCCTTCTTTACTGGTCATCTCAGCCCCCTGTGGTAACAGAATCATAAATCCAGTCCTTGATTTCCATCTCTTTCTCCACCTACATTTTCTATTCCACCCCATCCTCCCCCTAGTGGCCTCTCTCCTTCCATCCAGGGTCTCCAGCTGGCTGATGAGTTCATTAGGCCCAGAGCTCTGCCAAGGAGCATGATAGCGTTCAGGGCCAAACCAGGAGGACATCAGGGGGGCCCCGGTGGTCATTGGGCACAGAGCGTGGTTATTGGAAGCATGACAGAAAAGTCTCAGAACTTCCTACATTGATACCTACAGTTCTGAGACTGTTCTCTACGCTGAGACTGCAATGTTGGACATTAGCAATCTGGTTGGATGACTTGTTTCTCCCCAAAAACCTCAGGAAAGAGCGCGAGTATGTTGTGGTTTCAAGGGGTCCACACAAACAAAGGGAAACAGATTTGTAATAATCCCCACAGGTTGCAGTGACATCTGGCCCCACACTTGAGCGTTGGCTCAATTAATTCGTGAAAACACTAAACAAAAAACGCCGGGGGCAAAGATCTGGGGGGACTGAACAGGCTGCTTTGTATGTGTTTCTGTGCGTATGCACATATTGATTGTGGCATTTGATCAAGTCCACTGCAGTGTATGTGTGAATTTTCTTCAAATTAGTCACAGTATCCTGCTGCTTTACAGTTTGTTTTTTTTTTCATTTTGAAAAGTGGAGCAGTAGAGTTTCTCAGCGTTTCTTTCTCAGGTTTGTAGTATCAACTAATTGAACAATTTATATGATATCTTTCATTTTGGGATTTATATCCAATTCTAACATAGATTTGATGCATCCTTGCAAATGAGAGAAAAGTATGAGAAGTGGTCTCTTGTGATTGTTTTACCTGCAGCTTCAGCTTCCTCGGTAATTTCCCTGCCCTCTATACCATCACCTTTTCCCGCCTCTGTCCTCTGCTTCTTTTCTCTTGGCGGTGGGTCAGCTGGGGTCGGAGCCTACAAGGCTGGGCTCAGGTGGAGCCTCAGCTGGGCAAGATGGGGGGATGGAGAAGAAAGGCCGAGGAAAGGAAAGGAATGAGGATGAGGACGCTGTACCATACCATCAAAAGCATACAGTTTAGGTTGGCCCACAGGTCGTCATTGACTTCTTAACTGACTCAGCTGTATCAAGAAAGCTTTACTATGATTATTATTGTTATTTATTATTGTTACAGGCAACCCAGAGGGCCCGGCAAACAACAGGAAACACATGTATTTCTACAAGTTAAACAAATAAAAACAAAGACAACAGCCTTGTCCCTCACCCGTCTTTCTTCAACTCATCCATCTCCTCTTTTCCACTCGTTCTCTCTCTTTCTCTTGGGAGAGGCCTGGCCAGGCTTGGCCTGAGCGCCATCTGCTGCATAATGTAACGGGATAGAACTCCAAATCCTTCATTTCCACCCACTGCCTGTCATCTCTGTGTGCATGTGCTCACTCACACAGTTTCATACGCACTCATGAACCGAAAGGGTGTGAAGCGTGTGTGAGATCTCATTTTACGGATGTTGTGACGTTCGTTTGTCCAGCGATGATGTGGAGAGAAAGGTTTGATGAAACGGAAATGTGATGCCAAGTTTGTGTTGGTTTGAAGGTGATTATTCTGCTTCTGAATATTGGAGGAAATTGCAAAGCTTTAAACTTTATGTTGCCTTTTCAGAGTTAGATGTTAGAAAGCGTCTGAATGAAACCCTCTCTGAACGCAAACTCCGGGGAAATCTTAACATCAAGCAGTGTGGCGTCTTGCCAGAGATGTCACAAATTTGCTTTTTGTTTACAAGTTAACAAACAAAATGCGCGCACACAGAGTCGTGTTTAAGTGCCCCTCCCTCACTGCGGCACCACTAACCCGGAGGTGCAAAGAGTTGTCCCTCCAAGTCCCCGTGGGGCCACTGTGAAATGGGGGGCCATCTGTTTGCTGGTAATAAGCTTTCTCTTCATTTCTCCTTTCTCTCCTTTTATACACAGTAGTGTTTGATTCCACTTTTGTTTTCTGTCTGTTTTCTCCCCAATAGACGCGAAAAAGACTGATAAACAGAGAGCCCGCGTCGCTTCTGGACAAAAACACTGGCTGGGAGTTGGGAAGGAACAGAAGCACGCTGAAATATCACAGCATGAACTCTGAACCCTGACCAACTATCCATGGCTGTTGACATAAAGTAAATGTGACACATTCTTCCTCACACAAACTCGCACCCTCCAGCCACTGGGCTGAAACTGAAGTCTGTATTACAGCTATTTTCTTTGTATTACTGCTATTAGAAGACTGCCCGGGAAGCTCGGCAACAGAAATGTTGCAGAAATCTGCAACACAAACTAAACATGTTTATTATTACTGATTTGACCTTGTTATATATATTAAAAAAAAAAAAAAAAAAAAAACAGCAAAATAAATTCATGAATCAGTAAATGTCACCCATTTAATCATAGATGAAAATATTTTGGATTAAGGAAACAAATACAAAAGCATGCAGCTGAAGTAACAATAAACTGTCACATTTTTCCAAGATGCTTTCTAGTTGCTATTGTTGGGCTGACATCATTGCAAGTTATAACTGGTCATTTTCATCTTCAGTTGCATTTTTTTCCTGGCACCAAGCAACAATCATTTGAATTCTATTAAAATGAAATACGCAGACCTGCCATTACCCCTAAAACAGAAGTACAACAACACACAGCACATCACGGAGCTCCTGTTATCATCTCCACTGGAGTCACCAACTGGTGAGCCAGCCATGAGATGAACTGCCTGACTGTTCAAGTTTTTTTGGTGAAGAAAAGAAACATTTAGCATGAGGTGGCACCGGATCGATCAGGAGAGTTGCTATGACTACGATGAGGCCAAGGGGGGAAGAGAAAGAACACAAGAGAAAAGTGGATTAAAGTTCAGGAACACGTTGCACACACAGACACACACCTACATTTGAAAGCAGGTGCACCACAGCGAGCGTCACGTTTGCCTGGCATTATGAGGCGTTCAAGGTCCTGCTTCAAACGTGCACATTTTGCTTTTAGAACTTTCCACACTGTACAGAGCTGTGTTAAGGACAAAAATTGTAGCTGCAGCTGTGCACCGATCCGTATTGATAATCAAATTCAGACCCAACGCCAGTTTTATGTTTCATTACAGGTTGAACATGACAACATCAATACACCATCTGATATTGTTCATTATGTTGGCCATTGCATTATCAGCTTTACGGCTTCCTAGGCCAACTTTCAATATAGCTGAGTGTTATATCATGATTATGACTGTCGGGGTGCTGAGATGCTGTCTGCATCTCATTACGGCAGAGTGAAATGGATCAATATACCAGAGGAGGCTGAATCAGGAGTTCAGTGTGCATGTGTGTGAGCAGACAGCCCAGGGAGATCGGAGTGCACAAATGCTGAAGGCTTCATGCGGCGTCTCCATCTCTCCTTCATACACACATTTGCTTTTAAGCGCTGCATGCACAAGTACTGGCTCTTGATCAGAGCAATGTTTTTAGCTCAGGAACAGTATATCAGCCTGCGACCGTTTCCTTTCCCCGTCTTGCGTTGGTTATAAACTTCGGAACACTGTATTTCTTCAGCAGCACAGCAGGCAGGCGGGCCAGCAGGCAGGCTGGAGTCGGTCTTTCGCTTGGTCTCATTTAAGTGCAGATTTACAAGCTGTTTGCGACAGGGAGCTTAGGTGCTTTTTCAGGATGCGTTCTGCTTAGTTGGAAGGATGCTGCCTTGTGAATACATCTGGCACGTCATCCAGAGTGCAGCAAACAGGCCGTCTGTCTTCCTGTGTAGTGAAATTGAAAAATCTGGGGCCCTTAATAGCACAGGTGCTTTGTTGGTTTGTTCTGAAAATATGATTTGCTCTTGTCTGAAGGATATTTTTATTAACTTTATGCACACACATGCAAAATCATGCATAGCTGTCACCTCGCAATTACACTAATTTAATGCCCCATTCCCCTCTATTAATCCCCAATTCTGTCCACATTTTTATTCCTGTCTTAAATGAAGGGGCTGCCACATGCTTCATTCTGAACAAAAGGAGGTTATATTTATTCCTCATTTGGGGCAGTCTGGGTGGGTGGTGGTGTCGGCTGTGTAGGGATCGAGGAGGGGTTCATGCATGGGCATATTTCGCCCCTAAAGGAAAGCCCCCACTGCCAGCTGCCAACCATAATTAAGCGGCCCTGCCGTGTCTATCACTGATTATGTTTGACCTCGCTAATAAGGCAAATGTGTGCCACCTACATTGGGCAGCAGAGCTCCACAGCCCTCACTTTCAGATGAGGTTATAGTTTCGTTTGCTTGTTTCGTCTGTTGACTTCAATAAAGTCCTGTCTCCATATCCATTTTTTTTAAATCATTGAGGCATTGAGAAACTTTGCAAAGTCAAATTTCATCTTTTATACCATGTTATGCGGACCAGAGCATTTATATCGTCACTGTACAAGCACACATTTATGCCCAAATCTCCTATGAGGTTGCAACTGGCCGCCTTTAGGCTTTGTTTCGGCTTGTCCTTCCTACCTGTTTTTTTTTTTAGCATTAACTTGTCTCCTTGTCTCTGTCTCCTAGCCCTCACTTTTGTTTTTGTCATCTGGTTTTATTACCAAGATCTTCTCCTGCCGGTGATTTATGCTATTTGACTTGCAGTTCAAAGCTCAAAGCAGAACTGTGGCACTCAGCATCCAGGCTGTGTGCAAGCATGTAGGTCCAATTAAGCTCCAAAGCTGCAGCAGTGATGCAACTCCTAACATTATTGAGTGTTTTCACACTGGTTTTAGCACCATTTCAGTTTATCAATGATGTTAGCATTTTCAGTTTACTGAAAATAAATGCTTGTTTCAAATGTTTTTCTAATGAACTGCAGGAGCTAACATGTCAAATAGCTCTTTGATGAGTTGCACTTCTGAGCATTTTATAGATAGATAGATAGATAGATAGATAGATAGATAGATAATTTTATTAATCTCCAAGAGAAATTCACATTTCCAGCAGCTCGAAAGTGGAAACACACAAGGGCATGCAAGTCTTAGGAAAATACTAAATACTAAAACTAAAATACTAAACTAAACTATAATGTGCAGGAACTCTAATGAGGCTCATAGAGATAAAAAATACAGTCACAGTGCAATGTAACATTGTGTAGCATACAGCTGTGTGTAGCATACAGAATCAGAATTTGTTGACAGAATGGTCATAACAACATAAACACACCAATATCATACATGCTACATTTTCCCTTTAACATGAGAGTAATCAAACATCTTTGGGAAATGTACCGGTAGTTGGGGTAAAGATGCCTAATGTTTTCACCTCAGGCTTTAGCAAATTGTAATGGGCATTTCATTACGGTTTTATTGCCATTTAATAGATGTTACAATGAACTGATTAACTATGAAAACCAACCTCTGTTTCAGCTCTTGGGAGAAGGTGCCGAAGGAATATCTGATTAAATTAAGCCGACGGACTATCGTTTAAGTGTAAACTTCACCAAGAAACGCCTGTGTTTTTACTTAAAATTCACTGTTTGCCAAATGGCAGTCCATGGGGAGGGATGTCCTTTAGTAACAGCCTACCAGCACCTATGCCAACATTGCAGCAATCAGTATAAATTAATAATAAGTAAATCAAAGTGCTTAATTTAATGGAGGCTATGAATGATTAATACCTGACATTATCCAAGCTGCTGCGCTGTAAGGAGAACCATCCACGCCCGAGGTAAACCAATCACATTTCTATGAATATGACATTAGACACATTGATGTGATGCGTTACATCAATGTCAGCCTGAGTCTTGAGTACAGCAACTCTGGATAGAGCGTCCACTGAGAGCGGCTGGTCTATTTCTGTCTCTCCTACACTCCCACCTCATGGGTCTACAGGCAAGAGATCAGCTCAGGGTGGAGGAGAGCTGGTGTTTGGCCTGAGGCTCCCTTGGACACAGATTCTGTCATTGTCCACAGCTGCCACTCCGCATCCCCTCCCTCCCTTCAGCCCCTCCACTCTGTGGCCGTCCTCAGCTTAGGGGCATCCCCTGCTACCCCGCCTCCCTAATGAAGAGTGACACGCGTCCGGAGGACCTGATCTACACGGCGAATGGGCCCTTGCCTCCTCTGTTTTGTCCCCATTGACTGTGGTGGTTCACACAGAGCTGCAGTGATGAGAGTGGTGCTATACCCAAGAGGCTTTGCTCCCCAAATCACAGGAGGAGCTCAGAGGGCACAGCCAATTGTATGGAATCGTGAGGACCTAATTGTCTTTATTCATGAGCTGTGTGATTGATATTAGGGGGAAATGAGAGACTCTAATTGTCCTCTTATATTAAGAATTTCATACAGAGCCACGCTGCTGATGCTCAGTATGTGGGGGTCATGCATCTGTGGGCGTGCATTACTGGGTGAGATATCAAACTGACAATTCCTAAAGGGCATCTATGTTGCAGTCTCCAGCATATCACTTGCAATAATTCACGTTGTCTTTTTGTCCTTTCTGACATTTTCTTGTCGGTAGTTAATCAGAAGGATCCAGACATCATTTAAGAGGAACGGATAGACAATCCTTATATATAAAGACACACGTCTTGTTTTTTATTTTATTTTTTAAGACCCATCTTCATATGTTGTGGATCAAGTTATTAAAAGATGGTAGAATAAAAACTGGCTTCTTTTGCTTTGGCTTCAAGGTCGCATGAACCAGCCAGTGTTCTATGTAACATTATGCACCATGATATTATCACTCTACATTTTAAAGTTTAAAAGTTTAGGGTCTTTGTCAGATTTTGAATTTTGTTTTTAAGATTGAGCTACTTTTGTCCATATTGAAAGTAGGAAAGCAAGAAAGAAAGAAGTCTTGGCTGGGAAATGAGGAATAAGGAGTGCTAAAGTTGGACTCCATAGGAATCTTTTTTTTTTCTTGCCTTGGAAGATGTTTACCCTTTATTAAATTCAGATTCAAAAAGTATGCAAGACTAGTTTAAGTTGTTTCTCTCCATTTGTTCTGATTATGAGTTTTCTGGGTACATTCATGAAGCTGCTGCTTGTTTCTGCACCGATCCCACCTACTCCCCAAACTAATGCCACACTCTGACAGTGTGGCAGTCATCGGTCCTGTGTGACTGACTACCCGCCTGTTTACATCTTTTGAGCCATGCTCATGGCATCCTTCTCAGCCATAATTGAAATCCATAAGGGAAGACACCTCAAGTGGCACAGGTAAGCATAAATTAATGTGCCTGTTTTTTGGGCCAACGTGCATATGGGCCCACCCCCACAAATTAAGATGAAAGCAAGGCGTGCACGTTTTTGCATGTACTGTATACCTAAGCCTGTGTGTTGTGCACCCACCAGTGTAATGTGATAAGCTCCAGCAAAGCACATACCTGATGCCATTAAATGCAATTTCCCCTGTGTGTCAGCCCAGCCATTTGTCAGCTGCTAACACTGCACGCTTTATTAAAAACCTCATCCGCTTCAATTAACTGTGCCTGCAAAGCAGTTTAACTCCACTCTAATCCTGTCAAGATGTTTAAACAGGCCCTGCGTACAGTGGGTACATCATTTAAAACCCTGTCAGTGAGCTTTTTATGGGGTTTTTTTTAAGCCCTTTACTCATCACATGAACTTGGGCATCAGTGGGGAGTGGGTCCACACTGGTTTGCTCTCTAATGTGATAAATTTAGAATCATCATTAACACATCTTTACACTTTTTTTTAAACTGTAACCACTTTGCTGTAGTGCAAATCTTACCTCCCCTATTCTGCTACTGTATTATTCCACCCCGCCCCATTAAGAAAAATCAATTTAAGGTTGTAACAGCTACACAGCCAGCAGCTGTGTCCTTCTGTGTTCTCTTGGCTTTGCTGGATTGTGACTGACAGATGTGACACAGAAAGAAGTTGCCACAGTGCTGTATATTTGTAGTTGCCATCCTTTTGAGAGCTTGCTGTGATACAAGTAAATCTGTCATCAGAAAAAACAAGGATATTCTGCATCATTTGTAGAACAGTCTTTTCTTTCTTATTTGAATTTGATGAAATTGTCTGTCCAAGCCATACCATGTAAAATAAATATTTTGTGAATATCTGTAACTCGCAAAATCGAATCTAATAGTAACAATGCAAATAAACCAGAGAGAAAATTGGATGGGTGAAAGCAAAGAAAAAAGCAACGGGAAATTGCTTAGCTCAAAGTAGCTCAAATGCCCAGAATGAGTAGGAAAAGCCAATAGCAGAATCTTACACGTAGAGTATACGTGCATGTTGTTGCATGCATATTTTACATCTTAATTTTTCATTATCCAAACCCAGTTTAATTTTTATTCTCATCACTCTAAATTTTGACCTTAAATTAAAGTTCTCCACTTGTCCCTTGGAAAAAAAAAAAAAAAAAAAAAGACCCTGTCCTTAAAAAAAAAACTGTAGCCACTCTGAAGGTCTAGGAGTGCTGCCCACATGGATAGCGCAAATGTCCGCTTTTTCTCCGCTCTATTGTCTCCCACTAACGCACATAAACACACCCACACGGCCAGGCCTGCAGGAAGGTGACAGTTAGCATTTTGCTGCCACCAAGGAATCCTGGGTGGGGTTTACAAAAAAGAGTGAGGTGTAAATTGGGTGAGCACTAGGTGCAAATCCTTTTGAGTGAACGCTCGGTAGCCCCCCCGCCCCCTCCTCCCCCCCGGGGTACAGGTGGTGGGTAAAGTGTAGCTGCAGTATTAACGGCTTGTCTCGTATTTTGTGAATGCTGCTTCGTCATTCATGGCTGTCATTTCTTTAAGCATGTTCCGTGGGTTTTTTTTGTTTAAAGCACATGGGTTTTGCCGCCAGAGTGCATGTAAAGATAGTGTGAGATAGAAAACCCTGCGCTGACCACAGGTAAACAGGTTTACCACATAATGTCATATCTATCAAATTGACGTTGATGAAATTTGAAAGTGTAATCAGCGAAACGAAAGCTAAACGCGAGCAGGTGTGACTTGCCTATCATTATAACGGAGACCAATTGCAATTAGAAGCAAAATGGCTTGACGACGGTATCAGGAGGCTGCCTGCAGATTATGTATTTTTAATCAGAGTTGTTAGCATCTGTGATGGATGCCCCATTTTACTCACACGAGCCTTTGACAGCATACCTCATGTATATCTCCGAGTTATCACCATATGTATGTTGTCCATTATCACGCATGAGATGCTTCCTCCCCTCCACACCCAGCCAGTCTGCCAGGTGAGAAGCACAGATGACTTCTGAGTCAGTAGCGTTTACACACGGGTAGGGCTGCAGCGACCTCAGATATCCTACTGAAAATTTCAGATAAATCAGATAAACCGTATTTTTGCTTGGTTAAAGAGTAATTATGAGAGAAAATAAGATATTTCCCTTAAAAATAAATAACCAAAAATGTGTATACACACACACACACACAATCTGCATACATTTAAATACTTGCACATACATTGACTGTGTGTGTAAAATAATTTCAGTGCGCCCAAAGTCGTCAAAATACCATTTTGACAGCACTCCACTGCTTACAGGATGTTTAACAGGACATTATCCTGAAAAATGGGAGCACGGCACGAATTATAAATAATAGCTGTGATTGTATTTTGACAGTTCAAACAGTCTACGTGCACACGTTAATGTTTTAGCCCTAAACGGCCTCCCATACTCTTCTCATCCAAGCGAGTCTACGAGCGATCGAACAAACGGCAGACCTTACCGCAACCCGCTTAACCTTTACTAGGAAAGTGCCACGTGCATGAAATTCAGTCTGGTAACATAGTAGTCCCATCGCCATACTGTGAAAAGCATCTGATGCTGGGATCAAAAAGGTGCTTTTTACCTCAAGTAGAACGTCTTCCCTGCCGTAAAAAGCACCCCTCTGTATGTTCCTTTTCAGGATATTGTTCTTTAATAGCATCGAATGTGGACTCTTCAATTCTTTGACTAATTCTTCATCTAAACTTGATGTGCTGATCTGGATTAGAGATATAAAAGATAGCACACAGTCAAAGGAGTGTGACGATACCATTGTATCAGAATCAGTGTAAACATAAATCTAGATCAGCACAAATGCAACAAAGAAACAGGAGTGATTCAAACTACTGAGCAAGGCCTCAATTTGCACTGTCCACTGCACCTTTTCAGTTAAGTCAAGTCAATTTTATGTATATAGCGCCTTTGACAATAAAAATTGTCTCTAGCTGCTTTACAGAGGCAGAAACCCAGAGCCTGAACCCCCAGGTAAACACAGTGGCAAGGAAAAACTCCCTTTTAACAGGAAAAATCCTTGAGTATTACCAGGCTTACAAGGAGGAGCCATCCTGCTGTCACTGTAGTGTGAATGTGCAGAATCGTACCCTCGCAATTAGTTTGCAAGTCCCAACTTGTTCAGAATGACTGCAGAAGTCAGTGTTGTGACAATAGTAGCTGTACTTGGAAATGGCACTTATTAAAATCTCAACCTCTTACAGTTTATTTATAGCAAATATTCCATATTTACAAAGACTAAAGGCTGTGTTTGTCAGTGTGTGTCGATGTGTTTGTGTGTGTGTGGCCCCTAACTCGACCATGTGCTAACCCTACACAGCTGCAGAGTCCCCTTGAGGGTTTGTCACACAGGCAACTGAGGAGGGATGGAGGAAGGGGGGTGGGGTGGGGTGGGTTGCACAGACTGAACACTCATTTCCATGATGCACTGTTCTGGCAAAGACATTGTACACCTCTGCGCTTACATGTCTCTTGTGCTATTGCTCAATCTTTTTAGGCCTGTCGGTTAGGGTTTCCATCAGACAATTCTCTGGGTGCAGAGGTTGGAACACGCTCTACTTCAGCAAATGTTTTATCTCCGCGTTAACACACTTGGAGACTCCTGAGAGCGTATTAAAACAACATTTCTTTGGATGCACAGATTAATTTAAAGACTTCTGTGCATTTCCAGAGACACTCCTGACAGTCAGCGGATCAGTTTTCTAATGACTTGTGTCTGGCAGACAAGAGTTCAGTTCAGCCTTAAAACAGTAATATAGAAAATCTCAGCTCTCTCAAATATCCCTGTCAATCAAACACCGTTTCCTCTGAGTGCGTTTTCTATCTGTTAAGGGTCATAGAGTGTGAGGATGAGACCCCTTCCCTCCCCCAGCTCCTCCATCTTCCTGCTCCTCAGAGGTGTATCTCTCTACCTTGTGCATCACGTCTGGGCATGACCTGTTGCTAGGTAACCCTGGGTCACAGCTGCACACTATGGCAGACCCTTTTTTTATTTATCAGTGAGTTATGTGGGAGACGGGGGCTGTAATTTATTAGTTTGATATTGGGCAGGCAGTGCAAGTTTGGGATTGTAAAACGAAGAGATGGCCTATAGCTCATCAAAATGCTTATTCTGATCCCAGGCCTCAGTCTGCTGAAGAGATTCACAACAGAGGGGATCACAGCATTAGAAATTCATCTGCCTTTTTCTAAGAAAATCAAGCATCTCCTACAACAAAGCCAGTGGTAATGCACTTTCCATGCTGGTAATTGAACAGATGTGGTCAGAGCTTGGAGGAGATCAAAAAAAAGAATTCATTTCCGCACATACCCAACAGATTCATGTTGCATACGTGGAGTGGATTCAGACAAACTACAGTATACAGTAAGTCAAACACCACAGTCACTAAGTTTATCTGAAAATAAATGAGAAGAACGCTCAAGAAGACAAAATGTTTGATGCATATTAATTCATAAATGATCAATCAACAACTGCCAATAAGGTTGCAGAAAATAAGTGAAACATATGTGATAACTTAAGAATATATAAACATTTCAGTCTCTTTTAAACAGCGAGGGCTGTCATCTTCCTGTGCGACCAAAAATAACAGACCTAAACAATCTGCTAGGCGAGCTGTATTTAAAGTTGTCGTAAATTTCCTTGAGTTTAAGTTACAAGTGACTGTGGAAATGAATCCTATCCTGTCTAGAAATTCCACCGAGTTGAGAATGAGCTACATAATACCTTAACAATTTGTTCCAACGTCTCTGTCCAATCAACCATCTTTATATGTATAATTCAGTTTGGTCTGATTTCTGATTTCTGACCCCGATGATGATTTGGTGTAACTGATAACTCTTGGGAGCTAATGCCCATATTTCTATGTCACCACTGGTTTCAAACAAAGTAGGTGCTACATAAAAGAGATTGGCTGTTGGAGTACTGATGAAAATAAACCAAAACCAGTCAGTTAGTAGACTGGTGAGTGTCACACCGGCTAAGACTTTATTTAGTCTGTATCATTGTGAAGTATTAGGTTTTTTTGTGCCACTTTATTTTCATGCCAGTTCTCTCACGTTATATTTATAGGACAACTTCACAAAATCACAAATAAGGATGAACAGTGTTAGAGAGACTGCTGCCATCGGAAAGTTTGACAGTTTTGGTAACACTTCAGTGTGGTATTAATTTGCTCGGCAAGCGCTGGTGTTGACTCAGCCACACACCCACCTCCTCACCCTGATGAAACCTCACGATTACATCCATCCATCTCACCAACAACACTTTTTTTTTGTTGAATTCCTCCCCTAATGTGCGTGTGATGAATATTTTTCAGATGCTTCCTCTAGGCCATATCTGATCAAAACAAATGCACCTGCACTTTTTTCCTCCCCCTCCCCCTTCTTGCAACCGCAGCTCCCCCAGGACGGGTAAAAATTGACTCCCTGGCTTCCTCCACCAGGCAATTATGTGCCATCTGT
This sequence comes from Pao palembangensis, assembly GCA_015343265.1. NCBI lineage: Eukaryota > Metazoa > Chordata > Actinopteri > Tetraodontiformes > Tetraodontidae > Pao > Pao palembangensis. Next base: position 4,000,812 of record CM027085.1, on the reverse strand, counting down.
TCCCATCTTGGTTGTTCCAGCTCGTTTTGTTTCTGCGATTGTTCGTCTAATATCATAGTGTTAGAGAAGAAGAGGGGAGGTGGCATCAAAGAGCGGGACACAAAAATGAGGAGTGGCATGAACAGAAATTAATCGAATCTAACAGCACAACCAGATCTTCCTCTCCGAAAGGAGATAGTCCCAGTAGAGAAAGGACCATTACCATATTTATCACCTAATACTGCCTGCTGTATGCAGACCCAGCGAAGAGCAACTTGACTTTCTTGACCAGCCTTCCGATCCCAGCCAGGAAAGCTGGGAAACTTCTTGTAATGGTTTGCAACAAGTCTTCCTGTTTCTGGTGGTTGTGATGCTACCATTTGTTTGGGAGCGGTAATAACAACCCATTAACTCCCCTGTCTTGGTTTTTATATATATGTATGGTTGTTAGGCTGCCATGCTGAATCACATTATTGTTTTGTTACAGTAACTATTGGACCATTACTCTCTGTCACAATACGCAGGAAGAAAGCAGCAGCGTGCAGATTTAATTGTAGCGTGGCGAGCAGCTGGATTTGAGAGTTTTAACAGTGATATCAATAATGGAGCACCACCTTAGGCCCATATAATTTTCCATCTCTCCCGACAGAGCGGAAGATAGAAATAATCAGTCACAACACCAGCCAGGCAGCCTGTAGGACCTTGTCTGACATCTAACAACACTGATGTCTTAGGACCCATCTGTGTCCAGGGGGCAACACTCAGTGTGTGTGTGTGTGTGTGTGTGTGTGTGTGTGTGTGTGTGTGTGTGGATAATTGGTGAGAAGAAGTTGGATTCTATAAGAGTAGGAAATCTGTCAGTCCTTCACACCTGCATAAGAATATCTTAAAATAGTAAATTAACCAAACAGCTTTAAAACTAGAATATTAAACTGACATCCTGTATGTCATTGATGAATAGAGAAAAGAGTCTAACTTTAAGGCGCAATCATTTTTTTCATTTCATTTTCACATCATTCTTCGCCCCCCCACCCCCAGATTCTCTTGCCTCTGCTTTGCACTACTAGTTTTGTATTTTCCTAATAAAGTTTGTGTTTTTTTATTTCTGATTGCATACCGGTCTGAAACTTCCACTTTGTGCAACTCTGCTTGAAGATCTTTGTGTGTACAAACATAAAAAAAGACCAAAACTTCTCGAAGTGAGATGTCTGTGTAGATTCTCACTCATCCAGGTCATGGTTATCCAAAGTAGATCTCTCTGTGTCAACTGGACTGAAAGGTTTCCTTGAAAACGTTTCGCCCTCTCTCCAGAAGGAGAGAAGTGAGAAAAAAAAAAAAAACTGCTAAAAAAACAAACCGTCAAACAACTAAATGCCTGTACTCTCCCTGAAACATACATCCTGTACAAAATATAAATCACAAAACTAAAGCAATGTGGTTGAGGTCCACCTGATAACAAACCAGTTAACTATAAAGCAAAACACACAACCGAGCTGACGGTCAATGCCCGAAAGGAACAGCGCTGCCTTCATTTGAAGCTTTGTCTTTGCTGCCATCAAGTGGTTAAACAGAAGTATTACAACTCCTACAACTAAGTGGCGTAACATTGTTTGTCCAATAAAATCAGCACAGACAGGCATCTTAGCAACCCTAAAGTGAAGCTGCAGCGGGGTCACAACACAAGAGTAGGGCCACAACTCAACAGTGGGGCCACAAGATTATGCCAAACATATCACAGGAGATCATCAGTTTCTACTGGTATGGTGCATTGTTATAATTTTTTAAACCACACAGTTAGTGAGTCACTATTTCAGAAGAAAATTTTAATAGCTGTAATTGGAAAACATGCATAGAAACCATAAGATAGATGACAAACTCATGAGACACTTTTCCGGTTTTACTAATAAATTTGTAATTCAAGTTAATTTATTTTAAATTATTTGTAAAGCTATTCTGATGTTTTTCTGATGTACCCAAATATAGTCACCAAGTAATGAAAAAAAAAAGTTCTTTGTGTGCAAGTCAAATATGAAGGAGCACATGAATAGCACCGCTGTGAAATGAAAAGGAGGAGGGACGAAAGAAGATGAGATGGGGGGAGCGACAGAGAGATAGGAGGAGGAAGACCTGCAGGCCAATAATCAGACCAGACAGAGCTGCGCAAGGAAGGAACACCTGAAACCCAGGTAGGACATCTATCACTGAAGGCTTTTCTCTATTTATCTGTTTCATACGTACATCAAATAGAGTATTTTATTATTATTCAATAAAGAGAAACTATAAATCAACAACTTAAAGTGCAAATAAAAAACCATACGCAGTGCAAATGCATAATTTATAATGGTGTTATATTTTTCAATGAATAAGTGCACGGCAACATTTCAGCAGACCCGTACCTGCAGCTTTACGCTCTGTAACTTCCTGTGAATGGTTCCATTGTTTAGCTACTATATGCTGGAATGCTTCACAACATCCTGCATAATCCTCTCAATTATGAATGGTATCATTTATTCCATAGTCTCAGCAAAGGCTATCTGGTAGCTTAGCAACTAGTGCCTCTCATTCAACATTAAAGCAGAGTAACCTGAGAAGAACCAGTGGCTGTACTCCAGCAGAGTGACAGGGATTTGCTGCTGACACATTGCCTTCCTTCCATCATTCCAGCAAACAAACTGATAATTAATATCTATTAAACAGTATATATTTAAAGTACAATTTTGAGATTGTGATTTAGATCACTTCGGCTACCTATTTACTGTACTATATATAAATACTTGAATTAAAGGCTACCTTTTCTTTAAAAGAATAAAATGCTTAATGAAAAGAGTCCATCTTTAACAGCTTTTTTTGGGGGGGAGCTGGGGAAACAGATTTTATCCATTTGCACGGGGTCACATCTTTCCATTGGGAGTAGAGTAAACTGACACCTCTTTCTTTCATCATAGCCGTGTTCTTTTGCTCCAGAGGGCAAAAGTCTCACTAGCTAGGTCTAAAACACTAACAGAGACATACAGGGACCTACAATCCACACCTCAGAATGTGATCCACTTTGCAAGGCCATACAGCTTCAGTAAAAAGGGAGCAACAGTCCTTCTGGCAGACTCTCGCATACCTTCAGTGACAATGAGCGTCTGTGCGGGACTCTAAAGCAGCCATCTGAGAAGGCTGATGATGCGTGCCGTAAAGAAAAAAAGACTCTGCAAACAAAGCCGCTTTTGCGTCAGTTCATTAGACAAAAAGAAAAAAAAAAAAGAAAATTCAGAATTAAAAAATAAATAAAAATAAATGTTTACATTATGCAACTAGTGTTTCAGCTCTTGAAGTGTTTAATGGCTGAATTTCCAATACTGACTTCATGTAAACAAAACGGTGGAAACCTGAGAGTGCTTTAAAGGGAACTGAATATTCTGTGGAATAGATACAGCTACAATGGAAGGGAACCTGTGCCCCAGTTTAAAAACACAACCAACTCAAGCACAAGCATGTGCTATGATAATATGATACACACAAACAACAAGGAGGTCAAATGTCTTTCTGAAAGCACCAAAGACTGCACTTTTAAAACAAAGTAATTATTACATTTGTCCATCCATATATCTATACACACACACACAAACACACGCACTACTAAGACATAATGAAATTAAATTTTAACATATAACATATTTATCTTCTACAGTAAGTGTATGAAATGTGGACTTCTATTGTGAATTACATGTTCATAGGGGATGTGATAACACTTTCCTCTCCGATTGTCTCATTGCATTACAGATTGCATTAGCCACAGAAAACCAAAAGGATTGTTTCAGCCTGCCATTCAGAATGCTAGCGAGGTCTCAGTCAGACAGAAGAGCCCTCCTTGGGTTCTCAGCTCTTTTAACACACAGCACTCCCAAAGAGAGGGACAGTTGCTCCCCATCTCCTCAACCATACAGCCCCAGGGAGTCCACTTTTACACCTATCTCTTTTACGTTACCTCCTCCCTGGGTCACTCAAGCACTTTCTAACCTTGAACAGGGAGAGCGAGAACTGCTGAGTCTCAGAGAGCGACAGCAAACTGAGGTGGAGGAGGTGAACCAAGAGCTGGACAACGCTGTGATCGAAGCTCAGAGGGAGGAGCGTCGACTTCTTGAGAAGGTTGAGCAGGAACATAGAGAGGCCCAGCGCTATCTAAGTCAGGTTAAGAGGGAAAACGCTGCAGCTGTTCGAGTCGTGCAGTCACTTGTTGACCATCAGCTCAGAAAAATTGGACAACTGAAAGACCAAATACAAAGGTGGGGCAGTACTGCTGGACGAGCAAACAAAAACCAGCTGCAAAGAGGAGTAGCAGAGGTCACCCAACCCTGGGAAATCTCTTTAACCTTGAAAAGGGTTTGTTTCTTAACAAATCCTGGATCCAAGGCCTTAAGATTGGGTGAAGTTGATGTTCGCGAACAAAATATGACCTATCCAATTGGTGTCTGTGGTGTCCAAGGGCAAAAATGTGCTTTGCACTCAGGGGATAAAGCCTTCTCAAATATGGTCCCTCTTGAAATCCGAAAGGAGCCCCCACCAAACAGGGCTGGACAAAGGTACAGTCCAGAGGAGAAGAGTAAGTCCAATGGTGGAAACACACGCGTTGTCCGAAAACTACGTCTGTCGAGCTCGACAGAGGACGAGGAACACAAACCTACTGTAACGTCTCCCACACCAAGAGGTGTTTCCGAGTCCTCCCAAGAGGAGGAAGTGGAGTCTGTGTGTTCCGACCTTTTCCCTGCCATCCCACCAGCGTCGAGTCAAGGGGAATCTGGAGACGATGAATCTGACGGAAGACAAAATGAAAAACTGAGGCGGCCTACACTGAAAGGAAAGAAGAAGCAAAGAGCTGTCGTGGTCTCGCTCGATGAGCCACCCTGCTCTCTCGATGGAACAGATAAAAGCAACGATGTGGCAACAAGCCCTAAGATGAGAAGCTCAGTCCTGAGACACAGTCTTCCAGAGCTTTCAGCTGGACATCACCCACATCTACCCCAGATCTCAAATGAATCATGGATGGACAGTAGCAGAGAGGATTCCTGTTCTGAATACACTGAGAACACTGCAGATAGTGGATCCTCCAGACAAGAGAACTTCTGCTCAGTTTCCTCCGGTGACCTTTCAGGGCAATGTCCGCCTTCGGTTAATGGCCACCAGGGTGAATACAGAGTACTGAGAAAGGTTACCATGATGCATCTCACTTCTGAATTTGACACAAGTTTAGATGAACGCCAACCACGAAATGAAGCATGTGGTTCAAAAAGTTCAAATTCAAACTGTGTCAGCAGATCTCTGTCGATGTCAGCCATTGAAGGTAGCAGATTACAGCAAAGTGAGAATTCACAGCATCTTCATGAGCGTATCAAAGAAAGAGGTGTGCCGGCTTTGAAGGAGGAACCTTCTTCCCCTTCTAAAGGGGAAGAAGGTTCCTCAGCTGCTCTGGATTCAGCTCATCTGGTCAAACAGTTTGGGAGACAAGGGTCCGGTCGCACCGACTTCAACCTACCAAGTGGTGTCCACGCCACCGTCAAAGGTCAGCTGTTTGTAGTGGACTGCGGCAATGCCCGCATCCAGGTGTCTGATCTCCAGAAGAACGTTGTGCAGCAGGTATCTCCCTCAGGATCGGAGAGGTCTTCCCGCATCTGCAACTACTTTGACGTGGCTGTGAACTCAAAGGGCCTCATCGCTCTGACATGTGCGGCTGAACGGGCCGTGTTGGTGTTCAGCCGTCACGGACGCCTCCTGCAGACGTTTGGAGGCGCCATAATCGGCTCCACCAACGAAGAGCTGGAAGCTCCGAGGGGGGTGACCGTTACCCGCGGAGATGAATTCTTAGTTGCCGACATGAAACGCGGCTCTCTCACTTCCCTCAAGCTGGATCCTAAAACGGGTGCCAGACTGGAGCGCACGGTGGTGACGGGGTACCACAGGCCCTACTTGGTGGCAGCCTGCCTCGCCTCCGGACTCATAGCGGTATCTGAACGAGGAAATGAGACTGGACGGGTCCCGTGCATACGAGTTCTGGAACCCGGCTGGAGCACTATCCGTATTCTGGGAGTATGCTCCGGCCTGGGACCGGTTCTCACCAGCCCTTGGGGTCTTGGAATTGACAGTGACGGTGATGTTCTGGTCGCTGACTGGGGCAAGCAGCACCACCGCATTCTTCTGTACCCAGCCAAAGGGCTGGGCTGGCCTCTGGTGAACGATAACCTGAGTAGCCCAAGAGGGCTGGCACTGCTCCCTGATGGCCACGTGGTTGTTTCGGACAGCATGAACCACTGTATTAAGATTTACCGCTATAAGTAAACTGCAGAATGAGATAGAAACAAATGTGAAATTAGTAATATACTCTCAAATGTAACTTTGATTCCTTTAAGTAGTCTACCTCTACCATCTGCTGGCTCCAGTGAGATCAGTTCTGAAGAGATTTCTGACTCAATTTCATGCCAATAATTAATCAATAGAGGGCAAACAAATTGAATAGTTAAATGCAACTAAGAGTAATGATGCATGCTATGACTAAGCATGACTAAGTGTGTTTCCACTTCTTTGTTGTTCTCTTTAATTAGTCTCCAGTAAAGCTTGGTAGATATATTATAATGTTGTTTTTTTGTTTTTGAAGAATACTGATTATATAATAAATGTCAATGATCAATATGTTAATGTTTTAGTGTGGTGTAATCAGTAGTTTAGTTGGTTTACATCAGAGTTTGCTTTTCTACATTTACCAAGTATAATAAAACTCTGACATCTATTTTTGCATTTTTTCGTTGCTACATATTTTTGTTGTTATTTCGGGCAAATAATTATTACACAACATGAAAGGATATTTTAGAAAATGAGTCGATTTTCCCAAAAATGTCTGCATTGCTACATACTGTGGTACAGCAAACAGACAGAAGGTACATTTACCAAGTGAGTAAGTAAAATGTTACCATAGTGATTAAAGTACCAGCGATTAGATAGTTAGAAAGAGATGTTAATTTTCAATACTAAAAATCAAAGTCAAAGTTAATTTTATTATATCAAATATACCATACATGCTCGGCATACAGCACTGATTAAATTATAGTCCTTTCGGACCCATGGTGCAGCAAAGTAAAAAATAAATAAAACTACTATAACTAAACTAAATAAAAAATCACCTTAAAACTACAATTAACAATATAAACAGAGCAATAAACAGTCATGAGGTACTGTATATGAACAGTATACATGAGCTCCTCAAATATGTTTCATACTGTAGATGAACAATCAGAATAAAGTATTCTAGAAAGAAAATCCATTTTGCAATGGAACAAGTTCCAACAGCCTGTCTGTGCAAACAAACAGCCCAGACACTAACAATGCAAACACACGTTCTTCTGTTGCCCAACCACACACGCTTCAGTATAAAGCGTGTTCAGCTGCTGGGGAGGCAGAAGCGGTGGTCCACAGCCAGACCCAGACAACCTCAGCATGGAACTCTCCAGCAAAACTCTGCTCCTGTGTTTGGTCCTCGTCCTCACTGATGCAGCGCCTGCGTGAGTATTCAGGTCCTCTCTCATGTGTATTTACCACAAATATATGGGATGTTTGTTTCTAACAAACGTAAAAGAAACGAAACCTTGTTGTGTTTGATATGCAAGTATGTGATATTTGGTCTATGTTCAGCATTTCTACAAATTTTGTCTCCTAAGTCATTTAGCATATAGTATGTCAGGAGACTTAAAGCGCAATGAAACAATATGCTTTTGGGTTGAAATCATTCCTATTTTTGGGCTGCTGAGTCACTCATAACTGTTTGTCTTTTAACAAAGTCCATCATTTGGATCAATTAGACAAATACCAGAGTGCAAAGTCATCATATTACCTCAGAAACTTGCCCTCACCGATCTCTTGTGACAGTCATTTCTAGAACTGGCACGCAACTGGCTTTTTCTGGAAACAGGAATCTAATCAATGTGTGTGTGTGTGTGTGTGTGTGTGTATTTTTTTTTTAAATCATCTATAGGCCCCAAGATGCAGCAGAAAAAGGTGGGTTCTTTTTTTGTTTCAGTCAGCTTAGTACCGTAAGCACAAAAGCACCTGTACATCCACAAATATACAAAGACATATCACGTTTATATCACATTTGAATTCATGTGACACAGACAACATTTCTGAAATGAAAGATGAAGATTCCGGTCCTGCTCTGCCAGACCGATGCGCAGGAATTGAGTTTGATGCCATCGCTCCTGATGAAAAAGGAAAGACTTTGTTCTTCAAAGGTATTCAACAGTTTCAATTTCTTTTTACTTGATGTTTTGCGCATTTTGATATAAACTTCCTGTTTGGCATGGAATGCACATAGGTGCCTACATGTGGAAGGGTTTCCATGGACCAGCACAGCTTGTCAGCGAGTCCTTCAAGGAAATTGACGACATTCCCAACATTGGCCATATAGACGCTGCCTTCCGCATGCACAACCGTGCCAATCCTGATGACCATGACCGCATCTACTTCTTCTTGGTACCAAAGATTGTTTACACTGTCATTATTTTTGGGGAATCAAACCACAAGTTCTTGTCTATAAAACAACTGGTCTACAATATTGTGATCTAACATACAGGATGACAAGGTGTTCAGTTATTATGACCACGTCCTGGAAGATGGCTATCCAAAACACATCAACGAGGAGTTTCCTGGTGTTCCCACACACCTGGATGCAGCGGTGGAGTGCCCCAAGGGAGAGTGCATGACTGATTCAGTTTTATTTTTCAAGGGTACGTTAGCGTTGAAGAATATTCTTTGGTGAGATGAATACGACTGATGAAATATATTGTTTCAAATGTATTCATTTTTGACATGCGTACTGCACAAGTAAATTACACACGTTTAATATACTTTCACCCCTAGTGGAATAATAACAATAACTTAAAATGTCCTTCCAACAGGACAGGTTGTTCATGTGTATGATCTGAGCACTAAGACGGTGAAGACCAAGACATGGTCCCACCTGCCTGCCTGCACCTCTGCTCTTCGCTGGCTGGAGCACTACTACTGTTTCCATGGAAACAACTTCACCAGATTCAACCCCATATCCGGAGAGGTGAACGGGACCTATCCAAAAGATGCCAGGCATTACTTCATGAACTGTCCCAACTTTGGTGAGTTCATCCTCATCACTCTGTCACATTTGTTTCATGCTTGAACTGAATAAGTTCTTAGGTTTCTGTGTGTGACTTGCAGGACATGGAGCTGGCTATCAACCCCCTAAATGCAGTGATGTTAAATTAGACGCCATCACGACTGATGATGCAGGGAAAATGTATGCCTTTGCAGGTAACGGGGCACTGATTTGCATTAAATGCCAATCATTTTAGCATTACATCCAGGCATTTCATTCATGTTTGCTTCAAGCTTTCACCTCTCATCACCTCCACAGGACACATCTACATGCGCCTGGACACTCGGCGCGACGGTCTCCATGCCTTCCCCATCACTCGTTTGTGGAAGGAGGTGGTTGGAAGGGTGGATGCAGTATTTTCCTACAGTGACAAAATATACCTAATCAAGGTATATTTTCCTACCTATTCTGACATTAAACCATAAAAGCTGTGTCCAAATCACTCAAGTTCTGATACAACCTTGCAGGGTACACAGGTTTACATCTACAAAGGAGGTGCTCACTACACTCTGATTGAAGGCTATCCTAAAACCCTGAAAGAGGAGCTTGGGGTAGAAGGTCCTGTGGACGCTGCTTTTGTGTGTCCAGATCAACACGTAGTTCATATCATTCAAGGTAAGTTTGTATTTGGTAGTGATTTCTTAAATAATGACTATGATAAGGCATAAACACATCAGTAAAAAATACAAAGGTTTGCTTGTTCATAAGTGGATAACAAATATGATCAACCATCTCTTTCAACAGGAAACAGAATTCTTGATGTTTCATTAACTGCCACACCCAGGATCGTTACCCGAAACTTGCCCTTCGCCTTGACCGGCATTGATGCAGCCTACTGTGACACAGATGGAGTTAAGTTATTCATCGGCTCCAAGTATCATCAGTATCAGAGTGTCACAGTGATGGTTTTGGGCAAAATTGCCACTGTTGGAAAACCTATAACCTCAGAAATGATGGGCTGTCGAGATTAACAATGAGCCTTGACAGAGCTGTTCATGTTAATTAGTTCTGCAACACATAAATGCAACAATTACATCGTCCATATTTTACACACAGTGATAATTACCAGTGCAAACAAAAACTTATGGCAGCATGGAGCCACCAGATCTTGTGCACCCACGATTGAACACTTTATCATAAAATAACACAATATTATATATAACAAAAGATTGTCAATTCTTGGCGTGTTTGGTGAATAAAAAGTGGAAATCTTTGCATGTGAATGTCATTCTCTTCAGCTGACAGATTTACGTCAGTTGACGTGTAAAACCTGCGCCACAAGAGGGCGCACTCGACAAATGAATGTGTAAAACTACAACAGCGCCCGTCCCTTCTGGAGCGTTTAAACCTACCCTGATGTGCCTCATTAGGTTGTCATTAAATAATTACAGCGGAATCAACAATTAAAATAATCAACTTCAGATGAACACGAATTAACATCACCTGTAAGCAGTATTTGTTATCCTATTTTAAAATACAGAAAGCTTCCGGATTTACATGGTATACAAACACATTTTTTAACCACATATAAACAATGCAAGCTCCTGGTAAACATAGCAAAGCCGTATAAAGTAAGATTTAAAAGCACAGAAAAGCAGCTTCGTGCACACAAGGTTTATTCTGTCACAAATTGCAGACGCGAAATATTGAGTCAGATTATTCCAGCTTCTTCCGCAGTTATTTAGGATATTCCTACCTTCGTGATGCCCTTTCTCTGGTTGTGGGTTTCAGCTTTGTCACAATCCAGTTTTCTCCTTTCACGGAACAATGAGGTTAAAAGCAAACGTAGAACCAGTCAAGTCCCGATGACATTAATTAACTGCGCCATTCCCGTCAGTCAGGCTGCTGCTTCTTTAGCCGTCCTTTCAAATTAACGTTTTTTTTTTTTTTTTTTCTTTACGAATCATCTCCAAGAAGTAAAACAGCCAGAAAAGTATCTTCCATCTTGTTTGTATTTCAGTTTTATGTCCGAATGCACATGCTTTTATTAGTAAACTACCGGAGTAGCTTTCAAACTTGGCGCTCCGGTAGAGAAGGAACTTCCGCTTCCCTCCCCCGTCATTTATTTAATAACAAATACACACGTTTACTCATGAGTTTTATTAGACAAAACTGTGAAAATGAATATCCAGAGAACGTTTAAATGTTCCTAATTTTTTTTTTTTTTTTTTTTTGCAGAACAAACTTATATGAGGAATTTGGGGTTGTATAACATAATACACAGCAATAAACTTAATTATTCAGACTTTTAAAATTAAGTTCTCGAGCAGCTGCACAAGTTACTACAAACTATTAATAACATTAGTTTAGTTGTCTACAATGTACTAAATATATGTGTAAATTACACACATAACATCACATGATCCAATCAAATAGGCACATTGAAACCCCTGCCTTTAATTTTTACTACCAGAAAAAAATCATATTGAGATTTGTGTTAAAAGATGTATGATAGTATTTGTCATGAGTAATAGTTGCTATTTTGTACGTAATTAAAAATACTGCTGGTTAATTTTGTCAGGAGCAAGGTAGAAATCTATGTTAATATGGAGCTGCTGTTTAATCAAACCTCGTGGTCTTCATCCACTAACTTTCATCATAGGTATAAAAATCATGTATTTACATTCATAAACAATGAGACTGTAATGCAGCAGCATAAGGTCTGAGAATTATTTTGCATCACGTAGTTGCTGTTTGCTGGCTAGCAGCCTCCCTTCTTGGCACTTTGCTCCTTTTCTTGGCCTGGTTTGTGCTGGAGGCTTTGGAAGGAAACGGTCTGACAGATTGGAAATGACTCTGAATGGGCCTGAGGTGAAGCTGAGCCGGAAATCTGGGACATGCATAAACTCTCTTTTGCAAAACAGTTTCTCTAAAATGAGACAGATTTCTTGAAATATGCCTGGTTTAACTGGGAATCATGCTTCATGAAACATGGAATATCCCCCTCCTACTACTTTAAGGGCTTATTTAAACCGACAGCCCACTGGTGCACTTTTGCCTTACCTGCTCTTTCTGCAGTTTTGCCTGCAGACTGGCAATCTAGACGCTTATTTTCAACTTTTCCCTGACTGCAGGATTTCACTGTGAAAATCAGTCCCGGTAGTTGCACAGCAGAGACGCCACACAGCGGAGGTTATCTGTGCTGTGGCAGGAAAAGCAGAAAAAGAGGCCAATCAAATGAACATAACTGCGTGCTTTATTGATATACAGTAAAGCATTTTATAATACAGTAGTAAGGCATATATTTGGTGGAGTCTGATATGTTGTGAAGTATTGATGCATTATTGAAAAAAAAAAAATGTGAGAATGAAACAAAAGCTGAAACTTTAAAGAATATGATGTTCAAAACAAACCACACAGATGTGTACCGATGCGCTGCTCACCACAGTCTCCTCTGAGAGTTACACATTAAATAAGTATGGAAGTTATTTAGTCACACGTGCTAATATCAAACACCTCACACGGCACAAAAACACCAAATGAAACAGTGTTATAACCCTCTGCAGTGAAAACAAATGTCTGACAGTAGTGTGCACAAACGGATTCGTCTAAAAAGGACAGTTTGTACTCAGATTGTAAATGCAGCGTGTGCATCTGGACATTCGGACTGGAGAATCGTACAGTGCAGTGAGAACGGAGCCGGTCACTGGGTAAGGTAATGTGACTCGTGTCAGCCAGTAAGAACTGATAATCAGTCTGACAGAATACTGCTGATCACACGAGGTAGTGGTCACGTTAGCAGGCTTATTCAAATTCAGTAATTTCTGTTTGAATCGTCTGAAAAGAAAAATTCCATCAGCCTTTTAACACTCCTCCCAGGACAAAAACCTCAAGAGCCAGTGTCGCGTACGGGCCTACAAATCCTGACTGCAACAACACTTTTAATTTTACTGAGCTGTTCATGTACACCGTTACTTCAATATTTAATTAAGGACAGACATGCCAACATTTAGAGCTACAAATAATCCTCTTTGAATATTCACTCCCTTAAAAATGACTTTGGAATATAAAAAATCTAGCTTTATTGTAATTACAGGTGCACTGTATAGATTATTTTGAGAACGGAAAATAATTTTTCATTCAAGAGAATGCACGGCAGCAGACAGATGTCACCTAATTTAATTAATAAGTGCCTGCAACATCAGGTATTTGAAAGAACCCAGATGGTACCTTTAAAATTAAAGTGCAATTCATGCAATTACGCATGTAAAAAGCAATTTAATGGTTACAGAGGTAAGTTTATCCTGTAAAAACTAATTCAACTTGCTGAGAAAAGTACAGTCCAAGTAGAAAACAAAATATGATTAAACATAATTGACAGATACTGTATATTGAATGCTGTCTTTTCTTCCCCACTCAGCTAACTATGCGGTCTGCTATCCCCCACTCATCCTGGGAATTAGTAGAATCATTAGAGCTGACTTCCCTGATTTACTTCAACGCGACTGCTGACACCAGTCTTTCCACAAGGTGGCGCTTTTTTGCAGATCCACCGTGTGTGCACAGTAGTACAAATGTTATTGGAGAGATTTTACAGCGCTCAGTCCCTGCAGGAGGACATCATTTTGCACGATGTTTGTTGGGTTTTGAACTGCTGACCTGTCTTTGCTCTGAATCACTTCTCTTTACAGCACACGCTGCACTGACCGTACTCTGGTTGCGGGCAAGAGGTTGGAGCTAAACGAATGGAAGGGCGGCTTAGTGAAAGAATGACAATTTTTAAAAATGGCATGAGGTTTTTGTGACAAAAAAGACACACTCACACAAACAAACAGTACACACAACACACTGTAAAGATCCAGGATGCCTGCATTACCTTGACAGTAGTGTACGCTGTTATAAAAGAAGTTTTCCTCTTTGAAAGCACCCTTATGGTTACAATCATTCTTTTCTTTCATCTCTTGTTTTATACAATTGCATAGAAGTTTAAAAACCAGCCTCCGTTAATAAAACAACTTCAGGACATTTTAAGAAACTACCGAAATCTACAAGTTATAATGTTTCTCTTGTTTAACTTGTTGCTCAATCCTTCACAAAAATAGACATTATATATTCTCTTTGTAAACTGTTTTCCAATCCAGTTGTTTTGACTAGAAAAGCATGCAACAGGGGAGGACGGGTGGGACATACGGCGAGGGTTAATAGGGCAAGGGGGAGAGGACGGGATCATAAGGGCAGCGCCTCGTGCTGTTCGGCGCTGCACTCGTCAGTCATCACGCTGACCAGTGACTCCATGGCTCGGCCCAGGTCATCGGCCATGTGGAACAAACTGCCAATACTGCGACCTGGAGGCAGGAAGTAAGAACATTTGAATGATTTTGTGCACTCAACACACTACACTGCAGTGTTTAAACAGTGTTTACAGGTCAGACGCTGGCTAATGTTAGCACAAAGCAAAGCTGAGGCTAATAGGATTAGTGTTACAGCTGTGGTGTGTTACCTGAGTATCTGTAGGACAAATTAGACAGAAAATCTGATCTTTACACCATTTTTGCCCTGGTGAAAAATCTGAACGTTGCTGGAATGCATGACCAACAGCAAATGACACAAACTGGTTGACTTTGCAGAGACGTCAAAAAGTTTAGGCCAAACTGGAGGGCTGTGCACAACTTATAACTGGGACTGTGTCCAAAACTAACTCGATTTCACTGTTCTTTACTGTGGCTGAAATGCTGTGACACACACAGGGTGGCAGCCTAATAACAGTCAAACAGCTCCAACATCTTTTACGTTAATATAAACACAGAGCAGAGAGGTAAACTGTAAAAAAAAATGGCACACGATGGGCTGCAGTTGCTGCAGCATCTTGTGTGCTGTGAGGAAAAGAGCAGCGGTGTGACGGAACAGAGAGGAAATTAAACAGAGGGGGAAGCAGCGAGGACAGTGATTCGATTTTACACATGCATCACTGAAGCCGAACGCTTTCATTCAGCCGCGTTTCGTTTTCCACTCGCTAATAAACCACATTATTAGTAGGCAAAGCTGCGGTCTGGGCTAACCCCAAGTGGTCCAGGAGTCAAACGGAGACACAGCCAGGAGGGTGGACAGAGAAGAAAGACGAGCAACTAACCTCTCACAGGTGTCCCCTTCTCCCTGCTGGGTCACAGACAAAAAGAGGAAAAGAAGAGAAGAAAGGAAAGAAAGAAAGGACAAATACAGTCAGCCACAGGGTGATTACAGAGAGGAAGGAGGGCGTTTGAGAAGACGCAGCTACTGATTCGTCTCGAGTCTTCTGGTGTTTACAGAGGCTCCGTGGCACAAACCGGATTTTCTGAGACTTGAGCTAGCCTGAAATGTTCACATTTATCTTATGCTAATTAGCAGATTGTAACGAGAAGAACAGGATTCATTCAATGTTTGATCCTGTTTTTTACATCATACATCTGTGTTTGCTGGCTTTCATCACTCCACTTGAATTCAAAGCCATTTTTTTTTTTTTTTTCAAGTTTAGACAGAGCGCCTGCTGTTTCGTACCCTGGCTGTGAGGAAAAGAATTGTTCAGCTGCTCCATCACTTCCTCCAGCCCAGATGCATCTTGGGAAGGGCTGGACAGCTCATCATCACCTGAAACAGGAAACAGAGGAGGTTAGGTTCTTGGTAAACAAGCGTGTGGATACGTGCGTGCCTGTTTGTGTGCAACTGTGTGTGTCTTTACCCATCGTGTCAGTCGTCTGGCTGGCAGCCACGCGGAGCACAGGCAGGGAAGAGTCGGAGCGCTGCGAGGAGGTGGAAGGAGAGGACAGAGCTGTGCCGTTCACCTTGGAATCCGTCTGATCAAATACGTGAGAACAAAATTGTTTCTGAGATGTTGAAAGAAAACCGTTTTATAATCAGACGAGTCTGACTTGAGATCAGAATTCTGTCATATTCTCTTTGCATGACATCTTGTATATAAATCATCACCGATGTGGAACATTAGCTCACATCAACACCAACTATAAACACTAGGTGGCGATAACAGTTTCTCTGTGCAGAAGAGGAGGAGAACGAGGGAAACACGCTAAACACTTTTCACTGACTGTCCAAAAAAAGGAACCGTGTCATATCACTGTGTGTGTGTGCGTGTATAAAACACTAAAAACGTGGTTTCCTGAGTTGCGTACCTGCTCCAGCAGCTGCCTGAGCCGGTGCAGCTGTGACTCCAGCTGTTTGTTGTGGTCCTCCAGTATCTGCATCCGGGCCTCCAGTCGTCCTTTATGCTGCCGCAGCAGCTTGGCCTCGGCGATGAGCTCGGCGTCACGGGCGCTCTGCGGCGACACCGGGAGCATCTCCGGGGGCGACGGCAGCGGAGACAGGCCCTTCCTGTCGTGGGCTTTCTTCAGGCGGTCGTACTCGGACTGCAGCTTCCTGCGGGGGGCAGGGGGAGCGGGAGGTTTAGCGAGCGCGGCGAGCACTGACGGAGGGGAAATATCAGAGAGTCGGGAAAGGTGAACTTTTGTTTGACTGAATAAACAGAGGGAGGGGGGTCGCTGCAGCACACAGTGTGAAACGGGAGAACGAATAACACACCAGTGTTTCAACAAAGCTCCAGGATGGAATAAACAAAGGCAGGCCGGCAGAATGTCAACCACAGGTGTCAAATATTTACAGGTCACGGTCTATTGATTCATACTTTGGGTCTGTAGGATGGATAAAACCCACGTTAGACCTGAACCTTTACAGATTCCCGTCCACCAGAACTATCTCCAAAGAAATCTGAATGAATTTAAATGAGAGGCACACATTTTGTACTCATACAAGGTAAATAAAAGTTGTGATGCATGTGATGAGTACAATTACAGAGACTTTTAGCAGAATTTTTGGTCTTTTTAATTCAATTCTTTGAGTTCAAGATGGGAATAAGAATCTGCTGACCTGTTCTCCTGCTCCAGGTCATTGAGGACCCTCTCAAGCTCTCCCTTCTCCTCTGTTTCCATGGAGATGAGGATCTGGGCGGGGCTGCGGGGCTGGCTGAGAGGAGAGCCTTGGTTCAGAGACTGGCAGTAGTGCTGGATCAACATGTGCTCGTCATCGCTGCAGGCAAACACACGCACACACACGCACAAGCGCACACACACACGCACACACACACACACACAGGAAATGAAGGAAAGCAAATCAGTTCGTGAATAAACCTGCAGTAGTCATATACAGAAGAGCAGACAGAAAGAAGAGCAGACAGAAGGAAGAGCAGATAGACAGATAGAAAGAAGAGCAGAGGTCTCAACACGTCTGTCAGCAAACTCATGGCAGACGGACCAATCAGAGGCCAGAGAGGACGTCAGTTAAGGCAGCTGTTTAGGCCACGCTTTTTTTGCTTTTTTCTCTACTGATTTTACATCAGCAAGCTTGTATGTTTAAATAAATTGAAATGTTAATGCGCTTGACCTGGAACATTTAGTGTTCAAATCAGAATAAAACAGGACGACTCAAATATGAATGTTGCAGAGACATAATTGAATTATGCAGTAATCCGCACAAAACACACCTGGTGATGTGATGCTGTTAAAAATAAATAAACTGGCAGAAGATAAAATGCTTTTCATGTTTTTGGGGCTGCGGCAAAACTATTCAAGCTGTCCAGGGAGTTTAATATTTAATATGATATTATAAAAGACTGCTGTCAAATACTGAAAATAATTCCAAACTTATTTCATATGACTGACGTGTTTGGAAAGTTTTCAATTCCCAGTTGTTGTGGAGTGAATGTGCTGCAGAGTCTCTCTCACACACACGCACGCTAAACGATTGAGACTCATAAACAGACAGGTGTAAACAGGATTTATGAGATGAAGGTCATCTGGAGACTCCGGCTCTTAAAAATGACTGTTGCCGTGGTATCAGCCGCTTCAGTCCATACATAAATAATTTTAGAGCCTGCAGATATTACAGGCCATTTAATAAAATATAAATGGAAACGGAGGAGAAAAAGGTGTTTAAAACTACAAGACGCTTCTGCTAAACCAATTCCTTCCAACGGTTTTGCTGCTGTCTCAGGAGTGATTCTGCTGCATCTACCTGTCCACCCCCGGCAGTTTGGATCTGCTAGTTTAGCAACTTGCAATGTGCTGTTTTGACAGCAGGGAACTTCAAAGGTCTATTGTTTCATCTGTTACTATTATGCAGTTTCCCCATTTGATAACCTAAATCAGCCCGCTAACCTGTTAGCCTGGCAGCTAACTAAGCAGCAGGCTGAGGATTTTCGTTAACTAGCCCCCACATGAACCTTAGAGTCAAAGAACATCACATCCCAACAACGGTATGAACATAAAACACAGCAATGTTAGGTTTTCATGAAAGGTAAAACAGTCAGAAACAACAGAATTACACTGATCACACATATCAATAGCCACTGTCAGAACCAGCCAATGAGAACAAAGATGACAGAGCAGGTTCACACACAGCAAGCCGACTGATGGGAGGGAGGGAAGTATTGGAAAAACAAAAAAAGCGGTTCTCACATGCTCTCATTGGGTGAGATACTGTCATTCAGATAAGAGCCGTTACGAGTCTCCATTTCTGCTAACCTGCGGAGGGGGAAGAAACAGAGCAGTCAGTCCCAAAGCCAAAGGCTGCAGCAGGTAGCAGAGTCTACAGGTAAAACACCATGGAACTCTTTTCAAACAATATTTCTGAGGGGGAGAAAATGGGGCAAATTTGATGTTTTCCTGTCGCCACTGCAGGAGTTTGTGTGGTCGACGTGCTGTTATTTACCGCTGACCTGATGAAACGCCCTCGCACGGCTCAGTCCTCTAACACTCTGCACTGCACCTTCTGTAGCTGCAAAGCTCTTGATATTTTATACAAGTGGGCTTGTGTGGCCTCATAAGGTGCCTTGTAAAAGTAGCGTTGAGCAGACCTCTAACACTCCACTGAGGCGTCGGTCTTAAATCTTCTACAGATCGCTTCTTTAACAGCTTTGTAACTGATTTACTGGTGCATTAGTGCCCAACACAGAAATACTGCTGTACATAAACTGGAAAGTATATTGTTGTATTGATAAATTATTAACACGCAAACATGTACTTGTAAGGATGAACAAAGGATTCCCGGGGAACTTAACCGAATTGCATGTCTTCAGTACAAATGAATTTTGAATTATTTGTGTAAATGAATCATTTAGAGAAGAGTAAAATTGTATTTTAAAGATGGAGTTGAAGAGGTTTGCCTTTTTTAGTGGTTAATGGTGTTTTTAGTTAAATATTTGGATCTGTGCTTCAGGAGATGATGGTATTATCTCTGAAATTAGAGTGTTTTGCTTCGTGAACAAGCTTCTTGGCTGCTCCTTTAACAGGTCTACCATGACGCCATAGCTGTGTGGGAAAAGCTGAAGATTTAAATAGTCCCGCTGATATCTACACAAGATCAGCGACATGGTGGCTGAGCGTGTGCCCAAAAAAGTACAGAGATTCTGTGGTTTTATCTACGCTCTGTTAGGAAAAGAAGCTTGTCACTTGGCAGGAGTGTTTCAGCAGATGGACTGTGACGCAACGTCATCCGCCCCGTGTGTTCGAACTGGTAATCTGCTCCACGCTACAGAAACAACAGATAACCTTGTGGTCTGGGGAACATTTGGTTCCCTCAAGGCCTAATTATGTTCCTTCTTCACCTCGGCACTTGCTTTAATCTGCTGGATGCTATCTGCAGGCAGACGGGTCGTGATGCGATGCTAAGAGCACAGAGCCAGAAGGGGAGGGGGTGACTCAGCATGTGCGTCCATCAGTGCATGTGCATTTCTATACGCTGCCTTTCAACCTCAGGAAAGAGCTAGTGGTGTCAAACATTCTCTTTACGCTGACTCCACAAAGGGATGGCAACAGTACAAGAGGGACTGATTCAACGACCAATTGACTGCCTGATTGGCTCATTGATTGGTTCGACTGCTTCTTGTCCCTCAGCGGTGGGGTTTCTGGGGGCAGTGGGGTTGAAGGAGCGCTAAAATGTTTTATTGAATCAGGTCTGATTGACTCCACTGCAAAAAAAATATTGATGGCTTTTTCCTTCGCTCCCAGCCCGGAGTCGATGAGCTCTTTGAGCACACATGCTGGCGTGCTGGATGGGTGCAAACAACATCTCAGATGCATTAGCATACGCACATACTGGCCTGCGACTGCAGAGCCACTTATTCAGCACCAAGCCAATGCATCTTTCTCATCATGAGAAGAGATTCTGCTGGTTGCAAAGGGATATCTTGACATTTCAGCTCAGTTTCGTGTTTAATATGAATATTTTTTTGGTTGGGAATATCCTGCAATTACTGTAAAAGGCCTAGAGCCAGGTGTCAAGTCAAGGTATCCCATTTTCTATCTCAACATAAGAAACAAACGTGCATAAACCCTGTCCAAAGCACTCAAATATACAGCCTTTAACTCTGGAATATTAGCGTTTTGTTTTTTTTTTTAGTGTTAATGGGTCCAGGAAACTCAAAAATGCAAATATTAATCAGCCGCTGTTGATTTATTTAGTTTCTTTGTGTATGTTGGCTTAGCCACAACTTCATTTCCTACATCTTTACCTGTCCATCCAGTTCAAACACATCCAACTACAGAGTTCTTTTCTTAAAATTGTAGTTTTCTTCCTAAAATCTAGTCCGCTTTTAGTGATCTACAGTGCAGGTTTAAAAGCTTAACTGTTATATCAGGAGGGTTATGCTGCTATCACAACAATGGGGCCGATTAATGGTGACTAACGATCCAATTCCAGGGTTTGTGATTGACTTCAGTGTTTACTTCTCACTTGGTGCAGCTGTATTATTTCAAATGCTTCCCGCTGTTGCTCAACTCAGATATTTGTACCACTCATGCATAAAAATTAACAACGGGGAAGAGAGCACTAACAGGACTGGCACATTTTCAGAACTTTTCCTCCAAACAATAAAAAGCCAAGGCCATCCTCCCTGTGATTCTACATTATACATACATATTATATATCTATGACACTATACCATTATAATCACAGCACGCAGATTATTACAGATGTGTGCCTTTAGGGGCATTTATATATGGTTTTCTGTACCGGTAACTTATCTTTAAAGTAACATGGAGGATATGAGGACACTGATGTCTCAGCAGCAGCCTAAAGACTGTATATAACACATGCCTGAAAGATTTAGCTGCACTAATTAAGGCATTTCACAAAAATGCTCATAATTCAGTAGACTCACTGCTTTAAGCCCATCTGTCTCTTCGATATGATTTTTGGGGGAGTTCAGCAAGGTGAAAGCACTTGTAGTTTTCTCACGATCGGTTTATTAATAGGGAACGCTGAAAGTTCCCCAGAACTGTGTGAGCACTGAATTAGGGCAGTCAATCCCCTGCGAGTTCACGACTGCGTGCGTGGAGTGAAGGGACAGAGGCATCCCAGCGCAAGGAGCGTGATGTGCTTAGACATCATCCCTGAATTCATTATTCCACTTCACATCAATCAAAAGATGCTTCTGGTGTCTGGGAGAACGCTCTGGAGGAGGTGCTGTGTGCTTGATGGTAGCGGCGGGAATGAAAAGCAGAGCACGAGAAAGGTTACTTTGTCGTGTCCCGTTCACAACACTGCGAGTCGACGCTGAGGGGAGCTGCTGCTGAATGCTGATAATGCGTTACCGGTTAGCGTAGTGCTCGATCCGAGTGTGCGTGTCGTCATGCGAGAGTTGAGGGGAAGATCCGGGCCTGCAACAAAGACAGAGACAGACGGGGGAGGGGGGAGAAAAAAAACATTTGTGAATCCAGCCAGGAGGCTCATTAATCCTAACGTACACATGCACACGTGCACACGCTGCATGAATCCACAGGAGAGCGATGAAGGGGAGCGACAGTACGAGGCACAGATGTATGGGGCTGAGAAACATTCTGTAAATAAGCTCCCTGTTTAAATCATTCTCCGACCTGGAATACATTTGCCTGTACTTCAGAAGACGCAGCAGATCTGAGGTGTCACACGCTGTCTGCTCAGGGAAAGATCAGCATTTTGACATCATTAGCTGGGACGCTCTGAGAATTCTGTCAACTTCTCCTCGTGTATCTTAGCCCTTGAAAGGAACATAAGGCTATGACTGCTCAAAACACTTAAAACCCCTGCTACAAGGGCACCTTGTCACCTCAAACACGTTCGCACCGCAAAGTAAAGTTGGATCCATAAGTAAAGATGTCTGGATAATCTCTGAGAAAGGTAATTACTGCACTCTTGGCATGCGCATCTGTTTTATTCTGATTCTGACGCTTTAAAGGTAAACCCATTATCAGTCTGAGCAGGAACATCTTACCGAAGCAAAGTTCCTGTTTTCATACACTGTGATTCTGCTGCAGATACAAATATTCAAATCTATCCTCCAACATCACCACTGACACGGTAAAGCTGAACTAACACGACACAATTCCAGGCATACTAATACAAATCTGGTATATCTGTGCATACGGAGCTCAACGCTGATCCGCATGGGGATGATGGAAACTCACCACAGACACAAACAAAATGACAACACAGTGTGTGTGAGTGAGAGGGTGTGTGTGTGTGTGTGTGTGTGTCTGCGTGTGAGAGAGAGAGAGAGCGAGAGAGCGAGCGAGCCAGGTACTCACGCATGGTCTACTGGCCAGAAGTTGATCAGAGTGACAGGACTGCAAGACAAAAAAATGTGAGATGATGACACAGGAAGTGAGGGAGGACAATGCGCACACAGTAAGGCATGATGGGAGGTGGGTGTGGTGTAGAAGGCAGCCAGCTGATGGGAGGTGAGAGCCCAGACCGACAAGAACCAGATGCAGTGACAGAAATGTGCGCAGACTCCTTCGTGCGAACAAACCACTCCTATTAAAGCAGACGGTATTATTTGAAAAAAAAACCCCTGTTTTTAAGATTAAAATACTAAAAACCATCAAAAAAGTGTTCACAACACCAACAGTGAGACGTAACAGGGCGACACAAAAACCCACATCAAACACAGCAAGCGCCACACATCACACTGAGGGTGTAATATACAGGCAGCCAGTCCACAAGCAGCCAGAAACCAGTTTCCAATGCAGGCCAGAACAAGTTTTGGCACAGCCCAGTTTCTCTCATTTGTGTGCGTGTCTCACGTTTCCATGTTGTCTCCCTCTAGGATGGTCTGGACGGGCAGGTAGCCCATGCGTGGGTGTTTGGCAAAGTAGCGTTTGGTCCTGAACTTGTTCTTCAGCACCTTGGCAAAGTCTCGGACATCCTCACCTGATGTGGTCTGAAAGGGAGAGCACAACTTTGGCTTTGTTCACGCACCAACGCACCTTTCAGTCCAGGAAGCGCACATATTTCAGGCCCTTTTGCCTTTATTTACACGTCTAGTGAAGCGAAGTTAATGCCTTTATTGTTAGCTCCGAGAGTGTCATTACAGGTCCAGGAAAGAGGAACAGATTTATGACTCTCAGCCAGAGCTTCAGCAGCTTTATTTCAGCCTTGGGTGTGCGTTCAAAGAAATCACATTTTAACTGTCTATTTACACTACCTGTTTTATTTATATATATATATATGCTTGGGTTTATTGCTTCACCAGTTGACAGACAGCGTTTGTGAAATGTTGTGGCAAAAACATATTTCATATCCTGTTTATAAAGTTTCCACTGAGGCCCAGTTTTTCCGCAAATACAATTACGACCTATCCACGAGACAAAACACATTATTGTAGTTCAGCAGCAGTCGGTCTGCTCGTCTCTGTTCAATCCTAATTAGATAATTGCTAAGATAATCTAATAGACAGTGCATATTTAGCGTCTCGACGTGCTCGTTCCCCAGATTATTATTATTTGGTTTAAATCTGACACGTCTCACAGTGCTCATACCGGAGTGCAGTACTCCACCATGGGATACTGCATCTTATGACCCTTGGCAACACGACCAGAGAAGAAGCAGCTTTGGCAAATGTCATAGTTGAAATGTTTCAGGCTCCGGTATCTGTGGAGAGAGAAAGCGATAGAAGGGAGGGAAAAAGAACAGAGGATGAGAGAGAGAGGCATGGGTAGAGGAAGGAGAGAATCAATAACGGAGAGATTTACAGCTCTGTTTTCTCCACTGCAGCAGTAGTTAAAATTCTTTCAGTCTGGTACCTGAATGGGAAGTTTATTCTCTAGCCTTGGGACATTAAAATTTATCACTGCTCTTCTCAGGAGGAGAGCCACCAACAACAGAACAGACCCTCTTCTCTTAAACAAATCCCAGGCTTCTTCAGTGTCAGGTGACAAATACATTCTAATCATGTCATCGATCATTTATATGAACAGACTGGCTGTTTTTATTGGCCTGCAGCTGCTGGATTAGATTAAAACAACAAATAGCTTCACAGGCTTTTGCACAGCCGGAGCTCGATTCTGGTGACAGAGAGCAATCTCACTGATGAAACGGCTGAAGCTAATGTCTTCCTACTGGAATAATAACCCCCTTAAACAAAAGACTTTTAACACTTGTAAGTAATGTCCTTGCTGATAATGGTCTCCGCTGCAACTTTCCATCAGAAGATATCATCGTCTTTGGCTCAAACAAATGCAAAATCAGACTAATTACCATTTTTAGGCTGCTGCATGCTGAGATTCTAAATAACATCCTGAAAAATGATCTGCCTGTGACTCATGTCATGTCTAAAACATCAATGACAGTAAACTTTAGTAAAGTGCAGCACCCTGATGGTGTTCCATCACTGATAACTGGCCATCAGCACCTTTCAAAACTTTCCAGGTGTTACAGATCTATTTGCGGCCCACTGACTGGACCTCAGCATCCTCAGGGTTGTAATCACCCATTACTCACTTTCTTACTTTCCTAAAAGTTTTAATTAGCTCATGTTTGCCGGAGGAAGCTAATGGTTAGCACAAACTGATTCAAAGATGGTCAAGTCATCTTTTAGTCCAATCTGTCTCCGGCTGAAAAAGCAGGAACTTTGTGTATGAACCAGCCTGGGAGTTAAACTCAAGGTGACAGGGACACCCACTGTGAAACGAGTGTACTGGTTTGAGAACACCGAGCCTTTCAGTTAGCATTTCGACACTTCTACTCATCAAAAACCTGCAGTGAGGTCAGAGGTCAGGTAACCAAAATTACCTGGTTGGTTTGTAAATGTGGGTTCTTTTAAATCCCCCACACACATTTATGATGACCGTTATTAAGTAAGCAAGCAGAACTTACTACAACAGTTATTCTACTTTATGCAATTTCTTCAAACACATGCTGAAATGTCTTGTTTTGAAAGAGCTGCTTTTAAGGCCCCTTCACTCTGTGCTCACGATGAGGAGAATGGCTTTGTGGATCCTGCCAGGGAGCCGTGGCGGTGCGCGAGTGTGCAACACATTAAGCAAAATATTTAAAACATTTCTTTTTTTTCCTACTGTTTAAATAATGAAGCAGACTAAAGCGGTGAGAGTTCTTGCTGCTTTAAAAATGAAAGGCCCTCCGTAATAAAAAAAGTGTGTAAGAAATGTTTTCCTGGGACGCTGAAGACCTCGATGTGAAAAGGAGAGACGTGTTCTAATGATGACCGGTGTCATCGCGTGGCGTGCCTGCACCGACCTGAAGCCGATGATGGGGCATTCCTTGCAGATGTTGCACTTGGCCTGGTGCTTGGCGGTCTCAGCGGCAGCCACGCGGTGCAGGACGGGCAGCCACACCATCGACTGAGGCTCCAGGCGCATCCAGTCCAGGAACATGGCAGCCTCCAGCTCGGGTTTATTGTTGGCCTGGACACAGAAACAGACAAAAAAATGTTAATGGTGTGCAAAAAATGGAGAATATTTCAGATGGAGTTTTGTCTTTTAATATCCATGCAAAAATACATTTACTCTGGCTCCATATTTATCTTCATGCTCAAGGATAAATCTGATAGGTTTCTGCTTTTCTTGCAGACAAATTTGATTTAAAATTTGAAACTTGATTTCATTTCATCAATCAAGTTTAAAATCAAGTTTTACTTGATTTTAGGGATCCTGAAGACAATGATTCTCAAGCACTTTATTCAGACTGGACTTTAAATCTTATTCTCTCCAAAACTTCCCAGCGTTCCAAAACCTTTAACAGCAGGAAGAAAATTAGACGCTTTTAACTAAATGCCAAATGAATCGACCCATTAGCACAGATAGTCTCTGGAGCATCAAATATGGATTAACCGACAGCTGAAAACAGTCAGCAAAAGTGCAGTTTTATTCCAGGCAAGTAAAAACAAAGCTGTATGTTTGCAGAAACACAGCCTGTCTGGGAAACTCCAGCCACTTGACAGGCTCCTTCCTTCCATTTCCCATCAGAAGGGACTGCAGAGATTTGAAGGTTCCATAGAACTGACCCCCAGACGTCACCCTTATTCTGTCTCACGCCCTCGTGCATTCCCCCCTCACAGCAAGCGAAGCTGCACTCCGTTTTCGGGCAGGAGGACACCAGCTCAGCTTCCTGGTGCGTGTCTGTGAACAGACTGATTAGATCTGAGAATGGAAAAGCGTGTTTTCTCTAATTGGCTGTTTAAAATGATCTGTGACAGACATTGGTGTCTGGAAAAGATCTGCAACACTGCACGGTACAATCGAGGCACCGGACCATCACGGCATAAGAAGTATTAAAAAGTCATGTCGCCATCTCACATGTGTAGCAGGGGGAGCGTTAGCTGCTGTCAATCAGCCGGCGTGTCAAGCGTCTTCAGTAACAACACAAGCAAAGCCAGCAGGCAGCAGGTGACACATGCCTGTTGTGATTCTGGATGATTATCTCCACATGAAGAAATCCAACACCTGCTACTCCCATCAAGCTTCACATAGCAGTGTGTCACACGCGTTGTTAACGCCCATAATCACGGCGGGCTTATTGCGCTCAACCTTTTTGAATATTCGGATGTATTCAGGTAAGAAAAACTCACTTTGGTTTCTTTAGTTTTTGTCTTTTTCCTCATTCACCAGATGACAAATCTATGAGTAAAAGGCTAAAATTAATACCAAGTCCATCTGCGATCTGACTCACTGAGGTTATATTGTCAGCTATGCTAACATCTGCCGCTCTCGAAACATTGCTCGTTTCTTTATGAATTGCTGGTTTTATAAAAGGCAAAAACACCCGAAATGCCTGCAGTTACAAATAATACTTTACTCTGGCTTTTGATGCATTTTTAATGTGCCCCACAGCGACGCTGAAGCTGAAAGTTACCCAGTGAACGTGTCTCTGACTGCAAACTCATGGGCCATTTACCGCTTTGTCAGGGTTGCTTTGCTGTGATTGGACGACTGATGATTGGAGGCGCTGACGATCCCCTTTGTTGAACACGTTACAATGGCTCTGACTTTGTGAATACGTTTGAGGAGAACAGCTCAATTTGGTGTCCAAAGTGGGGACTTTAAACACGAAAATGCTGGATCATCTTTGGGAGATCAGGGATAATCCAGCCAGACCGCAATTACTGGAAGCCTCCTGTGTCGACTGGATTTGCTGCTTGTTTTGTGGCTCAAGGATTTTTTTTTTTCCCCATCTGCTCCCAAATATAAAGAAATACAAAGGGAATGCTGATCTGGAGAACTGGCAACTTTCCTTTCCTTGCATCTCTGAGCTCTGACACCCTGTCATTTCTACAGCTGAATGTAGAGATGTTTATTCTGCCCTGTTTCTCTGTGTGTGTGTGTGTGTGTGTGTGTGTGTGTGTGTGTGTGTTTTAAATGTCCATGAAAATCCCATTCCAGACTCTCTCTGCAGTGTTCCGCATTTGATTCCCTGCAGGCTGTCGTTCAGTTATTTTGTTCATTCTTATGTTCACAAAAACACACACATACACAAAACACACGAATGAATACACACACACACACACACACACACACACACGTGCACACGCAGGTCCTTTTTACTGAAAAAAGGTTTTATTATCGTCAGTTATATTGATTTTTTTCTGGCTTTTTTTTTTTTTTGCTAAGCTTTTAGTGACAGTCTGGGTCTTTTCTATGAAATTCTCAGCATCTAGGGTTGATACATGCATGCACCTTTTTGCATTGACCTGCACAGACTGCAAAAAAAAAAACGAACCAAGGCCGCAGATTTTCCATATATTTCCGTGACTTGTGTGCTCTAAAGTGCAAGAAGCTGCTTCGCTAAAGGATTTGTGACGCTTGCTGCAACCTTTTCAGGGCAGGATCATCAAAAAAAGACACCAACATGTGCTTTATTGTGAGTGGAAATGTGGACCTGAAGAAAGCAGTAGAATCTAAGCCACGGTGAAGAGGTTAAACTGCAGGATTAGACAGAATTTTCAGGGGAATATTGTTTGTGTGTGTGTGTGTGTGTGTGTGTGTGTGTGTGTGGAGGGACTGGATGTGCCGGACGAAAAGTGTTGGTGCACGACGTACAAACTGGAAGCAGCTGCGGACGGAGGGCTCGATGTTGGAGCCGCCAAAGGAGGCCACCTCGCCAAGCTGCCGGGGGATCTGGATGGAATCGTGGAGCAGCAGACCCAGGCGACGCTGGTCGCAGAAACCCGTCGCACTGGCAACCTGTCTGAACAGGACTGGAGGACAGAGGGCGCAGATGAGGTGGAGTGCGCACAGCTAAAGCCTGTCATGGCTCTGTGTTTGTCTCCGAGCACGGCGATGTGGGAGGGGGAGGCGTGATCACACGAGGCAGCACTAATTGAGTTGTTGTTCTGCTGTAAATGGAAATTCAATCTTAACTTTAAATGAAAAACAAAGAGGAACCATTAAACCTGAACCTGAAACCTCTCGGGTGGCTGAAGCACAAACGTCAGCACATCAGTCACCCTGAGTAGAAATGAAATTATGTGTTGTCCATCGTACGGAGACGCTCTCATTCCGTTAAATCTGCTGCCTGTGGTTGAAACGCTCCACCAGAGTGCCGGACAATTATAATTACACACACTCACCTGCTCTGTTTACTTTTAATAAAATCACATGCAAATAACTTCAGCAAACAAATTAACATACACACACACACACACCTTTTTACTAAACCTACTGGGAGATACTGGATTAATGGGGGCTGCTAAAACCTCTTATTACTTCTTTCAATTTCCTTAAAGACTATTTATACACATGCAAGCCTGTGACTCACATCTGTATTTATCCTCCAGGTGAGCCTTGCAGAGAGAGATGATTCCAGTTTTGAATGACAGAATCCGAATTTTCCCAGTGCGTCCACTGGAAGGAACACACAAAAAAAAAACAACAAAAAACAACACTAGTGCACTGGTCCTCTTTGGAAACTCTTATTTCTGAGTGTGTGTGTGTGTGTGTTTGTGTGTCTGCAGTTGCCACACGTACGTGTCGTAGACATTGAGCAGCCAGTTGAGGCACATGTCGACACACAGCGGGACGTTGACCAGGTGAGAGTGGCTCTGTTCCAGTCGCTGGTACAGGCTGGTCAGGCAGGTGACCAGCTGAGAGATGTCCAGAAGCTGCTCGTTCTGTTTCAGGCCGTGCTGCTCGAACACCTCGCACGCCAGCGGCATGCTCAGCAGGTCCACTGCAAAGATGAAGAGCGAGGTTACTGCTGCTCAATCAGCTCTTCCAACCGGGACAAACCTGCGCCATCGCGGAGCCAAAGAAGTGAGGTGTGAGGGCAGCTGGACTCAAGAGATCAATAAAGTGTCCCATCATTCATCTTTATCAGCCATCGACATCCACTAAGGACGAGGAAAGGTGGAAGCGATGTTCCAGCACAGAGAAAAGTCTGCTTGAAATGATCGCGATACAATCCGCACGACAGATTAATGGAGAAGGTGTCTGCAAAATAATCTGCCAGAGATTCAATTAACTGAACAAAGACGACAAAAGAAAAATGACTTAAAAAAAAAAAAAAAAATCAGGCAGATCGTGAAAGATTGTGATCTCCCACTTTCTGTATTGTTTGGTGCTGTCAGAGCGGTGTCACAATACCAAGGTTAATTTAACCTGGACAGATTTCTTTTTTTAGAGAGTTCCTCTAAAACAGTACTCATGAGCAAAACGGCTTGAAAGGATATCACACACGCAACAGCTTGTAGGCAGCTCTCACTCCACACACACACACACACACACACACACACACACACACACACACACACAGGAAGGTAGGTGAGAAAAGAGGATGTGACGAGGACCAACAAATGACTGAATCACGAAGAGCTAAAAACGCCGTTTGACTCATCCGTCGTGCCTCTAGCGTACGCTGGCGCTGGAGAACACTTACAGCAGAGGGCCTTCTGGAGGCGTCGGAGCTTCATGGCTGTCCGATAGGCTGAGAACCGAACGTTGTTCAGGTCGGCTAAAAAAGATAACGCAGGATTAGTGATGAAGAGGAAGGAGCTTCTGGCTGCCGCGTGCTACCTCGTCCAAGGCAGGGAAGAAAAATTAAATAAAAAAAAAAAAATAGGAAGGCATCTTACCCAGAGACTGGTAAAGCTCGGCCATCTTGGGATGATCCCAGCATGTTGTCTGGGTCTGGTGGCTGGAGGAGACAGAAAAAAAGAGGCCCCAAATTCAGATGATGCCGTGAACCTGGTTTGATGTGAAGCTGATAAACTGTGTGTTGCTCCTCCACCAGCTGTAATATCTGCTCCTGACTCAGCAGTGAGGGTGGAGAGTTTGACTTAAAGCCCCTGCTGTCATCAACTACCATCCTATTTTCTCACTCGCTAGATTGAACTTTCTTTCTTCTCTTAACTATTACTTCACACTCTGAAAACTTTTCAAGTAAACACATAAACAGAAGGCTCCTCCTGCCAGCTGGACATTAATCTGTTTGACTTCTAGCGAATCAAACGGTGGAAATGGCCGGGTTTCATGGTATTGGGCTTATAGAATTTTGCGCAGCCCTACGGGCATCAATACAGAGCAGTGGCGGCTCCACAAGCACTTGCAGCACAAGATGTGTGGGGTTTAAAAAAAGAAACACATTTATCAGAGAGGACAACCACTTCTCTCTGGAGACGTCAGCCTAGTTCGACTCACTCTGGTCCGGACTGATGCCAGCACCGGGGTGAGAGGAGGAACTCAACAAGTGAGCATTGAATCAATAGTAATAAATCACGAGTTCTTTAACCTCCACGTGGAGGGTAAACCTCCCTTCCTTCAGACGTATTTAACCATCAACAAACTGAAAATCTTCGTTTCCAAAGTGTGGACACGGAGGGAGCAAACCCGAGTTCATTACGAGGGATTTTGGATCATTTCAGAGGCTGAAGGGAACCGAGAGGTGCTCTGCTCTGCTCTGCTCTGAAGAAGCCTAGTTTGGACCAGCACACGCACGTTCACGGAATGTAAGGGAGCAGAGTACACGAGACTTTGATTTCCAAACCAGAAAAGGAATGATGGTCTAAACGCTAATGATGCTGTCAACCCAGAAGAAATACCAGAATGAGACGGAAAATCCCTTTTGGCTACCACAGAAGCGAATCACTGCCGCCGATAAAATAGATCATTTTCCTCCCAAAGCCAGGACGATGACACTAATCCTTTTGTTTATGTGCTTCTCCCCTCCATCTCATAATCTTGGAAAATAACATTGCATCGCAGAAGTGCTCATCCTCCCCGGATTGCAGCGGGCTGGTGTGACAGGGGGAAAAAGGAATGAGGCGGCAGGAGAATTAGAAAGATGGCTGCTGCGTCATTCTTTCCTGACATTCTCTATACGTGACGTCAGCTCGCCGCTTCCAGGGGACAAAGCCGTGTATTTGTGCGTTGAGTGCACGCTGTGCGATTGAAGCCTTCAGCAGAGCATCAGTGAGACGCAACGGAGGTTGCCCGCCTCGTTCAGTCTCTCCCAACCCCGGCTTTGTGTTTGAAAAACGCAGCTCAATTTAGTCCCACGAGTTCTTTGTCGCGTATTCGGGTGGGCGGTACATCCGTCCGTCTGTCCGTCAGGTCTCAGATCTTGTTACATCCTGGTTCCATAGGGAAGAATGCAGCTCATTAAGGAGCCTGGACAAGCTGCACTTATCAGGTCTTCATACTGCCCAAGTTTGAATGGATTTAAAAATCAAAGGTTGCCCGAGTTCGTTTCCTTTTTAGATTTTTGATTTGTATAACTAGAGTACAGCTACATGCACAGAGTACTGGCTGCAAAAAGCCCGCCCTCTGCTCTCTGCACCCCATATGTCCGCCCATTTCCTTTCTATTTAATCCCAGCCGGGTGTCATGATCTGAGCTCTAATTTGCATTTCACGGCATCTTTAAACACACGCTGTAAAGTGAGTGAAACGCCATCCAGAACACATAAAATTGTACTTAGACTCCGTGGCAGCAAAAACTAATTACGCTACTGCAAAGTGCACATTTTCCTGGTCAACAGTTCCACTTAGCCGTTGCTGTAATAATTATTGTGATAAAAAAGGAAAACCCAAAACAAGCAAGCAAGATCCATTTCAGCCATTTACCATCTCAGAAATGTTCTTTGCAACAATAACTGGGACTGCTGGATATGTGCTCATGTTAATATGCCAGCTGTCTGTTTACATAAGGTTAATGGAAGCCTGCGTCACCAGTGAGGAAATTGTGTTTTCAAGGTGAAGCTGTGCGTGTGAATAATGCGTCGGGCAGTAAAATAGACTGCTGTCGCAGCAAAAGAGTGGAAAATGTTTATCATTTCACTCTCAGGGCTGGGAAAAAGACTACCTTGTGCAGGTCACAAGCTGCTTGTTTTGATTGCCAGCGGTTGCAGTAATTACTGTTGCATTTAGGAGCTTCCAGCAGCAGCTGCAGCGGCGTTCCCGCCTCTCTGCTCCACATGTGTTCAGTACCAAGGACAGTGGCAGGCTTGTTTTCCTGGAACCTGTCTGCAAAGTTTACGCAGGAATAAAAGCAGAGCGTGCCAACAGTGCTTCCGTAGCAGGTCCTCTTATTCACGCGTAGAGATGCTGTAAAATGAAAGGTGACCTCTGCCTTTTAGCCCTCCATGCTGCCCTACAGACGCATACGAGTCATTTTTGAAACAAGGTTCAGTTGGTGAAGCAACGGATTCGGTCTAAAAACATGAATTGTTTAAGTCTGTACACGTGTGCTGTGAGATGCATAGATGCGCCAGCGAAGACTCTCCAGAAAATGAGATCTTGTTCCATTATCTTTGTACGTCAGATGGTTAATAAATAGACATTTGGCTGGCTGTGAGCTGGGAAATGATTGGCTTCCTTTTAAGGGTACGTGTCCATCAGGCTGTCCGTGACGTTTCCGACGGTTAAATATAGGCTTGCGTCATTCTACAGAGCACTACCTCAAAGCTCCGAAATAAATACAGCCCTTCAATATTCTTCCACAGAAAAAAAAAGGCCAATTTGCCCTACACGTGTGGCTCAGGGCCTGCTGGTGCACAAATGGGCTCCTGCCCGCCAAGCTAAAAACACACATTGAGGTGTTCACACACAAGTGCGCCTACAGTTAACCTTTGTCAGAGATCAGACAAATAATCCATGTGCAGCTTTTTTTTCCTGGGCACTGCCCTTGTTTTCCCCTCTCCTGCCTCCGTACCTCTCTCTCCCACTCCAGATAATGAGGAGAGGGGTCCCGTGGTGAAGAGCTACTTAAAACAATCCTCTGAGCTCAGACTCTGTGCAAACAGTAGCTCAGTCGCTCTGAGTGTCATTGGCGTGCTGCTCCCAGCCACTCGGACAAATGCTTCTAATAACTGTGCAGCATCAAACACGC
Source organism: Pao palembangensis (assembly GCA_015343265.1). Lineage (NCBI taxonomy): Eukaryota > Metazoa > Chordata > Actinopteri > Tetraodontiformes > Tetraodontidae > Pao > Pao palembangensis. The sequence goes on along the minus strand of CM027085.1, from coordinate 3,967,092 downwards.
AGCGGCTTTCATCTGGAGCTCTGCAGCGGCCACTCTGCGCGCACAGCGCTGCACCGATCTCCCAGAGCAACGCAGGTAACGCGCAGCCCTTTGTATCGCCACAGAAGCAAACACTGCTGCTGTTTTCACAAAGAGCCGAGGCCAAGAATGAAGTGATGAGTCACAGAAGTGAAGACCTTGCTCTGAAGGAAAACACGGCTTTAACGCTCAGTGCCCTGCTGAAGTTGGATGCGTTGTAACGACGTTCCTAGCACAGGCTTGAGCGCTACGCGTCTCGGTATCCATCAGGCAAATCCTCCCCGTTGCTTTGACTGGACCTCATGTCAGGTGGTGACCTTTGCACAGTGGTCTCTGAAAGAGCAGCGCGGATCTGCAACCACTTCACCACTCAAGCCCACAAACAAGTCAACTCCATTTGATTGCGATTTTGCGAGCTGCGTTTAGAATTTGTTACCACCCCATCGCTTCGGGCACGGACCCTGACGTCATCTCAACAGTGGAACAAAGCGGACCGCCTCTCATGAGCCTGGAACTTCCACCAAACCAGTCTTCAAGTGACAGCAACCTTCCCCAGCGGAGTCCATCTGCCTTATCGACAACCCAATCGAACGTGACTGGCTGTAGACAAACCTCATTACATGCTCCCATGTACCTTTCACATGCAATTTACTTTATTGCACGCGCGTGTTTCTCTCCCCGAGCTCTGAGGTTCTGAAGCTGAACAGTGCAGATTTCTCCAGCTGATTCTTGGCGTAAATTTAAACTGCAGAAGTTCTAAACTTCTGCTAGTGAAGGTGATTCAAGGCTCTTTTTTTGTGACCTCAAAGGAACAGTCCTTCTATGCTGAGTTTTTCAAAATAAAACGATGTAATATCTTTTATTTATACCCTCTCAGTTTCTCTGCCTGTGCTAGGGAGGACAGGAGGCTATTTAATAGAGTTCCCCTAAAAGAATCAATAAAGGAGCGTATAGCCTTAGCAGTGCATCAACTTCAAACCTGAGATATGCTGTCCACCTGTCCTCACCACCTTATCTGTCTCCACCACCCACTGCAGCTTAGGCCTCCTATAGGAAAGCAGCTATCTGCCAGAAACCTTATCCGTTTTCTAGCATTAGCACACAGATGCACCTAGCAGTACTTTCTTAAAATAAACACACTTTCTTCCCAAACATGAACAAAATGAAGAATAGCATTTTTGTGGCCAACGAGCAGCCAACCTGCAGGATTCTGCAGGAATCAGCCTCCTCTGGGTTTGAGAGATTTATATTCTTTAAGCTCACACCACCTCCCTTAGAGACATATCACAGCCCCCAGGACAAACCAAAATGTTGATAATGCATCTTAAACTGTCAAAAGATTACATATTGTGCAAAGAGAGGTTTTAGTGCCTTGCCCAAGGGCATTCTGAATGAAGCCAAGAGGGGGGAGGCAGAGAAACTGTTTTATTGTGATTAAAAGCAAGCTGGTGCTAATTATCACTAAAGAATGTAGCGGAGGACGTGGAGGCCAAAAAAAGACTTTTTCATTAAAGAGGAAAAAAGAAATATTTTAAACGGAATATAATAACAGGCTATCTAAGGCTTGTTGAGACTTTTGAACAAGTCATAAATTACTCCTGACCCTCTATTCTTATTCACGCCGTGCCATTAAGCATTGTAAAAATAGTTGCTCTCAAAGGAGGCTGGTGTAATCGGTCACCTGCAGCCATGTGTTTAAGCCCGCAGTCTGCGGCAATAAATTAGGGACGTCTCAGCTTAGTTTAGCCATCATTCTGTTGACAGATTTATCATGTCTGCGCTGGGACGGTGCTGTAGGCCAGCCCAGCCTGGCCCTGACTCAGTGCGAGCAAAATCGTACTGCAGCACGTGCACGCCACTTTGGTTGAATTCCATCTTCCGCAGACAATCTGGATGAAAAGTAAGAATTAAAAAAAAAAAAAAAAAAAAAAAATCAGATGCATCAGATTATTTTCGGGGCTCATTTTCCTCTAGGAAAGCAGACTTAAAACCGGAACTTAAGGGAAGTCAATTTTTGTCACTGATAACACATGCGCACGTGCTGCCACACAATAGCACACACTCCCACACACTTGCAGACAATGGGACATATAGCAGTTAACAGGCAGCTGAATAGCTTCTAGCAGCAATGACAGATAGGCGTTTTAAATAATGGAGCCACAGAGACATGAGTGTCACTTGTCACTGCAGTCAATTATGGCCCTTGGATGAATGATTAAAGGTGGTTTATGGGATATGGTGGAGTCTTTCTCTGCCTATCATCGCGAGCGAGTTCCGACAGAATGTTTCCTGCGCTCTAGGCATCGCAATGAGATGAGACAAAGGCCTTTGGGGATTTAACGCGAAGCGAGAGAGAAAGCGGGTTAAAAGGCATGGAAGCTTAGGTTCCGCAGCTAGATCGGAGAGGAAGCGACACAAGACCCCCCGCAGACCCAGCTCTAATCATCAGGCTTTTCGTCTGTCAAGTTCGCAAACCAGAATTGTTATTTATTTTTTTAATAATGGTTTTTTCAAGATAAGATAAAGGCAGGCCTGTGTCGACACAGATGCTCGTCAAATTAAAGGAAAAGTGAAGCTGACCGATTTCGACAGCCCTCTGATCAATATTTGGTGCTGCATTGATTGTGTCAGGTTTAATGAGTTAATCTGAGCCTGACCTTACTAGCCAAAACTAATCAGTCCATTAATAAACTCCCAATCATACAACCAGGCTGGTTCCAACAATACTTGCAGACAATTTTACATGTCAGACTTTAAAATGCTGGACTTGGGTGGGCTAATTACCCCCCAAGGACGGTGGAAAATGGTTAGTCTATCATGCTAAAACTTTTCTGACAGGTCGTGATCCGTCTTCCTCGGGGTCAGTCTGAAATTTCGTCACTCGCGCGACCTCATTTATTCTCACATCCAGGAACACACAGCATCATTTCTCACCCAAACAGACAGCTGAGGAGGAAAAGAGCCTGCAGCCTCACCCTTTACTCCACCACTGGCTCCGGACGCTCACCTTCACTGGTATAAACCAGATCCGGTCAAAACAACACAGCTTTTGGTGATAATCATCTTTGCTGAATACGAAGGCAGCACACACACACACACACACACACACACACACACACACACACACACACACACACACACACACACCCCTTTGCTCTGACAATCATGCCTGAGCACGCCAGCTCCACTGTCAGTAACCGGGAGGTTGACGTGGTGTGTGAGGTCTTTTCATCCATCAGCTGTATTTAACACACACACACACACACACACACAATAATATTGTGCCACAAATTTGCACCACCAAGCCCGCATTCTCTGCTCTATTTTCCGACTCCTGAAGTAGACACGCATACGCGCGCACACGCACAGAAACATGTCCCACTTCACAGTTAAAGCCCCACGAAAGAACGGCAGAAATAAGCTTGCTGGTTTTGCTCCTTGCATCATTGATTTTCCCGTTGAAAACCACCAGTGCAGCACACCGAAAAGCGCGCGCGTGCACGCGCGTGCGTGCGTACAAAAGGACAGGCTGCGTTCCTTGCAGAGAGGTGACTGTGTTTGCACCTTCCCGAGTGTGTGCGAGTGTGTGTGTAACTGGAGGAATCCAACACAGCTCAAAAGAGCCGTCTCACATGAAACAGATCGACCCGGCTCACGCATCACACACGCGCGAACACACGCAAACACGCAAAAATTCACGCAAAAAAACCAACGGAACTAATTCAGGTCCATAAGGGCAAATCACGGCTGATTTATTCGCTCGGCAACAGTAACCGGACGTCTGCTGCTCCAACATGGCAGCAGCGGCGCCTGACCGGATCGGAAGTGCGCGGAAAGGCGTTCGGATTTGGGATGCGTGCGTGTCGGGTCGCCGCAGACCGCACACCTCGCACGGTTCCCACGCCAGTGTTCACTACCAGCAGCCGCTGCTACGGAAGGCTGCTCAAGCTGGTTAGCGTCTAATGGCTACCAAACAGATCCTTCAGCGGAAACATACGTCCCGCTTTCCCATTCATGCGTTCTGGACTCAAACATACATGCGTGTGGAAGAATCAGCGGATCTCATTATTAACAACTGAATAAACCACAATTTGCATTACAGACAGACGGGGGGTAGAGTTAACATCACAAAAGACCAGATTTCCTCGGTGTCCCAAATGAAATCAAAAGCAAGTCTGTCCACCTACAAATGCGGGTTTGTGCTTTTTGGGGATTTCAGGTGAAATGTTCCGCTGTTCTCCAGCCCAGCGCCTCTCTGCTGCCGTGGAACCCCCGCCGCCACTGTGATGTCTGTGTGAACAGCTTTACTGCATTACGACCACCACAATTACCATCCCCATTATTTATCACCGCCACTGAGGTTATCCCAGCCCCGCACTCACTTCCGAAGCTGCTCCCGCATCGCCGGCCGATCGCAGCGCTCCGCGTCCGCTGAAAAGGTACGATTGTTGGGCAGAAGCGAGGCGATATCCCGACCTCCTCCTGGGTCCGACCGAGAGTCCTCTACCACCGGAGAGAGGCGTCCGAGATTACGGCGTACAGCCTGCGTGTGTCCACGGCGCGTGTTTGCGTGAAGCGGCAGGAATGAGCTGCCGAGGCTGACTCGCCAACACCAACACCGGAGGGTAAACTTCACCGGAACATAACAAACAGCCACTTCCGGTTGTTTTTCAAAATAAGACCATGACGTTCATGACCAATTATCGGTCATTTATTTATCGGTAATATATTTATGGACAAAAGACAAAGAATAATTTACAAATTTTCATTTACAAATAAAAAAAAATTATGAAGTTTAGCTTTAGGTTTTCTTAAATCGTTTAGCCTAGAGGAGCAGTGACTGGTTCAACTTTCCTTTTTTTAAAGACACTTAAGTACAAACTATTCTCGAAAAACGCAATACGGACTGATCAGCAGAGATGAAACTTTTATTTTGAGATTCACACTCGACAGAGTTCCTTGTCTATCAGAGTATTTCTGTGAAAATTGACGCAGCTCAGTTAGACAAGGCGGAGCTCAAGGCTCCCTACCTCTGTTTCCCTTCCCCCAGTCCCACACCATTCTTATAGAAAAGAAGCTCCCACATTTACCTTCTTAACACACAGACACACAAAGAAAGATCCCCAAATTTAAGACAAAGATAGTTTGATGTGGTAAAGAGATGGAATTTAGAATAACACAAGTGTCTTTCTAAGCACAGTAGGGACAGAACAGGCAGGAAAAGATTGGTAAGGTTGGGTGGGTGGTGGTAGTGCTGGGGAGCGGGTCACATTGCTTTCAGAATCCTTGCACTGAGCTTGAGAAAAGAAGGCTATGTTGCAGCAGCAAAGTGAAAACACCCTGTAAAGCTTTAACTTTTTTTTATTGTTATTATTATTTTTAATCCAAGCACAGCAGCACATCTTTATACCTGGCTCCCTGTTTGTGTAGGTGTGTGTATTCAGTGTGGGCATGTTGTTAACTTGTGTAGACTTGAGTGGGCATACTGTGTGTGTGTGTGTGCGTGCGTGTGCGCGCGCGTGTGTTATGTGTTTGTGTGTGTCACTACAAGGACCTTAGTTTGCAGACACTCCTGTAAACCTCTGCATTTGTTTAAAATGGCTATTTACTTATACACAGTTGATGAGCATGATGAGGTAAATAAGGTGAATATAGCAGTGCTCTATGTGTTCAAGTAGTGTTCAAGTGGCTGAATTAAGGTAGTTGTTCTGGAACAGCTAACTCTTGCTTTTCCCCATACACGGTCACACCAGCATTAGCCAAGAATGCTAACAACAACAGTGATAGTTCAACAAAGGCTTCTCCGGACTTTTCCGGCCAGAAATGGGTGTCATTCCCAACTGCAAAGTTTGTTTCCTCAGGTAAATAGAATATACTGTCTGAGAGAACCTTTAGAAACATGATTAGATTTTTTTTTTCTTTCTTTCCATGGAGGGAACAGTGGATGCAGCGCAGTTGAGGTATGTGTTGTGTGTGTGTCAGCTGGCACTCACAGGGTCTCGGTCATCTGGTCAGGTCCAGCTTTCTCTCTGCACGTGGAGAGAAGAATCTGTCACTCCTCAGTCCCTCCCTCCCTCCTCTCTGCATCCAAGATCAACGTCTCACTTGTGGTTAATTCCACATCAGTAAAGGGGTTATGTAAAAACTCGTGAGACCAGCCAAGCGTGTGTCGTGAGCTCCATGCAATCTGCGCCTCTTAGCCATGAGGTGTTAACTCGCAAGCATCAAACGGCAGGGTTGCTGACTGTCAGGCTGCTCCAGAAGCAGGAAATGAGCCTGACAGAAGCTTTGCTGGTCCTGTCTCTCCTCAATGAATTAGGCGCATGCGTCTAAATCCAACATCTGGGAACATCTGAGAGGTTCATGGATTATATTTCTCAAACAAGTAAGGCTATATTAAATTGCAGTTATTAATCCCCCTAAATTAGACATCATTGCTGCTCACACCATGATACAGATCCTACATTCAGACACAGCTGACACAGTTTGAGCTACAGTTGCAGGTGCTGTTTACACCCAGAGCTGATTAGATGTTTGGATGCCAAATGTAAAGAAAGAAAAATAAAATCAGCTGTTTTATTGGAAAAGGGCACCTGTCAGTCCTTCTCTGTTTATGCTGACTACCTGTGAGGTTCTCAGTGTCACAGATTCAACATTTAAGGTTCCAATCTGGTAGTTCTTCAGTATCACAAGTGAAAGTTATTGAGGACTCCTAATAGTTCTAAGAAACAAGTTTGAAGAATCTATAAAATGTACAGCCACACCACTGTTTGTGCACCCTGCAGTGCTTACAGAGGCTGTAACTCTGCCTTTGCCATGCAAACACACCCACCTCCAACGCTTGTGCTATCTGCTGATGGGTAGCAAACAAGAGCACTGCAGCACAAACACAGACTCAGCTGCTTGACAAGCATGTTCTGAGCCACCATGAAGAAAACCAGGCTTACATTTGGTGTGCATGCACTTTTAGACTATAAATCACTCACTAAACAGCTTAGGACAGGGAGGCTAAGGGAGGGAAAAGCCAGAGATGGAACCAAGAGAATCTGGCTTCAAATCATGGATGGATGGATGGATGGAATGTCAACAAATGGAGAGCAATCAGAGATTAAATTGACAAATGTTGTGAAATAAGTAGGTCTGATCACACTTTGAACTTGTGACACCAAACTTCATTAACGAGGGAGAGTTTAAAAGCAGTAGATTCTAACTGGTTTTACACTCACACACCCCAAACATGGAAAACACTGAAACAATTCTTTTTTTTTTTTTTTGGAAAGTTAGACTCAAAAAAGTTTCAATCCCTCTTTTGTACTTGCAATAATTTTATATTCCACTGACATGACCAAAGAACACGGACATGAATTATTAAAATAACCAAGCAGAGATTAGCGCCAAAAGGTGCTACGAATAAAAATTAGCCACATTTCACAGTATTGATTGAATTCAAGTGGGCTTCCTTCATTGCACTGTACAGTGGAGAAAGTTCTGCAGTGGCAGAGAAATCGTGCACAGTGGTGGCTGTGTTAATGTCAAGCAGCTGATGTTAGAAGTTGACAGATGTTGCTCATTTTAATATTTCAAGTTACTGCTGCACTTTCCCAGCTTTAGTGTCTTTAGCATGCAAATCACTCTCCGCTTTGTTTGATGATGTGCTCTCAACATACAGATTTGTAACATGAGCTGTGCCGAGCATCTGTCACTGCAGCAAAATAACAACCAGAACGTGCGCGCTGCAGGGTTTGCAACGGCTCGGAGGTCGGTACTTACTTTATGTAGTAGGGCACATTGTTTGGGGAGATGCCTTGCTCAAAGGGGCTCTCTACAGATCCTGCTGAGACAGAAAAAACAAAGCTCACACAAAGTGTTTGCAGGCTGTTTGACACGTTATGCACTTTTTACTGCTGGATCAACATCCTACACCCCTAACAACAGCATGTAATATGCACATGCATGCAGCAGTTACCCTAAACATTATGGGTGATTAAAAGTTTTCTTCATAGTAACACGTAAGCTAATGAGAACCAGCAGAAAAATGAGAAATATCTTTAATTATCTCCGTTATTGTGCCCACAAGAGTACACAGCACAGCAAACTTGGGCGGGCTCCCTTTCTGGGAGTTGCCAGCACAGCTGGAATGCCTCTCTGACCAATGAGGAAGCCTGGCTGTAATTTGCTCACCGTATGAGTATGAGTGTGCCCCACGGGTAGATTAAAATGCATCCTACACTGACCGGCAGAGCACACGATGCGTGTGTAAGCTCAGCAGAGAGGGGTGAAAACAAAAACAGCGCTTGTTCAATGTCCTCGTCTTTGCTGTCTTCTTTATAGTGCACATCAACATCTGGACTGGTCCTGTGTTATAGCTCCATTATCAAGATGAACTGATTCGATGCTGTGGATGGTTGTTTTCATTTTACCTGCAAGCAATGTTGTAGTTTTTTTGCCTTCTTAATGTCAGTTTTCAAAAAGCAAAGTTGCTTCTCTACCATTTGCATTTCTCTAGTTTTCTCCTCCTCAAAGGACCCCTGTGGCTCTTCCATTTTTAATCACCAGCATGAGCCTGTGAGTGATGCAGCCATCTTTGGTTATCGGTTGTGTTTTAATTGTTCTGCAGACGCGGTCTACTTTAACTAAATGGAATTGATGTGTAAAAGCAGCTTGCCATTTAATGAGTGGCTCCAGGTGGAGGTGCTTAAATAATTAAACACGTCCCTCTACAAGCTCACACCCAGGTAATGCAAATGTCTGATATATTCTGGTCTCAGACGTTTGTGAGTAATGGCGAGTAATGCTAAAAAGGCTTTATTGGAGTCCATTTAAGCTGCTAGAGTCGGAAAATTGATGTCCAACTATTATTTTTGAAAATGTCTCAATCTGGGAGGGGAACTGTTGGGAACAGGCGGCTGCTTGATGGCTCAGTTGCTGTAAAATTGTTTGCGAGCTCCCACTTCATTATTATGCATCAAAATCAAAGCACTTATGAATCTATTACACATCCTGGTAACTGCGAATCTGAGCTCAAAAAAGCACCAGATGCATGCTAAAATATACGTAAGAGTAGTGTAGTTCTTATTTCACTCACGAGCCATAAGTGATTTCCATTCAAACTTATTTTATAATTACAGTGTAGAAACCAGGGTGAAATTGCCAACTGACGCCTGAGTCTGGCAGATGTTGACACCTTCACCACCCACACCAGTGCAAGATGATATATTTTTATCTTCCGGGAGAAGTGTGGTTGACATGGATTTATTATGTGTCAGCAATAGACATGAATAAAGAGGAGGGATTGTTCTTGTGTTATGGTAGCGCATGATTATTAAACATGAAGGGAAACAGATGATAAGAATATGCTGTACTAAACCTTCAAAATGTCAGTTTAGATTTTGCATCCATGAATTAAAGAAAAGGCTTTTCAGCAAAGGTCTAGCATATAAATGTGCCCGTCCATTCTGGGCTACAGCAAACACAGCGGAGCAACATTCCAACACCCACACGAGCCAGAACACAACTTTTATTATGATAAGGTTGTTGAATTCAGTGAAGAAAGACAACTACGTTATAACAGATTTCTGACAAAATGTTGTTAAAAAATAATCATCCACACTGATCATGTAAATGTGTTTTTAGTCATTAAGCTGCGCTTTCCCAGTGTGTGTTAGGATTAAAGATGAACGACTATAACGCTATCTCACAATCAGTGAGGCACAATCTAGTTCTGGGGCCATGCTAACGCAACGTTTGAAACATTTGTTATCATTTTATTTTACATGTTTTGCCTCAGAAAAGGTCAAAGAAAAGGCACATGAATGCAAATGCTATGCACACTATGCTGCTTGTTGCTAAGCTACATTTGGATCTGCACGAAATAAAGTCAAAACTAAGTTCACTGTCGGTGACTTCATTCTGCAGCCTCCATGTTCTTCTGTGTCTCCAGGGGCCGATGGGCCCATCATCGCTTTCATCGATGCAAAAGTCAATGAAGGACTTTTACCCTCATGCTTTGATCAATATGCATCTGCTGTATGGATGAGCGTGTCAGTCATTTTGGGTTAGTGCTGTGTCATATCAGAATTCAGCAATTAAACCAGAAAAACAAGTTGCATAAACAAATCAATGAAACATGGGAGCCTCAAAGAACAGCCAGCAGCAGGCTGAACATGCCGTCTCACTGCATATTCAGTCCCTCAGTGACCGGTTGACACTTGCTTATCTCTTCCACATGCACAACACACACACACACACACACACACACACACACACACACACACACGCACCACCAAGACCTGGTGGCTGCAGGTTGGAGTGTGTGCAGTAAAAGTGTCTACTATTAAGGATGTGTACCCAGGTCATGGTTAAGCCTGAACATTAAAGAACTAAAATTATATCTAAAAAAAAAAAAAAAAAAAAAAAAAGGTAAAATTACTAATTAGGCATAGATTATGAAATACATAAGGGCTATTAATACTAATCTAAAAATCTAAAATGAAAACTTAAAATGTGAACGTCTGTGCTATAAACAAACATTTGAACAATATAATATAATATTTATTTTTATATAATAACATTATGATTATACTCACCATGACGAAGGCCAAAATCCCTGTGAGCATCCGTCAGCTGTTTCAGATGTTCAGTGATGGAGATCTGCCAGAGAAAAATAAAAACACAATCAGACTGAAGTGACATGGTACCATTCTGTCAGCTGGACTCAGCTGTGTTTAATGTTTAAACAATGTTTATGTCTAAAAAACCAAACCACAAACTGTCTGTTGACATGTTGATGAGAATATAAGACGTAATTTGATGAACTTTAAAGGGAAACACTTGCACTATACACTTATAACTCACATTCTAGATGATATTAATAGTTTTATATAACAAAAATGAGGCTATTGTCAGAATGTATGAAAAGAATGACATGAAGCTCTAAAGATTCAAGTAATGAAGAGCTCTTTAACGCATTGAGGGTCTGACGGGGGATGTTGAGAACGCCACCATGAATATCTTTCCTATACTTGTAAACTCAAAGCAGTGAAGAAAAGGAATGGACAGAGGGAGGGAGTGAAGGAGAGACAAAGAAAAGCACAGGCAGGATAATTGAATTTGTAGTGGAGGAATTAGAGAGGATGCAGTCTCCTGTGAGTCTCCTTCAGCTCTGAATGAGCTGTCTGCCCAGACTGAGCTGAGATAATTGGGCCAAATGTGCATGCCTCTGTAGGTACACACAGAAGGTGAGGATAAGTCCATCAACCACACACTGACAGATCCATCTGAAGGTTGGTCACCAATCCCAATCAAACCACATCGGTGTGTGTCGAGTGTGAACAAGACACCAAAGGTCCAAATCTGCTGAAGACTGGTTGTAAAATGCATCGATCATTCGAGCTATTTCAGGAGGACATTCTCGGGGTGTCAGCAAAATTCCAAATAACAACAAAAACTGTTTGTATGACAGAAATCCATAATTTGTGCACGCACCGGACAAAGTCCAAAGTGCTGTAAACATTAGAGCCACTTTACCAGTGTAGACGATTTAAGTTATGACCAAAAGAGCATGAAAAGAAAAAAAGAACATTTCTTTTTCAGTCTGGTAAAGATGCCCCCAATTATTGGATGCCTGACTTCTTGATCCTAATTGTTCTTAATGGTTCGTTCAGGGCCTCGCATGGCTCTCGAGTTCACGAGTGAGAGCTACAGAAGAGGAACGTAAATAAGACCCCGTGTAATCTATAATATATTCATTAAGCTCAGTGTGCTCACAGGCTTACTGAGAACATTCTGCAGGTAAACCATGAAAACTTTACAACAATATTTAGGAAACATTTTCAAACTTGCTGCTTAATCCAGTGTATCATTTGCATAAAACCTTGGGATTAACGCTTGCCAGCTAGCTCCACGCTGAGCATTCCAGGGGGAGATGCTGCATGTTCATCACCGCAGATCTGTCCTGACACAATGTTCAATGATCTCAAGTTCCCAGGCAACACATGCAGCTCCAGTTGGCTCAGAAGAGCGTTGGCAGACACATTAGCGACGAATTTTTCTGCTTCCATCGCTGGAAGTTTAAAGGAGTCTGAACTTTCTCTGACGGAAGCACTGAAGCTGAGGGACTGAGAGAGGTTATCATGCAGTCTGCGCAGACGGACTGGCTGATTAACAATCCTGCCTTTCATCCGCTAACTGAGAAGGCCGCTAATGATTATAGAAGGAGCGTGTGCTGAAATGGTATGGCATGAAGACGAGACGAAGATGTAAGTGATGATCTGTCCTTGTTGTGGAGGCATCCCATGTGACAGGAAACCAAACGATGAAATTACCTTTGAGTTTACATCACCCAGTCCATTTCGGCCTGAGCTGCGTTTTCCCGTTTCCACAGTAACCTAATCACAATTGTACAAACACAAGGAGCGAGACTATTGAGAAAGAATTTGTCGCAATTACCGAGAGCAGCGTGTACCTACCCTGGCCAATCATCTTCGACCTTTTAGGCACAACAAAACACTAAAGTAACTGCACTGATCTGAATGTGCATGCACACACACAGCCTCGCTCACACACAGACACACTCAACTAAAATTTAAAGCACATTAGTGAAAGCAGAAACATCAAAGCAGAAACAGACTCTGGGCACACTCACATTAGCAGGCAGTGCCTGCACGCACGCACACACACACACACACACACACATTTCTATCCACAACCCTGCATTTTAGAGTGATGCCAGCATTCCTGGGCAAACATTCTGCTCCCAGTGAACCACCTGCTTTATAAATGGGCTTCTCAGAAACTGGCAGGTAAATAGTCCTTTCTGTCCGAATGACAAACACTAAATTTTTATTCTTCATCTTATATCACCTCCGGCACTAAAACAGAGACACTTCTTTTTAAGTGTGTCCGCACTTATCACATTTAAAAAGATCTCCTGAGGTCTTTTCACCCACAATCATAAAAACATCTCAGTATAATAGGTTACACCTTCATACATGGAATGAGCTGATAAAAAAATATATATACACATACATATTTTGTATATTACAATTGTACGGAAACACTGAATGTAATCAGATTACCATATATGTATTTGTAGCATATGTTTGGATCTCTTTGTTGCATCATTCTTTTATAAAATGAAACATTTCTTTCTTTCTGCACTCACTGTTGCTGATACTGTCAAATTCACTGTAACACGAAGGCAAGCGTGTGCATGTGTGTGTGTAAGCTTGGGCACACAAGCATCTGCTCAGGTGCTAACTTCAGAGAGAGCGGCCGTCTGCTGCTGTCACAGCGGCGTCCATCTCGGCTCAGGGGTCCTGGCCATCCCTTGCATCCGATTGCCTCTATCTGTCACTGACAACAAGAATCACTGTCTGACTTCCAGCATGGCTGTGGCTGGGGTTAAGGAGACTGACTGAGGTGCACCCGTGCTGCCCCTGATCACCAACATGTGTTGCATGAGTGTTTTTTTTTTGTTTTGTTTTTTTGTTTTTTTCTCACAGAGAGAAGTGAACCTGGAAAGCTTGTTCCCGGTTGTGTGGTAACAACACAAAAGTCTCCTTTAATTGGGATATGCTTATAAGGCCACCATTAATATTTTATATTGAAACAACTCAGAGTAAATGATCAAACACAGAGGATTTCTGTCTGCAATGACTGTGTGTACCTGGAGCAGCCTCCACCGTGTGTTGAGATCATCAATGCGTTCCAGGTTGGCCGGCGATAGCTGGATGTCGTGCGGACCGAAGGTCGAAGCCAACTGATTCATATGTGCTACGTCATCCTTAATCGGAGCAATCTCTTCCTGGAACTCCTGCATTACACACACACACACACACACACACACACACACACACACACACACACACACACACACACAGTGGTTCTGCTTGAGTGTTTCCAGAGAGGACAGATGGGATCCACAGACAGGTTGTTAGTTTGATTCAGTCGCGTTTCTCACCCACAGTGTTCTAACGTTGAAAAACAGATGCATCTGTCATGTCCAGCCCCCTTTTTCTGCTTGTTTAATGCTTGCTGATGTATGGAAAACACTGAAGGCTTACAATAAGTAGGATAAATGTAACATGAGATGAAGCCAGTATGGTCTAGCTTGGTTTAAAGTGCTTTACATTTATCACCTATAGCTATATCCTTAAATACTCTGAGAATGTTTAATAATTCTAATTAATAACACATTATTTTAATTATATGCACATTTGTTATTTGCCAGAAGCTGCCAAAAGCTAGTGCATGTTTAGCAGCTGGATAATTTAGCAATGTTTCCAAATTACTCAGCAGTGATGCTTGTGACACGACCCCATGGAGAGAAATAATAGAATAATAGATGGATGATTCATGCTAGTGTGTGTGTGTGTGTGTGTGTGTGTTTGTGTGCTAGATGCCAACTATACCAGCCTCCTTCCAGTGTTTATGTAAAGCTAAACCAAGTCAATTGGTCCATTTGTCAGTCTCACCTTGACTTTGTCAATGTTCTCTGGCAGTGATTCGATCAACAGGTCGCCAACAGGTTCCCATGCCTCCTTCACCATTTCAGCCTGTCTCAGCTGCCCATCGAGCAGGTCCTCCACCTCCTGAAGCTCCATCAGCCGATCCAGAGCCAGCTCCAACTTCTTCTGCCACTCAGCTGAGTCTGTGTTCAGTCGGTCCCACTTCATGATCACATCATCTGCCTCTTTGCGAATGACTCGGCCCACATTCTGAGCACGTTCCTCAGGGCTGATGTCTGCCAGTTGTGGGAAGCGAAACCAGTGAAATCCAAACATTGGACCATCCTCTCCTCTACAACTTGTAATTACTTGAAAAGTATCAGAGTCCATTATTATATTATGACAGAGTCCATTATTTAAGACAAAAAGGCTAAAAAAAAAAATCATATTCAATTAAAAAAATTAACCATTCAATAATAATGAATAGATAATAAAGAGAAGTGTTCTTAATTTTCCTTTTTCAGGAGATTTAACTTAATCTGAGGTGAAGAAGTCATATTGTCTGTTTTTACATATCTGCTGCCCATTAAACGTCTGATTTAAGAGATAAAGATGCATAGTTAGAGTTGGAAAGTTGAACCGGTCTTCAGAGTTGGGTTAAAGTTAAAGTTAACTTGTTTTCTTTGAGCCTAATAACTGGGTAGCTGCCATAGTGCAGAAGGTGCTGTGTGTGTGTGTGTGTGTGTGTGTGTGTGTGTGTGTGTGTGCGCGTGTGTGCCCTGCGCTAGCTTTCTGTATGTGGTTGTTACTAAGCTGTTACCATGGTCCAGAGTTCAATGTGTGACTCAGCGATGTCTGTCCAGGAGGCAGGTCTGTTAAATGATCTGAATATTTTCTTCTATGTAGTATTCAAACTCGGCTGCTATGAAATAAAAAATGTCAAATGTTAAGGAGCCATTTCTGCTATTTCTAGGTAGATGTTTTTAAAAATGCCAATGTCACCTAAATCCACATGGATTGAAACGCATCATTAAAAATGTTCCCTTGTAGATGCTGTAAGGAGCTAATCTGAACCTTGAGTGTGGGGATATCTTGAAATGAATGATTCTGGACATAAACGTTACCTCTTTGCTCCGGTGATGGTGTATCTCTGGGCAGCTCAGATAGAAACATTCCCACATCATCCAGAGCCTTGATCACAACCGGTTCTTTAGCTCTTAAGTCTCTTCTGAAGCCCTGTGGCAACACACATTCACAAACACAAGATTTTCATAATTACTACTGTCCGGTTAATAACTACTTTGCTACTGTGCCATTTTGATCAGTCAACAACACTGATAAAAATAGAGTACAATACCTTTCTATCGTCTGCAGTGAATTTGCTTTGTTATAAAGAAAGAGTTCTTCCTTTAATGTCTAAAGTCTTAACCTACTGTCATGTTATTTCTTGGTACAACTGATACAAGCAGCATACCGCTATGTTTAAGTATGTATGTAACATACTTAATATAAAAATAAGAGTTAAAGGTTGATAAATGAACCTTTATGTTTTTAATAGACCGCACAGTCAGTGTTATAGTGCATCAAAGCTAATATAGATCAAAATACATTCTGGCTAAAGTGAATGATGTTTGTCTTTACCAAGAAAAATTCAATTTGAGAGTTAATTCAGATCTGGACAGAGAATTTTATTTTATTATTTTATTTACTGCAATGTATAATAGCGTTTGGTAAACAGTAGAGGGTGCTCCAGATCATTAAAGTTGGATAGAGAATTTCTGTGTACAGCGCAGTCTTCCCAGCTCATTGGTGTTCTACACATAAGTGCAGCACAGAACATGAGCATCAAACAACTGAGAAGAAACGCACGAATATTAGGATGGATGTCACTAATGACTGAAGAGAGAAGAAACACGGTGGCTCTCTACATTCTCTGACTGCTTCTAGTTCTGTAGAACTGGGATCAGGTTCCCTACAGGCATTGATTGCCCAACAACATAATATTTGTTTAAATTATACATGAAAAAATACACCATAATAACAACTACTGTCCTGGGGTTGACAGTAATCATATGGTTGCTATCGCAGCCAGTGGACTTCTTTGATAAAAGATTTGTGAATGTGTCTATTCAAAAAGCATAAAGCTGTTAGCCTCTATATTAATATCAGAATAAATGATCTACTGTTTTCCCCTTAAGTCAACAACTAAATCCATGTGTAGACCGTCTTCATTTAGATGTATTTTTTATTAGCACTGTTTTTCCTCCTGTATTTAGTGAACGCTATCTGATTGTTCTGTGTCAGAAATGTGGAAAAAGGTTTATGAGATGAGACAATCTGAAGGGAATTATTCCAAGAATATTGCTTATATACGGATGCATAAAACTGAGATTCATGCTGGCCTTGATTCTAGGACTGTCACACACCCAGTGTGGAATTCTTTGATTGAAAGGTTTTTCAAATGCAATATGCAAAAACTCAACACCGTCCAGAATTACTGCAGATTAACAAGTGGCATGACCAAATCAGCAGAACCCATCATCTCACACATGAAACAGAAAAGCTTTTCTATTAAAACTCTATGAATATTTGAATTTTTCCATGTGCTGATTTGCATAATGCCAATCAGAGAAACACCAAGTCTGCGCCAGCCATAGATGGCTGCAGTGAGACCTGCATATCTTTTTTTTTTTTTTTTATGACGGCATTAAACAGGCTCAATATACTGCTTGTTTAGTGAACTAGCATTGAGCTGAAGCTTTAGAAAAACTCTAGGAGAAGATTTCTGTAATAACACCTTTAACATCACTTTTATTAATGTCTTAATAACTTTTAATGGTAATAGCTGTTCTTAACCAGCTTCCTCTTACCTGTTTTGTTTGAACTAAACTAAGGTGCTGATTCTATTAGCTCATCTAATGCTGCATCTTTCTTAAAAAAATGATACAAAATAAGGCCCAGAAAAATGAAAAGGTGTCTGCTTACCCTGTGTGTATCCAGCTGTGCCTGGACTGCAGGGACATCTCCACCTACTGGGGGTTCTTTCTCCAGCTGCTGATTTCTAAGCCGCAGCCAGTTCAAGAGCTCTTGTAAAGACATGTGGAGCCTCTTCCACGGTGCCATCTCTGACTCCAGGTGGGCCCTTGAAAACGAATGTGGTTTTCAATAAGATAGCAGCATCTGCATTTCTTAACTCCAGCGGCAGAAAAGCCCAGCTTGCCCTCACCTCATGCTGAGAGTCTTGCTGCGCAGGTCGTTCCAGCGCTGGCTCATGTTGTCCAGACGTCTCCGGAGCAGTGCGGCGTCCTCCGTGTCCCCCAGGGAGGTTACAATTCTCTGCCCATTCTCATCCAGAGAGTGGTAGAGCTCTGTGTGGCTGTCAATCTCTGCCTGAAGGTCCTGTAGGTAATGCGGACACACAGGCGCGCAGGCATTTCATTTTCCTGGTAATAGCAGCAGCCATTTTTAAGGAATTCACTTTTCTCACTGCTTGAGTGTGCCGTAATGGGATCAGGATTTGAAAGCGCGATTTACTCCCCAAAAGCTGCAATCACTAGGACTCAGCGGTAACACAAGTCTTAATGCACGGTGGATGGAACCTTCTTTTGCTCTGAATGTCACGTTGCACTATTCATTGCAGAGGAAGCTGGTAACTCTGGCAGTTTTGGGCCCATCCGTCTAATCCATTACTGAAAATACTCTGATAAGAGGGCCCCCAAAAAAAAGTGAATCTGAACACTTCCTTTTGCAAGCGTGGAAAATACCAAAAGTTCAGCAAACAGGCAGCAAGGAATCTAATGTCAATTACTGGTGAATGCAAATGAAATGCTAAATAATTTAATAAGAAGACCTTTACAGAACACATTACCACTGTGACTACCTGCCAAGTTTTCCTAAAATGCCACAGCTCCAGTGCTAATGACACATCAACACGGTGATACATTTGATGCACAACTTCAAATCTTTTGGATTGCTATTTACTTTTCTTGCTCCAACAGTACATTCTGCAGTAAAATTGATGTATGTTTTCTAAAGTTTCTGTATGAAGAGCCCTCACCGATTTGTATCTTTATTACCGTTCCACATCACAATTATAGCCTGTTGTATAAAACTGCATTAAAAAAAATAAATAAAATCATACCATATTTGAAAATCCACAAATATAATATATAAAAAAATGCCTCTAAAGAAGAAACATCCTTTATTCAGAGACTGCACTCACTGAAGGTTTAAAGACAAATTAGAAAACATGAAATTTTAATGCTCCCTAAGGGAAAAGTGGGTCATTGCACCACAGAATGGGACACCAAGAGAAATGGAGCAAATAGAAGCAGTGAAGACAGTGAAAGCTGAGTCTGGTATTAAATGATAATATATTCTTCAGAAAAGTTTCCTGCAGTTTCTCCTGTGATCTGAATAGATGCCTCTGAACACTGTGAGTCAGTGCTGCACCTTCAGATGAACTTTGATGCCTTCATTTCCAAAAAGTAGCCTCAGTATTTATGGATGCCTGATTAATCAACAAGTCGTTGCCTTTTTTGTCTTTCACCGGACATTGAATTCCATAATAACTCTGGAATCAACTTAATTTTGATCTTTTACTTGTGTCCAGAGTGAGACAAGTTTACTGTTAAAGTAGAAGAAGGCTCAAAACATAACACACACACACACACACACTTGCATGACTATTTACAGAAATAGTACAAAGAAATACAGAAATAGTTTTCAACAGAAAAACAGCATTTTGAATCGAAACATTTTTCTTTGTCATTATACATTTTTCACACAAACAAGCAGCATAATCTCTAGTTTCTTTCCTAACCTGAACATGGTAGACCTTCCGGCGAAGCATCCTGAAAACTTTACTCAGTATTCCCAAAAACAAGACAAGTAAAAGTAGCACCCTGTTCCGTCTGCTCCCTGATGATTAACTCCATTTAGGACTGCATGAGAGCGATCCCGGTCTGAGTGTGTGTGGACAAAGATTTGGAGATGAAAAAGGGAGGGAAAGTCATGGAGATGAAGGAAGAGTTAGAGTACAGAGGAAGTGTGAGTCAGACTGAGGGCAAGAGGGGGAGGAAGACTTTAAAGAACTTGAAAGGATGAATAAAATGATTAGTGCGCTCGTTTTTCAATTAAACCTTATCTGCATACCGCGGTGCACTGTAGCCTGTGTGTCTCTGCTCTTTAGATGCTCTGGTGCGTTGCTGTCTGCCATTCTAATTTAACACAGGAGTTATCACTGCTTTGCACACAGCTGTTGTACTGGAAGCTGTGTGTGAAAAGGAAGTGCATGATTAGCAATGCCTAACTGAACATTCTTTTTCCAAACGTCCATTTGTGTGTGTGTTTTACAGCATTTACGGTGTGTTGTGTGTGTGTGTGTGTGTGTGTGTGTGTGTGTGTGTGTGTGTGTGCGTGTGGGTGCAGCGTGAAGGTCAAGGGTCAAAATATGTTCTCTTGCTGAACAGAGCCTTCCCTTCAGCACCCACTATGCAGTGGGAGTGATTTGCATTAGGCTGCCTGGCAGCCACCAAGTGGCCTATGAAATCACTCCATGTTGCCATGTCAGCATTCCTGTCATACCAGCTCTGAGGAAGATGAGCAGTGTCTTAAACTTTGGGGTGAAATGTTCATTGTGATGTCATAAAGGAGACAATGTTACAATCATTATTAGTCACAGTTCATATGTCCTACGATCATTTCGATTGACTGGGGAGGACTCGTGTCTTTTGCAGGTGATGCTACTTTAAGCTTCTCGCGCAGCTTCATCTCTCAAATGAAAGTGTTGATCCACAACACATGACCAAAACCTGGCTGACGTCATTAAAATACTGTCACTCGTGCATTCTAAGTTATAAAAGGGCACCAATGTGACTTTAATGGATGGCAGAATAAATCATTATTTCTTTAGTTTTTACCTAGATGCATCTAAACCAACATATTGTTTGGTGGTATAGAAGAACCCCATCAGTTCTCTGTAGAGAACCATTTCCACTGCACACAGAGAAAAAGCTCCTCCCTGTTTGGTTGCCCCGGATTCTTTATATTATCTGCATAATAACGGCAGTGGTACAAAATATAAATATAGTTTTTGCTGGGCTTCCAAATTACTCTATTTTGAATTATTCATTAAAATAAATCGATCTCTAACAGAAAATCTATTACACAATAAATCCAGCTGCATACTGCTGGAGGGTGAGAGGGTCCTACCTTCCACTGCGCCAGCAGGTTCTTGGCTGCAGGCTGCTCTGGAATTCTCTCTTTGTTGGTGGCATCTATCAAGACATTGCATGTGGTCTCAGCCTCAGTCAGCCAGTTGAGGAACTTGTCCAGGTCGAGGGAGAACTGCTGCAGGAGCTTCAGAGCTGCCTCCAAAGCTGCCTCTCTGTCTGAGACCCTGGAGTGACATGTGGCATAATCACAGCAGTAACCTCACAAAGTCAAAATTCCACTCGGACTACAAGAAGTGTGAGAGCACGTACCTACATGCACAAGCAAACAAGCTTTGGTTGAATTAATTTAAGCAGCAGAATTACAGTCTCTTTAATTTTATGTCCCCAAATATACAAGATGGCATCATCTGCATGACAATAACTCCAATTATGGCTAAATGAGAAGCTCAGAACCCAAAAAGCTAAACAGCATGAGGCCATTGTGAGGCAGCGTTACCGCTTGCTGATGTGTGTCCAGGTTGCCATCATGTTGTTGTTGACTTGTGTGACCTTGTGTGTGTCGTCATTGGCATACAAGGTCAGCAGTTTGTCAGCAAGGGCATTGGTTTCATCCACCTGACCCTGCCACTGCTGTAGCTCTTTCAAAAAGACCTGAAAGGGGAGGAAATCTTGTTAATCAGCGTGTAGTTGGTGGCTCTCTGCTTACAAACCATCAATTTAAGACTGCAAATATCTGATGTATTCATGACGTCAGCGATTGGAGACCAACCTTGAGTTCAGCGTTTTGTTTCTTCAGCTCATCCACTGTGTAGGTGATCCCAGGCCAGGATTCCAACCGGGCGCTGGCCCGACTGATGTGCAGCTCCACCCTTTTCCTGGCATCCAGCCAGTTGATGGAGTCCTGCTGCATGCTGTGGAGCTGTCTCACCCTGTCCAAGAGTTTGGTGTGAGAGTCCTCCCAGTGTGTTTGAAGCCTGTCAACTACAGGGATAGAAAAACAGTGGTTTAAACGTATTTACTATTATTAAATTCATGACTAATGAACTTTCTGAAACCATGTAGCCTGCCCCATCTAGCCTGCATGGTATTTTGAGTGTTATTTAAGCTTTGTAGCCCACAGTCCCTTTAAAATATTGTGTTTTACACCTTTTGAGAACATCTTCATCTTGTTCCTGGTAAATTGGACGACACTTTAACTTTCGCAACATTTGGTGTATGTCATATTTTCACTGAAGAAGGCTGCACGAGTGTAAAGGAGTCTTGTGAATGAGACCCAGTGTCATCCAAACCAACGTTCATCATCAGTGTGAGTCGAGATGCAAGAAAAAGTCTTCTGCTGCAGACTTGGCTCTGTGATGTGCTTTAATGATAAAAAATGTGCTGTGAGGCATCTGGGAATAAAATTTGGGAGTATCTGATGAATACATATAAGACTTGTTTCTAGGAGACAGACACAGAAGATCTGCAGACCGACCTTTGAAATGACTGCTGCTTTGAGGGACTGATTATTAAGCAATGAAAGGAAATGTTCACAGTCTGTGCCAGAGGATTATTTTGTTTTTCGTCAAACCAAAAAAGATCCCTAATAGCTGCTTTCTACTTAACAACGCAATTCTCTAGAGAATGCAGGAAATCCACATTTTGCCATACCAAGGCTTACTCTCAGTAGACTAACAGTAACTTTTGTGCATACATTACACTGGGGTGTGAAATAAGTCATTAATATTCTGAAAGGGTAGTGCTGTTCCACTTCATGTGGATAATTGTGTATCTACATATAAGAGGATAGACTTGAGAGTCTGCAGTACTGGGAACAGATGGCATTGCTTCTCAAGAGAAAACACAATTTTTCACACAAGAAGAGGTCAGTGAATGCGTGCGGTGCAGCAGGAGACATACTGCGTTCTGTAATAGCATTGCGAGTATCCTGGTTGCTGGTTTTGTTTTTCAGATTCTGGGCAGCTGTGACCTGTTTTTCCAGGAGGGGGCGCCGCTGTTCCAGCTCCTGCAGAGAAACCTGATAAATAAGAGGAAACCCAAATAAATAAATAAATGGAACCAAGTTTATTGACTTTAAACCATTAGCCTAATATAAAACGATGTATTAGAAACATTTCCCTACTTATATCGCTTGGCTTTTACAATCACTTGGCAAGCTTTCAGCAGACCAATGCTTAACCCAACCTTCATCACTGCAGGTCCCCCAGTACTCGTTTTGCTTAAAATATAATTTAAAGCGATGAAAACCTTGAGCCTGCCAATGTTATCGTTGATGTCATCCAAGTCAGCCACCACCACACGCTTGTTGTGCACCATGTTGTCCAGCAAGGCCAGCCAATCGCTCAGCTCGGCCCAGGACTTGTTGAACTGAGCCAGTGCAGCAGACTCAGGTAGCGAACTTCCTGTCAAAGTCTCAGCTGAAACACACACACAAACATACACACACACAAACAATTATATATCTAGTACTAAACTTGGTCAGTTACGCAGATCAAAGCTGTATAGAAAGGTTCTATGCTCTATAATTAAAACACTGAATATTGATGCAAATGAAATGTCAACACAGTTTACTTGCGTACTTGATTCACCTTTTAAGAAACTATCCTACTATTATACAATATACCGATAAACCTGTTTATTACATAATTTTTCGCATAGGAAAACAACAAAAATATCCTTACTGGCTTTTTTGGATACGAGCAGAGCAGCCATTCTCTCCTTATGCTGCCGCAGCAGCTGTAAGATCACCATCCAGTCTTCCTTCAGCTTGATATATTTCATCTGTCGACACATGCAGTTAGAATAGAAGTTACTGTTGATTAAATGATGAAACTGATTCAATTAAATTATAATTTCATGAACAAGAACAAGTCAGGTGTGTTCCAGTGCTTTGATATTCAGAGGACGTAGCATCTCCGGTAGTACATTAATGATACATTACTTTGATAAAAGATAAACTAACTAGCTTAACTAGTGTTGAGCCAGAAAAGACAGTGTTAGTAGCAATAGATTTAGTGATGAAAATTGATTTGAGCGTTTGCTCACCTTGTCTGGCTGGCTGGGAGGACTGTCCTTGTACAGTTGGTCAGCTCGATTTAAAACAGACTCAACGATCGGCTCCTTGACTTGCACTTCCTCAATTAGCTGTAACAATTAAACAAGATGGGCCTCAATAATCTAAACAAAAGACAAATGCAAAATCTTTTTTTTGAGGAAAGATTCATCCTGCCTTTGGTGGTGGCTCCTCTGGGCTTTGCTCTAGTTTGGTTCTGGTGTTGGTGGCCCAGGCTGACAGGTCTTCCAGCTGCCCCTGAAGGTTCTCCAGATCCCTCAGCAGACCCTCGATCTCCAGCTGACGTTCAGGCAGAGCCCTGGACACCTACAATTTAAATTCTCCTTTGTTTACGATTTCCACAGACTAGAAGCTAAAACTTACTTACATCAAAAAGAGACTGTTTATTTTCCTTTTCAATTATATTATCCAGTTATTGGGTTTTTTCCTGCACTACCGTTTATGATTTATAATTCTTAATATTAACATGTATAATGAGCACAATAGAAGAGTGTCATCTGCATAGAGGATTAATAAATGAACAGCTCATGGATATATCAGCTTAAAGCAAGACTTTCTATGTGACACATTTGTCAGATATCTGGAGCACCGTAAGCAGACATGTCTGATCTTTACCAGGTGTGGACACCTTTATGTACATATGTTCCACAGTGGCAGCTGCTGACCTGAGCCCAGCGAGTGTTAATGGTCCTGATGTCTTTCTGTCTGTCAGCAGGAAGTGTTATCTGTCTGTATCTGGAGTTCAGATGCTCCATCGTTGCCTTCTTAGAAGGAAGCTCCTCCACGTGTGCCTAGCACACACAACACACACAACACACACACAGGCATGCACACAAGTCACGCAGACTGAATTTAATAAAAACCCACAGCAGCAGCTCAATGTAGGACAGAAGCTCTTTCAATCTAATTATGTGAACACACACACGCACACACGCGCCACACAGACAACAAAGTATTTTCAAGGTTGAATTTCAGAATGAAATATTGGAGCATCTCAATGGAAGCCATAATGTCCTCTCAATTCAATTATATAAAGCTGCACACACAGACGTGTAAGTGTGTTAAATAGTTTTTTTTTTTGGTAAATTTTTTTTAAAGGGTAATAACAACAAACTCATTTACAATATGAAAACAGCTAAATTAGATTACTATTCAACACACACCCACACAGAGAGAGCTCAGTGGATAATTTACGCTGCCGGCTGAAGCAACATCTGTACCTGGACTTTGCTCAGAGTATTTCTGATGTGTTGTGGCTCTGCAGGATGAAGAGGAGCAGCCAGGACAGCGTCTGCTTTATCCAGCCAGCCCAGCATCGAACCCATGTCCTCCTGGAGACCTGCAGCTGCTGTACGCGCTTCCGCTGACCTGCACATTTGAAAGGCAGCACCACCACAACAAAGAAAGGAAAGTCAGACACGTTCTGAAGACAAAAATGCCCTTGTGGAGCAAAATCTTCATCTTTAGTACACTAAACTATTTCACTTCAACCAGAGAAAACCTGCATCAACAGACTTGTATTCTCCTGATTCTTCATCTCAACACTGCTCTGCTCCATGGTTACAATAACATATCAGTATAACAGACACACAAACACACAGACACACAATCTGTTTGTCCAACTAGCTACATGATACCACAGGATTTCGTTCTTAAGCCAATGAACTACGTTTTCAATCCAACCAGCCACCGCGAGTCTGTTATTGCAATGTATTACCGTAATTAGAATTTTCTAACACCTGGTAGCCCTAAATAGACAAAAACAAACAGCAACAAAAAAAAAAATAGAAAATACACTAGCAAAAAGAAACACGTGTTTTTTCCTGCAGCCATTGACACGCACCTTCTCTTCCGCTCGTTGAGCTGCTGACAGACATTAGCCCAATGAGTGTTGAGGAATTTGAGCTGTGTTTGAAGCCGAGAGGCATCATCTGGTGTGCTCAACTTGCATATGTCCTCTCCAGTGGAGTTCACTCGGCACATCACCACCTCCTGGATGGGAATGGCTTCTGTCAGGTCCTGGACACAGAGACAAACAAGCAGACCCCTGATGAATGATGGCTGGAAACAGCCAGAAAAAGAGAATGACTCTAAATTTCAAAGAAACATGAATGGGGCTGCTTAATGCTAAAGCTACTGCCCTGTAAAACCAAGGTGTCCCCAGAAGTGCAATAATATGAAGAGTTCAGGTGACAGATCTGAGGTAACAGATGGTGCGCGCACACACACACACACACAAACACACACACGGGTGATTGTCAGAAAGCTGCTCAGTGTATTGAGCTGCTCAGAGCTGGGAACCAATCACACTTCATCTCCTCTGTCCACTGATGCTGCTGACGAGGCCTTGAGCAAGTCCGAACTCTCTTTATTGAGCTTTCTCCATCTTTCTTTTTATTTATTTCCAACTAAAGCAGCATTACACATGGAAAGACAAATTCCATGTCACAGTAATGACATGTGACGTGGCCAATCATGCTGACGTGATCTGGCGTACATGGCATCAAAACGTGTCACTGTGATTCACTTCAGCTCTATTTGATATGAAACATCACATCGTCATCTGCTTAATGAAGAGAAACCATCTTTGGGGAAAATAGAGTTGAATATGTTAAAATACAGGATTTGAAAGAAAAAGTTAAACTGATAGCAGATATTTTAAGATTTTGTAGCAACAAGAGGGACTCACAGTGAGTCAGCCATTAGCCAGACTTAGACGTGCTCCAGAGAATCAACGGAGAATGTTGAAGATGTGATATAACATGGCAACAATGAAATAAGTACCTTGTAGGTAAAACAAAGATGACCAGCCGTTTACCCTACATGCAACACTGTGTGCTTTAAACATCAGCTGCAAGTGTTGCATTATTATTCAACACATGCAGCGAGAGAGTGAAACGTGGAGTCAGTCTCAATACAAGCTCAATACTTTCCAGTCTTAGGTCTTTTGCAATCTTATGTCATCAACTTTGACATTTCAGTGTTACATAAACTCCAAACAGTAAAAGTGGGGGTTTATGAACAAGGAACTGAATAGAATGCTGGACTTTTATGTCACCGTGGATAAAAACTGTATGTAAAATATCTGAATGCTTGTTTTCAAACACGTCCAACCTAAGATGACAAGTTGGGTCTGTGTGTGTGTGTGTGTGTGTGTGTGTGTGTGTGTGTGTGTGTGTGTGTGTGTGTGTGTGCATGTTTTACCCTGAGGTGCTGCCTGTGCGCTGCTGGCTCACTCTCGCCCAGTTTCAAAGTGCTCTCCGCGTCAGACAGCCACTCCTCCATCACCTTCTGATCTGAAATAAACTTCTGCCACTTGCAGTTGCAATCCTGCCAACGCCTTATTGGATACACACAATGAGTCAAGGTTTTATGAAATCCTGGTGCATAGAAATACCAATATCATCGATGTGGAAGCCTCCACCATCTCTGTCCTTACTTGAGTCTGTCTTGGTGGAGTTTGTTCAGTTTGTCCCAGTTGGTGCTGAGGAGGATGGCAGTCTCTTGGATCCTCTGGGCCTCGGTAGCTCGAGCCCCAGACACCATCTCCTCTCTGCGTGCCAAAGCATTCCCTACTGGATCTTTCAAAGCGTCAATGCTCTCCTTCACCCCCTGTTTGTCATAGTAAGAGGATTAATGGTGCAAATGAATATTTATGCACCAACAAGCATCATTTTATTTCATTTAATTTCATTTCTGGCTCATTTTTCCTCTTGACTATATGGGAAATTTGGAGCCGTGTCTCTCAGAGAGGCAGGCGGGAGTGAAGCTGTGCTGACCTTCAGGCAGTGCTCTTGCTGAGGCAGGTTATAATACGCTGCAGGCCAGTATTCAGGAGAGTTCAGCTTGAAGTCCGTCTCTGCCACCGAATGCAGCAATGCCTGCAGGGCTGTTAAATATTCCTGCACATACACACACGCGCAGGTACACGGGAAATACAAACACGTCCACAAACACACATCGGGAGAAAAACATCATGAATTTGATCAGAAGAAACAACTATAAAATAATACGTTTCTAACCTTTAAAATAAAGAGTTCAGCCAGACTGAGACTCTTATTTTAGTCAGTGTTTTTAAAGTCAGTTTCAAAGCAAAAGAGTGGCACAATATTCTAGATCAAACACAAAAAAGATAAAAATCAAAATCTGAACAAGCAGCAATATATGAAAGAGACTGAACTGATGCCTTTTGCATCCCTTCAAAAGCACGAACATTTGTAAAAACTCAGCTGAGATAAAAAAAAAAAAAAAAGGATTTTGAGTTGTTTTGGCAGACAAAGAATCTTCACCTGGCCTTTCATCAAGATGAAGGTAAACAGAAAAAAAAAACTGACGGACTCCATAGTTCTTAACTCTTCCTTTAGGAATTCACCTACTAAATAACTGATATAAACTGATTTTCCAGAGTGGCGTGGAATGTGATGAAAGGCCTTCATTACTTATTTCAAGTGGGTCATATTCAGATAATGAACTGTTAATGTAGATAAATGAAGGCACAGATTTTTCAAGGATTTTCCAGATAGCATGTGATCTCTTCAAAGACATCATTAATCTCTTGTGTATCAGGATCATCCTCAAGCTTCTGCCTTTAATTATGAGTCAACTCTTTAATGAGCAATTGGGATTAATTTTCCATTCCCCCTCTGACCATGATACACAATCCTCTGCTGCGTTGTGGCAGATGAAGCTGCCTGCTGCACTACAGAGCAGAGATCCTGGCATATTAACGCTCACCTCAGGTCACCTCTTCTAATTGTTATGTTCCTATCACCTGGGCAAACGTTTCTCACATTAAATGACACTTTAATTAACCCAAACTAAAAAAAAAAAAAAAAAAAAAAAAAAAAAAAGGTGCATAATTATGAGCTGTACAGGAAGTTAATGATTGCTGCTGGCCTTAGGTTTCCCTGCTGTGACAGTAATAAGGTCTGCAACATGACTGGGATAAAATGCACAAGCTGATTCACTAAGCAGCTAATGGAGCGGCTACATTTGAGGGGATGAAACTGCTCAAGCTGGTGTCTCTGCACTGTTTTGGCAGCAAAGACGCAGACGTTTGCTGGCGCTGAATCATTAAAAAGGTGTTCTGTTCATTTCCATAAGGCTTAGAGACTCATGTGAGACAAAACTTTTCCCGACATCCACTCCTTGTGTGTGTCGACCCCCAAAAATCCCACAAAACATCCTCGGTTGGTAAAGTCTGCTCCGCTGGCTGACACACAAAAGGTGTTAAAAAGTGAAATAGAGGGCCGGAGGTTTGAATATCCCAGTTTCTCTGCTCATTATCACCACTGTGCCTACTGCAGCCAGAGCTCTGTCACACTGGGCTCCCACGAGAGGAAAAAAGATGGAGCTAGTTAGCTTAGCTCATCCTAACCTAGTAACAATATCTGAAGCTTGCAGGGGTAAATATGTACAGAGACAGACATTTTTTCTTTAGTCCGGATCACATGAAAGTGAAGGATTTTATATCTCATTTAGCATTTTCTTTAGATTTTACCATCTGAGATGTTCCTCCTATTGTCATCTTTATCTTACAAAGATGAAATTTGGGACTAAAAGGCAAATGGCAAATGTAATCTGAGGAAGTTAAGAGAACACCATGGTCACATCAGCGCTGAATGATGCCTTTGTGCAGTCCTATGCCTCAGTGTGACAGGCTCATACGGAACTAGTTTTTATCCACATTCCTATGTAAGTTCTCATTTGGATCACGTGTATATGTCATATAAACACGTCCTACCGATTCATCAACCAGATCTGGATGCTGAGAGTGGGGACTGAAGACACAATGATTTGTTTTTTACAAAATATCCTCAAAGCAAAGCTCAAATTCAGATTGGATATCCTTTCCAGATGCTCAGAACTGAATCTGAGTTGATGTGAGTTTTTAGTTTTTACTGCATGATGTTTTCATTGGTTTGTAAAGAAAAGAAACATCTTGCCTGGTCCACTCTCATCATCCGGACTGAACACACATCTGGACTGTTTTTACCCAAACCGCTGTAAAACTATGCAGCAGCGTTCTGATGCAGCGTTCGCTGCAATGATTCACTGCTGCTCGCAGGCTGAGAGGCGATGACAGTGAGTAAGGGCTCTATTTCGGTCTTAGCAGTACACAATAGGTGTGATGAGGTGCCATTTGTTTTGTAATTCTGTTTTTCTTAAAAATATGTTGCCTGTCTTTGTTTTGTATGCGATCGTTAAATTTTTTTTTTTTTGAGTCATTGCAGAAATTAAAGATTAGATCAATCACGATTCCTTATACAGGAATAATAATATTGTTTTATATGCTTCATTCATCCTGAACTACTTTTTAAACGTCTAAATAATGAACTGTATTCTGAATTAGTCAGCAACCTGTATAGCTCCGTCTTGTGGGTCCAGGAACTGAAATCTTATATACTGTTTACCTTATTCTGATTATAAAATTTATGTTTATTTTGGATTTTTTTTTCTTCACTAGTTTCTTTAAAAAAGGACTCTTTACTACAGGTTTTAAGAGTCTGCAAACGTACTAAGAAGACAAACAACACCTGAGTGTGGTGTTCAGGTCTCTTGATCGACGTTCCGAGCGTCCATAGAAACAACTGTTCATGCTCATCTGCATTGTACGAGTGGAACCAACCTGTCATTACAGAGAATACGCAGCAGGTTTGGGCTGCATGGGAAATGAAGTGCACCAATTACTGTTTGAGAGTTCTTGAGCAATGTACTCAAGAGCCCAAACAGCTTCGAGGAGAGCAGCGAGGAGGCCTGATAGCTGCCCTAGCATGTTCAGTCGAAATTAAAACAACATTAACTCCAGTTCTTCCAGTTCCAGATGTGTATTCAGTGGATAACATGTGACGTAAAATGTATGTTGACTGAGTCATGTGACCAGTTGACAAGATACATACATCTTCAGTGATTGGCAGGTCGGGGAACTGCAAGGGTGCAATGTGATTGGTGGACGAGGCGATGGGGCATGCAGTGAGAGTCAGACAGAGGAGCAACCAGTGAGATTCAGACATGTGAACACAGAATTCACATGTATACATAAGACCATGAAAATGAAGCAAATAAACACAAAAAAAGCAATTTGAATTTGAAGGGAACAGTCTCATTCTGATTGAGTCAGCTTAAAGTCAAAATGTAAATTGCTAACTGAAAATGTTCCAACTGATTGATTGCATGTCATTAGGCAATAGCTTAACAAAAGCCCTTTATTCCTGCAGCTGGTAAGTAATCATAAAGAATATGTCTCATCTCATTATCAAACATAGTCTGGTGGTGCGATTTCTGATTGTGTGTATGCCGACCATGTGGGACATGTGCGATCTCTTCAAACCTGCCCGATCTTCAAACCCTGGTGGCTGTCTGCGGTAAATGACGAGTCCACTGCTCTTGTAGGATTACACATTAAACTCTCTTATCTAATTTATCGAGCCTTGACAGTCATATGAGTATTTCATGCTAATAGTGAAGTTTGACGCAGTTTCAGAGACACACTCTCTTAACTGTACAGAGCTTAGAAAGCAGTCTTAGGTTAAAGGATTAGTTTTGTCTGTTAGTAAAGTAGATGTAAAAGTCGAGCCTACAGAAACTCACACTTTGTCTTTTGAAGGGTATGAACTTGCCCTCCACCTCAACCCAGCGCTTGTTGAGCTGGAGTTGGCGGGGCTCCACTAGATTGGCGACTCCAGCCTCTGAGAGCTGCCTGGCTAAGCCCTGCACCTCCTTAAGCTCCTCCTTCTTCTTGTCGAACTCTGAGCCAATTTCCTATTGGACGAAAATCAACCAAGAGGTCATTCGCTTGTGTGGACTCAGCCCAGAAACATCGGGGGGTAAGCACAGAGAGGCGTGTGGATGTACTTGAATATTACAGATTCGCACCCATTTTGACATTCAATTCAGAATTAAATAATAAAACATTCATTTACCCACACACACTCAAACAACGACACAACACAGTAACAAAAAGGATAAAATATCATGTTTTTCAGTAACATACACAGCGCGTGTTTCTATTTAATGACCTGTGTAAAAGTATTAAGTGCTGCTTAAGCAAGGCACACGCTGCCTTGAGACTTTATTCAAACTGGAAAGGAGTACAATTTCTGGCTTCTATATTAAATACAAAGGAGAAAATGCAGAGCATGAAAAGAAGCAGAGACAGAAAGACAGACGGATGAGCAAACAGACAGACAGGCAGTGAGGAATCTCAGTTGCAGAAATGACAGGCGACTCTGAGGGGAGCGAGTCACAGGTCCGCTTAGCGAAATGTCATAGTGATCATCTGCAAGTGAAAGACACACAGAGTCAGGGGGTGGTGAACAAAAGGGAGTGTACAGTTTCGGGGTTTCCTCCATCGTGGACCGCCGGCAGTTGTGATCTCGGTATTTTCATTAAAGGCAGAATTGCAAATGAATAAACAGAAGAAAAAACAGATGACAAACAGGTTCAAGCTTCGTGCTTATTCAAGATGGCTTGATTAAAATACTGGGTTCTTTTTCTGTAAGCGTCTTTACCTTCACCCTCTCTCCCTCAGGCGGGTCAGGCAGTTGGTTCACGCTGCGTTGTATGTCATCCAACCAGGCCAGTAGGTCATGTGACTTCCTCCTGTACTGATACCACTGGGGAGCGATGGCCAATGCCTTCCTGTTCCTCAGTATGCGCAGGTCCTGCACACGCACGCGCACACACACACACACACACACACACACACACACACACACACACACACACACACACGAGAGGTTTCAGAAAGGGATTGTGCATTTGCAGACGCAGGTAACCGGGGGAGTGTGCGTGTTACCTTCACAGTGTTGTACTTGCTGTTGAGCTGGTTGTGTTTGAGTCTGAGCTGCTCTCTCTTGTCCTCATCTGGAACTCTCTTCTGTAGATTCTCTCCTTTCATCAGTAACTCCTTCACCGCACCTTCTTCACAGTCCTAAACACAGGCATTGTTCAGACAACAGCAGCCATCATTACCTCTGGGTCACTATGTTGGTGGGAGACCTTGTTCTCCTGGAAGTCCTCCTCCTTCAGATTTTCACCCTGTTTGACCTCCTCCTCCAGCAGATCCAGCCAGATCTGGGCTTCACTGTGGTACTGCTCCAGCTCCGTGGCTGAGGCTGCTGCCTGAAACGTGCACACATGTACACGGTGGTTATGGCAAAAGATCTCATCCTCATCGGAGATGAGGAGGCGTGAAGTGTATTTAGTGTGAGAGTTTGAAGTCTGCTAAGTGGGGGATAAAAGTGCGTTTAACGAGAAAGTCTGAAGACTTTGAAGTAAATTTAGGAGGAGTTTGGAGGGAATTTAGAGAGGCTTCAGTGGTCTTTTAGGGACTGTCTAGGAGCAGTTTGAAGTAGATTAATGAGGATAGTTTATGTTTTGTACGTTGCAAAAAGGATTTAAATCTGGAGCAAAATGTGAAAGAGCAGCAACTGATGGCATGTTTAAAGATTTTAAAAGCATTTCCAGAGTATCACTGGTGTCTTTCCTACCAGTCCACAGGTGATGCGTTGCGCAATGGCGTCATATCTCTGGTTCAGCTGCTCCACTTTGGGTCGCACCTGGGCCTGGCAGTTCTCTCCCCTGGCTGACATGAGCTCCTGGGCCAGAGCTCTCACCTCCTCCATCTTCCCTCTCGTCAACTCCAGCTCGGCACGCAACACCTGCAGGACGCAAACACACATGCACAATCACACACGCACACACACAATCAGTGACAGCTAATTAAAGGGACGCAACTAGACAGGATAGACAAGGAAAAGGTTCCAAAACTCTCGTTGTGAAAAACCTATAGTGATGTTAAAAAGGCAAATGCGCTTTAAGAATTTCTGAAGCTCAAAGAATACAACAGAAATGTAACATTCAACCAAACACCACTGTATTTATAAAAGAAAAAAAAAACAACCCCGCAAGTATTACATTAAATGAACTGTGCTATATATAAAATGTACTATGACAGAAAACCGGTCATAGAAATGTGCTGTGCAGTTAAGTTTGGCAAAGTAAAGACAATGTGCATAAAAATAAAGATTAGGACCTTGAGCACTGCATCGTTGGGTCCCTGTCTGTCCATTTCATTCATCTTTTTCTCTGCTCCATCGATCCACCCGTTCACTTCCTCAATCCCTCCAGCCAACTTCTGCATTTGCCGCTGGTAGTCCTGACAAAGGCAGGAGAGAGAGGAGAGATACAGAAACCACTGATGTCCCCACACAGCAGCACTCACACGCCTACTGAACCATTTTTAAACACTGGTATTTTTAGCTCTGCTAAGTCAAAATAGCATCACGGTTTTCTAATTCTGTAACCAACCAGCAGCAGGTTGAGCCACTCCTCCGCTCTGGATGTCACAGCAATCCAGTTACAGCGCAGCAGGCTGACTTTGTCGTCCACCAGGCTCCCGTGGCCCCGCAGCAGAGCCTTGAGGGCCTCAGCGAGGTCCACCACGGCCTGCAGCTGCGGCTGACGCCTCTCTGTCTCATCGTGGATGGACTGAGATGGGAGAAGAGACTGAGAAAAAAAGAGACAGCTAATTCCTGACCACTGTTTGCTGATGTCTTTAATACCTGCGCCCATGACAACTCAGCTTCTAGGTCGCTGGGCATGCCGTCCACACTTGAGCGCTTGGTCAGCTCAGCGTCAGTGGTGGCGAGCCACTCTGTCAGACCGTTCAACTCCTTTCGCAGCTTTCTGGACAACTTCAGAATTTTCTCCAGCGCCAGTTTACTCTCAGTTACCTACACACAGTTGAAAAACATCAATGTTTAAACCTCATCGAACTGTGTGTCTGTGTGTGTGTGCGCAGACCTGTGAGCCCAGCTGATTGTAGAGCAGTTTCAGGGCGGTCACCCTGTCATCCAGCTCTTTGGGCTGCTCAGTCTGCTGCCTCTGGACGATCTGTCTGCCTGTTTTTATCACCGTCTCCACCTCCCCTTTCACTTCACTCAGCACCTTGTACAATTTCTGTTGGACACCAAAGAAGCAGCAGGTGTTCAATGTAGAAACAGTCTGATTACGCCCCAACCCGTCCGGCGGTGGGATGCCATTACCCACCATGCACTGCTCCAGCTGTGATTGCACCACATCGTGTTCCACGCTGCCGATTTCCAGCATCCCCGCCTGGCCTTTGACACCATTCAGCGCGCGCTCGCACTCTGTCAGCCGAGCATCAAAGTTGGCCGGCTTCTGAAAGAGCCTGAACTTTGTCCACACATCTGTCAACATTTTCTAAAAAAAAAAAAAAAAAAAAATGGTACTAGGGGTCTAAAAATAACCAAAGTCTACATCATCCAACAACATAAGCTGGAAAAAAAGTTAATAATTAAGGGATTTCACATGAATGTACATCCACCTATTCAGATTAGGTTGCTGGCAGAGGATCACACACACCTTCCCTGAGCACCTTGCACACAGCTGGCACAACATTTATTAATTATTGAAATCCTCTGACAAGACAACAGGATTTAGATGGTTCAGATGAGCATTTTTGAATTTAGCTTTGTATTAAAAAAAAAAGAATTCTTCTTATTTCCCCTGCTCTTTAAAAAGGATGTTTAAGTTTAAATATAGTAATCAGCTCAATTAATCTAATCAATCTAATGAGCCTAGAATAGCAGCTATATTAACAATAAAGGTTAATATCTTTTAATGGCTACCATGTTAATTTGCATGAGGTGCACGTAACATATTTTATATTTGTATGCTGGCACATGTGCAAAATGAGCGTGCACACCTGGGTAAGATCTATCTGTCCCATGATTCTCTGCGAAGGCTCTTTGTCCTGTTTCTTCTTCCTCACTTCCCCCAGAGTCACATCATGGCTGCTCAGCTCTGAATGGATTTTCTGTTAAACACACATGCACACACAAACACACACACACACACGAGAAAAATTTATAAAATTGAAAATATTCTCTGTTAATCTGCAAAAAACAGAGTAGTGTAACAACTCCTGCAAACCACAAGGGGGCAGGAGGACTCAGTGATGGAGGACAGGGTGTGGCGAAGCCTTTGACAACATGCAACCCTTCACATCACTTTGACCAGCAAGTGCATGCATGCAAAAACACACACACACACACACACACACACTGTCACCCCTGTCTCTTTTTAAATACCAAGTGCCCTGTAATCACATATTCTCATCCACAAGACTCTAATCCAATCATCCTCTCATCCTCCAGTATGCATGTGTGAGAGAGAAATGCCATTCATTGCATGTGGTGGTCATCACGTGCACATACATGAACTCTTACCATTTGAGTGCAATTATTTCTTGATTGCCTGACTTGTATGAACATTGTGTTGAACCGCAGGAGAATTTACATTAATGAAAAGTGCTTTTGTGTGTGTTAATATGTGTGTGTGTGTGTGTGTGTGTGTGTGTGAGTGTTTGCATGTGTGAAATTGCTGGTCAAAGCAGCGCCAAGTTTAATTAGGATTAAAGAAGAACCATGAGGATTTCTCATTTTCTCAGCAGTATATTTAGTGTATAATACATTATAATGTGTATAATGTAATTCAACCTAACCAAAGACCCACATCTGCTTACTATTACCGTACAAAAAAATGGTCAGTTTAATTATGTACAATAACTGTTACCAGTTGGAGATTAAATATTTACATCTATATAAAGTATTAAATAGCTGGTAACACTGATGGATACCTGAGCTTCCTGGGGTATCTGCTGAGCATCAATGTGGTCGGCTAGGTAGGCAGTGAGATGACGGTCAGTGTTGGCCAGTGATTCTTGGATCTGCCGTAGTGTTTTGTCATTCTCTTGGGCCCACTGGACACTCTTCTCCAGCTCTTTCTGCCTCATTGCCGCCTATAGAAACAAGGAAGAACGTCATACCTTTTAAAAAAAAATGAAGCAAATGATGTATTTGTAAATCAAAATGATGCATGATGAACTTGAATGTCTGCTCAACAAAAATCTAAATGAAGCAGCCACAAAATACATTCTTTATCATTATTGCTGCTATATTTCTCATGCAAGTCACATTATTTCATTTCCCAGTTAATGCATCTAGGCCAAAAACTGTAAATTAGGTCATTAAAACTCATATAAATCTAAATGAGCTAAGTAGTTCGGTGTGAGACCAAAATATTATATGTGATCTAGAGGCAAACTGCCACAGTGCTGCGGGGCTTG
This sequence comes from Pao palembangensis, assembly GCA_015343265.1. NCBI lineage: Eukaryota > Metazoa > Chordata > Actinopteri > Tetraodontiformes > Tetraodontidae > Pao > Pao palembangensis. The sequence goes on along the minus strand of CM027085.1, from coordinate 3,930,225 downwards.
ACTTGTGGAGTTGAACGGGAGCACCCCCTATTGTTTACAAAGTGTCACTGCAAATCAGAGACTGATGATTTGTCAATAATAGAAAAAAACAAAAAATAACAAATCTGTACTGAGGCCAAAATCTTTTAAACATTTCTGGGTTAAGCAAATGTTTAACCTCTGGTAAAACTGTGACATTAAACCTTGGAGTCTTGCATATGAACAGATAAAACCAACCAACCAACCAGCCAAGACAACCTTTGCTCCACAGAAATGCAGCTAATTCAAAACACTCATTCACAAAGTTTGTCTATTAAAATGAATACATTTTCCTTACTATGCAACAAAATAGCACAGAACTTTACACGTCCATGTGTCTCCCGTGTCTCTCACACTGACAAGCACACACTCACACACAGACACACTTCTTCTACTACACCCTCTTGAAGGACGGACGCCGCGGTCTCTCTCTCATGCTGGCACTGTCTGATGGACCGCATGGAGGCTGCTGTGGGAAATAATCAGCCTGTTGTACGGGTAGCCTCACCTTGTGCTTAAGCGCCCCCTGCCTTCACGTTCCTTTGGAAACGATTACCGCTCTAACTAATGCACGGAGGCATTACATCACCAAGCGGTGAGTGTAGATGTGGTTGCAGGTGAAAGGGGTAATCCTTCACAGTAGGATTCATGACTAAGTATAGCTCCGAGCCTTCCTCACCCGTGTGTTGAACTGACAGCACCAACTAATGCCACCAGTGGATGGATTTTTTTTTTACATTCTAGCATTTTAGTCAAACATTGATAAAAAACCTTCCTTCTGGTGATGTATTCCATTTGCTTTGCATCTGTCAACTCATGAATACATATTCTCAGTAAACACCCATTTTTCTCTTTACTTACAGTATTTCATAGAGCAGTCTCCAAGACTGTGAACAAGAGAGATGGAAAAATCACTGTTTACTCAACAGCCTTGCATTGGAAAAGCCTCTGGCAAAGTGCGAGTGGTGTCTTCCCTGTTTCTGCTTATTGGTTTTTTTAGCTGTTACACGAAGCCAAAATTAAAATGGCAAACATGTTTCTTTGATCTGAAAGCGAAGTGTGGAGAGATTTAAAACATTTTTGAAAAAAAAATAAAAATCCTGCCTGCACAGGCTGTCGTTATCTCCATAAGTTTTAAAGTGGGACGTTGATATAATGAGATTAGAGACTTATTCCACTGCAGCAGCATTTACTGAGAACCCTGCACTCTTTCCAGGCTCCATCTGATTTAGAGAAGTTTGACGTTCACTGGGCTTCAAAAAAAGCTACTTTAAAAGATAAAAAACGTATTACGTCTTCATTGTCTGATTTGAAGGATCACGTCTCACATTTTTTAATCTGGTCACCAACAGATTAACTGCAGGATGGCAGCAATTGTGATGGTTAAGGAAAAAAGTTCAATAAACACAGCAGTGAACGATGTCCGCAACACTGTTAACCATTAACAGGTGACACAGTGACTGTAACCATAGTAACATTTAAATATGAAGCACATTTGAAAGAACAAAGCAAAAGAAAAAGCATTTGCTTCCAAACATCCAGATTTTCACGACCTACTACTACTTAAAATGTCTGCAAATACGCCCCCTTCGAGTTCCTACAGCCTAGATTGTCAATTCAGTAAAATTCTCTGGAAGGCAGAAAAACAGTCAGCGTGAAAATGGAAAAGATTTTGACAGTGTTGTTCAAACTGCACTGAACAGAGAAGCTTCTCTCGCCCTCCCTCAGGTCAAAAAGAGAAAAACAGCGAAGCAATATTTGAGGTCTTCTCCATCTGTCTTTCCAGAGATACTCACAAACGCCCACGTGCCTTCTCCCAGCTCCTCGTCCCCTTTACACATGACAGACAAACAGGAGTCGGGGACACCCGGCCTCACCTTGCATTTGTTCATGCTCACACACACACATGCACGCGGGCACGCACAGACAGGCAATGGCTCTCTTCTGTAATACTTTCAAACACTCACACAAAGACTCTTCCTCCCCAAAAACAGAAAAAAGTCTGAAATTAAATACTGTCTCTCAGACACACACACACAGTCTCTGATGTATAGACAAACAAAGGGAGGCTTATCAAGCTGCAAGGAGAACATTAATCTGGTTCCATTGTGAGGGAGGATCAACCCAGCGAGCTATGAGAGTGCATGCGTGTGCACGTGCGCACGTGCACGTGTGCGTGTGTGTGCTGTAATCTGTCATTTAGGATCACCACAAGAGGGTGAGAATATATTGCTACCATTGATGATTGCTGACAATTGCCAGAGGGAAGACAGGGAAGATAGTAGGAGAAAAAGTGAAGAGAGGGAGGAGAATCACAAAGGGTGAGACGGCAGCAGAGAGAAAAGGGGAGAAAACACAGAGGAGGGAGGAAATGAAGGATGGAGTAAAAGGATGATTGGGTGATAAATGAGGTTTAAATATATGCTGAGCCAGGTGCAGACAGGTGTTGTCTCCAGGTGTTGCAGCAGAAGATTGACAGTAATGTTAATGCAAATGAAAAGAGCAACGTTTTGATTAAATACGGAAAGCATGCGTCACTTGTCTCAGTCAAAAAGATGCTGCCTGCATGGCCGCATGTGTCCCCAAACCTGCACGCAGTGATCCAACAATGGCGTTTTCACAGATGTGCGAAGAGCCGCGTCATCGCACCGATGCAACCCAGAACCGTCAGAATGCTGCTTTTTAGCATGAACGGCACCACATGTGTGAGTCCACTATGTCTCATAGCCACCTCGGTGGAGCTCAGGACAAGGACACCAAAAGATTTGACAGTGGTTTCTCTATTATTATGGGCTGTGGGTGCAAATTACTGCAAACAAATCTCTCCCCAGTTTTGCTTGCGGACTGAGCTTCTGAGGATCGAGTTTATCTTAAGAAATCTTGTTCCAGCTTGTTTGATATCTGCTCCTGGCATAAAATTAAATACAATTTATTTAATTATTTGGGGGACAAATAGTTGACCAGACGCACGGTGAAAAACGATTTCTCTGCTCCCATTTCAAGTTAAACTAGAAAACTGTGCAGCCACAGAACAGGTGAGCCTTCCCAGCGCGCCTCACCCTCGCCATCAGCTCGTCCCACCGCGCGTTGAAAGCGTCTAGTTTTTGTTGGATCAGTTCGTCCAGCACGCCTCCGTCCATCAGCGTCTGCGCCAGCTCCCGAATCTGGTTCCTGTTGTCTTCAGGGTGCCGCAGCAGAACCTCTAGACTCTGGGGACACAGACACGAGTTGGCATTGAAGGTTGCGCAATTATTAGTAAAAAATGATGACGTGCAGCTGCTAAGGGAGGTTAACTAGCTCTCTGTCGTTGGTCCGAGCTAGGCATTACATTGCTTTTCACGAATGCTCAGGAAAGCCCTGTTTGGATGATCAGTCAGGCTTTGAGCAGAGATAAAACACAGCTGAGTGTGCAGATATTTGCATTTCTGACGTTCCGCGCCACCTTAAAGAAAATACTGCATCTGGATCCGGAGGACTTGAGCTTTCTTGAATTGTTTAATCTTACAAAAGCACCGATTAAGCAAATTAACGAGTGGAGACCCCTTTCACTTCATTTCCTCAAGAAAACCTGTGAGGTTTAATATGTCTAATGGCGAGATTCAGCAGAAATTCCAGTGGATTAACTTCATTTTGCTCAGTGTTTGAGGGCTGTGTTCTATATCAGAAGTCGACACACTTTATCTGCCTTTATTTCCTGCAAATGGCTGCCAGCTCTTTACGATATTCCATCAGAACAAGAAGAAATGAATCACATCAGCACACTCCCAGCAGCCCCAATTAAAAATAATAAAACTCTTTTGGCAATAATGCCCTTTTTCAAATTCATTTTGACACTCTAGAAACTGGATTATTCACTTTATCTTGTTTAGTTTTCTGTGATTCCCTTCTCAGTTTTTCAGACTCCTACAGGTTACTGATGGGATGAGTTTGATGGTGTTTGGTGAAGTTTGATGCAGGCTATTCTATGTAAACACTGGGTAAAAAAAATAATGGCTGTAATGGAGAAATGGCTGTAATGTGAAACAGCATCTTCATGATTAGATGCTGTAAGATGTTTGCTAACTGGCGGTAGAGCCAGGCGAACGTGAACAACCAGAAGTGAAACTCAACATGACCACAAAGACACTAATTTGCAGCCATGACTGGGAGGGGGTACGCTCTTATATCCGATTGTAGTTTGACAGCAGTTCGGTCCTGCTGTGCTGCAGCAATGGAAAACACACAATTAATGCTCGGTGAGGTGAAGAAAGCTAAACCCAGTGTTTTTTTTTAAGATTAAGGCTGACACCCATCTGTCTCTTATAGGTTACTGAAAAATAAAATCTACTCACATCCAGCGCCTCTTGAAGTTCCTCCGCTCCTCCCTGGAGGTTTTCTGTCTCGTCCAGCTTCTGCTCCAGCTGGTCCAGGAACTTATTCTCCTGCTCTAGGTATGAGAGCAGCTCACACCAGCAGGCCCACACCTCCTGCGGATTCAGAGGAAGAGGCAGAGAAAATGTTGCAGCCTGGCGTTTCATTTTATCACAACCTTCCTTTTTTATCTGTCAGCACTGGCTGCATGCTCGCTTATCCTTCGAATAATACTCACTTTCTGTCTGCAAATTGCAGTTAAACTTCCTTTGTAATTTTAAAATAAAATTGAAACTTAAGGAAAAGAAGAAAAAAGCTTTAGAAGTGCGTTTTAGTAATCTCACTGTAAAAATCAAATACGTTGATATATTTATCAAAGGCCACCATTAGCCAGATAAGTATGTTTTAGGAGGGCCAAAATAAACCTCTGCTTTTTGTCATCATTTCATTTCAAGTCATGTCACATGACTTCTGGGGGCATGTCCCTGTACTAAAACGTTGTTCAGGCCCCACCGCAGCACCTCCATCACAAATGGGCTGTGATAGCTCAGAGTCAGCGAGACAACAAATAAGCCTGCAGGAGTTTACTAAACGTGCGCAGCCCTCGTAGCCCTCCTCAGGGCTCATCTCACTCAGGTGACGTCCTCCCACGATTTAACCACGATTGCACACGTTGAATTCCTCTACCTTTATGTGTTTTTACACAATAAAACTGTTACGTCAAACAAGTCATTGAGCAATGAACATCAAAAGATCGTAAGAAATTCAAAACTTCACGCTGGTCAGTTATAAACACGGATGAAACTAAAAACAATAATTTTACAGGAAGCACGCATTAATATTACAGATGTCCACTTGTTATATAGATTTTGCTAAATGTGACAGCTTGAGCTGCCAAATGATTGAGATCCTTTCAGATCGTCACGCATCTTATCAGTGTTGACAGCATCGTTGTTGCCGTCAATCACGTGAAATTCAGCCTAAAACAATCCTTCCCTTATCTATAAAATCATGTTTTATCTCCCTGGAAAACACTTGCAAACAGCATGTTTAGCAGTCTGAAGAAATATTGAATGCGCACCTCCAAGGTTTTACATTTGCCATCCAAGCGGCTGCAGAGGCGCTGGTAGTTGGCAGTCAGCATGTCCAGTTCAGAGCGCAAGGCATCGTGCGCTGTGGGCGGAGCTTTGGAAATGAAACTGTTCACGCTGTCAGTAAGTAGTTTGACCTTCTGCTCCTTGGAGTGCACGTCTTCCTGGGCCGTCTGATAAAGAAGCAGAACCACAGAAAAGCAGCAGAAGTGAAAATACGTTATTTTATAAAACTTGCAGTCAAACGAGTGGGAGGATCTAAATAGCTTGTCTAAATAGCCTTGTTGTGACCTTAGTTCTCTTAAGTCTTCTTTAGAAACGAGGATCAACTGAAAGGTGAGGAAGAAATAAAGCTCCATCTGAGAAAGAATTCAATAAGAATATCCCCACTGTCTCTGAAGGCAACTAAACAGGAGGAAAAGCTGAAGCAGACCTACAGACAGCCCTTACCAGACAGACCCTGATGTTTCAGCTCAGGCAGAGAGCACAGACGCACGTATTATTCTGCTAATAATGCCGCGTTGATAAAATGAGTCAGAACCTCACCCAGAACTATGAATAAGAATGAAAAAAAAACCAGACAAAAAAAAAAAACAAATGTTAATTGGAATAAGAATGGAAAACAATGAGTTTAGACCGGGAGCCCATCTCTTCTTAACTCATACAACTGAGAGGAAAACACGTCTGAAAATGGTTTTGTAATTTCTTATTTCTTCTGATGTGGTCTCTGCTCTGACATTACCGTGTCTATTCTGAGAGGAAATAACAAAACCTAAACATTGTACATATACAGTACTACATGAAAAATTAGAATATCATGTAAAAGTTGTTTTATTCAGGCAATCCAACATAAAAGGTGACACAAATACATTATAGACTCATTACAGATGCAAGATTTTACTTTTAGAAGAGTTTGAGGTTTTCTGAAGCTACAAGTCCAAAACAAATAAAAGCTTGATATATTGATTCGCATACTATTTGTCTATATAATATGTACATTTCACCTTTAAACACGCTAATATTTTGTTGAACCGCCTTTAGCTTTGATTACGGCACGCATTCGCTGTGGCATTGTTTCGATAAGCTTCTGCAATGTCACAAGACTTATTTCCATCCAGTGTTGCATTCATTTTTCACCAAGATCTTGCATTGGTGATGGTAGAGTCTGACTGCTGCACAAAGCCTTCTCCAGCACACCCCAAAGATTCTCAATGGGGTTAAGGTCTGGACTCTGTGGTGGCCAATCCATGTGTGAAAATGATGTCTCCGGCTCCCTGAACCACTCTTTCACAATTTGAGTCTGATTAATCCTGGCATTGTCATCTATCAAGAAAAAAATCCATTGATGGAATAACCTGGTCATTCAGTATATTCAGGTAGTCAGCTGACCTCATTCCCTGAACACATACTGTTGCTGAACCTAGACCTGACCAACTGCTGCAACCCCAGATCATAGCACTGCCCCCACAGGCTTGTACAGTAGGCACTAGGCATGATGGAACTGGATAAGTCTGGACTCATCAGGCTTCTTCCATTGCTCCAGAGTCCAATCTTTATCAATGGATTTTTTCTTCCCTGATGGCACGGGCATATTCCAAGATGACAATGCCAGGATTCATCGGGCTCAAATTGTGAAAGAGTGGTTCAGGGAGCCTGAGACATCATTTTCACACATGGATTGGCCACCACAAAGTCCAGACCTTAACCCCACTGAGAATCATTGGGATGTGCTGGAGTCAGACTCTACCATCACCAATGCAAGATCTTGGTGAAAAATGAATGCAACACTGGATGGAAATAAATCTTGTGACATTGCAGAAGCTTATTGAAACAATGCCACAGCGAATGTGTGCCGTAATCAAAGCTAAAGGCGGACAAGATATTGGAGTGTGTGACCTTTTTGTTTGGTGGCGACGTTTTTTTTTTTTGACCAGGCAATGTATCTGACATACTCATGTTTATAGCAAATATTACATAAATCAAAACGTCGAGTCTGAAAGCAGCTGCTGTATCATTTACGGGAAATGAAGCCGGTTGAAAACCATCACAGGGACCAGACGGCCATGTGTGTGATCACCCTGCATGTCCTTCCTGGTTTAGAGTTCAAATTATGGACAACGTTGTAATTCATCAAACACGTTTATGTCTAGTATTAATGTGGTGCAGACGCAGGCAAGCAAGCAGACAGAAGGACGCAAACGCTGGGTTCAAATGGAAGCTCGGACAAATAAATGAATGAATTTTATGTTGACAGTGACTGAGGAATGAGCCAGGCAATCAATGAATGAAGGCGGGCAGCTTAATGCTTTCCCACCAGGAGAGGGAGAGAAAGGATTAGAAGAAAAAAAAAACAGTGATGAGATTGAAGAATAGTGTCTCCTCTATGCTTGGAAGAGAAAGAGGGAGGAATAGAGAGGAGGAGGAGGTGAAAAGGAGGAGAACAGGGGGATTAGCAGGACCAAGCAGAGTGGATTCAATTTTTAATTTTGGACTCAAGTAAACTTTTACGGGGCAGAGGAAAAGAGGAGGAAAAGAGGAGGAGTGCAAGTAAATCACAAAGTCAATAATGCAAAAATTTACATGACAAATAGATTAGACGAACGTTTGAGCTGAAAGTATATGAAAGAGTCCTGAAAGAGAAAAGAATTGATCCACAGAAGAAAGAAAAAAAGGAAAGAAAAAAGAAAGAAAGAAAGAAAGAAAGAAAGAAAGAAAGAAATACTTTTTTTAATTCAACAACAGGAGTAGAGACGGGCAGATGGAGGTTATATCGACCAGGAATTAGCCAAAATCAAAGCAAGTCACAGAAAAAAGGAGAAAGAAAAAGAGGAGCCGCAGCAGCAGCAGCAGCAGCAGGAGCAGCCGCAGGAGCCGCAGCAGCAGCAGGAGCAGCAACAGCAGCCGCAGGAGCCGCAGCAGCAGCAGGAGCAGCAACAGCAGCCGCAGGAGCCGCAGCAGCAACAGTGCGGAGTCGGTCAGACAAGATCATGATTATCCATAAAAAGGCCCAGTGTCACAGAGATCCAAACACATCCCCGCTGAGACCGAAGAGATGCAGTGTTCCACATGAAGGTAATTTCACTCTGTGTGCGCGCGCGCGTGCGTGTGTGTGTGTGTGTGTGTGAGTGTATGTCTGTGTGTCCGTGTGAAAATGAGCCTGATGTGAATGCTCCAATCCTCGCAGGCTAAGTGAAAATGATTATGGAGGTGAAGGTTTCATGTTTCTGTCTGTGGGAGGATGAAACCTGTCCACACAATAATCCAACCAATGAAATCACTTGTGAAATCACTTGTGAAATCACCAATGAAATCAGTTCCAAGGTATTTTTTTGACTTTTTTTTAAGAAAAAATAAAAACTACTATTTCCACCTATTTAAATGTAAAATGTCATGTTGACAGTCAAGAATTTAGATAAATAAATATCTAGACTGATGAAGAATAAATGAATTACATGAACATTGTTACATCAGATCCTTTTAAAGCTTCTATCTCTCTTCTACACCTCTTTCACACCCACCTTGAGCTCCTCGACAGCCTTGTGCAGCTCTTCAGGGGTTTTGTAAGTGAAGTCTCTCTCCAGGTAGTCTTCCTCAGCCTGGTTGATCCACTCCTGCATCTCCTGCATCTCCTTCCTCAGAGCCATAGTCTTATCGAGGCCACCTTTAAGAGCAGACTTCTTGGCATAGGCCTACAGGAAAGAACAGTGTGAGAAGGAAAGCAAGCACGCACGCATGTACGCACACACACATACACAGGAGTTGGATGAGGGTTACACACCTGCTTGCAGACGTTCTCCCACTGACTATTGAGTTCGTCCAGTAATTTCTGGATGTAGATGGCAAACGGTGGCTCGGCCTCTTTCTTCAGGTACAGGCCCACCTCGTTGATGCCGTTGACGCTGGGCTGGATGGTGTGGATGTCGTTTACCAGAGCCTGGCCAATCAGAGCGCAGGTTACAACTGAATTCTAACTTAATAGTTTGAGACAGGTTTGTTTTTTTGTCTTCTTTTCTTAAATAGCTGTAAACATGTGTTGACCTGCTTAGTTTTCATCTCTTTGTCTCCTTCAGGGATGTTCAAAATAGATTCTTGGTTATTTTATGAACTCCAGGCGTTATTTTATGAATTCTCTTGGGTATTTTCATCCAGACAGAATTATATTTTTACCTCCTTTGTATAGACCTATGATAAACCAACCTTCCTCTGAGCATTTTAATAACATTTCTTTTTCTAGCAGGAGAATGTTTTGGCGGAGTAGTGGGTGGTTTTCTCACCGTGCACTGCTCTAACTGTTTTTCCAGAGCTTCAGAATCTCCCAGTGCCGGCCATTCCTCATTTAGAAAAACATCCACATCTGACATCCACTTTTTTAAAGTCTTAACATCATTCTGGGAAGAAAGAAGAACAGGTCCCAGAATTAACTCCGAGCCCTTATTTTGGTTGGGCTCTCAAGCCGCATGTTCTAATCCCTCTAATCCGTCCCACCTCAAACTGCATCAGTTTGGCCATGAGCTCCTGGATTTTCTGGGCATTGTCCGCAAGAGTCATACTGAGGTGTCTCCAGCGCACCATGATGGCGTCCATCTCAGCACGATACCTGGCAAAAATACAGAAGAATCATTTCCCTACTGCCTACCAAGTGTTTGGATGGTCTGTTGTTTTAGCAAAATTTGGGAAAAAGTTTAAAAGACAGCTAATTAACCTGTAGAAAACTGTCTCACTTTATTTTTAAGATGTGTGGGCTGAGTTGAGTGACGGGTAGATGATTGGTAGAAACAGCAACACTGAATTATTATCAGTTTACACCTCTGCAGCTTTAACCTTTTGCTAGCGTGTTAGCTGACCCATACACAGACCCTCTGACACCCAGAAGAAACCCACTGATGGTTGGCTTATACACGAAAACGCTGCATACTGACTGGGATTCTGATTCCTAGATGTCCTTTTTCTTACTTCATGCTGATGTCTGGGGGAGCTTTCTGGAAGACCTGCTCCACAGCAGAGTTAAGGTAGTCCACCTTACTCTGGTGCTCCACCAGAGACACCTGGAGGGCCTGCGCAGGAGAGATGGAGATGCTAGTTTAGCAGAACATTCACAGAGTTACAGGCTGATCAAATAATCAAGCAGAGATATGACTTTATAAATGCACCCTTTTATCACTAATGACCATTTCCACACAGTTAAATCTGATTGGTGCAGTGTGCGTATGATGTTCATGTCCTTTTATCTTATTAATCAGGAGAACAAGTGGGGTGATGCTAACACTGGGGTGGCACTGGAAGGGGGATGTATGGGGGAAAGTCGTTTGTCTTTATCTGGCTTGCATTTATCTGAACATCTCAGACTTCTCTCCAAAATAATCACCACATCAGTTAATCTTACATCAACAAGTCGCCATAGAAAAGCAGCAGAATACACTGATCTGATAACGTCTATCATGCTTCAGCTCCCCATGGTAACGCCATGGAGCTTTGGGCAAAAAAAGAACCTTTCCTCTTGTTTTTTTTGTTTTTTTTTTTACAGTACTGAGTGAGGCGCCGCTGCCTTGCTTCACGTTTGTAATGAACGCCTTTTCACCCTCTGATTATGCTTACCCTGCCGTACACATAAGGGGATACGTGCTGTACGGCTTACTGGTTACTTTTAGTTTAGATTCTCCATGTACTCCTCACAGCGATTGTCTTCTGAGTACAAGTCATGTGCACTGACCTCTGACCCTGACTGTAAATAATAAACAGATGGATATAAACAGGCAACGTTGGACAGAGAGATGCTGGGCACGGGGGAGGGGGGACATGTAAACCCAGCCAGTGTTCCACGTCACTAAATTTGCTCAAATGCATAAAATCTGCCTCAATTAATAGAAAAATGTACAGCAGCTATTTCAACAACCAGTCAAGACCTTAGCACCGATGTGCAGCACTGACAAACCTTCAGTGGTTCCAGGTAAGAGTTTCCTGGGTTTCGTTGAAAAGGTATACAGGTTGAACTGTAGTCATCATTGTAAAGACAAGACGAAGCCCAACTCTACTCTTTTCTTTCTACACAATCCCTTAAGCAAAACCCAAAATTAATCAGAAGATCTAATAACACCTAAATTATCTGGGAAGATTGAATGCAACAATCAGGTCTTTAATAACTCCAACCAATGTCTGAGGATGATATTAACAATCACTTCTTCAAGCTGAGCTCATCTCACCAGAGGCGCTTTCAGATCTGCTGGTGGCATTTTGATTTTCCACCAAGTCTAGACTCAAGCTACCACCTAGCAGGACCGCTCGTTATGTTAATGAGGTCAGCCGCCTGAGAGGTGATGCGGACACCTCGGCAAAGGAAACATTAGTGACAACGCATGTACACGCGTGAACCCATGGGGTTCGCCGTCGCCCCCAGTGACAGGTTGTGCTGATGATTAATGATGGATGATGGCTGATCAGTATGCAGAATGAATTCCTAATTATTAAATGCAATCAAGTTTAATTAATCTCATGCTACAAGGCCTGAGCTCCCTGTTCCACTCCGAGACCATGATAGAGTTTAAGAGATGGTGAGCGCGCGCGTGAACACACACGTACACAAACACACGCACACACACTTTGTGTGTGACCTTGGTAAGACTTATAATAAAAGTAAATAAAAGGTCAACGTTATGGAATGAAGACAAAACAAAAGTCCTTGAAATACAAACAGCTACAAGGAGAAAAAAGCCAGCGTCTGTGGCTCTTGGGTTTACAGCTACACCACGGCAACGCGCTGCAGCGGCATTTTTGATTCCTGCGCTTATCTGTAGGTAGATGTGATAAACAGAGAGACACTGATTCGCTCCACAGGGACGTCGCTCGCCCGCCTCTCTTAATTGTGGAGCTGTAGACAAACACCCACCGCAGACCGGCTTCGGCATGTCCTCAGCATATTAATAGCTGCAAGAAGCGGGTCCACAAAAAAACCACTTGATTCCGCTGAAATTGAAATTTGCTCTGCCTGTGGTTATAGATGTGGAGGTCCGAGGTTCCGCCTGCTCTTCCAGTGACTGCAATAAATGTGAGCTTTAAAAGACAGAGGACAACTAATAGTACAAGGAACGAACGAACAGAATCCTAACCTTGCACCTGCATAGAAAAGCCCTGTTCTGCTTTTTATTTTTTCTTGTTTGTATGGTTTTTGCCTCATAAATATTAAAGAGACAGTCAGGAATGCCTCAAACCAGAACACAAGCACGGATTTCCTTTCATGGAAGTGGGTCGAATCAGAACCTTCCACGGTGATATCTGAAGCACAGCCTCAAAAACAACAGAACTGGATCCAAGCAGCAGTGATGGGAAGCAAAGCTTGCCCTCAGGGGGGGAATTTCTGATGACTTTTCCCCACCAAGTACTTAAAATGAATTACATAATATCAGGTATATTTAAGAAAGTTATTAGATAGCTGCATCCAGACAGCATTACCAGCTGTTCCACATAAAGACCTGATAAAATTCACATGCTGTTAATGTAGTACGAAACAACAAAATATTATATTTGAAGCATGAGGGTGTTGGACTCTTAGAGACACTCCACATGGCATAATGGGTTGTTTCATAGAGATTTTATACTTTCACCAGAGGGTTGGGAATTTTGGGGCGTGTGATGGATTCAGCGCACCCTTTTCTGTTGTGGGTTTGATTTAGACTGATGGCTAATGGGGCATGTGATCTGTTTCCTCTGCTGGCTTCCTAAAACGGTGAAAAAAAAATCTTCCTTATAAACAGTGTTTCTCTGCCAGTTCAGCAAGACCACTGGCAGTATAACTTCACTACTGGTTGTAAAAACTGATTACAGCGTTATACGGCCCTACAGGATTAGAGAGCCGGGTCCATTTTGGCCTTTTATGAGAATTTGTAAACTCATCTGAGCAGCATCGGTGTCGCGAGCATAGGCAGGAATACAGAAACCACTCAGCAGTCAGATGATCTTTTGATACTATAAGTAGGTAAAACTGACACTAAAGAAAAAAAATCTTGGGTTTCGACCTTAAAGGGTTATTGAGCGAGGCACTCGCAGTGACTTTTTGTCAAACAAATAAATATTTATGTAAATCAGACCTAAACAGACATGTGCATTTGGATTTATGAATCACAGTAAAGTAAATCGAGACTATAATGTACCTGTTAAACCACAAAAGCACAACACCTACAACTAGAACAGCACTCAGAGAGCACAGACCTCCACCAAGCAGCTCATTTCCCCACATATTGTGACAAAATGTAATTGTCTTTCCCCATTTTATAAAAATGTATTTAAAATCACAACTTCATAACTTTTCGAGTTATTTTACTAACAGACAGACAGACAGAGAGACAGACTTTGACCTTGACCTTGGCAGAGGTAAAAAGTTAGCTTAATGAGCTCATATCTCCCCACTTCCGAACCATCAGTTCCTGAGCTGCAGGGGTTTTGTGTGCATCTGCACATGTGTACCTGAATGTCCTTTTGTCTTTGCTCCATTATAGGATACTCCGTTACAGCGGTGGATGGGATGGCTAGCTTGGCCTCGCACTGCTGTAACCATGCCAACAGTATTGATATGGTTTCCTTATAACGAGCTGGGGGCAAGCTCTCCAAAACTACAGACACAGACAGGTGCAGAATGTCAGAGTCAGTCAGATAATCATTGATGTTCTGGAACAATAAACGACAAAAAAGTACATCCAAACATGAAAAAGAAACACAGCCCTGGATGGAATGAACATCAAATCCTTGATCCTTCAGTGTGAAAAGTCCACTGTTCTAACTTTCTTTTAGTTCTTGTAAGTGGAGTTTCTCTGCTTTCAGACGTTCTGATTGAATATTTGTGCGTCCCTGATTTGACTTCAGAGGCAGATGGAGATGGAGAATTAGGCCGCATCAGTTGTCTCTGTTAGAGTGTAACCACGACTGCACTCTTCTTTGAGAAGCTTTTGTGTCTGTGTGCATGTGTGTCTGTGCATGCTAGTAAAGAGCTGAATGCTGGAGATCTCCCCCCTGCGTGGGTGAGAAAGGAAGAGCATGCGGCATCAGGACGGAAGCTGTCTGCATGAGTAAAGAATTACAGTTTGTCTGCTCAGCTGTCAGTGTCTTCCTCTCCTTCCTTCACTCTCCAGCTGCCGCTCTTAATATCACTGTCTTCCCACTCTGCCTCTTGGTTTCTTTTCCCTTGGGGTCATTTTCTCGGTCTTTTCCCCCTTCCGTTGTCTCCCTTATTGATATAAATAGCATTCTGCTCTTGTTTTGTCACAGCGTCGGTGTGATTTAGGTTCCTTGACTTGATGGCCTCAGCTTTCAACTTCTTTTTCCATCTCATTAAGTCTCATTGCTGTTGTTTTCAGTGAGAGTCACAGAAACACACAGAAGTGCTACGAATGAGTCACTCTGCAGAGACAGGTGACAAACACCGCTGATGGCACAAGGCTGAGTCACCTGACTTGTTACCCTGCTCTAAATTTAACCTTGTGACAAGAGCAGGAATATAAACGTAATTGTTTTTTTTTTTTTTTTTTGCTTTACAAAATCCTATTGAAACAATAACTATTTTATCAAAACTCCTCACTTTTGGACACTTAAAGACTTAATAAGTTAGGCCAAAAATTAAATAACAGATAAAAATAAACTAAGTAATTCTTTTAGATGGGTAATTCCTTTGGTCCACATCAGAAAATGCCTCCAAAATGTCATCTACATCTGGGCGAAGGCTCCACATCCACACATGTAGGAACAGGAACGTTTACCTGGCAGTGAAATTAAACCTGATCCCCTGCGAAACTCTGCTTTTCCGTGTCTCGCCAAAGTCCGATCAGTGTTGGAATTAACAACAACGGTGCTGCAGGCAGAGATTCAGCATCACACCAAGGATATGTAACCAAGGTGAAGGTCTGTTAGATGGAGTCATTCAACCGAGACTCGCTTGGCAGATGTGTGGAGTGTTTTCTGTTAGCTTTATTGTGCACCGTTGGTAAGGTCTCCAGGTGATCCGGAGAACTAAAGAGCTGGAGGCAGTGGCATTCAATGCAGATTTAATAAATAGCTCAGGATTGTAAAGAATTACGATAGCTATTCAATCAGTGAACAATGACTTGGTGATGGCAGGTGAAACATGTATTAAAAAGAAAAATCTTTAAAAAAAAGAAAAGGTTTCTTAGTGATTCAGCATTTCTGCATTCTCTTACCTAGCTGTAGCTGCCTCTCTCTCGCCCTCAGATCCTCCAGGACTTTGCTGTAGTGCTCTTTGAAGGCGTTGATGTCAGCATCTAAAAAAGCTGAAGGGTCTTCCTCGCATCTTTTTTCCCCTTTTAGCTCGTTCAGCCTCTTCTCCAGAAGCTCTACCTGGGGTTGCAGGGCCATCAGGCGAGCCACCTCCTCCTGCCAGGGTGAGGAACAAGCGATGGGGTGTCATGCCACGCCACACACAGGTCAGAAGAACAGCGTCTTCCAATTAGAGCTACTCTTCAAGAAACGGTGAAAGGAGCTTAATTTCCCGTATGCTCAGAAACAGTAAAACGCACGTCCAAATGTTAATGAATCTGAAGTCGAGCAGTAAATTAGACTAGCTCAGCAAAACTGAACTGCAGCTGTGGGATTTTTTTTTTTTTTCCTCCAAAACTTTGCACAAAGAAATGAAAGCTACTGGAAAAACAAGTGTATCAGCAAAGAGAGGGAATGTAAATGTGCACTCAAACATCTTTCATTTTTATGTTTCACTGATGAAAAGACATAACTGTCACATATATTTGCCACTCTTCCTGCAGCACAGAAACCCACCGGTACAGTAGTCGTACTAAAAAGGACGTTCCACTCAGCAAATATTCAATTCCATAAAATGCTCCTTCTGAGTAAATGATCAGGAGGTTCAGTCCAGGTCACTTTCAGGATGGATGGAGGGAACACTCAGGAGTATGAACAGACAAGCGGTGAATGCAGCCTCTCTCTCTCAGAGAAGCAAAAAAGCAAATAAGACCAAAATCTGCAACATGAATCATGTCAGAAAACAAGTGTTGAACTTGAATCTGTTTCCACGTGGCCACAGTTGGCAGCTTGACTGCCACTGAGAAGTTTTAATGATTTTCTTTTCTTTTTTAGAAAGTCTCTTCCTGTTTAACATACAATAAATATGCGAACCAAAGTATTCAGGTATGGGAGCAGGTGTGTGCTCTCGGTTTCTGTGTGTGTGTGTGTGTGTGTGTGTGTGTGTGTTGGGGGGGTGGGGGTGTGTGGACCTCATGTGAACACTTCTCAGCAAAAATAGGCAGACATATTGTGTTTGAAATCTAATTCAGCATTCTTGCCCCAAACATAATCTATTAATCTTCTCCTTGGTGCTACTATGTATTTTATTCTTCTGTTGATCACTCCCTCCGCTTCATCTTTATTCTCTTCTACCTCTGATGTTATGTCCTTTTTGTCTTTGCAGAGCTGCCTGTCAGCTGTAATTCTGATATTTCTGAGGACTGTTACAGGACAAAGCAAGTCTCCAAAACGGAATTATTAAGGTGGGCATGTTGTATATTTGAGGAGGATTCATGTGACAACTTAACGTCATTTAAAAGTTAGTTTCAAACACATCGAAAAGCAAAAAAAACCAAAAAAAAACCATGTAAAACAGAAATACTTACAGAAAATTGCTGTGACAAACAGATGCATGAAGGGGAAATACAACAAACCACATACAAACCATAAATCATATAGAAAAGGATGAAAATATAAAATGAACACAGCTCAAAACAAAGATCCAACATAACTCCCCACTAAAATGTCTCCCACACACACACAACATACCTGGCATCGCTCCAGCTGTACTCTGAGTGGTTCTGGTTCCGATGCTGGAGGCGATTGGACCTTGAGCCAGTTCTCGCTGTTTTCCACAGCCTGCTCACACTGCTCATACAAACTGTAGAAGGCCAGCACCTGGACACAAGTGTGAGGAATGACGAAAACCTCCCACAAAGACAAAATCTGGATTCCTCCAGAAGCACCAAACCCAACAGACCTGAGACTCTCCTCAAAATAGTCACCTTGATTAAATAACTCATTATCTGACTCATTATCATCTTTTTAAGGATTCAAGGATCCACAAAATCGGAGAAATTTTGTGCAAGAAGTCACGTTGGCCAAGGTTATCCTCTCTTTACTGCACACAGTTACAAAGACAGGTGAATTACAGTGTCCAGAATAGGAGCAGATGTGTGTGTGTGTGGGTGGGTGTGTGTTGTGCACGCCTATGTCCGTGTGTACCTTTGCTTGGAAGGCCAGCCATGCCAGCCTGTCTGACAACAGGGCACAGAATCCAAGCCAGCGCTGGTTGAGCTGCTCTGCTGCCTGAGCAATGTCATCAGCACGACTCCCCTCTGGAGGAGCAGACAAAACAAGGAGGGTGTCACACCAATCAAACACGCACTGATATATCCCCCAGAGTCCACAGTCATACAACAGCTCTCCCTGTAGGGGCCAGATAAACACACACTTCATGCAGACAGAATCTGCCCAGTGTTACTGAAGGTGAGCCGAGTCAAGAAGTAAACTCCAAAGTCAGTTTATCCAACTTTACGCTGACGTTTTTTTCTTCTAAATGACATCTTTTAAATGCAAATGGACAATTTGATGTGTAAAACTCCAGTGCTGGAAAGTAAAAACCTCCATGAGGTTCAAGGAGCCAAAAAAAAAAAAAAAAAAAAGAAAAATCAATGTCGAAGATGTACAGAGATGGATTTAGGCTCCCGTCTGGAAAAGGGCAAACAAAATCCCTTTGACTATATGATAATTGGACCCGGAAGAGCAGAATCCTGGCTCGACTTTCTCATCTGGCATGCATAAATTCTCCAGATTGTTTCTACTTCCTGTAACTGTATCTCAGTAATGTTCCATTTACAGTTAAAACTCTGGGCTTTGGCTGAGGCCACCTTCCATAATAGTCTACTAAGAACAGCATGGCATCACCCTTATGATGCATAAGTGGTCTGACTTGGAAAACAGGAAATGAGGTGAAGACATTGTTCTAAAGTGGTATGCTATATCCTGTTCTCTATCACTTTCTTACTTATCATCATATTCCTCAGACCGACAGTGAGTGTTTCCTGTGATAAACAACTCTGCCCTCTGTTCCATACAGCTCTGGCCTTGTCCAAAAGCCATTAAAAACTCATTAACGAGGGACTATGCTGAACTACAGTATCAGGCACGTGACTTCAGCATTTCCTCCCCGGGTAGCATTAAACCATCATCATCATAAAACTACAGTAGCTAGCTGTTTCAGGAACTTATTGAGCGTTTTTGTAAGTGGCTCCAGACAGTAAACTACTTAATCACACGCATGTAAAGCAATTATAATACAAATCATTCTAAGAAAGAAAAAATGAAACACTTAATTTTCACTTTATACTGAGCCATGCCATTGTCCAACAGAACAATGCTGTTCCATTTTTAATGACTTTACAACTGGGCACAGTTCCCCCAGCAACAGAGCCAGATGTGAAGCTACGTTGAGCTGGTATCCAAGCCAAGTACTTTCAGTCACACGTGTTGCACTGAGGCCAAAAGAGTGTACACTTAATATTTGAATGAGCTACATGAAATTCAGTTTTCTTATACTTCCTGTGAAATTACTTGTTTTACAGTCAGAATAATATTTGTCAAATAGCTTACCAAAAGTCTGAGTCACACAAGGAAATTATTTAATCTCTGTTCACACAAATACAGTTCTGTGATGAAATTTAGCTCCCTCGCTGGGTAAAATGTCTCTAGTTGCGCATTTACTTGTTGGTGGGTCGGAACTCATCAATCACCTGTGAAGTCATTTTTCTCAAGTATGCAAAAACCAGTGTGGCATATTTCCATGAAAGGGAATCAACCGTGCTCTTTTCATCAAAAGGTGACTGTGTTAGCAACGCAGGACATGTGGCTGTGATGAAAAGTAGCAGCTACAAAATAGAAAGGAAACTTAAAAAAAGTTCAGAGAATAATGGAGCCTAGAATCATGGAATAATTTCAGTTGGTTAGGAAACATGCCACCGTTACTAAAAGCGTTACATCAGCTCATTTAAATGGCACATGAGCACATACATTAGAACAAAGAAATGCCTATAGATGTCTCTTAAAATAAAAGCCTCTCACAGCCAGTGTAAAACATTCATGTGTATTTAAAAGGGAAATATTGAACCCTTTTTTGACATTCAATCAGACACAGGCACATTTTTTTCAAGCAACAGAAGAGTGAAGAGTAGAAATTGATTATCTTCCTGTTTTCAGATGCCACAACAACTGCACAAGGACAAAGAGGAGGACAGACGAGAAGAAACAGCTTTCTGTCTGTTCCCTTCTCTGGCAGTGTTTCTATGGAGACACGGAGGCAGGGTGGGACAGGTAGAGGCGTTGCCATGGGGACAGACAGGGTGTACAGGCATGTGTTTGTATGAATGTGAATGAGTGTGCACGTTACCCTGCTCAACCAAGGTCTGAGCTGTGCGCGTTGCCTCCTGAAGCTTTCGGTACTTCTCTGGACGCTCTCTTTCTATCGCCTATGGGGAAAAAAGATAGGAAAAAAAGAGTGAGCGGTAGAAAGTTAAAGGACAAGAGACAAACAATCAGAGTCCGGAAGACAAAGAGCGTCAGCATGACAGAAGGAGCGTTATTATTTATTGCAGAAGAAGATTAAAACCCTAAAAATCAATGTCCAATTCAGCAGAGAATTGCTTTCAGAGTGAGACATCACACTCTTTTGACCACCTTTGATCTTATTCTTACATTTATCATAACAAATGAGCAGATGTGTGGTGTGGAATCATAAAAAAAAGGCAATAGAAACCAATAGAACACTGAGGCAGACATTTTAAATGTCTTAAAGGAAGTCGCAAATACTAAAACAGGTAAATATGCTCCAGTTGTAAAAATTCTAGTTGTGACCTCACCATCAGAGAAACAGCTCTAACAATCACAATAAGTGAAGAAGTGTGAATATTACAGTTCGCTGGTATATTTTGCTTCCATCACCATACAACACAACATAGCACCAGAGATCTAAAGTCTGTTTCCACAGAGCTGTGACTCTCCAGTAAACAACCGTAAGCAAATGCTCTAGGGAGAAGAACGTAGAGTAATGCTGGATCCTAGAGGAGCTGCTGTGTGCTGAAATAAGATGACAATTATCTGTTCTTTACTGCCGCTGATTAAAGTAGTAGTTAAGATTAACCATTTGTGTAGATGTTAAACATTGAATTGAATGTTTATATTATGTTGCGCAAGTTATTACAATGTTAGAATGTAATGCGGTGCTTCAGTTCAAGAGAAAGGTCAATAATCTGACTTATTTATAGCTGCTCTGAATAATAATTTCATCAGAATAATGAATTAATTTAATAGAGTAAATAGGTTCACTCGACACAGAAGATTTATTTTTCTGTGGAATGTTTTATCCTCTTCCAGCTTATTTCAAAACACACAATTACACTTCTTTGATTTAACCATTTCATTTTTATTTTTGGCTGTAACAGGAAAACATTTTACATCTGATAATGAAAAGAAGGCTATTTTGATGCTTTCATTCTATCTCATTTTTTCTTCTCGTATTTTTGCAGACCGAAGCTAAATGTGTAACAGCTCAGTATTTAGTAAAACACCAACAGGAGTGAATTTGATTGTTTGCAAGGCAAAAGTGGAAAGAAAACAACTGATCTTAACAGTGTTTCCCAAAACAATAAACTCATTATTGCATTGCTGTCTTATTTCCTG
This sequence comes from Pao palembangensis, assembly GCA_015343265.1. Lineage (NCBI taxonomy): Eukaryota > Metazoa > Chordata > Actinopteri > Tetraodontiformes > Tetraodontidae > Pao > Pao palembangensis. Next base: position 3,909,034 of record CM027085.1, on the reverse strand, counting down.
CACTAAACTTTGGCATTTTTCCATTTTTCTCTGTTCATCTGTGTAATCCTCTGAAGACCAGGCCTGGCGTTGACATGCGCTGCATAAAAGGCGGAAAATTCTACAGTCATTACGGATCCATTGCTGCATGTCAAACTTCCAGCGAGGTACATTGCTCTTGGCCTTTATGCATAATCACACCTCAGAATGTCCTCACAGGTGTGATTCTTATAGGGAATGTAATTTTGTTTGTAACCCAACTGTGCAATGAGGCCTTTTTATTTCAACGGTTTCACAGGTTTTTACAGATGAAGCTCTGCATGGCATCTCAGAGAAACACACACACACACACACACACACAGAGTTTTTTGGGTTTTTTTTACCTGCACTTTGTCATGCAGGTCTTGAATGCTGCCATCTTTGCGTGATAAAGAGAACTCTGGGCTCTGAAGGATGGCCTCACCACGGGTCATGTAGCTGTGGACCTCTGTAAAGTCCACATCAAACCTGAGGACACACACACACAGACTAGCCATATTATATTTCTGAGACAGTACAACAACTCTAATTCAACTTTAATCTGTTCAATGTCACTAAATAAATGAGCAGACTTCATAAACAGAGTTTTTTAATGATGCATGCTGATATAAGAATCATTGTATTTACTATTTTGTACATCAGGAATGACTGAACTTTACCTTGACTGCAACGTCACATCTCTGTGGTGGTGCATTTAGGGGTTAACGTCACCACTGTAGGTTTAGCTTTGTCACACTAACCAAGGTTGGGAACCACACTGACATAAGATGCACCCACTGATACCAGTGGAAGAGGACAACTGGGAACGCATAATGGAGCAAGTTTACACTGGCCAGTGGCTACGATGGGACTTTGGGCATGACAGGACACAGCAGGCAGTGACTGGAGGGAGGGAAAGCAGCAGGACAGCAGGACAGCCACATGCACCAGCAGAAGGAAAGGATGAAGGATTTATTCTGATCATTCTGAAGTTACTGTGCTTACGGGTGAAGGAGAAATGTTGGAACGTGTAAACCAGGTTGTAATACTACTGTTCTTTTATATTTGTAATCTCAAATCAAAGCCTTGCCTGAATTACCTTGTCACAGTTCAGCACTAAATGTCCTGAGTAACTTGCAGCCAGTGCTCAATCTTCTCTAATTCACTGCACAGGTGAAGGTGATCTGCTGAAAGCTCTACTTCACTACTGCCTGCTTCCTCTATCATCAGCATCACTCACACTCAGCATGTGCGTGCTTCCTCACCTACCTGCTAATATAGGACAGCACGAATGGGTGCATGAAACTAAACATTTCACATGAGTTAGAAAAGATGACGGAACGGTCGCTTCAGTTGACGCCAAACCTTCTGGGACACACTCACCTTTTCCTGAGTTCGGAATCCACCACCACTTGTCTTTTCTTCTGCGGTGGTGGCGACTCCCGGGTCTGGCGAACCGCTGACACCTTTTCCCGCGTGGTCACCTTGGTAACGGTCGCAGTGACAGAGTGGGTCAGCTCAGACTGCTGGGGTGTGTTGACAGCTGATGAGAGCTGAATTTAGACACACACACACACACACACAATTAGACAAGCTGCACACAGCAGCAGGTGTTACATCAGTTTACACGAGTCTGTCAGAAATTATATGGATCCCAAATTACCACTTAACACACACTAGCATCTGTCTGATGGCCTGCACACACATACACAAGAGGTACACAACAGCATCGTTTGTGAGCTCACAAGTCAGAGATCAGTTACCTCGACTACACACTGTCACTATTAAAGAATGAAGCAGTATTTTTGTGCACTGTGCATCAGGAAATCTGTTTATATGAAAACATGATTGTACTGTTGAGGGTTGTTTTCATCATAACTCTGTGTCTGTGGTTTGTGTGTGTGTGTGTGTGTGTGTGTGTGTGTGTGTGTGCGCAGCTTTTTTTTTCTTCAACAGAGAAGGGAGTAACGAAAATGAAGCAGAGAACAACTGCAACAATGGCCAAGCTGCCATGGAAATGTGTGTGGCGCTGAAGTAGTAGCACCCGCGTTTGCCTGCTGAGGTCAATCAGCAAGTGTGACAAGCTAGAGAAGTGAGAGAGGAAGTGTGGGATAGAGGGATAACTGAGCGAAAGACTGGCTACATACAAGAGTATTTACAGACTTTGGTGTGTCTTATCAGCGGGTATAATTGTGTTTTAACACTACAGCTAAGCTTTTGGGGATTACATTTGCATCAGGCGGGTAATAAACCAGATGGAAAATTTAATCCATCCTCAAATAATATCTTTATACAGCATTTTTTCCAGTCTCAGGCCCTCTGGGAACACACTATACAAACAATAATAGGGTGTACCTACAGATAGGGACATGTGGGGTAACTACATGTTTATGTTTCCTCTAGTATGTGTAGACATATATTAGCATTAGAGGAGCCAGAGTTTTAGATTGTGTATTTACGGCAGGAAATATGAGCGCGGTGAAGTGAAAAGCAATCACACGCTTAGAAGAGTGATCACCAAGACATAATTACACTGTATGTCGTTGAAAACACTTGCCTTAATCAGTGTGTGTTTATTGGTTGTGGCAAGATTGCACATACAAACCTTAATCCTTAATCCCTCCTCGATAGCCTCGACGGCTGTAACACACAGACCTCTCTGAGGTGCTCAGTGACCTCGTTCATTCATGTCATTTTACGGCAGTTGCAGCGTCCATGGCTCAAGTTTCATCACAGCAGAGTTTTTATAGCTGCACAAATTAGACCTCAGGGTGTTTGCATGCTGCACAGATTTGACTCAGACAAAAAAAAAAAAAAACAACAAAAAACCCAGACCCAATTGTCTGTAAACACACAAGCTTGATAAATGAGAGTATGTAGCCATGAGAATCGTCACGGTTACAACTAATCACACACTGGTGAGGTGAGGTGAGTACCTGGGAGCTGCTCGAATCCAGACTCTGGATGAGTCGATCCCACCGCTGGGTGAAGCTGTCCAGTCTTGCCTCTAGTTTGCTGGCTACCTCTTTGTTCTTTACACTGGACAACAGATCCTGGCTCATGGAGCACAGCTTCTCCATGGTGGGCCGCTTCACCTCCAAGTCTGCCTTTACCGTCTGGAACGACATCAAATAGCAACACAATAACAAGAGCAATGAGCAACAGCAATCATAAACCTTTCAGAGGTCTAGAAACAGCCGACCGTAACTGAATAAATGTCAGCGTTCCAAAAAATAAGTAATTCAACATGCTTTCCTTAAAAGACAAATCCAGAAAGCTAACTAAAGTTTACAGTCAACAGGCTGTTGGCTTCATAAATAATGTGTTGATCACAATTCAAATAAATATATGCTAGTTATCATAGATTAGACATGTCAAATGTTTTAAGACAAACCACTGATCAGCTATTTCATTTTGTAATTCGTGAATTTCAGATGTAGGAAGTGGAAACATTTGTCATAAAACAACAATGTTTTCTGTGTGAAATCTGAGGGACAAATAAAAGAAATAAGGTGTTATGCACTCACAGCGAGACGACGGAGGCAGGCCACCATCTCCGACTGGTCCTTTAGATTGGAGGTCTTGATGGAGCGGACCAGCTCCTCCTTCTGTGTCAGCCAGGAGTCAAATAAAGACTGTGGTGAGAGAAGAGCAGTGGATATAATGAAAAAAGTTGTAAGGAAGGAGGCACCGCTGTCCCCTGCCTGAGGTATCCTCCTCTGGTCTGTCCACAGCGACTGCACCCCCTCCTCTGCCGGAGAGCTCAGCACGAGCGTTAACAGCAGCAGAGAGCCTGCGGTGATACTCGAAAGACGAATTTAGCAGGAGAAAAGGGGGGAATTAAATTCAATGTATTTCCTGATGTTCTGAATAATTAATAAAATTTAATTGGGCTCTTATAGACGTCTTGGAGCCATCGCAGCCAATGAGCCCTCATTATAAAACACACTGCAGATGAATCTGTGCTTGTGGGTGTAAAAGTGAGCTCATGCTTGATCAAATGGAACTTTAATGCTTCTTTTTCCAACGTTTCAAATGTTTTTAGCAGACATTGATGTGCGTACGTGTATAAAGTATGTGCAGAGACTCTAAAATCTCTTGAAAATCACTAATTTGTGTCTGTGAACAACAGGAAATAACTCATTTCCCTGGATTTAGAGGCTCAAAAGGGGATTTAATTGAAGGTTAAAAAAAAAAAGTTTATAATATTTAATCAAGACTAATCAGTTAATCAGGCATAATCCACTCCCCATGAATGTGAAGTCTATTCCAGTTTAAAATGCATCTTAAAAATTACAAAATTACATAACTACACAGGAGTCTGATGATATAATTTCATTATACAGACCCCCCCAACACACACACACACACACACACACACACACAAACACATTTATGGTACCTGTTCATTAGTAAAGTGCTGCCATTTCAGTAAAATCTCCTGAAGTAGAAGCCAGCGTTCTTCTGTCCAGCGACAAATGGCTGCCCAGCGGTCCCCCAACACCTGTACACACGTTTACACATTATTTATTAGGGAATTAACACCGATATCATTTTGAGCTAGGAGTGAAATATTTGATAAATGACAGGACCACAATTTCTGTTGTTTTAGGTGCAGTTTGTTTTCCAACCTCTGGACTGAGCTGGTCCTGCGAACAGGATACACCGGAAGACAGAACATACAGGGCTATATGTCCTGTCTCTTTTTTAGTCGAAGTTTTATGTGACTTATCAAATGACTCTCCTAATCAAGAAAAATGTACTATTATTATTATTATATTTCATAAGATTTATTATTATCTGTTTAGTATCAGCGTTGACTTAAATGGGTGAGATACACATTGATTTTTGCCTTGCAAATGCTAATTATGTATTCAAGATCCTTCTTTGGAAGGAGTTCCTGACTTATGTTTGGATGGAGAGATTGTCATTTTCAATTAATCAGCTTTCCATACAGAGCAGCTCACTTTCATCCTCCGAAAAACTATTCTCCCCACGGAGGAAGTTTACTCGCGTTAAATTCGTCCAATTTCCTGCTTGTTTGTATTTTTAGAGCTTCCAAAACTATCCCAGCATTTTCAGACACTGTGATACTGTGTTTTCTAGATAGTGTAATAACAGTTTTGAGTTCACACAATGAAAATCACCGTGACTTCTTGTTGTCTCTTCACGCCCTCCTCTCCGTTAGCACCAGGTCAACCCTGTTTCTCTTTACCATGAATCCAGGCTGGTGCTACAAAACCTACTAAATCATGTTCTTCTGCACACAGGTTATGATGCCCACTGACCTGAACTCACAAAAATAAAGTAAAAGTCTTTTCATGAGCTCAGTGACGGTGAATTATCATAGATTAGACAGGCGAGGCCTGAACAAAGATGGATGAAGCCCTGCTGCTTACTACCATTTAGGAAAATTAAAGGGAGACAGGGAAGCCTCCTCACAGTGCTGACACTGTTTGTACCAAGTCTGAACCATGCCAGCCACAACATTTTCGCAGCACTTAATAATTAAAAGCACCATACATCAAAGGGACCAGCTACGATGCCCTGTTCTGGTTAGATCCATGTTTTACTTGATACCAAGGAGGATTTTCGAACCTCCAGAGGACAATCAAGAGGTTTGGCCTTCATTCCTGGGAGCTCTTATGTCATCGGAGTAACTTTCAGCTATTGGCACAAAGCTCTTCATTACTGGTGGCTTGCATGAGTGCCCCTCACACTTTTATTTCAGATGTTCAGGAACTGAACTATTTGGCTGGTTCTAGAGGAATTCCTCATACCACAGTTCTCATATTGCACAACAAATAATATTTGAGCAAATGTTTACGAATGTGGTCAACAGGGAGCTGGTCTCTGGCTTTCTGGTTGCTTACTCATATTAAGTGCGGCCACAAATTTGTTTGCATGGTGCATTTACAGGCTGGTGTAAAAGCCATACTTCACCTGTGTACGAGTGAGATCCTCATTTGGTGAAGAAAAAAAGCGAGGCATTGCTTCAAGGCATGTCATAAAATAAGTTAAAATGAATCAATCAGCAGCTGAGATTTCAACACAGCCCAGCTTTATTTTTCGCTCTGCATAGGAATAATAAGGTACGCGAAGGTCTGTGCATAAGACATTAAGAACTACGTTTGGAATTTACTGCACAAAGATACAGAGCGGACTGGCTCCTGTCTGGCGTACATGTGCTGATGACTTATAGAGTAAACAAGTGCAACAGAAAGCTGCAACGCAGGTGCACACCACACCGGTGAAGCCTAATTACTGCATAACTTCGAAGACAAAACCATCTCCTGTTCAATCTATTTCCTCAGAGGATGCAGAGCCCACTCACTCTGTGGGAAGGAGTGAAATGAGGCATCAGTGGATAAAAGATGAAGATTTAGATCCAGATTAAAAGTGTGTATGGGTGGGTCCTTGCCTGAAGTTTGCTCTCCAAGGCCGCGGTGGCACTGTCTCCGCTGCTCTCGTCCACCACCACCACCATGTGGGTCAGGGAGTTCACCCTCACCTGCTCCATCTCCAGATCCTCCTGCAGGAGCTGCACAGCAGGAGCACACAACAGCAAGCTTTAATGATGGCGACTTAATGACGGAGGTTGGCTGGAAGCAATATGAATTGTACACCGTAGAGTTGTTTTTCTGCAAAACCACAGGAGTTAAGAAAAGAATTATGTTCCCACAGCATTCTCTGGGGAATACTTAGTTTAACAGAAAGTTGCTTTCTGGAGTACACTAAAGTTTTAAAAAGAGATTTCCAACTAATTGCACGGCCTCAGCATGACAATGAAACTAATACCGTTTTAACCCTGCGCCTTTTGAACCTTCTTTTTTATATTTAATTAAAACCTAGCTTTCTTTATATATCCTTCTCGGTTTTATATAATTATAGATTAACACTTATCTGATGCTTTAAAGCACACATCAGTGATATTGTGTTTACGATTCTGTAGCTCCGCCACATTTAAGGTGCACCCACTTTCATTTCACATGTCAATGACACACATCCCTTCCCAGAATCAGATGTGATTCCTGCTCTTTATTTGTTAACATCTTTGATATTTCGAATTGATAACCTTGTGAGGTTTGCTAGACTTTGAACACAGTTTTTCCAAGATCCTAGTTTAAAATATCTTTGCTCCTATTGTCCAACATCCATCAACATCCATCAGTTCTGCTGTAGTCTTTTTTTAACCAACCTGCTTTAATTCAGACTTTAATAAGTTGACAGGAAACCACTAAATGTTAAACTGATGCGTCTTCCACGGCCCAAACCAAAGTAGTTAACAGTTATCAAAAATGTTTAAATCAGTTTCCTAAATCATCTTCTATAATCATTTTAAATGACCAAATTGACCGTGAATTAGGATGCTGCTCAAGTGAGAGAGATCGACTTTAGCTTGAAAACCTGTGGAGCCACAGGCCTGAGGCTGAGGCCAGCTGCTGCCCACCTTGTGCTCTTCTACTTGATGCTTGACGTCCTCCAGGTCGGGCCCCAGCGGCTGAGCACCCATCCTCTTAATCCGTGCCTCCGTCACATCCAACCAGTCCGTGAGCTGCTGCAGCTGCTTGTGCTGCAGGTCCATGAGGACCTCGTGGAGTCTGGTAGCGCGAGACAGTTCAGTGAGGCTCAGAAGACAAAACGTCGCAAACTTGACAGTTATTTTACTGTTCATGAGGCTGCTGTATATTATGGTGTACGTTACTGTTACATATACTCTGATTTTTAACAGTTTGTGTAATACTTTTCAGAGGCGAGGACATGTCCAAACAACTCTGTGCTTGAATCCACAAGAGCACCGGAGGCGATAGCGGCGGAGGTAATTAAATTTGCTGTGGTGTCAGTTATCGTCCAGCTCACCATAATGAGGAGGAAGAGGTGATTATGGTGCTGGCGACGGTGGACACCTTCAGTTATTTTGTAAAAGAGATTAAACTTAAATTGCTGGTCTAGGTTTAGACAATAAAAAAGCACATAATAATAAAATAAAAAAATAATATAATAAAACGTAATAATAAAACATAATAAAAAAATAAAAAGCACACATCAGTTATCATGATGACGTCATTAGAACATTAAAGCGTTATTTACATCCTGTGAGATGTGTCAACACCAACATGTTGTGCTGGAGTACCTGCTCTGCCTCTCCATGCTGGCCACTCTCAGGTGCTCCCATCGAGAGTTCAGGAGGTTCATCTGCTCCCTGACTTCAGCATCCTCCTCCTCACCGATGTTTCCCTCTGCCAGCAAGGCAGCACCGGCCCGGAGGACTCGGCCCACGCTGCCCTGGTGGGTGGTCAGCTCCACCATGTAGCCCTGAAGACAGAAAGCAGCAAACATTCCACCAGTTTAGGCGGAGCCACTCACACCACCAAACCTTCTCTTCTCAATTCAATCTGCTCTCAAAATCCATTTCCATCACTCACCTTAGCACTTTCCTGCATTCTGAAAGCAAACTCTGTTATAACCTTTCTAGGGTCTCACATAGCAAAATGGTTGGGGTTAATTATATCAGGAGAGCATTAAAGTGGACTACTGCTGTAAATCCACGTTCATAAGAGTTGATACAGCTCTTAAAGGTAGCTTTGAAACAGCGTTTAAGCTTTTAAAAACCCAAATATCAATTTAAAATGGGTTACCCGAGCCTTAGCCTGGACCTAAAGTTTGGCAGTTATAATTCTAACATGTTTGTTGGGATGTGTATGAGAAGCGCAGAAAAATCCCAAGTCTACTTTAATTGTTTGTTGATGAGACACACATTATTGCTGCTCTGACAACACAGCAAAAATATGGATGGTACTTATTTGTCAGTTTATTATGGTACATTTCGGTAAATTTTCTTATTGAGTCATGGTGATGGTAGCTGTCTGACCAGGGCAGAAACTATCTTTTAAGGTAGGCTCCAGTATTGTTAACCTGAATACATAAAATGTTAAAGAGACTCTTCTGTTCAGCCACACATTAAGTAAAAACGAGCAAAGGACAACAAAACAGACTCACCTCATGCGTGTGGAACTGCTCCTTCACCTCTTCAACATTGCTGGAGATGGAGGGCTGAGCATGGAGCCCATCTTCAGCCGACAGCAGCCATGTCAACACCTTAAATCACAAATATTTTTAACTTAAGAACAAATATCTACAGTCATTTTACAACGATGTTAGTGAAAAAGGTCTAAACTGACTGAGAGAATACAAAGACTGCTGTGGTGTACAGAGGCAAAAGGCCTTTAAAAGTGTTTGTTCCAGTCAGCACCATACCTCCTCCAGTGCAGTCTGATAGCTCTCCAGAGTGGTGGAGCCTGGAGGCAGAGGACTGAGACCACGCTGGAGCTCCTCCTGCCCAGGACTGGGGAACTGAAGGGGATGAATCGGAGATAACGGGCAGAATTGGAGTGATTGAGGAGAGGGACGTGAAGAGGGGTCCAGGAACAGACAGTGTCATGGTTAAAGGGAGGAAAAGGTTAAAAGTAGCAAGAGGAGAAAACAGAGTGTTAGAATTGGGAAAAGAGAGAGATGGGAGGAAGCATGAAGGAGATAGAGAGATGAAGAGAGGCCTATTGTTAGTTACTGCAGCACCGACGAGCCAGTCTGTCCTTTATCCAGCCTTAACAACTTATCCTCTCTCTCTCTGTCTCTCTCGCCGTCTTTCTCTCTCTCTTCCTCTCTCCCCCCATATCTCCCTTTATATGCCTGTTACTGATCTGGACACTAACAACTTCTCTGCATTTATCTCCGTGCCGTGCTTCTCCTCTTGTTACATTCTTCTCTCCAGTAATAAGATCCTGAAAAGATATACAAGGTCCATCCACAGTGCTGATAACCGTCCATCCCAGTCAGCGCTGCTCTCGCCAGGCCCATTTTCCTTCGTGAATGTCGTCAGCCTCCTCAGACGGCCGCGACTCCTAAATTAAACCTTCCGCTGGCAGACCTCACAGCTTCAAAGTAAACAAAATATAAAATTGAATAAATTAACAGCTTCCAAACAAAGCAAGTCTGACGGAAGCAGAAGGAGGACAATGCTGTTCCTGTGTTGGCTTCTGCCACCAGTCCTGCAGCTCTGAGAACATTGAGCAAGTTCAAATGAGGCCTGTGACTTGAGTTGAGCTTGTAAATTAACTATTTGGCAGAGCCTCTAAAAACAATCCATCCATCCATCCAGAGCAAAATACGAAGCACATTTTGTTATAAAACACGGAGGCGCCGTGTGTCTCAGAGCTTTAGTATGTGCTGTATGCTGCAGGCTGAGGTTTGATGAGAATATATGACAATTGGCAAATTGTCATTTTTTTTGTATAGCTATCAAAACCTGCAGCTTATTTACACATCAACACAGACGCTCACTGAACGTATACAGCAGGTGCCTTAAATATTAGAATACTCAGAGGACTGTGCTAAAACAAGCTCTAAATGTCATTGTTTACACACATTGTTTACACAAATGGTTAATCCTTTGTACATCCTGTCACCAAGTAGAAAACGAAATCTCACTACAGACTTGAAAGCACATTTCCTGGTCTCCTCGGATTACAGCATAAATAACGTGATGTAAACCTGGCGTCAGCGCACCGCAGGCATGACGGCGGTCCCTACTCCGTCCAAAACATCTCGCATTTCCATGTTTGCATGTACTTAATACTTACACAAGCTTGGAACTATTTGCCAAGAGTAGCTCCTCATGTGGCTGTGTTTGCATTGCTGGACCTGAGGGTGTTGTTACTGACACTTTTTTGAGGAACTATTTTAGCACCTGTTTGAGGTTCGGAGCTAAATTAGCGCCTGGACTTGTCGGTTCTAACAGTCAACGTCTACAATAAATCACAAAAAAGGAAATGAAGAGGAGAAGCAACAAATCAAATGACACCAAGACCAAAGAGGAGGAAGGAAGGCACCAGGTTAATACAGATCGGTAGGTTTCCCCACAGGTGGTGCATTCAGTTGCTGGGCGTCAGTGAAACACTGCCTGCAGTCAACTCCAATTTGGCCAACTGTTACTGCTTCACGTGCTGAATAGTCAGCATCGCATCAGTGTTAGCGCCACAGCTGCATGCGGCTCCAAAAACTGGTCCTGCAGCCACTGGGTCCACGCTACAGTTGCTCTGTGATTGGGTTTCCTGACATTTCTCAATTTCTCTCAAACCCACCACAGTATCAACGACCTCATGGTACCTGCAGTTAGTGTCATTTCTGACTCAGCACATCAACACAAAAACAAGACACATTTAAATATGATTAACATTCAGCCTCAGAAAAAAATGGCCATCACAGTTGTCCTCGAATTCTACTCTTCTACTGGCATAAGATCTTTGCAAACACCCATGATAGCAGAAAAAATATCATTCAGCTTTTTGGTGTGTTTGCACGTGATGGACATTTTTTTTTTACCCCAGAAGGCAGGCAAATAAAAGAACATACAGGGACAGAAAAAAACATGGACAGATGGACGTCTGGCTAGATGGTGTTAGCTCTGGGAGACACGGACCTGATCAGTAAAACGCCTCCTCTTTTGCTCGGGCGACTTGACATATGCAGCCTGGGTGTAGGCATAGCTTTTATAGCGGGGCTGTGGGGAGGGGCTTTGCACTCGCCCCTGAGCCACATTCAGTGTGATCTGAGAGAGAAGGAGATGAAGAGGATATGGGACAGATAAAGAGACGGCAAAGAAAGGCCAGAGGAGAAGAACGAATACACAAAGGATGAGGGAGCAGGAAATTAATTAGAGTGGTGCAAGAACAGTGGAAAGTGTACAAGAGATGGGGTAGAAGTTGATGTGAGGATGGGACAAAGAAAGAAAGCAGAAAAGAGGAGAGAAGAGACACATGAATGATTGCACAAGTGCTGTTTCCATCCAAATGTCAAGCTTATTTTCAGTCTTTAGAAAAAAAAGCACTAAAAATATCAAAAACAGTAAAAGTAAATTTTTAGTTTTCCATCTTAACATCAACCATCTTACTGCTGAAGCATTTATGTTAAAAAATAAAATAAAAAAAAAATCACATAATGAAGCAAACTTACTGACAGTAAAGGGAGGGAGGCTGCGAGAACGAGTCTCAAACATAAAACTGATTTTCAATTTGGATTTAGATCTCAAAAAGAAAAACCTGTTCCTTCGTTGACAGATCTTGGAATGATCTGCATCTCTAGAGTGCAGCAAACACTCTACACCTCAGATGATACAAACATTTTTACATTATAGGAATTCTGTGGACAAAAACAGAATTCAGACTTATTTAGCAGTGGTGCTAATCATTTTCAAAATACTTTTTGTCGTCAAATGAATATACTGCACTGTAAATAGTTAAGCTTCTAAACTAAATAATGTAAAATATAATCCATGATGCTACAATATTTACATGAATGTGACTTTCTATTTCTAATGAAATGATTTAGGTATAAAGCAGAGAAAACTGAAATGGTTTAAAAATTAAAAAGAGCCTCACTTCCCAACATACATACAATTATTCAAATTGCAAAAACTGTTTGTAAATAGAGGTTGTGAGTGAATCAAATCCTTGGATGGAAAGCAGTTCTAGTTAATGCAGACAGAGAGGAGAGGAGAGGAGATACAGCTTGAAGAACAGAAGCAGCACATGAAGTTACTGAGCAGCTCCGGTTCCTGCAGCTCTGCCACAGACAGCAGCAGCAGCCTCCCTCACACACTTTCTACTGCAGGCAGTGTTTTATCTCCTGGAAACAAGACATGTCTGGCATCCACGTCCTGCATTGCGCTCAGGTAGATTTAGAACCAGCAGCCCGATGGTAAAACCTTCGGCTAAGCTGTGCCTGGCCTGTCATTCATTGGCAAATGGATCTCATCAAGGGCTTACAACAAGAATGCCTGAAGATGGTCTTTATGAGATACCAGCGCAGCGTCGTTCCTGATCCACAGTATTTTCAGACGCTGGTAGCATCTCCTGAAAAGGATTTTAATGAACCTCATCAGCGCCTGCTTCATATTTAAAATGTCGTCAGTAGCTGGCTCCGCTGTTATTACATAAAGTATTTTTTAAAGGGTTCAAAATGAATTTATTTCTAGCAATTCAACAGCATATTGTACAACTGCTAATATACTGTATGTAAGGCTGAAAATGACAATGTTGGGGGCCAAACAAAAAAGATTATTTTATTGCCTGAGATGAAAATTTGTCCAAATTTAATATACTGACTGCAGTGGAATACATAAAGGCTTTGTTTAACCTGTAAAAGCTAAAGATTTGTTCTTTCTATATATGATATTTACATATTTGTAGAACATAATTTATGAAACGCTTTAGAAAAGATGCTCTGCTGGTTGGCGACTTCAGGCAAAACTCCGACAAACAATAAAAGTGAGTTAATGCAGTCAACCCATGACGTCACACAAACTCCACTCACTCCACCGTGTTCAGCGGCAGGAGCTGATGGAAAAGAAGAAAACACATTCAGGCCCATTGCCAGTTTCCAATAAGGCTGCAGAGCAAAGGTGAAGCCAGCCACTCGGCCCCAAATGCTGGATGTGTCCTGACCCTCTTTCACCTCCATCCCCTGTCTCACTTCTCTTCACCTGCTCTTCTCTCCTGGTTTCGCCTTTACTGCTTCTTTCTTTCATTCCTTTGAGGTAGATTAGGTGTGTTTCTTGCAGTTGAACCCACACAGCCAGAGACAACCTAGAACCGGGGCAAACGGTCCATGGCAGACAACACTTGGTGTTTGTTTTTACCCACTGGGTGGTGTTTTAGCGCAACAGGATACCAGAGATGATGTCTGGGAGGAGGATGAGCTCTGAAGTGATTCTCTACGATTGGGATTCTCCTTTCCTTGTGTCTCTACTTCTCTTTGAGGCTCAGGTGGTGGCTGCTAGGAGGTGGTAACAGTGCCGCTTTGATGAGGAAGGAGGCAGATAATAGCTGTTGTCAGGACCTATTTTTTTTTCCTCCTGTCTCTCCTTTTATTGCCATCTAACATGTTTCCTGTACTCTGAATTTGCCTGCTCCATCTCTGTCCTGTGCATGCTTAGAACTCTTTGCACCTTCTCTTTCACACTTCTTATCCTCTTCTGTCCATTTCTCTCTCTGTCTGTGTGATTCCCTAAAGGAAAAGACCAGCAGTGTGTTTCCACATCACTCAGACATGCTGCCGATCAGGGAGGAGTTGATGTGACCATTAAACTCAGAAAGACAGAAAGATAATAATATTGCAAGCCATTACTCCAGGAAACTCTCTCCATCCTGCTTCGATTTGGTGCTGTATCCCAACACCAAACTCATCTGGACAGTCAGTGCTGATGGATTTCATTTTACTTCAGGTTTGGACAATTCTGTCTAAAGTCAGCCTCAGATTTTTTCCTCCTATCATCAGGATCATGAGATCCTCGGGATTGACAGATGCATTAAATGAGACAAATGGATGGATCAAGCTTCAGATTTAGGACTGAAAAAATAAAATCTCTTAATCTCCTGTTTTATGATATCTCTGTTTCATGCCTGTGTCACATTGTGCCGAAAGCCATTAATTAGATACATATTTAATCCAAGATGCGGACACGTGATAAGATATAAATATCTAACTACTGTATAATCTGAAATGCATACTCGGTTGACATCTTTATTCTATAGCTTAGAGCTTTATGAAAAATATTTATCATTTTTGCCTATTTTATGCATTTTAATGAATATTAATGTGTCATGGACCAATACTCTTGTGCTGCATTGTTTACACGGGTGGATAATATATGTAAAAAACTGTATTTAAAGATAGTTCCTAAAAAAAAGAAGCATTCCTACCAAACCAATGGTTATACATTCAGACACGCTGTGCTAAATTCTTCTACATCCTGATGAAGTGGCTTCTCTTTCTAATCATGCCTTTTCATTGAACTGCACGTGTTAATCTGCTCACTGCCTGGTTCCTTTAGAAAATCTGATCACAGTTTGTGCCGTCACTATGAAGAAATATCAAAATGCTTCATTAATGTATCTTTACTGTTACACGCTGGCTGGCTAACATCTTATGTTTCCTTAAATACTGTGAGAGAGCTGCTGCGATGACCCTTCTTTTTTCGATTTAGTCTCAAAGATATCCAAATCTGCGTAGAGTTCCTCTGATGAATTCTGCTGTTGCAGACGCTGCTATACAGAACTAATTTTACAAGTCGGAAGTTATCTGACAACACGGATCACTGCTTGTGTTTCTTTAATCGCCTCCTGCTTGACTCAAGGGCAACAACACACTGATAGCTCCAACAGGGAACTGCACAAGTCCATTTACTTGTCTCGATAAACTGCCTAGCTGGGCAGGATAAGAAAGCTGATAGCCTAAACTAATGCAACCTTATAAGACTGTGTAAGAAATCCAGTTATAGAAATGCAAACGGTCAGTGTACAAACAACCGGCTCATATTCTGTGCTCGTGTTACAGCGTAATTATTTATTGTGAGAGCTGATTCCCTAACAAAGCAATAAAGAATTGCACCATGGAGTGTCTGAGACTACAAAGCAGACACGCACAGCAAAGATGGGAAATATACCATGCTGCTTACCTTCATCACAGCACTAAACATAACTTTAAAAGCAGAACAGTAATGTGGAGATGCTACACGATGCCAGAGTAGCTCAGCACGTGGCGACCGAAGGTTTTAGATTCAACCCTCCAGACACTATAATGACTCATCAATTTAAGGTCCTCCAAACTTTCATCCATGCAGCTGACAAAACTGCCGTTAATACCTGCTGACTGTAATAATGTCACATGAATCTAAACATGTATGCATTCAACTATTATAGAAATGTTACAAGATTTACAAGATTATGTCAATTGACATCGCCATGGTAATTCGCCTGAGATTGGCATGTTAAATTACAGTCACACCTTCCTGAAACTTGTGTTACGAAAGGCTCTTTTTAAGAATTTCACACCTGCAATCTCAACTAACTCATCTGAAAAACGTTTTCCTTTCTGCAGCTAAAGATTTGACATAATCATTGGCCTAAAACTGCGATTAAAGAGTACTGCACTGCTGATGGACAGTTCATTCTCCCTGCCCTGGGTAATGGATCATTAGTTCATCTTTTCTAACTGCGCTACCACACTAACACTAACATGCACCGCATCTGCAGTCAGATGCGGTGCATGTGAAACAGTTGACAGGATGGTTATTTTCCTTCCCATTTTTCACTTCACTGTCGACTTCCGACACAAGAGAGCCCCAATTAGTGGAAACTACAGTAATGAGCCTTTCCTTAAATTTAGAAAGCACAACACGTGTGCTCACAGGGGGGACAGGGGGTCTGAAGACTGAAGTATTCTCTGAAAAACGAGCCCGAACAATGTCGCATGGCAACCATGGGGCTGGTGACCCTAACCTGCTGGGAGAAGCGCTGCTGGGTCTGAATCTCGTAATGCTCCTCTGTCGTCACCCGGCTGACGCTGGCTGGGGCTGCTCGCGGCAACGTCTCCACCTCCTTGATGGCTTCCATGGAGACACTTTGGGGAAGCACGCGGAAGAGTGACGTCACATACATGATGACACTCTTCTTGTCAGGGTGAGGCACCGCCAAATCTGAGGAGCAGAGAAGTGTGTTATCACCACTTCAGAGGCCACAAATACATACAAGAGAGAAAACCGACTTTCAACAAATTCAATGAAAATGAATGCAACACTTTTGGAGGTGTGTGGTTAAGAATTTGTGCAGCCATCAGACGAGTCTGTGTGGACCTATGACACAAATAGCACAAGAGTGTGTGACAAAAGAAAAGGTCTCACCCATACGAGTGAGACCGAGTGAGGTGTAAACGTGGTAACCAACTGCTGAACTGATGTGTGGTATGTAGCTGGAACACTAAAGAGCAACAAAAGCGACACAAAAACCAGAGATCAGGGATGGGTAAATGTGTGAGTCGTGAGTTCATGATTCATGAGCATCATACAGATGTTTGAGGATGACGAAGATAAACGGTGTCATAAATACAGGAATCAGATCTGAGTGTGTCTAAATCCACTCTGCTTTCTGGTCCCATGGGATCCAGTTTTTAATCGTTTCAGTGATGCGTGGTTTATGCATCAGCTTACAATTCAGTCAAATAATCATATAAACATGACAAAAGAAAGAAAAACTACTGAACATACTGACACCTAACATTAAACCTGAGTAATTATCATTGATGGATGCGTCGAGGAATTAAAATACGAAACAAGAGTCTGCTCTGACAAATCCCCACAGCCCTCCACTTCCTGTGGTGTAATGGAGACAAGCCTCAGACAAACAGAACCTGAAATCCATCGACAGCTGAGGCAATGCTCAAAAAGCCCAGGTGGGGGGTTAATGGTGTTTGAAGCATGAATGTGCAGCATAATAATGATGCACAATTGCCCCACTTGCTCCTAACTACCGACGGATTTATTGAAAGATCAATAAAAAAAATCATCGGCTGTGATCTGCCATCGGAAGATTCAGACAAACTGAGGGATGATCACAGCACTCACAAATGAAGAGATTCACCAGGAATAACATTTCTGATTTCACTTGGAATTAATGAGACATTTTACAATACCTGCTAAATCAATAAAGGACTGAAGTTTTTAGTCCATTAGAAAAGTCCGTGCACTGATGATGCTGACGAGTTTGCGTTCAAGTTGCAAACTCTGCTTTCACTGATCCTTTACTTTCTGCCTATTTAAAGTATCATTCATGTTCTCTGTATTTATGTTGTCACTTACACTATTCCTGCATACATTTTTTACTTCCATGACGCAGCTACACCATGACCGATGGCAGTCACCAGGCTGGTCGGCTGCATTGCACCTGGAAGCTGGTGGCAGTTCAGCAGGAAGTTGTGTGAAGAATTGTTTGAAGTTACAAAGTTCAAGGACTCTTTCCTGGCAGGTGAGAACAGTTTTGAACAATCTGTCTGTAAGCTCGTGCATCACTGGCCACGTCCCTCCAGCAAGGTGACCAACATTATCGCCATGACAACACTAAATGCCTGATACACTGTTCACTCGGGCCAATTATAGGTGCATAATTGGAACAGTTGAAGTACAATGAGGGTGGTAACTCATCCTTAATATTCTTGCCTAGAATGACCAAGGTTTTGCGTGTGTGTGTGTGTGTGTGTGTGTGTGAGATAGAGAGGGTGTTAATTACCCTCAGGGTCCAGCAGCCTGTCGATCCCCAGGTGTTGTTCTGCCGTATTAAAAGCGTGTTCCAGCCTGTCGATCACAGACGTCTTCCGCTCAACTGTGCTCCAATCAAAAAGTTCTGGTCTGTAAAAAGATGATGGAAATAAGCCGACTATACACTCACTGCGTCCATTTCTATTATATTGACATCAAGAGGCTCATGAGGCTAATTACTTATTTCATTATTTTTTTGCCCCTACAAGACATCAATAATATAAAACACATGATCGAAAAGCACACAAAGGACAGGTTCTGAAGCAATCAAGGCCCCGGTAGAGGGCCTGTAGATTCACCTTCAAAAAAATGAAATACACTGTAATTAAACCGCTTTCAGCTGAAGCAGACAGGTTTATTTCTGGAGCTACCCTCACTCAGCAAGCGTGCATTTATCTGCCTTGCTCACATGCTAGCTGTGCAAACTCTGTACTCACTGAGGAGAAAGTAAAGGGAATTATGACTGCAAAAATAATAGTTTATTGATTCGGGGCGTGATCTGAATCAGGTGGCTGCTGTGGGAAAACACTGTCTGCATGGTGAAGGCTTTGTAAGCCTCTGATCTCTGTGGTGCTGTGCACAGATGTTCCCACCTGCCAGCTAGGATGTTATCCATAATTACACAAGTTCAGGCTGGAGACCAGAACCCTCAGGGGGTGTCCAGAGAGGCAGGTTAACACGCCCTCTGCTATTCCTCTATCTATTTGCCCTGTTTACAGGCATCTATTTACTGATTATTTTTACGGACTCACTCTTCTGTCATAATTTTACATCTTTTATGCTAAATATGACACGTCCATTGTAGAGTGAATGTGACCATACAGCTGCAGTAAGTATGAGGTTTACGTATGTGATAATATAACACGAAGGCAGGTGAGTTAGTGCATTAGTCAGGCACCACTAAGGCTCGTACACAGTGTTAGTAATGAAATAATCAAACCATGTGAGGTTAAATTCCTGAAGTGCACTTTCACGAGAGGAGCAGGGTCCCTCTAAAACCTGACATTTTAACTGTCAGGACATTTTATAGTCATTATCAGTATTTCCTGGCAGAAATTCTTTACATGTCATATAAAGTCTGACTCTTCAGACGTCTGTAATGGTTCATTCCTTTCATATCAAATGACCAATTAGGTCCAAGAGAGAAGAAAGAAATCTCGTTTTTTTTTTTACTATTTGTGAGCAACAACAGCCGAAAGAAAAATAACGCACAGTTAAAGTAAAGCTTAGAAAAAGTTAGCCTCCAAAACAGCAGTAAACATCCAAGTGGGGGTGAGACAATATGCACTGACACTCCGCACTGTCACATTTGCCCTGGGTGAAACTGGCAATATTGCAATCTTAAGTTGTGCTGACTGCAGCCATTTCTGCATAGACAGAAGCAGAGCATGACGGTAGGAGGGGGGTCTCCAAACAGTCCCCACCTCTTGGTGTTATCAAGTGCAGCTTGTACTTCTTTCTACATTATGAGCAACTAATAATGAGGAGTACTGTTCACCATTCCCAGATGTTAGCTACACAAAGTAATAATCTTAATTAGTCCCATTTCATTAAATTTAGAAGTTTGTCAAAAACATTTAAACAAGATTAGAGGTGGGGGAGGAGGAACTTTTCATATTAATTAAAGTAAACAGATGACAACCAAATAAAACAAAGACTTTAAAGTTATTGCTGGCAGCTCCAGAGATTACACCACAGGCAACTGAACATAACTGAGCCGTCTATCCAGATGAGCTGATTTGTTTTCTGTGAGGTGAACCGACTGCAGTCTCAGCGAGCCGCTGTCACTCTCAGCGAGTTGTCTTCACTTCCTGACAGATTTGGCCTTTTTGTTGTACTTTGCTTCTTAATACTTTGTAGCAATGGTCTCTGATTCTTTATCAAAGCATATTTGTCAAAAGTAACATTTCAATTTCAGCTCAGTGTCAGCATCTAATTTAACCTCGATTATGCCTCCACTGTACTCAGACGCGCCGCACTCTGGATAGCAAACACGCTCCCGTTTTAGTGAATAGCTGTAGTTCCACAGCAAGCATTGCAGCGCGTCTCTGGACGCAGAGATGCCCGAATGTTCAACCATCAATTTATTATAGTTTCAGGAACTTTCTAATGTGTTTGGATTGCGGGATCTCGCAGGAGAAATAGTAACTCTGGAGTGGTTTTGGGATCTAGTTCCGCGGCACTTCAGAGTTGCATCGGGTGGGGTCAGGGTAAACGCTGCCAGTTACCCCACAGTTGCAGCGCTGTGTGACGTGGCGCAGAAGCTTGCTGAGGCGATTGGGGGATAGACATTGTCTGTCTTCTCCCTGCATATTGTTATATTTTCTTTCTATACAGAAAAAGAGATGACACGCGCGCGCTTATGCACACTTATGTATCTTTGTAAGGACTTTCATAGGCATGTATTAGCCAGCCCCTTACCTTGACATCCCAACTAACCCCTAACCCTAGACCCAATACTAACTCCAACCTTAAAACCAAGTCTTAACCCTCAAAAAGACCTTTGAAGTTGTGAGGACCAAAATGTCCTCACCTCTGAAAAATGTCCTCATTTTGCTAGTAGAAGGAGTATTTTGGTACAGAACAACACACACACACACACACACACACACACACACTTAAGTTTGTTTGCTATACCTGTGGCTGTGGATGAGGGCATTGAAGGCCAATCCATCATTCCAGCTACTGGAGAAGTTAACCACGTTGACCTGAGGACAAAGATGATGGATATTAGAGGGCCACCCTGAGAATGTACCACGGCACCAGCTCTTGAACACTGTTGTCACACTGCATTGGTTTCCATCTTAACAACTATATGTCAGATTAAATGCAATTTTTTTCTGTCCAAGTTTGAGCTTTTATTTCACATATGATTTCAACTGCTAAAAATGGGTTCTACATGCAATCTGAAGCGTCAGACTAACGGAAACTGTGCAGCTCCCTTATGATACTGCCACCATAGCTGCCAATCTTTCCATTTCAACAAAATAAATGTTTGAAAGACAATAGTGGAAGATCTGTCATCAGAATTTGTTGACACATAAGTAACCAAAAGAAAACTCTTGTCAACTTTGTCAGTTAGAGACAACTTGCAAACTATTTTTACCAGCAGTCAAGTCTAGTCCTTCTGTATTTTACTTTGGAACTTGAGGTAGTTAATAAACAGCTGCGGTCAGAAACAAGCTTTTAATTCTTGACACAAAGTCTATTTGTCCTTTACATTTCTCAAAAGTCTGATCGGGACACAACTGGGATATTAATACCTGGCCAAACCAGATTTAGAAAACAAGAAATTCTACTCAGGTATTGCTTTTATTTGTCCATTTCCTGGGAAGGAACTGACCTGAGGGTACTGCCGCGTGTTCTGACGAACCCAACTCAGCAGAATCTTTTCACTGTTGGTCTGCTGAAGGCCCGCCATCACATCCTTCATCACATCCTTTACCTGCACATGCACATTAGGGATCATCAGAGACACTTTTCTCATTGGGCATGCTTTTTATGTGTCTTTTGCTGCTATTTCTGATGTTGAACTTGTTTAAATGGTGTTGAAATTTTGCACTTAGAAAATTGTTTTTTCAAACGTGCTTACAAACATTTGGAGCAACTTGCCAAAATTGTTAAGAAAAAAAAAAAAATAGGTAGGTAAATGATGGGATTACATTCTGTAGGTGTTAAAAAACTGAAGCAGTCAATTTAATGACAACAGCGAAGTAGAGGCTTGATGAGTATTTCATTTTTCAGGTGCAAAATAAAAGTTTGGTAACAACGTAGAGACAAGAAGGCCTGGCTCCTGTTTTCAGGTGCAACTGGACATGCTAGACAGAGAAGCAGTCAGGCAAATCCACGCTAATATAATGGTGTCAGTATAACATTTGCATAAAAAAAGACCTTTAAAAAACCTGGTGCTTTCTAGCAAAGTTTGACATGGCCTGTCGGGGGATACTCTGCATATTCACACAAATGCACACATGCAGACACACACACACTGTCAGAAGAGGCTTGCATACACACACACATGCATGTGTGTGTGTCTGAATGTGGTTTCACCCTCAGAGGCTGGCTTTTTGGAAGACATGAGTGACAGTTTTAGAGCACTTGTTCAGCGCTTGTGGGAGGGTGAAAGAGACATTCTGCTTTTCGCTGCCCAGTGGTGCCTTTTTACCCTCCCTCTTCGGTCTCTTACACACAGATTACTTTTACACATTACATTAGACGTTACTCTTTTTCCCTTTGGCTATTTCTCTTCTTTCACTTGTCTGAGCTCCGACTCTCAAAAAAACACCAAACTTTCTTCATTCGCCTCACTTTTGTGCAGTGTGTCTTTCGCAGTCCTACACACAAACACACCCATTCATGCAGTGCCGTGAGAGTTAGCAGCGCTAAGACAAAAAGCTGAAAATATAACAGAAGATAGAATGCTACAGGCCTCAAAGCCACCACAACCAGACCAATAACATGCATAATGAAGCTGACTTAGGTCTTTTGGGAATCACTCACTCTAACCAGAAACACTACTCGCCCGACCCCAGGCCTTTTGTCTCCAACTCTTTAAGTCCTCTCCAAGTGATTAGTATTGACCCAGAATTATGTCTCCAAAAGAAGTCTTAAAAACCATAATTTTAGACAGTGTTAGACAGATGCAAGGCTACTTAGTAGGAAAGAGCAGGAAATGATTATTCGTATGCACATGATGGGCAACTAAACCTATTAATAGAGTTTGTGGTAATTTAGTATCGAGGTGAATACAGAGCAGGGGGCCGTCTGTGTCTCTCACTCTCACTCACACACACACACACACACACACACACACACAGGTTTGTTTGCTCCCTTTCCTCATAGAATGTGGCCTGTCGGGTAAAAAGGGACTCATTTGGGAGTAGGTCACTGCATGCATTTCCACTTTAATTGGAGGGGTCCTTTGACAAAGACGGCAGTACACCCAGACGCACACTTGCACACAGACAGATTCACACACACAGGCAGACACAAAAGAATTCATGGACTGGCCTACGTGCCTGCATCCACAAGCCAACGATACCCTCAGGGACATTAGCAGCTCCATGCAAACACACTCCATTAACGGATGCATACACACCCCACCCACAACCATGCGTTTGACACACACAAAACGCGCACACACACATACTGATTGCCTCATTAGGTCGGTGCTAAAACTGATGTGTTTGAACAGATAAGAAGCTGAAAATAAACTAAACACAAACACTGGTTATGTCCACTTTAAATTGGAAATACAGATTCGGACTGAAAGTTGACAGCAGAAACATTATGTCTATAAAATGATTAAAATGATGAAAGGCAGCAAACAGAGGCTGATGATAAAGAACATGAAAGGAAACTTTGGAGCAGCCTGTGCCGCTTCTGCACTCACATTAATGGAGGTGATGGATTTACTTTTCTCCAAAATCACAAAAAAAAACACAACTGTCTTTTCTAAATTTCTGATCACGACAACACGGACAGGATGTCACATCTTCACTTCCAATTATTTTACTGGCAGTAAAATACTGAATTTGGACCTTTATTATATTGCGTTGAGACCTTAAACGTGTTTGTTTCTAAAAGCAAACTTTTCACCATTTCTGTTTTTTCTTCTCTACTTATTAATGCTTTGATTTTCCATCAACGTTCCCGCTGCTTTCACTTCCACAGATTCAATCCAACAAAGGAGCACATGATCATCAACCAAACAGGCCACATTAAGTTTGTTTGCTTCACTTTGTTCTTGTGATGTGCACCAACATCAAAGTGACACACAAGAGAACTGCAATCTATGCTTCATTTGATTTGTCCATCATAGATAAAAAGAGAATTTTAGCAGATGCAAAGTGAAGCTTGTTAGTCCCAATGATGGCCTCACAGCCGTAATTACAGCATATTTCACTCAGTGTAGCTTTTTAGCTACAAGGGGTCTAAAAAAATCCATGCAGCCCTCTTATAAGTCCAGGTTTTTGTGAGACCAAGAGAAATCATTTCAGAACATTTCTACCTATAAAATTAAGAATTGGATTTGATTAAAAAGCAGATTGAAATCTTTTAGAAGGGAAGAAGTCAAGCTGTGGCAGTCTGATAGGCTTAGTGCTGCAATAAAACCGAAAAGTACTTCAAGAAAATTCTACTTAAGGGGTGTGCATATATATGGAGCCAGGTTTTCTACTTAAAAAATTTATTTTTGCTTTTCAATTGAATAGTTTTGGTTAATAGACCCATTAAAAGGTGAAATGACTTACAGTATGTCTGCATTATCTTTTTACATCACAGAAATCTGGCATTTTAAGAGGTGCGCGTAGATTTTTTTCCCACCGTTCGCTTCATAAGTTAGTGTTTGGACTGATTATCATGCACATTTATTATAATGCTAAAAGTGAATATAGCACCTCTTAATTTTAGGTCTTAATAGTGCTTTTGGTTCCTCAGTAATATACGGTATAAGTAATATATAAAAAGCTTTCTATTGTAAAAAAGTCAATTTCTTTGGCTTTTAAATAACTTTATGTTACAGACAACTGAAAATTACAGACAATCGAAAAAAGGCTGAAAGAGCAGAATGCTGATCCATCGTCTCATTTACACACCTGCCAGTGGAGAATGATGCTCCAGATGAGCCCGAGAATCAGTTTGTGATTTCCATCAACAATGTCTGCTGCTCCGATATTCACCAATTCAACCTGGATGAGGAGCGAGCAGACGGACAAATGTCATTACAGTGAAATTTTCAAGACGCACCCCCCACCCACCCCCAACAACTGAACGCTTTCTCCTTTATTCCATCTCGTGAACCAATAAAATAAAGCAACTGTGGCTTTTGTTCAAAGATCTAATTAAAACAGCCAGCTGAAATATTACAGGAGCATATCTTTTCTCATCTCAGATAACTCATTATCTCTCATTATTTTCATGGGATTATAATATTATTGTTTTTTTATAAGATCAGTGTCACAACCCAAATACTAATATAGAGTTTGGGCCAACGTTAGCATTGTTGTCTGTGCTTTTTTCCACCCATCAAATTCAAATAACGTAAAAAAACACACTACATTGTTTAGCACTGAGAAGATTACAGCAGTATATGTTTTTCTCCCTGTATGATTAGTAGCATCTAAACTGGTTTAATGCTTAGCTCCACCGTGCACAACACAAGAGTCAAGTTGCAGCTCAAAAAAAAAAAAAAATAGCAACAAAACCTAAGA
This sequence comes from Pao palembangensis, assembly GCA_015343265.1. NCBI lineage: Eukaryota > Metazoa > Chordata > Actinopteri > Tetraodontiformes > Tetraodontidae > Pao > Pao palembangensis. Next base: position 3,883,678 of record CM027085.1, on the reverse strand, counting down.
AGAGAGGTAACAACAATGCAAAGCTTCAGATTTAGAAACTGGCCCAAACAAATATGTCAACAGCTTTGTGTATACCGTACATACCCAGTGGTTTATTCTATGGATAAACACCCTTTCAAATATGCTAATTGTTCAATAGTTACAGTATTAAAAGACACTCGACTCATTAAGTCTGTAGCATAATAATACCAGGAAAAAAAGGAGCATCTGTCTTCAAGGATGTTTTACTCACATTGTTCTTCTGCAGGATCTGCAGGGCACGATTGACATTGTTGAGTGAGTGAACACGCGTTAATCCTCTCTCCAACCTCACCTACACACAAACACAGGCACACAATGAGGAGATTACTGACGTGGGAGCAGACCTTGGTCAGAGGTGTTCGGCAGACACGTGAAGAGGCTCAAATTAACCACAAAAGCATTCGTTCATAGGAATAACAATAAGAAAGCCTTTAGTTGTCTTAAAGTGGGGAAATGTTCACTGTCGCTATAGCAAAGTACAAGAGCAGAAACTGAACAGAAGAGGAATGTCTGGAGTGTTCAAGTAAAATAAATTCAAGATACATCAAAATTAAAATGTGAAAAATCACATAAGCATCTGCCTGTCTAAATAACACTAAATGATCAATCTAAAATATCAAAATAAACTTTACATAACAGAATAAACAACATAATGAGAATAAATAAGTGACTGAGGTTATTGGATTTGTGAAGCGGTTGCCCATGGTTACTGCAGATGGACCACAGGGCGAACGGTGCTGGTTGTAGAGCCTGGCAGTGGCAGGAAGGGAAAGAGCTGCCCACCTCCTGCATCGCGTCGACAGGACAGCTCAGGACCAGGACAGTGGTATGTGCTCACTAAACTTCTGAAAGTATGGAACAGCCTTATTTCCATCTGGCAGGGTGCCTCTTTGCTCCAATGAAACGTCAGTAGTTGACAGAAAAGCAACCGTTTTCTAAAACATACATCCCATTAATGTCATTATTGATCTGCTGATGGATTTCACTTATTTCACTGATACTTTAGTCTATAATGTATCAGGTCACCTTCAACTGTCTTCTGTTTTCCTTTAAAATTAACATCCGCGCTTCTAACCATCAGGGGTAAATTGGTCACTTCATAACTTTCAAAGCGGCCTCTGACTCAGGACGCGTGAGCAGACGTGTTCATACCAGCTGATGTCTGACCAGCCCCTCCAGCAGCTGCAGCAGACGTCGTCCATCACACAGGTCTGAGAACAGATCCTCCACAGGCGGCTTCCCTGTCTGAAACACAGGGAATGCAACCGTTTCAATACAATGAGCAATAATTCATCTTGTGCGTGATCTCAAGACAAAACACACACAGGAGGGAACATAACTGTCTCCTTCTGTATAACAGCGGTCTGATATCGGCTGATTAACTGAAACTATTATTATATCAGCTTTGACCTTTGGAACTGTTTTTGGCAGATAAAAACCCATTAGTATTAGCTTTAAATCTGAACCTCGAGCAACATTTCTTGGACATGTAATGAGATTAATGCTCTCGTTCTATGTAAAGGTCAAAGTTTCCGTCCCCATACAAAAGTCTCTGCTTTTCACCGTGTCCAAGACGTTGCTAGAGAGCTTCCCATAGGTTATCACGAATTACTCTTGCTTTAAATGTGAAGATAACAGTTACACCTCAGAGGTTGATCTTTATCAGAGCCGATAACACTCGGATTACAAGTTACTTTGCACGGTAAATGCTGCAGGCTAAAGACGACCCCGGAGTTCTCCGAGCCTTCTCAGCAGTTGAGCCAATCAAGAAAAACTCAATAAAAATGGATATTTGTGGGATAATTATCAAAAAAATATAAAGAAAAATGCCAGTGAGATAATTTATGTATGTAATGTAAATACAGAGTCATATCACAGCAAGCTGAGCTGAGCCTTCCTGGCCCAGGAGCTAAGACTGACAGCCTCATATAACATTTACACCGCTCTGAAAACAAAGTTGCATCTGAGTCAGCGTGGTAATAAGACCAATCGTCCATCCATCCATCTTCCACCGCTTATCCGGGGTCGGGTCACGGGGGCAGCAGCCTAAGTAGGGAAGCCCAGACTTCCTTCATTTTCATTTCAAATTCTAAAAATAGTCTTTGCAGTGAGATGTTTATTAGAAGCGTGGAGCCAGATCTTCATTTGAGAAAAGCTGTTTTCAGTTTTCAGCTAGTTTTTCAGGAGTCACTGATTTTTTTCTGCCAAGTGGAGAGTTTGAGTGTTCAAAATATGGGTTAACCAAAGTCAAAAATTAAGAGAAACTATGAGAAGAAAAAACAGACACTGAGAAGAGAGACTGGCTCGGACAAGACTTTCCTGTCAGGGAGCTTTTCTGGATCTTTGCTGCCCTGTTTGCTGTGGCACCAGCTTCTTCTCCTGCGTTCATTAGCGATATTAACAGAAAAAAAAAACAACCTTCTACATCAAAGATGCACCAGCAAATGTAGTCAGACAAAGAAATTAGCCACAAATGTAGAAATCAGTACAGATGGGATCGAGAGAAAAAATCACTTTCCCCCATGAAGAAATGTAGTCTTCTCCTTTTATCGTTGTTTTTTTCTATGATTCTCTCGTGTTTTTACTCATCCCCCTCTCACACACACACACACACACTTGTACACATCGTTTTTCTCCCTCTGACTATCCTTTTGTTTTTCATCCCTCTGCCCTTGACCTACGCCTCTGAGCGCTGTCCGGAGACCTGGTGTTATTGAGTCATTCTCCACACCGCAGTTCTGTGTGCTTAGGTGCAGGTGTGTGTGTGTGTGTGTGTGTGTGTGTGTGTGTGTGTGCAGGGGTGTCTGTTGGGAGCAGACGCATTACTTAAATGGCTTGTAGACTAGAGTGTCTGTGGGTGTCGATGCCACGTAAAGATGAGCACAGATAAAAGTGCAGCAAACAAGGCACAGACAAGTCAGGAGACGGGTGCATACTTTCATATTACTACACTGGGAAAACAGATGTGCAAACAAACACTCTTTATTTCTGCATCCTGCCCACTCACAGCTGATAGAAATTGCTCTCTTTGACCATTTACTAAATGACGTGCCTCATTTGCTCCTATAAAAACATTTCTCTGGGGTTGATGTTTCTGGAATTATGGCTCTCGCTAGAATCACCTGGAAAATGTACAAATGTACAGCAGAAAAAACAACACAAAACGTGGAGGAGGCACATCTGAACCACCTCTGCCTTCATGGGGAGCCTCACCAACTAATATGATTAATATTTGATGGAATATGGAGGACCTCAGAGCTCTCTTAAAGGCCTTCTTCTGTTGCCTTAGCATGAAAGTTACGTATAACCTGAATCATACAGAGATACCAAATCCCATTTTTACATTGATTACACACAAAAATGTATATTACAGCCTGCCTTTTTCCATTCATGCTGTTTGTTTAACCAGTGCTTCTATAAATATAGATAAAGCTCATTAATATTAGTCTTCCAAAAATGCACGTGACTTCACTTACTAGTTGCTGGTAGAAAAATTATAGCTCAATTGTAAAACCTTTATTTAAAAAAAAAAAAAAGAACAGCAGCACAACATATTTCAGCAGTTAATCTAAACAATTACAGGTATTAAATCGGATGTGATAAATAATTATTTATTCAAGTCTAAAAAACTAAAATATCAGTGTGACACAGGGGACTTACTGAAGAGTATTTAGAAATTGAGGTAGATGGGTGCAAAAAGCTGTGGAGAAGTAATAAAAAGAGCAATGTTTTATTAAAAAAGGAGGATATTTGAGTCATAAATAGGGACTTGAGGCATTGAGACAAGAGGAACGCATCTTCAACGATGTGATCAAATGCCACGTGAAATGGAACATTCAAATCCCCCCATGAACGGCTTTAGAGATAACATCTTCTTTCTGTGGCCATAAAGGCATGAAAGTTTTCTTGAAATTAAAAAAAAAAACTTGTCTGCACACCTCAGGGAGGTGTGTTCAGTACTTTTAATGTTGTTATCACATACCGAGCCCAATGTTTTTAAATGCTAAAAATCTAAATCTAAAGTAATCTTTTTTTATAAAGACATGAAAAGAAAAAAAAAAAAAACCTGAGAGATCTTAGGTTTCTTTTGTAAAACACGATCAGCCACACCGTAGACTGCAATCTGCAGTCTGGGAGTGTGAAATGTGTTCTTTGTGTCTGGGAGCACTTCACACAGCCACACAAGGGTGTAGCTAACTGGTGTGTTCAGCAACACATTGACTGATTTGAGACAACACATGATTTATTCGTCACTAAATCACAAGTTCCGAGCAGAGTTTGTCCCTCTGTCGTCACTGACGGCACAGCATTTCCTCTGTGTGCGAATCTGTGAGACAATTACTTGATCAGTTGAATGATTCATCTTATCGCGGTGGAAAAGCTTGAAAAAGAAAAAACCCTTTCCAACAAAACGCCTCGAGATTAAACAAACAACATCATTGTGTTTAAAATATCATATATATTAGCCCTGCATGAAAGCAAGAAAGGTAAGGTGGAATTGCAAGATTACTTTTCAGGCTGTTGCTGGAGGCTACAGAATCTTTAGAACACGATTATGAGGAAATTTCAGTTTCATCATTTCAAGCTCACATATTGTACTTAATGCATCTTTAATGAACTGTGATGTATTCTCAACAGCAAAACCCCTACATCTGCATGCAGAGGAAACCCACTTGAATTAATGGCGTCTGCTAGCATATGGACAATATGAGTCAGGATCAGATGCTGCTATTCCACACATGCTGACAAGAAAACAGGACTTTAAGGACTGCTGAAAAGTAAAGTGTACTTAAAAGCATGATGAACTCATACTGCTTTAATTATTCATGTAACTGGGAAAAAAAAACAACAACAACCCTGAAACAGGTTAGTAATTAGAGAACCTGAGGTGAATGAGAGAATTTTGAAGGACAGTTAGCCCAAAGTGTGTTTGCAAAAGCCTTTGCAACGTTGCAAAATATGGCTGCAGTATCTTGTTTCTGACGAGTACATCTTAGAGAAGACACAAGTCACATCGACTTGCTCTGCTTCAGGTTCTACATCTGGATCTGGTGATCTGATCGTAGACATTCCTTTCTTGACCTGCCTGGAATGTCTGAGATCCTATGGAAGCAGAGACACGCCCATCCCTGTTTCTGCTCCGTTGCTTTTGGTAAAGAACCCTCTCTCTTTATGTCCTTAACGGCTTCTTTTTATTTTCCAGGATTTATTCATTTTATATTAAATTGAAGGAAAACTGTTGTAATCAAACTTCTTTGACTAAGTATTCCGACATCTAAAACCACTAGGAAGGATAAAAATACATTAAAAAAAATAGAGGTTGAAGCTCTGCACACAACTTTGGTGGAAGCAAGGAGCCTCGGCTGTTCTCCCTCTGCAGGTTATGTTTACTTCCACTTCAAAAACTCAAACCATTACATGCAGTACAAGTTCTATTAGCATTTAGATTTGAAGTTGCTACAAGTTCTCTTTCTGAGGTGACACTAGTCACCCGTGTCACCCAACAGAGTGTGTGCTTTGAGCGCATACACAGATCACCAGAGCAAATGATGATATGAAGTGCTGACACAGGAATGAAATTAAGACTACGCTGTCTTCAGCACGACTAAGCTGACCAGCAGAAGAAGGACGAGGGAACTATTTAGCTTAGACACAAGCCAGTGAGAGGAGAGAGGAGGACTTTCAGGTTCATCTTTACAAGACGATGCACCGTATTTAAACAAGCTTAAACAGGAATGATATGAACTTTTCACTTTGAGATTTCCGAGATCACATCTGTCTGCAGCTTCAGCAGCTGTATTTAGTTATGAAAACGCTTCCATCACAAAAGCAGACAGCAAGGTCTTTTCCAGACCATCTCCCTGTCTGTTCAATATGGATCTGAGTGACCTGCAGCATCGCAGTAATTGTTATTAGAAATTAGTTTGTGTTTCTCCGACCTTGAAAAGTGTTTTCAGTCACATTTTGGTGCATGTCTGAACCTTTCCCCACAAACAAAAGCTCTTATTGAAGAAAAAAATATTTTGAATTTGACTACGAAGGTAGAAGGGAAATGCAACAAAAAGTGCAGAAAATGGTGATAAGCAGCCTAACTTTTCTCAAGGGGGAACAGAAATATGTTTAAGCTTTAAGCTACCTTGTTACACACTCCCCTGCAGTTCCGGATGTCACCTGACACCTGATTCATCTCACATGTGCTTAAATTTAAATATAGAACAGCTTATTAAATTCTGTTTTCATGTGGGTTTATGGAAAGTTGTTTAAGATGTTGCTATTTCAACAGTCTTTAGAGGCTTCAAAAACTGTTGCACAGAATATAAGGTAAAAAAATCTATCACCCACGTACAATGCAGTCGCCCACCCTCTTCATCAACAGTCCAAACGTTCACACCGTTTGACGAGACCTGGTGACTCGTTACCATGTGACCCAACAGACAAAGGGGAAGCACCCAAACTGAAACTAGGTGAACGACCCTGCCAACGACTCTCAGGTGACCACCCGGGTCATTAACATGCCGATGGTCCACAAGGGCTATATTTTCAAGCTCTGCCCCCAGCAAGTTTAGAACTGAAGAACGTTTACAGTCCAGTTGCACACAGAGAGATGTAACTTTGGATAACTATGACCTGGATGAGTGAGAATCTACACAGAAATAAGGTAAAACAAAAAAAAATGTATTTAAAATAACCATTATTAGGAAAGTTACATTTTTAAAGTCATGCAAATTTAATCCATTAAACTGAAACCACAATTTTGGTTAAAATGGCATTTATGGCATGACTTCAAATGCAAAACATTTGATAACAAGCTGGTGAACAGCAAAACATGCTAGATTTGATTTTCATTAAATCGACACATCAAAATGAAACTGCAAACTCTTCAGAAAATCACATTTGGAACACTCTGGAGTACTCGTGTACAGCTAGCAAAAAGACTCTGGAGATTCACTAAACGCTACAAACAAATCCAAACAGGCAATGCTTGGTAATAAATAAAATCATCAGTTCGACAAAATGAACTATTGTTTATGGAAGTTCTAGAAATTAAATTTTATCAGTGTCAGAAGAACATAGTGAAGTATAAAGTCCCTTGTGTAGTCATTCCAAATCGTTCTTAAGCCTAAATAAAATGAAACCTATATTAAAAATGACAAAAACCAGACAGTATAGCTTAGCGAAGGCCTCATTCAAGTTCCACAAGCAAGTCCTGATTGGATGTTATTTGTAACCCCTAATGTCATCCCAGGCAAGTTTTTCATGCAGGGTTCTTTGACCATCGTTAGGTCAGTTTAAGGCAGTTCAATATCGCCCGAAGAAAAAAAAAAATCCTGTCTAGTTACATCTCTGTAACTCTGATAAGATAAGCTACCATTTTAACCTGTCAGACCAAAAATAAACAGTCTTCAAATTCTCTAAATGAATGTACAGGTGAAACGCAGGTCAGTTTCACCTTCAGGAACTGGAACCTTTTTAGAACATCATGGATCCCTCCTCAGTGGCTTAGGGATACTGGCCACATGGGAATAAAGTCGGTGTGAGTGCGGCTTTGGGGTCTCGGTCGAGGTGATGCTCTCACTAAAGTAAAACTGATGAAAACAAGGCGTCTAATCCTCTCATCACACTCCGTGGTAACCTGTTCTACAATAGAAAGTTCGCATCATTCTGGGAAACGTGAATACTGAGATGAACATACAGTATCAGTAGCGGCAGCAGAATCATGTAAAAACATTAAGGAGAAAATGATATATGAATAATACAGGAACAGACTCGGTGGAATAGGATCAGCTGCTGCTACTGTTAAGCTAAGTAGCAGCTGTGGCTGGTAAACAAGAACATGAAAAAGCCGAGATTCCTGCCCTGGTGACGGATCCACATACATTCCTGGAGTGCAGCTTTTTATGGGTTGCCGGGTAGCAAATCACAGTAAAAATCAGAGCAGACTTTGCTCCAGTGCCACACAGCTCTGTCTTTTTTATCCTGCACACTTCCTACTCCTGTTGTCACCAATCCATCAATCTCCCGCTTCACCCACCCCGACTGCAAATGTGAACTTTTGTTTTCCTCTCTCTCTTCTACCAATATTATTTTGTCTCCTTCCCTACCTCCTTTCATTTCCCGCCTGCTCTAATCCGGTTTTCTCCCATCTGATCTCTCATCTCCTCCCGAAACCTGCATATATGTGAGCAAATCATGTTTCTTCCTGATGTTGGATGGATGAGAGGAACTCCTGCTTATTGCTCCCCCCTGGGTGGATCAGGAGAAGATGAGAAAGTAGAAGTAGAAAGAAAAGTTGGAGTAAAGAGGCAAAGACAAACAGTCTACTACAGTTGGAACTCCGTAAGAGGAAAAACATCTGTTCTTTTAACGATGTTTTGACTTAATTTGAAAGTATCTGATTAAATGCTGCTTTCTGGTAATAAAAGTAAAAGCTAACATGTAGTTATATATGCAGGTGAATATAGTGAATAATGACTATACTATGTTTTCTCTAGAGGAGACACTCAGCGTGAAAAGATTTACCACGGCAATGGTCACTTCCTGTGACCTGGCAATCAAGCAGGAAATTGTGAATAATAACATGATGGAGTGTAGTTTGAGGGAACATCTTCCCAGTGGGCAGAGCTGTGGTCAGAAAAAAAACCAAAAACATGAGCAGCATACCTGCTGTTGGACAGCTCTTGGACTTACAAGACTGGACTTCCAAAGTGTGTGTGGGGAATATGGAATTCTGGAAGATGGCACCACTTCCAGACACAGAAGCGTGACTCTTTAGGAACACAGCCTCACAACAATCGTGGTTTCTTTGAAATTCTGCAGGCTTTGTGGCTGGTGTACCTTCTGCTACTCCAGGAAGTGCAGAGAAAGCTGATCACATACTTTACCCTCACAGCAGACCCTTCGAAGCAAACACATTCTTCTTCATGTTCAATGCTTGTGTTACTTTGAAGCAACAATGGCACGTAGGCTAAATCCAAGAACAAGATCACACTGTGTGCAAGCAAAGCTGAGGAACAGAGGCCATGATGAATAATAGAAATGCTCTTACCTTAGTCAACTGTGAGTTTACCCATTTTGTGAAAGTCTTCTTCTGAACATCTTCTCTTTCATCTGCAGGGGGATAAAAGAAAACGCAGTTACACACAAAACTTTGAGCAAGGGAGAGAGGGAGAGGCAGGGTTAGGTCTTACATGAGGCAATCCCAGAACATAGGTCATGTGAGATCCAGTGCAGCACATCAAAAAGAAGATATGAAGCTAAAGTTGCTGTGGGCCACAAGCACTTCCTCTCATCTCGCTCTGGGCTAACTGCACGCAGACTGAGAGGAGTCAGTCAGCACAGGTTACAATCGTCAACCAGCCTCCCAACAATTTAAAAATCGTTAAAGTCATGATAATCACTGTGGAGCTGCTTACTATGAACTCCTAATGAACAAAACCAGCTATTGACTGAAAGATACACCCTCATTTTCAATGCAGCGGACCGAGGAGAAGTCACGGACATGGACCTGGCCCTTTTTGTGTGAATCTTTTTCGGAGCTGCTGTTATTACCGTTTAGCCTTGAAGAGCCAATTTTTTGACTGAAGAACTATTTAGAAAGGCATTAAATAGTTCATGTTCTTTGCCACAAACGTCCATCAAATTGCCTTAATTTCATGGAAAATACCCGAAGGTCAGTGTTTATTAAAACAACACCATGACAACCGCAGCTTTTGTGAGCATAACTCACTGGAATTTAAATTTCACTGGATAGTACGTAACTTAGTGGGATGAAAATAATCCTGTAACACTACAGACGGTTTCTGCCCCTTTTGCACAAAACCGCAGAAATTCATTGAGAAACATTTTCTTCCTGCAAAGTCTTCCATCTGATTACAAGGTTGCTTTATTTGTTTTAGCGCAGAATGTGGAACAGCTGCAGTTTAAATGCAATTCTCATTTTGCCTGGAGGCCATTTTCAGCGAAGGACCTGTCTAGATGAGACATCCGTGCAGCGCGGCCTGAAACGTGCATTGTAAATCGACATGACAACCTGCTGACTTATAATAACACCTCTCCCCCGCCTCGCTCATTTGGTTGCAAATGGGGTCACTTCCCATTATTAGAGATAATAAATTACACTCTCTTCCAGAAAGAGAACATCAGGTTAAATATTACACCAGCCATGCTAACAGTTCTCTTCCAGGAAGTGTGTCAGCGCACGTGTGCCTACGCTCATGCGTATGTGACTGTGTTGACACTGGCCGGGCATTGACTAATAGGGCTGTAAATGAAACTTCTCCGTTAATTAAAAGGTCCAACATTGAGTCGCACGCTGTGTTGAGGTACTGGAGTCACACTTAAAAACAGAGAGAGAGAGAGAGAGAGAGAGAGAGAGAGAGAGAGAGAGAGATGGAGAGATGGGCCAGTGAGCAGTGAAGCATAAATGAAGCAGAAGCTGTAACAAACAATCTAATCTAAATCAGGTAATCCATCTCCAACTGTGTGCTCAGCGTGTGTGTGTGTGTGTGTGTGTGTGTATGGGTCCAATGACGTGGAATTCATGAGTTCTATTAAAAATCATGTTCTGGTAAAATATGGGTTGTTTCTTACAGGAGTGTGTGTGCTGCAGTTAAATGGATTTAATGAGCAATAAGAGGAACATATCAGATTTATTTGTGCTAGCTAAACAGAGGTTCATTTCTCTGTGCAACTGCTGGATCATCTCTTGTTCATTATTGACTCGCTGGGACAACACACAAATCTTTCCTGACATTGCAATCGCAGTATTTACACTTCAGTCCCGGTATTTCAACACACAAACACACATTTCCCCCTGTTTTGTACGGCTTCTGCTCCGAGCACAAAGTTGGAATTGAACAAGTAAAGCACAATTTTAAGTGCCAAAACATCAGTCAGTTCAAAATAATTTGCAATTAGCTCAGTAGGAGGCCTTCCACAACTGTGGTCCTGCTTTTATATGTGTTACTCAAGGGTAACGCTGAAGTTCTGAGGTCCCACTTTCCATCCTCTTTTATTGAAACAAACCAAATCAAGATGATCTCATTTGGCTAGAAATGTTAGACTCTGTGTGCAAAGTAAATTGTGTGTGCTGTCAACCAAAATGAGGGAACGTGTGGAATTAGCAGGGAAGACAGGAAGTCTGAGGCACGATCGATAGTCCATTTAAGCAGACCATTGTTCTACCAAAACCTGCAGCGGCTCCACACCCACCCACATAAAGTTATGCACGGACACACACAGCCACATACTGAGACACACGGTCTCCTCACATTATCAACACGCATCCTGTTAAGGAGGTGCTTTGTCCAGGTTTTAGAGGAGGTATCACAGAGAAAAGAAGAAGAGAAAGAGAGGAATCCAGTGCAGCGGAGTGAACAAACAAAAGCAGGAAATGAAGCCCGGGACCTACTGGACCTGGTGTGAAGAGGTAAAAGAAGAGACAGGCTAAAAGGTAAGATTAAATTGAATCGTGAAAAGTCGGGGACAAGAAGAAGGTGGATAGAAGAAACAGAAGAAAAACATGAAAGCACAGCAGATGGAACACCACAAAGAGATTTCAGCTTCCAAATTGCTCAACCACTATTTCAAACATACAGACAACAGTTATCAGATATGAATACATCATCTGAAGCTTTAAAGGTACCACTGAGTCAGCAGCGACACACACACACACACACACACACACACCAGGGAACAAAAACAAGCACGTTCACAATGAATCGTCCACTTGATCAAACGACAGCTTCTCAAAATCTGCAGGCTCAAGTCAGCGGTGCTCATGCTGAGCAGCACACGCGAACAAGGCTGCCTTTCATTTTCACCTTGCAAACGATTCATGGCCAAAAAAGCTCCAACAAGCTGTTGACTTCCTTAAAAACCAGGTTGGAAGAGATTAAGGACGATATAATATTATATGAAGTCAGACAACATGAAAAAGAAAAGAAGTTGGCTCTTGAGTTAATGAAAAGCTGACAAAAGTTCACAATTTAAGCAAATTAAAACTATAAGAAAAATAGAGTTCTGATGTGTCAACAGCTGATTGGTTTGATGCATTGGTTTTTAAATAAGACAGCTCAATATAGATGACACAAATAACAATAATATTCTAACTAAGATTTGGTTATTTATTATTGCAATAAGAGAATATAAATGTTCATTTGTTGCAGCATTTAAATCTAGAGTTAACGAGCCAGCGGGGTGCACTGATAACGACGGAAATCTTTTCTGGAAATCCTGGTTGCCTCCAGTGGGACTAAGAACTGCTGAGTGAGCAATGATCAGTACCTGGGACAGTTCCAGGATCAGCACTCTGGACAGCTCCTGCAGCCACGGAGCACAAACGCAAATAAAGGCGATTCATCACGTCATTGTAGCACATCTGAGGGGTGTGAAGCTCAAATCAACTGTGGGAATTAACGTCAGATAACGACAGTTTATTCGCTTAAAATCAATTCAACAAAAATAATAAAAAACAGTCTGTCTAAAAGTCCGAGTCCGACAAAAGTCCGAGAGTAAACACAAATTATAAATACGAAAAGCTATAATTTTCTCTGACTTTGTTTTGTGTTCCTAAGCAAACTTTTTAAAAAATGTAAAGTTACAAACCTTATATTCTGATGATAGTGGTTAAGGTTAGACTATCTGTCATTTACTACAGCAGATAAACAGTGTCTTTTTTTCCCTAAACAGTATTTAAAACAAGCTGTTTTTGATTAGTTACAGACAAATTTACTGATTCCGTCTGTTGAATCTGGAGATTCAGCTTTTTACATTTACGTTTATAGCTGTCTGCGTGAGGCATATGGGAGATGAATGCTTTTTCCTTTTAAATTCAATAAATGGAGAGCATAATCAGAACGTTGAACAGTATGGTGTGACCTCTGTGGAAATGAAACCAGATCATTTGCACTTAAACTCTTTAGTCAAACATTTTTTTCTTTCCACAAAGACACAAAGAAAAATAACAATAAAGCATTTGGGAGAAAGGGGGTCTTAAAATGGACAGGTGTCAATGTTGAACAGGCTAATAAAGTTTGTTTTGTTTACAAGGCTTTGAACAGCCATCCAAATTAGATGCACACCTCCACTAAACCTTTAAGGTGGAAAAAAAAGACAACCAAGGAAAGCCAAAAGGATGGAGTGCCCGAAACGCGCGTTTTTAAGCCATCAGCTTCATAACCTAATGATGGAGAATGAATCTGGAAGGCTGTTTTGATCCATTCTGCTAGCCAGCTGGAGTCTGTCAGCAGAGCTCATAGAACATGCTCCACAAAGACCAGGAGGACCATAAAAAACGGAGGAGGACCACATCAAACATATAACAGTCAGACAATATCATCTTTAAATACCCATGATATTACAGCCTTCCACTCGTATTTAACTCTTCGCTCATGCTTGCCGAGATAGTTGGTTATGTCAGAGACAGTCTTTGAGGCAAAGCAGACATTCAAAACTGCATCAAGGTTTAAAGTAAATAGAATGATTAATATTTTACCACTGCAACAGGCATTATTCATGTCTTCTCTAATGACTCTTGTTTTCAAAGTAAAAAAGGACAAAGACAGTGCTGCTCATGAGGTGAATACAAATCCATAAACACAATTTAAACTTCAGCCATTATATCTGAGGCATTTAGCAGATGCTCTGGTGGAGGGTCACTGGCTGAAGGACTCACGTCATCAACTTTGTAAAAGGTAAATTATGACTTCACCAGACGTAAAAGTTAGAGTAGGTATAGGGCAAATCTACATTTGAAGTTAGATCAGCGTATAATAATGAATCAAACCTTCAGATTTTTGAATTTAGCGACTGAACAGTATGATTTAAATTATGCTCAGCAGTTAACAAACCGACCTTGCACGAGCACCTCTGCGTTCTCGGTGGATGAGCCAAGATCACATTCAAATGAAATGATAATTAACTCAGTCTGACATTTATATGTCAATGGAGCTTAAGCAGAACCTGTGATGACAGATAAGTTCATGCTGATGAGCCAGTCCATCACAGGGGGCAGAAAAGATTCACCACAAGTGCAAACAAGTGATCCATCTCCGTAGCTGGCGTGGCCCAAAACAAGAGACGTGTTTGTTGCTGTTTTGGCACTTGCTGCCTAGCAACGGTCACAGCCATTAGCCATGGAAAGGAATCTGAAACCAAATCCAATCAGATCAGGTCATTACGGAGAGATGAGTTGGAGAGGAAGTGATGGAGAGAGGGAGATACTTGGCAAAAAGAGGGGAGAGAGGTGGGAACAAAGAGAGAGAGGGAGAGGAAAATGTGGACAGAGAATTAGGAGAGAGAAGAGGATGACTGGAAAGAGAGAGGCATGCATGATGAGCTCATGTCAAATTCAATGTCAATTAATGCACACAGACACACACACAAACACACACACACACACACACATAGAAGGACACCTGATAGTAAACTGGATTTCTGTGTGTGTGTGTGTGTTGATACAGATCATCTGCTGCCTGATATCAGATTTGGGGAGGGGGGCTAGAAATAGCAGAGAAACATTATTACCCTCTTTTCCAAAAACATGCCCAAATGCTGCCAGCACGACACCGTTTTCTATCTTTAAACTGATGAATCTAGAGTCTTGACAAGTGTCAGTCACTAGTTTTAAGCTGTGAGGGTGGAGAACGTCTTCCTTCTGCAAACTGCTCTCACAGCACATATCAGTTTAAATGTTCTGATGGGTTTGTTTTTCTTTTTTGTACTGTAGCTTTTGCTATTGCAGGTTTGAGCCTTGGCTTTGTGACAGTTTGACATTTTTAGGTGTTTTTCAAAACTCTTTACTTTGGACAGAAAAGGATTCAGGTGACGATGAACACTGCAAAAAATATAGGTGAATAAATAAGACGGAAGAAGAAAACAGGAGACGAGGAGAAAAAAAGGACATAAAAACAAAGTGAGGAATGGTCAGGGGAAAGGAGATAAATTAACAGAGGAAAAGAAAAAATAAAAAAGAGCAAGGGGTATATCATGTTTTGGGAATAAAAAGAGAGAAATAAAGAGAGGCAAAGCAGGAAAAAGGGCCCAAGATAAACAGAGTACCGTAATAAATGAATGTGGCAGAGAACGTGTGTGAGAGAGATGAGTGAAGACAAATTTCCCCCAGCTGGTAAAACCCTGCTCTCCTCTACAGCCACATCATCCTCTGATGAAAACATACGCTAAGCAAGTGTGTGTACAGACACTGAAAGATGTGTCAGAAGAGGCGTGACTCCTAAAACCATGGAGTAGTGTGTGTGAAACAGAGTGACTGTCATCTGATTTCTTATTAGTCTTTCTTACTCGCATTTACTAATATTAGCAAGTTTGCTACTCAGATTTAAGAAGACATTCCACCTTTGCAGCTATGTCAAGTCATGACTTTAACTCCTTGCTATTGCATGTTTTAAAGGTAAAAGATCACAAAAGGTTCACATGCAGCTTCAGTATTATTCAGTGTTAATAAAATGGCAGAAATGTTTTATTTTTGGAGCTTTTACAAGACAAGTGTAGTTAAAGCTTTGCTCATGCATAAAGCCACTTAAGATCTTTTCTGCTGTCCTGTTTCTGTGTGTGTGTGAGTGTGTGTGTGTGTGTGTGTATTTGCTCCACCTGACAGTAGATCCCACCTGTTCCAGATTAACCCAGTGTGTTGCCAAGAAAGGATTAACCTCAAAACAATCACAGATTAACACACACACACACACACACACACACACACACACACACACACACACACACACACACACACACACGAAACAGAGAATGTGCAGGGAAAAGATATAAACGGAAAAGTGGAGAAAACGTGAGCGTGCTAAACATCTCTGATATTCATGTTAACAATTTTATGAACAAACTAGAGCAGCTATTTCCCATAATGCATCTTGTCATTTATCCCTCATTCCAATTTCTGTCTTCATAAAAGCAGACTTTCTTGTAATTAAGTCTTCTAGGAAGAAAGGTAATCTTTCCTGATGCTGTCATTTATTAGACAGAAAGCCTGGAGGTGCTGTCTTCTTCTGTTGACTTATTTCAAACACCAAAGAAAGGAAGAAAAGCACTGAAAAAGCAGTTTAAAAGGCCAAAAGTGGATAAACGTCATCTTTTTAAACATGTGGATATGCACAGTGTAAATGCATTTGTGAGTGCATTAATCAAGTCACACATCTTCCACTGCAGGTCCATGATTATTTTAACTTTTCCTTCCTTTCCCTTTCTTAAATCTGGTTTCTCTCCGCAGTTGTGCGCTACTCTAGTCTCTCATTTCTCTTGCTGTTCATCTTCAACATCCATGTAATTGGAAAAATGTTGAGATCAACTCTGAATTGAGATTACTGTGCAAGCAACAGCATTCAGTGTCACATCAGATTAAAAAAGGGGGATAAATGGTCTAAAATTGCAGAAATTCTGTTAATGAGACCACTTTCAATGTGCACAATTTTTCTGACTCTCATTGATGCTCATGAAAGTGTATGTGTGTGATATGAATACCCACCAGTCCCAGGGCCCAGTCCTGTGCAGACCTGTTTAGACATGCAAAATGCACAAGCATTACCTCAAGCTTAATGGAGAGTGCTGGTTTAATTGAGTTTTCATCCATCTCCGCTGGCTACCAAAAACTTTCAATCGACCTGTAACGGCTAAAGTTTTATCTCATCCTTAAAACTGAAGTTTTACATGTGTAAAACATGTAAAATATGAGCATAAATATAGTATTGTCAAATTTAACAGCAAAGCTTCAGTTCACTCAAGCGTTCCACCTTAAAGATGAAGGTGTTCTTCAAATGTGTTGCAGTAATAACCTGCAATCACACACTCAGTTTGTCTCCTCCAATCGCTGCTTTAGAAACACATGCGTAAACTTGTCCTCCAATTTGTCCACCCGGCTTTAGTGAATGCCTCCTACTATTTGTTCAAATTTGAAACATACTTCAAACAATTACTGTCCTTACACAGTGTTTATATGACTTTGACAGGTGCAATTTGATGTCAGTGGACACTTGAGACCCAATTTATTTCAAAGTATAGCCGCAAAGCTGCTAAATCACAGGCAGACAGCTTCATACGGGGCAGAACCTTATTAAATCTGAGTCCATAACGTTTGTTAAGGGCAGGCATGGGTGTAAAGTTAGGAGAGCAAGGGGGAGGTCTGCAGGGAAGTTGACTGAGGTGAGGAAATGCATCTGCTGTATATCATTTCAAAACATTATATGACCTGCTTGAATGGTTTAGCATTTGACCAAAGATTTACGACTGATGATCCAAATAGTAAATCTGCTGTGATTCCGCCACCATCATGGATCATTTTAAAGGAGGCTCAGGTTGCAGGGACATGAATATCCCGTGACATAATTATAAAAACCGCACAGGAGCCCACTTACAGTTCGACTGCCGAGCGTTTTAAGAAAGTCCTGGAGAACAGGAATAATGACTTTACTCAAGTGATAGCGAATAGTGATAAGCCCACGCAACTCTTTCAAGACTGTGGCTTCAGGGAAGAAAAAGACATGAATAGAGCACATATTTTGTCAGAGTGTATGTGTTTGAATGAACCGTTCTGTATTTACAGAAGCTTATTTTCCCCTGTGGTAACTGGAGTACAGCTCTTTAAAGCCTTACTCTTCTTTTTCCATTTGAAACGTCTGTGTTTATCTGTGGAGCTACGCTAGCAGTGGACAAAAACAGCTGATATGAAAGTACTGCTGGGGGTGATACATCACCCAACAAACGGGAGCTACAAAGCAGCGGGTGACACCTCAAAATGAAGGTGAAGGCAAACATGCGGGATTTTTCTCCTCCTTGATGGCTAAGACATTCGCCTGGTCTCCTGCATCATTTTCTTCACTTCACCTGCGTTCAGATTCTCCTCCAGCTCAAACCTTCATCCCTACACCTTCCCTTCCTTATCTGGCTTGTCATTCCCCAGAGAGATTAGCCAAAAGACCAATTTGCTTCCTAATTTTCACTTCTAGAGTGTCTAATTGGCTTGAGGGGGAAATTAAAGCAAAGGAGTTGACTTAATAAACTCTGCAGTCTGAAAGGACAGTATGACACCCTGTCACCCCATTACCGGATTTGTTTTCTTTTTGCATTACTGCATTCAGGACTTTTGTCCTCGGGGAAGTGGAAAAGAAAAAAAGTTTAACCCACTTTTATGAAATTTGTTGTTTAGTCTTTTGCCAAGGAGCAATCGATTAGATTTATGTGGTGGACTTAAATCCAAATATATTTACAGGCTCAGAAAATCAATTTGCCTTAATGTTTAAGTGGCAGCAATAAAGTCAATGTCAACCACGGCATGAGAGTGAGATGCTGAGAACTGATGGCAGAGTCCTCCAGGACAGCTTCCAATCCCATCAGCCTCAGCTGTAATTTGTGTTTAATAACACTAGTTAGCAAATGTCACTGTACAGGTTTTTCATTAACGAGGTTCAATTCATCACTGTTTAGTCCAAACCCCTCTGAGTGTCTTATTTTAGATGAGTAATTCAGAGAAACTAATCAAAGCAAATCAAATCAAACTTTATTTATATAGCACTTTTCCTGCATAAAATGCAACACAAAGTGCTTTACATATTAAAACAAATTTAAAAACCGACACACATATGTGCACGTACCACACACATAAAACCCACACACACAATCGGCAGAGATTTGGATCATAAATGTGTGTTTTTCGTTTACAATGACAGCATTAGAAAATATTTCACAACAGGACGTTTCTGCCAAGCTTCGACTGTGCTCTCCAACTCCATCAGAGCAAAGCCTGCCTTTTTGATCACTCGTCCGACTCTTGTAACCACAGGGTCAGGCTGTGATCTGCCATTTGCTTAATCCTCCTTATCTACTGCTCTGCATATTATTCAACTGTCTTTCCAAGCTGATCTGATCAAATTCAGCGTAGCAGTGAGGGGAGTGTGTGACTGTGACCGTGAGGGCTGGCAGATAGTACGACCTTCTTTTTCATGACTGTAACACCACAATGCCCAATTTCAGGCTTTGACATTATTACAGAGAAAGTATTTACTGCAACTATACACATCATTATTGCATAATAGCGAGCAGCAGCCATGCGTAGTTCTAAAATGCTCTGAAAAACATGGTGCAGCACCTGATTAATTGCCTTCTGTCAGCTTTCCAGAATAAAGCCTGGAAGAGCGCCTGAAATGATCAATTACAGCCATTTCTTAATTTCAACAATTTCTTTTTTCACTTTCTTTCTCAAGCTTGATTAGTCACATTATGTCATGATACAGAAACTGATGTGCTGGATCCTAAACAGACCAAAATTGAAGAACGGAGCGAGGTGAACGGAAAAGGACACTAAAGCACAGAAGGCAAGCATGCTCTGTCGGTCAGCTACGCTGGAAGGGAGAACAAGACAATCTCAAAACACTCCGAATGTAACTGTTACTCAGGACATTTTTAAAGTGATGCAAGAACGCATCCAAGCTCAGATCAGTTTGAATCACAGTGGAGCGACAAGCACATCGCTCCAAATACAAATTAATGAGGTAGTGTGCCACGCCAGGTGGAAAATATAGGTTGGATTGTCTTTTATGTGCAGGAGAGGAAATTTTGTATTCTGTTACAGACCTGCAATTAACATTTGCCTCTTTATTAAACAAAACCAGTCATATGAAAACGAATAGCAATTAGAAGTTGAGAGTGCATGAAAATTCATTAGCAGAGTAGCAGAGAAGTTTAAAGAGTGAGTTCAACGTGATGCTACTCCACATTTACCAAAGGCCAGAGATAAGTTTCCTGTTTATCTTGAAAAAACTAAAACTATTGACTTATTGGTTAAAATTATAATATAAAATATTGTAGAAAATTCTTATTAAATGATTAGGTGAAGAGTTAAATCGTTGATAACTATAGGAATTTAGATTTGTAGTTAAACATAACTGTATTGTAAAATATTCTGTTAAATAAAATACTTGGCAATGTCAATGTGCTTCAATGTCAATGTGCTTCTCACCTTTTCTGGTGAACTTGAAGACTTCCTAGCCTGCAGAGCAGAACGCTGTGCTAAAAGCCTCCCTGACCGAGGAGCAGAAAAGTGCAGGACTACATCTGTGGGAGTGCTTTTTTTAAAAGTCAAAGGTGGAAAAACAACTAGGGAACATTCAGGTGCAATCAAGCGTATTTAAAGCTTCATGTTTAGGATGGTCTGCAGGATTCTGAGACATTTAGAGCTGGCTGAATAAAGAGTGAAATATGTCAAATCCAGGTCAACTTTTATTACAGAGACAGAAGTCAAACTTAAGGCCTATCAGATCGAATATAACTTCATGACTCATGATGCTCAAATCATGGTCATTAGTGCTAATAATTAATCTGGTGCTACTGCAAAATGTCAAAACTGACTTTCAGCAAACATGACTTTGCTGAAATAAACAAACTCTTCTTGAGTTACATGTTAGCCCAAGAATACTTGTGTTAAAAATCATGTCCAAACTCACTGACTGGAGGAAAACAGGTCACAATGTGGTCAGTCTGATACCAATTAGAACAAATGGAACCAGCCTAAAGTGGATTGGCTTGAAGCGAACAGAGCGGCTCTACCATCAAACACTGCCTAATGAGACACCGGAGAGGAAGAGCATCATTAAATTGCTGACCATGACACTATTGTTCCTGGGGTAATTACAGGCTTCTGTGCCCCAAAAAGGTTTGTTATGTGCATTGGTTCCTGTTTATTTTTTTACTTATGGAAAACTCTTCTGCTCCCCTGCATTTACTTTGGTCACAGTTTGGCTTAAATCTGGACCAAACACGCCAGTTTAGCAAAGCTAAGACTGATGAGAAGCTCATCTTCATCATGATAAAGACAAAAATGGAGCAATGCAGTCTTCTCATAGTTTAATAAATAACTTGATTTAAATTTAGTTGAGTCTTAAAGTGGCTTGTGCGGGCTAGGGGTAAATTATTTATTGTAAGAAAATTTAAGAATACAGACGAAAGAAAAATCTTCTAATTACAATATACAGGAAAATAAATCATGTCATCCCACATTGTGTCAGGAGTGCTTTTAAACCCTCATGTAAAAGCATCTTCCATCATGAGCCAATAGAGATAAGCTCCAGGATTTAGACGGAAAACACATTTACTTCATGTAAAGGACTGTCACTTTGAGCACATCGTGAGACATAAGTGGGAAGATGTCCTTTGTTCTTGCTTTCTGGTCGAGAACGAGCACTTTAGATATGTTTTTTTACTCCCCCGACTGGTCTTAAAAGCACGCTCATTTGAAAGCTTTATGTAAAAACAAAGCAAAAAAAGCCACCTCAGTTTTCTTCTGATCTTCACTCACTGTCCTCAAACATCTCACCACCTTCGCTGTGACGCCTCCTCCCTCCCTGTGAGTATCTCTTTATCTGTCTCTCTTTCACTCTGTCTCATGTGCATAGAAATACTGTAACAGGCCCTAAAAATATCAGCACTCCAGCTGAGGGAGGTGAAGACAGACACGCTGGAAGTTAATCTGACATTAGAAATCGGCACTACTTTGATTGTCCACATCCTCCACTGGCAGGATGCTCTCCAAGGCTCCCACACTACTCTTGCTTTATTCCTCTCCTCTTTGTCTCCCTCTTTTAATGTCAGCCTCTTAAGCTAAACACTGAATAGGTCAACAGTACATGTGCCATTTCCTCAGAGAATCAGAATCAGAATCAGAATCAGAATCAGAATCAGAATCAGAAGGGGGTTTATTGCCATTGTCAGTGAACAGAATTCGCAGACTAGGAACTTGCTTCGGCGTAAGGTGCAACATAAAACACAGAATCTAAAATATAGTCACAGAATCTAAAATATAGTCTTTTGAAATAAATACACAAATATATCCTGCGTATAATAAAAAAAAAAATCTATCACTCTACTTTCACCTTGGACTGCAAACATGCAACGATAAAATGATGTGACTTTTAAAAGACCATGTTTAGGCTTGTGGAAAATAACCCCGATACGAGACTCGAATTCATCAAACATATAAAATCTACATTTACAAGTCAGATAGTGTGCTTAAAAGATCTAAACGTCAAAAAGAAAGTAAAACCTGATGCTATCAAGTTGTATTAGCATTATCGGAAGTTAAGGATCCAAGGTTGTTCCCACAGACTCTGCTTTTAAAGTCTGCTCAAGACAGAGATAATCTCAAAACTATTTACTCCGAGCCTTAAGAAGACCGAACCTTCGTGTACATGCGACGCTTACATGTCAGGAGTACCTGTTTCACACAGACCTACATATGGTCGACCATGGGTTGGTATGTTGTATCAGCTTTTCTGGGGAAAAATATCACGGAGATGCTGAAATTGCAGACAGATGACAAAAATGTGTCCGATCGTTCAGGCAGAATGTGATCGTTAATGTGGCGTTGCACAATTCCACATCCAATTCTCTAATTATTCAGTGGGGGAACTAATAAGTGTGATAACAAAAGGACCTTCGGGGGGTTACCAAGTGTTAATTTAAACAATAACTTAGATCCTTATTACAAGATCGATATCAACTCAATACGGACTGAAATCATGATAACCAGAAAGGGACTGTGAACATTTTCACATCATGCTGGCATCCACTCGGGAGCCGTCTCGCAGTAACTCCAGCTCTAACTGTGGCTTTGTCTGTCACTGTTTCTGCCTACAATCCTCATCCTGGCTTTCTCATTGTGACCTCGTGCAGAATCCACTTTGCCTGTGTGAATATTGCTACAGAAATAAGAGCCTGAACCTGTAAAGGGAGGGTCTACTGCTCCAGCAAATCCAGATCCCCAAAAGCTCCACCTTTCTGCACGGTGCTGCTGCTGCTCCAAGCACAAATCACCTTTAGTGATGACAGCAGCTGATCAATAGCCTGCTAGTCCTGTCACGCCTGTCAAGTCAATTTCCCACTAATTAATCCAGTTTGAACACGAGTCTCCCTGAGGAACTATCTGAAGTTGTTTATTGGGCACTTGCTACATTACTGCAGGACTACAGAGAGCAGCAGAAAAACACCCAATGACACATCTGGAGTTTCCTTGGCCCATTCAATTTTGCTTTTGGGCTTGTTTAGTTATTCCTGTTCTCAAAATGCAAAAAATGTCACATTTGTCTTGACAGATAGGGAGTTTATTAGCACTTCCAAAAATTTCTATCATTGGGTACGGAGAGTACCCAAAGATTCTTCCAGAAAAATTACAAAATTTCGTAAAATACAGATGAAACAAGTTTTCAAATAATCTTTGCAGTTCTGGCTGTACGTGTCAAATCTGGCTAATGTGCACATAGAGTTTCTCTTTTCAGTCAGATAAGCACAGCTACTCTGATCCTCCACAATCTTCCATTTTCTCCAACCCAGTAGAGATTAATGCTCACATCAGTCTGGACCATCTTCAGGTATTTATTCACAGTTCAGAACACAGACCCAGTGCACACGTACGTAGATTACAGCAGCTCCTTCTGGATTCAAAAGCCATCTGAAGGAAACAATCACAATATTGAAGTCCTGCACCACAATTCACAAGAGGCTGTAGGTTTCATAATAGTAACGCACAAGAGAACTATACTCCTGTACTAATTAGTGCAACAACAATGCATGTGCAAGAGTACATGTGCAAAGTAACACGAAGCAAAATCCCTGCAATAGCAGTACATGTGGGAATTTCTGTGCTTATTACAACTTTGAAAGCTGCAGGGCAGGATTTGAAAACAGTTTTTGGCAACTTTAAATGCTTTGAAAAGAAAAACAGTGTTTAACCAACAGCAGGATTTGGACCCCCATGGACAAGATAGAAATTCACCTGTCAGCATATATGTCTATATAGATTTTGCTCACAGGTTATAGGCATATATATACACATTCGTATATATACATATATAGATCTATATATAGATCTATATATAGATATATTTATACACACACACACGCTTTAAATTTCTTCTACTTCCTCTCCCATGTGTTTCCTTTTGCTTGTTCTAACAAACAAAGGCAAACATACACTTCAGGGGTCTCTCCCAAGAGTAAGTGTCATTGGACATTCTTCTGTTTCTGTCTCTAATACGCACACACACACACATGCATACACACATGCACGCACACGCTCACTGACGCGCGTGCAAGCACACGCACACACACACATACACAATGCTGTGGCAATCTCCATTGGGTTACCTATGACTGAACTCTCCTCTGGCGCTCTCCCACCCCTGCCGTGACCCTATAATGATCTTCCACACCGCACCATGAGAATTCCTGTGAGTACACATGGTCTCTCACACACACACACACACACACACACACACACACACACACGTACGCACTCGCTCGCTCACACACACGCACGCACGCACAAGCACGCTCACACACATGCACGCACACACACACACGCACACACAAGCACGCTCACACACATGCACGCACACACACACACACACACACACACACACGCACACACACGCACACACACGCACGCTCACACACACGCACGCACACACACACACACACAAACCTTCTCTCCGAATTCCCACTCTAGGTCAGTAATGATCTGCAGGCACTCCATGCACTGAATCTTTTAACAGTCCACTCTTCCACACAACCTCAACGGAGTGCAGAGAGAGAGAGAGAGAGAGAGAGAGAGAGAGAGAGAGAGTGAGTGTGTGTGTGTGTTTTCCTTCTAGTACCTGTATGCATCATTTTATTCTTGCTTGGACTGACTTTAATTACTGTGCATTTATTGCCATTCCAGGAAGGTGGCTGTGCTTTGACATATTCTTTTAAATTCACATGTATTTTAGGTAAAAAAGCTTTTATTTATTGCAGTGCAACAAGGGAGCAGTAAACTTGCTGCTGGCTGTGAATTAACTGTTAATTACATGGCCTATGATAGAAGGTTTTCACTAAAATATATTTGTGGCTGGAGCGTGTGTGTGTGCAGAGTGTGTACTGAGGAGTCAGAAGTGTCAAACCTAAGAATTAAGGACTGTACAAAGACACGATGGCATTCCAGTCAGTTCTTACTCAAATGTAGTTTATAATGCACTGTCCACTTCATATATTGTATATACTGTGCACCGATGCATTAAAGCTAGACTGAGGCGCTCCCTGGACATTTTCGTTAAGAGAAGGAGTCATATTATTAATACCGATATGCAAACAAAGCAAGTGCACAAACGCTGCAGAGCATAAAGACCATGACAACACACAGTATGCCTGCTTCTTGTTGTAGATAATTTTATCATCTCTTCTACATCTCCATTTCTTATTTGTTTCCCTCTGTCTCTTTTCTCTTCTTTCCCTCCTCTGTGCAAACGACTGTAATCAGAGATATTGACAGGCTGATTTATAGCCATGATAATGTGGAAAATCAACCACAAGACAATAACAGAAGGACAAACAGAGATTCCTGTCATCTGCCCCTCGTAGCCGTTATCTGACAGGAAGGGCACGGACACTCAAAGGACAGGAAATGAAGATGTGGTTCAGACTATCAGCTCCTCGAGGGACAGAGGGAAAGGGAAGAGGAGTTGTGTTGCCAAGTATGCCTTATAGCAAAGATAATACACGCTTCCTGTCCCTGAAGTGGGCACCTAAGCCCCAGTCCAAACTTTTGACACCGACCCATTACTACCGCTTTCCCAACCTCAAAATAAAGATTTTTTTTATGCTTTTATTTTATAAAAATCTGTCCTCCTCAGATATATGGATTTTTTTATTTAAAATCTGCCTGCTGAGATTTAATTAAAAAAAAAAAAAATGCATGCATAAATAAACGCTCAACTTTGTTATGAGTGAATCCGACTTTGATTGAGGGAGAGGCGTTGAATGTTGCAGTATTTTACATTTTAATCTTTGAAAACAGAAATGAAGGACAGAAGGAAAGTACATGAACTGTTGTTTGAACCACCTTCGTATCACTCAATCAGCATCCAGGGAAAGTCATGTGACCAGAGAGGAAGTCCATCTCACAGGGCATCTCAGATAAGTGTGATTATGCACTGTTTTCACCCCAAACCCACTCTCAAAACACATTTTCTTTTACTGTCTTTAACCTAAGTGCCGATTCTGCTGCTTCTTTTCACCCCCTACAGCTTTGCAGTAACTTTCTGCTCTACGATTTAACCATTTTGATTCATTGGGAATGCTCTCCGACTATTTCCTTCTGCAGAGAATATCTGTTTTCAGAGGAACAGCTATGATAAAACCACTGCACAATGCTTGCCGAGGACTATAGAACATGCTGTCGAGGGAAAAAAAATACCATTACCATTACTATTGTCAGCATTGATTTTTTTTTTCAAACCCCTAAATTTATGCTTTTCACTTTGACACAAACAGAAAATCTGGACCTCAATATGTGTGTGACTCTCAATATATCAGCCTGCAATAAAAAAAGAACCTCTTCCTGCAGAGGCGCTGATGACAGAAATGCTGCATAGGAATGGTTATTTTTAGCCCATTCTACCTGCAGATTCAAGAAAAACTGTCATGTAATAAAAACTGAGAAAACTTTTCCAAATGCTGTAACACAATGTCTGTTTTCATGATTAATTCATTATTCAAGGGCCACTATGCCATTCTATTAGATTTATACCAGTGCAGAGATTGTGTCAACACTGAAGGCAATATAATCCACCCAAATCAAATCAAACAGGCAGCGGTCAAACTAAATCAATAACTGGAGAAAAAAATAAGTGGAAGTGGTTTGTGTAATGGCTGGACCTGCAGTTTATTGGCCTGTCTGCATATAAATGCAACTTAACTAGAATTCTTGACCGTATTATTTGAGGAGGAACGGACACTGACCCTTCATCTGGCATCCTCTAAAAGCATAACAGCCCTTCATGCACGGATGCCTGTCACTCAATTTTTCTTGAGGAGATCGTGAGGAGAAAACAGAAAAGAGGCAGTGCTCAAAGGTATGACAAATCAGAAGGAGAGCGAGTAATAAACCAAATGAAGTGTTACAGACATAAACAAGTTGTGAGCATTGATTTCCTTGGTTAGAATTGAGTTAAAACTGTAGGAGACCACATGGTAAGGCCCTTCTATCGACTAATAAACTGGCCGTGCAAAGCCACCCACACTGCCAAAAACACAATTGCACACATTCACTCCACACACAAGCCTCCTGTCAATACATTAGATCCACTCGTTTCCCTTTCCTCGGGCACTTTTCCGGGGCTTTCCCTCTATAAAGAATGCAAACACCACAAGTACAAAGTGAGTAAAAGAGCGGGGAACCTTTTTCACCCTTGTCGATCAACAAGACGACACAAAATCAATGCACAATCAGATTGAATTAGAAGGGCTCTGTGCCATATCTGCACCCGAAATCAGACAGAGTGACAGGCAGCACCATAATAATCAGAATTCATCCCTGTTCGCTGCACTTCTTCATTCACCACACAGACTAAAGGAAAGCCCCCAATCCCATCTACAAATTCTGACAATAGGCGGCTCGGTCTAATCTCTGGATGTCATCTATTTGCAATGAGGTTTTCGTTCCAAACCACTGATTCACAACAAGTCCCGGGACCGGTACCAGCAGCAACCCGGGCAGGAATGAAATAAGGAGAAAGCAGAGGTGCTGTTAAGATTGCATCAGTTTTCTGTTGAACGCGGAGCAAAGGAGTGTTAAATTTATCGCGTATTTACCAAAGTTGTTGCTGTTGCCAC
This sequence comes from Pao palembangensis, assembly GCA_015343265.1. NCBI lineage: Eukaryota > Metazoa > Chordata > Actinopteri > Tetraodontiformes > Tetraodontidae > Pao > Pao palembangensis. The sequence goes on along the minus strand of CM027085.1, from coordinate 3,855,997 downwards.
GGTCACGATGACAAGCAAGCACAGCGATCATTGCAAAAAAAAAAAAATGCATGTTCAGCCACAGCAAATATGTCTTGTCTGAAAATAAAGAATAAAATAGAAAAAGTAATTGGTGAGTAGCTTTCTTAAGACATGGATAAAGAGTTCTGAAGTTTACAGGGTTTGGATTCTTTACTTGGTATTAGAGCAATAAATATATAAAACTGCTACTGCACTGACTATGTCACAGGTCTTAAACAACATCATGCTGCTGCATTGACCTCGACTGGAAAAAAAAACATCTCTTGGGCAGATGATAAATTAGACCACTACAAGATGGATACTTTATATCAACAACAAAACTGATCATAAGTAGGCGTTCTAAGTCCACCCGACCCATATTAATTGTATAGTTTAACAACGTTCTGAGGGTTAGTTGAAAAACCAAAAATACTAAACTACCTAGTGTCCAAAAATAGGCTCAACTAGACCTTTATAGGAAGACGATAATAACAATAGGTGAAACCTCTGTGATGGGGAGTGTGGTCACGCAAACACGATAGACTGAATTCACAGGCTGGGAGGGAGGTGGGAACCGAGCGTGGTTATCAATCAGGCAATTAAACGAGAAGTGATGTCTCTCCTGTATAGGTGATTTTTTTTAAATTATTGAAACAGATGCTGCACTATAAATTAAATAAAAAGGGGGCATTTCAAAGAGCTCCACTGTGTAATGGAGCCTTTGTAATCATCTATCTACAGGCTAACCCTGACTATTATGGTGGTAATGAGACTTCATGAAATATTCAAACTGATAAAGAACAATCTTATCTTCACAAGTGACTATCCAACAATCTCGAGTGAAGTGGCAATTCTTCCTGTATGTATCTGTGTGGTGTGTGTGTGTGTGTGTGTGTGTGTCTGTTTAGGTACAGGAAGTAAGCCCTCCTCTCTGTGGTCTCCAGAGGATGCAAGGCAATTTAGGAAGCCTGTGACAGCACAGATTTAAATTTTATATCCATTCCTCCCTCAGCTTCTCTCTTTGTGCCGTTTGCTTTCCATCTTTTAACCATCTTTACTTTTTTCTTTCTAGTCTACAGTTCACTGTGTGTCTGGCTATGCTTAGACTTTGCTTTTAAAGTATTTTGTTAAACATCGAGGTCCTGACAGGCCCTCAGCCCACCTCTCCTTTCTGTCTCTTTCCTTTTTATTACCTCCATTCATTGCCTTTGATGGTCCATTTTGATCATGCATTTACAGGTTCTGCTCATGGGCGACCACATGCAAAGAGAAAAGTACATGTTAGCCAGCGGGCTAAAAGAATGCTCTTTCATGAAGCAACGTGGATGGCAGTGAGGAGGGAGGAGGGAGCTATATCTGTACAATGATAACAGGTGTGCACATTGAAATAGACTAATTGACGGTGAGATATAAACATTCACACACGAGGTCTGTTCACAGCTAAGAAGAGCTCTTAATCCATTAATTGAAATCACTGTACTGGACAGAATACGCAGATACCAAAATAGCCACGTCTAAAAGCTTCAAATAGGTGAGAGATCCCCCCACCCATCACGACATCCACATTTCTGACAGGGATCTCACTATTTAATCTGAACACGCACATTTTCTGCCCACAAACACAAGATGTTGGCAGCGTGTTAAGTGGGGCTTGATGCCTTTTTTTCATTCTTCAATCACAAACATTTGGATAACTTTCAACCAACAAAATCACCAGCATCAATGGGGATGGAGACATTTTCGACACAAGAATCCTTCAACTTCAGATGAAAGACTTTTTTTTTTTTTTTTTTTACTTTATATTGTGCAAATATGCTTTTACATTTTCTACCTGTATGTTTATATCTTTATTTCTGTTATCTTCCGTCTCACACAGCAGACTCCTAGGACACGCTGCACTCACTCTAAATTGATCCAAAGAGTTGTGTCATAAAATGACACATGGCTGGAGAATTTTGAATTCATGGGGGAAATTTAAGTAATAAAAACACATTTGTCTCTCTGTTGTTAATGCATTTCACTGCATCCAATGAAGCTGGTGCATTGTCTTCAGGACAAACAACAACTTGTTCAGTGTGGTCTCAAAAAAAAAAAAAAAAACTTTAAAAACTCAGGTTTTTAAAGCTGCACTCTGACAGCTAGACACCAAAGCCAGAGAGAAAAGGCAGGATTTTTTTGTGAAATGAAAATTCAATGCCGCTGAAACTTTTCAACACGTAACACTCTTTAAACCAGGTTGATGATGATGATGATGATGATGATAATAGCGATGCCTTGATTTATTGACATTTGTACTGTCCACTAAGCAGTTTACAATCCAAGTTGCTGCAACTGCACCTACGATTTCACACCTTCAGCATTGGAGGAACGTAACCATTTTAAACAGAAACATGTACTGACTCTAACTTCATATATTTTTTTTAAAAATGAGGCAACATTTTGCAACCAGTTAGCTTGAGGCTTCAACTTCTGCTGGTATCATTATTAAGCTGTCATTACTTGGTTAAGCAACGCCGGTAGGGAAGGAGTGTTCACCCATCCACCCGCCAGGGTAAATTACTGGTGAGGAACAAAAGAAACCTTCATGATATGTTGCAAAACTTAAAATGACAGCATATGTTTAGAATTACTGTATAAAGACAGTGAAATGTAATCAATCAGAAGGACAATGACAACTTTCATGATTTATTTTTAAAGAATTACTTTTTAGTATTCACACTGCCAATGAAAGTCGGAGAAATGAGATTCAGAGGATGCAGCTGAGCTTCAGTGACGGGGACACACAAATATAATACAATCCAGGGTTAGGTGGCTGAATTGATCCTGCACATCTGCTGAGTTTTCACTGACCACTCTGCCACCTTATAAACTAAACATTATAAACTCATATACTGCAAAATCGATTAAGTTCCCCAAGAGAGCGAAATGCAATAGGCCATAAATCCACCATAGTGCAACGGAATTTTTCTATCTAGCTGCTTTTCTCCTTAGTTTCCATCATCCTAACCTCAACTCATTAAAGGTCAAGCTGTCATCTGTACTTGAACAGCAGCTGGATCGATTGAATAAATGTGACCACCCGGGTCCAAAAGGACCGTGGCCCACGGTGCTACCGGGACCAGTTCATATGCTGTGAATGTGCTGTAAGCATTTCAACATCTTTATTTTTGGATTTTCTCATTTTAATCTGAAGCATTCATCAGAAAGGTTGCAGCCAACATTGGCTCAAAGCATAATACCGATAAATCAGCCAAACATCTGCAAATGTCTGGCAAAGTCGATACAAATGCAAATGTGTCTTACTTGAGATTTTTCTTCCGTGAAAGAAATAGGCCTCCGCTTATTTCCAAACCTTATACTGCTGCCTGTGTGCTGTGTTACATATGGTGCCACAATAGACAGTTATTTAGGAACATATAGAGGAACATCTTGGGGGTGAAAGCACTGCTCTCGGAGCTCCGGCCAAAGTATTTCTAGACTATTTCTGTCATCGGGTAACCGGGAAGGGCACTGAATGCTGCAAAAATAATTTGAGGAAATGCACAAAAGACTGGAAAAGTGCAAACTGCATGTGACAGTGGAATGAAGTGAAAGGGAAGATTGGCTTCAAGGGAAAACATTAAGTTTAAAAGTGTTAAACAGTTACTTGCAAAATGTAACTATTATTTCGACTCATGGCATTAATTTGTTCAAATACAGACACAAATTTAAGCTTTGTGACACCTTCCTCACATTTGGATTTCTGTATCAGTGCTGCCTCACGTGTGCTGGTTTTTCATTTCTGTTTTCTAGTTGTGCTGTGTCCATTGATCTCAAAAGAAAGAACTGCCTCGCACAGAAGCAAACATTTTTTCATACATTTAAGCATTCAGGATAACTTTAATGGTGTTGCTTTTACCGTAAACGTTTATGCACTTGACAACCTTTATGGTGCTGCAGAAGACCGCAGATTCAAACATCTTTTATGGGAAAAATGTTTGGCACCTTCGAGACCCCATGTTTGGCTTTCTGCTTTTGTTTTTATTCTTGTTTTGAACAGTTATAAGGTTTAAAAAACATAACTGGCACATTTCAATGATGTGTTGTGTATTCAGCTTCAAATTAGAATATTAAATATCACCACAGGCTGGAAATGCAAATGCAAATGTATGAATTTAATTATTTCCTCAAATACATACGCTATTAACATTGATAAATACTGAAATGATGAGGGGAAAAAAAATCATTGTTCGGTTGTGATGATTTTTTATTAACGTAGTTCTATTATTTTTATCACGTTGGATTTTGAGTTGCTGCCTTGCTTCTCTTATTTCAACAAGGAAAAGAAAGACCAGTTCACATATTCTGGGGGATATAAATATTGAACAGAACTGTTCGTTGTCTCAGATTAGGGATTCCTTTAAAACCCCGTATTGTGCGTTTCTTGTTGCCAGTCAGTCTACAGCAACAATGCCGTTGAATTCCACTGCGGACGGAAACGGAGAGTCATCACTCTTTTTGGGTTCTATCCGCAGGTACCAACGGAACTAATGGAGTCGCTGAGAGACTCAAACCTGTAATTCAAAAAAGAAACCTGCAGATGGGAATGGAAGAGGCTGAAGAAAGACTTATGAGCCCAGGTATATTAAGAGTCAGCGGGATGAATGTAAAGCACTGTGGCATTAAACTCTGCTCCGGTGTTAAATTGTTGCCACCTGAACTTTCCAACTGTGACAATCGTCCTTTGCGATCAGCACGTACAAAGACGTGCCTGCACTTGCTTCATCATACCTGTATCAAAGAGGTCAGAATTCCTCTGAATTAGGGATTCTGACCTCTTTGATATCATTTAAATGTTTGCATTTGCTTTGTACAAGACTTCAAGATGAGCCAGGATGCTAACATCTTTGCAACTAGAAAAGCCAGTTTACCTCACAACACATTTGAGTTAATCCCCAAATTGTGTGTGTGTGTGTAATTGCTTGCGTGTGTGTTATTGTTTGTGCCATTAATTTTTACTGGAATAAAAATCCAAACACCAGAACTTTGCCAATAACGGAAGTATAAAAAGATGAATCCACAGATATGTTTACTGATGTCTTACTTATTGTTCCACCTCTCTCTCTTTCTCTCTCTCTCTCTCTCTCTCTAACTCACAGCTTTAAGCAGTGCTAACTCGGTAACAGCAGACCCCCCAAGATGTGACAGGGGCACATTAGGCGGTGAGAGGTAGACCGCCAAGGGTGACAGAACAAGAATCATGCGCCACGGCTAAATGGATGGCCGGATGAAGATGCTTTACTTCCCACTGCTTTACTCTGCGACCCCCATCCCTGCCAGACCTGCCTTCTACTCCCTGTTGCTGTGAGCAACCCTGACCCACAAAACCAAGTGCGACACGCGGTGTCACCCAACAGCAGCCGCCACAGGAATAATCAGTCCAGAGACGGAGGGAAGACGTGCTGACAGGAAAGAGGGAAAGAACAGAAATAGAAGTAGATTCAGGTAGACAGAAAGATAAAAAAAGACATGGGTGATAGATGATGCAAGAGGGAGATGGGGGAGGTAAATGTGGAGAGAGAGAAACAGAGAAGGAGATTATGTCCGTCCTTGTTCAAAGAGGATAATGAGGAGAGAGGAGCTGAGCCGAACTGGTGGGGCAAATCCCAGCACACCTGCTGCCCCAGAAGCATCATCCAGGATGAGCGCGCACGGCCACGGCACACATTTATATGACTGTACATGTGAGGACTGTCCTTCCCTGCTGTTATGGTTACCCTTCAGCTTTCAATAAAGCCAAACACAATAACTAACCACGAGCAGAGGACAGCCACAGAATGTCACCGAGGATGTTCAGAGGCTGAGGCAGGAACTCCAACGCTCAACAGATGGAAGTATTGATAGAAAACTAGTTGGAAAGTATTGAACAAGTTCAATGAATGTGTGCATTTCACTTCACGTTTTTTTCAGACTGAGGGAAAAAGGAAAATTTAGGCAGCAACTGAAATATTTGTGTAGCCAGAGAGGAAACCTGTGTAGTATAGGCTCCGAGTCATTCTGTTAGTATGACAGCACAATGGCATGGTGTAATGCTTGAATTTGAACCAAAAAGCAGAGCTAATTGTGAAAGTTGAGCAATTACTTGATCCATTAATTGCAAATTTTGCTTCTACAACATTAATCCTCACATCTGTCGGGATTGGTGTCTTGAGGAGGTTTACACTGACCTCTGACCCCAGAGTGTGGCTGTGGTAATTGGCTGACTGGAGTCATAGGACAGAAACGCTCAGCCACCTGAGCAGTTCGTGTAATAAGCTGACTGCTCCTTTTTGGCTGATCTGTCACATTGTGAGTGGCACAAAATTTACCAATTGGGCATGTCAGCAAGGTCAGATCAGTTGAAGACTGAAGACTGGACGACTGGACTTCCAAACTGCTTTCGGAAGCCTCCCATGAGTTGTTTTTCTTTCCTAGCATTTTAATTTTCAGTCAGACAGGCTAAAACTGACACATACCAGCATGGTTCTCTGCATAGCAGAGAAGAAAATTAAAGTTATTTCATGATCAAACACATATGATAGATAAATGTTGACAAGAGACATTTATGTTTGGGAGACAAATGTCCTGAAGTGGCCTGCTGAATGGGCTTCAAAGCTGCTTTTATTTGCAATAACATGAGAACGAGAATGCATCATCTCTGGCATAAATGTGTGCTCTTATTGTGTTCAGATACAGGCTGTGTTCATCTACAGAGAGTTCATCTACTTACGATCAGGCTGAAGATACTGTAGAGGCAGACGTTACTCAAACTAATCTAAAGCATGATAACCCCTTTTTTTCTAAAAGAAAAAAAGGAGACCATCTCTGATCCACACAGTCTTCACATGCTTACATTTTGGATTTAAGTGTGTGAAAATATGGCTTATTATTCTTGGCACATCAACCTCTCAGGGCTCTTCCCATTCCTCCGTTTGTATGACATCATGCCTCACACTTGACAAGGAGAGAAAAGTCAGGGCCAGGGAAATTTCACAAAATAAGATGCCTGTTGTCATAATACAGCCATCATAGTACCTTATCTCTACAATAGAGGGCAAATTCCTTTTCAGATCATTTTTCAGTCCACAAAAGAATTTTGTCTGGAACTTCAGGCAGGTAAAATGGCATACAGCAGGGGTGTCAAACGGATTCCACAAAGGGCCGTGCAGCTGAAGGTTTTTGTTCCAACCAAGCAAGCACACAGAGTTTGACCAATCAACTGTCTGAAGACTCAGATCAGGTGATTAAATGACTTCAGTGTGGTGTGCTGTTGCTTGCTTGGAACAAAAACCTGCAGCCACACGGCCCTTTGTGGAATCCGTTTGACTCCCCTGGCATACAGTCAAAGACGTCTTTGAAAACACAGAGAACAGCTGCGATTCAAGCTTGCAAACTCCCTACACAAGTTGACAAGTGCTAACTACTGCACCACCGCCCTCCCAGTGTGTGTGTGTGTGTGTGTGTGTGTGTGTGTGTGTGTGTGTGTGCAGGTGCAGGTGCAACAAGTTTTCAGTGATTACAAGCAGGCATTAAAGTAAATGAGACATGGTGGTAGACAGCAGGAAACAGGACATATTTAGTAAAAAAAATGCTGCGAATGCCTACATTTATTTGAAATTGTGTTTGTAGACACCTGGATCCACAGAAAGGAGATGGAAGCATTTTTATGCAGTTATTTCCTTCAGCTTTATTGGATTTGATTCTCTTTGAAGTAGCCTCTTCCTGCCCATGGTTCAGATAATCTTGCTGTGTGTCAACTAAGATGTCCTTCATGCTCTGAGATTGATTTCTAGGTTGGAGGCGTGAAGCCCAACGGTGACAGAGTTCAGCCTCAGAGGGTCCTCTCGGGGCCCCCTCCCAATGGAACAGCTGCACACAAATAAGGTTCACCTAAAAGAACTGGGCTCAGCTGGAGCTTCCAGATCTGTGCTACATTTGCATCCACAGCCCAGGCCAGAGTTAAGACAGCAAGTAGGAGTTGATTCAGTCGCGCCTGGCTCATGGCCACAAAACCACTGAGATTCTCACCTGTCACAACAGCCAAAACAGGTTGAGCCAATTAGCACACAGGCCGGTGGTCCCCTAATGGGAAAAATCAGTTTACAACCACTGTTCACTAGCTCAGAAAAACAGGCTTTCGGTATGGCATTCAAAAGTATTGAATATTTGAACAATTCAAAAAGAGATCTTATCTATGTATTGTTAGCTGTATTATCAGTTTTACAGCTCTTATTTTGAGGCTCCATCAATCCATCATTCTTCCACACTGATGTTTAATGAAAAGTCTATTGACCTGTTAGAACGTTGTAAAAACAAATACGGTAAGACGGATGACACAAAATTTAAAATTTAAAACATTTAAAATTTAAAAAAGATTTAAAACAGAAAAGAGTGGGAGGGGGAAAAGAGGCCTAGTAGTAAATTCTCTATGATGGAGTAGATTCCTTTGCCTTTAAAGGCTGTGCTCTCTAAATACTTTTTTCCTTAATTATTTAAACCAAACACTTCTGATGCTAACAAAGTTTTTTCTTTTTCATCATACTCCTACATGTCCTGTCTATTGTAATTCCCAGAAAATCATCTGCACTAATACTTTCTCATTATGTGCAGCCAACTTGTTATTGTGGACTGAGACTGTGGGTAGAATATGCTCCGCAGGGGAGTTACAGGAGCCTTTCTGCACATCCATCTGCCGGCCTGTTGGCCGCCCCTCCTGGTCTGAGATTCGGGACTTTTCACCCACTGCTCAATGTGATTTACAGATACAGAAAGTGTCTTTGGGGGATGCTGCTAGTAAACAACTGTTGAACTGTGGCTGTCGTGGGTGAGTCTCAGGTGTGAAGCTCCCCACTGTTCCAGATGTAAAAAAAAAAAAACAACAGTAAAAACCTGGGTATACCTGGTTTAAATGCTAACAAATGATCTGCACCGAGAATCACAAGCACGCACTGGCATGTGCGCAAAGACGCACGCAGCCAATGGGAATGCTGAGGAATGCCGTCCCAGGCGACATCGTCTGAACCGCCTGTTGTCATCAGGAGTTTTTCTCACCCCACAGACACCAAACTCTTTCCAGGTCTGCTTTTCTGCGGCAAAACTGCCCTGACATACAGGCAAAATTATTATGTTGACTTTTATTTTGGAGGCGAAATACAAACTGCAGACAGTAAGAGCCACGAAGCTGCTGCTGTGAGTTCAAAGTGTGCGGCGATGCGTCCGTTTCCTCCGCTCTTACCTGAATATGTGCCAGCCTAACCGAGAGCCTCCCCGGCGGATTTGAATCCCTGCGAGCCGGGTCGGGTGTAGCTACTCAATACGGATGAACAGGTGAATTCCGGAGGTGTTCCAACAAATCCCCACCAAGAGTGTGCCCTCTGATTATGGAGGTGGGGGCACGCGCTGGCTGCGAGAGTGCGCTGGTCTGTTCAAAAAGTGTGCAGCGTGCGTGCGCAGACGCTCGGGAATGGTGCCGATGCTGGAGTGCTCCTGGGAGCAGATCAGACAGTGGCCGGCTGTCCTCTACCTTCACTGGCGGCGGCGCTCTCACCGTCTGGCTCCGGCTGAATCCGAGCAGGCAGAGCCAAGCGCTCTCTCTCCCCGTCTCTCTCTCTCACACACACACACACACACACACACACACACACACAGACGCCACACGCACAGTCATTTCAGTCCTTCTATGACTTAAGTTTGGTACAGTTCATCTGTTTCATGACAAGCAGCGCATCGGCGAGCAAACTTTTCCGCACCTCTGCAGATGAAGAGCTAAAATCGCCCCCAAAAGCTGTGTCAGGATAATGAGGTCTGGTCCGAACTTTTTACTTGGGCCGAACTTTTTAGTTTGTAATTCAGATGAGAAGGTTTTCAATAAGCACGCCCCAGTCCCGGAACTCCATATGACTCTGTCACAGAGTGAAAGAAAAATAGCAAGATGTTCTGACATCCTCTTTCACATATCATCATGCGTTCCTGCAATTTTTACCCACAATCCCCTGTACAGACAAATGAAAAGGGTCAGAGCCAGGGGTATAATTACTGTGGCCTCTCTACCGTAAAAATAAAAAGTATGCAGTTTGGACTGGCAGGATTATGAGCTCACATGTGTGGTCTGAGAGGGTTTGAAACGGGTGCAACGCGGAGTTACCAATATAAAGGTTTTGGCTGAGCCTACTACAGGTGAAAAAATAGCACAGATATAGATCTGATCTTTTATGATTTGGGCTGAAGTCTCCAAACTAAAGCAGTAATTATTGTTATAAAATTAACATCTCCATTAACACACCTAAGCTTCACACCTGTACCATTTCTTTAGCTGATAGGAACAATAACCAGCGTATTACTGCCCCCGTCTGGGCCGAAAGGGTAAAACATGCGACTTCTTATCCACCGACATCACGAAGCTGTAGCAATGGTTAAAAATAAACAAATAAATAAATAAATAAAAAAGCTTATGCATTATTTCTAAAAGTCAAACATTTACGCAAAAATACGCACTTGAATGAGTGGATTTTTTAAAATGGTATGCAGTGGTTACTGCTGAGAAAATGCTAATTTCTTCTCTCAGGTCAAAATCCCAAACAGTTCCATTCCCCGCTAAAGGTAATGCTTCATTAATCCAGCTTACAGGCTCCTTTTGTGAAATGAAACCACTTCACACACAAACCATCAGCCTGACTGATGAAGCATTAATGAAAAATTCACAGCTTTTTGCAGTTGCACTCGATCCTCTTTGGTTAGCTGGATGCTTAGCTGGCTGGTTCCTTAGTCCTGCCTTGACAGACGGTCTCAATATGCAAAAATACAGATGACTGCATTATCTCTGCTGCTGTATTCTATATATAATCATCTTTACATGGCAAATGGCTTTAATAATCAGCCAGCATTGTTTATGGTCATTAGGTAACAGTGGCTGTGTCCAAATGAAAACATGTCATGTTCCACGCCCCCCTGCCCCCAACCATGATTACTGATTTATCTATTGTATGTGGACTTTTACCCAACAAGTTCTGTGCTGGTCACTCTGCAACATTCAGGCATCCCAAACATTCATCAAGCCCAACAGCTGGCCTGGCTGGGAAAGTTGTACAAAGTGGCATAAGATTTTGGAATATCCAAATGAGATGAATCTTAAATGAGGGACAATTATCAAACGTGAGGACCTGCACCGCAGCGACAAGATCTCTGCTCGGTTTTGCAAGTGTATTTTTCTTCTCATGACTAGAATAGAATGCTCATTTCCTGGGTCATCTGCTGCTCGGGTAATTGGGTAAAGGGCTGAGAGCAAACTGCATACATCCAGGCTTCACATTAGGGAACAGAGGATAGTAAAAGAGTGCAGTTTTATAGCTGTTTCAGCCTATTTTGTGTTATTATAGAATTAGTCGCAGTACAGTTAATGTGCATAAACAGTACAAAGATTGGGAAAGTGTTTGTATATCTGACATAAATTAGTTGCTACTTGCAAGTTTGCAGAAATCCAAACTGTAGAAAGAAATATCTAGTGTTTTTAGCATAATTAGCTTGTAATAAATACATCATGGGCTTTCAAGAATCTTTAATCTAAGAGTGAAAGAGTGTTTTAGCATCGGTACAGGACGAGAGGAGCGACATCTCTGATGGTGATGGACTGTCATAGCTTTAACTGTGACGTGACGCCTCAATAAAAGACCCAAAGCTAAGTTCCAACAAAGAAACAGTTGTTTTTCTTTTACAGGTCCTCTGTGCCACATATTAAATGTATGGTCTTTGAGGGTTAAACACTTAAAAAGTAGCTGTAGAATAGGACTGTGCTGCCAACTGTGCAGTTAATCATTGCTTTAAATTGCACTGCAAGGCTCTCTATAATTAAAACAGTGAGGCAGACTCATTTACTTTTTCATCTGGCAGCATCAACAAGAGAAAATGAAAAAAGGACCATTAGGAAAACATTAAAAATAAACACATTTGTACATCTTCACGAGTTTTCTGTGCATGAGCTTTAATTTCTCATTTGATTTCAGTCAACAGTCAAACATCACATCAACAAGGTAATACTTTAAAAGCTCCCAATTCCCAAATATAAAAGCGAGTCCTCCTTTGAATAGATGGCAACACCCTGTACTTTCCAAGCTGAAAGTCAACAATCCAAAAAAAAATCACCATGTAAGGAAACAAAGGCTGCGGATAGAAGAGAGGAGTGTTTGGCATTAAACCAGAAAACAATATTTTCCCACGCTGTAGCCAACGCTGTACCATTTCCTGTAAAGCTGAACCAACATCCACCTGCAGCTGACCAATCACATCCCTTCAAGAGTGCAACGTCCTATATGTCATATAAAGTGCAACAACACAGCTTGACTACCTGGAGACATCATGAGACGTCCACAGCAGGATGAGCACCATTGCCTGCCCTCTGTGTGGTACAGCGGAGGACTGGCCATTATTCAGGGGCGGCCGTGGAGGCCGTGAGTCTGCGATGGGAATAAAGCGATCAGTCATATAAAACTAGTTCTGTCAAGTGCTGCCTTATCTGCTCAGCTTTAAACTCCACTGACAGGATAATGCACCGGCTGGTCTGAGCGCAGTGGACTGTGTGCCACGGAGAATGTCCCTGGGTGACTCACAAGTCATCAACAACAGCGCGGTAGTAATGCCCCCGCATCTCCGATAAGAACATGCTGTTTACGGCAGCTGCAAGGAGAAAGAGGTTGCGTTCGCAGCCCAGAGTCGGTTGTTTGACTACGTATTTAGTGCTTTGGTCAAGGTGACTGCGGACGGAGTTACTGTCCAGATGTTCCCGGATGATTGGAGGCAACAGGCCAATCAAAAGAGGAAAAATACACAATATTTTACCACTTTTACACATTTATCTCCAAGTAGCAGTGGTGGTGACAGCAATTTGTCACCACTGATGGAGCTTTAAAACTGCAGCAAAAGCAAAACACGCAGCGTAAAATTGCCGCGACTCGTCTACCTTTACCAAAACTAATGCAAAATCTGATGATTTTTCACATCTTAATGAAATGATAAGAGGCACAAAAAGAGAAAGAAGGACAGACATGGCTTTAATGATGTCTGTGGGGAGAAAGCAGCAGTCTGCTGGTGGAAATGACAATTTGGAAACAGGAAACTGGATCTTACTGAGAGATTAGCAAACTGAAACTGATGGTGACCAGAGGACCCCGGTCATGAGTATTCACACAAGCCTAGAATGGGTTAATTGCTGTAAAGTTATGAAATCACACAGGGAAACATTCCTGCTGTGAAGAACAAGGTCAGGCAGTTCTCGTCAGCTTCATGTTTTATCATTAAACCAGGCTGAAATGTCATAAACTCCAAAAATACAAAGACAACTTAAGGACCAGACATTAGTTTAGCTTTTTTTTTTTGGAGATGTTTGAATATTGTGCTTCCTAGATAAATTTGTAGCAACCAAGACTTGAGACTGAAGCAGAAAGACAGAATCAGTCAGCCTCACAAAACCGGACAATTAGATGTTTAACAACAAGCAGTGGCGGTGAGGACAAAGCAACGTAATAGAGATATGTGAAAAATGAAGCTGTGTGTCTGTGTGTGTGTGTGTGTGTGTCTGTGCTTGTGAGAGTGCATGTATTTTTAGCTGACAGAGTGCAACCTTGTTTGTACAACTAGGACGACAATGTCTAAAATACTGTGCCAAAAACACCTAAATGGAAAAAAATAGCACTACTGCTGAGAGTAAAGTAGATATTTTAGTATATGTGCCAAAATGTCTATGTAACACACGCACACACACACACGTTCACAAAACAAAGCTCTGAATCACAACCTGAATTGACTTTCTAATTTAAACATTTTCGCTCATTTTTTATATTAACCTAAACTAAGTGATTTCTCATTTATTTCTCATTTTATTTGTAAATTACAACTGAAATGATTTAAGTTCTCATTTCATTAAAAAATGGAGGCAAAAAGCTGCACCTAACATGACTTCTTGTTAAATATATACTGAAAAGGATTGACTGTTGTGTTATTTAAATGTTAATTTTAGGGGTATGTGTCTCAGTTTGTGGTTCTCTAAATAAAAAGTAACCATTTACAGTATTTGTATTGATATATTATTGTATTTGAGCTCTAATTTCCTGCCTGTGGTAAAAACTGTCTGTACTAGGAAGCTTTCTTCAACATTGGCGCTTTGAATCAGGGAAACAAAAGGCAGCATAAATGTATTTAATACAGTATAAAATGAAGTTAGGTCATCGTTGCTTCTTTCAGACAGATGAATGCTGGCTTTAGAAAGGGTTTTTCTTCTCCTGTGGGCAGTTTTGAAGAGGATTACCATTAACTGGAGGGTAACTGGACAGTTTCCTGGTGCAGTCTGGAGGAGCTACTGCGACAGACATTACTAGATGTGAGGGTGTCTGTGGCGTTTTCCCTGCGTCTGCTTCGTGCAACACACTGCTGAACAGTTTAGCAGCGTCAGATTGCTCCAAAGACACGACACCGTCATGACTACTGGATCTGACGAATCCCAGCGTGCTCTAAGCCACCTGTGCACACATCTTGGCGCAAGCTCAGCCTTATTACCGCACCCTCAGTCAAATTCCTTATTCTCTCTGCCTCAAATGTTTCCCCCTGACTGCAAATATGCTCCTTCAAACGTGGGAAAGTTATAATTTTAATCTTGCTCGCGTTTGCCAACTTCATGCTTGCCAATCCAGTGAGGGTTAAATAAAAACCCACAAACTAATACATCATCCCCTGCAGCCGAACAAGTCTGCCTGCCTGACACGCAGCCTCGGATTTGGCAAGTGCTCAGTCATCGAGCATATGTCTTTATTTACAGTGATCACGTGCGTCATTAAGCATGGCCATTAGTCAGCCGGCACAGGAAATGGCAGGGATCCTGCTTGTTCATTGGCTGGGGGACCTCATTAAGGGGTTTTATTGGTTTGAAGATGACCTCACTGTGGGTGTGTGGCTGCGAGAGTGTGTGTGTGCTGGCATCGATGACAGATAGAGGCACAGCCGGACCAGCTGGCGAAAAATCCCCGCAATCTGCTTCTTTTTCAGCTGGCTTGGGTACACTCACACTCACACACATACACATCATGCACTTGTAGGTTTGCTTAAAAACTTAAGCACATCCATTTATTTACTACACGGTATACACAAATCTGCAGACAACTCTCGCCAAAAATAGAAGAACTTTTTAATAACATATGCAGAATAAAAACTTGATGATAAATAAAGCTATTTTGAAATGGCTGCTGTGTTAAATGAACGTGCAACAGTTGCCACAAATGATTGTGTCATTAAGCTCTAACAGTAATGCAACACACACTTCCATTCTGAAAGCACCGGAGTGTGTCCTCTCTCTTTCTCTGTGCCAGGGGGAAAAAAATGGCAGGTCATTAAAGAAATTTATACCAATTCTTCAATATTCTCTTAATTAAAATCCACTTATCACCGTTGGGAACTTGAGAGTAGAGCCATTAAGGACAGAGCTCTCTCCAGCATGTAAAGAATATGTGCACACGGCATGTATGTATTATTTTAACCACCACTGTATTAGCACCCAGGTGTGCTTGCATATTTATTTAATTTATGCTTTTAATTACAAAATCTCTTAATTAGCCAGCACTGTTTAGCAATTTCTGACTCAAAATAACTATACAATATGCTACAGAGTAAAATTAAAAGCAAGAGTCAGTGATTCGGCCCAGGATAAAGCGACTTCCTCTAAGGCATCTAAACCACTGGGGTCGACTGCGTTGACAAGGTTACACATCGTAACCACTGCGAGGCCTCGGTTGACTCCAGCACGTCCCACTTTAATAAAACAGCAGCTTTGTGGGTGAGCTCTTGCATGTCGTCAGCTAATTAACTCTTTGAAAGTAAAGCTTGCTAGATTGCAAAGAACAGTAACATTACAGAGAGAAGACAAACACAAGGTTTAATCAGCTCTGTTTTGGTTTTGACTGTGGAAATGCGTCTTAAAAAGACTGAACCCCTCTGTGTGGTCTTTTAAAGTTAGCTATAAACCACTGTAGATGAAGGGAATGTCTCGATATGTTCTGTGTCTGTGCACTGCATCGTTGAATAAGTCAACACCTGCTCTAATGTGTTGATAAAAGTATTTTATTTTTAAGGGGTTTTACATCAAAAACAAACGAGGCATCAAAAAGTTCAGATCAGTGAGAAGAAATCAAAGAGTTCATAAAAAAGTATGACGCTTTGGTCTTTTATTCATAGTTACGGGCTGTATGAAATCTGATAAATTATGTTTTCACTCTATAATGACTTAGAAATGGGAAGACAAAGACTAAACCAGGTCCAGGGACCTTTCTGAGATAGAGAACCAGTTAAAATGTTTTGTACAATAATAAAAACAACAATAATAATTATCTAATTGTATATTCGGCGTTGCAACGCTGAGAGATTTACACTCAAAAAAGAGACAAAGCAGAGGTCTCATCCTGGAGACGTTTACCCACAGAAGCTCCTGTGCCTCTCAGTGAAGCATCTCCCCCTGACCGTTTTCATCAGCGTTAGTGTTTCCTCTGAAGCTTTACTCCTCAGCCTCCAAATTCCAACAAATTCCACAGTCAAGAAAAACACAAGAAAACCTTCAGCTGCAATTTCAATCAGAAAAGCCTCGAATGGGCTTTATACAGTGAGCTGAAATTTGACACTACACACACACACACACCCTCTCTGAGCACACACGGGCGACGCGCACGCCACTGTAAGCCATGTGTCAGCTCCAGCTGCCCCCAGGCTCCCCTGGGAGGTCTTTTTTTTGGGAAGGACCTCAGCATCTACTGTTGTGTGTCTTAGCTATGGTTGCCATGGCATCTGCATTGTTGCGCTGCCAGCCGCGAGGAACGCCTGCATGTTTCCGGCACGGTGAGATCCCGCAGAGGGTGGAGTCATTAGTCTAACGAGCCTTTCTCAAACGACCCTGGCAAGGCACACAAATATCGCCGCGTGCAAGTCCAAACATGCACACACACGCACGCACACATGCACCTGTAAAGGTGCAATTACACACACACATGCACACCTGTAAAGATGTAATTACAACCACTTTCCTTCTGGCAGCAGGACAGGTTATTTATTAAAGTCCAAGTATGCGCACGTGAGTCCTGCCGTGCGTCCATGTGTGAATGTGACTGACGCTAAGGGATCAAAGCGGAGATGATTCCATCGACGGCGCGTTTGGCCTCAGTGTTCTGCTCCACTGGTGGTTGATTAAACTAACAAGCCTGGAGACTTTCAGATCACCGCCGCCTCTCGAACCCTGACTATCCAAACATCCCCGTCTGAAACCAATCATGCGACCACTGAGACTCACCACACCTGTGCACCAATCAAATTTCATTTGTTTACTTGTGAAGCACTTTTGCAACCCTGCCCTGAGTAATGTAATCCAGCGGGTAATTCAATTGTGGCTGTTGTTTACCTGTTAAGAGCATTTTCCCTTCAGAAATACGGGCACGACTCCCCCCAGTGAGCATGCAATTAACCTGCAGGAAATTCAGCCTCAAGTCAACCATTTTCCTGAGATGTGCGTTTCCGGGGGATGATTTAAAAACACCGACCCGTTCCTCTGTATCGGCACGATAACTGGAATTATAATTATTGGAGGAAACATGCCACCAGCAAGGCCCTTTCTGCACGTGGATACAGACAAGCATGAGGAAATATGTGATTTTTTTTTCCACACCCTTCTTTCTGTGAGAAACACCGACTGCATAATGGTCCGTCTGTGCAAATGTCTGACTACTCAACAGAAGCTACACATGTAAAAATAGTTCAGTGTCTGCCGTTGTCAGCCAAGGTGTTTCAAGTCCAGTTAAAGCCTATAAAGAGATATTAAACTGTACATTATTGTTCATTTGGTGATCATTCTGGCTCAGCAGGTGTACGAGGATCTTATTATAGACCCAACCTTTTTTCATTACCTTCCAAAAATAAAAACATGTTTTTCTTTTGAACCATTCTGTTTGAAACACTAATAAAACCCATAAAAATGCGTTATTCCCTGAAACAGGCTTTTTTTTTTCTCCATTAACCAAAATGGATGTAAAGCAGTCTTTCAGCCATCACTGCTGCTGCAGCATATGCACGCCACTGACGAAGCGGCCGACTTCCTGCTGCATCAAGCAGCTGAATCGCTTCAAATGGATGTTCATACTTTATAAGCTCAATTTGTAAAAAGAATAAATAAATTCAGGAGGCATTTTTCTGCATAATGACTGAAGCAAAACAACAAAGTTTATGATAGTTCATCAAACTCTCTGAGCTTTTCTATTTAAATGTTTACCATCGTTTCATCTCTGAACTTCACTGCTCTGATATTTTGCTTCCATTCTGATTTAATTACACTGCATATTCCACGAGACAAATGATTTTGTGAAGCCTGTTTTTTTTTTTTTTTCATCCTAGTGGTGTTTGGGAAAAGTCATTAAGACGTCATTAAGTGCTGTATTTTTGTATTTAAGGACCCGGATCGAAGAGTACCGATCAACTGCAGCCAGCTGCCCGCCTCATCTTTAAATGAGGTTGCAGACATGTTGAGAAAGAGACGAAGCAGTGGACACCCTTAGGTGACTCGGGCTCATTTAGACTAAATTCTGATTGATCCGCAGTCGTGCTGGATCAAATTAAATTAAATCTAATGGTGGAAACTGAGCCAGCAAACCAACATGTTTGAATTGCAAGCTTTCTAATTAAACATGAGGGATTTAAGTAATCAATGATGGGCAGAAAAAAAAACAAACATCTGCAGCAACAATGATTATTTTGACAATACTACAATACTACTTAAAAAAGCTGTGGATCCCAATGCTGGGATCAACACAGGGCTGTATAAAAATGAGCCAGATACCTTTTTCCTATTTACAGGAATCCTCCGTTAGGATTTGATCCAGCACATAAACATTGTTTAAAATAAACCGACAGGAGACGGCAGAGGGTGACACTCCCTAAAATGTTTTTAAAGTTTGATCGCTCTCAAGAAGCCATTTCCAGACAGACAATCTGGAAGCAAAAGGGAGCTGACTGGTTATTGTAAATGAGTAATATGACAACAGCACTCACACCATTTCAGTCACAATAAAAGTACAGTGAATGTTCTCCCAACAGTCCTTCATTGTCACTTGTTCACTTTATGGAGTTAGATTTGCTGCTGCCTTCAGGGACCCATTAAAAGGCCTTGTGCCGTTTTATAAGCAATAAACGCTGCCACAGATTGACCAACAATACTTCACTTAAAACCTTTCTACTACACACACAGTCAGGCAGCACCAATAATAATGTAGTTAAACATCTTATTCAATTCAATTTTATTATATGACTATACTATATAGCACCTTTTACAATAAAAATTGTCTCTAGGTGCTTTACAGAGGTAGAAACCCAGAGCCTGAACCCCCAGGTAAGCACAGTGGCAAGGAAAAACTCCCTTTTAACAGGAAGAAACCTTGAGCAGGACCAGGCTTACAAGGAGGAACCATGCTGCTGAAAGTCGGCTGGGTAAAGGAGGAGAAGAAGAGGAAGACAGGACAGAGAGAATAAAGAGAGAGAGGGAAAACAGATACAATCATAAGAACAGATACAATCGTAGAATCATAGAAATACAAACAAAATACAAATCACAGAAATACAAACATATCAGACATAATATATATAATACATATACACATAATACCGCATAGCAGGTTGTTATAAAAAGAGGAACGCTATAGGCAGGTTTTAATAAAAAAGGGAATAGCATAGACAGGTGCTGACAGTGGACACTGGGTTTGTCAGAGGCCGAGATCCGTGCAGCATGAAGGTCTAGAGATGGAAGACCTGCAGAAAGAGAGAGAGAGAAGAGGGGGAAAGAGAGAATGGCAAGGAAGACTGGACACTGATAATCCCGGTGAGAAGAAAAGAAAAAGAGGAGAGGAGGTGAGGGAGTGGTTGGTGTTGAGGAAGTGGGGAACTGCTCAGTGGATCATGTTTGTGCCCCCAGCAGCGTAGGCCTATAGCAGCATAACTGTGCTAAAAATTGAAGAATAAAAGTTTGATGAGCCTGTTCTACCTGTAACTGTGAGAACTGACTGTAATTAGATCTATCAACCCTACACACTTTGTTTGAGGCTAACTGTACGCTTTACTGAAGAGAAAGGTTTTAAGTTTGATCTTGAAGGTAGATGTGGTGTCTGCCTCTCGGACCAGGTTGGTAACTGGTTCCATAGTAAAGCTGTCTGATAGCTAAAGGCTCGTCCTCCCAGTCTACTTTGTTGAATTCTAGGAACTACAAATAAACCCGCACTCTGTGATCTGAGTGTACTTTTAGGAATATACGGAACTATGAGATTCTGCAAGTATGATGGAGATATCCAGTGAGAGCTTTATATGTTAAAAAGAGAATCTTGAAATCTAGAATAGATTTCACTGGAAGCCAGTGAAGTGAAGCTAAAACTGGAGAGATATGCTCCCTGTTGTTGATTCCTGTCAGAACTCTGGCTGCAGCGTTCTGGATCAGCTGCAGGTTATTAATGGAATAATTTGGACATCCTGACAGTAATGAGTTGCAGTAGTACAGTCTAGAAGTAACAAAAGCATGGACGAGTTTTTCAGCATCACTCTGTGTCAGCATGCTCCCGATCTTGGCAATATTACGGAGGTGAAAGAAGGAATGAAAGAAATGACATGCCCTGGTCAAAAATAACTCCCAGGTTCCTTGCAGCTATACTGGAGGACAAAGTAATGCCATTCAAAGAGAGAATGCTATCTGAAATTGGAGGTCATCCAGTCTTTTGTGTCTTTGAGACATGCCTGGAGTCTGGCTAACGGCTCAGTTTCTTCAGGTTTCATGGATAAATACAGCTGCGTATCGTCGGCATAGCAATGAAAATGTATGCCGTGTCTCTGAATAATATTTCCAAGAGGCAGCATGTAAAGAGTTAACAGAATTGGCCCAAGCACTGAACCCTGTGGAACACCATGATGAACCTTTGTACACCCAGAGGAAACATCATTAACATGAACAAAATAAAATCGATCTGATAGATAAGATTTAAACTAGTCTAGAGCTGTCCCTGTAATCCTAATCTCATGTTGAAGTCTGAAGTTGAGGTCCAGTAAAACAAGTACGGAGATAAGTCCACGGTCTGATGCCATGAGGAGGTCATTAGTGACTTTAACCAGTGCTGTTTCTGTGCTATGATGAGCTCCAAACCCAGATTGAAACACTTCAAATAGACTATTCCTGTTTAGGTGATCAGTTAGCTGACTAACAACCAGCCTCTCAAGTATCTTAGAGATCAATGTGAGGTTGGATATCGGTCTATAGTTTGCTAAGACGCCTGGGTCAAGTGAAGGTTTTTTAAGTAAAGGTCTGATAACAGCAGTTTTAAATGCCTGAGGTACATAACCTGTTGTCAAAGATAAACTGATCTGATCTAATACTGAGGTCCCAATCAGAGGAAAGACATCCTTGAAAAGCTTAGTTGGGATGGGGTCCAGGAGACATGTGGTTGATTTAGATCCATTAATGCTGGAGATCAGCTCAGGGAGGTCTATGGGCAGGAAGCTGTCCAGAGGTGGATCAGGACTAGACGGGGTTGCTAACAATGGCAGCTCATCAGTTGTCATGGAGCCACCTTGATCAATCTTTTCTCTAATGTTAGTGATTTTATTGGTGAAGAAACTCATAAAGTCTTCACTGCTAAGAGCTGCAGGAATAGAAGGCTCAACGGAGCTGTGACTCTTTGTCAACCTGGCTATGGTGTTAAACAGAAAACGCGGGTTGTTCTTGTTTACATCTATTAATGAAGTGTAGTAAGCTGTTCTGGCTTTACGGAGGGCCTTCTCACGCAGTGTGGCTGCAGTGTCATTGACAAAGCAATCAATATCTGCAGGAGTAACATTTAGATCAGAATGATCTGTTGCACCAGTAGGAGGTGCTAGAGGGAGCAGCGCTGCAATTTCAGCTACAAATCTGTCTCCTGTGTCTTCAGAGAGACGCCTGCTGTAGTGAACCTTCCTGTCATGTGCTGCTCGGTCTGCTAGGGTGAAATCAAAGGTTATAAGTGAGTGGTCTAAGAAGAGGGGGTTTTGGGGAACAAATAACAGGTTCTCAGTTTCTAAACCATAGGTGAGAACCCGATCCAGAGTGTGATTATGACAGTGCGTCGGTTCATTTACTAACTGAGAGAAACCTATTAAATCTAACAGTGAGTTAAACGCCGTCTTAAGACTGTCAGTATCATCATCCATATGGATGCTAAAATCAGCCACTATACTTTATCTGTACTGACCACTAAACTGGATAAGAAATCTGAAAACTCAGCTAGGAACTGTGTGTAAGCAGCCGCAGGTGGCCGATACACCACAACTAATAAAACTGGCTTTTCTTCACCAGCTGTGGTGAGAAAGGCTGAGAGTGAGACTCTCAAAAGAGCTACAGGTAGCTTTAGGTTTGGGGTTGACTTGAAGGCTGGAGCGGTAGATTGCTGACACTCCACCTCCTCTGCCTGCACTTCAAGGAACATGATAGTTAATATGACTTGATGGAGTTGCTTCATTTAAACGAACATATTCTTATGTATGCAACCAAGTCTCTGTGAGAAGACAGATGATCTGTTATTGAATCATTAACTAGAAGAGATTTAGACCAAAGAGATCGTATGTTCAACAAACCACATCTAACTGTTTTAGTTGTTGTTTCTGAGTGTGTGACTGGTGTGTATTTTTATAACATTATTAACACCTCTTGATTTATTTACTAGATGAACTGTCGAGGTACTGACACTACATCTATTGTATTATTAAACTTAGTGTTTCTTAGCATTTTTAGTCTCACTGTTATTTTTATTGGAGGGCGACAGTCTATCAGAAGCAGCAGAGAAGAGGGTAAAGACAGCAACTCGACCCTGGGTTGTCAAACGGTTGGTTGTCCAATAAACGTTGCTATATTGCTAGAAATAAGAGCTTATCTGCAGCTTTTTATGTGATTAAATACTGAAAAACCTTTTCAGACAGATTCAACTTTCTTACTGTACGCGAATCCTCTTCTATGGTACTTTCGCTTTACTTTCACTCTTGTAAAACTAGTGCAAAGTGTGCAGGAAAAACAGTCCAAAAGACACAACCATCCGTGCACAAGAAGAAAAGTAGGCTACCTTGATGAATGATGCTAATTTAAAAACATGAGGAGATTTGAGAGCTTGATTTCATGCATTTACTTGGTTAGGGCTTCTCTGTTAGTCAATAAGAGACATTACTTACAGGCAAGACATTATTACAGTAAAAAGTACTTTCGATAAAGTACAACTGACTCAAATTGTCCTTCAGAGACATTGTCATTAGACTCTTTAAAGACAAACAATAGACAAAGCTTTGGAATGGCACAGAGCTATCACTCTGCACAGGCACACAAGGCAGAGAAGTGTCATTTATGCGGACTTTTAATGCTCTTTGATTCAGAGGTGTGCAGGCTGTGGCAGAGGTTCTGGAATCTCCTAATTATAAACCAAGGCTCAAGCACAGGCGGCCTGCCGGGCTGTACACAGAGGCTGGTGAAACCTGCACACACCCACACACACACGCACAAAAAGCCAGAGTGATTAGACCCGCCCTGGATGTGAGCAGCAATTAACAGCAATCAGAGTGCCATTGCTCACCCCCCCGACACACACACACAGAGACACACACACGCTGCATCTTATCCTTCAATCCTTCTGCGTGTGACAGCCCCCTTCTCCTGTTTCTGTGATTCATCAAGGCCCTGGACTATAACGCTGCTAAAGATCATGGTTAAAGCGCAGCACCGACACTGGAGAGCGATGGCACTTAAATGGAATATAACATAATGACCACTTTGAAGGAGCCATCAGTAATTGATGACGAGGGAAACATTATGAGTTAGACCTTCAAGCCCTGGTCGCAGCAGAATGCAGCGCAGAGATTTTATTGTTCCTTTGAAATAGTATTTTAATAACATTAACTGGCCTGTCAGCCTGGTAATAACCGAAAATGCAGACTAAAGGCCTGAATTAAATCTCGATCAGTAAGCAACTGTGACTCAATGGCTGGACTAATCTGGTTGCAAACAAAGGAAAATGAACACAATTTATTTGAATGACACATTGACCGGAGCAACTCCTGCCTCTCAACTGTCAGAAACGTAAAAAATGTGATAGTGCATAGTTCCATCAGAATGAAATGAGGTGACATTGTTTACACACAAAGTGGTGCAGAACATAAAGTCTCAAACGGTGCTTTTTAGAACTCTTCAGCATGGTACTTTGGATTTGATCGTCAGACGTTCATAGGTTTGTTCTGGTGCAGACGGGGGGGGGGCGTTGGGCGGGTTTGGGTTGGCGGATGTTGAAACTGGAGACACACTAGCAGCAGCAACACTTATCTTGATTATTCACAAACAACAGGTGGATATGAATATGATATGAGGATGATTCAAGCTACACAACTATCTAGGAATGGCGCTCAATATTAGGTTATTAAAGAGATTAATTACAACTGCAACATTTATTTGAATTCAAAGAGATGATCTTGATTGTACGTGTATTAATGTGTTAGCATTTCGAGGCTAATTAAACGTGGTGCCAAGAGAAGTCGGCTGGAAAACTGCAGGCAAAGAATCATATCTGCTCTCATTCTTGCTGACGTCTTCCTTTATTTCTCATCTATTTCACGAATAAATTCTTGAGTTTAAAAACCCCTTAGGAACTGCAGCATCCATTCCATGACTGTGGGATTTAACGCTGAATCCATTCTCTTTTTCTTGGCAGGTTTTAAATTAATGTACAGTATGACAAAAAGTGGAACAGCTGAGTGCTTTGAAAGCGTCAGGAAAAGATCGACTAATCTGCAAAACCCTAAAAACAGAAAGAGAAAAAGAAACCCGGTGAACATTAGCTTGCACGACCGCAGCTCTCTGATATGGCAGCATGGCGGTGACATCTGGAGTCTGACTGTTCAGCACCTCCGAACTAGATAAGGCATTTTCTATTGAAAAACCACTGAAATTGCATTTCTGAAAGACAAAAAATAAAGAGCCTCAACCTCAAATTACGCATATGTGAGCATATTGAGCTAATTCTGGTGGGAAAGCGTCCCAGACACACAAGGTGTGGCCATTTGTTTGGATGCTAGTTAAAAGCACTGTTGTTGAATCTACATCAGTTTTTTAACAGTTGTTCCCTGTGGCACCTCAGCAAAAGAAACAATAGTTGTTGTGTAGTCACTGAGAGGAGCAACTTAGCAGAGAAACAGGCTGTACCAGCTCCGCCAGGGCTTTTTTCTCTAACATTACACTCTTTCATATCACCATTGACCTTTTGACCCCCATGACCCTATCTGCCACCTGGCCATCTGTCTCAAATTCTCTCAAATTTTCCTTCACCCATCTTTTCACTCTCGTAATCGTGCCCTTCCCATTTTTCCTTCGCGGAACCTTATGACACCATTTTAGGGAACACAATTGAAAAGAATATCGCTGACAAAAGGCTTACTGAGGGAAGAAAGTGGTGAGGAATGGAGCAGAGCTGTGGAGGCTCCCTTTGTGTGTCAGATATGAGGACAAATATCAAAACAACACAAGAAAATAAACCTGAGAAACAGATAAAAACGCAAGAGCAAAGAAGAGAAAAGAACAAATAGCTGGTAATGTGATTTTTCCAAACCCAGAGTGAACATTGATGCGCTTTGAGAATATTTGTAGCCTCCTGCTCAGTTAGCAGCTTGCAGCTGAAGAAAGTGGCGCATCTGGGAGCCAAAACTTAATTTACTACTAAATTTGATTAAACGTTCCATTTATTATTTTCCTCCTCCGACATTGAAATCCAGCTAAAACACTGTACACAATGTAAAAGAAGCACCTCCAGTCAGGATTAGATCAGGGTGGATTACAGTCTGCTCGTTACATAGTTAAATCCATCCTGCTTTTAAATATCTGGAACCAGAATCCAAATCCAGGCCGGACGGCAACAAAAACAACCAATTCTTCCTGAGGTTTGACACCAACGTCACACAAATAATAATATTGGTTAGTGATTGTTTAACAAATGTATACAGTAAAGAGTGTCCAGAAAACATCCGGTTTATTATCGGCATATTCATCGAGGAATTTCTGCTGAATTATTATTCTGCCATATTTGCAGCTTAGTATAATCACATGTTATAGTTGTAAGTAAGAGAGTAAGAGGTGGAAAATCATTTAGTTTAAACTCAAAGTGTATAATCCCCTCTTTTATTCATGAAAGCCAGCCTGATCGTTATCATCATCTGAGCTGAACTTGATGAGATCCCGTCAATGATTTGTTTTTTGTTCTGGGAAGAAAACAAAGGCAGAGATGTGAAGACCTGCCTGACAGCTCAGATACGCCGACAATGAAATGCTCATTAGTTGCAGCCCGAGCTAAGTTTTTTTTTACACAGCTGAGAAATGGTGAAGACGAGCGTGGCCCAGAGAGGATTCAGTTTCAGAAAAACACATTTTCTTACGCCAGGATTGAACGTATAAACACCCACACTCTATTTCCAATGCAGGATTGATTTGTTTGCATAAACGCAAACCGTTGAAATATTCTCAGAGGTGCCGAGGCATCCTAAATGAGTGGAGAAGGAAATGTTGCAGGGTTTAAGGCTACACGGTACAAGGGGAGAGGGTGATATCCCTCTCTCAAATTAAACTTGTGTCTCTTCTCATCTTTTAAATTAAACTTCTTCTTAAACTATTATAATTTATAATATATAATTAAACTCTTCTCACCCTTGATTTTATATCATTTAGATCACTCGCCTTCCTAGTTCAGCACAGGGTTCACAGTTTGAACAGCCAAAAAGCACTTCTGTCCTCATTCTAATCATTTGTGCAGCATCAGACGCAGTGACAGCAGAAGACTGTATACAGCGCTGTCACACACTTGCAGCTGGCTTAAATGCTCTGTCCAAGCAGTGACGCGGCCCAATTGGGCTTTAAAGGTTGTTAAGCCGATTAATGGGGTTGTCACAATGGAGAACTGACGTGAAACGAGGGGAGGGAGGCAAAGACTGATGTAAAGTCGAGGGTTTGACCTGGAACGAGCCTTTGACCAGCAAGGTGAGAGTTGTCTGAGCTTCATTCTGTGGTTTGAAGCTCAAATTAATCCAAAAGGATCAAAAGAGTCCTGATCCTTAAAGTTCTGAAGGCTTCATTATGGGATAATTATGGAATTTCAGGAAATTAGCAATTGCGCTGATGTTTATGCACCTTAGGTCCTTCAAAATCCACTCTGATGGCGAGTTAATAATAATCTGATAGTCCAATAATCCAACCTTAGATTTGACAGCAAACAACGAGGCCAGTTCAGACATGCTGTCCTCTTCCCACCTTTGCAACTGTCTGCCCATCACAACGGACTCCTCTTGCATGACAATAATCTGTGCCAGCCTGGCTGATCCATCACCCTGTCGTGAGCCATCAACTCGCTTCCTGACACGACACTTACTAACCCAGAAAGGATTTTGGTGTGTGTGTGTAGGCGTGTGTGAGACTGAGCAAGAAGTCATTACAACATCCACATGCAGCCTCGTCTTCCCCTGCCTCTTGCAGTGATCCAGAAACTTGATATTGTTCAGATCAGACACTGAACCCTCGACTCCATCCTGAGTTCCAGTGATTTCTTTATAACCATCACTGTTCAGTCACTTTTGCTGAGGAAAACAACAGCCGACGTTGCCTTCTGCCATGTTTTTTAATTTTTGTTTTTGAGGGCATTTTTTTTTTTTTTACATCTCTTTCAATCAGCCACGTTGCCCTCTTTCCCCTCACATAGTGGGCCAGATGCACATCTCCCAGGAACAGCCGGGTTTATTCCCAGTCATTCATCTTCATCGCGGCACAGAATCACAGAATCTCCGAGGGCAGAACCAGAGAAGAGGCCGCCTCTGCTGCCACCTGCTGCACATAAATATTACTACACACATCGCCTTTGTACCTCCATTTATCATTGTCTATCCCTTTGAGAATGCAAACTCTACATTAAAGAAACATAAATACCGCATTTTACTATAAGTGGATACAATTTTAAGCTTTTAAGACCACCTAGTTTCTTTACAGTGTGCAGCAGAGTTTAAGGTTTATTCAACACTGTAGGATGTAAGTGTGTTAAAGAAAAACTGTATAAAGAATTCAGTGGAATGCTGAAAGCTGCACCTTGCTGTGAATGATAAACTTGTGACAAATGAAAAATAAGATTAAAAAAACATTCTTAAATCTACCACATTCTTAAAAAAAGAATGTGGTAGATTTTGAAGGCGGCCACAACAGGAAAAAGCATGTAAAGTTGAAAGAAGGAAGGTCAAAAAAAGTCAAAAGAGGGTATGTGGAAGTGGAACACAAATCCAAAAATGGAGAAATGAAGTGATTTCTATTTAAGTCTGCTGAAGTCCTCTGAGGCATTTAGGGCCAAAAGAATGATGGGAAATAGCGAGATGGACACAAACCTGTGAGGTAATAATGAGGAAGACGAACAGAAAACCACGTTCCTGCCTCACCCGCCTGGTGGAAGGTTGTGGATGTTGAAAAATTCTAATAGATTTCAGTCTAGTTTAATAAAGTAAACTAAACCAACCACATACTCACATCCCTGCAGCCACACAGCGACACACACAGAACAAGAGGTCACCAGTGCAGCTGGAGGGGGCAACCAGTACAGTACACTACAATATTTCTCCAAATTTTCTATTGATATTACTGTTTTAACCTTTGAATAATGTTTGATTCCTCCATGTTTACAAGGCCCACTTTTATCACCGAGCACAACCTTCATTGTCAGAGACAAAAAGAAAAGTAGTTTCTCTTCCAGCTCAAATGGCAGGCGGTGACGAGTCAAACATCCAACAGCCAGTAGCTTGAGCTAGCTGCAAACAAAACACGGCTGTCTGTGAATGTCTGAAACATGGCCCAGCTGGTCAGGCAACACCCACATCTTCCAAAACACACACATCATTCTGCGACTGGTCTGTCACTGTTGCGCCGAGCGTCAACATTTCACATTCCAAAAGTCAAATACGGCAAAACAGTCTGTTCTGGGACTGAATAAAGAACTTGGTCCATAGATGAGAATGACAAACACAAAAATTACACATGAATGAATGACATTATAGTGATGGTTGGCGTGCTACTAGCGCCACCAGGTTCAATTTGGTGATTTTGTCCATTTTATATATAACATTTTAACAAGCTGTACTGTAGTTTTATTTTGGACTGAATGCTGAAACATCACACCCCACAGTGTGTGGTCTGTTGAATCTGAGGAAAACTGTACAGAACAGAGACAGTCAGCTGCAGACAGACAGACACACAGACAGACAGACAGACAGACAGACAGACAGACAGACAGACAGACACACAGACACACAGACACACAGACAGACACACAGACAGACAGACAGACACACAGACAGACAGACAGACACACAGACAGACAGACAGACAGACACACAGACAGACAGACAGACAGACACACAGACAGACAGACAGACAGACAGGCGAGTCAAAGTGGAAAGAAGAACTTGGGTATTAAAAACTGGCTCGGAGACGATGCTTAATTAAAACATAAACAAATAAATGTAAAATACTGGACCTCAGTGGACAGAGCAGCCAGCATGCTCAGATGTTCCTGAATGAAATGATGTGGATAGAAAAGAGAGAGCGGGTGTGAAGCTATCAAAAGCGAGGGAGGGAGAGGAGAGGTGGCATGGAAATGTCCCACATTAGGCTATCTGACACCAAACACCAGCCGCATCCATCAGAACAGCTGACCGCTATTTCCAGCATGAGACGACCCCCAGGGGAGTGAGTGAGAGACATACAGTCAGGAGAGAGAGAGAGAGACAGAGTGGCAGGGACTGAGACAGAGGGACGGGGATTTATTTAATAACTGAAAATTTATTTAAGGTCAGAAAGCACACACTAACAGAAAGATAAAACAAACGTGTAGTTCTGTTATATTGGGCCATTTGAGGTCATCCAGCGTTTACAAGGACCTTTACAGGAAATCAGACTCCCCACAACACCTCCAACTCACCTCAATCAGTTTCTCTACCACGATCACACAAACAGCACTAATGTTTCAGAAACACTGCGTCTGTATGTGTGAGAGGATTTTATGTGACGTCATTTACGGTAACCAGTCTTCCATTATCCACAATATCCACACCGGAAGTTGTCAGTGAGACTAAACTCACAAAAGGGCCGTCCAGTAGTCATCTCCTGGCCCTCTCACATTACTTACAGTATGTTAATAACACGGTCATGAGATTTCTCAGATTTACCTGGTCATTAAAGGAACCAACTGCTTACAGCAAATGAAGCTTTGCTTCAAAGTTACAAAATCCCTTTTTTTTTTTTTATTTTCACATCTGCACATTTTTTTTCCAAAATGCATCAACACACATGAGTGTTACCTAATGCCAATGTTAAACTCTCAGAACTCCCTGTCATCTGTAAGGGGCGGGGCCTGTCTCATCCATGTAGTGACGTCACTCCCAGTCAGGTCTAACGATCCCTCATATCAATCACATCAGTGGGATTTGCACAAACTGCTCTGATATGACACAATCACAGTATCTTCGTATAAGCAAGTGTACAAGTGTTTTCAGTTGGCAGTGCATCTCTGGCGCGCGCGAGCACACTCACACGCACACACGCGCTTGTTTCTCCTACCAGATCGACACTTGATGATCTCTCCAAACTCGTCTTCCACCGGTTCGTCGCAGTAGTCCTCGGGGCGCACACCCTCTGCCATCGAGTCAGTCACTTCTAACGCGTTAGGAGGAGGCGGGGGGGTCCTAACTAACTTCACACAGAGATGAAATCCACCAAAACGAGGGACAGAGACCCAAAGTGGAGACCCTGGGCTGGTAGAGCGGGCGCACTGGAGCAGTCAAGAGCTCCGGCGAAGGAGGTGCAGAGGGAGGACCGACCAGTCTGTCATTCAGGGACAGACGGAGCCGAGCAGGTGTGCGTGAGGGGGGGGCGGTGGGGTGTGGCGGTGGGTGGCAGAGCATTCTTACCTCTAAATAGCAGGATGTGAGGAGGTGACACGACGAGGACCCGCGGTCTCCGCAGGCAGACGCTATGCGTAAAACACGACCCCCAGCAGACGCATCGCTGTGTGTCGGCACTGGGTTTATAAAGTAGTTGACCTGACAGCGAGGTGTGTGAACTTTGACCTCTGACGGGTGGTGCCCACGTGACAGGTGACGGCCAATCTCGTTCACGAGTTCACCCCGCAGCACAAACGACTTTAGTAGGTTACCGCTGACTTTGATGGATTTGGGTCGCACAAAAATGGATGAACTTGATTTTTTTTTTTTTTTTTTTAAACACTACCAAAAGAGCACAACCACACAAAACCCATACAGTCATAACGGACTTCGCCTACAGATGGAAGTAAAACAGACATGTTTAAGTAAAGCGAAAATGCCAGTACATCAAGCGCAACTCTTTGCTGTTCCCTTCTACTGACATTGCACCGCTGTTACACACTTACCAATATTAGATCTGCTGATAAACTGATATACCCGCTCGGCTTCTCACAAGTAGGTCTTGATTTACTGTAATGGTTCCATTACGCGCGGCATGCTACGAGCATCTCTGTGAGCCTGAGAGTTACTATTATTAGAGCTGATGTTGTGATGGATCCAGGCGAAGCCCTGAGCTGCAGACTACCAGATATGCTCAAAGAGAAGAGAACCAAGAAACCTGCCTGCTGTCTTATTTTAGTCGTTTTAAGTTTACTTCACATGCTATTTATATAATTGAATTTAATTAAGATCAATATTTTACAGTGCGTTACTCTCATTCTTTAATTTTTTTTAAATAAATAATATTTATGAAAGTCCTGGATTCAAGCTTTGTCAGCAAATGTGAAGTTTTTTGAAAAGTTCTTTCTGAATAAAGAATAGTTTAACAGGATTAAGATCAGGATTCAGGACAGGTGCCATGCTGAGCTCATCTTTGTGCGTGTCTCGCAGCGCTTTTTTATCAGGGACATTATTCAGAATTATCATAAACAGACGGCCCATATATGTTTGTGCCCTGAACAGACTCGACATAACCGGGCCACCTCCGTGTTTGCTCATTTTTCCAGCTGTGAACAAAAACACTCCAGCTTTTGCATCAGTCTAAAGTGGCTTGCAGCATGGCAAAGGCAGGCTGGAGTTGAGGCTGGAGTCTAACTTGTACATCTAAGACATTTTCTGACCAACCTGGAGTTGCATTGGTTTGTTCTTCCTGGAAAGTTGGCTCCAGTCCCATCTAAATAATACTTAAATAACTCTGGTCAGTGCTCCGGATACCAACCTGCACACTGTCACATTTAGTCTTTGAACAGGCTTACTGGCTGTTAAAAACAATTAGAGAAACTTAAAGAAGTACCTTGAATTGAGTAGGCAGCAACTTCTAATCTTACTAATGTTTACCAGAAAATATTTTCATGCTTTTTTTTTTGTTTGTTTGTTTTTTGCATTATCTTTATTGATTAGACCTAGGACAGGCAGGCATATATGCCATCATTTCTTCTGATTTCATCACTTTCAGGAAGAATTAGTCAGTGTTTCAAAGTACAATAACATGAAAAAGACCCTATAAGAGCAATGCATTGCTTTGGTGTGAGTAAAGAGTTTGTTTTTACTGTTTGTAAGGGGAACAAAATAAAACAAACTCTTTACATTTTTTATGAAAATACTGTAGATTCTAGTAGGTACACAAGATTTGTGACAAAATCACTGGTAAGTATATATAAAATCAGATATTAAAATTATATTAGAATTATAAGTAATTCTTAGTTTACATTTTGAAAAATCTCTTTTTTTTCTTGAGTATTTCTTTTAGAAATCCTGTAGGAAAAGTTTTAATTTGACAAACTGTCGGTGCAGAGGGTGTCCAGGAGGTGGCAGCATCAGCACAACTATGCAGTGTGGTGCAGAGAGTGAGTCTGGGAAAGGTGTTTTCTGATGACGTCTCCCTCATAGATAAGTGAGCAAAAGAGAAACAGTGTTTGACTCTTCTTTAAAAAAAAAAACAAAACTTGACAGAGAACATGATGTAATACGCACATGAGATCTTCAGGCCCTGATTGTGCCTCTGTTGGGGGTAAATGGCGTGGGTGCTGAATATGGCAGACATATGATGCTTTGGATGAGAGATAATCCAGGCTGACAGTGTGTGGGGCTCCTGAACCCATTCCCAGCTCCACTGGGGATTTTTTTATTGTTATTATTTATATTTTTGGCTGTCTGAATGGCAGACAGATCTCACTGCAGGAGAAAGAGTTCCTAGTTTATCAGCTGTGCTATGAAATAAGCTCTCTGCTTGGTAATTGTGCTGCATCTGCTCTTTTTCCTCATGAATGAGCAATGAGTGAAGTTACTGCTTTTAATTTCTGCAGCAAATTTGACATCAGTAGAAAAAGTCAGCCAGCAGTAAAACACAACTGTTTAAAAATCTCATTATCAGGTGAAGCAGGCAATCCGTTATGATCCTGCATGACATGGAAAGAGTTCTCCAGCTGGTCCAAAAACTAGTGGTAATGTCAAATGTTACCACTGGGATAACCAGAGAGGCTCTGAGTGTTCAGCATATTTACTGTGGTTGTCTTAAACTGTTGTTCTAGATCAGGGGTGCCCACACTTTTTCAGCTTGTGAGCTACTTCTAAGATGCCCAAGTCAAAATGATCTACCTACAATAAAAATGCAAAACACATATTTATTTATAATATATTATTTTTATTTTAATTATTACTATTATTGCATATTCCCTCCTTTTCCCCTTTTAGGATAAAGTATGTTTTTAATTGAATTTGAATTTCATTTATAACATTTTGGTGTCTCTTGCATAACTGCATTAGCCCACATTGCACAATACAACACTTGACATTCTTCAGACCCGGCTGCAGAAACAAATAAGAAGCGGGGGCATTGGGTTTTTTCATGGGGGCACACTTTTTTTAACTACATTTATCTGCCTCAGGCCGAGCAGAGTTCATCATTAAATATACTGTATATATTAAAGAAAAACAAAATAGTGTAGTGCTATGTTCATTTATTAAACTTACAACTCACTCAAGGGAGCTGAGGTGTTCACAGAACAGCTCCACTTCTATTAGAAACATAAGTTGATGTTAAATAAACACTGGAGTTAGCATCCATGCTAGGCCCTAGCATGGATGCTAACTCCAGTGTTACTGTTGCCTTCGGTCCTTAAGTTTTTAATCAAAGTGATGCTTTGTGGCGCTGCCGCTTCTCCCTGCTCGCTCCTGTCCGCACCTTTTTTTTGCCAAAATTAAATCGAATTTCCATTGTAATGTTGCGGACCAGTCTGTATACCTCGAACGCCGCGGTATTGACCCGGTAAGCGGCACGCCCCCCTCTACCTGTAACTGGCTAACACGTTGCCTTCGTTCGGTTGGATTGATAGCTCAGGATAGATGGGATTAATAAAAGGTGGCTACTCTGGCGGAAAAAAATAAAAACCAAATAAAATTAACAGAGAATAGAGAACTTTGCTTCAAGTCCAGGGCGGGCACAGCTGACTCCGTGGGTGGGCACGGCCCCCCAATGCCCGCCCATGGCGCCGGTTCTGTAGCTTGCTAGAGTTTAGCAGAAGTTAGCGCAGTGAAAGATCAGACGTCAGATTGGCTGTTGTGTATGTCAGCCGAAAGACAGACGTCACAGTGCAGATGGATGTCATGCGATCTACCTGCGCTCCCTTTGCGATCGACCAGTCGATCGCGATCGACATATTGGGCACCCTTGTTATAGATGCTGCTGAAATTTAAATAAACATGACGGTAGTCTGGAAAACATTTCCAGAAAGATGACAACAAAATGACGGAGTTGTTCATCTCGGTGCTTTAATGTGCCACTGTACAAAGAGATAAATGCTAATTACAATACTGACAACTCTACAATGGCATCTAAAACATGCCAGCACACATGACGCAAACACTCATTCTCTGCCAGTCACACACACAGCATCCTAAAACCCTACTGACATCATTAAACACTGTTTCTTCTCAGTCTACTTGGAGACGATGTGTAAAACAGAGCAGTCTCTACTTTTCATCAAAATTAATAATCAAATGACTGTTAATCACTACCAGTCAGACCTGGGAGGAAACATACAAGAACGCCAACTTATTTATCCACAAAGCTTAATTAAAAATCCAAGCATGTAGGTTATTCTTGAAATTTGCATTGTCATTTAGAATCAGGAGGCCGATGATTAAAGCTAACTGGACGCTGATTCAAAAATCACAAACATAAAGTGAGAGTCTACACTTTTCCCTCTCTTTTCAGCAAAAATGCAAACCATTTCCTAAGCATCCCTGTATCTTTGAACCCAGGTCTATTACATCATCACGCCTAAAGCTCTTCTATCACCAAATCACAGACATTTCTAGGTAGCAAACATGACCTTGCTAAATTGTGACTGTACACAGTATCAGATGCTACAGTGGTGATGATGATCTGTACTACAGCATTTGTCTGCACACCTCACACACCTAAACACACAATGACTGAGGCCGTTTGTCCATAGCCTGACAGGAAGTCTGGTGATCTAGACACTGATGAAGTGGAAGCCCCGCTGCCACACGTGGCGAAACAGAGACATCTTTCTGGTGAGACTACTGAGGATCATGTCCGCTGACCCCAGGAGCTGCTATAACTGATGAAGGAACAGTTTTACGAAGTGAAAAAACTGGGTTAACTGATGACATCCCAGCCACATTTCTTCATTTTAGGCCATCCAACTTGAAATATATCGATCAATATAACATCCATCATATAAATACAAGTAATATACACAGTGAATTTACAATATGAGGTTCAGTTCAGACATAGTAGGTTGTGCAGTGGGATTGGGTGGATTTTCCTAACGCCAGCCACAGTTATGCACCAGTGATGCTCACATTACTGCAAGCAGATTGCAGCGTAAATATTTCTTCATAATGGGTACTGATGAGGTTGAAAGAGGAGTATTAATCTCATTATACACACACACACACTGTTTCAATAATCCCCTCTAAGATTATGCATGCATTTGCTGTAATCTGATTTTTGAAACATGGGCAGGACTGTTGAAAACACCTTCCATAAAAGAGAAAACAAGATTA
The DNA here is from genome assembly GCA_015343265.1 of Pao palembangensis. Taxonomy (NCBI): domain Eukaryota; kingdom Metazoa; phylum Chordata; class Actinopteri; order Tetraodontiformes; family Tetraodontidae; genus Pao; species Pao palembangensis. The sequence goes on along the minus strand of CM027085.1, from coordinate 3,819,838 downwards.
TGTGATAGACTTGACAGTGCCAGTGGAGGCAACGGCTTCATTTGTTTGGTTCCACTGACGGCTGCATTGATCTTCATTTACTGGGGAGTGGAGGGGTGGGAGGCGGCAGGATCCTATTTTTGGGTGGGATGTTTGACAGTTCCTCTGGAAGTATATGACAATAGAGTGCGCAGAAATGATGCCACGTGTATCTGCAAAATGTTAGAGAATTATTATTTTGCATTCGACTCCCAGTGCACTCTTAAAATTGGAGTGTTGTGATGGAAGAATGGAGGCAGCAGAGTTAGCCAGTGTTTCGGCACTCGGGGGAAACTCAATCTACATTTCAGCTGAGCGAGAACATGAAGAGGGTTCTACACAAAGCAGGCAAAAATAACACCATCACCTGCTTTACTGCTCAGACTAAATTTAGAATCACTAGATGAGTTCTAATATTTGATTCTCCAAATAGAGACAGAGTCAAGATTTGTCATCAGAGCACATATGTACATGCAGCAACAAAGCATACACAGCAAGCAATTTAGCGACTGATAACACCTCTGCTCTCAAAAAATCTGGAGTATGCAACATTTAAAAACAAGTCATCTTGACAGTATTTCAATAGTGTGGTCCGCTTATATGAAAAAAAAAAAAAAAGTCAACTTGTTTACGCTGGTTTATCTGAAGTCACCAACTATGAGCCATGGGGTGCCTCATGGATCTATGTTTGGCCCCTTTGTGTTTCAGATCATCATATTTACAGTGTACAAACATGATTCCGCTTTTATAAAGATTAGACTTTAGCCATGACCCTGTATTCCATTTCCAATAGGCAGGAAGTATAGTTCTCCAGATGTTTTTTTTCTGTGATTACATTAATTAAAAACGTCTGTGTAGATTCTCAGTCATCCAGGTCATGGTTATCCAAAGTAGATCTCTCTGTGTCAACTGGACTGAAAGGTTTCAGTCCAGTTGACACAGAGAGATCTACTTTGGATTAATTAAAAACATACTGACTAACATGAAAACGTGCATTAAGAGACTGCAGCAGACTGGTGTGTGCACGGTGGACAATAGCTACACCGGAGGAGGGTGGGGGTACCCTATGTGCATGACCCAATAGGAGAATCAAAACTAAGGTGGCCAGGCTGAGTGCAGTCCAGTCTCACATCACCAACCATGGCTAATGAACCATGACAGCTCGACGCGCACACCTTGTGGGTTGCCTCGGTAACAGACAACTGGGTCGATAACAGAATGTTGAGCGGGCATCTTTATCTGACCCAGTACCTCTGTTATCCTCGTTTAGTAAAAAAGTTATGTGCAGGTGTGGTTTCTGATCTTCTTCTATGTTGGTGTGGATGTTTAAGAGCTCCAGCGGGAGAAAAGCTACACAGCTCACCCCTGCCATGGTGATGATGAGAAAGACAGCTGGGAGCAGATGTCTGAAGATAGATGGTTCCGATTCTCACAGCTGAGGGTATGTGTGCCTGTGCATGCATGCATAATTGTGCAGTAAGCATAGTCTTTCATGACTACGTAGGTTCATGAGGACATGTTTGTACTAAAGAGAAGAAGAAAGTGCTTGCAGTTAGATTTATATGAAATAAAGAATGAAGGCTGAATTTCTGAACTTTGTTACTACACAGATGTCACAGTTGTGTCCTTAAAAGTACTAAGAATGAACCAAGGAGACTTCCACCCCAAGACACAGTCAAGGAGTGTGTGAGAAAAAAAAAAAAAAAAAAAAAACAGGGTGGGAGGGTTCTCGGTAAATGTGCCTTTAAAATAAAAGAGCTCTGAACCTCTGAATGGTTTTGTTCAGTCCCTCTGCAAATGTGATGCTGTTGGATCATGGGTTTAAATCATAGCGAGTAAAACTCCTCGTAATTCGTAGGGTTGAGACAGTAGAGGATCCCCCCGCCAAAGGAAAAGATGGTCCCACCCCAGGCCAGGCCGTAGCCCCAGTTGAACTCATGGTAGATCCTCAGGTTGATGCTCTCAATGAACTTGATGGGGTAGAGGACCAAGCTGCAGGCTTGGAGCACAACTGGAGGAGAGGAAAAGAAAAGGTAAATGTCGTTTCACAAATTTCTGAGTATCATCATGCAGATTTTCATCTCCAAGCTCAAAAGACTGGTCCTACCTTTAATAAACATCCAGCCAAATGAAGAGCTGACAAATAATGAGTATTTGGATGTTGTTTGTTTGTTGAGTCTTAAAAGTGGTATGTTTACTGTTCTCAACGTATTGTCTTTTTAAGGTTTAAGGTGATTTTTTTTTTTTTTTTTGGCTAAGGAAAAATATTTTTTCATGCCAGACAGCTCCCATTGTTACTGTGGGTCTGATGCTATTGATGAATATTGCAAAAGCCTCTCAGGCACTGAGATTTTGCTTTTTAGTGGTTTTTCTGGTTGACTGCAGAACCTCCAAAACATAAATAAGCCTGTGAGCGTACAAAGGTTCGGTCTGTGCAGACTGCAGCTGATACAATGGTTGTGTTTTAATGGCAGAGAGCTAAAATCCTATATGCATTAGTCATATCGACTATTAAGGGGATCCTTAATACTCATGAGGGCAAACTTCAAAAACTACATGAATATCGACCTAAATGGAGCCTTCCAGCTTTACAGAAATGCAATTTACTAAGCAAAAATAACACCTGTGAAATTAACATGACTAAACACAAACAAAAGGCCTGTAAATGTTAAGTTGTACGTGATCTATTCATTCTTTGAAAAGTGCTACACAATATGAGTTAACAAGCAAGAAGTTTGTTTTTACTCTGAGGGTGTTACACAACGGAAGAAAGAATATATATTTTTTTATATATATAACTGACTGAAGTAAATATTAATTCTCAAAACTTGATCCCTTTTATCCAAATCCTGTGAAGTTGAATACGTTTGGGTTTCCAGAATGTGCTCATCCGAACTTAATTTAACAAGTTCCAATACTGGAGAAACAGCAGAAATTGGCATCAGCTGGGTGGAAAGCAGAGTGTTAGACCTGCAGGGAGGGATGTCACTTAGCTGCGATTACTTCATTTATCACATTTAACACACGCAAAATCAACTGGAGCAGCCTTGGAGAGAAGAAGGTTTGGGGCAAATACACACCAAGATGGCAGGTCTACAATCAGAAAAAGTGAGGTGGCGTGAAAAATAAACCTTAAAGAGGTTGTTAGAAGTAAAAAATAAATTAAAAAAACAGGTTTTTTGATGTCGGATTCAGTCAGTACCTCTCAAAAACCCTTTAAGCTCTCATCTATCATGCAGTCAGTTTGCTGCTCAATCATTACTGCATAGAAAACCATTCTATATGAATGAGAGGTGCAAATCCAAACACCATCCACAGAGGCTGTTTAATTCCAAACCAATCCAGTGAATTTTCCATTCCTCACACTTGCTTTGATGCTATTTTACAGGAGGAGAAAATTCTCAAGCTCTCGAATATTTTCTCTTTAAAGTGTAGGGGTTTTTGTTCTTTTTTCCTTTTGTCACTCATACAATGTTGTTGGAAAATATAGCCTACGGAAAGCACGTGCCGAGCAAAATGATTTTACACCTGAAGATAATGTCATTCTCCCGATTTTCCTTGAAAGACAGACAGTTGACCCAGTTGTTGACTGGGTCTGATTGGTAAAATGAAACGGACATCAAAAAATTAGGTTTTCTCTACGTGAGTATGAAGCAAGGATGAATTCAGCGTGTGTGTATGTGTGTTTGTGTGACTATGTAAGGATTATCATTTAAATGCACGTCAGTTTTCAATGTGATTACCCTGCAACCTTCCAGTTACCTTCTCTAAATTGGCTAATTAAGTGTCTGTATGGGTGTGTCAGCAGATGTGTGTATTTTAGTATATAATCTGTGTGTGTGTGTGGTTGATCACACAGCACTGGTCTAATCGTGTAAAGATAATTAATTTTCTGTGCATGTACGTTCTGCACACGCGTGTCCGAGCACCTCTGCAGCCAACACAAGATGAAAAGAGATAACTGTAGTGTATTAAATCGTGAAAAGAACATGAGAGTTCATGCAACACGAGCTCGGCACACCTGTATGTGTGTGTATGTTTGTGTGTGTGTGCGTGAGAGAGAGCCAACCTGCAGCAAAAAGCATGAAGGCGACCGGTGTGTAGAATTGCCGTCTTGTGCCAATGCACACAGAAACCAGAGCCACCAGGAATGACATCAGCACCAGGGCCCCACCCCCTAGCAACAGGGCCAACGTAGCAACCTGCCAGTCTGCGTTGGGGAAATAAAAGAAGAAATTAGGGATGAAAGAAGAGATTAAGTGCAAAAATGAATTCAGCAATGTTAAAGGCAAACTCAGCTCTGCTTAGGGCAGCACCAATAACACCCATAGGTACTGTTTTTGACATAAAGCCTGGTTTGGAGAGAGATACTGTATCTAATAGTTTTGAACAGGATATCCCACAGGAGCCAAGAGTGGCAGGATTAGCAGTAATACCAGCTGCAGGAGAAGGTATCTCACTACCTGGTTCAAGCAAGGAGCAAATCCTTCAGTTGTTAAGGCAACTGAAGTCAAAAAGGGGCCTTGTAGACAAACAATGTTTTCCTTGTGTATGTGATTATGTGTGCTATGGTTTGTGGTTTTTAAATGTAAACACGTGGCACCCCATTCAACAAAAATGAAAATACACTCATGAAGAAGTGCATTTATTTTAAGTCAAGCCTGGATATTAAAAGTAGAAACACTGATGCTGAGGAAAGATGGGAGTTGTTACATTAGAAATCTCCTGAATAGAGCATATTTAAAAAGGGAAGTTAAAAGGAGATGGAGAACAGCTTAGTGCATCTCTGAGACAGTCAGCATGTGGCATAATATTACAAGGACACACAGAGGGCAGCAGGAAAGGTAATGCCAACAGGAGGAGGAGGAGGAGGAGTAAGAGGAGTAGGAGGAGGTGTGGTGGGCATGAAGAAGCTCGAGACAGAGGAGCCTTGAGAGACTGGAAAGAGAAATATAAAGAGAGAGGGAGCGAGAGAGAGCACTTGAGGCACTACGAGGCAACCTGACAAACAAAATGAGCAGAAATCTTTGCTGGCAGGTTATCAAAAATCCGTCTGTGCTTTAAGTTTGTACACTGGGAGCAATGCAGATTGTGATGTATCACTCTCTCTCTTTTACACACACACGCACACACACACACACACACACACACACACACACACACACGCACGCCATAATGACTGGATGAACATGCTGAAAAAATGTATTTGAACTAAGACAAAGATGCCAGAGGTTTGTTACTGTACTAGTTTAAGAGAACAACCTGTAAGATTTCAGTGAAAAGAAAAGAAATAAAAGTATGAGCAGAGAGACAGACAAGTCCTGTATCACTAACAGCAACTGTTTGGATAAAAGATGAATTCCAACATGCAGATGGTCAATATGGAAGCGAAACCTCTCTGTCGCCCTCCGGTGGGGGGCTTCAGTACGATTTTTATCAGGTTATTTTAACCAAACCATAACATACACATCCCATAAGTTGTAAGTTGTCCTTTTCATGATGTTAATGTTGAAAACAGTGCAAATGCCCTGCTATAATAAATTGTGTCCTTGTGTGTTTGATCACAAATTTTCACACACACACGTATATCTCACCGCGTCAGCCAGTGGAGCTCATACGATAGCAAATGGTTTTTGACCTCATCTGTAACCTTTCATTCCAGCTGTCTGCCTTCAGAATGAGATCAGACGCGATGCTGTCAAACTGCTGTAAAAGCTTTTTCAATTCTTTACCAGAGGAGCTGCACTTCAAATGAAATGAAATAAAATGATACTCCTTGAGGACATACAGTAGCTTTTAAAGCTTAGATGAGCTGCATGTGAGGCAGAAAACCAGCCATCAACACACACGCACAGCATGTAGATGATGTCAGCACAGTGCTGCGGGGCATTTTGGGAGAATTTAGATTTCACTTTCATGCCTTTTAAAATGTGCAAATATAGGCGCTGCCTATACTTTCTAGCATTTTTTTTTTTTTAAAGCTTAAAAACAATGGATGGGGCAGAGAGGAAATAAGGAAAGGAGAGATTTGGAATCAGAGGGGGGTGAAAGAGGGAGATAGAGGTGAAAGAGAGCAGTGGTGGGCAGTGAGAGGCAGTGGTGGAAAGAGTAAATTAAAGATGAGAGAAACAAAATTAAAACGATAAATGTTTGGTCACATTCACAGTTAACTTCAGTCAAAATGCAAAAGGAAAATGGGATTGACTTCTGTTCTCACGTACCACCCCTGACTCATCTGTTCCACACTGTGGAGGTAACCATGACCAATCCCAAATCAGCCCCATATCAACAGTGATGGAGCTGCTTGTGCTGGTTCAAGGCTGTCATGGAAACCATCTTTAACAGCATTTTGATGTTGACATACACCCCGCAGCTGTAAAACCATCCCGTCACGCTGCCGCATTCAGGGATCTGAGATTCCCTTCGGAAGTTACATTTTCATCACCCATCCTCGTGACCAAGAAGTGAATAAAGAGTTGGCCCTTCTCTAAGGATGACATGTCTTGCTACAGTGTGAAAATATTCTGGAATAACTTGCTAACGCTGCCAAAGTTTGGGTGGAAAATACCCCTGGACATCCTCTGAACAGTCCTGGCATTGGCGCTACATGTAGCCATTCACTGTCCATCTGCTCAGTGAAAACAGGACCGCTTACGCTGAAGGTCTGACGCACGTGATCGTGCTGAACGCTTCACACATCCGATCAGTTTGTCCACATCTGTCGGCTCACACATGCAGCAAACAGCTGGAGATTTCTTCCATCAGACGTGGGAGGTGTTCCAAATGAAGTGAGGGAGGGAGGGAGGGAAGGAAGAAAAGGAGGGAGGGTGGGTGTGGGTGGAGCAAAGGCAGCGCTCCAGGTTCCAGGGCTGTCAGGAGCTCTCAGACTGCTCCATCTCTGACTCAACATTGTTATGTCACATAACGCTCACCTTTCTAGACCTCACATGTTCATATTTCTCTGGACTCTAGAAATCCTGCATCATTGTGCATGCAGAGAATCTTCCCAGGGTGTTTAACCCAGGCACACACTGCTGTGTTGTGAGGACTCTCAGCCTATTCATGTGACTATTTGCCTTGTGACGGGATTACATGGTTTTCCTACGAAGCTGCTCTGAGCTGTCACACTGGTTAAGTGCTGTAGGACTTCAGGGTTCTCGTATCCGTCAGAACCAATCAGGCCCCGTAGCTGCAGATGCGACACACACGCCTGCACACTCACACACACACACACACACACACACACACAGTTGCTTAAAACTTCACCCATAACGGTTGTTTGTCAGCTAACCTCCAAGCTACACTGCTCAGTATGAAATTAAACGCAGGAGGAGAAATCTTCCCAAAATCCTGCAGTCAGTGCAACAAACGGCTAAAAGTCTCAAGACAGATGGCTTAGCTGAAACAGATTACAGGCTAATAGCAGAGGAACAGCAGCATTTAGAACAATTTTGTTCTTTTATGTCCACAGATAATTTAGGAGGTGTTTATTTGGAGTCTTGTTTCTGCGCCTGCTGCAATAGTAAAAATGCTTTGAAGAAAAGTGACTTGCATCCACAAAAAGGATTATGTGTGACTGGGCACACACACACACACACACACACGCACACACAAGCCCTTACCCACCAGGACACCAGCGCGCGTGTGTGTGTATTTGTGCAAGTGGGAGATGTAGATTCCAGGCTATTCGTGTCTGTCTGCCTGCCACATAAGTGAATGCCACATCATTTCCCATTCCTCATTCAGCCGCTACAAATAGCGTGGGCGTCTCTGGGGGTTGAGCTCACTGAGAGATGGAGTCAGAGGGGAGGAGAGGAAGGAGGGGGAGCAAAGACACAGGGAAGACTGGACTGTGGGGAAAAAAAGCAGGGAGCAATAGCAGAGGATGGCAAAAATGACCAAGGCCAAATGTTTTTACATTAGAAATGTAACCCAAAAGCCTTTAGGAGGGATAGGGAGAGAAGAAAGGAAATGAAGACCAAAGAAAAAAAAAAAGGAGGTCAAATAGAAAAAGGTACGGTTCTGAGAAAGACAGTTCATTTGAGAGTTAAAAGGAAAAAAGCCTAAAAGCAAGGGATGGATCGATAGGTTGAAAAAGAAAGATGAGAGTGGCAGCGAACGAGGGCATCCACAGAGTCATTACTGCCTCATGGCCTCACATCTGTGACGGCTGATTGGGGTCCAGAACCAGAACTACCTACAGCTGTTCTCACCGATCAAAGCCCAACAAATTAGTTGTCACTCGATCATTTATTTTGATCATTCTTTTCATAAATTAGAACTCTTAATTGTGAGTAATGTCTATTCACTCAGTTGAAGCATCATTTGAAGAAATGTTTGTTTTCAACTTTACAATAATTCTTATAATTAATGAGACTTTAGCTGTGGCTGCTAATTAGGAGCTTTGCAGAGAAGGTTCTCGGTCTATCAGTCCATAGACGTTTTACGGTGCAGATATTCTGAAAATAAAAGATAAACCATGTCAGAAAATTAGAAACATTAGCTTTTCATTAGCTCTGTCTGTGAAATCGTTCCTCAAGGTCAGGCGAAAGACAAACCAACTGGAAGCAGCGTCACATCTTTGGTCCTCTGCAGTTTATTGTGCTTTGATTTCATTTCAGTCGCCACCTCTTTCTTTAGACTCAACAGCCACACTTATTTATCTCACTGAATGGGAAGCATTAAATCGGATTTGTAGGAAAACAATGGAAATGAAATAGGAGACGTGAGGAGGAAGAAAGGAACAACAGGGAGGGGATGATGAGAAGAGGGGAACGCAGAGGAGTAAAGAATAGAAGGAGTGACTGCGAGGAAGAGGATTAAGAAGGAGGATGCCTTACAGTTGGAAAGCAGGGTTCAAACGACTCTGAGAAGAGTGTGTGACAGGTAACGGCTGCCCTGATGTCTATCCAGAAGGCAAACGCCCACTGTGACATTCATTTTTCCTCTAAAACTGTGTCCCAGAACTGCAGGGTTTTTATGCAAAACCGGGTGTCAGCTTATTGATGTTTCTGTTGCATCATCAATAACATGAATCTCTTCCTCTGTGTGCCCAACCGATAGCGCCCATCCAGAGACAGCTGACAAATGCAAGCCAGTCGATTCTTTTCTCTTGCGTTGTCTTTGGTTTCCGACAAAAAATTTCCGACAAAATTTAAAAAATTTCTCATGAAATCACTGTTGTCCTGCCGGCTGCAAGCTGTCTGTGGAGTTAGCTGAGCAGGCGGCAGAGCCGCTGCTGAGCAAAACAAGGGAAGCGATTACAACAAAACCCAATTCTGAGTTAACAGGCACAAAACAGCTTCCAGATGATATCATGGAATCATTCATGAAAGCCAAATTTGGCCAGATGATGATGTATGTTATTCCTCAGAATTCTTATGTCTTCATGTCTGTTTTCTCTCTCGGTCCAGTTAATTAAAAAATATACTGTGCACGCTGAGCGCAACAGATTTCTTCCACTGATTGAGGTATTAAATGATATGCCTCTGCATGCGTTGCAGACATTATTTGTTGTTGGGCAGATTCACAAGCAGTTTAACCGGTGGATAACCATAACTGTCACAGCCCCCAGTCCTCTGTTATTACTGATTGTATATTTTAGGTAAATGGTGACAGATAGATACACAGGGTGACACTTACTTTTGATTTGCTTTGCAACTTTTGAAGTTGCAGCCACAAATCTAAAAAAAAAACTGAAACTGGCTTTACTTAGCTTAAATTATTACCTGGTCAAAGCATGAAAAACGAGCCCATGAAATAGGATTATTTTAAAAACTGGTGTATATTAATCTGCAGATTTTGCATAATTCTGTGATCTGACTGCATACCTCAAGCAGCGCCGAAGCATGAAAAGGCAATTTTCCAGCCGTGATCGTTTCAGTTTCACATTATTGTTAAAAGAGAACCGTCACAGTGAAAGAAAGGGATCAGCGAAATTAACAGAACCCGCCGCTTTGGAGCGACTCCATTAACTCTTGAAAAGAGCCGAGGGAGCTGGCACAGGCAGGGGAGTGGTTTATTTTAGGACGCGCGATATGTGTGTGGGTCTGTGTGTATGTGGAGGGTAAGACACACACAGGCACACAAACACACCCACCTGTCGCTTCAAGACATCTAATTAGGAAGGGAGACCTGGTCTGAAGGCTGGGCTGAAAGAAAGTAACTAAGTTATGCTCATAAATTGTGTTACTCTGTGTGTGTGTGTGTGTGTGTGTGTGTGTGTGTGTGTGTGTGTGTGTGTGTGTGTGCGCAGAGAGGTGCAGCAGAGATGTAACAACAGAAAAATCAGAGTGTGACATAAAATATTCAGCTGGGCTTCAGAGGAGACCAGAAATAGGTCAGCTTGATGTGCTCGTCCCTTATTGGCACACAGGCACAGCAATTTGCACAAGTGCACACACACACACACACACACACACACACACACACACACAGAAGACAGAGTGAGAGAAAGAGAGATCTACTGTCTGTCACATATAGTTCCAAACTATTGAAGTGATAGTGACAGATGTTCGGTAAAAACCAGCACCTCCAGGAATATCCCCCCCTTTTATTTATTTATTTTTTTCAAGAGAAACACTCAAGAAACTTGGATTTCCAGGAAATCAAAGACTGAGCCCTCCACTTCTGCCCACCAACAGTGCAAGCTCTCTGCAGGGCATGACAACAAAAACAGCCAAAAAGAAGGTTGGTGATAAGGGAAGAGTGCCGGGTGGAGCTGAGCCAGCGCGTCACCGCAGTAGTAATTGGGTACATGTAGGGGGTACCACCCAGAAGAGTTGACAGGCTTCACTGTGAAGGCAGTGCCCGTTCCTGGCGTTGATCACCTCCAGAGTGATCATTAGCTGAATATACTTCTTTTTTTCCATAGCAATCACAAACAAACCTCAACACGTACTCATAAAAATTCAATAGCCACATTTTTGATGAACCATTTTTAAGTTTAAACTTGCTCTATTCATAGTAAATGTGACTTTAAAATGTTAAAACATATTATTGTATACTAATATTTGAATCCCTAAAAACTAAATTTTTGACTTCTCTACTGCATTTGCCCTTCTTCATTTAAAAAAAAATAAAATAACAGGCACCCTTCTTTAGAGCTCATAAACCTTTTTTTCTTTTCGTAAATGTTTCTGTCACACCTTCCAGGAGACACTTCATCTCCCCATGAACAATCTGGAAGTCACTAAAAACCCACTCATCAAAACAAACCCTCTGCCATGTGGATCATTGTCTGGGGGAATGCCCCCTGGATTCCTCCCTCAACGCTGAGCTTCAGCATCATTCACAAAAATTCTCCAGACGCGCGTTAAGCGTCCCGTGCGCCCCGGACAAGGATTCACTGGGACTGGTTACCTGATCCCAGGGTGCTGCTGCACTGCCAGCTCTCCGTGCTTGCCGGCTTCCAGCAGGACTCCCACAGTGACAGGTAGTACTGGTCGTCAGCAGTCACCCATGCCGGGCTCATCACGGCTCCCACATCCAGACAGAGCGCTAAGAAGACGCACACCAGTCCGACCAGCTTCAGCGGTGTCAGCGGGGAGCTGCGCGCCGACTCTTCCGTCTCGGTGACAGCGGACATCATGGCGGAGATGGAGAAGAGGAAGAAGTGTAGAAAGCAAGATGAGTGTTCTCGCTGCTATGATGAAGGGAGTCTGGCCGTGAAAGAGTTGTTGTTGCCGCTGCAACCGCCCGCGTTGAGACGCAGCGCCTGTGAGCAGCACCGCCGCCGCGCACCGGAGGTCTCCGCCGTTTACAGCGTTGACGTAAAGACTCCAAGGGATCAGCGGGTTCCACAGGGTCCTAAAGAGAGAAAAGAATCCAGACCTGCTCACCCAGGTACGTTGAGGAAAAGTGGAAGGTAAGCTCCAACCAAAACTTTTTGTGTGGGGATGTTTGACATTCATCCACTCAGACTGGTTCCATTCTTTAAAAGTTTTCCAAAACCCAGATTTTTTTTAACTTTGTTCCTGATAATTCATCAATATGAGTCATGCAGCCATCACATTTACTTCCAAGAAGACTGAAGACAAAAAAAAATCACTGGGAAAAGATGTCAAAGGCAGGAGAAAGTGGGAGGCACATTAAGCAAACATGATTCTTCTGCATGCTGATGACAGCTCCAGAGGAGCGGAGAAGATGCCCAGGCAGGAGGCCTCCACAGCAGACGTGAGCCGTGCCTTCCCTCTGTTTAATCAACCAGAAAGACAGGAGAGATGGAGAGACTGATGGAAAGAAAAGATGGCCTTGTTTACTCCCCATCAGGCCAATAATGAGCGATGAGGAGGGAGAGACAGGAGGCAGCGCTCGAGCAGAGAGCTGATGAGGAGAGAGGAAGGGCAACACAGAGGTGAGAGCGATGAAAGGATGGAAGGAAGGCTTTGAATGAGGGCTTAATAAATCGACTTGGAGCCGATCTATCAGCGACTCATAGCTTAATAAGAAAATACCTCCTGACAGAAGCATCAGCAACATTTGGCTTGTATCTAATAAATCTCAGTTAATGAAAGGAAGAGCTGCTGTTTTACACCAAATAATGAAGAAATACGCTCATCCAGAGGAGGGGACAGTGTTCAGTGGGAAAACACCACTGAATCAGCAAGGATTTTCCTTAATTCTCTGCTTTCATTCAGCCCAAATGAAGACTAATGATGAGACATTCCTGTTCTTTATACACCGACACAGCAGTCAGTAAATACTTACTGCCTGTTCCCCATCCTTAACTTTCTTCAACTGCTGCTTTAACAAGGCCGTATAAACCTTCATTTGCTGAATTTCAGTATTGAAAGTAATCGTCATGAACCGACAAGTTGAAGGGACCTTTATCATTTCAAGTTATCTCCATTTATCATTATTTCCTCAGCCTTTTATGGGAACCCAGATTTTACAATGAAGCAACTGAGCCCCGGTGGAAATGCAATCCCAGTGTAACCTGATGTCAGCATTTGAATGTGCAGCCTGCAACAGAAATCAGATTAAGAAATTAGAGGACGGATTAACTGCAGTTTATTGCATTACTCTACAAAAGAACATCTTCCCAGACAGTGGCGCATCGAGTGCTGCTTCTCGACCATGTCGTTCCTGTTAATGGTCAATGTGGATTTCTGTGTGGTCCGGAGAATAGAATAGAATAGAATAGAATAAAATAGAATAGAAGTACTTTATTGATCCCAGACATGGGAAATTGACTTGTCCCAGCAGCATCGTCAGTATTAACATATTTACAACATATTTACAGTAAAATAGTGTGCAATATCAGTGCAATATGAGTGATATGACTGTGCAATGCAATAAATAATTATGACAATGTGCCACATGAAAGTACTGATGGAGCCCTGATGGAGGTTCTGAAGAATTCTGGATGTCCGGGAAGAACACAGGGCTGAAAGAACAACAAGTGAGGAGAGGATTAGCATTTGGAACCACGGGTGTGATCTTTGTGGGTCAGTGAACAGTGAAAAGCACACCGACACCAGGGTTCCTCACACACTCAGGGGAACGTTAAAAAAAAACCGCTGAGTCAGCCGAAGGTCAGCTTGCAGTCATGTCTCACAAGCAGAGGCACCAGACTCAGAAACAAACACAAACCTGGCACAGAGGCAAAGAAAAATCCATTTTTACCCATGGGGAGGGGTGGAGATTAGACACAGGTGATCAACACTGGGATGAATGGACAGGTGAAGGAGAGGGGCCACCAGACAGATCAGAGGAGAAGGGAAAAGAAATAATAAATACAAGCTAGGTCAGCTACAGAAGGCCCATCTGAACATGGATGAGGGTCACGCTTCCTCACAGTCAAGCCGGGAGAAGTGAAGGTGATCTTGACGGCGCTCCTGGGTCAATGACGCTACAAGGACTGGTGTCATCCCAGTATGGCTTTGTCTCCCAGTAGGGGTGGTCATGAATCATCTCCCTGGTCCCAGCTCAGGGTGTAGATGCTGGCCGAGGAAGCGTGGCGGCCACAAACACTGGGAGCAGCACTTATTTCCACTCCGGGGCTGATCGACTGTGACGACTGCTTGATTGTTATTGCTCCCTTTATGGCCTGTTGTTAACATTCCAGATGGCGGCGTGATGCACATCGCTGTAATTAACGACTCCGATGCAACTTAATGTGAGTGAATTATTTTTAGAAGGAAAAAAATAATCGCAGAGCAAACCTCATTTTGGTTTAGATGAGGTGTCCTTAAAATCATTTTACAAGGACTCCAGATGGGAAAACATAAACAAGGAACATTAACAGGGAAGACTTCCACCTTCTAACAGATACGAGAATTTACAAATGTGCTTCTTTGCAGCCTGCTGCGCAGTTTTCCCGCAGAGCTGTTTGCAGGTAAAAAGAAGCAGATCGTTGTCACATCAGCCATACCCAAGTAGAAGTGTGTGTGTGTGGGTGTGGGTGTGCGAATGCAGATGCCATCAGACACACTGCTCCCGGCACAGAACCCGGATCAATAACAGCACACAATTAGGCGTGCAGCCCTGACCCAGCTGTTAGAAACACCTACAGGAACATTTCAGTAAAAAACACAAAATCTCCTGCTTTAAAACGACAAATTAATGAAGACACATAAAACAATATGCACTGTTCATACAATAAGAAATGAAAATATTTCTAGGGTTTTCAACATTTGAGTTTTAAGGACACCAACGCCAACATGGAGCCAGACTGTCAACAAGGAACCCCAAAGAACTGAAGTGACCTGGAACTTTGACCTCCCACAAATCTTATCTGTCCACCTTGAGCCTTGATTACAAAAAAATGAGGACGAACCAGTTTAGCTAATTTATTTGACCATTTTGTCAACATGTAAGAAAGCAAATGAATCGGTGAGACGCTGAGTGGTGCACATCAGACGCAGCAGCTTCTGGTCTGATTTATGTATTTGCAGGCAGAAACGGAGAGCTGTTATTTTGTTCAGATAATCCTCGAAGCTGAAGAATAAGTGCTATGTGTCATCAACAGCTCCAGTAAAGAGAGAAAAAATAAGCAGCTGAATATGGAGCAGGAGATTTTTATGTCTTTCTCAAGGACAGGTAGCATCTTTAGGGCTGCGCTGCCACACAGATCACCTTAGATTCACATAGCCAGTCATGAAATCAAGCACTGGACTTTTTTACATCAGAGGTGTTATTCACGAGGGTGTTTAGCAGATTTAAACACAACACTTTTGAATGAAACCGACAGTGGAGCACTGGCTGCGGCTGCTGCTGCCCAGTTTTTGTTTAACGGTAATTTAACTCTTTCACTGTCTTTGAAAAGGCGACAGCGGCGAGCCGCAGTGCTCCGCTGAGCATCGATAATGAATCCGACGATTCTTCAAAAGAGAAAACGACTCTCTGAGGGTCTGCAGCCAATGATTTGCTTAATAGTTCCTTATTTCATTTGGCACTAATTTAGCTCGATGGAAGAATGCAGACTATTTGTATGCTTGTTTTTTTTTTCCCCCAGGATGTGATTGAAACCATTGTTTTCTGCGGCGAGAGCAGACCGAGAGCACCGGTCCCACATGTATTCTTTGATCCGTTTTGGCAAGGCTGGAAATCATTTAGAAAAACATAATGAAAGGAGAAAGAGGCTTTCACTTCACCAGAAGTGGATTCAAACATATATCTACTGTCAAAAACAACTGCAGAGTGGAGGCACCAGCAAGCGGCAATGCAGTGTTCCACACCTGGAAGATGCAGCTGGTCACACTGAAGCTGTGAAGCTGAAAACTGCAGCCTCAGCCTTGACTTTTTAATGCATTAGTTGATATAATTCAGGTGAAGGTTTAGTCTTTGGTTTATTTCTTGAGGTCCTGGAAGCACAGACAGCCGACACCACGGACTCCTCTGTGTGCTGTTTGGACTGGTTTTGCCAAAATACCAAACATCAAGTGCATGTAAACAACCCATGTCAGATACACTGATCCTCGATTTTGCATTTCAAACGTATAGAATTATTTTTCCCCACTGGTGCTGTATGGTTAGGTATACAGGATGTTCAGATCCTGTTGGTCATACATACAGTATTTGCAAATACACACAAAACACATTGAGCCAAAACGTGAGCCAAGATTGCAGGAAGTAATAAATTTCCTTTTAGCAGGCACATCAAGCTACTCTCTGTTGGAGGAACAGAAAACAGAAGACTTCCTCACACTCCCTGTGCTTAACGATGCGCACTGCTTAAAATATTGCAGCTTTTAAACAGAATTTCAATCTTATCTAGGCTGACTTTAACAGCCTCTGCAGGCCAGTTACTGATGAGGACAAGAGTCTGCCAGCTGCATATATTCCTCGCTGTGTGATCTGTGATACCGCATAGACTGCAGACGCCTCGTGCACTGCAGGAAGTAGCCCAAAACATGCTATATGTCTCAGAAATGTTGTTAACCTAAATTCAAAGACTCCTTACACGAGGGTGCTGTTTACAGTGTGCCCTTAAATGTAAATTACCAGTGACTGCAATAATTTGGTCAATGCTAATTTTCCTCAAAGGTCCTCTCTGTTCAGGTGGAGATCATTTCATTTTGGTTGGAAAAGACAAAAGCCTTTTTTTATTTTCTTCCTTCTGCATGTGTGATGATGGATTATTATTATTACAGTGGATCATTAGCATATTTCATATCCTGCTGTTGAACATTTTCAGTATCTTTGTCCATCGGCAGTAGAGGCAAGACACAGGTGCTGCAGCAAAAAAATGACAGCACACACACACACACACACACACACACACACACACACTGTAAACGTTAAGACAACACTGGCTCATCACTCACCGAGATGTGCGTGCAGCCATCAGTCGGTGTATGAGCTGCAAACTGAATAATAACGCATTTAAATGAAAGATACACACACGCGCGCGCACTCGCAGCATGTCACAAGCTTGTATACAATCTATCACATCACCAAAGCTGCTTCCGACTCTCTCGCAAAGCATTACCGGAATGTGGACAAACATATCAAACAAATGCTTCTTTATTAAACACTCCAATGTAAGCAGAAAGATGACTCTGAAGATCAGCGGCATTAAATATGTAACAATGTTTCTGACAAAGTCGCACGTGTGATGATTTTTCATGTGTCAGAGCTGGAGTTTAAAGGGGAAAAGATGAAAGCGGGGTTGAGCAGCTTGTTCTTTTTCCACATTTCCTGTGTCATGTTCATCAGAGGGAGTTTTGATAGGTGTGCAGAACCACGCACGCTCAGAGGCACAAGTGTAGACGCACACACACACACACACAATGTTAGGGCAGAGGCGCCGCTGCAATAATTAGATTTTACTTCAAAGACGCGTACAGTTGTTTCTGTGGGAGATGAGACTGATGCATGTATGTCAAATTCATAGATGAGGGGGAGCGTTCCCCTGAGTCAAGTGTTCACAGCCTGTGTGTGTGTCTGTGTGTTTGTCTACAAATTTGACTGACAAGTAAAATATTACTCAGCAACATAAGCAGAAGTAAAAGCAAAGGTATCCCTCTCGATCACACACACGAGGGTTCTGTGCGCATGTCAGACCGAAACATCCCTGTTTAATTAGCGCCATGCTAATTGAATCCCTGTGTGAGCGATGCATGGGGATAGAACCCTCCGTGAGAGAATGGAAATGGAACAGTATTAAGCGGCCAAGTAGCTAATCCATTTAAGAATGTGTGAGAAATGAGAAGGATGAGATGCTCCGCCATATGGTTTGCCTTTCAAAGGACTTTGAAGTTGTTTTAAAGTTAAAATCATTTGTTTTTGATGTCTGGAATTCTTTTACATGAATATTTTAGTTTCTGGCAAATAAAATAATCCTGAGCACTGGGATGACTTGACCTGTGCTTTGCTAACACGGCCTTACAGCATAAACATGCAATTTAAAGCATAAGCAGTCTTTTACAGATGCAGATTAGATAATAACACGTTAGGACCTCCGGGTCTTGTTCACAAGTGAGGGAAGAATGGAGCGGGAGATCGACAGACGGATCGGTGCGGCGTCTGCAGTAATGCGGACTCTGGTCCGCCCCTGGTGAGGCGTTCAGGGCACGTCCCTCCTGCAGGAGGCCCCCGGGAAGACCCAGGACACGCTGGAGAGACTATGGCTCTCGGCTGGCCTGGGAACGCCTCGGGATCCCCCCGGAAGAGCTGGATGAAGTAGCTGGGGAGAGGGAAGTCTGGGCTTCCCTGCTTAGGCTGCTGCCCCCGCGACCCGACCCTGGATAAGCGGAAGAAAATGGATGGAAATTACAGTTTCATGCAGAACTGCAAAGAAGTGTCATCAGAGATGGAATTTAAGTTAGCAGTGTTTGATGACTGTCAGCGTGGCGATGCAAAGCACATTACCTAGGTGGATGGGGAATAATCAACCCTTCAACAGTCAGGAAAACAGCAGGGCAGTGATGGAAGAACAGAAAAGAGCCTTTTTCATTCATTCAAACCTGCCATAGTGATTCCACTATGTCACCACCTAAAGACTAATGTGGTTCAAACCATCTGTTGCTGGGACAAAGTACCTGCAGAGGGAGGGAACATGACAGACACCCCCTTCCTGTTCAACATCATACTGAAAACATGAGAAGAAAGCCTGTTCCTTCATCCTCAAACAAGTATCTTCACGTTATACACTGCCCTCATATCTATTCAGCTCCCCCTCCTAATTCTACTCCTTTCATCATCCGCTCCTTTAACCACATCCTCTGCTTCCCCTTCCGTGCCCTTTACTCTCCCCTCTCTCTGCCTCAATCTCCCATCTTTTGCTCCCTTCCTCCAGTTTTCCTTTCTCATGCCATCCTGCTGTATTCTCTCACCCAGGCAGGCTGCAGATGGTGGAAGCATAGCTGAGAGTAACTGCTTTGTGAATAATTCCACAGGCAAAAGGTGAGCGACAGGACAGCTCCATAAGTGGACACAGAAGATGAAAACATATGCACGCACACACACACACACACACTGTAATCATATCCCCACTTTACATCAAACCATAGTCTGTGCTGTTTCTTTCTCTTTTCAGGTATTTCCGTGTTGTATTGTTTTAGTTATGAATTGAAGAGCCGTTGCCTCTTTCTCTACTTCTGTTCTGAAACTGGTGATGCTATCTTGTACTTGTACAGAGAGTTCCCATCACAGTCTCTCGGGCCCAGCACCAGATAGATCCCAGCCATCAATCATGGCATTTCACCCAGTTTAAATAGCGATCAATCATTAGCTGAAGGCTAATTGACCTAAACCTGCATCAAACGATGAGCAAGTAGCTAAAATCGAGAAAACCATTCCGTTTTTAACATTTGACTAAATGTTTTCATGCGATTCCTGACACATTCCAGGACTGTTCCTTGAATTCTTGTTTGGTCTTCTCCCACCTTGATGCTTGTGCGTTCTTTAAAACAACGCAGTGGCGGATAGCCAGAACGCTCATCCACCAGCCAGACTGTGACTGGAGAGCAGATGCCACTTATGAATGCCTCTGAACTCCTTCCAGTTTGTCGCAGCTCTGCAGGGTTCTCCCTTGCTGGTCTAACTTTTTGGAAACATTTTGGAAAAAGGCCAGCGTAAGGCACTTATGCTGATGTGATGGCACACATCACATACCACATAAACTAACCTTTTTTTGTGCTTCCTGGAAAGTCATTCAGACGAAACTGTTTTTCACCTATTGTGGCAGAACATGCAAACTTTTTTTAAATGGATGCTGCACATATTTGAAAAGTGGGGACTCTGAACTGAAATTTTAAACAGACCGCAAGACCACTTATATTTCTCTTATAGCTACAGATACACGTTTACAGCAGGGTGGTGGGGCCCACATTTGCACGCACAGCAGCTCACAATGACAACCCTTTTTAGACTCATGCGGTTTGATTTATTAAATGAAGTTTAGCGAGCATTTCGGGAAGGTTGCTGTATATTTCAAGGTTGTTCTGCATAGTGTTCTATAATGTAGAGCAGCAATTTAAAGGCAGCGGCTCTTTGGATGGACCTAATTTATGGGCACATCCTCTCACTGTGGAGCAGAGGGCCAGGGAACAGGCGATATTAATAAAATATAGTTGATTATATTTGACTCTAACTAGACTATAAGGCAAAGGGGCATTGTAACTATTACAGTCATTTGTTACTCATAGCGCATTTGCTATCTGCTGAATGAGTAAAACTTCCAGCACAGATTCATGTTTCATGACAATTCATATGAGGTGAACGCAGGAAACGTCATTATCCCATAACAGACACAAAAAGGGCAATGAGCTGAAGATGAAGGAGAATCAGCTGAGCTCCGGAGACATATGCATATGGCGTTTAGAACTGGCGTGTCCTTCAGTTATATGAAGTATAATCATAGCTGCCACATGTATGGTAACAAGACAGGACAAGAACTATTTAGTTATTTCACTTTCAGTATGGTAACTTTCTCTCAGTGGTCTGTTTGAGGGGGCATGTTTATTAAAGCAAAATTGGCTTATATATTGTCCGATGAAGAACAATAAGACAAATGAGTCATTTTAAGATCAAAAGGGAAACAATTCGTTAAAATGTTGAAGGTGATATTGTATTGCTAACACTGCCAGATAAGTTAGACATCCAGAGTAAAGGGTCTGATGCAAAATATCATTTACAAAGTATTTTTCCCCTCATTCTTTAGCATTAGTAATGCTCTGATTGGCCAGGGGACTGATGTCACTGAAGAGTCATGAGAGCAATGTGTTTCATAAAACCCACCATTTTTAAAACCCTGCAACAGTGTCTTTTTTTTTTTGTTTTTTTACAAAAGAAAGTAAATGCTCCACGCAGCATGGACCTTGCACAGAGTCGGGATTTACTGCTGACTGTTATAAAGTATTTATTGTATCATGATTTCTGTTTTTCTGTGGTGACTCTGACAAGAAAAGAGCCAAAAGTACAAACCAAACATTTATCAGAGGCGTTTCCATGTCCTCCACAGTCTTTTTTTGAAATGCATGGTAATGGCGTCATGAGAGTTTCAGACAGCTTTGCTTTGAATACACCACCCACCTTTATTCTTTATCTGTGGAATTTGAGTGGGGAGGAATTAGCCAGGTTGGGAATCTGAAGATTTTCGACCACAAAGTTTCTCTTTTGATTGGCTGGACGTGAAGCGTAGGAGCTGCCATTGGCAGATGTGATACAGATGGGTGGAGCATTTAGGATTGTCCCTTTCACCTCGTAGGTCCGCTGCATCATTACTGCCTGGAACATGTGCACGTAAGTCTACTTAGTGAAAGGATCAATTACCACATGAGACAAATAACAGTGGCATGTTATGAGCAGCGATAAAATAGGAAACAAGAAATGCATTAAAGCAGGGATGTCCAAACTATTCCACAAAGAGCCGTGTGGCTGCAGGTTTTTGTTCCAACCAGTAAAGCACACACAGTTTGACCAATCAGCTGTCTGAAGACTCAGATCAGGTGATTAAATGAGGTCAAACTGGTGTGCTGTTGCTTGGTTGGACCAAAAACCTACAGCCACACGGCTCTTTGTGGAATCGGTTTGACATCACTGCATTAAAGCAACAGCAAGGCGAGCAAAGAATGGATCCTGTAAATACCTGGATGGTGAGTCTTGCTCTGTGCTTGCTGTGTAGTGAGGTTGGTGTGAAGGACACAGTGATGAGTCTCCCTGCAGAGCCAACGGGGGGTAAAAACCCCGAGGAAGGAGTCACTGTAAAGTCTCTGCTGCTCCCTGGAAGGAACGCTGCTGTGAACTGAATCGACCTCCTGGACACAAAACATCAAATCCTACATTTTAAAGAATATTGTGCTTTTTTTTTTTTTGGTATACCTACTGTTAATATAATAAATGTAACCTTTATTTTATGTACAAAGGAAATTAAAAAAAAAATAATAGGACACACACACACACACACACACACACCTGGTAGTACTGGTAAGACGGAAGCCCACAGCTGACGTCTTTCCCACCTCAGCGGATTCAATGATAAGGACACTATCCATAAGTGGTTCGGTGGCGATGAGATCGATAGGAATCTTCCAGATTGTCCCAGAAACGCAATTTACAACCAGAAAAACTGAGCTCCTAGATGGTGACACAAAGCTTACTGTAATCTGCAATGTGAAAGCTTTTTCAAAACAAAAATAAACATGTACGTGTTCAGCGACTTAGCTTTAAAGAAAAATAGAAGGTGGTTGAAAGTACTAGTTTTTCATAGCTCTCTTATTGATTTTATTCAGGTTAAAATACTCTGGTCTTCTCACGTCTTGACCCCACACCAGAGAAAGAACACAGAGATAATGGAAGAGCCTATTAGCAGCACCACAACCCACGATCATTTTCTCACGGAGATGTCATTAGCTCTGCGAGGTAGCGATTCTAGCAGGATACGCCTCCTTAATGGACCGCACAGATGAAGAAGGGCGCTGATAAATGCACTCCTCACTCAGCAGGACGCCACACGCAGCACCAACAGCCATTAAATAAGAAATACTGACGTTCGTGTTGATGACAATAAACATTGACATGAAGCTCAGTGAAACACACTGAAAAAATGTAACTGTATTTCCTTTATGGCAAAAATAAATCCCTTCATGGTTAATGTCATATAGCTATCATATACCACGCGTAATTTTAGTACCTTTCTGTAATAACACTATGCCCACTGATAAGAAAATGTAGAATTTTGTGCAACACAGAAACCAATTAAAAGAAAAAGACATCAGACAAGTGCAGATCTGGGAGTTTGCCTGGTGGGACTGATCTTGATAGACAGATATCCAGATATTAGATAGAGATAAACGACTGACCAGTATTGTACTGTCTTTGAGGCTGTCAGCCCACATTCCATCAAAGCAAAAAAGGACCTGGTCTATGACTGGCTGACTTCAGCTGTACAAACATAAAGTCACGCACGCTCGTCTTCATCATGCACGACAGCAAGGCAGAGGGAGACGACACAATACAAGAGGTAGCTAAAGGCAGTGTTTACTTGTACTCAGTGTGTAAGCAACAAACAGACGTGTTTGTGCACCTTCTTGCCTGCGCTTTGAGTGTGTAAGGTGTCTGAGCTTGCTATTGTGTACTTATTTATTTACTTTTTAACTTCCCTACCGTTCTTGTACCCATACCACAGACGCTGGTTGCTACAGTGTGTCTGTATTTCTGACTTTGAGGGAGATCTGGGACACTCTTAGATTTATCATAGTCCTGTGTATATTTTTAGCTGTTTCCCATGTGGTTGCGTCTTTACTTTAGAGAGCACCTGGTGTGTAGATTCGGTGTGTAGATTGTGTTTAAAGAGAATGCCTGAATAATGTGTGTATTACCTGCATATCTTGAGGGGAGTGTAGACGATATGAAGTGTGAGCGTTATGAGGCTGGTCTCAGGGTCCCTCCGCCCGGCCACGATGAAGGCAGAGAGGCAGTCTTCCGTCTCTGCTTTGCCGTCTGAATGAACCGTGCACTCAAAGTCTTCAGCTGACACCTGGAATGCTAAATAGAAGAAAAAAGGAATTCAAGCACAAGAAACACAAAAAAGTCAGCTCATTATCCATATTCAATTTCAATTTATCGATGTGAAAATCCGGGCAGATGACTGTGTAAGGATTAGATTGTGTAACAGAACTGTTCTCAGTGCCAGTTTGGTATAGATACATTATATATAATTAGATAGAACACAGCACAACACATTTTTGATATCATCTGTTGTTTCTTCCACAATGTGCACCAAGCAGTAATCTCTTTACAAGAGCGTAGCACGGCAATAACAGTCATTTATCAACACTGTTACATGGTGGTTGGTCTTGTCCTCTACTTGGAGGTTAAGGAGCAGTGAGCATCATTCTTCCTTACCCTTCACTCCCATCTCAGTCACCACATATGTATGTTATTTACTGTTATTAGATGTACTGATGGTAGAAAGATGACACCCACCCTAGCTAGCTATCATAATCACAATTATGGGGCAATATTTATATATACGTAATCTGTGATGGTTAAAATGTGGTGATGACTGAAGGTATGTTGCCTTTTTCTGTCCTAGCTCAACTTAGACATTCTGTACATTTTGTAGCTAACAGACATCAATCAATCTACAGCTGAGTGAAAGCAGACAGATTCTGCCACATTTGATACCGTCAGTCATTAGAATATGACAATTAAACACCCTTTTCACTCTTAACTGTATGGCTTTTCTTCCTATTGTTTAAATAATGATTACTAGACCAACTGATCTATAACGTTAAAAAAGGAGTAATAACAACAGGCTGTCACACACCTTCCTGTCCCGTCTGTTTGCAGGTCCAGGACACATATCCAGCCAGCTGAATATCTACAGTCCTTTTCACTTGCTGACCTGCTTCACAATGGACGACAAGTCCTGTGGTTTCGTCCACAGGAATACCAAATAAATGATAACTCCAACATGCAGTTACCAAATCCACCTCTGGCCTAAAATATGAGAAACAGAGATTTTATTAAAACAGTATAAAGAAAATGAAATTCGACTTAAAAAAACAAATGAAATGTAATAAAATGCACAGAAAAAAAGCCAAGACTATTTAAAAGCAGAGGAACAAAAGAGTAAACTGTGCTCCATTTCCCAGTATAGGTACTCTCTCGATTTGCTACAGCGCCAAAGAGTGTGTGAGGTGTTTGACAGTGTGAAAGCAAGTGCAAATGTGTTAGTACGTGGAAAAAGATATGATAGACAACCTGTCCTGGGTGACCCGTGTCAAATGCCCAGTGGCACAGCTATGAGCTGATGAAAAATAGATAGGAGGCGGTGCATTCTAGGTATTTTTGTGTGGATGCACAATGTTGCCACATCACATACTACAAAGGCCATGTTTCTACTAATATCTATACTCTTTCTGTCTCATTAACAGCGACAGGCTCTGCAGAATCCTCCCTGGATGCAAATGCAACTGACCTTTGAAATCTGAAGAAGAATTTAACAATATATATCTCTGCATAGTGTTAAAACACACACCTCTCATTCTCTGCACTGGCGAGACTGTTGCTGTCGAGAGGCTTCATAGTGACGCTGAGCCAGGCCTGCTTCCGCAACGCAGATTTAGGTCGAAACACCACAGGGACATCAAAACTGCCCCCTTCACTGAGCAGAATACCTGCAGCAAGGCAGAGGGTAATGGTGTTATACGTAAACTGTATTATCTGCTAGTGTCAGTTTGGGATGGTTCTAATCATGTACGTGCATTAAAGTGAGGTTCTGGCAGTCGCTCCACTTAAATGTTCTTTGTACTACCAAAGCCTGTTTGTCTGCTAAACTCTCTGCTATGTTCATGTCTGGAGTTGTTTGCTGAGCAGCGCAAACTGGATGGATCAGAGCTTTTTATTTTTCCCTAAAAATAGTTATTTAATGGAGCGAGCATTGCACACATTTGTTGCAGGCAAAGCAAAATACCATTAGCAGTAGCATGAAAAGCACCACAGAACTGAAATGTAGCGCTGCATAATGATTATAAGTGTCAATAAAATCAGTCCATTTACAATGTGCATAACATTTTAGGAAATGTATGTAAGGTTTTAATGATAACACAATTAATTTGTGACTGCCAAGATTTGGGAGATTTTGTTTTATTGCAAAGGAGTGACTTTAACACACCTTCTGTGCGATTTAGTGGAATTGAGAAGACCTTGATGCCTGTTATGACTTGACCGGCGGCTCCACTTGGGTCCTTATCTGAAAAAACGAGAAATGAGTTTAAACATTTAAAACAGGCTTGAGCGCATCAGATTCGTGCACCAACAAGCAAGGGACTGCAGAATGACAAGAAGTTCATGTGACCTGTGAGTGTGACATCAACCATGACTGGGAGCTCAGTGGGGTTTGTGACAGGAATAGTGATGGAGGCGCTGGAGCCTATCAGAGATGAGATGCTCACTGCCTTCATTCTCTCTGGATTAAGGCCACATCCAGACAAAACCACACACCATTCCTGCAACTAAAGATGAAGACTGATGAACACATGCAAAATGGCCAGAGGGCGTGAGAGCAAAGATAAAAAGGAGAAAGTGTAAAGAGAACAGATGAGGCAAGACAAAGTAAAGGTGTAATGAATCTGAGGAAAACATGGAAGTGTTCCAAAGATTACACTGGAACTTAAAACTTCCCTTTATCATTATATTTGTCCCATCATTATCATCTACCATGTATAAAATCCAGTTGCATAATTGATCTGATTAATCCATTTCATATGGGTGATTGGGAGTCATAAAAAGTAAATAAAAATAAAGCACCAGCTTAAATTACTTGTTTTAAAAGAAGAGAGATACTCCAGTGCCTGTGTGTGTGTGTGTGTGTGTGTGTTTATATACACCTGAGGGCATGAAAAAGTAATCTTTGACATGCGCTTGCCCTCTCCAATGAAAGAGGGTCTGAAATGGACAGCAACCTGAGTGAAAGAGTGGGGCTCCAGAGTGAGCTGAAACACAGAGAAAAGCTTTTATGTGAACAGTTAGAGTGGATTAAAAAAAAAAACACTTGCAAAGGTACACTGTTTGAATTTCACGGCTATCTATAGCATGCTCAGAGAGAGGAGCAAGGTTAAACCAGCCTGACAAGTGAAATTAAATTTGGAAAAAAAAAGAAATAAAGGATGAGCTGATAAAACACACTCTACCATGAGATGGTGTGTACTCACAGTATTTCCTGAGTCCATTTCCACTGTGTAATTTCTGGGGTTGGTGTTACTAACAAGCAGCTCTAGATGCTCAGCTGTTGGGTTGACCAGGGGAATGCGCTGTCTTGCCCATCTGACATATAGGCATAAAGACAAATCTTAATTTTGATAAACATTCTACTAAAAACATGATACACTTCTGTACTGCTAAAAAAAAAAACAAAAACACTGCGCTCCTAAGGAAAAAAAGTATAGGCATGATGTGATTGGGAGGATCAACATGATTAATAATGTACGCAATGATCTGCAAGTTTAACTGACGTTTGTAGTCCATTAGTATATAATGTGTTAGTGCGTCTCCACTTACTTGCCCAGCGGACAGTAGATCTTTGGTAGAACGAGGACTGCAGGAGGAAGAGCATACAGGTCGAGCTGATACCAGAACTCCCCCACCAGCTTTGAACGGAACAAGACACTGGCACAAAATAGATGCAATCAATAGAATGCCGTAAGAAGGACACACATCAAGAAATTATTGGATAATGTCCACAACCACACCCATTTTATTTAACATGGTTTTGTTATTTATTAAAGACAAATTCTTTCTCCCCATTATCCTTAAATGGTCTTTGGAAACAATTCATTTAAAATATCAA
Organism: Pao palembangensis; assembly: GCA_015343265.1. Lineage (NCBI taxonomy): Eukaryota > Metazoa > Chordata > Actinopteri > Tetraodontiformes > Tetraodontidae > Pao > Pao palembangensis. Next base: position 3,792,579 of record CM027085.1, on the reverse strand, counting down.
CAGCACAGCCCTTCAGCAGTCAAACTCCTATTTTCTGTCTAATTGAAATAAAGTTTCCTTTAGTTTTCATTTGGTGAGTATAGTCACACTGATGTTGATTTATTTGAATATACTAATAACCGTTTGACCTACCTGCCAGTCCCCTTCCCAGTAACAACAGGGGAGTATGTAGCTCTGTATATAAAAGTATCCTGGGGGGAAATTAGAACCCAACTGACACCAGAGAGATCATCTCCATCCAGGTACACGTTCAGTTTCAGAACTTCTTTTCCTGGGTTACTCACAGGGATCTCAATGTCAGCTGAGCTCTGGGAAAATAACATTTCAATAACAAACTCAAATTAAGTGAGAAATCTTAAACATGAGCTAACGGCATTAGCACATTTTAAACAAGTATGTACTGAGGTACGTATGTGAGGTAAAGTTAGAGGTGACAGTCTTCAGCAAGTGTTAATGATTATTCACAATTGTTTCCCTCCAGTTAAGAAGGCATTTCTACTGAAAAAAGCTTTGTGTTTGCTATAATACACCATTTTACTTGTGTATAATTTCTCTTTCACTCAAATATGATTCAAACAAGGATGCTTTCATAGCTTACCCCAGAAGTACACTGTACATCTATTACTCTGACAGGAGCTGCAGGCTTACAAATTATTTCAACAGAGAAATACACCATGTAATGTCCCAGAATATCTGCTGTATGACAGGGATAAACGTGTATAAATGTGATATAAATGATATAAAATAAAATACCAATGCACACATGCACACACCCACACAATTACACATACACCCCTGAACATTATCACAGATCGTGATGAAAAATCTGCCATGTGATACTAAACTCACCAGTGTCTTTAGCTACTTCTTGCAGGTCATCAGATTGTTTAAACGACACAAATCCTACAGGAAAAAGGAGATATCATGTGTTTAGTATTCTTATAGAAGCATGGGAATATTACAAACCTGCAGATATACACATAAATAAATAGAAATATAAGACAAAGATGTCCAACTCACAGTAGACAGTGCGCAAAAAATACACAGTTGGTAAAAACATCAAACACCATCATCATTAGAGCATTATTTTAGACTACAGCGAAGAGCAGTTACTACATTTGACCAAAAGAGTCACAAACATGAAGCAGGAGAAAAACACCTGTCTGTTTTCCTTGTTCCCATGGTGTGACAGACAGCATATATGGAGTGTTATGTGCAGGCTCAAGCTCTAGGGATGGGCTGCCACTGACAATAGGTAGGTCTGTCTCCACCTGCATGCAAAGAAGCACAAGCAGAAGAAATGAATGCTCTTTAAGAGTAATAGCAGTTCAAATAAAAAAAACCTCCAGATTTTTATGATCTCCTGCCATTTCACATAACAAATTGTTAAATCTTTAATTTAGCCTTTGCCATATCTTGAACTCTGGTAAAGTAAACAGCAAATCAGCTAACCAATACTTGTGACAATGATTTCTACATGTGTATGTACCTTGACAGTGATTGTTTTCTGGCTGTAGTTGGGGACATTCAGCTGTGCGTGTGTGGTTTGTCCAACAGGACAGTGCAACACAACACAGTCCACAGGTGGGGGCCGCTCTCCCACTCCTCTCAGGATAAACACGCTGACGTTTCCATTGCACTCATTATGTAAGAACAACTTTCCCTGTGGAGGGACGGAAAATGTTAAGGATTTGGAGGACACAATCTATGTCGAAAGGTTGTGCGCTGGTGAACAAGAAGAAATCTCAGCTGTAGTCAGTTCTCACGCTGCTCCAAAGACTCTTCACAGAGCACAGATTTATCAAAATCTAGTGCACTGAAAAGGAGGGAAAAGGGTACAATATACATTTTGTATTTTGAATTCTTGCCCGGGAGGCCTGGGTTCGAGTCCCGGCCAATGCAAGTAATTTTTTTTTTTTGCCCCCTCATTTTTTTCAGTGTAAAAGCTTAAAATATGGGAATCCCAAAAGTGTGAGGTAAAAATATTTTAGGATGAAGAATACTGGAGAAAAAGCGTAATGGTACTGTTCCTTCTCCACTGCCATATGCCTCAACATAATGGCGGAAAAGCTGCCGATGATGCAAAAGCATCTTGGGTCATTGATCTCACTGGGCAGCTGCAGTATGTCAAAAAAAAACTTTCTCATTTCTTATTCTCTACTTGTCAAAGAAGTGAGTGGGTTGTAAAAATGCTTTTTCTCAAAATGGGAAAGATGAATTGCAATCGATTTAAAAAAAATGTCTGCAGGGCTTCTGGAAAAAGGGATTGATTGATTGCATTGTCAGCCACAAGAGAAACTTATCTGGGCTGACTATTCTCTGGGAGGTTAAATAAAAAAGTCTAATGAGAACAAAGACAATATATAGGAGCTTTGTGGATAAGCAGGGATATAACAGTTTGGGTTTCCCCAAAGTGATGTTTCTAATCTAAAATAAAGTTTTACACCAGACTTAAATGTCTGCCAGAAAGTATAAGATAGAAAGAGGAAATAATTATCCACAGCAGGCATACATTACCATGACAACACACTGTGCAGGAGGATGAAAGGTGAGGGAGTAGCAGCTTTTTGTCCCAACAGGAACATTCACAACCTTTGGCCCAGAGAATCCTTCTCCACACAGAACAGCGTGGATTTTCCAGTCTCGCTGGGTCTCATTGCACTGTGAAAAGCACATTGGACTGATCATTTACTGATATTTGAACCAGCATTTTCAGCACCATGTACAAATATATAATTTTTACACTACATAAATTGCGTTTTGCTCAGCCGTTTTAGTAGTAGTTACACAAATAAACTAAGAGATTCTCTTCTTGCTCCTCACCAGAGGTATGTCCTGTGTGACAGAGTGATGAACAGGTGAATTAAAGTTCAGATGGACACTTTCTTTCTGTGAACATAGATTAAGATAACATGAACCACAAACGAAATGAACCATAAGCAAGCAAATCAACAGTTACTTGTGGTCTTTTACCTGTGAAGTAACTACTGCCTCTATTTCATAGACCCTGGTATCAAAACAGGAGCTAAGAACCACCTGACATGTAAAGTGCCCAACACAGTCTGCCTGGAAATGCAGTGGGATATCCACCCAGCAGCAGTCTGTCGTTTAGAGAACACGAGTGAAGCCATTAATTACATTCACACGATACATTCATTGACTATGGGATGCTACAAACAGACCCAATCTACCTTTCTGAACAGCTGGGTGCTAATCACATGACATTTGTAGCCGTGGATGAAAAAAACTTCACGATTTTAATACTAAGTATACGGTGAGGACATAAAAATGTGGCTTTTACAACCAACGGGAATATTTGAATAAAAAAAAAGAACTTTTGTTTCCCCAATTTGTTTTCTTCCTGCTCGTCATGAGTATTATGTAGCCTGTAAGTACATGTGGATATTTGTATATGTTAGCTGTGGACTATGCGTTCATGCTTGTGTACTTTGTACCTGCAAGATTCTGCCATGGTACCCTCGTATATTCTTTTAGAGGAATGTGAACAACATTTGGCAAAATAAAGTACTGGGGAAAAGAAACCTCCACTTCATACTCTATGCCTTTTTTGAGTTGTTCTTCTCTCAGAGACGTGATCTATCAAAACCCGAGAAAAGAAACAGCATCTTAGTGAGAGAACACATAATCCCGAGGTGTGTCTTCATAAACAAAGATGTGCTTTGTGTATGTGTGTACCTGTTTGAGGAACTTGTGCGTAGCTGCATTTGCTTTCACGCTGCTACTGTCCAAAGTCTGTGTCAGCCTTCGACGCCTGTGTTCATCATCGCTCATTCCATACTGACCCCAGATGGCTAAAGCGTTCCCCCAAGCTGAGTTTATCCTTGGCACACGTACCACCTCTTCACACACCTGTCCGATTTCGCACTGGAGCCTGAGCACTAGATTGCACACAGAAAAGTCTACTAGTGAAGCCCAGCAACAGTGTTAAAATTTGATTACTCATATGTGGATTTAATGGAGTTAGAACCAACACCAATTTCAGATACACACAGTAAGTTTAGTAAGTTTTTAACTCTAATTAAATTCCATAAATTTCTTCATGAACAATATTTAAGGGATAGTTTTCCTACCCGTGTTGTTGGGGTCAGTGACCATGTTCTCACTGGGTCTGGCAGTGAGAGGAGAGGAAGGAAGCGGCAACTCTCCTGTGGCCTTTATAATATAGACCATATCTCCTACCTAGCAGAACACAGGCAAAACTGAATAAATGAGTCGTTCTTTTTGGAATGTAAAAAAAAATAAAAATTAAAAACGAGCGGAAGCATTTACAAAATAGGTATATGTTATGATGTACAATATATGACACAGCCATTAGATACACACTGACCTCTGGGCACACTAGCAGCACAGAGCAGTACTTGGTGCCTGGGAAGAAGGGAAGGTAGTTGATGTTCAGAGTGTCTTCCTGCTCTGATGTCAGAAAAATACTTCTCACTGCACTGTGGAAATCACTGGCCTCATTATCTAAGTGAGCAAGAGCAACAAAGGAGCAGATATGAATAAAGGTGATACTTACACAACTGGTCAAATCAAGTACACAATATGCATGTTTCCACTTACTAACTGCTGAGTTCTTTTCTTCCATCTCCTCCCTATAGTTCTTCTCTGAAGTCATCATCTCAATACTTATATGGGGCGGTGGAGGAAAGGACCATTTACGATGAGTCATATTAGAGAGAACAGGTAATTCGCAGAAGACTTTAATCTGCATGTGTTATATGTGCATATGTTACGTGGACTTGAAGGTGGCATCGTGAACCTCACGCTCCTTCTTCTTTATAGACTCCAGTGGGTCAAACTCAGATTCCACCAGCACTACCCTGTAAACATGCATAGAATAATACAATGCTACTATCCTGACAGAGAGTGTGTGGAGTAGTAAAAGAACACGGTCTGTGCAGAACAAATATAACTGAAACTTACAAGAAGGGCTTCAGAATGAGTTACAATTTGTGCAAATGTATGTGTACGTGCAGAAAAACATACCTAAATGTGGCCTCTTTGTTAAAAGTGTTGGTTATGGGCACTTGGATCACTTTCATTTGGTAGCACGGGGACTTGCACCTGACAGTGTTCTAAGAACGTACAGTGAAATGCGGTTAACTGTCGCCTTAACTGTGTCAGGCAAAGCATGCTAGAAAAAACGTTTTCAGCAGTCAGCTGTGAGGATAGTAAAGTCAAAATGTTATACAGCTTTAACTATACTGACAGTGGGTGTGACATAACTGATGTGGGTCGTCAGTTTGAATGCCAGAGTGCTTCCCTGCAGGCCAAAGCAAGAGCTGGAGATAAGCAGCAGGTATGCCTCCATGGGCTGCATAAAGAAACAGTGGTACACAATACTCAGCTCCATGCTTGACCTGCGAAAATAACCGACATTTATTCGATCAATTATCCTGACGTCTAGGAACCTAAATGCTCTCTATAGCCAGTTGTATTCATTTTGAGGTGGCAATCAGTCAGGACGTTATTACAACATTTTATTAGTACTGTACTTCATTAATTCATTGAGCTCTCAATTTCAAATATGCACTCACATAAATAAGTCATTTTCTTGCACATATGAATTTAGCTCAATAAGGAAAAACATACATTGCAGGAATGGCGACTGAGGATCCATTAGGCAGGGAGAAATGATGGGCAGTCACTCCCAACAGGCATGCCTGGTATTTGACAGGCTTAGGGGATGGATTTTTCAGACGCACCTACAACACCCACACACAGAAATAAAGAGGGTGAAACAAAAACGCGGACAAATGCTGCTGACAGAAAACAATACCTGACTGAAAAAACATTTTCTATATGACTGATCAACTGACACCAGCTTCTGTGGGACTTAATCTGACTGTGAGGATGTTTATTTGTCTGTTTTCTTATCCTGTCAAAATGTGTAAGCATACGAAATAATCTGATTAATGTAAATTGTGTCTGGAATTGTGTTAATGAGTACATGCATGTTGCAGTCTCGGTGCCAAACTCTGCCTTAATATTAATGCCTGGGAGGTATCACCCAAACCAATCAATTTAACCACTTCATAGTGTTCATAAATATGACTTTCACACAGCTGGCAGATATACATCTGGGCAAATAATAGAAGAATATTAAAAGAGTAAATGTGCAACTAATTAAAATCTGTAGACACAATGAATGTAATGGCAAACAGAGCAATGGTTTGTATGTGTGAGCATATCCTTTATGATGCAATCACTCTCCTCCAGACGATACCCAAGCTGACAGGAGTCGAAGACTTGTCCCTTGGGGGACGGGCAATCATCTCAGTCTGTCTGTAAGACAATCTGAAAAACTGCCGTTTCTCTCTCTCTCTGGTGTGCTGTGTGTGTGTATGTGTGTGTCACCTGTTTGCTAAACACGGTGTGCAGTCCTCCTGATAGCTCTATAGTTTGCTGAGGGAAATACTGAGGCAGCCTCTCGTGAAGGTGAACACACACCATTAACATTTGTACCGGATTGGGATTGCACAAATCTGCCATCTGAGAATACATATCAAACATATAAATGATAAATATCTATTTACTTGGAAAAAAAAAAAACGTCTTTATCATATTTTATTTCACTTCCATTAAAAAATGCTTCAAGACGTGTTCAACCTGAATATCAAAGTTGAGATTAAGAGTGGTTAAAGCCTGACACACAATAATGTTGTTGTGTGTGGCCTGCTCCGTGGTGCTAGGTCTCATGTACATCCTCTGAAAGTGGCTGTGGATCTAGGAAAAAATTGATAAAGATTTATTCCCCAAACCAAAAACTCAATGCATCATACTTACAAAAAAAACTAGCACCTAAACTGAAACATGTTCAGAAATGAACAAGATTTAATTGGTATTTCTCACTGTGCACCTTACAGACATTAACCAAAACCCATAAATAAATCTCAAAATATGAAAAGAGTCCACACAAAAGCAATGTGAAAGAACCACCACTTCTCACCAGATAAGGACAGTAGGCAGCAAGCAGAGCAGCTAGCACCAGCCCATCTTTGAAATCAAGGTCAAAATTCACAATCCAGCGTGCCAATGGGCCACCGCCATCTGAGAACAGTTACAGCCAAAATCTGTCAGCAAGACATGTTTCAGTTTTAACACCATTAAATAGTTTGACAGAGTAAAGACAAAAGTAAATGCATGATGTGACTTTAAAATGCAAGCATTGATGCAAAATTTGACTGTTTCAACTTCTAGACACGTGTCCATGCCGGGTGTCCAACCTCTTCTCCAAAGAGTCTCCCTTGAACTTTGGTAGTGCATGTTGATCCATGAGAGTAGCTGTAGCTCCATGCATGAATAAATGTTACTGGCCAGAGACTGTGGGCTGAACTGGAGGATTCCATCGATGTCAGGGCTATTGTTCACATTGCTGTTTGACACACGAGACAACACCAGCACCTGGACATGTGCAGAGGAATGGTCAATGTTGAAAATCACTCAACATTAGAGAGGACAGAGAATTTGATTTTCCACCTTGTAAATTTGCAGCAGGACATCAGTCCAGCATCGTTTGCTCAGTGACTCGTAGTCAACACAGCTGTAGTCAAAACCGTTTTCTTCCTCATTTGACTGGAGAGAGGCAGGAAATGTGTAAATGTGTGGTTGAAAAGGCATGAGTTAAATTTCATTTGTTAGTCTAGACACATCAACAGTATTCAAGCTGTGAAATACAAAACTGTTAGGCTTTCTGAGCACAAAGAGTTGTACCTGGAGAGAACACCAGTGTTTAAACTCCTGGACGTCAAGTAAGAATGCTGGTCTGATGTGACAAAGGAATGCTCCTTGTACCCTGAACACATAATTGCAACATTTAATTTTCAGAATTAGTTTTTCATGCAATCAGACGTATCAAGTAACTAGATTTTGCCCTTTAGGCCATCAGCTTGTCCAGTCTATTCATGTCAATTATAATTAAAGAAAGAGACCAGACAATTAGACAAATTAGTAACTGAAGTAATTAGCCTAATTAATCAAATTTGCAAGCTACAATTAAAAATATTACATGCCATTTAGCAGATATGGAATTTAAAATAATTTATTAAATGCTATATTGGTATTAAATTGGAAGTATTGTTATCTGTAGCAACAACTAGTCAGGGTATGGTTGACCTGAGAAAGGTGAGCACAGCCTCGTGTTGTTGTAGCAGCTCCCTAGTGCGGTGGGCTAAATCACTAGAAAAAGTCTGACAGCAAGGAATTCCAGGAATCGGTTGACCGGTCAGGTGCTGAAGCATATTCACTACAGATCTTTAAAAAAAAAAAAAAAAAAAAGTTACTGTTATAGAGTTGGGTCTTTTGTGAGAGGAGCTGGATCGAGAACCCTGATCGATCCGCTTTTACTGAATATTGTCTATGAATACACACCTGGTGTCTCTGTTTAGAGTGACTCGCTGACTCTGTCCACTGGCAGTATGAACTAGTGTTTTTGATACAACTCTAAAGGGAGACAAGAGACAACAATCACAGACTGTTAGAGTAAAAGCCTGTTTCAACCGTAGGGAATCTCTTGGATACCTTCTTAGAGTATGTGGCACAGAGATTGGGTGTGGCCCACAGGGCCACCCAAAGAAGCTGAACCATCTCTTCACAGCCAGTAACACTTTCTCGTAGTATATTCCTTCCTCTGAGTTCGCAGCAGGGAATGTTGGAAACCCCAGGTCAGTTGAGGTGTTAGAAATTATGTTTAGATCTGTATTACTGCTTTCCTGAGCACTCGAACTTTCACTGTCAGAAGAGTCTGAAGAACACAGAAACCCACACAATATCAGCGAGGTATGTCAAGACAGTTACTAATCATAACTTCAATGCTTTAAAGACCTGAAACTGAACTACAGCTTGTTGAACTGCTGTGATAAAACAATGAAGAGGATGATGGCTCAGAGACTGGTGTTGAATAGTGTGGACCCTGAGGTACAACCTCAACAGCCGTCATTCCTAGATATAAAACGAAGGAAAAAAAATATCAAAAAAGGAAAACTGATTCAGATGATTAGTTATAGGTGTTACCAAGTGTTAAATACTGTATGTTCACTATTTTAAATAATCACATATTGTGAATGGAAAAAAAAAAAAAAAATATTCAACATTGTTGAACGTGCTTTTCTCCCCATATTTATCATGTTTGGGTTTCATACATTACCAGGCTGAAGAACGATCTTTTGCTCAGAGTGATGGAGGGCCATGAATGGCCAGACTGTCAGTAGACAACTGTCAGTATTAGCACACAATCGAACTCTAAACCTACAGCCAGGAGAAAAAAAATAGGAAAGCAAACATGTCGAGGCGATTTATTTTGCAAAAGAAAATATACCTCATCCAAAAATCATCAAAGAAACATAACTTCAACAAGAAGATTTAATGCATACAGGGATAAGACCAGCACATTTAAATTTTATATTTTAGGAGGCACCACTGAATGACTAAAAGCAAAAAAAAAAAAAAATTCTAAATCTAATGTCAAATGTATTTCTCAAATTTGGATCTTAAATACTTAGTTGCCAATATAGATGTAATTAAAAAAACAAAAACAAAAACATACTTGTTTTGGAGATGGTCAATGAAGGTGAGGTGGGTGCTAAGGGAAAGAGGTTTGGAGGTGCAGAAGATCACGGTGCAAGTTAAAGAAGTCTCTCTTGGTCTCTCAGTCCAAACACTGACTGGCTGTGGCTGTGAATGCAGATGGAATGGTAAACTGGAATTATTTTACAGATCACAGAGCTAATTTTCTTAGTTTTATTCTGCAGCAAATTGGAATTGTAGCTCTTGTGCCTGTCGCTTTCTCTTGTAAACAAACATCAATAACATGCCACAAAAGAGACAATTGGACAGAGCAAGAAAATGTAAGACTTTAGAGACAGGCTCCCAGGCAACCACTTTAAACTGCCAAAGGCTGTACCTCATCCAGTGGTGGGTGAGAGATGTTTCCCTCTGGAAAAACCACAGAAACAGGCTGGATCTTCATCTCATCCTCTAGTTCTACCTCATCCACTTCAGCCGATACAGTAGTTCCTCTTCACATTGATAAGATCAATTAATAAGAAACAGCTGACATTTTGAATTTTCGAAACATTCTGAACGTTATGATGTTAAAGTAAAAGTGTGGCTCTAAAACTGTACACACATACACACACCAACCTTGGATAACCTAAGGCATGTAAGGTGAGCGTGGCAGTCACTTTGGTTTCCAGAGGTACGGGTAAAAAGAGGATCTGAGGTGGGTGGAAGGCAATACACGGACTCTGGAAGGTTATAGTGATGAACAGCTCTCTGTAAGGCTCATTTCCCTCCTCTCCTGGCGAATCACCTTCCAAGTATAAAGGGATGGACAGTTTGGTTGCTCGTTCTGTTCCTAGATGACAAAACTCAAGTTAAGCACGCTAGCAGTCTGAACGTGACATAAGGCAGATGCATCAGCGATTGTTTTCCTTAACTCGTGCTTCTTATAGTTACTTATAAAAACTCATTAAGTTAAAAAAGACCCAGTATGTGGTGTCCTGATGGGGGCCTCCCAAGATGTTTAATTAACTATGACAGCAATATCTTAGCTGATTTTTTGAGGCATATGTTAGTTGTGTATGATTCACACTTCCTATAATTTCTCACCTTTTCTGAAAGCATTTGGTCTAACGCTAACATCCAAGCAGATGGACTGGCCAGATCTCAAACTGCCTGATGATGGAGACACTGTACAAAGGTCCCCCTCTTTCTTGTCTTTGGTCGATACCATTGTTGAAGAACAATCAAACCACCAGTTTACCTCCTCCTTCAAGTTACTACGCCAGTAAAAACTCTCTTCACCAACTGCTTTAAGCATCACTATCTGTGAAAGGAGACAGAAAGGACAGTTGAGACAAACCACAAGAGGACAAAACTGGATTGGTGGTAGGCAACAAAACAAAACCTTCTTAATGATATAACCATCAGGCTCCAGCTTCAAACGTTCAACGTGGCATTGCAGTGTTGAGGGAGCTATTTCTAGTGGTGCACACAGAGCTAAAAATAGCAAAAGAAAAATGAAAACAGAAATGAATGATATATACAAAAAATGAAAATGACCCGAGGCAGCAGTTTCATTTCAACAAAATTACAGAAATGATTCAAATATTAATAACACACAAATGATGATCAATGACTTCCACCTGTGGCCTGTACACGCGGTGTCTGTGGTATTGCCATGGTGACAGGCATATATTTGATAACATGTTTATTGTCTCTAGCGGACAGGGAGGCAGAGGTGGACGGTGTTGGGGGCAGAGAAGCAGCAGACCATCTTACTCCGCTGACTTTCATTGGCATTTCAAAGTCATATGTAGCAGCCTAAAACAGGAAAAACATCTTTAAATATCCTTTTGTCTCATTTACATACGAGTGCAAAATAGCTGCACAGACAGGAGATTGCTCTGCTCTGGAAACTGTGTCTTCACTGAAATATTTGACTGAAACCTTACCTCGGTTGGGGAGAAGATAAGGCAACAATCCACATTCTGCTTGCCCTGGATCTCTATAATGCTTGAATCTGGCTGTTTTGCTGTTGAGGAAATGCAAATAAATACCAACTAAGAACACATACAGGACAAATCTTTACCATTTAACACCTTTCATAAGCAGTGTGGGAATGTAGTCGCATTAATATCTGATTACTTTATAACTCCCAGCTCTGTACATACCTGCAGAAGGCTGAGACGGCTGCAGAGAAAATTCTGTGTATTCTGAAAAATCAAAAGTGACCTGGGTCGCAGCTGATGAGCCATTTGTCAAAGTGAACGGTATTGCTTTCCTGGAGCCAGCATGAACCCTATTAAACTGGAAATGGGACTGAAAAGAAAGACAGATTCCATACCAGGAGATGTAGGAGATATGATCTAAAAGGCAGGTAATGCAAATCTTAAAATATTTGCATGTATCATAAATATGCAAAATATATGATGGATCAAGTAATGAAATGGTAAATGCCATCTATCTTGCTTAGACATCTAATAATTTAATCATTAAAAGTGAACAAAATAAATTTGAAAAAAAAAAAAATGTTGAAATTGAAATCAATTCATCTTGCACCAAGAATGAATCTAATTAAAATGTAGGAAACTTCTGAAACCATTTTATCTGCTGTGCTGGATGAGATAACTTATCAACAGTTTCCATTCTGAATATTTCAGAGAGCAATAATCACGTCCTCTCAAGAACAATGTTTATCCATTTTCACCCATTTCTTTACATTTTTTGTGTAGAAATGGCACATTATTATCATCTGTATTAAGATTAGTGATGATAAAACTGTGTAAATTATAAATAGACCATTTTAAACTGACAGCAACAAATGACAGACTTTACAACAACTTTACCAAAACCTTAACAAAGTCATTTAGGAAAAATGATTCTATAGCCTTTTCAATGACAGAATGATGAGTTACACTCACCACACTGATGTCTATTTTTGGAGGCTCCACTGATCCAACCACTCTAACCTCAATGGACTTCATGTTCCTCAGTGCTATCTGTAATAGACATGTTTCATGTATTAACCTTTTTCTTAAAATTATATCATAAAGATGTTTTCTTTCATTTCCCCCATTCTATCTTCTTTTCACCTTAATTCTGGTGTCAAACTTTATGACAGCGTCAGGGATAAAGTGAATACTGAGGGCAGCGTTCCCCCCACAGGGTACCACACCTTCTGATGGGCTCACCACCATGCCAGGTAGAGGGCAAACATCTAGCACCTGCAGGGTTCAAACAAAGTCTGGATATGAATTAAGGATCTGTGCACATGCATGTGTGTGTGTCTGTGTTTGTGTGTGTGCATGAGGAGGCACCTTAAAGTAAGCGTGGTTTAGTCCAGTGTTGTATATAAGTGCTGTTCTAGTGGAATCCATATTAAGAGAGACTGATTTAAATGACAGTTGAGTCTCTGCCAGCTGGACACTTGTGGATCCAATCTGAAACACAGACAATCTGTCAGTGCCAAGTCCTTTTAGAGTCAAAAAAAGCTTCACTAGAACATTTACAAGGGTGACCAGCACAAACAAGGCAGGACAATTTCAACTGAAACCCAGCCTGAATAAGTGGGGGAGTGAAAACAACAAACATTAGGTTAACAGTCTTTTCTTTAAATTAATTTATAGTTTGCGTTTAGATAGATGAAAAGATGACATACCAAACCCAGGCCAACATATTCACATGTACGCTAAGACACGTTTTACAACACAATTTTTATTCTAATCCTGCCTCTTCCCGAGTCCTAAATCTTCTATCTCAATACACCAGAGGAACTTTTGAGCAGTGTGTAGAGCACTGGGTGTCAACTTTGACAACTTCCATTAGAGTGAAGAAGAAGAAGAAGAAGAAGAAAAAGGACATTTTCAAAATATAAATGAGAGTTTCCTGTACTAATGCTGAAACACTCAAAGATTCACTAAATGATAGGACAGTAAGTCGTGTGCAAGCTATGGCAGTGGTCAAAGAGCACTGAATATATAATATAGTCATTTAAAGGACTATAGAAACGAATAAGCTCAATCGTAGCTCAATAGTGAGTTTTCATTTACAGAGGTGAAATGAAAAGTTGATGGAAGTTTGAAATCCTCATTGCTGATATCAAAAGTTCTTGATACTGGAATAAACCTTACAGTTCATTCATTCAAAAGAATCTAAAATGGCACAGAATTATTTTACAAGACATCAAGTAGTGACTATGAGCAGCTGATACAAAACGATCTTTTGGTTCTACTGCCAGACCTTAGCAACACAGTGCAGGTGCTGTGTTGTGCCCTCGTGGACCCAGAGGTCAAAGTCTCCCTCTTGAGGGGAGGAGAAGGAGGGATGCCACACGACCTCACAGTCCAGCTCATTGTATGACTCCACTGTGCCTGGAGAGGAGAGGACATTGCCTATTTGTGCACTGCTAAATAAAATAAAGATAGTAACAAGCAAGTAAAATGCTAACTGATATTGAGATTTACTACATGACTAAGAGGGAATGCGAAACAAAACGTTATGAATGTCAAAACAGCAACCCAGACAATGGAATGTTAAGTAATAGACACAAAACTGTGCTGCATATTCAGTACCTGTAGTTGGTTGAACTGTAAACGGATTGCCATTTCCTGTGACTACTGTCCTCCATGAGAACTCTGCAGCATGGTTGCGCTGGTTTCGAAGAGTTACGGAGCTCCTGTATTCAGACTTTGCAAGCGTAGTGGAAATGGGGTAGAGCACCAGCAGAGTCGTAGATAGCTCCAGAGCTAATGGGACAACGTGGGCCTGAACCACTATCTGTCCAAAGTGTTTCTGGTTTACAGAGTAACAAATGGTTCTGAAGAGAAAAGAAGTATGTTAATACTGGACTTAAAACAAATAACTTGATTTGAATGGTCTTTTTTTTTGCAGAACTGCTTTCAGAATCAACCTGTAGAAGCGACCCAGCTTGTTGCTGTGAAACATCAGGAGTAGCGTGTTTTGGGAGTGGGGTGGCAGTACGTGAGAGAGGGGAGAAGAGCCCTGTAGCTCAGTACAGTCCACTTCCAACTGAACCCAGACAAACGCTGATAGATTATTGGTCATCTCCAGCTTCTGATGGCATACTGACTGCAGACACACCTCCCCAAAGTCGACAAACAAGGGACCTACGGAGGAAGAGTGAGAAATAACTGGCTGATTTTAACAATCATAAGTGGGGAAAAAAACAAAACAATTCTATGATTATATATTTCGGTTTGCCTTTTCTGTTTAAAATGATATAGTGACTGTATACGAACCAATGTCAACTCGGTAGAGCTCCTGAGGAGTCAGAGTCCTGCTGCAGTCTGCCACCTCCTGGCTATTAGACGGAATTGCATTATTTTCTTCAGAGCTTCGAAACCACTGCAAAAATGAGTGTTGTCATAAATTATTAAAGAAGAGTTTTCATCAAATCTGCATTCTGAACTGAACAATGACCTTTTGGGTGACAGATGTAACATCTTGCATTTTTTGTCTGGTTGCTGGGAAGGCATTGATGTTGTATTGCCTGGTGTGTGAGAATTCGTTTCGATTTAGGTCTTTAATACTGAGTCTGGGTGGAACAAGTCCATGAGCAGGAATCATCCCAAGATCCACATCAGTAATTTTTTCCTGCTTGCTATAAAAAAAAACAGAACACTCTGTTAGTCAAATGTACAACTAGAATTTAGCCTTCAGAAGATACAGAAGACACCATACCTCTCTTTGATCTTCTGCAGACGTATCTGCCTACGTCGAATAAGAAAGTTTGTGTATATCTGTTCATGCTGCTGTTTCTGCATCTCCTCTTCCACAGTGAATGCATAAGTAGCATCTATATAGTGATAGCGTTTTATACCAGTAAAGATTGTCCTGCATATAATAAACAAAAAAATACAATAATATACCACATTTAACTGCCAAATTGTTGCTGCAAAAAATAAAAAAAAAATACATGTTCTTTAAAGCCACAGAGCACACCTGTACTCTGTGTCTGCATCGGCAGGTCTGAGGCTTCCGGCACGGTCATTAGGAAAAGCCAGAAACAGCTTCTCATTGGTATTCTGACTCTTCCTTTGATGTTCATGAAGTTGTGTTTTGTGAGAACAGAGAACTGCAGCACGAACCATCGCATAGCAGCAGGAGAGCTCACTGTAGCGAACGTAAGGCCGTTGACCAGCTGGATTTGTAACTGGTGGAATGAGGCCTGCCACACAATTACACAGGGTGGTCAAGTAAAAATATAAAGAGCCAGTGTACATATGTTTGTTTTTGTATTTTATAGAGTTTATCCTTGAATATCTACAGTACCAGGATTTAGTTTAGGTGGAAGTTGTACAGTCTGACTACAGCAGACTGCAGAGAGGTTTAAAGTGATGGTATGAATACAGCCAAGCTTAAGTGGAGTAATATCTTCAGTCTGTTGGTTGCCATCTCCATGAACAAGACCTAAAACATCTAACCTCTGACAAACTTTGAATCTCCCATTTTGCCGTGGATTAAAAGACAATACCACATCCTGGGGAAGATAACAGATTTAAAAAAACGTTTGCAGAGTCACTGCATGTAGAGATTTATCAACACATCATGAAACCATTGACTGGCTTTACCTGACATTGCCCAGGTGGAATTTTGCCAGTAGAAGGTTCGGTGGTGAAATGTGCTAACTTCTGGAAGCGAAAAATGATGGGAAGCAAAGGGCAAAAATTTTGCAGGACACAAAGCAATTCCACATGCTGGCCTTCCTTACAGGTACCAAAATCAAAATCATGAGAAGGGTAGGGCACCAAAACCACAGGCAGACCAGTTCCTGTAACTGCCAGCTCCACACTGCTTTTACCTGGAGACAAAAGACAGCAAAGCAGCAAAGTCTAAATGAGCAGCATTCAAGGATATATGAAGGATCTGACATTAATGTACTCATATTAGGTATTATGCTATGTAATGTGTATTTGTCTACCACTATGGTTGGTGAATCCATGTTTGCTTCCCACTGATTCAAAGAGCAGAAACAGGCAGTAGTCTTGTCGAAAACATGGCTGATCAGGCGAACTGAGAACATTGAGGTGATAGCGAAGTTAGATAATGTGAATTACAACCTCTCCCCATGTGCTCCTCGTTAGTATAGTGGTAAGTATCCCCGCCTGTCACGCGGGAGACCGGGGTTCGATTCCCCGACGGGGAGTAGCAATATTTTAATTTATTATTTTTGAAATAAACCTTTTTAAACTTAACTGTGCATGCATTCTTTAAACTCTTACTTTCAAAACATTTTATTACTTCAAAGTTTGAAGGTAATATCGTCAATGTTTTTGTTCAGACACTGACTACAGGAGAGACTTCTTTTCTTATTTTTAGATACACATGTTTTTACGGTTGTTTTTACCTGTTGCATAATGGGCTGAAGCGTAGTGTCACGGTGGTTCTTTCATAAGGTGCTAGTCGCCCCTGATCTGGAACATATAGGCCCGGAAAGCTGTCTTGTTGGAATGAACTGCGCCTCTCCATTCTCTCCAGCAGGGCAGCCTCTGCGCTCTTCTGGAGATCTGTTCCCTTCATAGCCATAGTAAATTCATTTTAGTTCTGATTCAGTGAAACTGGCCTCTAGGTTTAACAGCTTTTAATTACATTGCTTACCACTTCAGTCCCAGCAGGGCTAAGTTTTAGCACACATACCCAGTCACATGCCAGAGGTCCACTGTTACGCAAAACTACAGTTTTAGTAGATGATGTTCCAAAGCGTACAGCTCCAAATGACAAACAGGATAATGGAGCTCCCTGTAAATTTGTTTATGTCTTTATATGAACAATTACGATGGAGATGCTGCACACAACAAACCTTAAAGTTAAATTATGTCAACAATGTGAATTTTAACAAACCTTCAGGTCAAATAACTCAAGGCACTGGTCCACCACCTCAGCTCTGATAGTCAGAAGAGCAGGGTGATTCTGTAGTTTTACCCTGGGAGAAATATTGGTAAAAATCGCAGTTTCAGTGGTTACTGGAATGGTATATTGATTGACTGAAACCTCCTAGACAGTGTGATATTGATACACAAAACACAACCACAATGTGTCTGTTAAAATTTTACAACGCTTTTACAGTCCACACTAATTTATAGATGCAGTCTGCGTTCATATTTACATACAACTGCTGTTACAAAGATTGCTTACACGGCTTTCTCATCCAAGAGCCTCGGTTTATCTGTGCGAAGTTCCACTTTTAGCCACATGGTGTCGCCAGGACATATAACGCCACTACAGGGTGAGATAGTGACGGATGGATCTCCACTATACTGCACATGAAAATATCCTGTAATGAGGAGCACACACAAATATACATGTGCATTATCCTAGGGTAAACAATATTCTAAGCTATTTGATACATAAAGTGCTTTGAGTGATACAAATTAAATCACTTCAATGTACAATTTGAGAAGGATTCGATTCTGCTCTGAATTAATTGCTCTGAAGAATTATGATAATAAAAATATATGATTATTTTTTCACGTGCACATTACCTGGTAATGAGCCCTCGTTAGTTATAGAATGATGTTTGGTGATAACCTGGCTGCTAGCAGCAGTGCAGCCAAAGTTAACAACTGCATCCATTAGAAGGGAGCAAGCTCTGGGAAACCTAGTGCCAAAAACACACCCACACACACAATGTCTACATGTCCATAACTAACATGTATGTTATCGCCTTTTAGCATATTTATACTCACCCGAGTAGTGGGATATCAATGGTTTCTATGTCATCTATGTGAACTGTGAGACAATCTTTCACCTCTTCATTTTTCTCTGGAATAAACTCCAGCATGCCGCTTACAGACAGTCCAGGAGCCACCATCGCTGGTGTGTCAGATGATGTGAGCTCGAATACCTGCAGAAAACAAATAGGGCGACAATTGCCCCCTGTTATTTATTTCTTCATGTTCCATCAATGCTCAGTACGGTCAGATGAGGTAGACAGATAAGTGGTACAAATCCTGGTTTTCCAAGGTCAGGATTGTGTTAAAATATGAGAACAAATACAGCAAAGTCTTACATAATAGACTAAATAATTGACATAGCTGGTAAAAGTGATAGCTTATACTATTCAAGATTCAAGATTAAAGCTTTATTGTCATATGCACAGTAAAGAAGCACATTTCCCTGTACAATGAAATTCTTATTTTGCTGCCTACACTGGATGCCAAGAGAATAAAAACCAGGTATAACATGGATAAATAATAAGAGAAAGAGGCATGCAAAAATACAATAAAATAGGAACACAAGCTTTATACTATGTACATATCACTGCAGATAATGTGCCACATTAGCTTTTATGTGCAACTGTCAGTAGTAGAGTGGTGTGCAAAATGTGCAACTGTATATAAACAGGTTAGCAGCCAGGAATAGTACAAATGATTCATGTGCAAAGTGTATAAGTAGATGTCCAGGAACAGTTCAAAAATCTGATGGCCGTGGGAAAGAATGAGTTCTTAAGTCTGTTAGTCCTGCATTTCACACTTCTGTACCTCCGACCTGAAGGTAGGAGTGTAGTCAGCATATGAAGCAGTTTAGACAATTTTGAATTATGATTTCATTTGTGAAAAAACCATAAGATAGCTTTAAAGCTGGAATTTCTGTCAATGGCATTTTTTCTTTTCTTTTTCACCTACATTTGTAATACTGACACTTAAATCTTGCAAACAATTTACAGTTAGAAGTAACTTAGTTAAAAAAAAATTTACATAACAAAAAATACCTTGCAGATATATTCAGACTATTCCAACATAATAAAAAATTAACTAGACAATTCAACAGATATTGGATAAGATGTTTTGTGCACCCTGCACACAGAATCAAGTGTTTTGAGTTGTCAGTATCTTACCTTATTGTATTTTGTTTTTCCTTCCATATCTGTTGACTGTGGTTGTTAATGTTAATTGATACAAGTGATATAGAGTGCTGTTGAAATATAACAGTTGTAGTATAATATGTTGTTGCTTTGTATCAAAACTCCTTTGATCTTTGGTCACTGAAAAAGATCAAATCTCAAAGCTTCTTGAGCAATCTCAATGACCCCCCAGAAGTTTACTGGTATGATCATCAATTTTGGTTCGGTGAATCTAGACATCCACAACTACGTTTTAGTGTTTGAACGGTGTTTCTAAGTAAAAGTATGGAGGTCTGTGGGGCCTCCAACTGTGGTCAAATTGTGTGACCTTGCCGAGGCCTCTCCTATGAGATATATGATTTTTATGATATGAAATTTTTCTGGCCAAAAAAACCCTGCAAAATCGCGAAAACCATCATCAGTCGGACGTCTTGGTGTGTTTTGTTGCATTTCATGCTGAAGCACACAGACATATGTGACCTGTACATACAGTATGTGCCATGTAGGATGTGAGATTGGTCAACAGGTTAACTAAAGCATTTCAATAAAACGAAATTGCTTTAGCCACCTTAACAAGCAATTAAACTCTAAATTCTATGAGCAGTATGAAGCTCTATCTCTATTTATTTTTTTCAACAATGTAAATAGTTAAGTTTACAGAGATCTCATTGATTATAGCATACCTTTGACACTGGTTTTTCCATGAATATTTTCTTCGTGGATTTCCCCACATTTGCTGCCGTGACTTTAATGTTATAACGCTGCCCAACATGTATATCTTTGAACTCCACAACTGGTGGGTCCACGCGAACAAAATTTCTCGCCATTTTAAAATTGTATAATTCTTATTTTGTACTGAATTATATAATTGTCTTATTTTGTCGACTTTCTGAGTCGAGTTTGTCAAAGCCGAAACAAACAAAAGCTCAGGTGGTTTCCATGGTGATTTGAAATCGACGCCGAAGAAAGTTGAGCAGTCACGTGATATACAAAAACTTCCGGGTTAAGTGATTCTAAATTCGGTGCAATGGTTCTCTGGCTACACCTAGTGGCAGAATCCCAAACCTGCAACTACATATTTTGTTAATTAGCCAACGAGAACTCGCACGCACCCGCTGGAGCTAATTTCTTTTTTCTCCGAGGGCGCATTGAAGTCATTAAATGAACATTATCATTAAATGAACAACATCATTAAATGTGTTAGAAATAAACTTGAAAATCTGTGTTGAGAAAGGAAGGAGTGGGGAAATAAGGCTGTAGGTTCGGTATATTCACTTCAGAGGCAGGGTACACCCTGAATAGGTCTTACACCTACATTAACAATGTAAAATCAAATATTTTTTACAATAACAGTGATGTGCATTTGTTTATTTTAAATGATAGAATGTCATCTAGGAAAATATACAGGGGTTTGTTATCCATGTTAAGGTCACATTATGAATGCGATGCTGAAAATATCAACAAGTGAGAATCAAATTTCAGATTTCACACAATAGCATCAGGACTCTCCCATACTTCATCATCATAAAGATTCAAAGTTACTTTATCTGTGAATGACAAATCTGGGCTTTGGCAGTCTTTGACAACAGTCTCTTCAGCATTTAGCATTTTAGCCTGCTCAATGCTTACCAGCGAGTCCACTGATTCCCAGGCTTTTACCGGATATACTTGATCACGCTTCAACATCTTCTCCTGATTGATTTGTACAGCTGCAACTTTTTCACTTTTTGTATTATCCTCCTGAGTAGCATCTACAAGACTTCGCCTTCTCCCTACCAGAGAGCCAGACTGAAAGTTGGCCCCATCTCCCTCTAAAAGTTGCCTCCCATCATGCCCAGGTGTGGTAGTTGGTACAGGTTTGTTCTCTTTAGTCTTCTGTTTCTGAGGAGTACCACCCAGGCCAAAGAAATTATTTCTGACCACATAGCGCACACACTGTAGAAGGATATTTCTCTCATGGCGGATATCTGGAGCCAGCAGCTAGAGAGAAGTAAAAAAAAAAAAAAAAAAAAACAAGCTTAAGCACATTCATTCATCAGCATGTTTACACAATTATCTCAACAATGAGAACTCATAATTTATGCATTATAAAGTGCATGTTTGAAATGGGGGTCTTTACCATCTCCAGTAGAGTCGGGCGTCGTGACTGTGGTGTATCTTGGTGATCCCCTCTACCGCCTCTTCTTCCCCTCCCTCTTCCACCTCTTTTGTTCTGGGGAGTGTTCGGAACCGAATTTTGCTGGTGAAATGTATGAGTGTCTCCTTTCTCTGAAAAGGGGATGGTGTTTGTAGAGCGACCCGTGTCTTTATTGGTTGCTGGCACTAAATGCAGGTGAGCGTGACTTTCTTGTAGAAGATCTTTGGTTCTTTGGACTGAGATGGCTAAAACAGAAGAACAGAGTCGTGGGATGATTGCAATGGCAATCAGGCATTTCACATCAATCAAAAAGAAAATGCTGGAGTGTCAGGGTCCTGATGGTATGACATTGGAGCTTTTGGTAGATGCAAATTTACCTTCAGGCTCATCACCACTGTCACTCTCACTCATGGAGCCATAGTTGGCCAACAATGAGCCCAGAGCTGAGCTCATCTGTTTGGGGGGCACAACCAGAACATTAGACTTGGAATCAGTAGCTGGATCTTCTCTGTCAGAATCTGGATGGCAAACACACATATAACCAATTATATTTTAGTTTTAGCCTGGTATTAAATATAAATGGATAACTGACCATTGTCACAGGTGGCCAGAGCTCCCAGTGGATCACCATCCCTGCAGTGCTGTTTCAGGGAAGGATATGATTCTGAGGGGCTGTTTGATGGGTGAGCCCGTCTGGGGTGCCCGGTGTGGAACCCACTGTAACCCCGACCACGACCTCGGCCACGATTCTGGCCACGGCCATGACCCCATCCCCTACCTCTACCTCTCATTTGTCTGTAAAGTGATTTAAAAAAAAAATCTGTGCTGCAGGTGTGGCTCATTTGCATAGAGGCAATGTGAACATATATATTTACCCAAACTGTGCTGTCTGTAAAACTGCTCCAGTCTCCTCTTGCAGCACCATCATCTTTTTCTTTTTTTCGATATTCTGTAGCGTTGGATAATTCCTGGAACGCAAATTAGGGTTCACTTGTTACACCATTATTGTTGGAGGTAGTCAGCAGTTTAAAAGATTTAACAATCTATGAATCATTACTGACTTTCTTCTCTCCTCTCTCCATTTTGTAATCTCCTCTGGCGTGTCAAGCTTGATTCTCTTAGCTCCTGACGAATGGTTCTGTAGTCAGAATTAAAAAAAAAAAAAAAAAATACTGATAAAAGCAAAAGGAAATACTAACAACCCCAAATTTAAACACAGAGGCAGAATATCCACTTACATTTTTCCAGTGAATGCTGACTATTTTTTCGTGTGCCATGAACTTGCAGTCGGGCACCGAACACTTGAAAAGTGAGATTTAATGGAGTCAAACAGTAGAAATTATGTATCAATGTAATCAAATGGCTTGAAATTAACATATTACATTGTAAAGAGAACAGAATTACCTTAACATGTTGAGAAATATGTTCATCATATTTTTCTTGGTTTTTGAAGCCCCGGTCACAGGTGTCACAAAAGTAGGAATACTCTGGTTCCTTTTTATTTTTCTGTGGTAGGTTGTACATAGAACAAGTACAAAGTATGTGTTTATTGCAAACACATTGTTGTTTCTACACGCACAGGCCAGGTCACAATGATGTATGGTCCAACAGTTACCTTTTGCCCATAATTGTTGACAGGTCCACAGTTCTGTCTTCCTCCTCGATGTCCAACAAAATGTTGACCTAAACCCAAAAGTGATTATGCATGACAAGAAAACAAATGGACACTGTAAATTCGACATTTACATTTTGAATATTTCAAAGCAAATGCTTCAATTTTAGGTCAATCACGACTTCAGTAATATCACTGATCGCTGCATAGCGTTATGTTGCTGTGCAGACGTCTCCGTATAACTTACCGTATGGACGTCGAGGTACATAGCTTCCACGGTTTGACGTGAACCTGATCCCAGCAGCTGGTCCGTTCTGCCGGCCGGCTTGGGTGCTGTCCCAGCTGGGCTCTGTAGGAGTTTCAGACCAGCTCCACATGCTGGGTCGAAATGTGCTAGTGCGGGGCTGCTGTTGGTGCTGGAATGGCTGGATAAAGTCTGGAGGGGGACGGGTGAAGTCCGGCGGAGGATAATGTCTCGATTCACTCATTTCTTAGGTTGAAAATGTCTTTTTTTTCTGACAACGAAGTCTAATTGCAAAAAATTTGCCTTGCTAACCATGCTGGTCTCACATGTCTGTGTTTTTCTCCGTTTGCTATAAACGTACGTCACTTCCGTGACATCCGGAAAGAGAAAAAAGTAAAATCATTGTTATCGTAATAGTTCCACATCATTAATTGTATAATTAGCGTTCAACATTAAAATGCAATTTTATTACATTAAGAATACATAATTTTTCATTTCTTTTGTAGATCTAGCCTAAGGCTTTACTGGGGTTGCCAGGTAGAGGGTTACGGTGTTGAAAATACTGTACTATTTATTTTTGGAGGGAGAACGAATCAGCTCAATGAAAGACAAGACTATGTAACGTGTTTAGTTCCTTAAATATTTTCGGGTGCATAGAATATATTTAAACTGGCTATGAATTGGTTTGCTTAGTACAATTACCCTCTTTAACGTTTGCAAATGATCCTAATTATATTTTTTGCATTGTTAAGATACATACGCATTGAGGCACCACTTTTAACATCTAGAAACAAAACAAGTTCTGTGTATTATGCCAAAAAAAAATCTGTTTGACTGTCAGTAGAATTTAAAAAAACATGTCTTCCATAGCGTCATTTGGATGACAGGATTTGGCAACCCAGGAGTTTCCTGCCACTTTCCACCGCGTGTGTGATTGGCGTCCAGCAGCGTGGTGACGGAAGGAAAATCCGGAGCTCTCTACTTAGAGAGCGATTAAATTCATAAAAACTATCAGCACAGCCGCAAACATGCTTGTTTTGTTTGAGACCGCTGCCGGATACGCAATATTTAAAGTATGTATTTATCTTTTCCTTTCAATTTGCATTATGTCCACACTTGTAGACCTATAGCGTGTTAGCTTTAGCTATAAAACTAGTTCATACCAGTACATGCTCGTTTGGCCTAGGTAATAAGAAGAACGTGGGTATGCAAAAGTGATATTTTATAATATCAAACGTGTAAGAACATACAAATATTAAAACGTGTGCATTAACAAAGATTCGCATACACGCTAAGCTCGTTAGCATTCAGTAGGCCCCGTAACCACGTGTGCACATTTAGACTTCATCACTCACCAATAGACGTGTACACCAAAATATTACAGTAGTTCAATATTTTACTTTAAGGTTGTACACGGATCGTCATTTTTATTTCCTGTATACTTGCAGGTTCTCGATGAGTCTAAACTGCAACAGGTCGACAGCCTGCATAAAGAGTTTGAAACTCCAGAAAAGGCGAATAAAGTGTAAGTGATGTAAAATAACAGTTAACCTTTGTGAACAGCTATTATGCTAATATTAATTAGACCAGCTGACCGTTGTCATTGATTGTTTTTGATTCTAATGATTGCCTTTGTGTTTACCAGTGTGAAGCTGAAGCACTTTGAGAAATTCCAGGACACAACAGAGGCATTAGCAGGTAATGACATTTTGTGCATGAATTCTGAAATTCTGTGTGGTCGATGATGCAGTTATGTGTCCGATTTAAACATGAGGCAGTTCATAGTACTCGTCACTACCACTGAGACCACATCATGCCAGTAGGTAAATAAGAAAAACAAGATTAATGATTTCTGCCATTTAGTGTAATAGGTAATGCAGTATTTGTGGCTTTTACAGGTTAATAGTTTTATGCAAACTCTCAGACAAACTGAACTTAAAATGTTCTCACATTTTGTAATAAAAATCTGTTTAATAGCTGCCACTGCCTTGGTTGAGGGAAAACTTGGTAAGAGCTTGAAGAAAGTACTCAAGAAAATTGTTGCCAAGGAAGCTCATGAGCAGCTGGCCATCAGTGATGTGAAACTTGGTGGTGTTATAAAAGTAAGTGATGCAATGGTTATATATATATATATATATATATATATATATATATATATATGTGTGTGTGTACAGTAGCCATGAATAACACCACTAACTGGTACTGGTTTTCAGGAAAAGCTAGACCTGAGCTGTATTCACAGTCCAACAGTGTGTGAGTTGATGAGATGTATCAGGAGTCAGGTGGAGAGTCTCATCACTGGACTTCCTTCCAGAGAGATGGCTGCAATGTCTCTGGGACTTGCTCACAGGTAACTAGCACCAATTACGTTTGCAACAGGAGCCAGATGCCCATGATTACACTTGCTGTCTGAAACTTTCCTGTGGTTTTATTTCAGCATTCGTCACTACCACTGAGGCATTTTCTGTCCACATAATTTAGAAATATCACACATTTGAGTGTAAAATCGCTCAATGACGATGCTTTTTTTTTTTTGTTTGCCAGTTTATCACGCTACAAACTGAAGTTTAGCCCAGATAAAGTGGACACAATGATCGTTCAGGCCATCTGTAAGTCATTTTCCTTATGTTTACATCCATTTATTATGTTTGGTTTAAGAATTAAAGAAATCAAAAGTTGTTTTTGGTGAATTCATATTTTCAAAATGTTTAAAGACAAGTTACAAATATGGATTTTCATATCTATTTAATGAAAAATTTCAAGGTGATTTGTTTTTTACTATTTAATGATGAAATCTGCCATATTTGTCTGGTTTTCTTCTTTAATTTTTTTAGCCCTTCTTGATGACCTGGATAAGGAGCTTAACAACTATATTATGCGCTGCAGAGAGTGGTATGGTTGGCATTTTCCTGAGCTGGGAAAAATCATCACAGACAACCTGGCTTACTGCAAAACTGTCCGCAGAGTCGGTAAAAAAGAATTCTCTTATTTAACTGTTGTTAAATAAGAGATCCCATTAGCCCATTATTTTATTATGGCTAAGTTGTGAACTGTGTCTTTTGGCAAGAAATTAAATGTGTAAAAATATTCAAATGTTTCTGGCTTTAAGGTGATCGCACAAATGTAGCCGCGACTGACCTGTCGGATATTCTGCCTGAGGAAATTGAGGCCGAGGTTAAGTTGGCTGCTGAGATCTCTATGGGAACAGAGGTGTCAGAACAGGACATTAACAACATCATGCACCTGTGCGATCAGGTTTGTGTTGTTTCAACTTGCAGTAGATCTTAATTGACAGTGGTGATGATGATGACATTTGTCTCTATCCTGAAAGCCAATATGTAGGTTTTCAGTCACTACCTCATCTGAACTGTTTCAATGAGTCAGGTTCATGTACAAGAATGGTGTTTTTCCATCCTTTATCCTCAATAATTTACAAAACTGTCCATCTTCATCTTTTCCTCAGGTGATAGAGATTTCAGACTATCGCACACAGCTGTATGACTACTTGAAGAACAGAATGATGGCAATAGCCCCGAACCTGACGTTAATGGTGGGTGAGCTGGTTGGTGCCCGTCTCATTTCTCATGCAGGTAATTTGCAGACTGAGTTCATAGAGATAAGACCCTTGCTGTGATGATGACGACATTCTGTCACTTTCCTGAACATGAGTGATGTTTTTAAGTCACTACCTCATCTGAGCTTGTTTTTTGAAGCATCACTCAGGTGGTGCTGTTGAGACTGTCATATTAATCTTTTCCGTTTTGATTTTGAAGGCTCCCTTCTGAATCTGGCAAAGCATCCGGCCTCCACTGTGCAGATCCTAGGAGCAGAGAAGGCTCTTTTCAGAGCCCTGAAGACCCGCAAAGACACTCCAAAGTATGGTCTCATCTACCATGCTTCCCTTGTTGGTCAGACCGCTGCCAAGAATAAAGGCAAAGTAAGTACGGAAACAGCGAAGGCTCATCTTAGGTAATGACCATTTAATCAGAAAATAAACAAAATATTTTTGTTTTTGCTGTGACCTTTAAGATCTCTAGAATGCTAGCAGCTAAAGCAGCACTAGCTATTCGCTATGATGCCCTAGGAGAGGACACCAATGCAGAGATGGGAGCAGAGAACCGTGCTAAACTGGAGGCCAGACTCCGCCAGCTGGAAGAGAGAGGAGTAAATAAAATTATATAAATACTGTTCAACAATGACCACGCTTTACTTGCATTATCTATTTAAATTCTATAAAAGATCATCAAGGAATGTCACCTTTGCACGCTGGCCAGGCTACATTTAATGACACTTTACAACTATGTTGTGGTGGTCTTTTACCTTTAATTTTAAAGCATAACTTTCTTAGAATTTATTATTTTTTTCCATCTCTTCAGATTAGAAGAATCAGTGGAACAGGAAAAGCCATGGCAAAGGCGGACAAGTACCAGCATAAGAGGTAACATACAGTAAAAACTGAGATTGGGAAATCATTATGATCTAAAAAGTCATTTTTTAGTCAAATGTCTTTTCTCTCTACAGTGAAGTGAGAATATATGATCCATCCGGTGATTCTACTATTCCATCCACCTCTAAGAAACGGAAGTTTGAAGAGGTAGCTCAAGGGGATGCGCCAGAAACACCAGCAGCCAAAATCAAAAAGCCCAAAAAGGAACCTGTTATAGGTTTGTGTAATGAAAAAAAAAAAAAAAAAAAACTCAAAATTGGGTGTACAATTTGTGATGCTAAAATTCTTTGTGTATTTTGAAGAAGAGGAAATGGCTGTGGCGGCAGAGGAAACTCCAAAGAAGAAGAAGAAAAAGGAAAAAAGAGAGGCTGAAGAGGAACCAGAAGAGTCGACTGTAACAGAGGTACGCTATGGTCCATCTTGAACTCTAGTCTTTTTTTTTTTTAACATTTTGAGGATTACTCCTATATCCTTTCTCTGCAGTCAACAGAAAAGAAGAAAAAGAAGAAGAAAAAGAAGGTCAAGGAGGAAGATGATGATGATGAATGAAAGAGTATATAAGTTTTATGTAATTTTAGTTTTGTATCAGATGACAAGGCCATTTTTTTTATTATTAGTTGTTGGATCTACTACTATTACTGCAAAATATGTGGTGTCAACACTCTA
This sequence comes from Pao palembangensis, assembly GCA_015343265.1. Taxonomy (NCBI): domain Eukaryota; kingdom Metazoa; phylum Chordata; class Actinopteri; order Tetraodontiformes; family Tetraodontidae; genus Pao; species Pao palembangensis. The sequence continues at coordinate 3,764,089 of CM027085.1, read as the reverse complement.
TATATCACCAGTCCTAAAATTACTTTATGTTGAATTTTATTTTCTTTCAGTGTGTTCAAAAAGCACAATTATCTGCAATGATCTGTTAACATGAATATAAAATGAAAGAACTTGGGAAAGAATCCTAAGTGTTTTGTCATTGGCTGAATGCCGACCCTGGTAAAATAAACATGTCTAACAGTAATTGTGTTTGTTTTTGATACTGGTTTATGCATTTGGGGAAGAAGTAGTTTAATGATTATCTAGGCTTATGTATATGATTTAAAAATGAACAGCCCTATTACCAGAGGGCTGCTGGTGTGATAGAAATTTTGACATTAAATAAAATATCTGTTCTCTTATGTAATTCAAATATGAGTGGTGATGTTTCGATCTGTAAAATTTCTGTCATACTGTTCAAAGCAAAATACGTAGTCTTGTACCCCACCTCTCACCCCCAGCTTCCTGAATCAGAAATCATGCTTGTGCAGACAGACATTAATAATAGAGCACAGATGCGCTCCATCTTTTGGCTGCATGCATCTGTACTCAATTGGGTTTGCCTTTATTTCGTACCACATGGCATGAGCAGGCGACGTGAGATTTAGACGTGTTCAGGAAAGAACAGATTCGTTACGTTTTAGGATAAATATCTTCGATTCGCAGTACTAGTCGCTATTAGAAGTATATCCGTGAAAATGTCTCAGCTACAAGTGAGATTCTTTACTAAGAACAAAAGGTGAGTTATTTTTGAACCACTAATGAAACATTCGTGACCTGGAAAGGACTGGTAAACTTTGCTCAACGTACAGGAAACACTAAAATATTATTGCTGAACGCAATCTTTGTTACCATGGCTATTTTCTGTAAACCTGTCTTTGTTGCTACGATTTGTAACTAATGTCTTTGTCCTGCTAATGCTAACGTTGCTCATATGTAACAGACAACAGACTACTAGCCTGATATTTACTATGTGTGTACTTTGGGTTTTCTTAATATGTACATGTAGTTGGTGGAATCAGTGGATGCAGCCAGTGGCACACAGATTATTATTATTATTGTTATTATTATTTTTAACTTTTATAGGTATGTTGTTGATGATGTGCCGTTCTCCATCCCTGCTGGCTCTGAAGTGCAAGACCTCAGCAATGTCATCAACAAGCTGCTGGAGGCTAAAAATGGTAATAACAAACCAACAGAAACACATATTTAACATGTGACAATATATCGTTAAGTGCTACAAATACAATAAATTTAGCTACCTGATAAAATATTGCGTCGGCATTATTGTTCATTTTTATATTTTGTTGTACTTATTATTTAAATGTAATATGTTTTCCCTCCTGTGTCAAACATGCTTTGTAATATCTTGAATTTACTATTTTTTCTGTAGCATCTCACAGCAAAGTTGACTTTGACTTCCTGATCAGGGGCCAGTTCCTTCGAATGCCACTGTTTACTCACATGGAGAATGAAGGCATATCAACGGTATAACTACAAATATTCTTACCAAAATTTGGGCATTTTGTTTACCTGCACTGAAAAATTCCAATGAATCTTGTTATTTGATTTTTCTCATACCATGGGCACTGAGATTTTCTAAGAATATACAGTAACTATTTTTTCACCTATTAGTATTTCTGTGTGTGTTTCAGGAAGAAGTGGTGGAGATAGAATATGTAGAGCAAATCACAGCCCCAGAACCTGAGGAGTGTATGATGCATGATGACTGGATTAGCTCAATAGTTGGAGATGCTGAATGGTAAGATGATGAGAGATGTTTAGCGGCATTGCATTATCATACAACTTAGAGTTTCTTTTTCAGCCCATTTGATTGAGATGCAGTTGAATAATTTTGTGATCAAATCATGGGAAAAAAATTGAAATATACTTGGCTTTTGTATTGAGAGGAAGTTTATCAGTCATGTTGGATGCTACAGTTTTGTTGTGCTGTTGAATTACATGAATAACCTGGTAATTATACAGCCAGATTTGGCTGCAGATATGCATAATATAAATCCTGTCATGCTACCTGGTAGTTTAGTCATTTTATTTAATTCTTTTTCAGGATTTTAACGGGGTCCTATGACAAGACCGCCAGGATCTGGTCTGTGGAGGGAAAAGCAGTGATGACAGTGGCTGGACACACAGATGTAGTTAAAGATGTAGCCTGGGTCAAGAGAGGTGTGCTGGTTTTAATAATAGACAACTGCTCTGCTTATCATGACGAGGATCTTTTTTAAATCATTTATTTCTGTGCAGATGGGCTGACTGCTCTGCTTCTGACGGCTTCTCTGGATCAAACTGTCCTGCTGTGGGAGTGGAACTCGGAGAGGAACAAGGTGAAAGCTAAACACTGTTGTCGGGGCCACACGGGGAGCGTTGAGACTGTTTCTGCAGATCCCACTGGCTCAAAGGTACGAAAATTGTTTATTGTTGATCAGGATTGGCAGTTAAAAATATGGAGGATCAGCAGATTTAATTTATTTCTAACAGTTCTGCAGTGGATCATGGGACAAAATGTTAAAGATCTGGTCAGCAGGTAGGTTGTCAGACAGATTTATATCTAGAAAAAGTGAGTCTCTTGAAACCTTCAACCCCCATTTGTGTTGTCAGTGCCCACAGATGAGGCAGATGAAATAGAAGAACCTTCCGACAGACCACGGAAGAAACAGAAAACTCAGCAGCTTGGCCTTACCCGGGTGAGTGTTCCTTATGACCTGCTGGAAACACAGTTATGATCAATGGCAAAGTTGACATTGACTGAGTGAGTAGAAAAGTGATCAAATTGTTATTCTGTGACACTGATTCAGACTCCCCTCATGACTTTATCTGGACACAATGAGGCTGTATCCTCTGTCCTTTGGTGTGACAGTGATGAAGTCTGCAGTGCATCTTGGGACCACACAGTTCGCATATGGGATGTTGAGACAGGAGCAATGAAGACTACGTTGGTGAGGGAAACACAAAGTAGAACTTGTAGTGGGTCCAAATGTGGTCTGTGAAAGAATTTAGTAGATTTTATTTTCTCTGAGTTTCATCTCTTGGACAACATTTGAACAGCTTGTTTTTCTTTTCCATAGACAGGCACTAAAGTGTTTAACTGTATTTCCTACTCACCTCTGTGTCGACGCCTGGCTTCAGGGAGCTCTGACAGACACATCAGGTTGTGGGACCCTCGCACCAAAGGTAACAGCATCCTCTACCCAGACAGGGTTTATATGCCTTCTCAGTATTTCCTTATTAACCGTCTCCTCTCCTCACCAGACGGCTCACTGGTGCTGCTGTCCCTGACCTCCCACACTGGCTGGGTCACTGCTGTAAAGTGGGCCCCTTCACATGAGCACCTGCTGGTCTCTGGCTCTCTTGACAATCTGGTAAAATTATGGGACACCAGAAGGTCTGTGAACTGCATGTTGTTTTACTTAATTTCTAACTTTATTTGAGTTGTTTTAAAATGTCACTTGTGTAGGCATTATCAGTACATATCATTTGTGTGTTTTTGCCTAAAAAAGTCTGCATATTCTTCTGTCACAGCTGTAAGGCTCCTCTGTATGATCTGGCTGCCCATGAAGACAAAGTATTCTGTGTAGACTGGACAGAAAATGGGGTAAAAATATATATTTTTTCACAATCACATGCAAGTTCTTTCAAGATTTTAGCTGTATTAACCATTTGCCACAAAAACGGTGCCTTTGCTTTAACTTCCATTAACATAGTGCTAATCACTATTTAGACCAGGTTGTATAAGAGCATAAATCATCATAAGACTATAATATATCTTTCACAAATTAGAGACAAACAGCATCAGCCCATAATTTTTTAAATCATTGCAGTGTCTAATTCTGTCTTTTTATTCAGCTATAACTAATGGTTTTAGTTGTCTGTGTTCCAGTAAAAAAGGTACACATCCTCAGTGATTTTATATGAATGTGGGAACAGTAATTGAGGGAACTGTCATTTCTTTTTTTATACCCAGGCTGCAACAGTGAGAGACAAATTTATTTTGGCTTTTACCAAATTTTCTTTTTTCTTCAGAAAACCTTGCTTTTAGATTGTTAGCAATGCCCACTGTCATAATTTGGTTGCCCTTAGGTTAACCTAAGACTCAAGATTTCATCTTTAACTCTTCCTGAGCTACATTTTTCCTACATGTGACAACGCGTAACTGTTCTTGTTTATGTGTTTGTTTTCAGCTGATGTTGAGTGGAGGGGCCGATAATAAGCTGTACACCTACAGATACTCAACCCGGCAGACAAGCGCAGAGGCGTAGGAGCTGTTGGCAACTCCATCCTTCACAACAAACATACATACAGTATATAAGGAAGAGTATAGTTGTGAGTTTTGTACAAAACTGTGCTTGCTTTGTTTGCTGTATCCTATTTTTTTTCTAACACACCTTATGTTTTTACACACTTTTTCTGATTTGATTTATTTCCTTATTTTCCTGAAACACAAAACCTAAATTAATTTTGTCTGCTGAAACCTTTTTTTCATCTGTAGACCAGAAACAAAAGATGTCTTACAAATTATATTAAAGGTTCATAGTTGTGTATGTTCAGTTAATGCACTTTAAATACATAATTGAATAATAATCATGTAAAAAAAAAAATGCACATCTGTTTAAATGTAATTGTTATTACTGTATTACTAGGTTATTAGATTTTAAGATACATATTTTTCAGCTTATTTTTCTTTCCTGGACTGGTTTCACAGGAAATTTTAAACCAGCTTTGATTGTTTGTCTACTGTAGGCACAGTGTGTTAACTAGGACATTCTAAATAATTATCAATGAAAAATTAATGTTCATTGATGACAGAATATTCATTAGGCTAATTTTACAGTCAAATTCATCTACTGGCTCATGGATATCATAATGTTCTTATTTCTAAATTGCTACAAGACATTTTTAAAAATTCTAATTATCAGGCAGAATGACCTTTGCAATAATTTACTAGCCCCTGCGACCCAAAGTGTGGATAAAGCAGGCACAGAAAATGGATGGATGGATGGATGGATGGATGGATTATTTATTAGCATCAATGGATCATTTGTTCAATAGAAGATCTTTGGTTTGTTTGAAAGCAACAGCGCCTCCTTATGTCAAAGCGGCGCTACAACCGCTTTGCATATCCTGTTTGACTCACTTTATGATGACGGCGATCTGTAGAGGAGGCCAACTGGACTGCGCTTCATAGATGCTCGAACTGTCCGTTTAAACTAAAGGCAAGGTAATGATACATCAAACCTTTTGACCCAATATCTAAAATATCTAAACATAACATTAAAGAAGTTGCTTTTTCAGAGGTTTACATTTTTTTCTGGCCTCTACTCTTCAGGCTAGCACAGTTGCGGTTAGCACAACAGCTTTCTCCTTCAATTAGTCATCTTTTATTAGCAGTTTATCCTTTTATACCACGACATATGTCACCGAACTGATAAATATCGGGATGCAGCTTGGGATTTCTTTCTATTTCCCTGTCATTGATGCAGCTTTTGCTGTTACTGAACACCTGCTCGGTAGACAGCTGGCTCTCTATTCTCTTGCCTCGCAGAACTCGCAGGTGTCTGATCCGTGCTCACAGAACCATGTTAGATTAGTTAGCTTTTTAGCCTGTAGCATCGAAGATGATAAGCAATCTGCTTGTACCTCTTATAATTAAATATGGGGTGTACTGCCAGAGTAGTGTCGATGTCAACTGTAAAACGTTTACATATACGTTTATATGTCGATTTATTCATTTTTAGTCAACAGAATTCCTTGTCATGTTGTGCTCAGGAAAAGTGAGATCAAGGGGGAGTCCTGACTTTTCCTCTACTTTTTTATTTATAGATCGATACAGTAATATCCAACAATGGACGGGTATGTATACATTTAACTGTCGATGAAATATGTAGCATCCAGATGAGGGTATAGTAACCTGGCACGACCCACTGTGGGCCAACAGGTTTGCCGGGGACATGCTGAGTGGCAGCCGGGCCCTGCTTGGCGAAGACAGCTCAGTGATGGCTCGGATGCAGAAGAAATTCTGGAAGACCAAGCAGGTCTTCATCAAAGCCACAGGCAAGAAGGAGGATGAGTATGTGGTGGCCTCCGATGCTGACCTGGACGCAAAGCTCGAGGTGGGAGAAGTTGCGCTTGTCCCTTTCCTGTCATTTGTCACTCCTCTCCTGTAATTTCCGGTCCCATCCTGCCATGCAAATTAGCTCGTGTGATACAAATGATGTGGGAGATTTCTAGTCTGATTCCATTCAGCATGTCTGACCGTGTTTTCCATTGACCCCCACCACGATGCCCTGACACAATATGTGAGATAATGTAAAAGTTTTCAAACAGCGGTTTGGGTGGGGATTGAAATGTGTCCAACCTGTTATTTTTACTAAATAATGCAAAGTGACATGTTTCTATGTGATAGAATAATGCAGCCATTAAAGACCAGAGTTTATCGACAAAAAATGTATATTTGTGTGCATTGTGTTTTACAACCATAAATGTTGACTCAAGGTCACTTTGGTAAACTCCCAACATAGACTATAAATAGCTAAAGTGGTAAGTTGGCATGATGTAAAATATTTGTACAGATCCATGGTGTCGATTCACGGTAACCGTTTTGGTGTGGCGTGAGAATTCTGTCTCGATGGCACCTTGGACTGGCAGAATCCTGGCTGACATTTAGCTGTGACAGTCTGTCCGCTGGAGAGAAAACACTGAGCAGCCATTGTTTGCTGAGGAACAGGATCAGGCCGACAGTAGGGAGCAGCCAGAAAGAGAGACTGATGGAAGAAAAGAGAACTTTTTTCCTAATGCTTTCTCACACTTTTGGACTCTTGGGCACTCTGGGCACATTCGATTAGGGTACTGGTGAAATCATCTGAATTCTCTGTGTTTGCGTTGTGGCTTATAAAATACAGTTTGGGTCAGATTTTGTGCAGATGTTTGTTTATTTACATCCTAAATGTACTGAGGGTTTTTCTGTTTTTCTCTTCCCCCTCTCTTTTTTTTTTTTGTTTTTTTTGCCATATTCCTGTGCCTCAAATGGAACGTTTGCTTAAATAAACACGATCTCACTGATTTGATCGGGATCACCCCAGAGTGAACGAGGAGATGGTGCACAGATGTTTGTCGCCTGTAAGGGAGGCAGTTACTGTTTGTTCGGCAGTTAATTAGTAACCTCATCACTGCAGTGCTTTTTAAAAGCTTTTACATCCACCACTGTAAGAAGTGAGAACGCTGTAGGTAATCGGTAAGATTAGTATGTGTAATTTGAAAATCTTTGTCTCATCACACCCATGAATGCAGCATTAGGTTACAACAGCATTGTTTGTTGTTTTGTCTCCAGTTTTTCCGCTCAGTTCAGTCCACGTGCACAGACCTGCTGAAGGTGATTGAGAAGTACCAGCAGAGGATCATACGTGAGTGCAGAACTTCCTTAGAGGAGCGCTTTCTCTTTCAGGTCCTGCCGAATATTTGATCCGAATTAATTCCTTCAACTTGACTTGAATAACTTGGATTGTGGTGTTAATAAAGGGCGTTAGAGCCGTGTAGTATGTGTGGTATGAGGAAGTCACATGACCAGACCATTCTGGCTTTTGTGAAATGAAATGTGTTGTGAGCGCATTCTGTCTCCTTTAAAATGGATCCCCCACACTCTCTTCCAGGTTTGTCCCAGGAGGAGAACGAGCTCGGCCTGTTCCTGCGCTTCCAGGCGGAACACGATCGCTCAAAGGCCGGCGACATGATGGACGCTACCAGCAAGGCCTTGTGCACCTCCGCCAAGCAGAGGTCAGGCAGCAGAACGTCACTTTTAAGTGTTACATCATGTTCAACCCAGATTGTTCTCAACATCTTCTCCGCCGCAGGATGGCTCTCTGCACACCGCTACACCGCTTGCACCAGGAAGTGGAGACATTCCGAAGGCGGGCCATAGCTGACACTTTTCTGACAGTCAGCCGGATGGAGACGGCTCGCACCGAGTACAGGGGAGCTCTGCTCTGGATGAAGGACGTATCCCAAGAACTGGACCCAGATACCTACAAACAGCTGGAAAAGTTCCGCAAGGTGGAGGACGTTTTTCAGCTTGATCCCAGTAATTCAAAGAACAGTAGATTATCTTTGAGAAATGTAGTGAAGGAGTAGGATTTGACTTTTCGTTTTGTCGTCTGAAGCAACAAGTGGGGAGGGGCTTGTTGTCTTAATGGTGTCGGCCAACAGTGGGTGGTCTAGAGCTGCTGTGCGTCATCGTCGCCTGGAAAATATCCTCTCCCAATCCTCCGATTCTTTCTTTTTTTTAAGGTTCAAGCTCAAGTCAGAGGGACCAAGGGCCAGTTTGAGAAGCTCAAGAACGACGTGTGTCAGAAGGTTGACATGCTGGGGGCGAGTCGCTGCAACATGCTGTCACACTCTCTCTGCAACTACCAGGTCTGTCTCTGTCGTCCTTTATTTTTCAAACCAACAGTGTGCACTTCTGTTTATTTTCTAGCAGTTCGCCTGAAAATGTCTGTCTCCGCTCAATATACCAGACGACTCTACTGCACTTCTGGGAGAAGACGGCTCACGCCATGTCAGGAATCCAGGCAGCGTTCCAGGGACACGTGCAGTATCAGTTCACCACGCTAAAGGTAGTGGAAACCGCACAGTGACAACGACAAGATGTGCTGTTTGGTTTCACTCTTTGCTTCTGCCTCTGCAGGACCTGCGAGACCCGTTGGAGGAAATAGCAGACTTAAAAAAACAAGAGAAAAAGGAGAAATTGCTTAGCAACACAGGCAGGTCAGGAAGTGGTCAGTGTGTTGGATCATGCTTCAGAGGCTAAAGCGCTGAACTGAATCCTTTAGGCTGCGCTTCTGCTAAAAATAGTTCACAGTCTTGCCAACTAGATAAAGTTATTGTCCTTTTTCCACAGCCTGGTGTCCTTGGATGATGGCAAATCCTCCGACGCAGGTGTGTACTGCCCCCTGTAGGCCGAAGTCTAAATTGAATTTAATAAATACGATTGTCCTGCCTCCCTTTGTCTTTTCCAGAGCCAACCCTCAGTACTGATGGACGGAATGAAAGCCGTGGTAAGTCTTTCTGCATTTGGTTTCTACATTGCTGGGTGTTCCCTGTTGCCAGTTCTTGTGTAAATAGTTCCAGTCTTTTACGGTTTGCTGCTGCTGACTGTGAACCAACTGTTCACTTTATGAACCCAGCCCATCAAAGCATTGCCGCACCTCCAGCAGCAGTGGGCAGCAGCGATGAGCTAATGCTGATGGACTGTGACGTACCACAGTTCCCACAGCCAGTGAACGTACCCCTGCAGCCCCAGCTCCCACTTCCTCCTCCCACTGGTGAACCCAGAGAGTCCCGGGGCTTTGAAAGCCTCCAGTCTAGCCTCTCAACACTGCCTGGTAAACTGGCTGACCTGATCCTGTTTCTGCCACTGGAAAAGTCTTAACTTCCCACTTGCTCTCTTTCTCAGCTTTCTCCTCTGATTTGCTTGGTTGTGGCGACAGTGTCAACATATTTGGGCTTTGAGCTGGTTTCACTTTCCTGGCCCGCTGCTTTCACTCTTTGTAAATCTGTACTTTTCTTTCTTTGTGACTTCCTGCTATTTTCTTTTCAGGTGGTCCCTCCCTCCTTACTGGAACAATGCTGCAAATGGAGGAGGAGGATGTCGAACGGGGCGACATGGCCTTCCTCAAGGACCTCCTCAGCCCAGGCCCAGGGGCCAATGATGAGTTCAGCAGAGAGTGGCAGGATGCTTTTGGAGTATTTGAACCCTCCAACACTCCACAGTCAACAGATGAAACGGTGAATAGTGGGACAGCAGCAAATCTGCCCTCTTCCAGCCCCACAGGCTTCCTGCCCTCCCAGCTGCTAGACCACAGTCTCAGTTCTACAGGTCAGCAACACTGCCCCCTGCTGGAGAGACAAGTCATTGCACTACAAATACACAAACATTAGAATTGAGAATTGGGACTATTTTAGAGTTTGTTCTCCTTCCTCTTTTTAGGCTGGTCAACTCCACCAATGTTTCAGGCTCGGCCTCTGCAGCCTCCTCCTGGTCAGAATCAGTCAGCCCAGCTGGCTTCAGGATCAGCAGCTAGTGGTGAGCTATTATTGGCTGGGAATTAGTTGATAAAATTACCTAAAATAGAGATTTACGTTTTACAAGTTTATTACCCCATATTTGCCATTAAAGTTACTTTTAACTAATGTTAATTTGGTAATTTTTTACTGGCCATGATGACTGACCATTGTGGTTTACATTGCAACTCCTTTATGTGTGACATTGGCGTGTTTGTGTGTGTGTGTGTGTGTGTGTGTGTGTGTGTGTGTGTGTGTGTGTGTTTATATAGCTCCTCCAGTTGGATCTAAAGACATGTCTGCCTGGTTCAACCTGTTTGCTGATTTGGATCCTCTCTCCAATCCTGACGCTATAGGACGCTCTGCAGATGAGCTGCTCAATGCCTAAAATTGCGTCTGTGTGTGTGTGTGTGTGTGCGCGTGTGTTTTTTCTTTATGATTTTTGGAGAAAATATGAAATATTGGAAATAATCCAATGGAATTAATCATCTGCATTAGGTTAGTATGAGACGTGTGTGTGTGCAAATACACATATTTGTTACACTGGAAGGTATTATTCACCCTGGAAGGAGCCACCAGTTTGTTCTGTTCTGTACACGACTGTTAACACACAGCAGAGCTGCATTCTGTGTTAACATTTCTGTTGTTGCAGCTTCAGACAAGCAGAGAAATGTTGGTGGTGTGTGCGTATTTTTGTCTTTTTATTAATGTTTGCGTTGTCTGGGCGTGTTTCAGTTTGCCGTTTGTGTACAATAATCGATACAGGATGTCAGAATATCTATATTTACTATTGCAATATTTTGGATTTCTTTTAAGAAACACTAAATTTTTACTTAATAGTTTACAGTCAAAGATATGTGGTCATAGTTGAACAGTTAGTTGGCAGTGTTGTCTGGATTAGTCAGGATTAATGGAGCACATGTCACTTCTATACCTTTTCACTATCACAATCTTGGAACTACATGATAGAATTACTGATTTATAATTGTTGTATTACAGCAAATATTGCCATTGGGAAACATCTAGTGTGATGTCGTGGTCTTTTTTGTTCATATATCCCCATATGCAAATTCTATGAAACAGTAATAACGGGAGCTCTGGATTTCTTTGAGCTGTCCACTCACCCGGCAGGACTCTCTGCATCACTATGACAACCTGAACGTCCTTCTGGCTCCTACACGCATCCTCACATGTTTGAATTGGATGTTTGTTTTGGTGTCTCAAGCAGAATTCCAGGCCAAGAAAAACAAAGGCGAAGAATGAAAATGGTTTCGCCTCAGTCTCTGAAAGGCCGAAGGCTGGACGGAAGCGTCCAGTTTCCAGGCTGGGTGGCTGGAATCATGCAAACGTGCCAGTAAATGCATCTCATGTAAAGTTCTTTGTTGTGCAGAGCAGCTGTTAACACTAGAAACATGTATATAAGCTTTCACTGTTTTTTTGTTTTTCTTTTTTTTTTAAACTGTTGGATGATGTTAGCTGTTATCATAAAATGGCTTCATTAATGCTGATTGTTCAAGGAGGGAAAACCAGACCAAGACTGACACTTAAATATAGTATATACTGTTTAACAACTGAAAAATGATACCTTCATCCAAGTGCACCAACTGAAACCAAATCCTCGGTTATGACATTTGTGTGCCTGAGAAAGACTGTTTGTACAAGCTGCACATCTTTTTTTTTTTTTTTCTGAGGAACATCAAAAAGCTTGTATGCAATGGTCAAAAGAGGAAATACATTATGTTGTTTATAGTTAAACAAGAATGTACTTATTAAGTCAATCACAGATGCTTTATTTAATTCAACTATGCCTTTTTATTTCACTTGAGGGATTTAACCAATTAAAATTACCCAGTTGTAATAAACTGGACAAGCAAATGTGTTTGGAGCCTCATTCCAAAATGCTAAAAAAAATGGTGGGGAAATATCAGTTACACCTAAAATTAAACAAAAGTAGGTTTGAGTGTGATAAAGCAACCAGATGCCTCATTTGAAACAGAACTTGCTTCATTTTCTATAAATCAGGTAATTTGTAAGTTTAAAAATTGTCTACTTCTGTTCTGCGACAGCAGCTGTTTTCTCTAAAAACAATCAAATTTTATGTATCTCAAAATGAAAATGTGATGAGACTTCTAATAAATAAATACAATATTATTATACACAATAATGAGAGGAATTCACAGTAGTCGGCGGATAAAAAGCCGGAGGAAGAGGAGGAAGGGGTTAAACAATTACTGACTCATTCAGATACATAATTGTAGTCAGCCCATAATACAAACACGGTACCGCTGTATTTACAGATCCAGTACATTCTTATCCCACCACTGCAGGCACAGCCGAGTAATAACGACATATACTGGAGGTTTGGCCCTGGGCATGGCGAGGCTGACGCCGTACTGCCGCACTGACACCGAGATTCCAGAGGCCAAATGTTGCTGAGAGCCGTTCCTCAAGTCCTTGAGAATCTTCTCCGACTCTAAACTTTCACTGCTCAATGTTTTGGAGGCAGATATAATATCCATGTGCTTTTGGTACTTTCCGGATTTAGGATTTTAGCGTGGTTGAACCAAGCCGATGGGCTAAAGGACCTGGAACCTCGTCAGCGTGGAGCTGGGCCTTGGTCAGACCTCTCCATGCTCAGATGGAGCGTGCCCCGCCAGGACGAAGCCCCTCTCTGCACACGTTTCACAAGAACACTGAGCAAGACAGAAGGAAATCTGCAATTACAAGAAGAGATGGGGTGAAGAGGAAACAAAGGTCTGGAGGTAAGTGAGGTGGTGGAGCGTTCCGAGGAAAAGGCTGGCGCTTAAGGGAAGGAGGGGCAAGCAGACATGGGTTGAAGACGCTGCACACATCATAGCCCTGGCCAGTGTTTACATACACACCGAGTGGCACGGATCCATTTTACTGCTACTGGTTCCCGCCTCGGCGTGTGTCTACTACGGCCGTCATAGTGCAAACATCACGTCTCCCTCAGGGGACACAAGATCTGAGCACTGCGCTGGTTGAGCAACGGTCTGAAAGATCAGGCACATTTCTTGAATTCTCCTTGTTGAGACCGTTCCAGCGTTTCTACAAAATTAACTCTCAGCACCAAAATTAGCATCTGTGGTCAAACTGTTGGTCACCAAGGACACCGGCAGCCTTTTCTCTTTAATGGAAGGCATATCTGATATCAAGAGAAATAACTAGAAAAAGAGATGTCCTTGGAAGGCGCCATGGTACCCATATGATGAAATTAAAAAGCTTTTTTCCCCCCCTTTTAATCCCTAAAAACAGGAAGTTAACCAGAACTTAAGGTAGATAGAAAGCAGTGAAATGTTAGCTGCAAATATCCTGCAGAGGGCTGCAGGTTGCTCATATTGTAATCTGAGGAGAGGCAGTGGGAAGAGCTTTTCAACAAGATAAGGACATCAGAGAGATTAGCTGGCATGCTGAAGGCATTATATTGTTTCCAATGTTTTCGTTTTTTTGTTTGTTTTTTTTTTTTTTTGTATTTTGAAGTGGGGGAACGTGGGTACTAAAAGCCTTCGGGGAATCGTCAGAAGCTCTCGGGCTCCTCCACGAGGCATGGTTGGGTAGACAGAGGCACGAGGGACGGGGACAGGCTCCGGAGGCCGACCCCGGGGCGGAAGCTGAGGTCAGGGGCGGGCAGTAAGGGCTTGAGGATGCTGACGAAGCAGAAGGCGGAGCCGCTGTTGGGGATGAAGTTGACCTTGTTGCGGTCAGGACACAAGAAGGGGGGGATCTCCTGCAGAGGTTTGGGCCTGGAAAGACATGCAAGAAAATGATTGTTCGTCACTCAAACGCACCAATGTAAACACAAATGCTTTAAATCCTCTTAGCACATTTTAAATGCTAATATTTATTCATTCTTTTTATATTCAGTTCAGTCCAGCATTCTTATTTACTGGGTAAAATCTGCTGTTGGGAGGTGAGTATTTAGATGACCTTTAGCCTCTGTTCAAGTTAAACCAGTCTCATTAAACTCTTTGTCTCAACTTAGTACAGAAAAATCAATAGACCCACATGCCCTCCTCGAACACTTTGACCTTCTCGCAGCCCTCCGGAGGTTCTCTCTTGAACATGTAGCTGTTGTTTGGTCTGGGAGAGGCAGCATATTTAGGCAGTGGGGAGTAGGGGCCCAGTTCTGACAAGAGGGACAGACGGGAGGTCAAAGGTCAGCATCATTACCAGATTGACTCAGGCTTGGGCGCGTTCTGCGACACGGGCGTCAGTCACCTTTGTCCTCGTAGGGGCTGCCTCCCCCCATGTCGTTGACTACAGTGAGGTAGGAGGGCGAGATGGAGTCGGGGCGGCTACTGCAGTTGCTATGGCTACCGCTCAGGCCGCCCCCTGAGGGAGTCTGAGTGTCGATGCTGCGGGTGCTGCTGCTGCGCTGTGGAGCCACGGGCGGGGGTGCACGGTGCCCATCTGGGACATCCTGTGGCTGCCGAACAAACACGCACGAATGAGGTCAGAAAAACAAGCCCCGGAGCAGGGGGATTAATCCCCAACCAGCACGTGTCGGAGGACTCACCACAATGGCGTCGTCCTTGTCCGTGGAGTCCTGGATGGTGATACGCTCGATCTCCTGATTCAGGCCCTCCACGCTGTTGCGGAATCGAGGAGCTGATGACTTTGAGATGGGGATGGGAATCAGAATGGTTTTGGGCATCGGCGACTGCAAAAACAAAACCACAGGCAGACAGCGCCAGTTAGTGTTTAAAGTTTTTGCTGTTGCCAAGAGTACTTTATTCATAGATGCAAAACTAAAAAAAAAAAAAAAAAAAGCCTAAAAACACACTCACTGACTCCTGGGCAACTTGTGCAATTACAAGCAGAGTTTTTTGTATTTGACTTAAAAGTACTTCACACATCATATCTACAGCTAAACACGGACACTGAGCTAACGTGGGACATCCACAAAAGACTACAATTAGGGAGCCGGCCCACTTCCCCACACACCCTCACACTCTGCCTAAATCAGATCACCTGCGACTGGATGATGGCATGGCTGCCATTGAACGGGGACTTGCGGTCCTTATCCCTCCGGTGGCGGCTGCTGCGTTTGCTGCGCTGAAGCTGCTGACGCAATTTTGCAATCTGGGGGGGAGTTTCCCGAGCAAATGCGATGAAGACGTTACCGACATTGGCAAAGAAACCAAAAAAAAAAAAGGTGCACCTCAGTCTTCAGTAAGCTTCTGCTTGGACTCGCACAAGATGTGTGGCTGCAGGCGAATGCAAGCAACTGACCTCCTTGAGCTGGTCGGTGCTCCCGCAGGAGGCCGAGCGTTTGTGAGAGCCTCTCCTCCTCTCATCTGCCCAGGCCCTGGGGGTCTGACACAAACACACACTGGTTAAAGCTGCAGCACACACACACACACACACACAGCCAAATATCTTAATAATGAACGTAATAAAATGACCTAAGTTAGGGATGAAATCATCTGCTCCAGATTTCATTCGTCTCTGTCTTTCTGTGATTCACTGTCATTTCTGTTGTGCTTTTACTTGTTGCGTTGTTTTCCTGTCAAATCGCTCATCCAAATCAGAGGAATAAAGCTAAGAAACCACAAAAGAAGCACCAGAACTGTGAGCTTGCATTTGTGTCGGTGACATTCTCAACGTTGTAGAAGCAGAGCAGATCTCTTCAGTGTGTTTACCCGACTGGGATGACCTGCTCTTAAAGAAATGGCGTGTGACAGCACTGAAATGATGCAAGGGGCTGCAACTGGTAACCTTCAGGAACCGCCTGCACCAAACGGGCTCCTAAGTCCAGCAAGTGAACTTCAGTCTGATGTGAATCAAAAGCAACATCAGCCAATTTAATGACTCCGAACCCTTTTCTTTAACTTTTAATTTCCCTCTTTGCATCTTTTACAATGTTTGTTTATTAAAAGCAGTTAAACATTAGAGCAAATGCACACACACACACACACACACTCACACACACACTCACAGCACTCACCTGCGTTGCTTTGTCCCTCATGTAGGGAACGTGTTGCTGCTGGCTGTCGTCCTGAGGCCCGGGACCTGTCAGGTGAGCGCCAGCGTGCGCACCCTGTGAGGGCCACAGCTGGACGCAACGCTGGGGGCCTAACAGGAGAATGAGGAGCAGGAGCGCTCAGACAGAGAGGAAGAGGAGGAGGAGGAGGAGGAGGAGGATGGCGACGTGTCAGAGGGAAACCACAGAGAGGTGCAGAAGTAAGGCCACGATGCAGTCTGAGGCGGAAAAAACAGACGGTAAACAGGTTACACATCAGGTCAAACAGGTCAAACGCAATACAAAATCTGACTGTCTCTTTCTGTCCTGGTGTGGGTGTGGGTGTGGGTGTGGGTGTTTCCACTTTGATGTTAATCCATCCTGCAATGAGCCAAGCGGATGTTCCCTCCCCCCCAAATCTCACAGTTCCTTTAATGGTATTATGGCAGCTTAAAGGGAGGACTGGGGGTGGGGGGGTGGGTTAGTAGCTGGAGTCCGTAAAGATGCTGCTTCTGCCCCACTGACCCTGATTCTGTGCTCAGTCCTTGGACACCCCGGGTCCCCGAGCCCAGTTCTAATGAAAAACAAACTTAATGTCATTAGAAGTCATAAACACGCTATAAATAAACTAAATATATTCACTTTTTACTTGTTTATATTTCTAGAAAATGTAATGATGTCAAATATGGCTGTCTGTAGAAAAGGATGCGCATAAATGCAAAGTAGCTTTCATCATGAAATAATAATAATAATAATAATAATAATAATAATAATAATAATAATAATTTGACATCTAATTACAAACACTCCCTGTGTATTCATAAAAATTCTGAATGGCAGGCACTGCTGGCCCTCGAGCTAAATCTGGCAAAGGTCTTCTTGAACGGCGCACATCCCTGTTGCTAGGGAACGGAGCCTGGCTGATCCTCACACATTTATGCATGAATGTGCATGTGTGTAAACAAGGGTATGGGCACCGCGAGACTAGCAACATGTTTGTTTTTTCTTTTCTTTTTACTGCTGCTTTTCTTGTCTCATTTCAGACAAGTCTGCACCCCGCTTGGCATCACCATCATCACCATCATCACCATCAGCAGCAGCAGAGCAGTTAGGCCTGTTTCTGTCCTAACACTCACTCCATTGTTGACCTATGCAGACTTATGGCAGAATCTATTATTTGTCTTGATGAACTGGAACTTTGCTGTAGAAGTTTTGCCACCGGGGGCCACTTAATAACAGAGAGGACTCAGACATATAAAGGTCAGCAAGGGCAACACACAGTCTGCCAGCATGCACAGAAAGCAGTAAACAACACATACAGTACATCTTCAACTTTGTGGCGTGCATGTTTCAAAATACGAAATAGGAATTACACTGTTGGCTCCAAAAGATGATGGGATGTTTACCTCCTGCAAAATACTGCAAAAGATTTAATTGTAGAAAAAAAAAAACCAAAAAAAAAAACCTAGAATTGCTGTATGTAAATTCATATTGTGCAATTTATACTAAGTAGAAAGGGTTTGAAATTTGTATTTGCACACTTGAAATACAACATATTGGCCAGTATCCTTATTTTGGCACAAACATATTTATTTATTAAAAACTGATGACTGTACAGAAATGGCCTGAACACTATAATGTAGGCCAAATTTGTTTACAGGAGGAAAGCAGGAAATTTACCTCACCGCTATCATCAAATTATCAACGCTAACGAGTCTGTCTACACATGACAAATACATTGAAATTTTTGAAATTGCGTGGGACACAGAAAAACGCTCACCTGCAGAATTGTGAACCGGTTGCGCTGCGTGCGAAGCGGCATGGAGCGAACAGCCCCTGTTGATGTTAGAACGAAGATGCTAAAGAGACGACGGAAGGACGTGAGAAGACGGCTCAGACTACCAGTGATAAAACGTCGTTTAAAGCAAGCAGACGTAGAAAAATGTATTAAAGCTTCTTCGTGGGCACCGTGGTGGTACAGCAGGTGTCAAAATGGGCGTTGCTGTATTTGCTCCTGCCTTCTAGTCGTCGTGGATGGTTGTTTTTCATTTCCCTTCTAATGCGACACGACGGCTTGAGTAAACTTGAGAATGTTTCTCCGATGCAAGAAGAAAATGTATTATTAAAATAGAAAATGCGTTGTGCACCTAGATTAATTGGCCAAATTTCTAAAAATGCAGAAAAATGACCGAAAGGACACAACATACAGAAGGGATAGAAAGAAGAATACGATGTAGCTAGCGGGGATAAACAATACAATATCCGGGAGCGGTTTTCAACGTAAAATATATTTATGTACTCTTCGCCCCCAAATTTTTGGAATTATGTTGACTGAGTCAACTTATGTTTTAACAAACATTTCATTTGACAGTATGTATTTGTCGTGTCAGGAATTTAAAAGAATTAAAAAAAATTGTATCGATTAATATGCAAACGCTTTACTTCGTGCTTTCATTTGAAATGTAAAGCGGCCGATTTCCGGTAATGCCTTCCCAACTGTAAATACCTTGACGCAGCCGATGGAGCACTGTGACGTAGCGTACCAACGCGTGCTGCACGCGCTGATGCTGCAGTTGCTAGGGCGCGCGGAGCAGACGATGGAGAGAAGAGAGATAAACAAGTGGAGAAGGAAGGGCTCCACCTTGTGGCCACAGAAGCGACATTTAAACAACTGCATTAAAACAATTTCGTACTTATTTTTAAATACTCTTAGACTCTAGAAACACAAACAAATGTCATCTGGCGACGCGCGCAAGAGACACATTTTGAGGTAGACAACACAGCTTTTGGTGAGTTCTTAAAAGAAAAATTGTTTTTATAAAACACAAAAACATCTAGTGTTTTGACTATTTTTATTTTTCTGCTGTATCCATTTACTGTTTTTATACTAAGCAAACACATATCAGAGTCCAACTAGTCACTTAAATATACATAAAAACAGTTGCTCCCAGATTTACTAATTAAAGTAGGAGTTGAATTATGACTTTTATTAGATGCTCCTGTGTTTACCTGATTTCATGGCAGCCCTTTACTCTCCACTTTTTCAGTACTGAAGCTCTGAAACCAACGGTGCTTTAAACAGAAAACAAGCAACAAATATTTGATACATTTATTGAGACCTTTTTTTTTATATTGACCAAAAAATGTCTAGGAACTGTACCGAGCAGACGGATAGCTATGGAATCAAAGGCCATGTCCATCAATGCAAAACAGAATTCAATCAAAATGATGCAAATATCAATGCAATACACATACATGTATTTTTTTTTATACAAATTACAGATTACAAAAACATAAATGAGATCTTTTCATATACCCTAAAGCAATGCTGAAAATACAGGACTACAGTGATATTTCAGCACGCCTGTACAGCAGTAGGCCCCAACGATTCTGATGCTTGCTGACAAAAAAAAAATAATCACAGTACATGCACACACACACACACACACTCGCACTGAATCAGTCAGCTGAACATCAAAAGATGAGACGAATAGAAATAATATCCAGCGTGCTTCGGAGAGGTTGAGGGCCATTTATAAGAGTTGTTTCTTTCTAATGTTTCTGGTCTTTTAGTCATATATATATATATATAGTCATATACAGTTGACAGTCCTCAGTAAGCTCGAGGGATGGTACAGCACAGTGGCTGCCCACTCTAACAGATCCATCCATAGATTTATATTTGCGATTGTAGGGTTTTAAAAGACGATTAGTTGTTCCTGTTGTAGTTGTGCAAGCAGAGTTCCACAAGAACCCGGAGTTGTTAAAACCAGAAAAGAGGGAGAAAACAGCCAGGATCGCCATCCGTTTTCTCCTCTTCAGTTAAAGGTTGATAGCATGTGCGGCGGATTGTTTAGAAAAACGATTGTGATTACTTGTAAGTGCAACAGAGATGAACATGTCAAAACTAATTACAAAGCCAAAGGAAAGGAAGTGATAAAAACATCAAAAGCATCTAAAAGCTACCTCCTATTGCACAATTAACATTATGATACAAAAATAATGGACACATTGTCAAAAACAGGCAAAAATCAGTTTTGCATACAAATTAACGGGAATAAAAAATTTAAAGTAGTTGGTTTTGCCTTTTAAGACTGTCAAATCTTTTTGGGAGCAGACTATTCATAGCACAAGGACAGAATGCTCTAAGTGTTGATTGTTTCTCATCGCTTTTGTTTAGAGACCACTCATTGTCGTGGTTGGGACAGGCAGGACTTTTCAAACACTGATTTCAAAAGGACTTAAAAGTGCACAGAGGACTGGAAAATAATGGGGGGGAAAAAGCCAGACACAACATGTTACAGTCACGAGGATGGAACGTGAAAGGGAGCGAAGGAAAGGTAGATTACTAAAACACAGAAACAGAAGCTGACGAGAATGCTGCATAGCTGGATTCCATTTAAAGCTATGCCATCATCATAAAGAGGAGGAGCGAGACAGATCTAGTTACTGTACATGATCATTCTCGACTGTTCACAAGCTTCCTGTTGCTGATTCAGGCCAGAGAGACAGGAACCAGATCCCTCTCTGGTACTGTATTACTTTTTTGAGTCATCTTAGAGGATCCGAGTTCAGACGTGCGTGTCGCTGGGCTCGCTGGCCAAGCTTCTTCCACAGAGATACACAGCTGAAGTGGACTTGGGCCGGTTGTGACCGTGGGCAGAGCCATTGTTGTTGACCTCTGGCCCCCTGGCGTCTGTGGAGATGACCCAGGTTGTGGGCCGCCACTTCTTCAGAGAATAAGGAGTTTTTACTCGCTTCTTGATCTTTTCTCCTGCGCCATCCAGGGCTCCATCAGGCTGAACTCCTGGAAGACAGCAAGGAACCTTGATAAGAATCACAGTCCACACCAACTTTAAAGTTTTCTTAAAATGATGTTGAAAAAAAGACAGCGTGCACAACAAAACCAGCAATGAAACTGTTCTTTTTACTGTGTTCAGTCAAGACCCTGAACGATCATATTCTTCCATCACAGAGCGCCATTGTCACTTGCAAATGACTAAAAACACAACAATGAGCTGCAGTTTTACACCTCGCACAATGGACCTTTCAGGTGGGACTTAAATGTACCATTTATGACACTTGTGAATGACAAAGCCAAACACGTGCGGCTGTAAAGAGATTACCCTTATGAAAGCATGTTCGCATGGTGGTTTGTTGTTTTTTTTTAAAAGAAGCGGCTGATATTTTCACAGAGAACGCTCGCGGGACTCAAGCCCCTGAAAGCCGACGTGCATCTTGTGATATTGTAATTACACGTCGGCCGCTGTGACAAACTTCAAAGTCCGACACGCTTCCTGTGGGCTCAAACACACACGCACAACCTGTCTTTCATTTTGACTTCATTTCATAAACACTGTTGTGTTGCACACTTCACTCCATCCTGTATCAAATGTATATGAATTCACAGCTGGAAAAAAAGCTTAAAAATGCATTATTTACACGCATTTGATAAATGTTTGCCAAACCAGAACATGTCTTCTTTACTGCTTTGACCAAACTTCCTGCTAAATCCTGGCCTCCTCGCTTTTGTTTTATGCCAGTATCTGAATACCCCCCTCCTCCCCACCTTGAAGGTGGTGTAAGGCGTTACCTAGTGAAGCCAGGTCCTGCGTGGTGAAAGACAGGTCCAGCGAGTTGGGTCTCTCAGGCCGGCGTGCTCTGGGCTGCCGGAGGAGGGCCTCCCCTCTCATCACCACCAAAGCTTCCCCCTGGGAGTCAGCGGGGGCTGCTCCTGACCCCGAGCTCTCTCCTGCAGACACTGTGTTTTCCCTACTTCCTCCGTCCCCTCTGCCCTCATCCTCTCCGCTGTCGCTCTCCCCCCCACTCTCCCCATCCCCCTGGCCATGGCCAGTGTTGCTGTTATTGTTGTTAGTGTTGGGTCGGGCTGAGCGCAGAGGAACGACGCTCGCGGGGGCGTCCCTGCGATCCAGCTGCTCTCGCTCGCGGCTCAGAAGCGGCTCGTGTTCGTCAGGGCTGGCGGTGATGGTGCCGAGGCTCAGGTGGCCATCGTCCGTCCTCGATGACGCGGGGCCGCTCTGTGTTGTGCCGGATCCTCCGAAACTTGCCATTGCGCCTGTAGCCATAGATGGGAGGCCAGCGCTAGTGTGCCCGTTAACAGAGCCGCTAACGTTACCGTTGACATGGATTTCACGCAAGACAGGCGTGTTGTTTGTGCTTGTGCCCCCGTGAGCGTCTACAGCTGCGTTTGTGCTTGCTCCTGAGCCAATGTTCATCTTTGAGCCCTCCACCTGCCGCAGGTTGGACTTCCCCGAACGTCCAAATTTGAACCTGAGAGAAGATGATGACGACTCCTTCTTGGTTGGCTTGGTGCGCAGTTGCAGACTGGACGGCCTTTTGGGTAGGTTCTGCTGCTTCGGCAGGGGAAAGATGGCAGCGGGCATGGGAGCGGCAGAGTCGGACACACCCGAAGCCTCGGTGGCCATCTTGATGAGAGGGTAAAGGAGGCTGGAGCTGCCAGGGCTCAGCGGGTCAGGGGAGCAGAACTGCTTCTGCGAGTGCTCCATCAGGTTCTCATCGGAGCTCTCCTTTAAGTTCTTGTCCACTTCTTTTGGGTCAAGCTTGGTAGTTTCCAGGTCTTCCTGGGTGAGGTGGAGACAGGCCGGGACTGTAGTGACCCCCACTGGCCCCTCAGACTCAGACATAATAGTGGTGGTGGTGGTGGAGGCTGACGGGCTCCCCCTCAGGCCCATGCTAGCGCTGCTGCCCTCTGGGCTGGGTAGGCGGGCACTGGCCTGCTGCTGTCGCTCCTGGTTGATGGAGTTCCTGTTTCTTTCCCCAGTGCCAGTCCCAGCGCGACTGGTCACGGAGCTAGTGTTGTCGCCCTGCGTGTTCTTGGCCACGCTGTCATGCTCCTCGATGTAGGTGGACGGATGGTCCGTGTAGGTGCCGGTCTTTGGTGTCATCCGATTTCTGGCAAAAGCAGAAACAGTCAGTTTGTTTAAAAAAAAAAAAAAAAAAAAAAAAAAAAGCAATTCCTAACGATAACATCGATGGTGATGGTAACAGTTGTGTGTTGGTCTCTACCGCTCGTTGTGCAGGGTGGTGGACATGGGGTTAAGTGTGGGGCTGACGGACTTGGAGCGGTCCCAGATGAGGAGCAGCTCTGCCAGTCGCTCCTCAGCACACTGAGCTGTGAGGCGGGCCTCTGCGTCCTGGTCCCAACAGTCCTCCATCGTCTCTTTTAGAGAGCGAACCGCCTGCACAAGACAGTTCACGGGTCATGGTTCAGACACCATTGCTGTGAACTCTTATCTACTCATATTTGAACATCCGTAACACTAAATGCAATCCTCTAATTCAATGCTGAAGCAGATGGTTACTTCACAATAGCTACGTAAATGATCTAAGACATGTGGAGTTAAACAAGAGGCGGTTGTATCAGATGAGGATTTCCTACAATAATTTTCTTTTTATATGGTTCAGGGAATGAACGCATTGGGAAAATGATGTCTGGAGATTGCCTAGTTGATTTCTGTAAATTGCACTGAAATTAGAACTCCCTCAAGCAATTTTCAAGCAATCGTCCTCTGAGATCTGGAAATCAACTACACCAATTTATCTGTATGTTGAAGACAGTGTGGATCCCTGAAGGCTACTCTTTTTCAAATATTTTGGTCCTGTTCAATCTTGCTCCCTTTTTGCCAGGAGGTATACACACTTTCAAAAAGGTTCCCCCGGAAAGACATTCCATTCACGTTTGTTTCTCTATACATCTACCATCAGTAGGTGCCACCTCTAAGGATGAATATTTATTTGAAATTCTAACCGCCGCTTGTAGGAAATCCATTACAAAGAAATGGTTAAAACCAGGGAGATCTAAGGTGGATGAGGATTGACAGAGTGTATGATGTATTCAAGATGGAAAGAAAAACCTTTGCCTTTAGACTGCAACAAGGCTTGTTTTTTTAAAAACTGGGAGAGGTGGATTCGATTTGTTACACAGGTACGGCCTCTTTTATTTAATTCTATGCCTTTATATACTTCCCTGCCCTTCTTTTTATTTTTTTACTTCCCCAATTTTGACCTTTGTAGTAAAAGTTTCTTGGGAAAATAAAGTTTTACCCCATATGAGATTGACCTGTTCTAGAGAGGTGTATTCATTCATCTCTGTAGTATGCATATGTGACAAAAATACTGCAGTGAGGAATTTTAATTAACAGGCTGAATGTATGTCTTGATATGTCGATGGACATGTGTACCAAGGAAATCCAAAATAGAAGAATTAAAAAAAAAAGATCTGGAAATCAATTATTCCCTGCAAATTGTTTTAAAGCATATTAGAAACAGGAAGTGTTGCTCTTTTAAGCTCACTATATTCCTATTTATGTCCGCACTGTAAGTATCTGATGAAGGCAAAAATAACCCAAAATACTTCTTCAAAGGACAAAAATAAATCCAAGACATTGCTCAGATAATTGAAAATAACTTGATTTATGAGGAACAACACAAGCACCGTGTTTATCTTTAGCCACTGCAGCGCTCACACTCAAACCTACCAAACTGTTCTCTTTCCAGGCCTCAGGGAATTTGGGCCGCTG
Source organism: Pao palembangensis (assembly GCA_015343265.1). NCBI lineage: Eukaryota > Metazoa > Chordata > Actinopteri > Tetraodontiformes > Tetraodontidae > Pao > Pao palembangensis. Next base: position 3,739,498 of record CM027085.1, on the reverse strand, counting down.
CTTCTCTCTGGATACAAGGACCTGCATATCCTCAAATGTGGGGTGGTTCCCTGCCTCCGCCTGGAAGGCCATCTGGTACTCTGGCGCAGACTCTCCTAGAGGTAGGACAGGAAGAGGGACGATGCGCAGCAGAAACAGTCATTTAGCAAATAAATCCCCTTCCTGCTTCCCATTATGATGTTTTAGGCTTCACATGGGAAGGCTTCTTTTGTTGACAATGATTAAGAGAAAAAATAAAAATAATTCAGAAAGGGCTTTTGTTTTTTTTTTTTTGTTAAAGATGGAGCTTTTTAAAGCAGTCCATGCGTTTGTCTTACCTGGGAAAAGGTCAGTGCACCTCATGAAGGTCTCCCAGTAGAGCAGACCCAGAGCGTACATATCCACCTGCTTCAGTGCAGACTCGCAGTCCCTCAGGTTAACCGCCCCCTCCAGCACCTCTGGAGCCATGTAGCGGATGGTTCCCACCTGGTAGAAAGGAGGAGCAGGAATAAAAGCATGTCGACAGTGATTTAGGAGCCATTATGCACCAACGTCTACAAGTGACTTCTAAAATGAAAACATATTCGTCTTTCCACAAAATTGCCACACTGAGTGGACTGTAACAAGAAAATCCTGTGTTCTAATATGCCAGTTGAATAACATTTAAATTCCCACAAGGCCAGAAACTACAATGATTATTTTCATGGCTGATCACTGATGACCTTAAACAGAACTGGCTGACACTGATCACAACCACGTGAACTCAGAAATGATTAAACTCTGAGACCTGGATCCTAGTTCTTTGTCCTTCCTGAAACTAACCTCACTTATAGCAGCGTTCTCTTCCTCTCCGTGGCGTGCAGGCCTATTTCCTGTCAGCTTCATGGACAAGCCAAAATCGATGATGACGCATGTGCCGTCAGCTTTGACCAGAACATTTCGACTGTTCAGATCTCGGTGGGAAACAGCGGGCTTGTACAAGTCTGGGTGAAAAGGGGAGAACATGATGGCAAAGAATCAGTAGAGTACAGCTTGAAACAAATTTTAATCTCTTATCAAACATTAGCATCTGTGCAGAATTTCCATATTCCCCAAATTCCATACTTTTCTTGTTGCATTTTCCAATAGAAGATGATAACCAGTAAATCCCTTCATATTAATAATTCCATTCCCTTATTTATCGTCATTCAGGAAATCAAGCTACGCTGTCAACAGACAACTACATCATCTAATCTTATCTACCACAATAGGATTAGCACCAAATCAGTCTGGCCTCTGACTGCAGCTTCTTACCAACCACCAGAGGGGGCAGTGAGGGGGAGGGCAGATACAAGTTTAGGATTATTTTGTAGCCTTCAGCAGAACTAGGAATGCTTCAAGGACAGAGATTTGTGTTAGCATCACAGGCTAAGCTTGCTGCCTTTTATACTCATGGAGACAAACAGAAGAAGACATTCCACCACCCATGTTTATCAAGAGCGTACTCAAAGAGAATGCTTTTAATTCTTGTAGCTAACTTTGCATGCTCCGCTTTCGGCAGTTTCCTCTATTCTGAAGCTTGTTTGATGTTCATCTGCCTTGATGAAGGAAGAAAAGTGACAGGTCCTACCACTGAGGCCGGCTTCAGTTGTCACTTCTGCCTCTTATGACTGATTTTATTAAGCCACAGGCGCAGTCACATGCCTTTTGAATCCCTTTAGAGCCCCCATTTATATCCACCATAGATAAATGCAACTTGGCTAGGCAAGTGTCAAAGAAGTGAGGATGTCCAAAGTGCTCCAGGGAGAACAGCCACGTGAAGCTATAGTTTATATGTCAAAATCACTGTGCTTTGATAACAGAGAGGAAAATTGTAAAAAATAATTTAAACAAACAGACAAACAAAAAAAAAACAACAAAATGTGAGAAGCCGTCGTCTGTCAGCTCACCTCCTTTAAAGAGCTCCGTGTGCAGGTACGCCAGGCCACGGGTGATGGAGTGAGCAAGCCGACAACTGCTGACCCAGTCGTTTGTCTGCATGCTCAGGTAACGATTGAGTGAGCCCTGAGGAGGAGCGGTAATGGGTTAAGAGAATCGAGAGAGGAGAAATAATACTGTAAAAACAGCAAGGTTACAGCTAGAAAAAAGATTTGAAAGAAAAAGTTGGGAAAGAACAGATATTTGTGAAAATCACTTCAAGAGCAGACAGGGTCACTCTGCTGCTTTTCACTAAGAGCAAAGCAAGCGACAAAACTCCATCCATTCATTTTCTGTGCCTGCTTTATCCACACTTTGGGTCGCAGGGAGCAACAAAACTCTTAGTTCCTCAATTGAAGTGGCTGAATTTATTTATATCAAAGGCAAAAAAGCCTTATCAAGAATATCAACAGCCTGAAGACAACATAAAATACTGTCAATTTTCTGCTGCAGTTATCGCCATCAGCCTAGAGTTCATTATAAACCCAGCCCTGATGCATCCACTCACAAACACACATTCACTGCATTTGGTTTTCTTCGCAATCAATCAGAAAGCAATCTGCGCATCCTCCACACAAGAAAATTGCATTACATCTATTTGTTTTAAATAAATTATAGTTTACATGAATGAATTACGCGTTCTAGACTCCTGTCCTCTCTTGCACTATGTTTCCATGGCAATATACAGTGGCACAACGATTAGGATGTACAAAAGGAATCTTTTATAGGCTGGGTTGGGCACCAGAGTCCACCCTTCCTGAGTAGACTCAAATATGCTTTGACAATGAAGTAATGCAGTTTAAAATGTCAGTTGGATATCCGCTTTCCTGTTTTATTGTTCCACTTCCTTTAGTTGTACTTCGCAGTGTACTCGTGCCAGACAATCTGTCCTGCCCACCCTACCCATCGTAACTCACGTGTGGGTAGTAGTCCATCACCAGCAGGTACTCGGTGCGCCCCTCTGAGCCCGTCCTCTCGTCAGCAGCAACAAAGCGGGCGATGTTGTCGTGCTCGAGCAGCGGCAGCCGGTAGATGGAACACTCATTGAGGAAATTCTGCCGGTTGGCTGCAGTGAACACTTTCACAGCTACCGGACGCTCATCCAGAGAGCCGCAGTAGACGGTGCCGTATCGCCCACGGCCAATCAGCTGAAAGCAGTTATGAAGGACAGGAAAACCCATTTATAGATTTTTTTTGCAATTTGCTCCCGTCAAAAATGTTGAAACCATGAAAAGAATCATGAAAAGATTTACAATGACAGCGCAACAGAAAGAAAAAGAACAAGAGCATTTAAAATCCTTTTCCCAGTCTTGAATGGACAGGAACACAGTGTGGTATTGTTGCCAAAAATCATTTGTGTGCCATGAAGAGAAAAATTGCTTGTTTTTCACTTTCATTTTCTGCCCACTTTTCTGCTGTGGCTATTTAAAAAAAAAAAAAAATGTATGAAAGCAAAGAATTCTGTTATGTCTTTAAGGCGCCGTGATTCGCCACATCCCACCCCTTTTTTTCAGCGAGGCTGATGAGAAAGAGCGTGTTTGATAAGGCACAAGGACAGTACGCTGAATTAAACTCCTCTCTGAAAAAGGGTGCCATTCCAGTCTGATTAAAGTTTTTCAGGGATTGAACATCGACTGAATGGATGTATAAACCCTGTAAATGGAAAAAAAAGGAACCCAAACTCTTTATTTCAGTTAGATCACATACTTTAGCTCAACAAGACCATCGTACAACACAAAGCAAAAGTACAAAACAAAAAAAAAAAAAAAACATTTTTATACATTTCTCAAATCTACCTATTTAACTAAATAAAGGAAACAACCAGAAAAGGTTTTTAAAGAGCCCATCTAAAAGTTTTGCCTTGTGTTGAACCGCAGCACCATTTTATAATTTGAGAACCACTTACTCACCATTTTCAATTACAGTTTTTGCAAAACATGTTATGGACTAATTCTGATAATTTTCTACTTTTATCAGGCTTCCAGTCAGTAACTAATTATAGCTGAACATGATGATTTTTGGCAGTAAAGCAAAAAGGTACATATTTGATAATGGACAAACCTAGTATATCTCTACAAACATGATGCTGGAGGGGAAAAGAAAACCTTTCAAATATAAAGTTTATTAAAGCTTAAAGCTTAAAACTGGTTAATAAACTGGGCGCTATAGTGATGTTGGTCATTGAGCGGGAGAGACAGGCATCAACATTTTCAATTATTTATGTGAACTATATATTTGCAGAGGGTAGACGTGCCTGACTTCCTAGATCACCATTCTGCTGAAACAAAAGCTCCAGTTTCAGCTGCAGCTGGTTTGCTTTGCTCTCTTTTAAATCCCCTCATCCTGCTTTTATTGTCACTCAGGCTGAATATCAGCCAGACTCCACTGACAATATCAGCACTTCATCCTCCATATCAGTTATTATTATCCTCTATCAGTGTAAGCAAAAACCTATTTTTGTGCAGCCTGACCTGTCACTTGATGTGTTGTGCTACAATAGGATGATAAAGGTCACTTTGAAATGACAAAGGAAACCAGAAACCTTGATCTATTTCGGGCATCTGATTTTGCCTTTGGTTTTCCTTTGTCTTAAGTTATTTTTTCTTTTCTTTGTTTTGTGTGTAGAGACTCTTAAACCATACCACATTTTAGAGTATAGAAAAACACATCAGCTAAAAAGGTTAATGTGACTGTTTGAAATGATAAATACTACATAAAATAATGGGCTCTCTGTCACTGACACCATGGGGAACACTGACCTCCAGCAGCTTCAGACTGTCCAGATCCAGAGAGCTCTCAGATCCAGCAGCCTCCATCATGTTCAGGTTGTGAAGGCCTTGCTTTCCATCTCCTGAAAAGCACACACAGTCACCCACAAAGTGCTCAGACGCTCACCAAATACACAAAAGCATCTGCACACAGGAGCAACTTTGACTCCATTTATCAAATTCCTTCCAAAAAAAAAAAAAAAAAAAAAAACATTTAACAACCTTGAATAATGAAGTTCTTCATCGCAGCGTGGAGCCATGGTAACTCACCGTGCATCATGCGGTAACCAAAGAAGGCTGCTACAGCAAGCACGGCCAGCACTGAGACTGTTGCTACGGTGATAATTACCGTCTCTTCGTAGCCAAGTGTGTCAGGGTCTATGAAGTAGAGACACATCAAAAACAAAAGCACAATAAAACTGCAATGTTTATGTGGGAATAGCAAGTGACTGAAGTAGAGCACTGGCTCCTGATTGGTGGTCACAGGCCTACACTCACAGTCAAACTACCATTGTGCAAACTGAAAAAAGACTTTATAATGTCTCTAGGACACCGTCTGAAATGTCTGAAGCAAATCAGGACTAAAGCTCTGGACTATTTATTCATCCAATGTTTTGTTTTTTTTTTTAATATTAGGCAATGTGGGTGTAAGTAAAATTAAACTGAGTAATAAATGCAGATGAGCCAAAACTTCCATGTTTAATGTCTAATAGTCTAGGTTTTATAGCCTTAGGTTTGTTTTGACCTTGGCTCAGTGTGTAAACATTATTCTTTCAGGATTCCATCCTTTCATTCCAACTCATTAGGGTTTCATCTGATTTTTTTGTAAATGTTTCCACTAAGCCGAGTCCTTCGCAGGTCCGCAGCATACGGACTCTTATTTAAATGCTTCGGTCATCTTGTGTGTATATGAAGGGGAAAAAAGGACACAAATGAATTCAGTGCAGCCAATGGAATGAAAATCAGCGCAGGGGAGAAATAAGCAGGAAGTGTGGGGAAACCGCAAATGTTGGAAAAGAGCGAAAACAAAACTGGTCAGATGGAAGATGCCTACTTTTACCTGTCAAGTATGTGATGGATGACAGCATCATTTAGACAAAAACACACTTGAATGCCGACTGTCCTCTATTTGTTAAGCCTGTCACCACGAGACTCCACTTTTATCTGTAACTGATGGCTTCAAGGGCCCATGTGTAGTTTTACTGACATGCTTCTGTAAACACATAGACTAACACAACTGCGGGTTAGTACACTGCACCCCCCCCAAAAGGCTAAACTTAGCAGGTTCCTAATCAACAAGAATGCTGCACAGGAAACAATCTGACAAACACAGGCTGTGTGTGCACAGACACACCCAAACATAGCAAAAAGATGTTTAAATTCTCCATCGATTACAGCAGACTGCTTCCTCTAAATCAGGCTACTCAAAATATTTAAAATACTTCAGAGTTGGTCCAAATAAACCAAAGAAATGTGCTTAAAAACAGAGACAGATCTACACACAAGATGTTTGCGCTGTTCCAACCTACTGACTGTACACTGATCAGGGCAGAAATTAACTGTCAAACATTCTTTTCACCCCTATCGAATTGTGAAACACCTCATTTATATTCACACACTGTCAAAAGATTCTTCTGGACATTCAAAATTGTGTGATTTAGTCAGGAGCTTCTATAAAGCTAAAGGTATATTTCTACACTGCGGCACGCTTACTTAACTAAATAACTAGAGGGCTTCTACCTACCAACAACTAACCCTGTTTGTCTTCATCAATGGTTGTTGGCTTCAGATCACTCAGACAGCCAAATGACTGTTTCCTTCTCTTAATAATGCTTGAATAAATCTGTCTGGGCATGTTTGGAATTAACTGCGAAAAACACTCTACAAAAACAGAAACAGGCCTTGTGGTTACAACACAAGCTAAAGCTAAACACCTTCAATCTGCTTCAACAGGTCCTTCTATTGCCAAATGGTTATGCCCTAAACTTCTACCTATCCCAAAGCATTTGGAGGGCAGAACACCTTCAGGCACACCTGCAGACAGACAGATACAGTAGACACCCTGCAATCCAGAGAATGCAGAAGGGCAACATGGACGTGTGTAAGCTTTGGTGTTTACGCTCAGGTAAGAGAGACACGGCAAGCCCCCACCCCCCCAACCACCACCACACGTGCTGCTTTCATTAACTCGTAACAACATGTGCTCGCCTTGCGTGGCTCTGTACTGAGAACACTCTGACCACTTGAAGAATCCCATCAGACAGGCATACATACCAGCAGAGCTGAATGTCACCTGCTGTCTTGGCTTCTCAGACATAAGCTGTTCTGAGTGAAGATGCTACGAAGCCATTTCATCAAAAATCCACAATAACAACATTTCCAAAAAGGAAAACAATCAGAGGGCCGAGTTTCCAACCGTTCTGAAATAATGAAGGGGAAGAGAACACAGAGGTAGCAACATGTGGGTGTAGGTAAACAACTCCTGGTGCTCTCAGTCATCCTTTCATATTTACTGGCTGTTTATCAGCTCTATGTGGGTTTTATTCCCCCCCCCCATTAGTCATGATTCTTTCATTCACTTCCCTTGCATCATTGCATAAGAACTGTTTTTTCAGCATATTACCAGCAATTCTGGAGAATTTTCCACTATTATTCATCTTCCATCTTTTAACAGTTGAAAAAAAAAAACTCCCCATTTTCAGAAACATGGGCTGGAAATAACGTCTTACTGTACTGCGATGAACGTGCAGACCTAAGATTTTATTTAAGCAACCGGCAGAACATAACTGTGTGTGCTTCATCCTAATGCAGTGATTAGTCTTCATTCAAAAGGTGCCTGTGCTCCCTTACAGATGGGCTGAGCCGTGGTGGGGCTGGGCTGGGCGAAGTCCTCTGTGAAGTTGACGTTGCACATGTCGCTGCCGCAGCAGCAGAAATGGTACGTCCCATTTTGGATCTGCGGAGGGAGGTTCGTCACGACACAGCGGTCATCGCGACAACTCTGGTGGTCGCTCACGTGAGTCCAGCAACCTGAGAAAGAGCGGTGACAGATAGCTCATTTCTGTTCCTTTAAAGAAAAAAAAATCTAGCATTTAATCGCTGCATCCTCCCTGTGACCTAATCCGGAATGATCTATAGCACACGTACTGTTCGTACTGACACATTGTGGATTTTGAGGTGAAAAAATAAAAACAACTTTGGCCATTTTCACCTCGTCCCATTCGCAACGATCACGTCTGAGGTCTCATACCTTGTTTGACGACTCGCACCTCGCCTGGGGGGCTTTTCTCCCACAGACCAAAGCAGTGGTTGCCCTTGCCACATCTGACGGTGGTGTTCTCTGGTGAGATCCGACCTTCACCCCCTGCCATTCGCTCCACCTCCCACTGCTGCTGCTGGTCTGTGAAGGCACACTCCCGTTCCTCACCCTGTGCTGCTGTGAAAAGACAGGAGATCCGCAAAGAACTTTAGTTTCTTTCAAAACTAAAGTTGCAACAGTTCACCTAAAAAACATGTTTTTCAGGTCTACTAAAGCAGTTATAGTTGCGCTGCTGCACGTCAGTAAAGATAAAAAACAGATTAAATAAAGCAGTGTGCCTACAAAAACTCCTGCCTCTTACAATCCAGTGATTAAAGGAGGACCCTTTTCAACTCTAGCCTGAAGGACAGAATCAACACATGCAGAGGCACACAGCAAGTGACATTTAGGATTTCAAAAGAAATCTACACATTTAAAAAAAAAAAAAAAAAAAACTAAATCAGTAAATCAGTAAGATGGCTATTTAAAGTGCAGAGAAAATGAAACGTCAGAAGACGACAGATGGATATTGCACAGGAATCACACCCTGTGCTTTAATGAAATCAACTGATTTATGGCCTGTAGTCTGTGGTTTGTGTGTGTGTGTTTTTTTTTTTTATCTTAGACTTATAAGTAAAGAAACCAAGATGATGCAGTAAGCCAAAACGTGTTGCTTATGAAACGCCACGCAGCAGCGTGCTTGCTGACCTTGCAGTTGGAGAGAGCAACTCTGGCCAATGTCACAGTGTTTGTGTGCATAGCTTGTGTTGTGGGTCATTTCAGATAACAGAAACATGATTTGGCAGTTTGTTCCACTCTGACTTGCAGCTCCTCCCTTTCCTGCTCTATGGGAAGACTGGGTGGGGGAGTGAGGTTTCTGGGTAGGGGGTGATATGATGGTAGCTCAGCCAGGCGCAGCGCCAGCTTTCCTTTTGCTCCTATCTGCAGCTCAAACTACCAACCCTGGGCTGCTGTGCCCTCAACTCGCTACTGTTCTGTCGGTCTTTATCTCGTGCGTGCGTGTGTGTGTAAAGGGGGGGCTGTATGATTAATCCAGAAAATGACCGGCGGAAAAAGAGAAGATACTTTTTTTTAATTGACGCAGAGGGACAAAAAGCTTTGAATTTACATTTAAACTACAATAATTGTCTTGTTCTGTTTACCAAACAGTTTAGTAAATGTTAGCGTGCATGTCTGAGTGCTTCTTTATTATTTTTTCCGCTTCTTTCTGTTAGAAAACCTGTTAACGCAGCAACAATATTCCATTATGACTTTAAGTCATCTGCCAAAACATACTAATAACTAAATATGCTAATTACTACCACACTGCAGTTAAGCGCCATGTTTTATAACAAACTTTCACTCTTATTTCTCAATTCTAAAAAACTCAAGGGAGTGTGTGACGGAAGTGTTAAACTGTAGTAAAAACAAGGAAAACATAAAGGAACAGTTGGAGGAAGTGCCTCACCAGTGACAACACCCACCACAGTTTCCACACCAGGATAAAAAAAAAAAAAAAAAAAAAAGCAAAACAAAAAAATCCATAATGGAGAATATCTACTTTCATTCTTCCAGGGCAGAGTAGACATTCTATCCAACATTAATAATTAACCTTCTTGCTATAATTCAAGCTAGGGACAATGGAGTTTACAGATTATGGACCAAATAGATATTCAAGGGAGAAGTTAGAAATGACCCATCCACATTCTTGCTGGATAAATAAACAATAATTTGGTCTCATTAAGATAACAGTGTAAATCTATGGGTGCTGCTGAATCGCACTAATCACAGCTTTTGCAATTCTGACTTTTGAAATTTTAGAGATTTAGCAAACTGTTATATATGAAAAGGAACCAGAGAAAAGGCAGTGTGGCAAGGAGACAATGCTCAGCCCCCTGCAGTCCCAACAAGGCTGGGCTCATTTACAGTCTGAGCCGGGGGAGCTCTCCTGCAGTCAGACTCCATTGGTCGGTCCGCTTGGCACTGGTTGCTCTTCTGACTGAGTTCTTTCTTTGCAGCATTTCTTTCCTGCATGCCAATCTCTGTCTTCATCTCTGATTGGCCAAGATGGGCCCTGTCACTGGTTCTGCTCTGTAGAGCTTGCTATGTAATCCTGGCTTGCACTGCAGCATTGGACCGCGAGTTGAGCGTGCAGGCATGGCCAGTGGAGCGAGGAAGATGAGAGAGAGAGAGACAGAGATAGAGAGAGAGAGAGAGAGAGAGAGAGAGAGAAAGCAAGTGAGAAAGGGTGACTGCATGAAAAGAACTCAGAGTGGTTTTCTGTTCCGAGCCTGTTCATTGGATGGTGGCGAGCAACGCCGCGTGTTTACCCATGGCCCAGTTATTTGCTAATCTCTCCCCCTTCTCACCCTCCTCTACCGACTGGCCTTCAGTGCACCCTCCTGCCCACCCCGGGCCAACCCTCATCCCCTCAGCCTCACTGGTAAAAAAAAAAAAAAAAAAAACAAGAGCGATCTAATCTGGCTCTCTCCTTCCTACTGCCAAGGCCTACCGGAGCAATGTAAGACAAGACAGTCTGGGACTTGATTAAAAGTCACTTGTGTTTGCTCTCCAGTTGGTTCAGAGTTCCCCACTGAAATTGAAGGCAGAAACTGCAGGTGGGAGGTGCAGAAAAAGGCGCCATAAACTCCAGGCTGGCAGCGTTTGATGCCCCATGGTCTCATCTCTGCTGCGGGGAAGGATAAACAGCTGACTGGCAAATACTTCAATTATGTCCTTGCACATGTCTGCATGAGAAAAACTGAACTGAAAAAAAAAACTGAAAACTGAAGCCTGTGCGTGGCATCTAATGGTATTTATCAGTAGGAAAAGTCAAAGTATTTATGATCTTGTTTCTGTGCTTCAACTGGTGCACCCCAAACAAAAAGCCAATAACACACGTGTCTACCCTTTTAAGCATCACTGGGGCTGAGCATGCATCAGCATGTATCCTTCCTAATCATACCTGCTGCTGTTTGGGTGCACACTTGGTGCTGAGGTAGGACAGAGGGGTCTCAGGGGTATTTGCCGACACCCCCAATTTTCCAATTCCCCTGCTTGAGTTTAAAGACATGGGGGTTAGGGTGGGCTTTAATCCGTCCCATCTGTTGCCTCGAGACTACCCACCCCCCTCAAAAAACACCACTACTCAGCCTGTGTCTGTCTGTGTCTGGTACAGTTATGCTAATCCTGGGGGTTTATACTGCGCCGAAAGCTTAGCGGCCTCCATTTATTCACCACAATGCATTTTTACCCAAATTTGCCCCCACCTATACCTTAACTTTCCCAAATACGTGACACACAGATGACAGAGAGACCATGTGTTTACTGTCACACCACAGGAGGTATAATCTCAGATTGTTTATGAATGAGTAAAAGTTTATGGCCAGGCTTCGTATTTAGTCTGTTTTCAATAACGTATTTTCTTGACCAGGAAATAGCAACTATAGGAATGACGGACTATGTGTTAGTTTAACAGGAGAAAACAGGAGAGGAGACCATGATGTGGTGGCACAAACTCCACTGGTATTTTCATATCTTTAACATACCAAATGATCAATAACTTATTACAGGAAATAATTTGGAGATCATCTATCATGAAAATTACAGTTGAGCATTATCATTATTAAGCAGATGGGGAATAAATCAAAACACAGAGCTGCCAAAATTTGTAAATCACTGGAGTGTGCAAAACATTGGCTACTGCACAGATAGTACAGAGAAGATTAAAAAGAATTTCCCTGAATGCTTGTTAGAAATCCCAGAGCAAAATCAATGTTTTAAAACTTGATACTGAAAAGGGCTCATGTCACATTTCAGTCGCTTTTGCACCTATCTCACATACATTATTGCAGTGATCTTGAAACTGCATCCAGGATAAAAAGATGTAGTGAAAGATGATAAAAAAAGGTGGGGAAAAAGGACGAACCACACAGCAATGTCCACATCTGACACATAAAATAAAATGGTATAAAATAAGAGCGTAACATAGTGAATGAATCACTTCAAGCCTCGCGGTTGCAATTTATCTATACTCTGAGCAACATTTTTTACACGCTGTAGACTTATTGTCTGCTGGTCAAGGAGAATATTTAGTGTTAATCATTGGCTGTCACTCTGAGTTATCATCTCAAGGCTGCACCTTTTGTTTTCAAAAACATCCACTCATTTCTCCTTTTGCCCATAGAGAAGGTCAGTTGAACACTCTTCTATTGTATCTTGCTTTGCATGTTGACTTGTAATGAATTATTCAGACTGCTGAAATCCCCTGAAAATGTATTTCCTTCCACTTCAAAAAAAAAAAAAAAAACCCAGACTCGTCGCCAGCGTCACAACATCTGCCCACACATGCATACATTCAGGACGGCCTTTGTGGTAGGAAAAACGTGCTGCTGACTGGGTAAAACTATAACAGATAGACCTTACAGAACCGTTGCTCAAAACTGCCAAATTGATTTTCTCCATCGCAGGTTTGATCATGTGGACTGGCTGCATACGCTACAGTAGAACGCAAATACCTCGCGGTTAAGCAACTGTCATCCCAGTATTCTTGGTAAATGTGTATGGATCAAAGACCAGGACTGACACCAATGTGTGTGTCTGGTTCGCCAAATTCTCCGTGCATCAACAAGATCTACCCGGCGGCTTAAACGTGCCCTCGGCCATTCATAGCAGGCATAATCTCTGGCCAAAAGCTCCAATTTGTGCTGATCCGCTGACGTGACCAGCGAACTGACAGTTTCTGGAGTCCCCCATGGTCCAGGCAGGACGGGGGGATGCGAGCATGGTTGAAGAACAGTGGGCCTGTCAAGGCCGCAGTATGAGGCTTGAGAAACACAGCTTCGAAAGGTGGACAAGCGAGCAAATTCTTGAATACTTTTGTTTAAAACGTCTACGCTAATCCTTCTGTGGTGCTACGCTGATCTGCCTTACCTGCAGCAACAATAAAACGATCTGTCCGAATGCCGGGGTTGGCACGAATTATCAGCACACACGCATAAAAAGTTCAGTAGAATCTTAATTTGGGCTGAAGTCTGCCCCAATCTAGTGGTGCTACTAAAGAACACCTGCGGTCACGCACCACAGGTACTGCTTGTAGGCTTGTTTGGAACAGTTTCTACTCCAGATTTTGGAGCAGCATGCATACGCCCACACTGATTAGCCACAAGGGACCGAAAAAGGAACGATGACCCGAGCTCGGCTGCAAACACGGCATATATAAGGAAATGAACGGTCCTTTGAAAAAAAAATAAAAAAAAACTGAAAATTGTAAGAGGCGAGCTAGGAATAAACGGACCACAGGAGGCAGCAGAGTAGCTGGAGCTGAGGCAGAGGGGCCAAGGGGGAAGGTTTCGGGTCGGAGACGAACAACACACTCATTATGATCATTACAAGTATCGTCCTAAGAAGCAGACAGTGGGGAGTCTCTGCTCAACCAGCAGCAAACACCGTCTCATGTCTCTAGATTTATTAGGCCACTAAGTCAGACTGCAGGCCTGTTTCATTTTACTCACTGCACCCATTTACATTTATTAGCTGTTTACTTGGCACGCACGCATGTAGGAGGCCATTAATCGTCCGTGCGCTGATTATTGAGCGAATCTGTCAATCCCCTTCAAGTTACTGTAGTCATTAAGCAGCTCCTGCAAACAGTCATAATAAAGCTGAGCTCTATCAAAGTAAAGATGCTTCACAATGATGACAATTCTTCAGCGAGGATAATGAAATCAGAACTTTTAGATAGATGCTGCCGAATACTCCGATCTGTGATGAAAAGTGCGCAAAGCCTTTTCCACCCCCATCTCTCAATGAATGCACATCACGACCTGACAACTCATCCCTTAGTAAATGCTTTATGTGCTCCTCTCTCTCTCCCTCGCTCCCAACTTCAAATTTAAAGCAACAAGCCTTTCTCCTTTTAGCCAGAGCACGGCCACAAAAATGGAGAAGCACAGAAATGCTACACAGACGCCACAGAATTTTAATAAAAGACTAGTGTGGAGAACAGAAAAATCTGACCGCATTTCAAACTGTATTACAGATCCGTACTGCAAGAGACTGTAGAATGTAGCTCTTATTGTTTTTTAAAAAAAAGTGAAAGGTGTAACTGTGGTGTTTTGAAATGTCGACAGCCGTACATTCTGGTGAATAACAATCTAAGTCCTTCCTCGTTTTGTTAGTGAAGACAATCAGATGGCCTTTTGTTGGATGGATGCAAAGTTAAAATGCAAATAAAACAGGACATTTACTCTCTGGGATGCTGTAATATGATAAATACACTCAAACTGTATTCCACACTCACCTATTTCCTCCCGAAACAGTAGTCATTACTGTAAACTTGTGATAATACCCCGTCTATAAATGGATCGAGGAGCCTTAGCAATAACACACACGAACTGAAATGATAACACATTACCATCACTAAGAAGCTGTTTATACCTTCACACCCACATATTCAGCTCCAACAACGGATGTGAGAGACCACTTATTTTCAAAAGTCAAAGCACCAAAGTTGAACATTTCTGTCCTAAACTATCCATCTTGTAAAATATCTTCCTCGGCTTCCCACACATTCCACCCCCCCCCCCTTCCTCTCGCACACACTGTTCCTCCATCTCCCCGCAGCCCAGCCACTATCTTATCATGCTCAAGGTCTCACAGAAGCCTGGCTTCAGCCCAAAGTCTTGAACAGGGGGCACAACTTGGCAGACAAGGACTGCAGTATGTTTGGCAGTGTTTTTCCAGGTCTTTGTACACAGAGCAGTTAAAGGGGGGGGGGGGGGGGCAGGCTTGCAGTGGCTCCTCTGTTTAATAGGAGATATCTGAAAGTTTTTAGACAGGTCATAAAGATCAACCACCAAAGGGCCAGACAGACACTGAGATGCAAAGGCAGATGAGACATGCAGGCACATTTGACAGAGACAATGATGATCATCGAGGGGTCGTTTCTGATACAGTCCATCATGAACAGCTGTAGCAGAAGGATAAAACTGGGGAAAAAAAACTGGGTCTATTCCAATCTAAAAGGCAGGAATTGGGTGGAGGTTAAAATTGCTTATTACTGTATTCAGGCGACCACATCAACGCCAAAATTTTCTGTGTGAACCAGATACAAAGAGCAGACGATGATTAAATATTTATGGAGGTTACATTTGCATCATTTGACAAATCAATCACTGACAGCTACTTACCAGCCACAGAAGTGAAGAGAATGGCCATGCAAAACCCTATTTTGGCGAGTGATTTCATCGCGATTCGGGTCACAGCCATGACAGTGCGCGTCGACTTTGGTCTCGTGGTTTTGATCTCCTTCAAGGGTCGTTTTGCTTCTTCTGGTCCTCTTTTGCACAAAGTACTTTGTTTTCGTCCTCTTTCCCTCCTCACGTCAGCTCAATACATTTAATTAATCTATCGGGCATGGAGTACATTGATAGACGATAGGAAAAAAGGCGGGGGGGGGCTGTTGTTTTGAGGCTGGGTGGCGTGATTTGATAACCAACATTCACTGCCAGAACACTTAACTTTAGTTCTGCTTGTACGTAAAGCAAACGGCTAACTTGTTAGTTGGGTCTGCCACCTACAACCAGCCTGCGAACAACGTCCATATGTGCTAGCTAACATGTTAGCTGCTCGGGGCGACTGTCTGGTCCTAGAAAACTTGGGAAAAGAGGACAAATACTACAAAAAGAACTTGCGCAAGCCTAAATGATGTAACTACAGACCATTTCCAGTTGCTCGTCTTGTGTAAACATCCAGCATTTCAACAAAACGGGCGGTAATTTGGTAAATAATCGTCAGCCAGTAATCTCAGTTCGGTTGGATCCTGGCTGCCCCCGACGCCGATCGACATTAGCCAACAGCTAGCCAGTTAGTTCTCCGCGTCCCCCTCTCATTTCGCGATCTGAGTTGAAGAAGGGAGAAAAAATACGAATCGACGGCGTCTTCAGTGAGCCTGGTTTACAACAGACGGCTCTTATTACTCCCGTGTAGGCAGACGGCTGGATTGGAGGAATGGACTGACGGATATTCCCCGAGGCAGTCTGCAGCGTTTGGCATTGACGGTTTGAAGCTCCGCTCGGCAGACAGACAGACAGGGCGGCTGGTAACGCCTCGTTTGCAGGCTTGTCTGGACCGCTCGTCTCTGGTATCAGGTTGCTGAGGGTTGGTGTTGTTGGGGGGTGGAGGATTTGTCAAAGCGCCGCCCAGCCGCAGACTGTGGATATAACACCCTGAAAACTTGCTGCATTCAGGGTCCCCTGCAAATGTCCGACTGTGAAGCTTCCAAACGCGTAAACACCCATGAGCGCAGCGCCTGCTCTGCACCGCAAAATATCATCATAGAAGTTAAACTTTTTGTCATTACACCACTTGCTATTGTGCTATTTCCGTTTGCACGCGGACATCACATTTTAGTGTTACTTTACTGCCTCTGTGCGGTTAAACATTGCGCGGCATATGGATGAAAGACCGACAATTCCAGCAGATGGCAACATTATCCTGTGCTTTTGAGAAACACTTTTGTAGCGTTTTACTGTATCGTTATATAAGGTCAAGGTAGTACGATGATTATCTATTCCCTTTTACGCGTTGTATAAGTGTGACAATCATACCTGGTAAAATAATTGTTACAAAAGTCTTATGGCAATATAATTAGTAACAGCGGTGGTGCAAACCACAATAGTGCGATATATGCACACTAAGTGGCTGTAGGCCACAGAACCACAAACAACAATGTTATATAAAGAAGCCTACAAGGCATTTTGTGATTTTTGTGATAGATTTATTTACGGTACAGTCCCACTAGCTATTACCGCACTGACGGAGGGGGCGTGTCTGTTTGCGTAGGGGACCTCCACAGACGGGACAGTATTCCAGGGTTTGGGAGAATTCGAAGAAGTGTGTTCCATCACCGAACCTGTGTTTTGGGGTATTATTTTTAAAAAGAGATTGGAAGTAATAATGGCATATAATAGCATAATGGCGGCTTAATCTGTGCCAGCGTGCGCCTTTACGCACACAGCCCGGGACGAGGGAATTCATCCTTTTTTATCACTGCCTTTACTGTCAACCTGTCATCTCGGTCTTTTCGGTAGGAGGCAACCCAATGAAAGGTGGACTACACCATGGCTTCTGCTCCACCCGAAGCGAGGAAGTTTACCCGTGGACTCAACAAACCGGGCACCGCCGCAGAGCTGAGGCAGAGCGTCTCGGAAGCTGTCAGGACGTCTGTGATGGTGGTATGTGAAAAATTCTAATTCGCCTGTCCTCTTCATGACCACTGAAAGATCGCACACCACTGAGAAGATTTTCAGTTTTTACTTTCCTTAATTCAGAAAAAAGAATTGCCTCGGTCTGTGGCACTTAAGCAGATTCATGATTTATTTGAAAAATGGTGGCATTTCCATAGTAGCACTGTGTCATTTGTTGTGTGTCTATTGTTACCACTTTCTTAAAAGGGTTGCCAGGTAACTGAAATATACACCATCAGCTCTAAAGAAAGACTTCATGCACAAGGATCAGCACACTTCTGTAGCTTATGCTGTCATTTGATCCGGGTTGGTGCACCATCCAACCAGATAGGTTACAGACAACAGCTGACTAATAACATTGTCAGACACAGCCTATCAATTATTTTCTTATTTATTTTCTTTGTTTGCAGAACAACACACCTTATATATAGATGGCTCATTTGAATTGGGATTATGTACTGTAGTTCTTCTATCTTTGCCGATTGGTGTGTTGTGGGGACTTCTATCCTCATCCTGATCTGTTGTGGGGACTTTTATCCTCATCCTGATCCATTGTCCATTGTGTTGTTACATAATAATGATCAATAGGCCGTTTTTGTTCAACTAATGGCTGTTCTGACAGTTATGGCCAATTCTTTCTCCATCTATGCAGTGCGATTACAGATCGTGTAACAGACTCACAATAATAAAGACCTTAGCGTGTTGTGCGAAGGTAATAGTGCATGAAAGGAATCTAATCTGTGAAGATTTGCATTTGAATGGAGAGAGTGTATCCTGTAATATAATGTATACATTTGTCTTTTGTTGGCACATGATAGGAGGGAGTCCGACGGCTGACCCAGAGTTCGTGTTACTTAATATGGTTGTACTGAGGTTGTTCAAGGGCAATTGTTTACTATAACCCAAAACATTGTAGCAGTACATTTATCACATAGCTGACCTGACACAGCACAGACTGGAATCCAGGTGAAACAATTCAACCAGACAGGAAACGCGACAAACTTGACAAATGCAACCCACAACAATATATGTCAGACCTTTTATGTTTTCATTTTAGTAACCCTTGACAAACGTGCCCATGAACCAGTTCACACAGGCAGATAACTTAGTTTTGTTCAGGCGTGCATCTGGGTCCAATTATGTGACCCTAGTACATCTGCAAATAGTAGACTTTTCTAACCTCTATTTTTGGCCACTTACTTATGGCGCAGCTGTTCCCCTCTCCGGGAGACTGGCATGCTTTCATGGTAGAGCTAAACATATACTGTATATACATTAGAGCATTAGAGACCCTCCACTGCTCAGCAGTAGGCAAGCAGACTGGCCTTGGAATGTGGCAACTCTGATGTGATCAGCCTGTTTGTTGGGGCAGAAAGTGTTTTGCTGTTGTGCAGACAAAATGCAACGCTCTCCTCTTCCTGACTGAAAGTCCATTATCCAGACTTCACCTTCACGCTTATTTCACAGCAGCTTTTGCATTTTTGTCTTGGCCCACAGTCTGTCAGATCGGATCATGGGGCTGTAGTTAATATTGAATGAGATGATGATAGGTGTCCAGGCTATTTTTAAACTGCTCTCTCTCTCCTCTGTCACACCAGGCACCCAAGGGCCCATCAATTATGAATACTTGCATATGTGATAAATCATCTAAAGTCCAGACTAACGCCATATTAAGGACTGAGTTGGTCACTTGTGCATACTCACGGCAGTTCCTGTGGCTGGCTGAAAGCTTAGACCTAGTAAACAGTGGTGGCTGAGCAGTAAAGACAGCCCCTGAAGTTTTAATAATCACTTCCAACTGTGGGAAATGCTTGCTCAGATGCTGTTACCTTTTTGCCCTCTTCCCTTTTTTGCTGAATGAGTGAATTCCATGCACCTATATAGATGATATTGGAAGTACCCAAACCTAAATTTTCCTGTCCTTTAACATCAGCACGCACACAATCTCATGAGAATCGATTCTCCTCTGGAGGATTTGGTCTGATGTCTCTGTGGAGCAAAAAAAAAATGGTAACGTTCATCTGCAGATTTGCAGATGATGCTGCACTGCTGACCCATATCGGTGTCATGATACAGGGCCACAGATGATGGTGGACTGCCATGCTTGTGGTTGGGTTGTAACTCCTAAGCTGCTGAATGTAGGGCTTTTCTGTCTGTGCGGTTTCTACTTCTTCTTTATTTAGACTGCCTCATTCTCTGTGCCATTACCACCCTTACATTTATGTAAACACCCCCCTCTGTTTTTGGTTCAATGGCCAGTCTGGCATGTGAGTGTATACAGTCGGACGTTTTCCTGTCAGTTTTGAATTTCTTCTTCTTCTTCTTTTTTTAACATGTCTGTGAACAGTTGATGTCCATTTTGTGTTTTTACCATATTCAGAGGCAGCGACACTGTCGTTTTCTGTTTTCTGAGATGGGCTGTAAAATATCTGCACTGCCCCTTTAATGTCATATCATTGATTTATGGTGACTCTGGCCTTAATTTCTGCATGATTAACAAAACATTTGCTATTTCATTCAAAAGGCAGCCAGCCTTGTCCACAGAAATTGGGCAGTGACCATAAAGCAATTCTTCTGACCCATTTTACACAACTCTGCATCCAATTCTCTGTAATATCTGTACAATATAGCAATTAACCTGCAGGATGAAAACACTGGTTCTCTGAGTATCCTTTCCTAAGAAGTTTAGCCTCATATATAGGTAAAATTACACCACTTTAGAAAGTGCCCTACTTAGAAAATAATACAGAAAGACACTGACCGAGTCCCGGGTTTGGTCATTATTAGTGTTATTAACTAGTATTGAATGCAGTCCAAGCCTCATGCTAGAACACTGGGATCCTGTTCTAGTCTGCCAGATTACCTGCAGGCTTTTCATGACACTCAAATTAGAATCCAAATCACATGAGACCATCCCAGACTGAACCGTTCCATTCATTATTATTAACTTAAATTTAGCTACCCAGCGAAACTACTGACCTATTTGCCAAGATGAAAAAAAACCCAAAATGCCCTTGCACATTATAATAAATCCACATGGGTCCCGCATGGTAGCATGTGGGACACCTGTGAAGGACACGTCCTTCAATCTCTGCTGACAGGCACTGATAGATCATTTAATGAGTAATTTAATCCACTGGTCATGTTCAAATTTCTTACAGCACAGTTTGGAGACCGACACTGGTGATCGGCCTCAGTGCAGCAGCAGAGGCCATATTTGTCACTGGCAGACAGATGGACAGAGTGATTTGTGAGATCACTATCAAAGTTTGAGGACAGTATATAGAAGAAGAAAGAGGCTGTCTGCGGAAAATTATATGCACTGAAACCACGTTCACTGATGAGTTCACCAATACCACACCAAAAGGTTTAAAAACAAAGGAAATTAAACAGACAGAAAAGAAACCTCTAA
Source organism: Pao palembangensis (assembly GCA_015343265.1). Classification (NCBI taxonomy): domain Eukaryota; kingdom Metazoa; phylum Chordata; class Actinopteri; order Tetraodontiformes; family Tetraodontidae; genus Pao; species Pao palembangensis. The sequence continues at coordinate 3,718,837 of CM027085.1, read as the reverse complement.
ATGAGCAATTTCAGACTTTTGATTATGGTAGTGTGATTCCAGTAGTCCTGAACCAAAAAAAGTCCTGAAAAACAATCCTTCTAATTATGCCGTACACAATTTTTCCCCATTTATTTAAATATAGTTTTTGTTATGCAGAAGATGCTCTCTTTTTATGATGATGCCATTTGAATGAATGAGCAGAGATTTAATCTAAGTTTTTAACCTAAATCTTTTTCAGTGTTGTTCTCCCATGCTTGGCAAAAGAAAACATTTTCCTCTGACCCTTTTCATTTCACTACTAAAACTCGGCCGTCATGCAATAACTTGAATCCGTTCTCTGCTTCGCATGCTCTGCAGGTCACGTCACAGTATGTGTTTGGCAACACTTGCACGATCGCCCCTCCCTGGGCATTTGCAGAGGCTTGCAGCTTGCATGACATCATTTTGCTTTGATTTCCTGTTATTTAATTTTCTGTAATTCCATCCCCCAAAAAATGCTGTAAGAAGTTTGGCGTCTTTTTTAATGAGTCATCGCGCCTGTGTGTTGTTGCAGTGACAAGAATAGCCTGTTGGGGGCAGCAGTTATGCACATCCTCTAGTCTAGCTGAATCCATAATGTGAATTGTGTTTGAACTCCTGTCACCTTTTTGTTCAGAAATGTTTCACGTAGCACGTACATTTTAACTGGAACTAACACCCATAGTTTTTTTGGCTGCCATGTGAACCTCTTTCAACATTTGTACTTTAAACAAAGATATTTATGGCGTTTTAAGCCTTTCCATGGTCTCTTCTGTCGACACATTTTTAGTTATTAGCCTCATTTAGTCATAATTCCAACTTTTTTCTTACACATTTCTATAAAGACTCTTTAATGACATTACTGCAAGTTGATCTATTATTCTCTTTATTGTTTTTGCTGCAGCATCCGATTTATAAGGGGTATTTACATCCGGCTTACACAAAAAATCTCAAACAACTTCTCTGAATAATTTTCAAGACAAGTTAAATTATTCTTTTTAATGTTATATAAATGAAATCTGCAGAATGACTGCAGAGAGAGAGAGAGAGAGAGAGAGAGAGAGAGAGAGAGAGAGAGTGTAAGTGTTGGTTCGCCTGCCTGCATTTAGTGTTGACAAAGCATGCCCATTCAGAGAAAGGACTAAGCTGTAAGGTGAGGGAGGAGAGAAAGAGAAGGAGGGAGCGATTCAAGAGAGAAGTGAAAGCGATAGGAAGGAAAGAGTGATGGAGTAAGATTGACAAAAGAGGGAGGGGGTAGAGAGAAGGAGGGAGATAGAGAGAGAGGAGTCCCTCAGCATCCTTCAGCGGAAAGAAGTAGGAAAGAAGAATCAGAGAGTCGACGCCCAGCTCTGAATGAGCAGCTTCTCCGTGCTCGCTCATCCCTTCAGAGGACACGACTCAGCCGTCTTTGCTGAAGATAGCGGCTGTGATTTAAGTGGAACGTCGGGGATATGGGAGATTAGAGACCCGGAACGACCTCTTTCTTTATATGGAAGAGGTCAAGGTTGAGGGATCAAGTGTAATCAAGGTGTTTTGAAATCAGGCTCTTTTCTGCTGCCGCTGCTGGCACCATGGGATGCACCACTAGCATGGTTCTGTTGGAGGGGTTGCACGCCATCCTTGAGAGGAACTGTGGCTATATTAAGGGGGCGGTGATGGAGCCTGGCGCTCTGGAGGAGGAAGAGGAAATACTGAGTCTGAGGGGATCGCAGCTCTGGATTCCCACCACTGCTCTGGTAAAACTATTCTGATGTGTTACGTCCTCACTCCCACACATCTGAGAAATTTGAAACAAGCTTCCACTTATTTAAATTGAAATTGTGTTTCTTAATTTCTAGTCTGCACCCATGAAAATACTTCCGGATGTACAGTATTTTTCATCCATTATTTGAATGTAGTTTTTCATACATGGGTTGAAAAATAAATAGTCAGCACACAGACTTGTCGGATAAAACATGAGTTGCTATACTGTTTCAGCGTAATTTTTCAGCTAACGACCTCCCTGAGGAACTAAGTATCTTACAGTGGCCCCCAATCACACATTTACTGGCGTAGCATTATGAAAGCTCAACATTTGTCTGTGAGGGAATGTGAAATTATATCAGAGGCTTTTGCAAAAGTTTGCTTATTCTGAGCATGGACAGTATAATCGTCTTGGAAGTTTTCCTTGCCCTTAAAGTCATGTTGTCATGCACTTTCACTCCTCTAGGCTATGAGCTGCTTGCGCTAGGTCAGCTCCATTAGCCTGCAAGCTGTTCGTTGTGAGAAATTTAATGGGCAATCAATAGCAAGGATGTTAAGTTGGATAGTGCCCAACGAGTCAAGGAAGCTCATTGCAGGCCATTATCACTTTTGAATACAGAGTTTCCTTGACAACCATTAAGTGGTGGTTGGTCTCTAATGACCAATAGGAATCTTTAAATGATGTAAAACAATGTGGTTCCTGTACAGTAGCTACATTTCCTTCAGAAGATGTACCTTTGTCTCACAGTATGTTCATTTTGGCATTTATGCAGGTGACTGATGAGGGCAAACTTCTGCCTTTCACTTTATTTACTGATCCTTTTACACAAGGTTAGCCATCCCGGATGTTTTATAATACAGAAACCCAGATAAAAGGTTATGAATCAGAAGTACACATCACTAATATTTTCTCAGACTGTTCTGTTTGTATTAAATCTGCAAAAGTTGATCCATCCTGGTTGAAGAGGATTTTGCGTTACACAATCTTCAGTACCCTTGAGAGCTCGTACATCACAGAGAATTTTGTCTTTCGTGTCAGATTTATTTTATTAAAACTTTTCCCCTTTTTTACCTGTAGCACCATCATAAAGTTATCGAGAGAGGGGAGCAGCGAACAGGATTTTTTGACTCAAAGAAATTATTTTCCTCTTTCTTACTGGAAATATTCACTCCAGAACTACTTATATCTTATATCCTCTTAATATAATGAATGGGAAAAATGTATGTACACAAACAATTTAATGTCCTCGATAGATAAACAGAGGGCGAGAGAGACATTTAATGTAAAGAAGCTTCTTTCTTCGTTTTGGACAACACCCTCCTACTTTCTCTCCCTCGGGTTCCTGCAACAATCATCAACTCCTAAAAACTACGTCAACAAGCTCTTACGCAAGTCTCTGAAGGATGTGTGACGCGCTAGATGTATGTATGTGTGTCCCCTGAGAAGGGCGTGGAAGGCACACGTGTCCTAATAGGTTCAAGCTGTGTAAAAACAAATGGATGCCATAATTCTTTTTCCTCCCACTCCCACTCACTCTATGTGAGACAAGTTTTCTCCATGTCAGGCAGATGGCCCTCGCAAACCTGTTTCCACTCCCATCACCTCATAACACACACACACACACACACACACAAAGTCACACACAAAGTCACACATCCTCGCAGTATCCATGGCATGGGGGAAGCGTGAGTGCTGATAGTGAATGAAGCAGAATGACCTCAGTGCAGCCTCCCTGGGCCTTTGACAAGAGGCTGATTATCACGCCGAGCTGGTGACGCTGTCACTGAGGCCTCTGCGGGACTGTGAGGAGACGGTCCGCTCAGAAGTCCATTACAGAATAAGGTCAGCTGAGAGATAGGAACCCGTCTGTTATTTAATTACTTTACCCATAGATTCATCTTTACGCTTTAACTATCAACAGATTAGTATTTCGACTCAAAGCCAAAGGTTTAGGACTTGGGCAAAAAGGTCAATTATAAGAGACGATCTTAAAAGGAAGCTGGCTCCTGTATAAATTACAGAGGATCAGTTTAACCTGCAATCCACCGTGTACACAGTTTCAGCCTCTGCACAGTTTCCTGTGTTTGTAGAAGAAGTTCTCTCTCTGAATGAAACGTTCCAGCTCGTTCCTTTGAAGAGAGTACAGTTAAAACATTATGCTAATTATGAACAGTGCCTCATACATCAGAGAACCCTGCCGTGTTAGAATGAAACACACACATCCTTTGTAAGAATGATGGCTCCGAAAGAGACGCAACGGCCTTTGAAGTCGTACCCTCTCTGACATCCCAACAACGCCCCCCCCGCCCTATTCTGTGCGCATAAGAGAGCCCAGCCTTGATTCCTATGGCTCTAGCTGGAAGAGTTTTTAATCGTGCTTGTTGATTCGGCAACTCATAAACAACTGTGTTATTTGCGCGTTATGTACAGTATAATGTGGCATGAGAGAGGAGAAAAAGCCCTCCAAAATACAAGGATTTGCATAAATTTGCCCATAGTAATTCCAGACTGGAAAACTTTAAATGTCATCATTCTGAAATGCACTCTCAGATATGAAACAGCTGAGCCAAGGCGTCTCCTCTGCTTAAAGATTAAAGGCTGGTAATTCTCTGTAGGGACAGACACTAAATAGATGGAGAAATGAAAGGCAACACAAACTGTCCCAAAGCAGCAGGAGTGTGCGCGTGTGTGTGTGTGTCTAAGAGTTTAATAAGGGGAATTCGTGTGTTTTTACTGACCTGCTGTGGATGTTGCTGCAGCTGATACGATGCAGGAAGAGTTCAAAGCCCAGTCGATTGGGGAACAGAACTTTATCGACACAGATCAAGTGTTAAGTCTTATAATGTTTGATGGTCACTTTACTTTTAAATTATATTATTATAATTATAAATCATTTCAAAATTGTAGCATTAAAAAAATGCATTACAGTTTGAAAAAAAATCTATTTTTTTTAAACCAATTGCAATATGGTGTTATTAGGATATTTTCCCCAAATATAGAAACCACTTTTGGCTTGTAATAGAGCAGTCTCCCATTTGGTCCTATTTTCACTAGGCAGGTGGGGCAGGCACATTGCAGCATGATCACTTGGCCTCTTCTACATTTTTAATGTGGGAGTGGTTGGTTTCTTTTCCCCTCCTCTTTCTGCAGATTACGTTCTGTACTGTACATGAAAAAAAAAAATCCTCCACACACTCCACAGCTGCACAGCTGTGAGGGTGGGAGGGGCCCCATGCGTCTGATGAGACACAGAGGCAGCAGAGAGGGATCTATTGTGAGGGGATCGTACCGGAGGCTCAGCAGAGCCCTCTCACCAGTCACGCTCTGCGGCGCCATGGCAGTTCGCATGCAGTGAGGGTTCACACCTGATCAACAGGCAAGACGGATGAGCATGCAGGGCCGGGCAGGAAAAGCTCCCAAGAGGGAGATGGTGATAGAGTCCCCACAGCAGTACAAGTGCCTGGCTGAGATTGAGGCCGAGGTGGAAGCTGGGTTGCAGGTGGCAGCGGTAAGTGACGCAGAAACTACGTTTTTTCTAAAACCCGAGTCGAAGAAAATACTCTCAGATCACCCGAGGTTTTTATCAGTGGATTTCCTTTCCAAGAGCAGCTTTGAACAGAAGTTAAAAAGGTTTTGAAAGGAAATCGGAAAGAGCTACTTCAGGATACACATCTCCAGGGGGCTGCATGTTGATATTTTGTGGGGGAAGCGGAACACTTGTGGCAGCTGATCATTAACTGTTGCTGTGCAGGCCTGCCAGAGTCAGTCTGACAGCAGAGATGGAATCATCTCTGCAACAAAGATGACTCTGATTTTCAGAACAACACTGTTTGTATCTTTTTTTTTTTTCCTTTTCTCAGTAGTTGTGGCCTCTCGACCTTCTTCTTTATCACTTCATCAGTGTTCGACTTTTAATATTTTTTGTTTTTCTGCATTTATATGAAATAATAACTAAGCAGAGTTCCCAGCCGCCCATTATCTTCTGTCAGAATCATCCATTTGCAATGACTGGACTGAACATTTTCTACTTATCAGATGATCTTTACATCTAAAGGGCTGAGAGAGAGATGGAGGGATATTTTCATTACATCATCAGGGGGATTGGCTTGGACCAATGAAAACGTAAATCTGTGTTTTGACATCTGTTTAATTGGCCCAAGTTTATTATGTGTTCACTGGAATCAGACCAAGAGGCTAATCCAAATAATCAGGATCATAGGGCCGTGGCTGGTGGACACATTCAGGCATGGGAGCTGGGACATGCACAGACACATGAGTGCACACTTTTTATACAAGAGTAAATTCAACGAATTTTAACTTCTGGAACTGTTCCCTCAAACATTTCGGTTGTCTGATTTATTAATGATCAGATTAAATTCAGTTTTCTGTAATTTGTGTGTTGGCGCGGAACTTGCATGCCTGCTTTAAGTCAGGGTGCTTTAAATGGATCAAAGTGGTGACTACTTCCTTCATATCTGAGTATCTCGGCACGCGTGTGAAGATCCGGCTTCCGATATCACAGTCAGTTCTTTGGGGTGGAATCCCTCAGGTCTTTTCTGTGGAATGTCGGAGCTGACATCTGCTGAGCCGATGGATTTTATCATGAGCGGGGATCCGCTATCTGTCCATGTGCCGAAAGGGAATTCCTACAACGCCGTCTCTGTTAGAACGTAGCACGAGGAGGCACCTTAGGATCCAAGTCTGGATGCCACATCCTCCAAGTTTTTACTTTGGAGTTTGTAACTCATTAGATCATGACTTGGTGACTGGTACCACTGCGCAAACACACTGAAACGTGCACACACTGTCGTGCCTGCGTCTATCGCTTTCTCCTCCTCTAGTGTCTGCTTGTCTCCTCTTAATCCACATTCATCTCTGTCTCGGTGCCTGACCCTTGCACTGGTGTGAATAGGCAATAGCAATTCATTGTCCATGCTAGTCGCTTCCATCCTATCACTGATACCACTATTAATGGTGCAGCTCCAGTAGTTACCAGTTCACTTCCCCACAAGGGACTGAGTTCATGTTCTTACATTGTATTGTAGGTCAAGCCCAAGATCATAGAACCTCTGGACTATGAGAATGTGATTCTTCAGAGGAAGACGCAGATCATCAGTGATGCTCTCCGGGACATGCTGCAGTTTCCCACCGACGACTTCCAGGTAAGACAGGAAGATGAGTAGATCTTAGCCCTTAGCTCCAGATCCTTTTTCTTCTCATGGGTCAAAATTGGTTGCTGCCAGGTTGAGACTGAAACTGTGGTTTGTTACATAATAATACCATGACATTCTGTCCATGTAGAGAGATTTGTTCATCAAAATGTATATAGAGATTAATTTCCGCAGCTTTAAATGTTTGTTGTCACTGATATTAACAGATAGTTTCAGTCACATAAACATGTTTAAGTAGAAATTGACTCGCTCGCTGTGCTGCCTCCTGTTTCCAATCCCTCCCATGGAAACAGATTAAAACACCACGTGTTCTCAGCGGGTTGTTGACAGTAGAGTTGTAATTCTGAGAAATATATAAAGTGGGTGTGATAAAGTAGGAGGGGTGATGAATTCTTCTCAGATGCTCTGATAGGAGTTAAACCTCATGGTACGAAAAAGGAGATTTTGGGGCGGTTAGCATCTGCACCAAGTGGTGCAGCCGCACTAAGATGGAGGAGGAATTGGCCATTCTGTCCTGCTGTGCCAAAAAAGTCTAACCACGCATATGATGAGTCAGACAAAGGTCATGCAAGTGACAGCAGGGGCTAAAGGCCCCCCGATGGTTTTCATGGGAGCTGCTCAGTTGGAGAATGAAAAATGACTGCCTGTGTTAGTGCAGCAGCCTACCTGAACTGATAAATGAAAATTATATTATTATAGACACAGTAATGTACAGTAATCTACACTAATGTTTGAACTTTGACGTGTGCGCTGACTGTATGTTATCCCTGGCTCATTGCCTAATAAACATTAATCTGCTGTTTGTGTTCAAAGAAACTGAAAGACTGTGTCAACATTACATCACCTTGGTACTTGAGAGATGTCATAGGGGTCCACTCCCTGTTTGAGGAGGCAGAGGGTAAAAACAGCGACAGGCTTGCTTTCAGATGGGTGCCTTTCCTCATATGAACTTCCAGAATCCTCAAATAATCAAACTAGTAAATATTTTTGGGGTAAGTCTGGGGTGCATTTACAGCTTTTGCAACCGTATAAAAGCCTAAGCACCTCAGTCGCCCTCTAGTGGCCTATTATGGTACATGTAATAAGCCCCTCCTGTAACATTTTTAAAATCACTTTTTAATCACGAGCAGTTCACGGTTGATGGAAGAGCTCTGCCAACACACAGTTAACATCACCAGCACAACCCTTACAAATGAAAATGCACCATTTCCTCTTGTTCATATCAGTTGAAGATCTTTTTTTTTTGTTGTTGAACTTGTGGCCAGAGTCTACGGTGGGAAATCTTCCCATGTACATTCGACTTCTCAACTATTTCGCAATCCTTCAATGATGAGTGAGTGGTTTTCTTTGCAAGGTTGTCTGCAGTGCACAGCCATTAGCAAATGTGCATGTGCTCAGGAGACCCAGCCCTTCCATTTGTCTGACCTGCCACATGTTTTACATCACTGGGTTTTGAGAAAAAAGGGTGGAACTGGCTACACTTAAGAGTCTAGCATGTATGTTCTCGGGCCACACAGTTATACACATTGTGCACGATAACTTAAAATACATCTCTCTCTGGAAGAAAGAGTGATAGCCTGAAGCGGCACCTTAAATTAACTTACTCTGCGTGTAGATTCATCATTGGACTTAACTTTGATCAATATAAGTAATGAGATTTTTATTAATTAAAGATGCTCTTTTTTTAAACCTTGCACAAGACAAAATCATCTCTCCACAGATGATCGGATGGTCACTTTGAACTTTTATTTTAAAAGTGGGCTTTTTCTTTAGCTTCTGTTCACAGACATTCATCAACCTACCTACCCCTCAGTGTGGAAACTCATGTCTGTGGCTCAGTGGAAGCCATTAAAGCCAAGATTTGGCAGCCCAGCAAGTGTTGATGATGTGACAGTGGTGTCACATGAGTGAGACAAGCGCTGCATGTTGCTTAATTTCAGTGAATCAGTACAATGGAGCTGAGTTAGGTGCATAGATTAGCAAAAAGTCCAGCTATTTTAAGTATTTTCACCCAGTCATCATGATAAGCTATCGACATCCTCGATTCAGGTTTTAACATGAATTTTTCTGGTCAGAAATAAACATAGCACATTTTTTTTTAAATGGGCTATTTGCCTTGTGCACCACACAAAAGAGTAAAATGCTCTATTTTCTTGTGGCCAGTCCCTTGTGTTTTCAGCTAAAGTGACCTTATTTTACAGGAGTTTAATTTTCATCTTGACACAGATTATATGACTGAAGTCTGGGCTTCTGGAACACTTTTGCTTCACTGCACACTGAGCTCCAGCAGACAACTGAAGGCGGGGGGGGGGGTCCGCTGGCTGCTCGTTAGTGTAGGAATAGGAGGTTTCTCCCCAAACTAGGTCGTTGTGCCACTGTTTCTAGTCACTTTTTGTGGGTTAAGATGAAGAACAGAACACTGTGGTGGGTGCAATAGCGGCTGCAACGTTCTATAGCTTGATTGGTTTGCCAGCTCAATAGTCTTGACGCCCTGGGGTGCATTTGCTCTTTAGTTATGGATCCTCGATCTCCTCTCTTTGGTTACATTCTTTTAATAAGGTCAGTGGGAAGAATTTGAATCTGAAAACAACATGCTGCAGAATTCTCTCTATTGCACTTTTAATCTTTTTATGTTTTAAATTTTAAATGTCATTGAAAAAAAAAAAAAAACAGTAGCGATCTTATGTCCAATAACAGTGACTTTAAGCTAATGTGGTACGATTCCTGATGCAGTAGAATTCATTAATATGTTGCTGCTAAACTGAGCAGGCTGTCGAACTGAGATTTGATAAAATGATAGAATGATTAGTTCATCAGGAAGAGTGTTGGATGCATCGTTCAGACATAATGGAAAAATAACACAATAATATTGATAACGTTTGTTATACAGTTAAATTTGTTCGAAGTGTTGCGCCAGGTTCGAGCATTTTCCCTTTGTCTCCTCAGATCTCCACTCTGAGGCGCCAGGGCCGGACTCTGTTCTCTACTGTGCCAGAGACCGCTGGGAAAGAAGCTCATTCTCTGTTTGTCCAAGAGGTAAAACTAATATATACCTGGACATAAGCCTGCTTTGTCCATTCTTCAACCATCTAAGTCTCTCTGTGGCGATTGAAGCTCCTCTTTATCCTTTTGTTAGGAGCACAGCCATGTTTGCTCTCCTTTCACCCAACTGGTGCTGTGCTTCTCATATCCTAAATACCCACCAAAAATGAGCATAAATCCAGCCAAGAATGTCTTTTTTTTGTCTGTGGAGAAAGCGATGTTGATTAGATTTAAGAGAAAGCTTGAACAGAAAAATGTTTTGGCTGGAGATAACTGAAAATCAATATGGTTTTTATACCAAAAGGGTTGCTGTTAGCCCTTACGTGAACCTCCATTTGCGTCCTCCACCCTTGCTGTTTCCTGACAATGCAGACGAATCGGCTACAGATGGATTCCGCAGTTCACTGGTGGTTCACATCATGTTGTTTCAGAGGAGCTGTGTGCTGGGGTGTTTTAGGGGCTGCTTGATCAAGCCTGATAGGGGATAGTCCCCTTTGACTGCAGCCAGGAATTACATCATCACTATGGTGCATCTGGGGCTGCTGCCTAGTACTTTCTATTCTTTGAATTTCTTTTCAGACCATTCATGTGCTGCCTTAGCACATGCATACCGCAGCTCTGCAATACTGATTCAAACCACAAACCAAGTATTTCAGCTGTCAAACACTATTTCTGCTGATGATTCAACGCTTGCTTATTCCATCAGCTGTAAAGCACTTTAGGTACGATAAAGCCCATTCAAATCAATTCAAGTCCGTGGAAGCCCAGTCTTCAGAAAAAAAGAGGCCCTGGATGCAAATCAAATATTCAGCCTTTTTTTTAGGTTATTTGAATAACCTGAGTCTGCATGTCTGGAGAATGTATTTAAATATGAGCCTTAATTTGCTGCTGTTGAAATGACCCCCCCCACTCTATCTCCACTGTCTGTCTCTGCAGTGTATCAAAACCTACAAATCTGACTGGCATGTGGTCAATTACAAGTACGAGGAATATTCTGGAGACTTCCGCCAGCTCCCAAAGTGAGTATTTTATATAGATTTGTTGTGCTAAAAGAGCTCTGACAGGCTGCTTCCTTTTTTCTTATTGGTTTTAATCATATTTTTGTCTGTGCTACAAAAAGCCATGGAAAGGATACTTAGAATCTCACTGTTGTGCACTGACTGCAGCCTTTGTTTACAGAGTATTTAATTCAGATCTCTAGAAAGACGGAAATTTGCGGCTCAGAGCTCCTTCACGACAACAATAGAAGGCTTCCTATGTTTTTCCACCAAAGATAAGCACAGCTATTCTGGGTCTGCTCATGACTGATGCCATTAAAGTTCAAGGGAAATCCCACAATGCCTTCTATGTCCTCAGTGGAGTTCTTTCCTTGAGGACAGGAATGCTCTTCACAGATGTTGTGCTTCTTGTTAAAACATTGTTGAGTATAAACTCCAGACAGGACCTGGACCCGGCCTTGACCTTGTTTATCTTGGAAGCAACCCAGAACAAGCTGGGTCTTGTCAAGGTTAAAGGGCACAAAGTCCCTAGGAAATATTCTTGAAATCTTTTTTTTTTTTTTTTTTTTTTTTTTTTAACCAGAATAAAACTCAAAGGCAGTAATAATTTCATGATGGAGTTCAGTTACATAAATACGCTTTTGAATACGTTAGTAGTTAATAAATAGTAGAAGCGAATTCATGCTTAAAAAATGTTTAAAATGTTTTGGTTTGACGTCTGATCAGAGTAAGACATCGCTAGCACAAATTGTCTTTGTTGTTTGGTATGTGTGGGAACATGAACGAGTGAGCGCTCTTACCGTGAATCTACCTTTGAAGCACTTTCTTCGGTAATGTGAATAAATATTCGTAGAAATAAAGAAGAAAACAGCCCATGTGCACACTGAATGTGGCTAAAAGCGCTTGTGCCTTGAGAATCTTTCGTCTTTGTGAGTACTGATGTATTCCGAAAGCATAAGTTTAAGTTAGAAGTTTTGGTTGTTAGAATGTAATCCAAATGTGTGTAGGCTAGGCTAATTATTGTGTATTAGCTAGTAATTTTTTCTGTATATGAAATATCTTCAGTAAAATCCAGAAAAGCAAGCCTTGTTTGGAGACCTTATAGTTTGTTTTCTGGCTGTCTAACTTGTGGTGTAAGGAGCTCAGAGTTAAATCATTACACATGCTGTAGGGTGTTTATATTGCTTTCTTTTTGGGTTCACCATAACATTGAAATGTGTGTTTAATTATTTCAAAAACAGACAGCAGGTTTAGCGTTAATCAGACAAGACAGTAAGAGAATAAGCTAATTTCTGTAAATAATCAGCCCACACTGTCCCTGTGCTTTCAGCAAGGTGTTGAGACCAGAGAAACTCGCTGCTCACCTGTTTGAGGTGGATGAAGATGTGGAGAAGGACGAGGTAATTCAGCTGATTACAAACAAACCATTAAACAAACAAACCCTGCCCAGATACGTATTCACTACATGGTCAGGCCCAGTAATCAGCTCGTTTCAGGCATTGATTTAACTGAAGGCCGGTGACCTTTGATGGACACGCCATCATAGTTGAAATCTCCTGAGACTAAATAAAGGCAGTGTTGATCATAATTAGGAGCCTTCCTTTCAGAACTGAAAGTCAATAAAGTCTCCCTGACCTTGACTGCAGTCAGCAGATTTAGAAGCTCACAGCAAAACAAGTTATATAAAAAAAAGTGATTTTGGTGCTTTTGTTCTACAGGACACGGCGTCCCTCGGATCTCAGAAGGGAGGAGTGTCCAAACACGGCTGGCTCTACAAAGGCAACATGAACAGCGCAATTAGTGTTACCATGCGGGTAAGTGCACCTTCAAACCTGACAGAAACCCACACAGCTCCTTTTTAAACATTGTTAAAATTAAGTGGCTCCTTGACTTAAATCCCGACTAGTGTAAATACACAGTTTGAAGCTGTGTGCTTAAACAGGTGATGCACATGAGAAGTGTCCTGGGGCCAGTGAAAACACTTGAAATATCTCATCTGTTCTCCTCTTGTTTGCTGGAAAAGTAACCCAGATGATGTCATCGAGTTTATGTAGCTTAGGCCTTTTGAAGAACAGGTGCTTTGAGGTGGTTTCCTTTCATTTCTCTGCTTCACTTGTATAATTAAGATAAAATTTTAGGAACGGTAGCCCATGAACATATGCTTTCCCATGTTCTACCATTGTGGTATTTTTAGAGTCAAAGAGGCCTGCTGGAATGTTAACATCCTCTAATTTGACCCTTAGTCCTTCAAAAGGAGATACTTCTATTTGACCCAGCTGGGAGATGGATCCTACAACCTCAACTTCTACAAGGATGAGAACACATCCAAGGAGCCCAAAGGAACCATCTTCCTGGACTCATGCATGGGTGTTGTTCAGGTAATGGCTCTAATGCACCATAATTTCTGAATGAACGGGAAAGTTGTTGAAGCTTTCAAAAACAAGTTTGCGTCCCTCGCCTTCAGAACAGCAAAGTGCGCCGGTTTGCCTTTGAGCTGAAGATGCAGGATAAGAGCACGTTCCTGCTGGCTGCAGACAGTGAAGCAGAGATGGACGAGTGGATCGGCACACTTAACAAGATTCTCCACAGCAGCTTTGAGCAGGCCATGCAGGAGAAGAGGAACGGGGACCTGCACGACGGTGTGTCTGTGCTCATATTTTTCTTTTCTCTGAAAGGTCAATTCTTTTGCATTCATCACGCAGTGTTCATGGATGCTTACGGCACCTGCAGGCTTTGCAGAGACTGGGGCTAACACATCATTATTTTTTAATATAATTACCTCAGCTAACAGAGCTCCCGGTAATCTCTCCAACAGAGGAAGAACATGGAAAAACAGACCCCTCGTCTGGAACTTTTCAAGACAGCTTTCAGGTTGCCTGCTTTGTTCCGTCTTTTGTTACACTGCAACATTTAGGACCCTAGTTTGACCACACAATAAGCCGCACTCAAGGGATAAATTCAGACGCTTTGCATGTCTGAAGGTGTGACAAGCCACGGAAGGAGTATAAACTACAGGCAATCAGTTGTTTACCCCATGGCTATGTTTTGCTCTTGTGCTAACACATGCAAACATCTGGTATAGTATGTTTTGTCTCCAAATCTGAAGGCCAGATGAGTCCAGCACTTAACAGGAGTCTGGCCGGTAGCCTGAACACAAACACATAGAGGTGTGGTCCGTGATTTGCTGCATGAACTTAAAGTCGCCCTTGTCAATAGTTTTTTGTGAAAATGGATCAAAAGACTGTGTTTATCATGAACTGAGTGACCCACAGACTTAGATGATTGCACAGATGATGCTTATTACATTAAGTTCTGTCCTAATTTTTAACTCTTATTTTGCTTTCCAGGGATTTTTTAGAAAACAGTTAGAATAAGTTAGAATTAACCATATGAGTGGATATGGTTAAATCTTAATGTGTTTCTTTTTATTGCCTGACTAGCAGTCTCAGAGATACGTTATATTATTAATATGTTACAGTGCCCCCCAATGGCCAAACATGCCCTCACATGAATTATTACCTGTGTTATCCTTTTTGCTTTGTTTTTTCCAGACTGCCAGAGATATCGAGTCCAAACTGAGAAGTGAAGCCCGCCTGAAACTCTTCATGCTGGATCCAGACACACAGGTGATGGATACCTTATAGAGTCACTTTTGATTACTGATTAAAGCTTCATTTACTTCTGCGCCTATCGTATTAATGTCATTAGCTTGGTGAGACCTTTAAAGTTTTTTTCTGTAAATTATTCCACAGAAACTGGATTTCTCTGGCATTGAGCCTGACGTGCGTCAGTTTGAGGAGAAGTTTGGGAAGAGGGTCCTGGTCAGCTGTAACGACCTCTCGTTTAACCTGCAGGGCTGCGTGGCTGACAATGAAGAGGGACCCACCACTAATGTACGTGTAGCACATTAGTGGTGGGTCATTACAGACTGGCCACAGTTTGTTTTCTTCTGTAATGGCACAACTTTTAAAATGTAATTATTTAAACAAAAAAAGTAGGGCGAGGTCTGAGTCAGGTATGACACTCACTGGCAGACTTAGACAGTTGAGAAGAACCACTTGGCTGCCCCCCGACCAAAACTAGTGTTACTGGCATGAGTGATGACCGCTACTATGGCAACCAGTCTGGGTCTTTCAGCATGTATTAGCACCAGTCTGGAGTTGGTTTCCTGCTGTCACTCTGTGTTCCAAGGTTTCTGTCTGTAAACGACACCTCATATACCCAGCACTCAACTGGGAAACCACAGCTATTAGCTCCACTACGCACACACACACATACACAAGTACAGACAAATGGGTTTGTGTAATGGAAATATATGGTGAAAAGCATAGTTGAATTATATCAAAGTTGCATTTGGAAAATTGAAAATAAAGAGTGCATTAGGAAGAACAGTTATCCTTATCTCCGGTTATACCCTTTACTCTCTATACCCTATACTCTCTATACTCTCTCCATCCTCCATCACAAGCTGTTTTCTGTCCTTTGCTCTGTCATCACAGGTCGAGCCATTTTATGTGGTCCTGTCCTTATTCGATGTCCAAAACAGCAGAAAGATCTCAGCTGACTTCCACGTGGATCTCAACCACCCTGTTGTCCGAAAAATGGCGTCAGGCTCAAACGGTGGACAGGACTTGCGTATCAACGGTGGTGGTGATAGTCCCCTTGCTGGCCACAGGCAATGTATTGGGCTTCTCGAAGGCGCTCTGCAGTACCCCAGGCAAGGGGTGTTTTCAGTCACTTGCCCTCATCCAGAAATTTTTCTTGTAGCCAGGATAGAGAAAGTCCTTCAGGGTGGGATCACACACTGCACCGAGCCCTACATGAAGAGTTCCGATTCTGCAAAGGTACAAACCTCTCATCGGTACATAAGAAAAAGATAATGGGGTAATTTATGCAAAGTAGGAGGAAATAAATCCCCCTTTTTCCTCATCTTTATCTAGATCTCACAAAAGGTGTTGAAAAATGCAAAGACAGCCTGCAGCAGACTTGGAAAGTACAGGATGCCATTTGCCTGGGCTGCAAGGTATTAAAAAAATGCTTATTTTTTGGTCTTCACTCTCAAGGACACTTACTGTAGTTTAAAAAAAAACATTACCACTGATAATATTCAACAGCTCTTTACCAAGGTTGTTACAAAACAATGAAGGAATATTTGCAAGCAGACAGTCAAACTATGCTCAGAAAATTCCCTATGCACTCTACATGCATAACTTCAAGTACATTGCAGCCATATAATGGCATGAATTATAGATATACATCATAACCATTGTTACAGAAAAGTTGACTGAGTCAAAAATCCAGTAATGTGGAGCAGAAGTCCTCCAAAAGGCAGGATTTTTTTAAACTTTACTGTCTTTGCAGACCTGTGTTCAAAGATGCATCTGGAACGTTGGATAAAGGCGCGCGCTTCTCAGCTCTTTACAGACAGGACAGCAGCAAGCTGTCAGACGAGGATATGTTCAAACTGCTAACTGACTTTAGAAAGTATGCTTTGTATATTCTTCACCCTTCAAAATACCACTGTAATTGATTTGGTATGTTGATGTAACTGCATCGTCTCTCTCTGTTTTTCCCAACAGACCAGAGAAAATGGCCAAACTCCCTGTGCTCTTAGGCAATCTAGATGTAACTATTGACAACGTGGCACCGGATATAACCAGTAAACTCCCAAAAATATTTGCTGTATACTCCCTGTTGTATTTTCATCCGGCTTTTCCCAAAATCCCCTAATTTCTTGTGCTTCCCATACTCCAGATTGCATTACTTCCTCCTACATTCCTGTGAGGAACTTTGAAGGCAACGGGCCGAGCAGTGCCCTTCTGGAGGTGGAGGAGTTTGTGCCCTGCATCGCTAAGTGTTCCCAGCCATTTACCATCTATAACAACCACCTCTACGTCTACCCAAAACACCTCAAGTATGATGGACAGAAATGTTTTGCTAAGGTATAAATAAATTCACTGGACAATTCATCAACATCATCATTGTTTTACTGTTCGCCTTAAAACAAGACTTGCATGCCATGGATCCATGCAGTGGCTTCTCACTAAAATAATAATAATCTATAGGTCAGCCTCATAGAAGGAAAGCATACTCTTTTTATTTTGTCTATTGAGCATGATTTTTCATTTTTTCCCAACTTTTGTCTGCTCTGTTCAGGCCAGAAATATTGCTGTCTGCATTGAATTCAAGGATTCTGATGAGGATGAAGCCCGCCCACTGAAGGTACGTTAGCACACCAGGAGAACGCATTTCACTGTTTATTACATCATTGAAAAGTTCAGAAAAACACATGGTTAAAGTCAGGCCAGTTTAGTGTTATTTACAGATGTGTTTTAAACACGCCCTCTTCAGGCTCTTACAGCGTGAGCGGAGGATGATGTGACGGAAAAAAATATACCATAAAAAAGCCCTTTTTAATGGGGGAAAAATTACCTTGGCCTTAATGCACTTACTCCCCTCTGGTTCCTATTTTAAGTACTTTAATTCTCCTGCAGTGCATTTACGGTCATCCAGGAGGTCCTCTGTTCACCAAGCAGGCATATGCAGCCGTCCTGCACCACCAGCAGAACCCTGAGTTCTATGATGAGGTATTTCTGTTTGCATTACTTAATGAGCGGTATCTGTAAACTAGATTGTGTAATATGCTTATCAGTAATATACAGCTAAGAAGAGAAGTTGTAGGAAATAGAAGGATATGCTGTATATTTGTGAAAGCATCAAGTCTTCTAAAATAGTTTGGAACGGTTCAGTACTCACTGGAAATATTCCGCTGGCCTTTTCATCTTCATTTTCCTCTGCAAAGCTAGTTAGGTGCTAGCAAAACATTTAAGGGTACATTTTTATTTCTTCTGGCCAGATAAAGATAGAGCTACCTACCCAGCTGCATGAGAATCACCACCTCCTGTTTACCTTCTATCACGTCAGCTGTGACAGCAACAGCAAGAAGAAGGACCCAGTTGAGAGTCCAGGTAAACTGCAGCTTTTCACTTTCTGAATAAAAACACCACCAGGCCAAAGTGTCCAACCCCTGTTTGCTCCTGTACTTTACCCACAGTGGGTTCAGCGTGGCTGCCTCTGCTGAGGGATGGCAGGGCCGTCATGAACGAGCAGCACCTCCCCGTAGCCGCCAACCTGCCCGCCAGGTACCTCAGCTCTCAGGATGGTGTCCACAAGGTAAAGGTTTAGGAGTCAACTCTGGACTGACAGACATTAAAAGCCATGGAAAATGACTAAAAGTCTTCTTCTCTGCAAACAGGATGAGACCTCACTTGTCTCACAAGCTTCCGTATCAAATGACTGTGAAATGTGCATTTCAGTCAGCATTGAAAAGTCATCCATAAGAATAATCAATGTCATTTCACCGAGCTCAGCTTGTGCCGGCCTGCAGCACTCAGCTAATGGTTTTAGTGTCGCGTTTATTGAAGCTGTTGTGGATTCGTATTTATAGGGCTTTGTTTTGATTGAATTTGCTGAAAGAAATAGATTTCGCAAAATAAGCATCCAGCCCGTAAGCACAGTGGTTTGGCAGGATGTCTTTTGTTACAACAGCCACACAGAACCAGTCATTTACGTACAGTATTGGACTTTTACTGACAAGACAACCGGCCATTTCTTTGCAAACACATGCAGTTTTTATTTAGAATCCAGTGCAGTAATGGTTGCCCATTTGCCATCGCAGCACTCGGGTTCAGAGATTAAATGGGTCGATGGAGGAAAAGCCCTGTTTAGAGTCTCAACTCATCTGGTCTCGACAGTTTACACACAGGTATGTGCTCTTTTAATTCATGTTCCTCTTGCACATCTGCAGTAAATGAAGATGAAAATAAAATGCAAAATGACACATTTCGTTCAGGACCAGCACTTGCACAACTTCTTCCAGCACTGTCAAAACATGGAGATGTCAGAACAAGCGTCAGAAGGGGAGCTGGTTAAATACCTGAAGGTACTGAAAGCTTCACTTATTTGGAATGCCCTGAGGAAATTGCAACACGCCCTTTTATTCATGTCTTATCAAATAGATCCGAGCATCGTGCCAAAGTGTTGTACACTTTCCTTAATTACATAAAGACAGGGCCTTTGTATGTGGCGTTATTAAGTGTTTGTATGCTGACTGTCAATATTCACAAAAATTCAAAAAAATATTTCGCCCATGATGGTTTACTGAACACTTCTCAAGTGTCTGTTTTAGATGCTTGTGATGTCAAAGAACATTGAGACATTTATACATTTTCCCTTCCTTCTTAGAGCCTTCATGCTATGGAGGGTCATGTGATGGTCAATTTTTTGCCCACCATCCTCAATCAGCTGTTCTGTGTCCTAACTAGAGCCACACAGGAGGATGTGGCTGTCAACGTGACCAGGCGAGCCACACACACAGACACACACACACACACTTGCACACAGACACACATGCAGTTCACCACATGTGCATGAAATTCCTGGTTTCAAGCAACAGCAAGCCGTGTGTTACCGCAGTATTTTTAGTCCCTATGACAACACTACCTGTAAAAAATAAGAATACTTTAATTTCACAGTGCTTCTCCGTTCTACATAAGCCTCTTTTATACATGTTAACATATATGGACAGATACTGTATGACTAACTCCTGACTTATTTTATTCATGTATTTACTGTATCGCCGCTGTCTGTTTCTTAGGGTGATGGTTCACGTTGTTGCACAGTGTCATGAAGAAGGGCTTGAACATTACTTGAGATCCTATGTTAAGGTACAGTGTGATCCTATAAATGCACGTGATTTGGTTTAGTTCTTATATACAATGCTAATATTTTTCTCCCTCTCTACTCTTAGTTTGTCTTTAAACCAGAGCCTTACTCCTCCACCAATGTCAAAACAGTCCACGAAGAGCTGGCTAAAGCCATGACGGCAATCCTCAAGCCATCCACAGACTTTTTAACCAGCAACAAACTGTTAAAGGTAACATACATTCATACGTTTTGTACTTTAGATACAGAAATGGTAATGGTAGACATGCTGGCATACATTTGGCTCCTAACAAACAGCTCTAGTATTTTGCAGGAAGTGTTTTTGGACTGTACCACTGATTTTTTTTTTCATGTTGCAGTACTCTTGGTACTTTTTTGAAGCTCTGATCAAGTCAATGGCTAACTATCTCATAGAGTGTGGTAAAGTCAAAGTAGGTTATTTTTTGCCCTTCTCTACTTCAAGCGCTTCCATCCAAGCGTAACCCTCCTATTCTTTGTCATCTTCTTTGGATCTCCCAGCTCTCCAGGAACCAGCGTTTCTCTGCATCATTCTACCATGCAGTGGAGACTCTGGTGAACATGCTGATGCCACACATCACCCAGAAATACAAAGACAACCTGGATGCAGCTCGCAATGCCAACCACAGTTTGGCTGTTTTCATCAAGGTTGGCGCTCATCTTAATACTGATGATGGTGGTCTACACTGTAATATGTAGTTAATAATGTGGATAATGTGTGTTAAATGTTCTCAGCGCTGCTTCACCTTCATGGACAGAGGCTTTGTGTTAAAGCAGATCAACAACTACATGAACTGTTTTGTTCCCGGAGACCCCAAGGTTAAAGGCTCGTGTGGCAACATCTGTACTGCTTTAATCAAAAATATGAAATCTCTGTTATGAACGTTATTTTCTTCTGCATTTCCAACAGACTTTGTATGAGTTCAAGTTTGAGTTCCTGCGGGTTGTTTGCAACCATGAGCATTTTGTCCCTCTTAATCTACCCATGCCATTTGGAAAAGGAAGAATTCAGAGGTTTCAAGGTAAGTTGCGCATTTTACCTGTATTTGCTGTTTGTTGTTTCTGCTGACTAATACCTGCGGCTGCTGCAGATCTCCAGCTGGATTATTCTCTCACTGACGACTTCTGCCGAAACCACTTCCTGGTGGGACTGCTGCTGAGGGAAGTGGGTGGGGCTCTTCAGGAGTCCAGAGAGATCCGTCAGATCGCCATCCAGGTGCTGAAGGGGCTGATGATCAAACATACGTTTGATGACCGCTATGTTGCCAAAGTGAGTTTTATGGCTGCCTTTATTCTTCAAATCAAATAATCAGGCTTTTTTTTTTTACAAGCACATGTGATGTCATTGCAGAGCCAACAGGCCAGACTTGCCACCCTCTACCTCCCACTTTTTGGCCTGCTTCAGGAAAATGTCTGCAGACTTCACATCAAGGAATCTATGGTGCCAAGCCACAATGTAAGACTGACACCTAGTGATACTCGGATATACAGCAGCTTGTAACTATTTCCTGATGAAACTTTAACTGGTCACATCTTTATGTCGTTATGCTGTTGTTTTTGCTAACATTGTACCCTAAATTTTTTTTATCCCAGCATGCTAGAGAAGAATCTTTGGTTACTCCCCACAAAACTGGTAGCTGCATAGAAAACGCTCTCCACAAAGACGTGTTTGGGGTAATCTCCGGAACAGGTAAAGCTTCACTTTGCTTTCGGACAAATGATACTAATCAGAGAAGGTTGAACAATTATTTGTATTTACTCGATTTCTTCTGGGAAGCAATATTTTCTTTTTGGGTGTGCTTTTTCTCTGAAGCTTCCCCACACAGCTCCCCTCCCAACGTAAGCTCAGTGCACACAGACTCCAGAGGCTCTTTGGTCTCCACCGACTCTGGAAACAGCCTGCTGGACAAGAATAGTGACAAGACCAATTCTTTGGAGAAGGTAACCAGTTCTTTAAATGATAAGTCAGCTCTTCACCAAATGGTTTTGCAGCTCTAAATGTCCTCTCAAAGCAGTGTATTTCCTTGATAATCTGGTGATATACAGCACAAATGTGTTTAAAAACCAGTTGGTGATGACTTTTTGCTTTAAAATAGAAACGGTCTTTTGTGCTTTTCTATGATTCATGGTTTTTGACCTGCTTGTGATTTCAGTAATCAAGTATTGTGTACAATGAGAGGTTTCTATGACAACCAGTTTAGGTTGCCTGCTGATGACAGATCCTGGTCTGTGAGAGCGTAAATGTTGAAGAAGAAACTCTCCCTCACATTTTATCTAGTTTGACGGTATCCTGAAAACCATTGCTCTTCTCCTCCAGAGCTCCTCCACCCCCTCTCCTTCTATAACTTCCCAACACCAAAAGCAGAGGTTTACCAGAAGGCACACAGTCAACGTTCCCCCTCTGCCTCTGGTTCCAGAAGAACCTCCTAACCGCATCACCCATCGTGTCACCATGGACTTTTCCCTCCTGTCTGTGCCACTGCCTGACCTGCTGCAGGGCAGCGATAATCACAAACCCGCTGCAGGCCAGGTGCTTGAGGGACATCAGGAGGAAAATATACAAGTATTCAGTGTGACACTTTGTGACTGCAACTCCTTTCTTACAGTTGTACAGATTTCAGCATCCTTACCCTTTCAGATGTGGTGGTTGAACTTATGGTAGACTGTGGTTTGCAGATGTCTGTACAATATGTCCAAAATCCTCCCCTTTTTCTGAGTGTCCCAAATCAGGGGGTGTGTGTGCTGTTACCAACAGGGAGGCTGAGTTGACCTTTACCCAATCATTTCCTCTGATGCTCTAGCGTCACTTTAACTACTGCTATCTCAAAACGAAAAGCTGCTGCACTCCTCCCTCCGAGGAACAATTTTCACATTTCTCCTCTCTGAAGTTTGGGTTATTTAAATGAGGTCTTGTAACAAATATTTCGTCTACACCTGATACTTCAACCCTTTTTCTTTCATTTATTTTCTGTCTCTTCAGAACCAATGTGTGTCCGCCCCTGGCAGCAGCGTGCTGCGCTGTGACAAACTGGATCGGGACGAGATTAAAAATCTCCTTATGTGCTTTCTTCATATCCTCAAGAGCATGTCAGAGGGTAGGGAAGCTTATCTCAATCACCGCATCTCTGCTTATCCTTCCTTATGATTAACTTACATTTTATCACAACAGAGGCGCTGTTTGCGTACTGGAACAAAGCCGCTCCCTCAGAACTAATGGACTTCTTTACATTAATAGAGTGAGTGTAGAGGTTTATGTATTGTATTACTTAATATGTGTTTAATTAAGTTTAGAAGTCGTGGCAGTGATGTGAATGCAATTTATTGAGCCTCGCTGTGCTCTTTCCATCCTGCAGAGTCTGCCTTCATCAGTTCAGATACATGGGGAAGCGATTCATTGCCAGGTAGAGTGCATACCACTTCTTAATATATGCTATCTGACATATTTAAATATACAGAAACTAATTAGCTTCCTTGCTTCAATGCTACAGTCTGACACATGTGGGCACACTTACAAATTTGTACTGAATTGTTTAATCCCTTGCTTTGGTGTGTTTTCTCATTTGTAACACTGCTGGAAAGTTATTTTGTGGTTAATGTGGCAGCCCCTGGCCCCTCCTGCATGGGTAAGAATTTGCTGTTTTCATGCTGCTTCCTATCAGGCATGACGCTGCCATTCGTTCATTCTGCTTTCACACATAACAAGTATTTCCCCATTTTCTGCGTGTACCTCTCATTCTTCCATATGTATACAGTTAATCTGACCACCAAACATACAAATGACTATATTTATGCACTCCCAACAGGAGCCAGGAGGCGACGGGGTCTGTAGCTCCAGACAGAAAGTCTCTAACTATGCCTGTTCCTCGTAACAGAGCAGGGATCCTGCATGCCCGTCTTCAACAGCTGGGAACTTTGGAGAATGCTCACACTTTCAATAGCAGTAAGCCCTCATTCTGTCCTCACTTTAATACTTCACTCATAAAAATTACACAATTCGTCCATCCATATTATAAAATGTCTACAATA
This sequence comes from Pao palembangensis, assembly GCA_015343265.1. Taxonomy (NCBI): domain Eukaryota; kingdom Metazoa; phylum Chordata; class Actinopteri; order Tetraodontiformes; family Tetraodontidae; genus Pao; species Pao palembangensis. Next base: position 3,695,114 of record CM027085.1, on the reverse strand, counting down.
AAATTAAGTAACTTCCGCGTGAACATAAGATAAGCACTCAAAAAGCCTTTTACCACCACCAAGTGGCAGACAGAAAGTACTACACCAACAGTTATGCCCTATCTCTTTGCCAGCATGTCTCTCGCCACCATATTGTTTAAAATGATTTTTTTTTTGTATGTTTATTGGTTGTCTTATTCTTTCTGTGCAGTGTACTCTCATACAGAAGCAGATGTAAGCAGTCAATGTCTGCTGGAAGCCAACGTGTCTACAGAGGTCTGTCTGACTGTTTTGGACACGCTCAGCATTTTCATCATGGGTTTCAAGGTATCAAAAATGACAAATTGTTGTAACAAACTACACCTCTTGAAAAGGTTTTACATTTAACTGTGTGTCACGTTCTTTTCAGATTCAGCTAAATTCAGATCTTGGTCACAACCCCTTGATGAAGAAGGTATTCCAGGTCCATCTGTGCTTTCTGCAGATCCCTCAGTCTGAGGCTGCCCTCAAACAGGTGTTCACCTCTCTCAGGACTTTCATTTACAAGGTGAAACATTTGCAAAAGCTTATGGAAATTTGTTTCAAGAGCTATTTTTCCTGACACCTGACACATTTTCTGTTGCATCCTGCAGTTCCCCTATACATTCTTCGATGGCCGGGCCGACATGTGTGCCTCTCTGTGCTACGAAATCCTCAAGTGCTGTAACTCCAAGCTTAGCTCCATTCGCAGCGACGCCGCTCATCTTCTCTACTTCCTCATGAAAAGCAACTTTGACTACACGGGACGCAAGTCTTTCGTACGAACCCACCTGCAGGTGTGTGTGCTGGCTGGTTTTAGTTTAAGAGTAGTTTTTCTAATGTCGCTAACCACAGTGTAGCGTTTGTGTTATTTCCTCTTTTCTATTCGTCCAGGTGGTCATTGCTGTCAGTCAGCTGATTGCAGATGTCATTGGTATCGGTAGTACCCGTTTTCAGCAGTCTCTCTCCATCATTAACAACTGTGCCAACAGCGACAAGACCATCAAGGTGAGCGGAGCTATGGTGAAAGATGTGGTGGCATATCTTGTCAAGTCTAATTTTCTACTATTGTAGCACACGGCGTTCCCATCAGACGTAAAGGACCTGACAAAGCGCATAAGGACAGTGCTGATGGCCACAGAGCAGATGAAGGAGCATGAGAATGATCCAGAAATGCTTGTGGACCTCCAGTACAGCCTGGCCAAGTCCTACACCAGCACTCCAGAGCTCCGCAAGACCTGGCTGGACAGCATGGCTCGCATCCACAACAAGAACGTGGACCTTTCAGAGGTGTTTTGGAATATAAACATTTTTTAATGTGTGTTCTGAAGGAACATGTCCATGTTGTTAAGGAATCTTTATGACAGATCTTCTTTTTCTGCAGGCTGCCATGTGTTATGTGCATGTCGCTGCATTGGTGGCTGAATACTTGTGGAGAAAAGGTGAGTCGGCCTAACCCTATCCGTATTTTTTGGATTATAAGTTGCATCAGTCAAAAAAAAAAACAAAAAACGTTATATAAGTTGCACTGGACAGATGGATGGATGGAACTATATTTTACAAAATCCAAGACCAAGAACAGACATTTCATCTTGAAAGGCAAGTTATAATAATAACAATAGAAAAGAAAACAACAGGCTGAATAGCTAACGTAACACATTGATGGTTATTCCCTTACATAAACAATGAACTGAATATGTGTCTGATATGTTAACTTAACATATTAACAGTTATCCAGATAACTATAGCATAAAGAACCAAACTCTCGATCTCACTTCAAATCACTAAAATCATTGAATTCTGCATCCTCGGTGTCGCTTCTGAACAACTCCGTCGTCGACACCGGAGGTAGACAAATCGCCGCTTCCTCTTTTTTCTGTTTTCAGCTGTATATTTCCTTACTTGCAGCTTGTAATTTGTAGAATATGATTTTCTTTCAGGGGGATTTTTGTTCAGGCTTTCTCAGATGTCTTTATCAGTTATCGGTAATAAAGCATAGCGTGCCCTTGCGCGGTTGGGCAACTTATAGTCCAGGAAATACTATACTCGTAGTTAAAGTCAGGTTGCGCCATTTTTTTTATTATCTCACTTACAGACACCCTTCATAAATATATATAATTATATAATATCAACATTTTATTTTATGGTTCTTGACCTATTTGTGATTCCAGTCATTCAGTGTCCAGTGAGGTGACAACCACATTTTATGACTAAAATGTTTAAAATACACTGATGTTAGTGTGGATATATTGGACTAAATCTGACAAAATCTAACAATAACAATTAGAAAATAAGTTATATACATAATTTTTCTGTATATTTTTAAAAAGTGTACGGCTGAATATTGTTTCATCACTTTTTTATGTTAATTTAAACTGTGTTTCTTCCTCATCATGGCAAGGATACTTATGACACGATGAAGCTCAGACACTCTGTTAAATAATTTGCATATTTTGTAGATATACTGTACCTGGAAGCAGTTTGATCCTTTGGATCTGCACCTGTCATTCACATAAGCAATCTTTATTCTTCTCTGAGTAGTCTGACTCCAAGGTCCACTATTTGCGAGTGAAAGAAGCGTTCCAGATAAGACCCATATTGTATTTTCCCTCATATCAAACTAGGTAGACTTTGGATTCAGGGATGTGATGTGCAGTGTAATTGCATCTTTATTATCCAGTCAGGTACATTATAAAACACATTAGGTTATTAAATGTGTCCTTTTCTCTGGACTTGTATGTTTTAAATCGAATGGAGTTGAAAGTGAGGCTGAGCTCGCACTTTAAACAAACATAACATGACAAATATCCTAAACAAATGTATAAACCATAGACTACCCACAGATTCCCTCACTAATATTCAGAGCCTGCTTCTTCCACCTGTACTTGAAGGTATGTTCAGGCAGGGCTGCTCAGCTTTCCGCGTCATCACTCCAAACATCGATGAAGAGGCAGCCATGATGGAGGACGTGGGGATGCAGGATGTTCACTTCAATGAGGTAAAAAACTAAAATGTCACGTGCTTACAGTGCCTTAGTCCCTGATAGAAGAAGTGTGCTGGTGCAGCCTGTTTTTCCTCACTGTTATCTCTTTATATAATCTGTAATAGTTCTTATCTCTGTTCCCAGTATCAGTTATTAGTCTTGTAGTAATGGTGGAGACTTTGATACAGGGCTTATGGTGCTGCCTCTGCAGGAGAGCTTGCATTTCTCCTTCTGTATGTTTAGGAGGTGTTGATGGAGTTGCTGGAGGAGTGCGCTGAAGGCCTGTGGAAGGCAGAGCGCTATGAGCTCATTGCTGATGTGTACAGGCTCATCATCCCCATTTACGAACAGCGCAGAGACTTTGAGGTAACGCGGTGCTGCCTGGGAACACAACCCAGCCAATGTCAATAGAATCAGTCGACGGAGGTGCAGCCAAGTCCTGATCTTGCTAAACTAGAATGTCAAGGCAGCTACTGTAATGTTAGCAAACACAAGCCTTCCCGACCTATTTCATCCAGCCCAGCCTGGCTGCATGAATGATGGATAGTGCTGAGAAATCACATTCATCATTTCATTCATAACCCCAACAAATACTTAGAGCCAGTTCAACGACATTAATACTATTGGCGCTGTTTGTTGTCTTTGCGAAACAGAAACTGACGCACTTGTATGACACCCTGCACCGCGCCTACACCAAAGTAATGGAAGTGATGCATACCGGCAAAAGGCTGCTGGGCACATACTTCAGAGTGGCCTTCTTTGGACAGGTGAGAATGAACAAAACAATCTACGCAGATGTGTCATACAGCTGTTGTGGCATAGCATGAGTGCTAGCTCTTACCAAGAGCATTTTTAAAAAGGCCCATTTAGACAGCAGTTAATGGGGATGTCTCTCTTTTTTCTCCTGCCACTCCAAGGCTGCGGTAAGTGTGTAGAGCTTGGCCCTCTTCCACCTACCTGTTCTTGTAGTTTAGTTATGATAAAATATAGCTGAATGGTCGTTAGAATTAGAATCACAGGTTGCTAGCAGAAACCTGTAACACACACACTTTCTTTGGTGCATGCACACAAACAAAACACACAAACCCCCGGGACGTTTATATTGGCATGAAGACATAAATCAAGCTGCAGCAGAGTTCATGTCATCCTCATTCAACTCTACAGGGCTTCTTTGAGGATGAAGATGGAAAGGAGTACATCTACAAGGAGCCCAAGTTCACTCCACTGTCTGAGATCTCCCAGAGGCTCCTCAAACTCTATTCTGACAAATTTGGACAGGAAAACGTCAAGATCATCCAGGACTCTGGGCGGGTGGGGTCATCATCCTCTCTTTTTTTATGCCTTTGAGGGTAAATGGTGTTACATGGCGGTTGTGAAATGGTGTCAGTGAGACCTTTGACTGTAGGTTTGTGGTGGAGGGTTCAAGGACAACAATGAGAAAAGTTGTGGTTTTAAGGCGTCCCACAACAGCATGCTAATCATTACATCAGATGTATTGAACACCATGTAGACTTTTGGATTATTCCCCTTAGTGCAGCCTAGCTCACACAAGTTCTAGCAGACGTCATACAGCAGCAGCCATTTTAGTCAGACTGTCTTGCGTATCCACAGGTGAATCCCAAGGACCTGGACTCCAAGTATGCCTACATTCAGGTGACCCATGTCACGCCTTACCTGGATGACAAGGAGCTGGAGGATCGCAAGACCGACTTTGAAAAGAGCCACAACATTCGCCGCTTTGTCTTTGAGACGCCGTTCACAGTGTCGGGCAAGAAGCAGGGAGGGGTGGAGGAGCAGTGCAAGCGGCGCACAATTCTCACAAGTAGGTGATAAAACCTCACCAGATGAAGGAGGCCTCTCCTGTCGGTCTTATCGCGGCAGTATTGGCAGGTAGTGCGCTGATTAAGCGTTGCTGTTATTTACACCTGACGAGGTAATCAGCTCAGAGCAGGTGGAAGAGCATGCTCCTCCATCAGCTCAAAGTTCAGCCGTTATCTCACGTCTGCAGCAGACACATGGACAGAAGCAAAGGTGAAACTTGAATTCCAAATGATGGGGGGGGGTCGAGGAAAGACCAGAGTCCTACACGGCTGGTTGTGTGGTTGATGATCAATAATGATAATCTCTCTGAGAAACTCCTGTTCAGCCATTTAATCATATTTACTCTGTCACGGTCAGACACGTCAAAGACTATGATCAGAGGTAATATCCGCACACATATCATTCCCGTGGCAACGCCATCAGAGAGACCGTTGCCTGTTTCTAAGGGCTGTTTACATGTCCCCCGTTTGAAAATGAACACCTGTCTCGTCTGTCGCCTGGCAGCCACCCACTGTTTCCCCTACGTGAAGAAGCGAATAGCCGTCATGTACCAACACCAGACCGACCTGAGCCCCATTGAGGTGGCCATAGATGAGATGAGCGCCAAGGTGGCCGAGCTCCGTCTCCTGTGCTCCGCCTCGGAGGTGGACATGATCCGCCTGCAGCTCAAACTGCAGGGCAGCGTCAGCGTTCAGGTACGGACCGCTGCGGCTCGAAAAGGCCCGTAATCACATGGCGGCGTTTGATATACACCTGTGCCACTGCAGGTCAACGCGGGGCCCCTCGCTTACGCCAGAGCCTTCCTCGACGACAGCAGTGCCAAGAAATTTCCCGACAACAAGGTCAAACAGCTTAAAGAGGTGTTCAGGTAATGAGAATTTCATGTTTCTCACGATTTAGCCTTCCAGGAGCAAGACTGGGGCCTTTGACGCAAACTCTGCCTGCTTCTTGATGAGCGTTTTGATGTGTGCAGGCAGTTCGCGGACTCCTGCGGCCAGGCGCTGGCAGTGAACGAGCGTCTGATAAAGGAGGACCAGCAGGAGTATCACGATGAGATGAAGGCCAACTACAGGGACCTGACCCGGGAGCTGTCCAGCATCATGCACGAGCAGGTAGACAGAGAACGGCTCCACACTCAGAGAGAGAACTGAACTTGTTGTGATCAGTATTTTGGGCACTTGTTGGTTTGTTCCTCTGCTCCTGGTCTTTACTAACCCCACCTCCTCTCCTCTTCTCTCTCTGCTAACCTGAGCAGATTGGATGGTAAACCTCTTTCTGCTGTTGCAATTTTTCAGTTTTTTTTCATACACACGCATTTATGTGTGTGTACAGACTATTAAATACATTATGACTTCCTGTTTTTTAGATAAACCCAGTAGAAGACAGTCCAAGAAGCCCTCTGTCTGACTCTGTGGGAATCTTCCACGCCATCAGTGGCACTCCAAGCAGCGGTTCCAGCACCATCCTCTGATACAGATGAGCCAGACCTGCCGTCATTCTCCTCTCATTGTTGTGTGAAAAATGCGATGTAGGCTTCTTGTTGATGTTTCCTATGGAGACTCCCACTCACACTTTCTAAATCTGTTTTTATTGTTTATTTTATATACCGATAAGGGAAGCACATGATCTGACTGAGCAAGTATCTAATCTAATAATGTGACATGACGTTATCTTGATTGTCCTGCCCTCTTTTTATTATGAGATGATAAGACAAACACGAGAGGCTTCAGTATTTAAATTAGACCAAAGTCTTTCCAGTTTTTTTAGCTGTAGGCCTCCCAACATATGTACAGTGTTTGTACAAGAGTCCCAAATTGCGTATTTAGTGTCTACTTTTTTCCATAGCAGCAGAGGAACCAGAGATTATTTTCCCTCTATTTTAGATCAACACACATGTATAGAATCTGTCTAAAACCAAGTGGACTACAGTGTTTCAACCTGTTATCGATAAAGAAACGTGCAATATTTTCTATTGTAACGACCTACTGCACAGTTGCCAAAGACATTCTTAAAAAGTGAGCAATGTGAATCAAAGCGTCTACTAAGTGCGTGCATTTGTAATTCAGCCACTTTGTTTACTTTTTGTCACATAGGTGCATTTTTACAGAAAAGTACTCGTGTAAATATGTTTATGCTACATCCATATAATAAAAAAAAACTAAAAAAAAATACTGTTATGCCTTATTGTTTAGTTTGTGCACTTCTACTTTTCTAAACAGGAACGTCTATCCCATGTTGACACGGAACGCCCAGACTGTTTGCTTATAGACTGTATCTGACTTAGTGTTGCAAGATGGATCTTCTAGAAATGTTCATATCCATGCGATCAAGCCATGCGGAGGTGAAATGTATTCTTTTCTTCTGTGGTTTTAATTCCATCACTCTAGCTCTACTTCTGTAGTTAAAGTATATTTGCATGAGCAAATGTGCAGAAGCCAACTGCTCCAACTGCCTGCTCCAACTGGAGTGTGTGGCGCGTGCACACAAGCTCACAGCTACAGGTAGGCTGCTAATGCTGCATTACTTTTAAAATGCAAAATTAACTTTCGCCAAAATGTAGCACAGTGTTTTCAGAAAAATAGCTTATTTTGTTGCATGGTTTGAATTTTTTTTCCACGTGTTAACTTCTTGTTATGCAGGTCAGGTACCCGTTTCAGAAAGCGGGTTTGCGGAACTCGGATGTTGGAACTAAATTCAGGGTTTGCCAAACTCTGAAATGTCAGAGTTTTCGGTTTCAGAACACATGTTAACAGTTGGCTTAATGAACTTTGAGTCAGAGTTACCCCGAGTTACGCTCGTGGACGAGGATATAAATAGTCTTATAAATGGAACGCAGATAACGTGATTCACTATGGCAACAACTAGGAAAAAAACCTTGATGGAAGATTTCATGACTGCGTACACCGAAAATGCTTATATTTTCAAGGGAAAAAAAAAATACTGCGGCAGCGGCAAAAAAGAGAGATCGTGTGGCTGAAAATTGCTGATCGAGTCTATGGGTGATGATTAATTGGAGAGAGTAAAATAAAATAAAATAAATGTTTAGTCTTGAGTGTTCCACTCATTTAACATTTCTATTCTATATGTGTGTTTGAGCCACAGGTGCAACCCAACAGGCACAAAACGGACTTGGCAGAAAGTTAAGATGAAATACAAAAATATAGTTCAAACATGTCAGATATGATTTAAAAATAAGCTATTGTGGTGTTGTTTATCCTGTCCTCATTAAACAGCGTTCAGTCGCTTCATTTAACCTGTGATAACTAGATTTAATTATTTTAATTAAAAAAAAAAATCCAAATCTTTAACTTTCACTGTCAGTACTGCCTATATGAAAACCTAACACTTAAATGCCTGTTATACATGCATGTCTCCAAATTTGTGTTCTTAATATGTATAACAGAAAAAAGGCTGAGGTGATCCAGCGCCATCTAGTGTTGGTTCACCTAATGCCATCCGTTATTCACAGACAACTTGACGCGCTGATTTTTCTTGTAGCACAAGGAGTTCTATGTAATTGGCTGCCGTTGCTTTCAGATATCAATCAATTCAATAATTAAACTGATACCTGCAATTCTGTGGAGCATTTCCATGAGATGTCTGGGGTGTCTGTGACTTTTTAACAAACGTGTTTCAAAATCGTTTGAGTGCAAGAGTAACGTTTATGGTTACTTTGGACACATGCTCACCGATATTATATATATAAAAAAAAAGTTGGCAAAAAAATAAATATAAAAAACCCGAATCACAATACAAAGAATTTTCTCCGAACTTAGAGCCATTCCGCGATATATGAGCGATGGGAGGGCTAAGAATGCTGTTAAATAAACTACCGAGGTTGCAAATAAATCGGTAACGCTCAAAGAAGTTCCTATCGGGGCTTAATCTAACGTCTAATCGGGGCGGATCATCCTCAAGAGGGGTAATCTCGACAGAACAACGGCAGTCTGCAGGCTCCAAGAGCAGCAGAAACTCGGGGTTATTTGGAACTAACCTGCTCGCTAGCAGGTTAGTTTCACGGAGTATATTACCCAGGTAACTGACTCAGAGTTCCGCTGAACCGGCTTTCTAAAAAAAAAAAAAAACAAAACCTGACTTTCCCTTAAATCACAGCGAATTAACTTGAAACAGGCCCCAGGTAGCAGGTGACTAATTAGCTAGTTAAAATGTTTAACAGGTAGCTAGTAGCTAGGTATTAATTTATGCACTTTTTTTATGTGAATTGTTGCGTTTTGTTTTCAGTTCATTTCCCTGATGGTACCTGCTAACCCTTTACAATCCTGCTAAGTTTAAAAAACGTCTTTCTATGATTAAGCTTTTCTTCTGCTAAATTCTACTTACATACTAGTTTAATGCAAAACTTAGCTCTTAGATGTAGTTCGGCAAATGTTGAATGTATATTTTATTATTTAATTTAATCCCATTAATTTGATATTAATATGACATTTAATAGTACAGCATATAGCTAACGTCTAAATCATCCTAGCTGCTAGCATCAGCTAACGGTAGGTAAGCTGCCAGAATTCATTACAAAAGTTTAAAAAAGATTTGTTATTATTAGGAGTTGGAAATAAATTATCTTGAAATTCACTGCAGAGTAAGTAAAATAAACAAAGAAAAAAGTAGTATCAGCAGAATAAACATAGTTACATTAGACAAACTGTGTTGTTAGCGTGTTTGGTAGTAGACATGTTGTCACTATCACAGGGAAGCGAGCCAGGCATCCATTGAAGGGGACGTAGAGTGAAACATTTTGATGCTGACTGCTGTGAAATCCCTATGTCCCGTAAAAGACCAGCTAATCCCACCTCTATAACGTGAGTCCCACATCCAAACACAGGCTGCCACTGCACGTCAGGGATTTGGGCTACTAAATATCATTTGTCTAGCGTGAGTTTCACTATATTTCATGCTACAGTTTGAAATTTGCTATAACACCCAAGAAATCCAGATTTATGCAAGCGTGATGCTTGAGTTTGTCATATTTTGCATGAAAATTTAACTTATCACTGATGTATAGGTGTGTCTTGGCACATAAAATGAATTTAATATTATTTTCTTTTATTATTGGTTGTAAATTTATTATTGGATGTAAATTGATATATACATCTACCTTTTTAACGTTTTGTTCTGTAATGTTAGGAAAGCAATGTCTATAGTAAGAAAAACCTCTGAAACACTGCGGGGACCAAAAACACCACGCTGGGGTACCTCTACCTTCACTGCTGGCCTGGTCGACCTTCTTGTCCTGTGAGGGAGCATTCCTGGAGTTATAAAGTAATTACGGTCATGGTTGGAGGAGTGAATAATGGCATGAATATTGGGAGGAGGCTGTGTAGGTGGGTGGCTGAGGAGTTGACTGGAGGTTAGATAAGAAGTCGCAGGTCCCTTATCAGCTTAGTGTTCATGTTGTGGATGTGGACTGTCACCAACGTTGTGTGTATTTCTTGAAGAATTCTTTTGGGAAAAGCAGCCGTAGGCGACACACACAGCAGCCATGGCAGGTGAGTTCCTGTGACACTGGGAGGACAGTCTTTTTGTGCTTTGCTTCAAAATTTTCTTTATTTATCTGAACAAAGTATATGATTTTCCGCAGCCAAAGAGAAAAAGAAATCTAAGTCTGTAAGTATGTTGTCACACTATTCTGTTCATATTTAGTAATGAAAACTATGGAGTAAAATAAGTGATGGTGTTTGCTCTCCCCACAAAAGAAGACCGTGTTGGATTACCCAATAAGCATCTTCTTCATCGTGGTGAATGAGTTCTGTGAGCGGTTCTCCTACTATGGCATGCGAAGTGAGTTGGTTTGTTTCGGATGAACTTCTGAACGTTGTTAAAAACAGACCTCTGCGTGCACATTTGATCACATAAAACGAGCACACAGTCTGAAGTACGTAATGCAATATTGTGATATTCTGTCAGCGTCTTTAATAGTGCCTTTTAAAGAAGATATCACGTAAGAACTGTGTGTAATGAGTCAAATATTCAACGGGAGATCAGATCCACTTGCGACTGTGCAGGAAATTATTGTTTTAGCTTGTTATTATTAAAGCTTCAGTCTCAGAATGACCCCCACCACATTAACCCTGTGCCCACCTCCCGCTTCGCAGCCGTGCTGGTGCTTTACTTGAACCACTTCCTGAACTGGGACGAGGATTTCGCTACCACCATCTACCACACATTTGTGGCGCTGTGCTACCTGACGCCCATCCTGGGAGCGATCGTAGCCGACTCCTGGCTCGGCAAGTACAAGTAAGGCTTTTCTTACTGTTTCCATATTTTACCTGCAGTGATGTGTAGATGATATCTCACCTCTCATTCTCTCTCTCCTCCTCCTCGTGCACAGGACTATTGTTTACCTGTCCATCGTTTACACGGTGGGCCAGGTTGTCCTGGCGGTGAGCGCCATCCATGACATCACGGATTACAACAGGGATGGCACCCCTGACAACATGTCCTTCCACATGTGAGTCGACGACGCTCCTCAGTGTGTGAGCGACGTACCGCAGCTACACATATGTGCTTGACATTGTGTGTGCGTGTTTTCAGAGCGCTGTCCATGGTGGGTTTGGTACTCATCGCCCTGGGAACAGGAGGCATCAAACCATGCGTGGCCGCCTTTGGTGGAGACCAGTTTGAAGATCATCAGGTTAGATCCACGTCCATATCAGATGGGTCGTCTCTGAGATGTTTGCCACTGTGAATGCCTGGTGAATGTGCAAGAGGGAGGGGCTAACTGTAAGCTCAGACTGTACGTCTCTGCTGGTGTTGGTCAGGACCTGTTTGTCATGCGTGCATGCACGTAGCACATGTTAGGACGAACGGTGATGACGCTTGCAGTTATCAGTGCTTGCTCGGCACTCTCTGTATCTCTGTTTTATTCCACCCAGCAGTTTTATAACGAATAACCACAGGTCCATGTGTCAGTTCAAGGTCTGGGTTAAAGGGCGGAACGCCTCGTCTATGATCTGGCGACTCATGAAAATGACATCGACGCCTGTCATGTTTATATCTGCTTTTTCTTTGTGTAGGAAAAGCAGAGAAGCACTTTCTTCTCCATCTTCTATATCTCCATCAATGCCGGCAGCCTGCTCTCCACCATCATCACCCCCATCCTGAAAGGTTTGCTGAGGCCGAACACACAGCAAAAACTTAAAACAGTAGCACCACACACTGATTAAATGTGTGTGTGTGTGTGTGTGTGTGTGTGTGTGTGTGGTTACAGCTCAGGAGTGTGGGATTTACACCCATCAGCAGTGCTACCCTCTGGCCTTTGGCGTCCCTGCTGCTCTCATGTTTGTGGCTCTGGGTATGCGCGCACACACTCGCTGCACACAAACGTCACACATCTTATCGTAAATAGCCCCATCTATACGTATCTTTAAAGTTATGTCAACATTTTGACGCTGGGCTTCTCTGTGCAGTTGTGTTCATTGCTGGCAGTCCTATGTACACCAAGAGAGCCCCTCAAGGCAACATCATGGTGAAATTCTGCAAGTGCGTCGGCGTAAGTGTCTCCTGTTACAGCGTCTGGTTCTGAACCATCCCAGCAGTGATCTAGAACTATCAATGCCTACTACCTACTAACTATCAGTGCTCTTTCTGCTGTCTGCAGTTTGCCATCAAGAACCGCTTTAGGCACCGTGCTTCTCAGTACCCGAAGAGAGCTCACTGGATGGACTGGGCTGAGGAGAAGTATGATGTAGGTGTTGCGACCTCGCGCTGGACAAGCATGCCAGGCAGCCGTTAACCACCTTCTCTTCTTTTTGGCTCCAAGAAACTTCTGATCGCGCAAGTCAAGATGGTCCTCAAGGTTCTGTTCCTGTACATCCCTCTGCCCATGTTCTGGGCTCTCTTCGACCAGCAGGTGACCACCAGCGTTCTCTTTGATTTCCGGGGTTGTAACGGCGAATGCTAAAAGAACGCTGTGTTTCCTGTAGGGCTCCAGATGGACGCTCCAGGCGACCACCATGGATGGCAGATTTGTAAGTGATCAGCACTCTTCCCTGTCACAGCTTCAGAACTGGAGTGCTAGAAACCACATTCAGACTGTCTTTCTCTTCTTTTGCGACAGGGTTCACTTGAAATCCAGCCTGAACACATGCAGGTGAGGCTCTTTGTTGCTTATATCTTTCTCTCTTTGGTGGCTGTGTCTACTTCCTGAATGCTGACCGAGCATTTTCCCCCCACCACCAGACAGTCAACCCTATTCTGATCCTGATTTTGGTGCCAATCATGGACACTATCATCTACCCGCTGATCAGCAAGTGCAAGTTAAACTTCTCGTAAGTTCTTCGGCCTGTGTGACTCTGTACATGCTGCTGACAACGTTGGATGGAACTCCGGTGGAAAGCTGAGCGGTATTTTGTGTGTTTCCGCAGCCCGTTGAAGAGGATGACTGTGGGCATGCTGCTGGCTTCTGTGGCCTTCGTGGCTGCTGCTTTGGTCCAGTTAGAGATCGATGTGAGAACAGCGATAGCTGCAGCATCAACGCAGACGCTTAATCCTCACACCGTTTCACTCGAATGCCACCATGTCTTTTCTAGAAAACGCTGCCGGATTTCCCAGCAGGTAGCGAAAGCCAAGTGAAGTTCATCAACATGCTGAACAGAAAAATTAATTTCGTGGCTGGAAACCAGCCCTTCTCCATGGAGCCATTCACGGTACGTCTGCAGAGCTATGCCAACGTTGGCCGGGGTAGAGGTTTGTGGAGTTGGGAGGAGGAACTGAAAATGTGTCTTCTTCTCCAGGCCAGAGACAACTATACGACCTTCACTGGGCGCTTTAACCTGACTCTGGAGTCCGGTGCCTCAGAGGAGGTCAATTTAGATGAAAGCACTCGCAACACCTTGGTCATCATTGAGGGAATGGCCGCACCCACGTATGTAGAGGTGCGTGTCGCATGTGGAGCGTTAAATACGACAGCTCTTTGGGGCCAGGATTTATTTTTTTAATTCAATTTTATATTGTGTTTCTGTCCCCAGTTCAAGGACATCAATAAAAAGCCAGAAAAGGGCAGAAATGCTATCAGGTTAGTTTGAAGTTAATGCAGAGATGACACGTTTATTTACAGACTGACATTTGGAACTGAGTATTTTAACGTATGTTACTGAGGTTCTGTTAGACTCTTTCATTAAACACATATTGTAATTTGACTTGCAAACGACCAGCAGATGAAAATCCTGAAAATGTCCTCTCCTTTCCAGATTTTTTAACGGCTTCAAAGAGACTATCAATGTAACAGCAAGAGAATTTGATTTTGGCTACGCTGTCCCCAACAACATGTCAGAATATAAGTTGTTACATTCTGGAGAGTAAGTGGGCATTTCTTCCGTCTGTGATGCAGTATACATACGAAACTGCTTTATTCTGATGCTGGTTTCTCTGTGATGTCAGTGTAAACTATAAGATTATGACTATGGATGGAAGATCCTGTGTGTTCTCTCAAACACTCAAGTACGGCAGCTCTTACACAATACTCATTCAGCCAAATATAAAATTTGAAGATCAGGTAACTCATGAATTCAGACTTTGAAAATAGCTTTTTTTTTTTTTTTAAATCATGGTGTCGGATGTAAACATGCAGTGTCTGTCCTTCAGTGCACAGACGTCCACCCGGTGATGGACATGAGTCCTAACAGCGTCACCCTGGCCTTGCAGATCCCTCAGTATTTCTTCATCACTGCAGGAGAGGTGGTGTTCTCGGTCACCGGGCTGGAGTTCGCCTACTCACAGGTAGAGGGCGCTTCACCCACATAGCTTAGATGAGTGACAGTTGAGAAACAACAGAAAATAACAAAATGGCTGCCAGTGCTATTACACGGGACCTACTCTTGATATGTCATTGCTGAAAAAAGCTAGTAAAAGAATATTTTGTTTTGTTAAGGGTCACTTCCATGTAACAATGTCTGTCCGATACATTCATCCCATTTAAAATGATAATAGTAGAATAGAATTTGTTTTATTATCCCGCAATGGGGAAATTGCAGAAGTAGAAATCATAAGATTCAAAGCTAGTAATCTAAAGTTTATGTCTCTGTGCTCTCCAAGTCACCGAGCAACATGAAGTCCGTGCTGCAGGCTGGCTGGCTGCTAACTGTTGCTGTCGGCAACATCATCGTGCTCATAGTCGCCGAGGCTGCTACGCTGGAGGAAAAGGTGGGTGGATTCTGTTAGTAGGAGCATCCTCACTGAACTGAATTGCTTCAGGTAGAACATAGCTGAGGTGCTAAACCTGACTTTAAATAGCGACGTTAAAAGACCGTGAAGAGTCTGATGATGTGTGTTTCTGTTTACAAGTGGGCTGAGTACATCCTGTTCGCCTCTCTGCTGGTGGTGGTGTGCTTCATCTTTGCCATCATGGGCTACTTCTACACCTACATCGACCCGGTCAAGATAGAAGCACAGTTTGCCCACTCTGAGCCTGAAGAGGACAAGAAGAGGAGATCTTTAGAGATGGTGGGTCATGGCAATGGCTTTCGGAAGAGATCCGACTCCAGCTCCAGCGATGAGACGACCACCAAGGAAAGCAAGATGTAAAACAGCCACAGTCTGGTTCTGATTCAAACGCTGATGGGTCTCTGCTGTACTGCCAGAGGGGAAGAGGTTCAATGGAATGGAGGAGGTATGAGAGGTGGTGCTGGGACACAGATATGAGGCTTCCCTGGTTAAGCTCCTGGTGGACAGTTAGAGATGAATACACAGGCATAATTGAAACCCTCCTGCCAAACACTTTTTAGGTTTGTAATATGATTAAATTATCTGGATCTCTGTAAATGACACTTTCACTGTTGTAAAATATTTTTTTTTTTTACAATGATTTATTTTGCACTGTGTAGCAACTTCTTTATATAATTTCATTTTTATAAGCTTTTGCATTTTGCAGAGTTGTAAGTATTGAAGCGTGTGCATCGTCACGTGCACGCCGGGTTAACAATCAGATTATTTAATCTCACTGTCGTCAGGTTTCACTGTGGCTCGTGAGAATCCTGCTCTCACTGGTTCAGTAATGCTAGCAACTCATTTTGTTCATAAAAATCAATTTATAAAAGTAAGAAAGCGAGTTTGTGGTTAAAGAGCTGAGCTGTACACCCGAGTGTGCGTTTTAAAGATGGTGACGCTGTATCACCACGCCGTAGCACGACTGAGTTAGCATTAGATCTTTATTTCTCATGTCACTTTGAAAGCTTACATTTTACTTGAGAATTCTCAAATGACACAAGCAAAGATTATATACAGTACTATAAACTGTCAGCTATGATAAAGGAGACCAAATGTACACATTTTGTATTTCTTTCTGTAGCATGTTTTCTTCTGTAAGGTATATTTTTGCCAGAGGCAGGTGCCCATACTCATAAAGCATTCCATATTTCCGTACTTAACTCTTTGCAGTTATAAAAATATCACATATTTCTTAATTTCTTTCAATCCCTGCGTTGACAAGTGATGCAACTCCTCAACATTATTGCTGCATTAGCACAGTAGTAAATTCTGGAACTCTTTAAGTAAACATATATAGTAAAACATGGCTATCAGCAACTTTTTTCCTTTGTTTTTCTTTTTTTTCCTCTTCCAAGTTTCTTTTAAATACTTGAAACACTTTAAAAGTGCAAAAAAAGAAGAAATTGAAAAAAAAAGGGTGCAAATCATACTACAAACGTCTGGTAAAAGCGTAAAAGAGGACATGGCACTTCTGCTTGGATGGTGTGGACGTGAGAACAGAAATGTCTGGAGTGAGTTGGTATTCTGCAGCATGGCTCGCCCTGATCTGCGGAATATTTTCAGAGAACGTGGTGGTGTGTGATTGCCCGGGGTGGTCTTCATCGGCATTCAGAGATCTGCTCGGCAGAAACCCCAAAATAAAACTGGATATTGAGCCCTAGCCGTCCTCATCTCCACGCCATATTTGTTAGAGCCACGGTCATCCTCACCTAACCCATCTCAAAACTGTCTAAACACACGTACGGGAGTGAGTTTCTCCCACCTCTGGCTATAAAAACAAAGGAAAAGCTTCTGCCTCTACACAACATTAGCTTAGCACGAGAGTTAGTTCTGTGACTCAGCAGGTGACTGAAATGAAAGATTGAGTTCAGTCAATGAGCGACAAACAAATGAACACTGATGAATACTGAAATTCACTTGCTGACAAATAAAAGAGAACAAACGATCGAACGCCAGAGCAGATGTGTAGCTCAAAAAAGGCAAGGCATTTTCTGTTCTCTTTTGGAGGAACTTTTTTTTTTGAAATCTTTAAATATCTATTTTTGAACATTATCAGTATCTACAAAATGCGCGTGACCATTTTGTACACAGTGATTCGTTTCCTGCAAACTGAAAGACCACGTACAGCATGGCGTCCCCGAGCCGACACCCCCCCTGAATTCCTCCTCCTCCTCCTCCTCCTCCTGCCGCTGCCTTGAAGTCCACTTAAAGCGCTTTACCTGAGGGTTTCATTAAGAATGCTGCACTTTGCCTTAACAGGGAGGACATGCATGCTCGCAGCCCGGACACGCCTGTGCTTGCGAGCACGCCCACGCACGCAGCTAGCACGCCAACATAAAATCCCTGCAGGTTCATCAAGCATGCCGTCAGTGGTTCTGGGAATATGACACCTGCGCTGAGAGGAGAACAGAGGTCTTGGGTTGGGGGGGGGGTGCTTCAGGCTCCTGGTTGAACTAATTCAAAGCGGAGACGCTCACAAACAGTCCGGAGTCCGACTTTTGTTTGGTTGGAGTTTCTTCTCTCATGAAAAAACAGCTCCACAGTCTTGACCATCCTCCACTGAGGAGTTCAGTCATTTTCACAGGACGAGATCGGCTCCGCCCCAGATGTCAGGCCAAATGTGGTCAGCTGCTTTTGAACGTCTCGACCCTTGGCTTTTAACCTCCTGGCCTGGATGCTGCTGTTGGAAGTGGGCGACAGGGAGCTGGCAGAGCAGGGCTGAGGGTCCATGACTAGGGCGAGGAGGAAGACGTCCTGCTTGTGGAGAAGCTGGAAAAAAACAAAAAAAACAAAGATTCGTTCAAAATCCGCAGCGCAAAAAAAAAAAAAAAAAGAAAAAACTAGTGGCCGGTGGAAGTGCGCGGTGCTACCACTGCAGTCTGTGGACCATGTGAGCCACCAGGGAATCAGAGATGCCGGGGAAGGCCTCTTCCGCCAGCAGGATGGCTGTCCTCAACTCGTCCAGGACCAAGGGGTTCCCGTTCACCTGTTCCTGTCTCGCTTTGAGCTGGAAACCCAAAGAGGAACACCGAGTGAGCAACAGAGGACTTTAGGGACAATCGAATATTCAAACCTGAACTGCTGATAAAAAGGCATTTTAATATGCAGCATGTGGACGAAGCAGACGTTCCCTTACCTCAGCTAGCGCAGGAGAGATGACTGTGGCCAGGCTCTGCGAATAAGGCCTCTTTGGAATGTCTTTCGTCTGCAGAGAGAAGCAGAGCTCGTGATAAACAACCTCAAGGCTTGAGAGAACATTTCCACTGAGAGGGCACAGTCTCGCCTGGTCTGTGCCCGACTGTCCCTCTCCGTTCTGCAGCTTCTTGGGGTCCTTCTCCCGGATGGTGAAGATCCAATCGTCGTTACCGAAGTCATTGCCGCCTGATGCCTGGCCATCCTGTTCTCTGATTAAACAGACGTTAACGAGATGTTACGTTTTTCTTGCACCAGTCAGCGATGCTGCAGGTCTTACAGAACATTATTTTTCATTAAATATGAGGGTTGCAGTGTTGATCTTACGAGTCAGACTCATCAGAACTGGACTCGGTGGTTCTAGACTGCTCTGCCTTCCACCTCTTGTACTTGTCCACCAGCTCAGTTAAGTAGGAGGTCTTCTTCGCGTGGCGAACGATCAGCCTATGCTTCAGCAGCTCTTTGGCGGTTGGCCTCTGTGGGGAGTTGAGCGTGTGACACAGACAGGTGAAGGTGCAGTCACGTTGGGGGGGGGTTGGTCACATGTCTGTAAGCACGCAAACCCTTCTTACAAAACTGGGCTCTTTGTTGAGACAGGCCTCCACAAACTCCTTGAGCGGTTTGCTGTAGTTGCCCTCCAGCGTGGGCGGGTTGTTCTTTGGGATGAGGAATAACACCTTCATGGGGTGCAGCTCAGAGTGGGGCGGCTCCCCTTTCGCCAGCTCGATGGCTGTGATGCCCAGAGACCAGATATCCGCCTGGGTGCGTGTGGGTGGAAAGAATGGCTTTAATCGAGTTTCGGATATTGACGAGGCTGCGGTCGGTTAGACGCTAGCGCTCTCAGAGTTTATCCAGATGCTGAAGCATCGGTGAAGTGCCCATTAACGTTACCTTTGAGTCGTAGGCCGACTGTTTGATGACCTCGGGGGCCATCCAGAAGGGCGTTCCAACAAAGGTGTTGCGTTTGATCTGCGTGTCGGTGAGTTGTCCTGCCACGCCGAAGTCCGCCAGCTTCACTTCTCCTTGCTCGGACAGCAGCACGTTGGCAGCTGAGAGGAGAGACGAGAGGTCGAACCACATCACTGGACACTTTCATCAGGTTTGACATTTCAGATCCCTTCCCCACTAAAGTGCAGACCAGGATGGATGAAACAGTAAATGATCATCAGTACCATTAAGGCTCAGACTGATATTTGCACGTCATACCCTTGATGTCCCTGTGGATTTTCTTTTCAGAGTGCAGATACTCAAGGCCCTTGAGGATCTCTCTCAGGATGGTGGCAATTTGGGTCTCGTCCAGAGCTCCGGGCTCCATCTTTAGGAAAAAAAAAGAAAAAAAAAAAAAAGCCAGTCAAGAAACGGTGGGTGTCGGATTAGCCTCTAGGTGGGTAATTATTAATTCTACATGGCTGACAGCAGATAAATTAGTCTACAGGAAACAAGGCTAAGACGACACGTCTGAGTCAGATTAGGAAGCTGAAAATAGATAAAACTGCATTCAGAAGCAAACAGCCCTATTATAACTGTCGCTACCTTCTTTCAAACAAGTGTTGTGGTGTGTGCACTTCCTGTTTGCAGCATTTAGCTGTGTCATTTTCTGGCACATAATCCTGATGTGCAGCTTTGTGAGGATTGGCAGGACGCAGCAATTTTGTTGTCTTTCTACGTGTTCAAGGAGAAAGGAGAAATAACTCACCAAATCTAAGGCAGAGCCTCCACCCAAGTACTCCATGATGATCCATAACTTGGTGCCCTAGAAGAATAGAGGCAGGTGTCAAAAGCTGGTTAGTGCTGGGATGCGTTTCAGTGGGCTCGTCTAAATTTGAAACCAGCCAGGATGGCACTAATAAAGGCTCGGTGGGTGTCTGCAGACATCTGAGGCTAATCCATTTTTAATTTGGGATTATTCGGGGAGGAAAGCGAGCAGAGGAAGAAAAATCCTTTTATGGCATTTAGTCTAGTGAAGAGTTCATTTACGGGGGCACAAAAATGCCACGCTCCAGATTCTCCGCGCACACAATGCGGCTAGATCTTTGACCAACCTTCAGGTATGAGCCGTAGTATTTGGTGATAAAAGGGCTGTCGCACTGGCTCAGCACCGTGATTTCCTGCTGAATGTCTTCTATCTCATCCTCCGCCTCCTCCAGGTCGATGATCTTGATAGCCACCACTTTCTGCGTGCGATTATCGATGCCTTTAAAGACCTCGCCGAAAGAACCCTTGCCGATGCGCTCCAGCTTGGTGAACAGCTCCTCTGGGTCAGCTTTGGCGTTCTGCGCAGGGTGGAAACGGGGTGGAGGAGGACAAAGCAGGGGAGGAAAAGGAATGTGTTTTAAAGAAATAAAATAAAAGGTGGGATGTCCAAAGAGAACCGAATGTTTGGGAGTAAATAGGAATCACCAGCAGGGCACCATTCTTACAGGATCTTTTAATTCATTCAACACCTCTTATTTTTGTATGTGGAAAGAGAGATGCAGGAAAATGAAAGAAAAAAGAATGTAACTCAATTACAAGAAGGTAAAAAAAAGTTGGATTGAGACTATATGTGCTTAGGACTTTTTATTACTTTTACTATATTGCCTAGCAAGTCATTGCTGCAGGAAATATATGACATAAATTAAAACCTCCAGAGGCCACTAGGTGGGAAAAAGAGTCTCAGGTGGAGGTGAAAAACAACTATTTTTTCCTGAAACAGAGTGAAAGCAAGTACTGCACATAGAAATACCACGAAAGGAAATCAGTTGGGGTTATTTTATCATAAGATATACGACAATGTAGACAGAACAGATGAAGTGATGAGTTGTCATTTACTGATACTGCCATGCTCCTGTGACATACAGTGAAGGCAAACGCTGAGATTTGCTGCAGGACTCTCAGCTTTTTGACATTTCACACTGAAATAAAATGTGGAAACACTTCTGCAAAATGTAAAATGTGCATGATCTGAATGTGCCTGTATTTAATCCTAGATCAGAGTTCTGCTCCCCACCAGGCACAATCCTAAAGATAGCAGCAAAGGAATTGCGTGTGCATATTCACGTCTTTGTGCTCTAATCATTTGCGGCCAGACGGGAGCTCAAATGGGATCCGGCGTTCATCTCTGCAGAGATGAGGCGTTCAATGACAGAAGGTCAGCACGACACTAACATTAACACATAACACGACACGGATGTACTTAAACTTTTGACGTGTTCTCTGTCGGCCTCAGGCGAAAGAACTTTTTCTGCCCTGACCTCGCAAGAGTTTAAAAATATTTCGATAAAGTTTGAGACCGACACGGGTGATGCGCCACGAACATTGATCTGAATTTCAGATTCGCCCTAAAGCACAAATGGAAATATGTGCGGAGCACGAGCCCTCGGCAGGATGTCAAATCCTTCATCTTTTATTCAGGTTATGACTTCAGTTTAATATTGTAAAGCAGACTCATCTGACTTACCTGCATCCCCGGTAGGTTACCCTGAACAGGAGAATGAGCCATGGCGTTGGCGAGTGGATCAGAGCGCCGTCCAACAACGCAGAGATGAGGTCTGGTCGGCTTGACTTGTGTTTACAGCCCTGACTACGGTGCAGGTTCGTGCTAGCACACCTCCGGGACACCAAGTTAGACGGGCCCAGCGACAACAGCCTCGGTAATTTTAACGTGGCAATGGAAAAAATGTCATTCTACACACGCTGCTGCAACAAGCCCAAGTCATCCAAAAACAGCTGAGCAAGCTAACAGACGTATGCTAACGCTAACTCCAAAGCTGCAAACAAGAAATCCGCAGTTAGTTCATTAGCCAACCTTACAGGCGTTAGGTTGCGCGTCAAGTCCCGCAATTGTGAGAGTTTGAAAGCACCGAGAAAATAAGCGAAGCCGTACCGACAACTATTTGTTTCAAAATTATCCACCTGTCACTTTCTCAAAGCGTATTATCTGGCTAACGGTGTTGTCAGCTAGCTAACATGGTTAGCCCGTTAGCTAGCTAGCCAACAGAGACAGCCTGACAAACGTTCTGTCAGCAAGCTGGCTCCGACCACAATTTGCCTGCATACCGCAGATGTCACCCGTGGAACGGACTTTAGAACGAACCGATCACCCAGCTTTAATTGTTTCCTGTCCCCAACGGCTATACAGGTCTGGCATCTGCGGCAAAGATTGTGTTTTTGTTTCCTCCCTTACTTTCGTCCCATACTTTCGGCCATCTTGTCCGTGCTCTGACGCCTTGTTGGGCGGATCCGTATCAACAACAACGTCCTGACGGCCACCCCTCTCTCCAGGTGTCGGTGCCAGGTGGAGCGATGCTCTGTACGTTTTCCCCCCTTCTTTTCTAGATCTGGTAAATCGGAAAAATCTTTTATTGGGGTACACAGAGTCAGTGGTAGTTTCATCAGTGTTGCAGATAGTGACAGTTACACGATTTCTAATAACGCATTCTAATAACGCAAGTTATTTCTACTGAACATAAACCTCCGGAGGTTAATAGCGTTAATATTTAAATTATTTTTTGTTCTTTTATTTTTAATGCAGTTTGCAGTATATCTTTTTTATTATTAGTTATTTTAACACTGTCTTTGGAATTTTGTGTCGTTCACTATTTTTTTGTCACATTAAAAAAATCTTTTTAAAACAGTACCCAAACTAAAAGGTAAAAGGCCGTTTCTATATTTTAAAAAAACTCGATAACTGAATTTGAATAAATTAATTTTAAGACAATTGTTTGAAGTACAGTAATAGCTGTCGTTTCTGATTATGACCAGAGGAGGGCGCCAGTGTATCACTGTCAGCCCAGCAGCACTCTTGTGTAAGCCGGAGGCCGGTGCATGCAACATCGATTGATGCGGTTGGGAGAAAAAAAAAAGATATCCACAGGCTTTAGCACAGCTCATGATTTAGTGCCAGAAATATCAGATAAACCCTTATTTGTTCATATGTTGGCGAAAGGACAGACAGCCATTTTACTGTCGGTTATCTGCAGCTGGTTCCAACCTGCTCCTGCCGCGGGCCTGCATGACGCAGGTTGACAGTTTCCACCTGGCTCGTTCAAATAAGGCACCTTAGGTTATTTAAAGGGGGGATGAAACATCAGAACATTGTCAACCGTTTCCCTAATTTACCCGGGGTGACAGAAGATTTCTAATCATTATAAAATCAATTACCAAATCAATTAGGTTTATTAAAAAGGAGCTAATCTGCGTCCACATTACATATATCTAAGTGCGCACAAATACATATTGCTATTAAAACTGTTATTATCTGACACGCGGAGCATCCATGTGTGCTGGGAGCGCCTCGTTGCCTCAGCGTTCGCGATTGGAATGCGTGTGAAGGGAAGCGCTACCTCCCTTCTTCGTGCGTAAATTATATAGGGCAGTAACGGGAATGCTGCGCTACCTCCATTTGAGAAAACCCGGCCGGTGAATTGGAGAGGAGGGGGAGGGAACTGTGCGAGGGAGAAAAAAGAAAATCACCAAAGCCAGCCGCATCTTCAACCTGTGTTTGACAAGTGCAGCAGCGCATCTCGACTCCTCGTCCTCTGAAGCCAAGGAGAAGAGAAGATGGACATCACAGATCAAGGAGCTCAAATGGAGCCGCTTTTGCCAACGGTAAGACCAGACAGTCACGCTGCTGTCGTTTTCATGTGCAAATACATTTCTAGTTTCCACATTTGCACAGATATGAGGAGAGTGCGCTTCATCGGCTTATGTAATTTCCTTTTATTCTAAACCAGTCGATTTGGAGAGAAACGTCCCATCAGTGCACGATATGACTGCACGTCCCAGGGATATCGCGACAAATATGGATGCTGCGCACTATATATTGGCAAACTGATCCTGTCGCTGCTGATATTTCAGTGTCTTCTTTGCCCGATGCGCCGTATACAAAAATGATGCGCATTCCCCGCGCTAGACATATTCTACAGCCGGCGTGTCCACCTCGTTTACCATGCGAACCTGTTCATATGCTGCTGCAGGCCTGACACGACAGCATCATATGAGAGGAAACTGACGCATATATGCTCAGTCTGGATGCAACAAGCACCTTGTCAATATTGACCTTCACGAAAATTACGTTTAGAGCAGAAATATTTCATCTGGAATCCTGAAAAAAAAAAAAGAAATATACTTCACCACGGGCTCCATCACTCTTGGGGGGGGGGGGCGTACAGTATTCTGCTTCTTTTTGACAGCAGATCTCAGTCGCCTTGGCTGAGTATCAGACGTCTCAGGCGTAACACACTGAGCCGCCTGAAGGTAGCTTCAGCAAGCAGCCTGCCTCATTAGCATTCAGGTGAGACACTGTGGAGATTGTACAGATTATATTCTTCTGATTTGTGCTCACCCGCATCCAAAAACAACGTTTGCTCCAGAGGCAAATCTATAGTCTCCCCGTTTGCTGTATTTGTGTTTGAGTTACATGAGGATGTAGTTTTTCCAGAGCAGCCAGTGGCATCTGATGTAGCGTGGGACAGCTCCACAATTTCCCCTGCAGTCTCAATGCAGTGTGGCTGCTTATCCTGTTAGCCAAGGCTGCCTCCCCCTCATGTCTCTCCTCCTACACAGCAAGCAAATGCGTTGTCATGGTTTCGCCAGGATGTGTACAGGAATGTGAGGTGTTAGCATGGTGACACTCCTCACTATTCATGTACAAATAAATGCAGCTGCTGTAGTCGGTTGTAGCACGTTACCAGGTTCATGAGAGCGTCTGTAGGCTGTTGGGCTGCATCTGAAGCTGTGACAGTTACAGGTTAACTACAGGTTAAAGGCTTCCTCCACAGAGCATCTGTGTGTGTGGCTGTAAAATATCCTCAGTTTTTATCCTCGCTTTTACCGTATGACTCATTTTTTTTCATTGACATTTGTCTTTGCAGCAACAGAGCACCCAAGAAAATAAAGATGTGGTGAGTACATCTCTCATACGCTTCATTCACCCTGCAAATAAAATGACAAATTGATTTGCTCAGTCTATCAATTATAATTGGGTTTATTGCACTCTTTGAAGGTTTACAAAATACGAGGATGAAATCTGAAAATTGGACGTCTGAGAAGTTACATTAGAAACACAAAAGAAACACGTGAAGAGCATAATGCCCAAATGCAAAAGTCACATCAAAATTTGAAAAAACCTGGATCCCTTGTGTTATGTGCTAAAGTAAAGGATCACATGGCTCCGCAGCTTATTTCAGGTTTTAGCAACAAAGATATTTTTGTCCTTGAAGCATCTCACATGGTTTTATTCCTCTTTCTTTTGATGATCTGGGTAACAAAATGGCCAAATCTTCCACTATATTACAATGAAAACAGCTTTGGATTAGTAACTTAACAAGCTAATAATGGCAGGGTTCTATTTTCCTGATTCCAGTGACATTAGTGTGATTGCCTTTTACTCTTAATCCGCACTATCAGTAAGCGATGGCCTGTTATGAACAGCTGCATTCGGGATGTGTCTTTAATTAGCCCGCTCGGTTAGCGGGC
The DNA here is from genome assembly GCA_015343265.1 of Pao palembangensis. Taxonomy (NCBI): domain Eukaryota; kingdom Metazoa; phylum Chordata; class Actinopteri; order Tetraodontiformes; family Tetraodontidae; genus Pao; species Pao palembangensis. The sequence goes on along the minus strand of CM027085.1, from coordinate 3,669,442 downwards.
ATCATGTATTTTTAGATCACAATTGTCAAACGTGTCCGTTTGCATCCTGCGCCCACACAAGACTGAGGTAAATAGTAACAGATAACAGGAAGAACGGCCCGTGGGCTCTGAAGATGCATCAGCGGGCAGCTGAACAGAGTTTTGATGCCTGCATGTCATCTATTCTAACAAAGTATTGCTTATGCAACTTCAGGCCATAAGCCAAACTGAGGACAAGGCTGAGTACAAAGTTTCTCCCAGGGGCCATAACTGTGAAGCTTCCCTTACTGCAAGCAGGGGCTCTTGAGCTCTCTAATATTGTAAGGTGGAACCGTGGTTTGATTATCATCTCTGTCGCTTTTATTCCTTACCGGGGAGGTAACAGGAATGGAAGGGTGATTTCTGTGTTGCGTGATAAGATAGTCTGAAATACATCTGGAACCGAAGAAACATTTTGAATGAAACAAACAAAAAAAAAAAGAATAATTTTCAGCATTATCTTGTGTTAAATGTGACCACCTGTACTTACACATTTTCAGTCACACTTTTTTCCAAAGTGACGAAAATTTCGAATTTACGAGTTTGTTTTGGGTCACAGAGTCCGTGTGACATCACTGGAGTTCTCTGTGATTTAGCTGGTAAAGCATTAAGCCTTTTTGTCATTGCCATGGTGAAGCGGCAGTTTAACTCTTTGAGCAGTGATGCTCTGTAATTAAAATGTTGTCTGTGCACACACTCCTGTTTGAATAGCCCTGGTGCGTGATTATAATGACTGCGTCATGGTACCATCTATTCCACTGGATTGGACCTGCTCCTGGGTTTGACTTGGTTGTGACTGGTGTGATCCTAATTACCACCCTGATGTAACTGCAGACCGTCTGCCAGGCTGAATAGTTAGGGCTGTTGGACTGGATGGGCTGGTGAAGACCTCTGAGGACAGATGGAGAAAGACTGCTCGTACTCATCCTTTTGAGCTAGGTGTTCTCGCATCAGTGAGAAATCTCTGTTTGATTGGTTGATCCAACTGTCCAAACCCGGCAGGCCAGAAGTCTCCCCAGAAGACAGTTCTGAGTCCTGAGCCGCTGTGCTCCTTTTCCTGGTTAATTATAGCGGTGCCTGTGGACAGGTGGATGAGAAGACCACTGGGATACCTGCAGCATGGGGAGAAGGTACAAACAGTGAGGGAAGATCACTTCTTTGTGTCTTTTATCAGCTTTGAATATTACAGATTGCTTTTAGGAAAAACAAGTAACATAATGTACACAGCCAGCTTTTAAGGAGTCCCGTCAGGTTTCCTGCTCTTTAGGATCAGTTTATAGCACACCACGTCTCTGTTACAGTTTTGCTGACACTGCAGCTCAGCCATATCTTCTTTGACCCAGGTGCTCACGGAAAACACACACCGTACTTAAAGGTGTGCATGTGATCAGGTTGCTCACTCTTTGCTCTGCTGGGTGTTTGGGGCAGCTGCGGTATGTTTGAATCCTCTAGCAATGGTGCTATTTGACTCCTTGCGACCTAAAGCTTGTCTTAGGTAACTGAGCTACAGAGCTCGGAGGCTCAGCAGAGCATAACTGTGCACAGCAGCAGTGATGTCAGAGCGCTAATCTCTCTGGGGGATTGGCGGATGGACGTTCATCAGAAACATTTGATGCTACCCTGGATCAAATCCGTTTGAGGCAGAGGCAGAGTTGGATCTGTGCTGTGCTCTCTGCTTTTGTTTCCATGTTGCCTTTGCGGGGCATTAGGGGACGGTGTGCAGCCATATTCCAGCATGGGGAGAGCGGCTGAGGAGAGCAGCTGAGGAGAGGAGAGGGTTGGACAACGGAGGCACCGAGTCGGTCTTTGTTGGCTCTTTTCTCTGACTCTCATATAGAATCGGCACCATCACGCGGAGTTCAGAGTGGGGCTCTGGCCCTGAGCCTTAGCCTCTTGTCTCAGCGTTGCCGCAAGCACAAGGGGAGTTAGCGGGCATCCCGCATCTTTACAGGAAGCACATCATGCTCTCTGTGGACCAAAATAAAGGATTTATGTATCAGGTAGGTGACTTTGATCTGCATTTAACTGCGCAAGTATTTACTTTTCCTTGTTTTTACTAACATTGTCTATAGGGTTAGCCATAAGTATTGTTCTTTTGGATCAAGAAAAAAATTATCATATTCATTGTGTAATTAATTAAAATTTATTAGATCTGTATTGTGGTATGAATGGCACATTCATTGGACATATTAGGTTGCAGAAGGCTTGCCTCTGAGCTGCAGAAAGTGCAAGTTGAGCTGATGTGCATGTGAATGGTCGAGAGGAGGTTTACTGGCAGATGGACTGTCATTCTGGGTCGAGAGAGGAGCTTATTCCCACTGTTCTGCCCTTGATGATCTTTAAGCTAACCAGAGGCTAGCAAAATATATATGTTAAAAAATAACATGTAAACCAAACCTTTTTTGATACTTTTTGCTTTTCAGTGCGTGTATAACGCTGTAAGCAGCCTTTAAAATAGAACTCTTGTCGTTGGCTTTCACAGTTCTAATCCTAACAGGGTTACAGGGTGATGACGTAGCGATGTTTTCACTGTATTTCACATATTCTCTCCCGTGATGCTGATCATGCTGCCACGGTAACCATGGCCATCTGTAGGAATGAAAACCATGGCAACAGACCACCCAACAGTCAATCAAAAGCTTTTAAATTTGCTGTTAATCCATCCCCTTGTCAGCTTTAACCTTTCACTAGCTTTAAGCTATAGAATCCTTCTGGCTAGATGAAAAGATGCAAGATTGAAAGAAGACATTTATATCTAAAAATCAAAAAAACACTAGGATTTTGCATGAAAAGTAGAGAACATATCTAAATAAAATGTACAACAATATGTACATGATTTCTGGAGTTCTCCTCCAGCTCCTGGCCTAGTTCCTAAGATGTAATAACGTAAACATTCCTCATCCCTGTTGGTGGGAACGCCTCTGGAGAACCCAGAAATGAGGTCGCATCATCTCCTTCTATATCTGTGGAATATGCTAACACACAGGTTCCTGGAAAGGAAGCTGTGGTCTTTATTGAGAATCAATAAGTCTGTAATTTACTGTAGACCCGCTGAAGAAAATAAACTGTCAGAATAGCAGCTGTTGGCTCCAAAGGGGGAACCTGAGATCGTGACTCAGAAGTTTATCTTCATAGGGATCTTTGTCGTCTTTATCTAGGACCTAGAAGACACATCAGGACAGTGTTTAGGGTTATCAGGCACTCAATCCCCTTCACCCTCCACACCTTTCCAATAGGTAGCCAATTCAGCCAGCTCGTAATGCCACCTCTGTGTACGGATCTGGTTTGGGTTTAATGTTGCTGTTAGAGCAAGAGCAGCTATACTGGTTTCACTGATGGTGTCTTAATGAGTAAAAGTGCACACACAAACATGTGTAGCCATACAAAGCATATTATTCAGCATTATCGGTCTCATTGATGCTGGCTCCAGGAACCTCAGGCTGTACACAGTGATGACCAGCCAAATTAGAGTTTTACGTTTGGCACACGGGCATTCACCCTTCACTGCAATCTGCAACAAGAGGTCAGAAGCAGAAGTATGTTGTCAAAGATGAATAGAGACTAGAGAATTTTTAGAGAGTAAAACTTTTTTTATGTTGTACTTGTCCAAAGACCTGCTTCAAATGAACGCAGTGGTTAAATTTCCAGTTCCTGATGATGGCTGAGTCTTTTTCTTTTTACCAGTGGTCACCAGATGTGTTAACTAAAGTAAGGGCGATAGGATACCCAGGCTTTGTTGGTCCTTTCAGGTCAATTACTCAATCCTCCGAAGGCACTGGGAAACAATGTCAGGCATAAAACTCATTATGAAAAGTGGTCAGGGTTGAACACGTTGAACAGCCTGTGGTATGTAATCGGGGTTTGAAAGGAGGCAGATAAATTGTTTTAGAAATGCCTCCAGTGTGTGTGGGTGGCCAGTGTAAAAAAAAAAAAGTATGTAAATTGATTCTGTGCTTTAAGTACGGTTGGTTTTAAGTGTGTGAATTTACTCCCCTCATACATCAGCCTGTTAACAACATATCTATCTCTCTATCCATGAGCCTGTGACAAAAGGGTAAATGGTAGATATTTAAAATTAGCTGAGTAGCTCCAAATTCTGCCATTGTCTTCATCACCATCATATTTGACACAGGCTCAGGGGTGTTAAGCTAATTATTGCTAATATAGCATAAGATAGCCTGCATGGGATTTTAAAAGTAAAACCTAATGGAAAAAGGCCACATTTTTGCCACATGGGACCAGCTTGGTTTTAAAAATTAAGTGTAAATGGAAAATTGCTTGTCTTCTCTGCATGGGGAAATGTCTACATCTGGACACCAGGCTCTGAGATTAAGTTGACTGCCCTGCAAGAGGTCACAGTGTTCTATCACTGTGTGCACAAATATATTAACACGCGTATTTAAATCCTGTAGTCTACAGTTTTTAGGGCCTGCAGGCGATTTCTACTCTTTCCTCTGCTAAACGTTAGCAGACACATATATGATGTTTGCAGTACATGTGACAGCAGGCTTACCTTTTGTTCTTAAATAGGATACTATAAAATGGAGGCGATTGAGCAAATATGCATTCATTATAATAGTCTGTCCATATTCACAATGCCTGGTCACATGTGTACCCCTCCTCCTTCTACCCATCCTGAATCCCTTGGTGTCTTGGTCACGTGCACGCCGCTCTCATTCTCTCCCCAAAGCTTGCCTGACCAGAGAAATGCCTGATGTAATTCTCTCCGCCATGCAGGGCCCTCCATCACTGATCCAATGGTCAGAGACACGGTTTTATCCCGCCCTAAAGGCTGGCAGATTAACTTCTGCACAGACTGGTGAGCAGTGATGCAATTCTCTGGGCTGGTTATGGTCCAGCATCATGCGGTAGAGAGACTAGTGACTAAAAATAGAAGCCAGGACCTGCGGGGAGGAGCTTCTTGCTCATCTATCATAATGAATAGAGTAAAACAATGTTTGGGGTGTAACATCCTTTCTTTCCAGGTACACTGGAAAAACAGAAATCCATTAGAAGTCAGTTCGAACGTTTAATAAATTTGCAGGATCGTGGCCCTGTCCGAACACCTTCTGATCCCCCTTAATCCAAACTCCTGGATAAAAACTTTAGGTTGTCCAGAATTTAGAAATAATTGTCCTTCAATATTTTGATTCTGCAAGATAGTCCCACAATATAATGATCTGCATAAAAAAAAAAGGACCCCAAACACCACGTGGTAGGATGGAGGTGGGATTATTTCTCTCCTCCAAATATCATGACTTTTGTTTCATTTACCAGAAAACGTTGCTCCAGATTCCAATTAAGAAATGATTGAACAAATATAAATGAGAAAAGCTTTAAATCCCTATCAGAACAGACAGGTCTGTCTTCATTCCACAATACACTGATGGTTTCCTGATTATATTACATTAAATTATCTCTTATTGTCTCAGAAAGTTCATGCCGCGTTTATTTAGAAAAGTCAATATAGCATCCAGGATAGTGTGTATACAAGGTAAGGTATGAGGAAACCCTTGAACAACCCTCAAGCAGTGTTATTTAATTGGCAGTAAAGCTAAAATCAGCTCCACAGGTCCTCAAACAATGGAGCTATAGCCCACCTTTAATGTAGCGTGCTTCAGTGGCCACTGCAGTGCTAATGCAGAGGAGATGCAGAGTAGACACAGGAGCCTTGAGAGATTTCCGTTACAGCGTTTCTTAGTGCTGGATCAGACGCGGCCCTCATATAGCACAGCTTTGAAATGCTATAGCTACATTTATGTGTCTAGCTCTCACAAGTCGGGGATGGGGAGAAACAGTGTGTTGCCAAGGCTCATGGGTTTCCCCCAAGGACTTGTAGGGCCACCAGCAGTGCCATCTCCCAACTCTGCGTCCAGGCTTGTCAGGAACATTCACATCTCTGCTGTTGTTGTCAGCCAGCTGGCAAAAAAGGTGGAAACTATAGGTAGTCAGAGGCTGATTTTGTTTTTGTTGTTGTCAATTTATTCTTAGATGTCATTTAATTAAAATATCATGTCTCTGCTCAGAATGCTGATGGCGTGATTAGATGCACATAATATGTGTGGAGACCGTGGGTGGTTTGGATCAGCACAATGAATTAGAATGCAGAATTACACGCACAAGGACACAAATAATGCATTGAGAAAAATGACGTTAACACCAACTCTTGATATCAAATCTCCGTCTGGGCCTGTTAACTGCATGAGTTTGCGTGTCTTGCTCCTCCATACAGTAATGTCATCATGTCAGCTCCCAGCAGCTGTCTACACCCTGCTTTAATGCTTTGGCTTGTCTCTCACATGGTTGCCCATGTGCATGTGCGTGCGTGTGTTGCTCTTACTTAATCTCTCAGGATCAGAGATGGCTCGGCATCAGCCACCTTCAGCTCTTCTGACTGAATATAAAAGCCACCATATGACTTTGTTTTATTCAAGACTTACAGTTGTATATTACATTTCCTAAGTCCTTGTATTAGAAAAATGCATATCACAATTAACATGCATATAACAGTGATTATAAGATTTTCTAAATGCAAATGGAGGTGCATTTGCCACATGCATGTGTAGTTGTAGGTGCCCTGTAGCACTCGTATATGTACATCTCAATTAGCTCTACTCTAAAGGCAATTAATCACCACTGGTTTCTACAAAGTAAGGGTACATCCATCAAACTTCATTACATTTAGCAACAAGGTTGTTCAAACTGTGCATAAAATAGGTTCTCCATCATCAATCACAGCCTAATGCAGAGTGGGTAGACTGTTTAAAGGTCTGTAGCAAACTCATAGAGGACATAGGGGACATGATCCAAACCTGTCTCACACAGACCCAGGTTTTATTGTGCACAACTGTCTAAAAACTCAATTTTGCTGGCCAATACCTTTGATGTTTCATCTTGAGAGTAAAATTCAATCATCGGTGGCTGGAGGGCATCTTTTGGTTTGTTTAGTTGTTGTTGTTGTTGTTGTTTTTCTAGCTGTATTCAACTTAATAAAATATTAAAAAGCAGAGTAAGCATCCATGCCCTCTTTTTCAAGGTCAGAGTCATTTATAACAACAGAATCTATTAGCACTAGTCCCTCCTTCACTATTAGGCAGCCGTTTACTCCAGTCACTGTGAAATTTGTCTCGCTACTTTGCAGGTTGCTGAAGCGTTCACGTGATTCAAGAATTCATGACAGTGCACTCCTGTCACAGTGACAGTGACTCAAAAAAAGGTGTGATCCGGAACTCAGTAGATGAGCTTGGGGGTTTCTTGTTGCTACAGTGACATTTGGGGGGAGTTAGGGGGAGTTATAATGCAGAGTTCCTCTTTGTGCTCGTTCTTTCTTATTTGAGGACACGTTCTTTCACTGTGCATTAGTGGTGGATGGAGGGGGTGCGTGCTCTCAGTGTGTCCTTACATAACAACCAGTAGAAATTAGATGAAATATAGGTTTTTGCCTTGGAAAAATACTGATAATTATGGTGTAGTAGTTCCATATCTTCCATATGTTCTATATGTTTATGAGGCTTGTAAATTCTCTTCATTTCCGTGCTCTCTTTTAGAGAACCGATGAGGAGGCAGTGGTGGACCGCGGGGGCACACGCTCCATGCTCAACACCAACTTTGAGAAGGAAGAACTAGAAGGTAATTCCCATAAATGCTAATTAGCGTTTCTATTATCGTCATTAAGGAGTGATTACAGTTATTTTTAAAAATATATTGTTGCCAAATCCAAGTAAAAAATACGTGTGAAAACTAAATTCTTCAAAACGTAAAATGTAAAAAAGGACGGTTACGTAAGAATACAAAAATAATAATAGTAATAAGAGCGGGTGCTGTATGTGTGCCTGCGTTAACCTTTACAAATGTATGTAATATTTTATTAAGTATAAGGAGAATAAAAGAAATATTTGATTACATGCATGCTCTAATTAAAATTTAATTAAAAAGTGCTTTAATTATATCAAATAAAATAGTAGACATCTATTTTAAAAGAGAATTCTCTGCTTCCTATTTTTGCCAGTTCTCTGTGTTTCATTTACTGCTGCTGCTCAGCCCTTAAACACGTGCAGATGCATCAAGGTGAACTTGAGGCACGTTTCCTGTGCTCCTGAAAATGTACCTTGGGAAGCAAACAGAAGGATTGTTTCCTTTAAATGGTCCATCATGATAGAAGCAGGCCTGGCTCCTCCTCCATCAGCATCCATTTTTACGTTGCCAAGCAACGTTTGCTCCGGCAAAGATGTCAGTCTTTGTGTGTGACACTGCTGGTGAGACAATTCTTTCATCTGAAGGACCCTCTTCCTCAAAGGAGCTGTAATGACTAGTTCTCTGTAGTATCACAGACACCACACAGGGACACAGAGCCCACACACCGCCTCCTAAGGACCACATCTTGGCATTTATTATTATATTACAAAACATGAACAAGTTGAGGTTTTTTGATCTAATAAATTCTATATTTGACAATAATAATTGTAACATGTATATTTGTGTCATGCAAACATTTGCAGTTGGATTATATTTGGAGGACAATGTGTAATATGTACTGTGTTCCACATCATTGTTGTGATGCCTTAACCCTTATAGCCAGCACTGTGTGTATTATGGCCTGATTCATCGGCACAACAACTGCAACATTGTTGTCCAGATACACTGGAGAGACTTCCTACATTAGCACAAACCCACACACTTTTTTTCTACGCAAACAGTCGTCCCGCTGCTCAGAACACTCGAGCACTAATTGTGGATTAATCCGCTGCAGAAAACAGGTTCCTACATGAGGTTTTCTCTTTAAAAGCAACACAATTACACACACTGACCACCTATTTTATAGCATTTTTGCATTGTTGGAAATGAGACTACAGTTTATATTTTGGGGAGACTATATGACATTTTACTAGAAGCTTTATATGTAGAGGTCATTGCCCCTTTGCTGCGGCTACGAGAATTAATCATGACAGTTTAGTGAGTCTTATGAAATGGTTGCACAGGCCTCAACCAATCAGAATCGCTTACAAAGCAGTACATACACAAATACACACAGAAAGACCCGGGGTTATAGAACACCAAAACACAACACGTCAGACGCGCCGCTGCGTGAATTCAAACCACAAGAGTCACTGAGATGTTGCAGCATCAGTAGAAAGAGGGAAAGACATTCTGTGACATCAGCAGTAGTTCAGGCCTGGGAGCGAAGCGCTATTTTTGATAAGGCCTCCACTAGTGAGTCAAGACCATCCACTCAAGTCCTGACTCAGGAGCTCTGCAGCTCTCATGCTCTGTGTTCTTTACAGGCCTCGTTGTTCAGTTAGCCTCTGCTCGGCCTTTGAGATATAATTTAGAGGAGCAATAACAGCAGTTTATTCAAGATATAAATTTAATTTACCACTCTGGACTCTGATAGAAAAATACACTCTCCATCCAGGCCAGATACAGTTTATCATACAGTTCGTTTCCTTATTTCCTTGTCTAAGACCCCACTAAACCCCTGTGTGGGAGGTGCTCTCTTTACAAATGGTAGTGTGCCCTTAGATGACTCATGCTATGTCTGTGCTTTGCTTAAATCTGATTATTTCTCTATGATGAGATTAGTCGTGTCTCGGAGGAAGTGAAAGCACTTGAAGGAATTAATGTGGGAAAGACAAAATGAAAATATTCCCATTGCAACCTGGCAATAAATGTATGTCTGAATCTGCACAAAAGGCTTTACGTGAGCTCAGATTTGAGGGGATATAGCAGTTCCCTGAAGGCTTTCTGTTGCAGATTAGATTATTTCTGGTTGTAGGAGAGTGTAAATCATGTAATTGTGAAAGGTGTGTGTGCCCTGTAATGTCCTGGTAACCTGTGAAGGTTGTCTTTTTTTTAGATTATGGGGGTTTTTTAATCAAAAATCCACAAAATTCTTTTTCGTTCTATTTGCTTTTGGTATGATGGCAGCATACAGTCTTTCTCTTATGGGATACAACACATTTAGCTATAGTTTTACACTTTCTTGTGAAGCCAGGGACTTGACCCTTCCATTGTTTCAGTAAGAATCACATGTGTTAGTGTATATATAAAGATTCCATTGTGTGTTTAGCACTTTTCTGTGCTTATAACAGCAAACTGACAGTGAGTGAACTTTCTCCTTTGTAAAGAGAAAATGTAATGCTGTGTGATAACTAATTTGTTTGTGCAGTAACAGATATGATTTTGTGGCTCACAAGTATTAAGTTGCCATATTACAATATGCTGGACGCTATGGTGCCTGACAATGTGCTGCTGAGGAAGAAGAAGCTTCAAACAGGCCATCCAATATTCTTGTCGTGTCTGGAAGGAAGCAGTTTGTCCGTGCAATAAAGAAGACAGTCAGCTCAGATTATCTTCACACTCCTACCCCGTGGATACATGACACACACGGTTGTTATCCGCTCTGTATTGATCTAAAAAGGAGAACACTGCCAGTTCAAGAATAGGCCATTGAGGGACATTTTTCTGATTACACTCTTTCTGAATCGTTTACAGTATATCCGTGTTTTGTTGACTTTCATATCACACATAGGTAATGAGATTAGTATTTATCCTGGAGAATGTATCTATCCTGCACGGTCATGCATTTGGGGATTTTTTTTTTGTTTTGTTTGTTTTTTCAAAGTGGTTTCTCTTTCTTTTGAATACAGCTCTAATAAATGACCCCCTGGGGCACAAATACTCATTGAATCATTAAAGTGCAGTTGAAGGAGAGACTGGAAAATCTGATAGTGCCTTTTGCCTGTTGTCTTCAGGTCACCGCACTCTCTACATTGGGGTTCATGTCCCCCTGGGCAGGAGGTCACACAGACGCCACCGTCACCATGGGCACAGACACAGAAAGAGGTCCAAGGAGAGGGACTCTACAGCTGATGATGGAAGAGAATCCCCCTCACATAGTAAGTCCCAAAAGAGTTAAAAGCACAATGATCAGTCATTTTATGTTATGATTTGCTGAGTTTGCCTTGTAATAATCCATTTTCCTCCATTTGTCTTATTTGCTGCAGCAGACACCCCAGCTCAGAGGGTGCAGTTCCTGTTAGGGACAGAGGACGGTGATGAGGAACACATCCCTCATGCCCTGTTTACCGAGCTGGATGAAATCTGCCTCAGGGAGGGGGAAGACGCCGAATGGAAAGAGACAGCCAGGTACACTGCCAGCCACATGGGCTGGGTCTGGGTCTCTGTCGCACCTGTGTGTGTGTTTGATGGTGCTTCAGGGCTGTGTCTCATTATAACATCAATTTTATATGAAATGACAAGACTTAAATAGTTAAAGATAGGAACTCTCCTTTAGGAAATGAAACCGTAATATTTTGTTTTTTGGTGCATCTATCAAAGCAGTTTCCATGTTTATTGATGATTTATGTGCATAATTTCTGTGTTTTCATGTGTGCAGGTGGTTGAAGTTTGAGGAGGATGTTGAGGATGGTGGCGAGCGATGGAGTAAACCCTATGTAGCCACTCTGTCTCTACACAGTCTGTTCGAGCTGCGCAGCTGCATCATGAACGGCACCGTGATGCTGGACATGAGGGCCAGCTCGCTGGAGGAGATTGCAGGTAATTGTATCAGCTATAAACACCATAGAGATAAAATGGATCAAACTGCATATAAACTGTGCAATTATTCAATTAATTTAACAGAGACAGAGGACTCAAGCCAGTGAGTCTAAATCTCAAACTAAGATTCATAAAATAGTTCTATGAAATGGAAATTAAACTAAATGAACATATATATATTTTTTTTTAAGTGTGAAATAACATGTATGGAATAAATATAAATGAGAAAAGAAAATAAGTATTAAATGAAGAGAATGAACAGTGGCTATATGTTTTTATTCAGACATGGTTCTGGATCAGCATGAGCTGTCAGGTCCTCTGGGTGAAGATGCCAGGAAGAGGATCCGCGAGGCCTTGCTGAAACAGCACCACCACCAAAACCACAAGAAACTGGCCAATCGCATACCTATTGTACGCTCATTCGCTGATATTGGCAAGAAGCAGTCAGAACCTCACTCCATGGACAAGAACGGTGAGCATGTCGTGTTCTTTAAACACATGCCTACACACCTTCCCTCAGTCATTTATTCACTCTAATGTCTCCCAGGGTGAATATTGATACATAATGGATTTATTCAGTGTGATCATAAAATTCTTTGTATGTTTTTTGCCAGTATGTCCAACTGTGACTTTTACTGCTGTTGGATATTTCATTTTCTCCTCTTGTTTGTGTTTCTCTGTGTTTGTGTTCGTCCTTGTCTGCTGTATTGTGCACGTATGTCATACACCTAACCAGTAAATATCCTTTATTATCAACCCGTGAAACCTCCCAAGCCTAAAAGAACACTCCTGAAGAACCTTCCTTCCAGAAAGACTCCTTCCTTTGTAGCATGGCTGCAGTGTTTGTGTTGCTTGTCATGTCCCTCCACCCCTCCATCACCTCCAAGTTCCTCCATGAGCGACGACTGCATGACCACAGATGTGTCAAGTACCAAACGTCTAAGTGTGCTTCAGGCAGTGGCACAAGGCTACTGTCCCATGATGCAGGAAGATACAGAGCAGGAAATCTGCAAAGGCAACCAGAACTCTGAACCTGATACTACATTTTAAAAGCCACGAGATTGTTGCTGTAATAGTAATGAAATACAGTGTTTAATGTGGAGAGTATTATCATCAAGTATTGATAATAGGTAAAATTAAAATTGATTTTAAAATTTGTCTTGTGTAAAACATCAGGCTTAACCTCCTCCCATATCTGTTTAACTAAAAGGGACGTAAAAAGACAATTAGGTGTTTTTAAAATCTATTTTATGATAATACTCTCCTCTTGTTACCACTGACTAGAAAGTAGAGTGTTTCTAGTCACTCTAGAGTTGTGACTCCAGGCCTAAACCATTAGCATAATTTGTCAACATAGCATAGCAGATTATTTTCATGGTAAATTGCCTAAACAAGTTGTTCAACATTTTGAGAAATATGTTTTTCTAAGTCTTTTAAGGATTAAACCTCACTGAATGAATTTTTCCACAGTGGATGAAGCCACTTAGCTTATCTTAGTGGAACATATTGGAAAAGTTGATTTAAAAAAAGGTTTTGAATTTTAAATTTTTACTTTTTGACAATTCTTTGGATTTTTATATATATGGCAATTGTGTATTTCCCATTGTGTTGAACAGTTCTTTTAACATATGTAACACTTGTAACTGACACAAGACACTTTGATGTCCTTAATGTCATATCTTGCCACCAAATGCTGTCATATACTGTGTGGCTGTAACATTAGTACACAACACCTTAAAAATATAAAAGGAACAGTCTTGAACTTACTTCAAAATCAAAACAAATGTTCCAAATTTAAAAATAGATGTGGTCTACACTTTGAAATGTAAATTGGATCTTGTCCTTGGGATTACTTTGAGAAGTTGAAGATTGTTCTTATTTTAGATCATTCCACTTTAGAGATTGTGCTGAACCATTTCCTGAATGCAACACCTTGAACAACAGCACCTGCTGTTGTGGCGTTTTTCAGATAACGTAACCACACACTGAAGTAACTCCCCGGGGAACTCTGCCGTGTAAGATTCTGATCAGGAAAACTCTGCTCTGTCTGACAGGCCAAACGGTCTCACCTCAGTCCCAGCCAGCTAACAACGAAGGCAAACAGGACGTCAGCAGAGAAAACAGTGCAGTCGACTTCAGCAAGGTGAGCAGCCGGACCCACCGCTGATTTCAGTGTTTGTCTCTGAGCGCTGAGAGCAGGACACGTCACTAAAGTTGTATATTTAACCAAGATTGGGTTCCATGTCAAGTGTTCACCGGTATATTCTTACATTGGGAAACTGGCTGGAATGTATGTTTTCTTTTGTTGTATGCACGATTATATATAGTGATTTTGATTATTTTTATTTAGATGGTTTACTATAAAAAAAAAAAAAAAAAAAAAAAAAAAAACACACACAGATCCAGTGTCTACATCAAATCTTAATCTTTTTGTGCATGTCTCCCAGATCGATCTCCACTTCATGAAGAAGATTCCTCCTGGTGCTGAGGCCTCTAATGTCCTGGTGGGGGAGCTTGAATTCCTCGATCGCCCCATGGTGGCGTTTGTTCGCCTGGCCCCTGCTGTGCTGCTGAACGGCCTGGCTGAAGTTCCCATCACCACCAGGTAATATGTGTTACTGCAAAAAACTGACCTGAGAATTCCACAAATGTTTCAACCCTTGTTCTTTGTGCTGTAGGTTTCTTTTCATCCTGCTGGGCCCTCTGGGCAAAGGACCACAGTATCATGAAATTGGACGATCTATTGCCACCCTGATGACTGATGAGGTAAAGTACACCATTCATCTTGACACAGCACAGCTAAATGCTCACCATCTGACCTTAAATTTGCAAAAACATCATATATATTATGATGTAGTTTTGAAAATCTGTTAATCTTGTAAGAAATAGCCAGGAAGCAAAAACCATTTGGCAACAGATTAAAACAGTAGAACACTTATCAGGAACACCTTTGTGTAATAGTATTAATCAGTCTCAGCCTAATTAATAAAGCTTTAGAATACCAAATCTGCATGAATAATGTGATACGGCATTTAAAAAAAAACACATTATTTTAGCCCAAAGACAATCCCACATGAGTCATATTATTATCCATTTTAATTGTGTTTTATGCTTTTATATGGAAATAATTTGGCCAGGGTGGGGTTGAAGGAAACCACGCTATAGTAGTCCACCTAAACCTATTGGTCCACCATAATGTCCACTATTAGCTCACTTTTCCATAACTGTCACAGACTTTGAACTCAGGAGAAGTCTTGGGGGATTGGTGACATACAAAACTGTGACAGTATTTCCCACAGTGCAGCTATGAGCTGACGTTAGTGCCCATCATGGTGACCAGATGTGCTTTACTTTTCTTGTAGCTGGTAGTTGTCCCCTGGGATGTGTGAAAATAGAAGCACAGGGATTGTCAGCCTACATCATCATACATGGGAATCATTACAAACACCATCAGACATGACTTTCAGCAATGGTCCAAGAATAATTTTCCCTTATTTGAGACTGAGTTTTTATTATGGCTGTAGCTGAAAATTTTGTTCTGGCTGGAGACTTCAAATGACAAATACGTACACTCACAGGTTTTCCACGATGTTGCATACAAGGCCAAAGACCGTAATGACTTGGTGGCTGGCATAGATGAGTTTCTGGACCAGGTGACAGTATTACCTCCTGGAGAGTGGGACCCCTCCATCCGAATAGAACCTCCCAAAAACGTGCCCTCTCAGGTAAAGCTAAACGATTTTAAAAAGAACAAGAAGAAACAACTTTTATAACTTAACTTAACTTTGATACGTGTCCCATGTATCAAAGAAACAACTTTGATACATGGGACACCCACCCCCCCCCCCCCTCGTCCCTGATTAAGGGACTGTTCCGATGGTCTTTCCATTATGCATGTTTGTGCCGTCTGCAGAAAGTTTTAAACTGTATTCTCTTAATCTTTCTTGCACTGTCGTCAATGCTTTCATGCCTTTCCCCAGGTTTCTATTTAATCCTCTCCAACACATAACCAGCCATTTACCATTTTAGTTAAAGAAATTGGTTTTATTTGTCAAAAGCAGTTCCAGTATTGAATCCAGAAATGTTGCGACGCTTGCTTTGTTTTCATGATGCTGTCCAATGACCGACAGTTGACTGACAGTGATCTCAACAACATAGGAAAAGCGGAAGATTCCCCCAGTTCCCAACGGAGTGACAGATCTAGGAGAGTCAGAAGCACATGGAGGGCACGGTGGCCCTGAGTTGCAGCGCACTGGGAGGTAAATGTGAGAGAGAAACGGCACGGTTGTTATGAACAGCGCTGAGCTCTCTAAGCTTCTCTTTGTGCCTCCTGTCAGCTGTTAACCTGCCACTGCCCCTGAAACTGTAAATTTAGTTCTCTAAGGAGGCAGACTGCCCTACTGGTCCATCATTCCTCACACTTTAGCATCACAAAGACTTTTTGTGTGGCTCTGAATCTACACTGAACGTCCCTCGTGAAACGCTGCATTCTTTAGAGCAGCAACATTGTTATAGTTTTTTTTTTTTTTTTTTAACATTTAACAGTCAATATCAATAAGTGACTTTTTTTTTTCATACTTCTGACTGCAGCTGCTGACAGCTGCATGTTCACTCTTGTTCTGTAGTAGTTTAATTACACCTGATGTGGAGAAATGGCTCCACCTACTGTTTATCATAATGATTGGAACTTGTGTGTATGTAAACTTTCTGTCTCTTTTTCATGATTTCCAAAAAAAAAAAAAAAATCAAAATTAAGATCTTAAGTTAAAATATCTTTAAATAAATTACCTCAAGCTCATAATTTTCCCTTTGCAGTACTCAACAACCTTTATATATTATATTATATTATATTATATTATATTATATTATATTATATTATATTATATTATATTATATTATATTATATTATATTATACAGATTCTGATACTAATAGATGCTGAAATAAGTAAAATGTCACATTTTAGCAAGAGTGTGTTAGTGTCTGGCTTTGAGGTGTTTTATTATGCGGAAGGGTGACATGATATCACATTTCTGATGTTTTAGAAATGAGTTTGATAAAATAAAATCCCTTCCTCCAGCCACTACTAATTCAGTAGCCACGCAGACAGTGAGGTGCTGGAAAATTGGTTGAAAATCTACTCACAGATATCAGCTTCCTTTTTCCTCACTTCTTCTCCTCAACCACCACCTCCACATTGCCAGACATGGTATATCCATCCTGCTAAAATAAAGTATGATGTCCTGCCTGCCGTTGCCTAAGAAACCACCTCCAGTTATTCAGCATGGTTGAGGCTTGCTGCATAGGAATGAGTCAAGGATGGTGTGCATTAGTAAAAAAAAAAATCCATAAATGTACAGTAATTCTGCTCACAGAGACCCAAATGCATTTGTGTATGAATATCATGCCTTTACATGCAGTAATTTAATCATCTCCTACTTCACTGTAGGTTCTTTGGAGGGTTCATCTTAGACATCAAGAGAAAGGCTCCTCATTACCTTTCTGACTACACTGATGCTATCAGTCTGCAGTGTCTGGCCTCCTTCCTGTTCCTCTACTGTGCCTGCATGTCACCTGTCATCACCTTTGGTGGGCTACTGGGTGAAGCCACAGAGGGGCGAGTGGTAAGGGGTCATAATCACTCCTAGTGAAACCCCACATTCGTCCACAGCTTTAGCACAGCTTTAGCATCTGTTTCATTTCAGCTTTTATCCCTATATCAATGCATTGTTCATTTATTCAGCAAATTATTTTCCATGTTTCTAGAGTGCAATCGAATCTCTGTTTGGGGCTTCCATGACTGGTATAGCCTACTCCCTTTTTGCTGGTCAGCCCCTCACCATCCTGGGCAGCACGGGGCCGGTTCTCGTCTTTGAGAAAATCCTATTTAAGTTCTGCAAGTATGTTGTTTTGTCTGATCTGACATGGCCATGCTTAATGGTGTGAGTGTGTGTGTGTTTGTGCGTGTTCTGCTTAAACAGCGATGCTTTCTCCCTCACTCCTGCTGATTTTGGTGTGTTACTGTGGTTCACTCAGGGAGTATGGCCTCTCCTACCTCTCCCTGAGGGCCTGCATCGGCCTGTGGACGGCCTTCTTCTGTCTCTTGCTGGTCGCCACAGACGCCAGCTCGCTGGTGTGTTACATCACTCGCTTTACTGAGGAAGCTTTTGCCGCACTGATCTGCATCATCTTCATCTACGAGGCACTGGAGAAACTCATCCACCTGGGTGTTCACTACCCCATCAACAAAAACAACAACTTACAGAAACTAACGCAGTACTCGTGAGTACTTCTTTAAAGTACTTGAATCCACTGTTACCTTTACACAAATGACAACTGTCTTAACATTTTTTCTTTCACATTTTTTTATTTATGCAGGTGGACATTATAAAATGAGATATTTTTAGAACACTAATGTTTACCTTCTTAAATAACCTGTACTGATTATGGGTTGGCAGCTGCTTTATAACACATTACATTAAGGCCAACCATTACCACATTTGCACACACACACACACATGCACACACACTCAAACACACATTCATCCATTTTGGCTGCATTATCAGAGGACTGGAGGCAACAGGTTTTGTTTTTTGTTAAATAATCCTTTTGTCAGGAGCATTGTGCATCTTCCTGTGCACTATATTTGTTAGTGGTTGTGTGAATTGCTTATCTGTGACTTTCTATTCTGATGAAGTGGACAGCAGGGGAGGCTGACATTTCGCTTCGTATGATGCCAGCAGAACAAGCCATTTCATGCAGATAGTTTGAAATCCAGAATGTGTCTTTACAGAAATGCAGCTATTGTGTGCCGGGCCCATCTATTATTATCTATAAGTGAGAAGAAAAATCATATAACAGCTTTGATTACAAAAGTCAGTATTCAATTTGTAGAAAATGTCTTCTTCAGGTGTGCATGTGCTGAGCCCAGGAACCCCAGCAATGAGACTCTTCGGTTCTGGGAAGACAGAAACGTGACGCCCTCCCAGGTTAACTGGACTGCATTGGAGGTCGCGGTAAGCATTCCTTGACTTTTGAAATAAAGTTAAATGCTGCATCTGTGGCCCTAAACAAGCACAAACCTCTTGTGATTGATATAGATGCTCTGACAATAATCAGTAAATTCTTTGATTCTGGCAGCACAGAGTGTCTCATTTTGATTTTTCGTGAAGCAGCAAGAGTCCAGCCATGGATTAGGGACATTTGGGCAGGATTTCACAGGATTTAAGCCATGCAGATTGAGCATACAGCTTTAGTTTGGGGAGAGGATTCTGTTGCTGTCAGACACCAATCAGTGCTGGCAGAGGTGGCAGGCTGTGACACGCTTGTTAAACAGGGAGACTTGGTTCATGTCCAGATAGATAATTCATGCAGCGTGTAGATATTTTAAGGACCCACTTTTTTTTTTTTCGAATTACTCACAAACTTTCATCACTAATACTATCTTCATTGCTCTTCTTATCACTATCTTCATCTTTCACGTACTCCCCTCATGATCCTCACTACGTGTCAGTAGGAGTGCGAGAAGTTGCATGGGGACTTTGTGGGCAGTGCTTGTGGCTCCCATGGCCCCTACATCCCGGACGTCCTCTTCTGGTGTGTGGTCCTCTTCTTCTCCACCGTCTTCATGTCAGCCTTCCTCAAGGAGTTCAAGACGAGCCGCTACTTTCCCACCAAGGCATGTACACTCTCCGGTCGAGTAACATGGAAATGGTGTGCAGAGTTAAGAGACTGCATAAGTAAATGACGTCTGCTTATCTAAGTTATAGATGCTTCTTTTACTTCCCAATTTACCATGAATCTGAAGTTACACCAAATCAGTTGTCGACTTTCCTGTCAGTTTAGCAAATGCTGCCATCTACTGGTGGCTTTAAGCCACAGACGTGGGTTTTAAGGGTGGCGTGATGCTGACTAAACATTGGTGTAGTAGCGCCATCTAGTGCTAAACAAGTAATATTGTAGCCTTGTTATAGAGCACAAATACCGTATTTGTGCATTGTAGTGAAAGACTTTAAAAAAAAAGATTAAGAAAAAAAAACAATAACAATGAAATATGGTACATGCATTTGTACATTGTACTTGACTTTTATTTTTCATAGGTACGAGCCATCATCAGTGACTTTGCAGTGTTCATCACCATTCTCACCATGGTTTTTGTTGATTATGCACTGGGCATCCCCTCCCCTAAACTACAAGTCCCCAACAAATTCAAAGTAAGTTTGGTTGAAGACCTGAAAAAATTCTAGCAAAATGGAATCAATTCACCTCAGGAACCCTACCAACTGAAAAATATCTGCTAACTGCTTTTTACCTTTTTTGTCTTGTCCTTCGCCATCTGCAGCCAACCAGGGATGATCGTGGCTGGCTTATAAACCCAGTGGGGCCAAATCCTTGGTGGACCATCATCATCACCTTCATCCCCTCTCTGCTCTGTACCATTCTCATCTTCATGGACCAACAAATCACAGCGGTCATCATCAACAGGAAGGAGCACAAACTGAAGGTTTAGAAAATGTCCTTTTGGAATAACACAAACATGTCTCTGTTTTGTCAAACTGATGACATCATCAACCTCCACTCTGCAGAAAGGGTGTGGCTACCACCTGGACCTGTTTGTGGTGGGCGTGATGCTGGGCGTGTGCTCGGTGATGGGCCTGCCGTGGTTTGTGGCCGCCACCGTGCTCTCCATCTCCCACGTGAACAGCCTGAAGCTGGAGTCAGAGTGCTCGGCCCCCGGGGAGCAGCCCAAATTCCTGGGTATCCGAGAGCAGCGCTTCACCGGCCTCATGATTTTCACCCTGATGGGCTGTTCTGTGTTTATGACATCTGTTTTAAAGGTCAGGCAGAACGGCAACATGTTTCTTTTTAATATTAACAAATAAATAAACAGACATCATTTTAATGTTAATGTTAATGTTAATGATTTGTTTCCAGTTTATCCCCATGCCTGTGCTGTATGGAGTCTTTCTGTACATGGGAGCATCCTCGCTCCGAGGCATTCAGGTAAAGAGATTCTTCTTCTTCCTCTTCATTCTTGTCTTTGTTGGGCTTGAGTGGCTGATTCTTAAACCTCCTCCTGTACAGTTTTTCGACCGCCTAAAGCTGTTCAGCATGCCGGCTAAACATCAGCCAGACTTCATTTACCTTCGCCATGTTCCACTGAGGAAGGTGCACCTCTTCACCATCATCCAGCTCAGCTGCTTGGTTCTGCTCTGGGTCATCAAGACCTCCAAGGCAGCCATTGTGTTTCCTATGATGGTAACTGCAGTGTCTTTTACAGTGCTGGAGTTGAAATAAATGTACTATTTTTTGCATTCCATTGGCATTCCAGATGTGTTTCCTCCGTATCAGGTCTTGGCTCTGGTGTTTATCCGTAAGCTGCTGGACTTCATCTTTACCAAACGAGAACTGAGCTGGCTGGATGACCTGATGCCAGAGTGGAAGAAGAAAAAACTGGAGGACGCTCAACAAGAGGTGCAATCATCATCGTCAGCATGAGCCAGACGACAGTAACTTTGCCACTGCAGCGTCAAACCTTTACAGTTTCCTCTCTTCCCTCAGGAGGAGCACAGTATTATTGCTGAGGAGGAAGGCATCGTACAGGTGCCACTGGAGGGAAACTACAAGTAAATCACTGATCTTTATTTATTTTCTTTCGTTTTTTCAACAGACGTCATGTCTTCGTGGTCATTTGAACCTTTGGCTGTTTCCCCAGTGTTTATGTTAATAGTTTCTAAGATGCATGTTAATATTTATGTTATGTCATGGGGATGGCGTGCATTTTCTTTTCTAAATCAACAACGTGAACTGTTTACTCCAATCAGAGGCACCAGCTTTTATCTGTCTGTGTGTAACAAAGGTTGACATGGAAAGAAAAATGTGTTTTGTGTTTCCACGTGTGTTTATAAAGGAGCGACCCAGCGACGGTGAACATCACGGACGAGATGTCCAAAGGCTCTTTTGGGAATGTGTGGAAGAGCGTTAACCCAGCTGAGTCCACTAAGAAGGAACCAAGCGCTAAAAGGTTAGCCTACACTCAACCTAGAGCTTTAATGCGTTTGAAGGTTGTTTGAAAATGGACAAGTGTTTATTATTGAAAGGTATGCAATTTACCTTATATTTTGCCAGGAAACTGAGGAGCTAGTATGTTTAGACAAAAGCAGCCCTGCCCTCTTTGATATCCCACAGTGTAGACTAACATACTGTCTCCTCCCTGCCTCTCTCATTCCATTCCACCCTTTAGCTCCCCTTCCTAACCTCTTAGAAGCTGATTTCCCAAAGGTAAGTTGTTCCCGTTCCCCTACAGCAGCCTGGAGATTCTGGTCCTGTATTCTACCACTTTACTGCTGCATTTAAAAAAAAAAAAAAAGATGTTTTTCCTGCACAAAATGATTTAAGATAAATCAGCATGACCTGAGTGTGCATGTTATTTCATAATGTGTGTCGCATGTTCTCAAAGCAACATTAATCACATGTTTCACTATCATAGATGTAGAAACTTAAAAATATTGGGATTTATAAGACAAAATTGCATGTTGTGTAATTTAGATATATGGGTTGTTTGTGAGCTGGAGGTGCATGCACATTTTTAAAAAAAATAATAGTAAAGTTAACATCCAAAAAAATATTTTTTTTCCTGCAGTAATTCTGGTGGCAGTGAAAAGCGACACAAGCGCCGGAGGCATGAGAAAAGTTTGGACAGGGAGACAAGTTTGTGATGACAAATACTGGTGGTGCCACTGTGCCGTCAATCACTAGATTTAAAAAAATCTTTATAAATGACTATACCGTGCCACACTCTACCACCTTTGTACTGTGCTACACTGTGTTTTTTTTGTCATGTACGTCTGTGTGCAAACTGTGTAGAACTAGGAAAATTGTTAGAAACAGTATTAACACCAGAAAACAAGACAAGTTTGTGTTTCTCTTTGTATGGAATTCTGCGTCCGGCGATACCAGCAACAGAAGGAAGCCACAGTCACACGATGACAAGGTAACTGCTGTTTTAATGGGCCAATAAAAACCATTTTATGGGTTTTTAAATACACTTTATTTGTATTTTCTATGTTTTTTGTATTTTTCCAACAACTACTGCAAGTTTGTCCTGTTAAATCCTCCCACAAAGTGTGGATTTAGTGTGCAGTATTTCATGCTGCTATCAGACTTAAAAAAAAACCTGGAGTACCTATTTGCCAATAATAATAATAATAATAATAATAATAATAATAATAATAATAATACAATATTTCACTGCTATCTAATGAGGTTTCACTTAAAATTATTATTTTGAAAGTATTCAATTTTATATATTCTGTACATTTAAGTGTTTTTGTGACAGTGAAAGCTCACATCACTCCATGATGATGTCTTGTCCATGACATTTTACAAATAAATGTCCTGAATGAATGTGAGGAATAGTTTGGCATCCTGGAAAACGCACTTGTTTCATTGTTGAGGTGTAATTTAGAAAATTGATATTGCTAATATTAGCACCCTGCTAACTTTAGATTAGCACAAAGATGAAAAATGGCTCAATGGTGATCAGATCGCAGTGTAAAGCTTGACCTTGTACATTTTGAGGGAAACAATTTACAACTATAATTTAAAAACACAATATTGCCAACTATTTCATAGTTGAAAGCTAATGACACCTTTAAACTGAACACTCAGATGTAATAGGTATAAATCATCACATTTTACTGTCAGCAAAATATTAAATATGATATTTTCTGCGATGCACTGCTCTTTTAAGGGAAAATTGCTTCTAAAGCTTTTGGTTTTAAGTTAGCATTTTGGCATATTTCAGGTATGTTCTGTATCCGCAGCTGTTTGGCTTTAAAAAAAAAAAAGCAATTCTTGGGTTTTGGGTGACTGTACAGACGTAGCTGTATGTTTTCCACTTTCATACTCTTGTTGGTAAGTGTCATCTGTTGATATCTGCTCTCCTATCCAAATAATCTTCAATGTGCTAGCATCGGAAACTAATTGTTTTTAAAACTCCTGCATGATGGTGGAACAGACATGGCTGCAGGAACCTGGTTACTTCTAGAGATGCAATAAAACCCTTTTTCTGGGAAGGGCAACATGTAATAAATAGTAAAGAGTCTTAACAATGTATAATACATAGTATATTTTATTCATGTAAAATGTTACTAATATATTGTTAATATAAAATCAATGTTTAAGGCAGTTTTTTGTTGTAGATGTTATTTTCCCATTGTCTAATGGATGGTTCCTAGTTGATTAGAAAACTAATACATTGGTCAAACTTATATCGATATCAAATATTTTGACCACTTCTGTGTGGAATTCTGCCTTAACTTTGGTAGTTATAGCTGTACACTTTCTGTTCAATAATTTATCACCTGTATAGAGAATTCTCAGTTCAGATTTGTTGTTATGTGACTTGTTTCATGAGAATGAGAGAGTGAGAAAGCATAAATAAAGATGTTGAACAAAATCCGGTTGTGCTACTTTACTCACTCGCTCTTGTCCATTCGGAGGTCACGGTTTAGGATTCTACAAATGATCATCCTTTTCTACTCTGTGTAGATATTTCCCATATTATGTCTTTTATCCCACACTGTGTGTATCATGCTTCTCCCAGAAACATAAAATCTTTGGCCTTATAAGAGCAGTGAGCCCCATTGGAAGGATTCTGCTTTAAACTGGTGGAGATACAGTGTACAGGCCTGTACATCTGACCTGCGGCAGTCCCAGAAAAACCAGCATTCTTCAGTAAAACAACTGCATAAATCAGGAGCAGAAGGAAGAATATGCTTCTTTTGAGTTTTGCCTTGACCTTTCCGGACTTCTTTCTTCCTTCTGATCCCATGAGAGGATTTAGTTTACTGGAAATTGAGGCCATCAGAGAGAGTTATCATTGGTAGCATGCCACATGTAATGTATACAAATTCTGAACATCACAAAGTGAACTAAAACCTGAACAGTACTGTAACATGGCCACACATTAGTCACTTGAAGATGTTTTAGAATGAGTTCAAATTATCTCAATATAGCATAAATGTGTAATTTAATTCTTTAATATGCCTGTATGAAAAAACATTTGCAGAATTAAATCTTTAAACATTTTCTCTTAATATAAATCAATGTTCTTTCAGTAGAAACACAGATACCAAATTAATAACTGATGTTACCTCTAGAGAAATATGTCTTTGCATTAAATGCAATGAATGGACAAATAATTAAATGTTTGCATAAATGATAATAAAATATAAAAAATCCAAATCAACATGAATGCAACATGACCCCTGCGCGTGAGCCCAACTTCATGGGTAAGAAGCATACACGCTAACGAAATAATTTGCTGAACAATTAGCAGTGAGTTGCCTCTAAAGCAAGACGCTATAAATGGAGAATGCCTTTTAAGTCAAAATACTTCGGATGGGAAACAATATTGGAAAAGTGCGACGCCATTTATTTCGGAAAGTACTACGTCGGTTAGCAAGAAGCTAGATATGTACGGTATGGTTTGTTTATACTTTGACTAGCAGCCAATTATAATATGCCCGCTCATTTACAATAACTTTAGCGCAAAAGAGCACACATTAGCCCCTGGCCACTATTGTATTTATTGTTTATTTTCAGTAAATAAACAGATCACAATTATTATCGCTGAAGGCTCACTTTGGTCGTGCTAAAGGCTTCCGAGAATACGTATTGTGCGCATGTGCATTACATTTTTCGTTGTTTATGACATTATAGATGAGACACGATGGCACTTTTGTGAGCATTTGTTGTT
This sequence comes from Pao palembangensis, assembly GCA_015343265.1. Classification (NCBI taxonomy): domain Eukaryota; kingdom Metazoa; phylum Chordata; class Actinopteri; order Tetraodontiformes; family Tetraodontidae; genus Pao; species Pao palembangensis. The sequence continues at coordinate 3,644,106 of CM027085.1, read as the reverse complement.
AAAAAGTTTAATATCCCGTTTAGTTTAGAAAACTGCATCAGAGCACCAAATGTCAAATATTCCTGACAATTTTGTGCTCTTAAGAATGCTACAAACACACCTTGAAGGATTTTATTTTTGCACAGTGAATTAGTAACATCTACTAAAATCCTACCTCATTATGTTTAACCTGTCGGGGTTTATTTTCTTTTTTTTTTTTGTATTTTGTGTGCGTTTGTTTGTTTTTTGCCTTCAAAAATATAGAAAATTTGTAGATAAAAAATGTTTCAATCTTTTTTTCCCACTCTTGTGCACCACAAAAACTCGAATAGTCGCTGTTTTTGTATTTTTATAAAGCGGTAAAAAAGAAAAAAAAAGACATTTCAACATACATGGCAGTATGGCTTTATACTCCTGTGTATGGCTTTTGTGTGACGCACTCAGTGGAAGTCCTTGATGATTGTTTCATTGGTCAACTTGTCTCTTTTTGCTGTAAAAAAAAAAAAGAGAGAAATCAGGCCTTGCATGGATAGATCAGATTCATCAGGTTATTTTGCTTTACCTCTCCCCTGAAGGTTTGGACGTCATCACCCACAGTAAATATTCTTTGGCCGCCATGGAGTCCAGCACCTTGTTCACATCGCTGGTGAAGGTTCCATCTACATGCCTCCTGCTGAAAGCTTCCTCTCTCCTGTGTGTCTCAGATCTGAGTGTGTATGATATAATGTGCCATTTAAACCAGTATTTGAACCTCCACAGAATCACTCATTCTGGTAAGTGATCGTGTCTTTGTGATCATTTCGTGATCGGTTGAAATGCTTGTCAAAAATAATCATGTCACGCAATCATCACATATCAATCACCACATTGAGTTGATTTATTTCAACACAGCCACAAAAACAGAGAAAAAGTTAGCAAAGAAGTAAGGAAAAAAGTATGAAGAGATGGAGGTGATTAGGTCTTTGACTTCAGATCTCTCTGGTGGAATCAGGGTTTCAGGAACTGCAGCAGAGGGAGGAGAATGGAGAAGGAACAGCCTACTCTCTTCGGGCTTGTCCAGCTTTGAGCCTGGCCACAAAGTCTTTGATTGCCTGGTCTTTGAGGTAGGAGCTCACGTCACTGGTGAAGGTCCCATCAACATGGCGCTTTTCTGCTGTGCTGAAACTACAGTCACACTCACTGATCACCATGTAACTATATTCGATTTTTTGCCACTATTTTCACTCAAATTTAAACATAAACTTTTTTTTTCTTTTTTTAAAAAAACCTGAACATGAAGGAAACACTGACCCGCTCCTCTTGTTGTTCATCAGCCATCGGACAAAGTCCTGCGCCTTCCTGTCCTCCAGATATTTGCTGTAGTCATTTGAGAAAGTCCCCTCAGAGTGCCTCCTCATGTTTGACAGCTCCCTGGAATCGTCCTGTAATGTGTCATCAGCAGCCAGACTGCAGCAACAAAAATGTGAGTTTTTTTCCACAGAAAACACTCACAGTATACACAGTATCTACAAACAAACTCATTTATTTTAAAGTTTAATTCATGTTATATAGAAGTGTGTCATTTTTACTAATTGAAAAACTGCTGATGCACATCTGCACCTCCACAGAATGATGGTTCTAGAACTTTAAATTGCAGCAGAGCGATAATCTCGTTTATCAGAAATCTACAGAATCATGTTTCCATACATTCCATTAGATATTGTATTTAAAATAGTTATTATAGCAACTTGGTTTGCTCAGATATTCTCTTTTACTCAATGATTAAAGATAAAATTGTCTACCTTGAGCTGTCGTCCGTCTCGAGCAGGGGGGGAACCTGCCAACTGCTCTGAATAAAGCCAAGAAGCAGCAGGATACTAGCCAGAGAGCTTTTCATGATTAAAACCTGCAGGATAGTCATCAGGGTTGCAAACTGATCACAAAAAGGTTGATCTACTATATCATCTGTCCGTTAAAAGAGAACTCACCGTCTTTGTTCCGTCCCAAAGAAAGATGCCGTTAGTTCCAGTGAGTCTGAATCTGTCACCTTTCCTCCTCTGAGCTCTTATATACTGTTGTTGGAGGAAGATGGTACGGGTCAGTTGGGCCAGTTTTACCACTTCACCAGACCCACCTGTTACTCTCGACTCATTAGACACTTACATTGGCCGAATCAACACCACCAGCATTTGTTCAGAAAGGAAAGAGACCATTCATGCGTGATGCCAGCTGGTACTTAGGTGTCAAGATCAAACAACCGTGGCTCATCCTGTTAAACAGAGAGCAGGGAAGATGCTTTAATGTGCTACTGTGTCATCATGATGGGAAGTGACCCGTAGATGGTGTATCTCTGCAAGTTACTAATTATGGATTCTTTCTGATGAAATTTAGAAGGTGGAAAACATTGAGAAGGTTAATTTATGTCCTTTTTAAGTGGGTCTCGGATCAATACAGATCAGTAGTAAACAGGTGTTGCACTTCTCTTTCGGCAAACAAATACCAGAAATTCTAACATTAGCATGTTTACATGCCCAAAGGTTAATATAATTTCCATCAGTAAGCAGTGTTCCATTATTTCTATTTTTTTTGTATGTGTAACATATACAATTATCTTTTTAATATTTCATAGCCTCCCAAATAGTTTACAGTACTTACAAGTCATTTTATTCATTGTAATGCCAAAGTTAACAAATGATGATTGTCAAAAAACAAAAATAAAATATTGCTTTTGCTAATTATTAGCAACTAGCTAACCTTATTCACAGGATGATTGAATATTATCATCATACACATAATAACAGTAATAAGCACATATTACAAACAGTGAATTCAGCTATTTTATTTTACAAAGCCATCATCATGTCAATACATAAAATCAGGGGGACACTTTTTCAAAAAGCATTATGTACAGTCATGTAAAAAGCGTTACAAGTAATCTGAGTTTCATTTGTTTAAAGCTTCACATCACGTTTCCTGGCAGACGCACCGACTCTTCCATAGACGACATTTGAAGGTGTAATTTTACTTTCTAAAGTCTTTTTCTTTAAAGGATTCAGACCAACTCTCATGCGAAGCACCTCAGTAGGAAGTGAGTCATGTGGGTGTAAACGTGTTCATAAGCAGAGTCGGAAAGTGCATGATCTTTGTCTGTGTACCACTAAGAGAAGGAAAAAAAGAGGAGTGCATCTTCACGCACATGTCTTATCAGATCATAAGAGATTTCATAAGATTTTGCAGACGTCTTACCATTGCTTCAAAGTCCACCTGCTCCTCCACCAGAGCTTCAGAGATCTCAGCCGCTTGTTGGAAGTGCACATTATCTACAAAACCGGAACAAAAATATTTAACACGTGTGCAGTGACGGTAGATCTGACACAGCGTTACTCACCATCAGCTGTTCCATGTACCAGAAGATACTTCACTGAATGGAAATTCTTGGCCCTCTCTGTCACTGTGGAGTTCTGCACACAATTTGTACTCATAGGGACTGTAAAAGGTTTATCAGATACAAAAGACGAGCGGCTTCGCTGCAGCTGTGAAACTTACGAGGTAGGCGTAAGAGTTCTCCGAAGGCTCCATCATGTAGCGCTCTGTGTAGATGGAATCTGCAATAAAGAGCCCCATAATTACAGACACAGTACATTAGACCTGGAAACGTTGTTAGAATGAAAATGAGGGAAATTACCGTAATAGTCCCACTTTGAGACGGGCGCGACTGCCATTCCACACTTGAAGACTCCGCTTCCAGACCCTAATGCCATTGACGTCACATAGCCACCATAAGACTGTGGAACACAAGCTGCACTTTAGTGTCCCTAATCATAACACTAACCCTTGAGTAAAAACTAATTGTGCTGATAGAGGGGTTAAATATTAACTTGTTTTCTGACATTTACGGCTCTTCCAGCAACAAAATACCACATGTGACAGGAATTTGGTGTCCTTCTATTCCTTCCTCTGTGGTTGAAAACCTACCCAGCCCCAGATAGCAATTCTGTCTTTGTCGACGAAGCCCATCTTGATGAATTCACTAAAACACAAAAAGAACTCAGTCAAGGGCCTTACAATTAAAACTCATTAACTCAGTGATGCTGAATGGCATTTCCTGTCAAAGTCCCCAGACACAATCCAGCCAGAACCAGTTTTGTCAGGCCGTCCTGAGTGGGAGACACTGACTCAACAAAACCAGTTGTCACTTTCCTTACTTGGCTGCTGTTATCTGATCTTCCACCTCATAGGTTCCCAGACGTTTGTAGATGGTGTGCATTAACTTGTCGCCTTGGTAACCGCTTCCCCTTCCGTCGAAGCTGGCAACAATGATTTTCTCAGTGCTGGCGAGGTATGTCGCCCAGCTGACCTGGTATATGAAATTTACCTCTTGGCTACAGGGCCCGCCATACCTACAGGACCAAATTCATCAATGGCGTATTTATCCACATTTTAAAAACAGAATATTTTAACTGGATGGATAATTTAAAGGTACGTACACATCTATGAGTAAGGGATACTTCTTGGAGCTATCAAACCCTGGGGGAAGAACCAACTTGTACCACAGTTCTGTCAGGAATAGAGACAGATATAGAGAGAATCATGTTTCTATGTTGGGAAAATGCATTTTTAAAGAGAAATCATTATTTTAGTCTTTGTTTTGCTGTCGTAGGCTCTGCCAGATCCTCTCTCGGCCTCATTTTGGACCGTGTGCTTACTGGAACAGCTATCTTAGCTCTATTCCTCACTGGTATGTGGGCCTGGTATCAGCAGAAGCTGCAGTATTTAGACCGCTAATGTAAATAAATATGGCAGGAATATCGCCTGTTGAGGTTTTGGATTATGAAAATGTTTGTACTCACTATATCCATGAAGGTTGATGGTGTCTCTGAGTACTGTGGGCATTTCAGTACCAGCTATCAGGCTGCTGAATCCGTTGTTGTTCTCCAAAACTTTTACTTCTACAAATGTAGAAAAACACAGAGTCACCATCTCCTCACCTTTCCTTCTTCATCCTATCCTTGAAGATGTAGCTTGCCTTCATTTTGAAGGGTATTCATGAGAGAATAGTAAGGTATTCCAGGACCTGTGGTGTAAAGTGTAAGCGTAAGGACAGTTCTTAGTTCTGAAGCGTTGTTAGAACAGAAATGTGAGGAACTGACCCCTGCAGCTCAGGAGGTAGAAGGAGGCATTTTGGCTGATTAAGGCCGAGTTATACTGACATCTCTCTTCATTGACTGAGCAGGTGAGGCAGGTCTTTACTTTGTCTTTGGTCAACCTGACGTGTGTAAGCACACATATTCACAGTTTTTGTGATTAGAGCTTTTTCACATTTAAATAAAAAATATCCGATTAAGAGTCTTACTTGTAAACATTCCTTCCTCCTGGTCTTTCACCATCTTCATTACTTGAATAATATCTGCAGAACGAGATTTTACAGTAGCAATGAATTTATAATAAGTGTATTAATTTGCACTTCACGAAGCTGAGATAAATGCTTACATGCTGTCCTTGGTCACTTTCAGAATGTCGACGACCTCCCACTGTCCAGAGGTGATGGCTGTATTATTGCCCTGCAGGGACGAGCCAGCACAGAACGTGTGTGTGTGTGTGTGTGTGTGTTACAGACATACACTGTCTCCAGTGAATAAACCCACCATGACCACGTGATGGAGGTGTTTGTACCCAGAGGCGTCACTCATCACCAGGTAATAGCTGTTCCCGTCTGGGTCAAACACTGGTTCCGCTGGAGAGAACTGTGGACCACCGGTTTATTTATGTAAGACTTAGAGGGGAAATAAAGCTGTGTGTGAAACTGACACTGCAGTTTTAGCAAACAAGAGTTGGGCTGTTTGTGTGTTTTTGGTAGGATTTCTTTACATTCCAGTGTGTCTTTAATGATTTTGAAAATGTGCTATACTCACCCGCCCAATCCACCCACTTTCGCTGTCAACTTTCAGATGCTGTAAAAGGAACACAAATATATTTTGTGTATGCATTAATCCATAATATTACAAATAACATTTCTTGTGTTAGTTTGCATGCGGCTAAAAAGTTCACAGGCTGCAGCTGCTGGTGCTTAATGCTGCTTTTTGTATTAAGATTTTGATTATAGTGCCGGTATTAGTCCTCAATAACCACATGATTTCACCTCAACAGGATCCCAGTGGGATCCATCGAAGTTGTAGATCTGCAGGATGAGGTGTTGTTGTACTCGCTTCAGCCACTGAACAGCGATGCGCTCGTCTGTCACCCAGGTGACAGAAGCCAAGTAGTGCTCACTGCCAGTGAAAAGCAAGAGCATTGGAATTTCGTACAGCGTGCCTGGTTTCTGTATGTGACGACAGGATAGAAGCTAACAAAAGATGATAACAGATTGCTCACTTACGTCGAGCCAAATGAGTCGGGGACAACGACCTCTGAAACACGCATTGTGTTATCAGTATCCACAACGAAGAGTTTCACAACAGGGTTGGGAGTGCCCGGCTGCACATGAAGAAAAGATACATCAGATAATACAGATTACAGCACTAATTCCATTATAGCCAATGTAAAAAAAAAATAATAAAACAATATGAAGGCACGCCCGTAACAGTCAAGTTACCAGTGGCTGGACGTCTTACCTTTGGATAGGGGATGGAAACAGTGCTGGGGTACTGGTCCTGCCCGTACCAGCTGTACTCGATGTGATGGACCTCAGTGTCGTTGGACTCGATGTAAGCCACTTGCTTCCCCCCAGGTGACCACCAGAAGCCCTGGCCTGATGAGAACATCTCCTCTGGAAGGAGGCTTAGTGTGAAGGCAAATGCTGGCCTTGACAGCTTTTTTTTAGCAACATACTGCACTCACCTTCATATACCCAGTCTGGGATCCCATTAAAAATCGCATTTTCCTCGCCAGTGTTAGTGACTTGTTGTGGCGGAGTTGTAGGACTGATCTTAACATAGAGATCGTTATTCCAAACAAAAGCCTGAAAACACAAGATGTGATCAGAAACCGCCACCTTAAGGATGGTATAGAAGCAAATCATTCTTCTGTCCAGGTTTACCAGTTTGTTCCCCACAGGGGCCCAGGAAAAATACTGGACTTCGTGAGGAATGTCAGATTTGAGGAATTTTCTAAAGTGAAGTTACAAAGCTCAAGATTAAAGACAAACACATCTACTTTTGTTTGACTCCGCTGAACTCAGAATTTGCTTTGAACTTGTTTTCACACACTTTAATGCAAACACAGTTCGGAGGTCAAAGAAAGCAGTTTGTAGGCGCAAATATGAGGAAAGCATTGGCACTTACTCAGATTGTGTGTCGTAAAGCGAGTATGTAGCCGTGAACGAATGTCTCCACAGCTGATACGAGACAAAAATAAAACCACCTCAGGACACGGCGGCGGACGCTTTTGCGTTAAAGTGAAAAGACTCTACCTTGGAGTAGTTGCTCATGAACGCAACATATCTGCGGTCAGCAGACAGCTTGTAGTCGTTGGCCTCTTTTTCCTCCTTAAGGGGGGAAAAAAAAAGAACAAAAATGTTGCACAATTGTGCCCACACCCATACAGATTTGGGAGGTTGTATCATTTTTATGCTAAGCTTGTGCTCCCTATTACTGACTGCAAACTTACAAACTTGTCTTTGTTCAGGAACTCTTTGCTTGTCTGGTCTAGAACATTTTCCAAGTAAACGGAACCCTGGGACTTCCTCAGATACTCAAAATCTGTGGAGGAGGATGAAGAAAGCATCTAAGAGATGTGTAACTGTCACAGTCTTGGGTTAATGTTGTAACAGTATTACACATGTGGTGCCACTGAGCCTGGAAACAGCCTGGAAACAGCCTGGAAACCTGGAAATCTCTCACTCAGCATAATGCTGTTTACTTAAACATTAATGTGTTCTTGCTCTACAGGTTTAGGGAATTTATCCCAAACAAATTTCAGGAGCGATCCTCAGGTTAACTGTGGTATTTGGCATCATTTCCTGAACTTGCAAAGTCCTGCTGTTTTGTGTTTGATCATTTTTGGATGAACCATGCCTTCATCTCAAACCTCAAACCGCTGCCATGTGCTTTGTGTGGTCGTTACAGCAGGTACCTACTAAATATTAACTAAAATCCTATTCCCCACGCATCTGTGACACACAGCATGACAGTGAATTAGGAGATCAATCAAAGTGAACGAGTAACGGTGCACAAGGAAGAGTTTCGGCATCATTTTGTGCATCATGAAGATAAAGCAGCATCCTGTCCTGTCGGGGTTTCACTCTGACTGACCTGATATCCACTGCATGCCGTAAGACTTCGGCTTTAGAGAAATGTTAAAGACGTCCTGCAGCGTGAAAAATTTCCTGTTGTCCACGCTCTTGTCCTCTGAAACACACGAAACGTGAGGAAACTTGGGTTCCGGCAGAGGAGTAAAGGTCACAGGTCAGAGATATGCTGGTATAAACAATTATGGTGAATGTATGGAAGGGAAGAGTCAGACGTAATGCAGAATATACAGCACATAATCAAAAATATTCGCTAAAAATAGATTCTTTATCGGCCGATTGTCCGTGATGACGCGTGCGTCTTACCAGACGCGTTCATCAATGCCAATATTTGAACGGAATATCTGACTCACCGTTCAGAAATATCGCCGTAGGTACCGCTATCACCACGACGACCACAGCAACCCCGAAGACCCCCAGGAGCACCTTCGCGACGGAGACCTGCCCGGGATGAGAAGGCGCAAAAGTTCAAGACCCCGCACTCCAACGCAAACCGGCATGTGAGCGCGAACGAGCCGCAACAAACCATTGCTTTCTGCGCGTATCCGGAGTGCGTAACCAAAGTTCTTCAGAAGCGCAGCAACTTGTTTCCAGCCGCCGGCACCGACTCCGCCAAAGTTGTGGGAACAGCGGCTTTGCGGGTTTGTATTATCTGCGCTGAAGTTTCAAAGGTGGGTCAGTAAATGTCCGGCGGAGTAAAGTTCGTCACATCTGAGTGCTGCTGCAGCTGTTTCCAGGATAGTGCCTAGCTGGCTGCGTGCTTCATTTATGGTCGCTCATTCATTAGAAACACGACTTGTAAAGTCCTCTTTGTCATCATCATTCAACCACACTTGCAGAAATGTTACTGAAAGTGAGTCATAGTCATAGTCATAATGTGGATACATCAATTGAAGATAAAATAGTTTTGCATGTTGCAGATTGTGCATTAATAGGTGCTTTTACATGACAACAGCGTGTCACATTGTTGGTAAATCTGCGTATGTGTTTTCTCTCACTCTTAACAAAAACTCATCAATAAAACATAATCAGAACGCCGTCAACTCGAACCTTTCCCAACCGTAATCTCTGGCTGTCCAGGGAAATAGAGCAATCATTTCTTGGATCAGGTTTGCTCTGTGACCCCGTAACTGCAAATCGCAATGAGAACGTTTTCAGTGCTGACACAACTCGCACACTGACCAAACAACCACCTCAAAGTGTCAGGCTGCTGACTTTAGCGTTTAGCTCAAAGATCAAATCAATTTTACTCCCTGCTGCACAGGCTGAACTGAAGTTTTTTTCTGTTTGCTCATACAAGCCTGTTAAAAGCTTAACAAATACAAAACTGTGCCTTTATGGAGAAGAGACACCATATTCTGCACTTGTTCCCCTCACTCCGGACATCCTCAGCAAACAAACAGACAGTGGATGTTTCCGCTAGTGCAGCCTGGTCTGTTTGAAGAGTGTCACCTCAGAGATACCGCCATGTTTTTCTGACCCTATCTTTAGTTATAGCATCATTTTGAACATCTCTTATTGGACGACTCATTGATGTTCTGTGCATCGAATGACGTTCAAGTAGTCTTTCCTGTCCAAAGTTTTTTTTTTTTTTTCTTTTTTCCCCAACTCAGTATTGTATTAATAATTATTATCAGTTGGTAGTCGAGATTTTATGAAATGATTGAGGGAAAAATAAATAAATCCAGATGTTCATTTAAAGTCATATAAAACCAAGGAACTGCTGAAAGTACAAAGTATTTGGGGATGAAATGACAGTAAATGGATTTTTTAAAATTTTGCCTTTTCTGTTCAAATATGGCAAATATGCAGGCCAATAGTTGTGTTGCATAATAATGAATATTTGTCAGGACTTCAGTGTCTTTTGCAATTCTCCTCTGTTAAACTCTCTAGTGTTTATTTGCAGAAATGAACATACCCTGTCCTGCAGGATTGCTTCTCAGCAGATGTGGTGTTGAGCATTTTCTTGGCTGGTGATTTAGAGGCATTCAAGTTGGGAAATCACTGGAAAGCTGACAGGAAATCACTGGAGATGGAAATTTTGAGGTCAGTGAAGTTCCTCTGAAATAAACATACCCTCTTAATTGAGTTCATGTGCTTTGAAAACTCTTCTATAATAACAGCGATACATTAGATTATGAAACAGATGCTTAATGATTTTCAAGTGTTAACAGGTCGTGTTATATTGTCACGTGTCTTACTTATGCATCACACATAGTAGTGATTATAACGTGTTTGTCTGCCAGTGTTTTCGCTCTAATGATTAACTCCTGTAACAGTCTGCACTTTCACTAAACTGTTACTTTTTGCTTGAATGCTTCATCGCCCCAGTGGTCAGAAATTTGACACCTCACACTGCAGATGTTTTGAGCATTCAGGAAGACCAGTGTTTCACAGAAACTCCCTGAATCCCCTGCGTTCACCGCTGGCTTCCTTCATGACTCATCATTTTTCAGTTAGATTTACAATGCGTTATCTGATAGTCCCGTTCATGAGTAAAATGCAGTCCATGTGTAGCCTCTTTTTAATATTTATAGATGTGTGGTCTTTATCTTTTAAATGAATGAAGCAGATGACAGAGAAGAAAACAAGAATGGACAACAGCTGGGGTTTCTTTTAAATCTAAATACCTTAGATGTGCACTATCTTCTTCCACAGAGTAATTTCTATACATTAATATGCAAGCAAAACACTTGACATTGCATCTGTTTACAAATTAGCACCTTGTTGTTTCTCCTCTTTCCATAGAAAACAAGGAGGCAATTGCCACAAACGCCATCTAGTGGTGAATGATTGCAGGATTTAAGAATTTTCTAAAATAAAAAAAAAAAAGCCACAGAATTATGGTAAACAAAGAACGACAGAGAAAGCTGTAGATGTAGAGCAGTAGAATTTTGTTAAACAGGTTGAATACATAACATCAGAGTGGAGGACGAGCTCATCTACCTCCTGCACATGTCACTCTCTCACCTGGAGAGGGCTGGGAGTACTGTGAGGATCATGTTTGTTAATTTTTTCAGTGTCTTTAGCACCATCCAGCCCAACCTGCTGGGAGACAAGCTGGCAGGAGTGGACCAGCTGAGAGACTGGACCTGAGATTACCTGATGAACTGACTGCAGTATATAGGCACAGGGATGTGAGGCTCACATGTTTCTCTGCAGCACTGGAGCACCACAGGGAACAGTTCTGGCTCCTTTCTCGTTCACCTTCTACATCTCAGACTTCATGTACAGCACCCCAACCTGTCACTGCAGAAGTTTCCTGATGATTTTGCGATCTTGGAGCCTACAGAACTGCCTCCAGATGAACGCGGGGAAAACCAAGGAGCTGGTGGTGGATCTCTGCACTGGTGGACATCCAGGGAATGGACATCAAGAGGGTCACCTCCTACAAGCACTAGGTGTTCACTTGAACAATAAACTGGACTGGTCTGTGAACACAGATACCCTGTTCAAGAAATGGCAGAGCAGACTCTTCCTACCCAGGATCCCGAGGTCCTTCGGAGTACTGGACCATTTCTGGAGTGTGACCCTGCAGAAGTCTGCTGGGCAGGCAACAGGCAACTCTGTCAACCAGCACTGCCAGCTCTGTCCTGGGCTTCTCCCTGGATTCAGTGGAGGAAGTGGAGGATTGCCATGCCGTCATCCACCCCTCCAGGACACCTTTAGTATAACACTGGTCAGCTTCTTCAGTAGAAGGCTGTTCCATCCACGCTGTGTGAAGGAGAGATACCACTTCTTCTTTCTACTGCTGTCAGACTCCACAATAAGCAAATTTAAGATGGAGTATTTAAGTTTAACCTGTACAAGAATACACATGCAATAATGTTCAATGAGACACAAACAAACAAACAAACACAGCTCTTTAATAAGAAGCACTATTGTATATAGCTATGTGTATCGTTTTAAAAATGCACATCTACATCTGCTCTTTCTTTGAGCGGTCTTATTTTTGTATGCCCTTTAGCCACTAACTATCCTTTGCTGCTGCACTGCAACACTGCAAATTTTTCCATTGTGGAAGGAGTAAAGGATTATCTTATCATAAATATATATATATAAATATATATATATATATATATAAATACGTATACGTATATATATATATATATATATATATATATATATATATATATATATATACGTACACTGGTAGAACGCAAGGACATTTTTTAATGAGAGGTTAAAGTACTGTCTCGTAAATAGATAGTGTTTAAATGTTATGTTAGTAAAGCATAGCTAAAACACTACAATCTTTAGGAATTTTTAAGATATTTAATTGATATAAATTTTTTTTCAATGTAACTTGTTTTTTCTATCACCATAAGCTTTTTTTTTACTTTCAAAGTTTCGTCTTGCGTACATTTACGAAGAAGTCTGTAAATGCCTCACACAGAGCAGCCTGACAAGAGGTAGGCGGGTCTTCTATCACTACTGCTTCATGATTGGCCAACTGTACAAAAATTTGCAGCACTTCCGGCACCTTCGGTCGCTCGGAAATGATGTAGAATCTGTTGGAGCTAGTCGGAAGTGACAATCTTCGAACACGGTGTTCGGTGTCAGTCACTTTTTAGAGCTATTTTAGCTTTTTACAGTTTATTGACTTCTATCAAATGGCTTATCCGGGCTACGGTGGAGTGAGTACATTTTATGTAACGGAGATTTTACAGTGTCAAATGAGCTAGTCATGTTAGCTGCAAAAGCTCGCGTTTTGTTCAGATGTTGAGTATAATTGGTAATAAATCCACTCTTACTTGTGGAGTAAATGTCTTTACTTTTCAGGCAGTTAACCGTTCTGGAATATGTTAGTTTTATTTTTAAAACTAAAATATCGACGTCCACTGAATAGTTTATAAGGAAATTGACGTTAACGCGCTCTTCCGGGATGACGAATAAGTTGAAAAAACAATTTATCTTGGCCACGCGAGACTTTACAAATCTACCAGAGGGTCAATTAAATTCTTCCAGATTATACAATTGAAATTTTATTTGATGATTAACTTGGAAAAAGCTAAACCAGGACCTCCTTCAGAGCAACCATGCTGACGTAAACCCACAAATGAACTCAGGTGTTCCTCATTAAGATGGTTGATTTAATTGGGAAATCGAAAATTACTGACAATCGCCAGGAATTGACACCTAATTTTTTTTTTCAACCCGCGTCTAAAGCCGTTTCATCTTTATCCAGCCTGCTCCTGTCTTTGGTTTCTGGGTGAAGCTTGTGACAAATGACGTTTTATGATGCATCAAAATTCCATGTGATAACTGTAGGCATTGTTTCGGTGTGACTTAGCAGAGCTGGAGAGTCTTGTGCTTGGGTGGTGGTTAAATTCCTTCATTTATTGTCTTTGTCACAGTATGGAGGTCAGATGCCACAGGGGCCCATGCCGGGGATGCCACCCCAGGGAATGCAATCCCAAGGGATGCCAGGAGGTCCCATGGGTGGCCCCATGCCTGGACCCATGGGTGGCCCGATGGGCGGTGCTCCACCCGCAGGAGGTTATGGATCTTATGGAGGTTATCCAGGTGCCTATGGTGCTGCGGCTCCTGCTGCCAATGACCCGATGTGGGGTTACTTTACTGCCATAGCAGGCCAGGTTAGTCTGACTAAAGAGAAACTGAAGTGGAGAAGCTGTTGTTGAATATTAGACACATGAAGCCTCAGACACAGGGCCGCCTCCTCCATCCTCCTCCTACACCCAGAAGAAGAGATGTATAGATCTTTTTTAATGTGCTGATTGCATTAAAATGTTGGTCTATTTACACTTTCGTCATTTGGAACTTTATAAATGTCTTGAAAAAAATGCAAATCGGAGTGGCTCTTGCATCCAGTGACTGTAACAGGTGTTCAGAAAGTCATTCAGTATGTATAGAAATGCATTTATGTCACAGTGGTCACGTTGGACGTTGACAAACTCATTCATCTAGAAGTCACACAGACCTCATGAAAGGTTTCTGTTCCAGGTGTAGACACCTGAAACGCCTGTTAGCGTTAGCACGCAGCTCACGTAATGATCATTTTTACCTTTAGATAGTTTTGAAGTTTTCTTCTTTCATCTTGAACTCAGATTTTTATTGAGCTGGTGTGACGGACGGGGTTTATTGCTTTTTGGTTCACATCTCTTCTCCCTGAAGGTGTGACCTCTTCCTTGCTTGTTCCCCTGAGAGCCCCACAGGCTGACTCTGACTTGTGTTGCAGGATGGTGAGGTCGATGCTGAGGAGCTCCAGAGGTGTCTGACCCAATCCGGCTTCACCGGCAGCTACACTCGTAAGTTCAGTAAACACCTCCCACTGCTCTGCTCACTCTAGTGGCTGTCAGGACAGATGAAGCGTTGCATTAATGACAGACTCAGCTGGTTTCCACCCTGCCATCTTTGTGTTGTTTTTGACTTGTGCAGAGTGCAAATGGCTGATTCCTGGACCACTTGAATAAAGTTTGGAAAGTGAATAAACCATTGAAGGTTCTAGCAGCCTTGTAATACTGTGTGTGCGCGTGTTGCAGCAGGTTAGTGGTAACATCCTCTTTCTGTGGAGGAAGCTTCAAACTTCTCCTGTTTCACCTTAAGGTGAATGGAACAGGTGGATGGAAATTCCAGCAGGGGAAGTGAGTGAAGTGTCTTTTATAGCCTGTGGCTGAATGTGAAATGATGACTGGATCTAGGGCTGGGCCATATCAGGCAGAAATCATATCAATATTTAAATCACCATTCTGATAAAAACATATTGACATTTTTTCCGTAAACTTATGTAATAGGCAGGTAGTTGTAGGTTGAATCCATACGCCAAATCTCACAGGCACTTTTATTAAAAACCATTTTCTTCCCCAATGTTTTTGCTTGTAGCAACCAAATCTAGTTTCATTTAATTACATACACGTTTCACTTTGACATGCACTTCAAGTGAACTGTGTGTGTGTGTGTGTGTAGTCAGAACATGTACAAGACCTCTAACAGTGGCTTTCCAGTCCTACCTTCTATCACCTATCTACAAATGGGTGTGTGTGTGTGTGTTATTGATCAGTTTACAGAATAACTGAGCCTCTTCATCAAAGATGGGCTGCAGTGATGCTGCTTGTATGCCAGACACTGACATGAACACACACCTAAAATGTGCATATACACATGCAAATTTTGCATGTGCACGCACACTGAAAATATATACACTATTGAAAATGTACACACACGCATTTAAATACTTGCACATACATTGACGGCGTGCAGACACAGACCTGCACGCAGCACATCACCGGGTGTGTGTGGTTACAGGATGTTGGACTGAACATTATTTTTAAAACTGAGGACATCATGAGGTTTAAATAAACCTATATTTCATCTTGATCTGGATTCTCTTTAGTTAAAATGGTGTATGTGCACACATCTGTGTTTTCACCTTAAACGACACCAAACGGTGTTGGCTCGTCCTGTCATGTTTGAAAACGTTAATAGAACGTAAAATCAATGGCGATATCGCCCATCTCTAGGTGGAACACAAGGAAACGGTGGAGGTGAATTATGTTTTAGTGAACGGTTGGTTGTGAGAGCCTCCGCTCTTTTACACTCTTACTGATGTTGGTGCAGGAAGGTTTACACAGTTCTGTACATGGAAAAGGAGCGTGGATAAAGGAATCTTGGTGGGCTGGCCGGCCCTGATAGGGCAAGTTAGAACAGTGCAAATGTTTTCATCTTAAATCCCTCAGCTACTCTTTTCTTCCTCCTCTTCACAGCCTTCAGCCTGGAGACCTGCAGGATCATGATTGCAATGTTGGACGTATCCATTAAAAAGCCTCACCTCACACTCATTCACACTCTTCCACATGTTCACACTCTGCACTCGCTTGATTATTGAAACTTAACCAGACGTCCCCAGAGAGATTACACGGGCAAGATGGGCTTCAACGAGTTCAAGGAGCTGTTCACGGCTATTAACGGCTGGAAGCAGAACTTCATGATGTTCGATCAGGACAGGAGCGGAACGGTGGAACCTCACGAGATGAGCCAGGCAATCAACAGCATGGGTGAGTGAGTCCGTCAAAGACCCTGGAGGCATTTACAAAATGGTAATAACATGATTTATTGCCATAACATGCACAGTATCTCTATAAAAATATTACAGTTGGAAACCTGAAAAACAGATGAAATGATTATTAGTCACTGGTAATTTTGGTCATTTGTGTAAATATCGGTCTATATTCATGGAAGTGAACTAACATCTTCTCTCCGCTGTCAGGCTACCGCGTCAGTCCCCAAGCTCTGAACACCATCATCAAGCGCTACAACAGAGGAGGGAGAATCTACTTTGATGATTACGTGGCCTGTTGTGTCAAACTGCGAGCGCTCACAGGTACATGCAACGCTTCGCCTGCAGTGACCAAGGAGGGGAAACTGTTATCAAATACACTTTATTGCTCTGCTGACCTTTGTTCGTCCGTTGCAGACAACTTCAGACAGAGAGATACCATGCACCAGGGATCTGTCAACTTCCAGTATGACGATGTAAGGCCAACTTTCTTTCTACTGTTGCTTGTTCCACCACCAGTTTAGATCAAAGCATTTTAAAGCCTCATTGATCATTAACATAAGTTTCATATACAGAAGCACACGCGGGACTAAACTGCACCAAAATCTGTTTTGTTTTTTTTTTTTGTTAAATCTGCCTTTTTTGTCTCAACAGTTCATCCTCTGCACAATGGCTGTCTAAGTGCGGCCGTCTAACTGCGTCCCTCACCCCGGGGTCGGCCTGCAAAAGCCAGCCCACCAGAGGGCAGCACACCACGGTGTTGCGGGACTGCGAAGGGAAGCACCTGTTGGACTGAGGTGCCACCACAGGAAAGTGCTCATTGCTTGTAATGCTTACTGTAATGTGTTATAGTCACATATGTCACACACGCATATATATATAAATATACAGTATGTAACCATGTTAGAGAGAAACGTGATAGATGACAGCAGCCTTAAAACAGATTTCACTCCTCGACGCTTCACCACTGAATTGTGCCATCAGATATTATAAATGCTGATAATGTTTAAGGGGACGTTAAGCTAAATCTGACATGAGTGTCAAGGATTGTAGAGACGGTGACTGAATCTGCCGGCTGCTCTTAATTCCAGTGTAATCTAACCTATTGTGCCATTATAATCTCTGAATGTATGGGTTAATGTATTCACTCATATATAACAGATACATACTGTAGTTTGATTTTTACACTGAACAGTTGTTAAAGCTTTTTCATGTGCTTTACTATAAAGAGTTCCTAAAGACAACCAGCACATTTGCCTGCTCGTCCTACAGATTTTAATTCGTTAACAAACCAAATTGACTGTGAAACCTACCAGATATTTACAAATTTCTTTAAACCTTGTAGAAAAATTGTGACTTGCATTAAACACATTTATCAGTATGCATTCTGTTTATTAATGTTTACAACAGGGAGTATTCCCTCCCCAGATTATTTACATTTCCTTTAAATGTCAAGAACAGAAACATTCAAATGAGCTGTTAAGTGTTGCATTGTATAAAATACGGTGGCAAACATTAAAAAAAATGCATAAAAACAACTAAACGGCACAAGATTTAAAAAGTGACATTGTTATCCAGTACAGCAAGGTTTTTTTCTAATCTGTGCAAAAGTTTGCAAAAGGTTCCGCACGCTCGTGGACGAGTTAGGCTTTAGCAACTTTTGTTCTACATCTGTGCTCGAGAAAGAAACAAACATTGAACACCCCAGAAATGCTTGTACCGCCCTGTTGGCTTCTAAAAATGTATGAAACGCAAGCTGCTTCACGCTAACTTCCCACCTGGCTCCCGCAGCACTTTAAAGTGTCTGACATGTTGCTACATTGAGAGGCTATGCATGCATTTCTCATCCTCTGCGGTAGTCTCTCCATCAGGCCTTTTTGTTTAAGAATAAATAAGGTACATAGAAAAATAACGGCAAATAAAATACTTTATTTTAGAAAAATAGGTCTAACTGTCATTTCTAGAAATGTGCTGGATACATGTTGCGCACAGCTGTTTAAAACATGTCTGTTCAGTCTCCATGCAGTATGTGAGCTTGGGGCAGATTCCAGTTAGAAAAGAAGTCATGCAGGTAAATTTCTAAGTGTAGAGTACAAGTGGGGGAGAAGCGGGTGTCATCTGTCAAGGCTAGTGCAGGCGTATAAAGCTAAGGCTACTGAAAGCTGAGCTCTAGCCTCAGCTGTTTTTTTTTTTGTTTTTGTTTTTTTGCTTTTTTAATAAATCTAGTCATGTTATATATTTATCACATAACGGAAGACCTAAAGCATGCGGCCAAACCCTGTTGCCTAGAACCGATTCCCTTCGGCTGTCGGTGCTGGGGCACCTGTTAATACATCTAACAGGTTGTGAAGGAAAGTTCAAGTTGCTCGTTCTCCGTGTTGTCTGGCCAGCGAAATGCTCCGAAACTCTGCTTGTTTACAAATTTGAAAGGTGAATCATTCATTTGGCTGTCTTGAACATTTAGGTAAGCTGTAATATTGGTGTATTATTAAAGCGAGCATGTTTATAAGTCAGGCGGGTTATACGACGTGTGATACTGTGTGTACGTTTAATAATTATTGCTCTCAGAACACTAGGTGTGCAACAGTAACCTAGGGCTTATTTCCCATCCGTTTGTGGCTTGCTGTGACTGACTGAGTCTGTGGATTAAAAATATGCTTGAACACAGGTTCAAGTAGGTTTTAGTCCCTGCGGTGAGGAGGGCGAGTGATCAGCGATGAGCCTTGGCTACGGCGGTGTGTGAGGAAATCGTGCTCTTGGTAAAGAAAGCGAACATAAGCATGCATCTCTTCGAAAACGCACGTCGGAAGCTTGATGTTGGCTGGCAGTGCTCTATTCCACATATGTACACTGTAGATGACTTTACAGGTGTTAGCGTATAAATGTATAAACGCTGTTCATACAGCCAATAGCAGAGGGGTGTTTTCTAAAGGAATGGAAGAAAGTTTGTTTGCCTTTGCATATTCAGTCTCTTTCTTGGACCCTGAGTCGAGCTTGAGAAGACCTCCGTGTCTGGGGGAAGCGTGCAGAGGAGGCCTACTTTCCTGGAAGTCCCGGGTCAGAACCAGGCCTGTGGAGTCCCAACATTCCTGAGGTGCTGGGGACGTCAGGGAGAGAGGCTGGCCGGCCAGAGGGGAGCCCTGAGGGCTGCTGTTGGTCCACGGAGTCCGGCCCCTGGGTCTGCTCCGTTGGTGCGTCAAAGTTCTGGTCTGGGGCAGTCTCTGTGTGCACGAGGACTGAGGACGGTTCTTTGGATTTGTTCACGGCTGATTCTGGGCTCTGGGGAAGACAATCGGGCACTAGTTCACTTGTGAATCAAGGTTTGTTTTTTTGTTTTAAATCAGATTTTTGTAACAACCTGAAACCGTTTCAAACACCCAACAGAAAAACCACGTAGCAGTGGAAAAAAAAAAATCTTTCTCTCTACCGCTCTACCTCACACTGGCTCCTGGGGGCTCCTCTCTGGTAGTCGGGGCTGGAGGTGACGGTGCTGTAGGCAGGAGGTCCAGCAGCTACCTGCCTCTGGAGGAGCTGCAGGATGGCTTGGATGTCTGATGTCATCTGGGACTCCAGTCTGAGGCGAGAGGATATTCCTGTTTTTTAACATGTTCAATATCTCTGCACTCTAATAAAAACCTGTGCTTACAGACTCATCTAAAAGTTGTCAGTGGATGTGTGTTTAGTACTGTCAAACACCGTGGGGAGGTTAATAAAGGAAAATGATTCATGAATAATTATTTTAAAGTACAGCATCAGAATAAAAGTGTCCTTAGAAAAAGAAGGCAAACAAGGTTAGAGCTCAAACCAACAGTGCATCTCCATGTTGAACTATAAATTGACGGCTGCTTCCTCGTCCGGACCACAGAACCAAGCAGGAAGCGCACCAAGCTGCTCAGTCCTCAGTTGACCTGAGTGTGTTTACAGGCAGAACAGCTGACTGAACCATGACCAAGGGAAACACCGCCTCGCAACTGGATGCTGGTGTCATTTTGATGCTTTTTAAAGGAACACACTTGAAAACACACCAGGGTTCTGTTAGACTCACTCAGGACTAACTGCTGCCCTGCTGGGTCAACACGCCAGCAGGAGGCCATCGATCCGGCGTCCATCCAGTGGATGTGTGCGCTTACCTGTTGAGGTGCTGCTGCAGCAGATCCAGCCTCTGCTCCACCTCTCCGTAGGTCAGCTCGGTGTCGCTGTCGTCCTCCCTAGCAGCTGCCGTCTGCTGACGCCTGGCTGGTTCCTCTGCTCCTTCGCTGGGACGCGGCTGAGCCCACTCCTCTGTGGGCAGCTCTGAAGGGACAGACGGAGCGTTCGGTCACAAACAAACAGAGCTCAGAGGACGCTTCTTCCTGGTTTGCTCTCCGGTTTCCTCCTGCTGACAGAAACCCTTTGGTTTGGGAAAACCTGACAGTTTTCCCAGTTCAGAGGACTCACGCCGACTTTAACTGGCAGCACCTGGGCTTTTCCTCCAGTTGCTCTGTGCTCTGGTTTATTTTATAGGTTGGAAGCATTCAGAGAGGACGCCGCCTCGCGCTGTCAGTCAAAGTCAGCACTTCTCTCAGACTGCAGAGATTTGGATTCTGAACGATCAGACTCTAAAACCACAATCATCAGCAGAAGCGGTGACGTCGGTGTGACCTCCCACTTCCGGTAAGTCCTGTATCTGGTCGCTGAAAGGCGACGACCCTGGGCCCGCTTCACATAATCCTCTTAGGTTTTTATTACTAAGGGGCTTTTCGGTTGCACCATAATGGCACGTAATCCTCGTTTGGCCTTTTAAATAGGTGTGACATTACTCTTCCAGGGCTTTGGGATTTTTGTGGCTTTTCGAAATCAAATTTTGAGCCAATTACAAGTGAGAGATAAACCTTTAGTGGCCAAGTTTGCAGAATTGCAGGAAATGTCACTGTTGATTAATCCAGATTCAGTTCAAACTAAGCTTGCTTGTGTTTTGATCACCTTTGTACGACTGGTTCTGGATATCATCTCGTGCCTGTGCGTCCAGAGCATCCTTCATCCTGAGGCCCAGGGCGTGGTCCCTCACCACTGGGTATCCCAGCACACCAGAACACAAGGGCCTCTGCTCCTCCTCCTCCTCCTCCTCCTCCTCTTCTTCTTCTTTCACGCCTTCCTCCCCCTCATCCTCGACAGACTCTCTCCTCTCCGAGGACTCGTAGGTTGTGGTGTTGCAGTACGCCATGTGCTCCTTGTTGTGGGAACCTAATGGGAGAAATGGTGAGGCGCTGAGGCGAAATGATGAGGCGCTGTGCCGGGGGACACCGCTTCCTCCCCCTCCAGGGAACTAACATCCTCCCATTAGCTCAGACGAGCAGTGGATGTTTTGCTTTAGGGTTGATCTGAGGACAGCCACCGTTATTATTTACTGTTGTTAAACTGTATCATATTATCAAATGTGACGAGTTACAGTCAGATAAGGTGGAAACAACACAGCTGAGAGTCAAAGCTCTGATCTTTACTGTCCACGCTTGTACTGCACTTGGAGACAGTGTACAGAGATGGCCTGTAACCATGGAGACCAATTAGATTTGCCTGAATCTACGCCAGACTGCTGAGTGCTGCTGTGAAGAGGCTGGATCCGAATCCGCAGCCTGTCTGAAGTGAAATTACAACCGCTCCCACGGCGAAGCAGCACACTGAACGCGTCAAAACATCTGTGCTGACGCGACGTGAGGAGACCAGCAGTACACTGACGGGTGGGTGTTTCATTCAGGAAACCCACCTTTCAGAAGCCGGATGTGATGCAGATGTATGTAACAACAAAAACCTGCACTCTCACCTGATACAAAAGCTGGTTTGTAGTTGCCTTTTTTTATCTAATAAAAAGGTGCTGCGTGTGGAGAGCCCTGTGCTGTACAGCTTCAGTTTGAAGCCACACACAGTTTGAAGCTCCTATTTTACCTCTGCGCCATCCAGTCTCTGCACAACAGCTCAGCAGCGCACAAATAAACCACTGCAGAATAAACCTTGTTTGGGCGTTAATGGAATCAGTTTTTAATATTAGCAGCACATTGAGTAAATAAGTTGAACTGCCAGTTAAGTGTTAAGCTCAGACTTTCAGGACCCCCAGGTTTCAAAGTCAAGAGCAGGTTTGTTTTTTGGGCTGTAATTTGTCAACCAGTATTTATCATCGGCTTCAGAAAACCTCCAGCATTTTAATGTGAAGCTCCATAAACTCATCAAGCCAAGTTGATTATTACTGAAGTTTAAAGTCTGAGCTGTTGATGTAATCCTGTGGTGAAACTGCAGAGGACTGAGATCTGTGGGGTTAGCGGAAGCTGCTGCTGCCATCCCTCCACGTGAATACTGGCTTTGATTTAAATAGCAAACAAAGCTGACAAAATTCAGGCTTAGCAGCGGAACACAGTTTACCTGCAGAACACTTCCTCTTGTAGGACACTCTTCTCGGACACACCGCGTTTGAGCTGGTTTCTTTACTGCTCGTCTGCTAAAAACACAACACATCAGATGAAAATGTGTATATGAGCCAAAGCCTTCGAGCACAGCGGTGTGTGTAAGCCTCGTTGAGCAGAGGAACAGTGCTCTGGCTTGTCGACTGCCCAAAGATCTGACATTCAATTTGTCACAATTACAGCTCCGTCATCAGGGCCTGTGAGCACCCCCGCCCTCTCCACCTCGCTAATACTCTCACTTCCCGAAAATGTCGGAATCAGACCACTCATTCCCGTCACGGATAAAATGACACACTGATATGAAAAAAACCATTTCATCCGCTTGAAATCGATGTTGCAGAGATAAGGAACTGGTCTGTGCTGAGAGCCTCCCTGCAGCCCCGGTGGAGGCTTACCTTAGCATTTTCATCCCGGAGGTCAAACGTTAACTCCAGGTTTGTGCAGAAGTGGTCGGCAAATTCTGGATACATGTCCAGCACCTCCAGAATCTCCTCCCTCTGAATGGTGTGGAGGTCACAGTAGCTGAGCGCTCGCACGTCTGCACACGACTTCCCCGGCTTGCTGAACAGGTGGATCATCTCGCCGAAAATGTCATTCTTACCTGAAGCAGAGAGTGTTGTTAGTTTCATACACATAAAAGGCTCTTTTATATGTAAAAGCGGTGAAGAATTACGTCAACTCAAGTTATACACAATCCCTTGAACATGTCTGGTCCATGTAAACGTCAGACACGAACCTTTAACCTTGGTGTCTGCAATAAGACCATAAATTGCCAGAATTGTCCATGTTAAGTGCCATAAAATGCACCAAGATTATGGTTTACAGCCACGGCGGAGTGAAAATGGAGTAATCAGCAGTTTTGCTGTGGCAGAGCAAAGGTGCTGAGCGTTGTGTAACCTACAACTTGAGCAGCCGTGCTTCTCGCTCAGTGACCCTACTGTGTCACCTGTTTTCTCCAAAGCTTGTTGGCTGCTTAGAAACAGCTGTTACTGGGGCAACTAAAGTGTAAGAGGAAGGACAGAGATGATTTCTACATCAAAGTTAACAGCCGAGTCTCTTTCACTCTCCTCCTCATCCCCTTCCTCTGGCTCTCCCTCTGTTTTAGAAAGCAATCATGTTTTCTTTCTTCATGAAAATAAATGCCCAGTTACTCTCAGCCCACTGGTTAACGCCCACTGTTCTCTTGTCCTTTCCTCCTAGGAAACAGCAGCAACAATCAAAATGTCTCTGAAATACGTTATTACATGCAACAGGGATCCCAGTCGCCCCGCAGCGCCGCAGCAAGGCCGGGACGTGTGCGATGAACTGGCTGAAGGCGGAGACTTAAACTGGACCAGGTAAGGTAAAATATGAAGACCGGATGAACTTTGAGACAATTTCTGAAACGTCCATTTTCACAGTGGACTCACCCAGGATGGCCACCACGACGTCATCTTTGAGGATCTCAATGGAGCCCCGGGAGACAAAGTAGAGCACGGTGAGCACGTCTCCACTGTGGACCAGAGTGTCTCCAGGGGGCGCGTGGGTGGTCTTGAATCTCATGGCCAGGGCCCGCAGGCAGCCTTTAGTGGCTCCTCGGAAGGCCTTACAGCCGTGGAGCAGGTTCTTGTTGAGGTGGAGGCAGATATCTGCCTGCAGGCACTCTGGGAAACCCTTCAGCACCTGAGAGCGAAACACGGGTCAGAGCAGACAAGAGCGCGGTCAGAGCTCACGTGGAAGTTTATCCCTGGGTTTATGTTCAATTTTGTTGCCGGTCAAATTGGGCAAATTTCCAGAAAACTATGATACAGTTGCCACTTGTGTTCTTTCCTTCATCTCAAAGCCTTTCAGTCGTGTTAGCAGCAGACGAGAGACAAGACGCACAAACTCGAAACAGAGGCTCAGCGTTTGATTTCATCTCTGTTTGTGAAAGAATACACTATGATTAGTCAGTAGTCCCACAAGTTAGCCTGGACAACTTCAGTACAATACACAGAAAAGAGAAGATTTAGTGTTAAATTCTTTTATAAGGGATAAAAATAGACTTTCATAAACTTACCCTTCAAATACAAACACTTGGAGACACAAAAGACTGACACACTAACAGACACTGGAAGGCAAGGACAAGGGCTTTTGAAGACATAAGGGACAGTAACAACAAAGGGGGAAAAAAAGCACATCTCTTATCTTTGTACACATTAAATGCAATGTGCAAAAAGAAACGTAGCGTGGTTTCTGGCTCGAGAAGTCTTTTTGTTCACTCTGAACAAAAAACCCTCAGATTGGGAAAGGAAAGACTGAACAACATTTGGCAAGTGCAGGTGCTGCCACAGAGCGTGCAGCCAAGCCTCCCACAGTTGGAGGGAAACCTGGCAGCGCCTGGCAAGCCTGTGCTGTGCCCACTCTCACAGGCGTGATTCACTCTGTCTCTGGTACCAGATGAAGACCGTGAGCTTGTTTTTTCTTTTTTTTGAATACACAGATTTCATGCAAAAAGGAACGTCGAGGCGGGCCACGTGCAACTCCACCTGCAATGGAAAATGAATGTGGCCTGCGGGAAAGTCTCAGTGCTTAGCGTGTTCTGTGCTGGAACTAGCATGCAGACATGGACATTTTCCACCTATGTGTTCAGAGATCAGACAATGAGGGAACGTCTCCTTCGATAACATGCACGTGTGGACCATAACTCGGCTGCATTTTCAAACTACTGCTAACTGAGAAGGTCTAGGCTATCAGCAAGGGCTAGATGAGACGCTGGGACTGAGGAACATTCAAGTCAACATTGGGTGTGATAACACATGTACCTCCTGCTCTTACCAGAGTGGTGGGGTCATTCCATTTGACATGAGGCAGACATGGAAAAGACAAACTTATATAAGTACCATCAACAGTATCATGAGGAGGAAAGCCACAGTTACTGGACGCACATGCAGCAACGGTGGCTTTCATTTCACTGGTGGCTATGGCGGAACGCTGCACACTGTTATACTGTGCATTCCTCATAGCCAGACTGAGGTAAGAGCGATTTGTTGGGGCCTAAAATTGGGCAGAAATGGATCAGGTGATTTTGGAAGCAGCAGCAACGGAAGAAAGCAACCACTGATGTGGAGCTGGCCTTTTCAGTTGGAAACACACAGGCCCTCTCGTACCATGTTCATGTCGATGCCGTTGGTGTACGTCCAGGCGTGTTGGAAGTACTCTTCCAGCCTCTGCCTCAGCGGGTTTGGGATTTGGTGGAAGCGGATGAATTCTTTAACTCGCAGCATCTGCAGGTGGTATCTGGCTGTACCTGAATACAACCTCTGGATGATAGCGGACACATTCCCAAAGATGCTGGCGTACATTAGAGCTAGGAGAGAAGCCACAGAGGGGAACCATGAGCCTCGGCGGCCAGGGCTGCCTCGCTTGTGTGATATGATACGTCTGATATATGCTGATGCTGATCTGACCATCTGTACGTACTATACAGATGGTCAGATCAGCAGGAGAATAGGTCTTACAGCCAATTAGCATGACGCAGATGGAGAAGATCTTCTCAGAGTTGGTGTTGGGGGAGACGTTCCCAAAGCCCACACTGGTCAGGCTGCTGAAGGTGAAGTACAAGGCAGTCACATACTTATCTTTGATGGAAGGGCCTGAGCTGGGGTCGCTGTAGTTGTATTTTTTTCCTGAAAGAAAAACGATGATGTGTGGTCACTGGGCCACTTTGTGTAACAATAAAGCAATAAATATCAGGGAAAGTCACCTATGGAGAGGCCCAGGTTGTCCAACCAGCCAATCTTGTGCTCCAGGTAAGGCTTCTCCATGTTGCCGATGGCGTACCAGATACACGCCAGCCAGTGGGCGATGAGAGCAAAGATGCACATGAGCAGCATCAGGACAGCGGCGCCGTACTCTGAGTAGCGGTCAAGCTTCCGGGCGACTCGGACCAGCCGCAGGAGACGGGCAGTTTTTAACAGGCCGATAAGTGTGGTGGTCTGGGGAGGAACAAAGGTGGAACCAAAGATCAGTCCCCTGAAAACATGTCAAAGCCCTGCTTGCATCTAGATCATGAACTCAAATACAAAACAGGATTCAAGTATTACTAAACAAACTCGTAACAACAAATCATAAAGTGTATGAAGACGCAGAGACAAACCGCTCCGAGTCATCAGAGACAGCCCGCACAGGTTTCACTACACCCGGACGGACCTGCCTGACTTCTGCGCTGAGCTGCAATCAAGTGAACAAGCTGTCCATGTCCTGCGGACGCTAGGGTCAGGGTCACACCGATGACTGCAGGCTGCTTGGGCTCAGGCTTGAGAACGCAGGGCGTGTGGGAATGTTCTACCGTATTCACAAACTAGACTTTTTAAACTGCAGCAAAATTAGTCAAACACAACCGCTTATGAGCAACTACGAAGAAAAGGTTAACCTGCACACAAGACAACATTCAGACAAAGCCTTCCGTTTAAACCCGAACACCACAATCCCGCCTCTCACTTTTTAAGGCCACTCTTAATGTGACACAGGATAAACCACAAGAAAAGGTTCGACTATTGTTTTGAAAAAGAAGATGATTCATGAGGGAAAGTGCATCTCTGTCATGGTGAGGAAGAGAGTGGTCGCCGCTTCAGATGGGTCCATTAAACAGCCTTCGTACTCACAATCTCACCCCTAAATCACTGCCATCACTCACTGCTATGCATCCAGCCAGCGCGGCCTTTCCCTGTCAGCCCACAGAACAGTGAATGAATCATATATGGAAACAGATGAGTTCTAAATTATCCAGTGAGCATCACCTCGGAGCATCCGCTGCCAGAGGTGCTGTGGAGCCCAGTGAGGCAGACTTGGTGTACGGGCGACTCAAGTCCGGCCTTACTGTAAATCAGAAGGCAGCGAAGGCTCCCGTTATCAACCAGCTGTACAGCACGTATTCACTGAACTTCCCTCTGACCATCTGCTGCTGCGCATTTCACGCTCATCTGGCCAATTTAAAACACTCGAAGACACTCGAGGTTGGCGGAAAACATGGTATATGTATATTATCATACATTACAGGTATTATCATCAACTAACGTGTCCTAAATGCTGCAAAATTACTGATTTAAATGAGCAAAACAGGGACAAATACCGATAAGATTTACTCTCCACAATGTCTGGTTTTGCTCCTATCCTGAGAAATAACAAGGCTCCGTGGCTGCAAACCTCTGTGTTTACCAGGATGTTGCTCTCGTTTGTTGCTGCAATCCTGTGTAGAAATGATCAACTGCTACAAAAAAAAAGAAAAAAAGATGATGTGGCTGCAAACTCTGGTCAAAAACCCTCACAGCTCTCCACAGGGGGAGACCTCGCTGTTCAGGATGATTTCCCTTCCAGCGAGGAGTTTGTGTCGAGGGATATTTTTCTTTAGTTTCCCCACAGAGAACAGCTGAAAGGTGCAGCAGGAAATGACACAGACGAAAGTCAGCCTGAAGTCAAGCGGTAAAAAAACAGCAAAGTACTGAAAGATGAAGAGAAAAGTAGATAACTAAACATAGCATACATGAGCAGCCTAGAACTCATGTATGCTATGTTTAGAATGACGCCCTGAGAACTATACAGTAAGACTAGAAAAAGACACAAATACTCAGATAAACCAATTAGTTGAGGAACATCTGGATAAAAACAGTTATTAGGTTAAAGAAACAAGTGAGGACATTAGTTACTAGGAGATTCCTCAACGCAAACGGCTGTGGAGCTGCACAGGCCACAGAAGAAGTCAACCCTGTTTAGCCTACTCATCTGATCGGACAAGCAAACATACTGCACACCAGGATATTTTTGTCCCAGCAGATGAAACCGGGTCTCCTCAGCCTATGTGCATAATTCCAGCAGGGCACTAGTGAGACTGTGGGGGCGGCTCACTACATTAAACCTGCCTCCTCTTGCTGCCTTGTTTAGCACGCTCGCTTGCTGCGGGTTTCTGCAGCTCACTGCGGCTGGAGCTGACTGCTCTACAGTCTGCTCTGACCAAAGGCAACGAGCAGCTTTCAACGTGCCAAAAGCAAAGGCAGGATTTGAAGATGATATGATGTTAATTTTGCACAAGCATTATGCACCATTTTCAGTCCACAATCTACTACTGAATTCTTCAATTAGAACTCAAGTGCTGTAATTCTCTTACATGTTTAGGCTCGCTGCACAAATGTTCATTTCTTGGCAGCAAATGTTATTTGTTTAATGCTTTTCTTGCATCGATTCTACCCCGACAGATGAAATGGTACATGTAAATTCTGGCTTTGGTGAAAAATTCAAAACACACCTGCATGATTCACAATGCACACACAAGCCAGAGAAGGACGTTAGTATGAAAATGATGGAGGTCAAATGACTT
Source organism: Pao palembangensis (assembly GCA_015343265.1). NCBI lineage: Eukaryota > Metazoa > Chordata > Actinopteri > Tetraodontiformes > Tetraodontidae > Pao > Pao palembangensis. The sequence goes on along the minus strand of CM027085.1, from coordinate 3,615,118 downwards.
CTGTAGGGAAATGCAGCACCGCAGCGCTTATCCTCACCAGTCCACTGAAACACTGCACCAACCCAGTATGTCTCACGGGTGACTTCAGCTGCCATGTTTCTCATGAAATCAGCACAATAATTCTCAACATACTGTCTGTGATGGTTTCCAGGCAACACAGATGCATTTGATTATACCTAAAAATAGTCTGTAGAATCACTGCAGAAAGAACCAAAATAACCTCTTAAATACAGCAGCTAAAAGTGTGCATGGACACATACAGTATTTGAGGAGCTAAATATACTTTCTTTCTGCTCTCGGCTCTGCAGTGTTTCGGAGGAGCTTCACCCAGCATCTCAGACTATCACTGCACGAGTAGCGCGGCCTGTATGATGAGGACATACAACATGCTCAGCTGTCTGCTCTTTTCTTTCCACCTGTCACTCACTGCCAGCCTCCAGCCACACGCTTCCTCCCTCCCTCTCTCAGGAATACACACCTAATGGTATATAATTGCCTGGTTAATAAGAGGACCAAGACTGAGGAGCACATCTGTATTTATGTATCATCCTGGCAGGTGGTGTTTTAATACATCTCAGTCATTTAAAAAGTAAAGTAAGCGCTGCCACTCAGCTACCACAAAAAGGAGCAAAATAGTTTCACAGGCCGTGAGGGTTGACGAGCTGAGACCTTTTTAACTCATTTGGATTGCCTAGAGACATTCCCATCTGGCAGCGAAGGGAAAAAAGAGGGAAGCAGATGTGACAGCCGAACGTCATATTGGTTTAGTGGTTTGAAGAGTGCAGACAGCGGTGAGCAAACATGACTGTTGGAGCTGTGGTTATGTTATGACAAGGGCAGTAATTTGATTAAAAATCAGAAATAATAATAATTCAGATCAGAAATTTGAGTTGAACCTGCAGAAAAAGCACGGGGATGCTTTAATATAGGGTCTTTGGAAAATCAGAAGTGCATGCACCATCAAAATAAAAGAAAGTCTGCACACCCACCAAAATCCCTATCACGCTGACAGCTTGTCCCAACTCACCTCATCTGATCCTGAGCCAAAGATGAGCAAGTCAAACGGGATGGCGGCCACCATGTCTATGAGGAACCAGCCTTTAAAGTAGTGGATGGCGATCTTGCCCGGGTGACTCACCACCTCCTCATTTGTGTTGACGTATGTGGTCCGGAAGTTTATGAGGATGTCCACGATGAACATGATGTCCACAATCAGATCCACCACGTTGAGCGGCGAGCAGGAGTAGCCACACTCGCGCCTCTTTCGCTCCTCGATGTCGTTGAGGAGGAAAGCAGCAGAGTAGGGAGTGAAGATGGCCGTGTAGATGACCAGCAGCAGAATAAGCCAGTCCCACACTGCTTTGAAGGGGCTGTAGTGGAGGATTGTCCACTTGTGGATGCGCGGCGTTTGGAGCTTGTACTCTGGCAGAACATCAGCACCCAGAGACAGAACCTGGGGGAGAAAATGCAACATTTCTCAGCTCATTCAGCATTTAGTCAACCTCTAAATTCAATCTGTTGGCTGCAGCCTTGGCTCAGTTTCCACACAAATATTATGTGGCCTTTTTTGTCACGCAATACCAGAAAACATGCAATATGACAGAAGCTTATTGTGTACTGTAATAAAGTGATTAATAACAACTGTATTTGAGACAATGTATTTTCATATTCACAGCTTTTTGTATAATGTAGACTAGTTTAGAAAAGATAAAGGAGTTACATGAGCAGATGCATGATGAAATGTTTCAGCTAATGTTTCTCCTGTGTCACAGATTTCTTCAGGCATGAATTTACAGTTCCCAAACATAAATAATTCACAGGTAAAGCAAGGGATGAGAAAAACATTTGCAGTAGAAATGTAAAACTTTATGAAAATGTAAATGTAAACACAATACATGGAAATAGAGTTTGAGGAGTCAGTCTTTAAAGGAGCCAGGATTTAAATCCTCGGCTTTAGCTACTGTTATTTTACACATCTTGGCATCACAACGGAAAGAAAGGGCTCAAGAGGAAGATTCAAAAAGAAAAGCTGAGTTATTAGGAAAAACTTCAAATGTACAACAGGATTTACTCAATTCGAACTTTGTTTTGCATGCAGAGCAGGTATATAATTCACTCTAGATAACCTGGATCTCAATATCATTATCTCTTATCACTTTTACTTTATATGGGCAAATAGCTTTTATCATCAATATTACTGCAGCATTCATGGACCATTTCAGATTAGAGGAACATTGACTTGCAGGTAATTATAGGTGCAGGTAATTATAGGTGCAGGCAGAGGATGCGTCTATCCATCCAAGTGTCTGACACTTGGATGGCCAGGAATTTTCAGGCCAGGGCTTCTGTTGCAAATGATTGCAGGTCTGAGCTGGAATACTAAGAGAAGGGTGGGTGAAGAATATGAGTCACAAGGGCAAAGAGACAATTACTGTGTCCCAGCGTAGAGGCTCTACTTTGGCATCTATCACTTATTGTGTGTGGCCTGATGGCTGCCCCGGTCACCTTCCTAAAGCCCATCTGTGACAGACAACAGCAGGAGCAGGAGGATGATATACAGCACAACAAAAAGCTGGTGTTGATCATTTAATTGTTTATTAGGAACTCTTGCCTCCAGTATGGTGGAGAGGGTCACACACCTTTATCCGATGATGCGGGAAAGTCTTTAAGATCGATCAGAAGACAACACACTCACTGAATGTGTTCAATTATTGCCAAGCTGCTACTTGTTTAAAGGCTGGTGTTGTAATATCAAAGCACTTTATACATTTTGATTTTAGATGTATGGAGATAGTCCCTGCAGACGGTTGGTTTGCTAAAACCATCAGTTGCATGACAACTCTGGATTTAGTTCTAATCAAACTGTTCCTCAGTAAAACATCCCATATGAATTATTTAACTTGCCTGCCATAGCTAGCTCTCTCCTGTGGAATAATCAAAGGCTTGTCAAAGGCTTGCTGGATGTTCAGTTTGGCCTTAAGTATATGCAAATGAGCTTTAGCTCTCTCTTCAGTTCTTTTTGGCCCACATCATCAAGATATTAGTCATAGGATTAAGAGTCCTCTTTTATTTTAATGTGCATGAACATACACATTCCATTGTCAAAAATAAACCCCAGGTGCACCTTTTAAAAAAGTGTTATGTGAGAAATGTAAGTAATGATGTGCATATCAACCCTTATAGCTTCCTTTTATAAAAGCCTCCATCTGCTTATGGTAGCTGCGTGTGAACACAGCCAAGGCCAGACTGACAGCAAGTCTGTTCAAATGCATCCATCAAAGACTCGGACGGACCTGGGAGCTTGGACCTGGAGACATCTGCTGCTGCTTTGAGGTCGTCAGTCAGGGCTTTCCTGAAGTGTTATAACCCTAATCTACAAAAGGTTTTGGTGCACAATGCTAAATATTATTATTTTGATAAACTTAAAGTAGCCCCTACCTTACAAAACAAGAGGGGGATTTGTTTTCATGTCCACTTGTCTGGTACCTTACACAAAATTACATTAAAACGCAGGTTCGACCATCTGCTGCTTAATAACTATCGCTGTAGTCCTGGTGAGAAAGGTCAGCATCTCTGCTTAAATTTCAAATCCCCATGCTGAAGCTGGCTTTGACCGCAAGCGAGGGGGTTTGTGCTCTCTGATGAGTCATTAATGTAAATTCCCCTCCAGGAGTACAGTTATTTCTATTTGACTCCATGTTGCCCCTGAGCTGTGACCGGGTAGGGCAGAATGACCGCTAACCCTGCTCTTAACTTGAGAAATTCAGCATGTTTTCTGGAGCAAGTCCGGCTGTGGTAAAAGTATTCCTGTTTATCTGCTGTCAGTGACCAATCCCTCGGGTTTCAATTAATAAACCTGAGGCGTACGGAGCCCATTTGGGGTGGGGGTGAGGTAATCGGCTGACTCCAGCAGCTGCTTAATCTATGTAAGCGTAATTTATGATTCTGACATTCTAATGAGCATGAACATCCCTCCTCTTCATTCTGCATACCTATATTAATCTACTGCAAATGAGGTAAACATTTTAAATACATGTTCGCATGCCAACTAAAAAAATACCCTTCTTCAGCGAATCTAGGAAAATGCTTAAAACATTCCCTTAACAGATCAGTGTGAATTACTGACTAACTTAGAGTCAGTCGTACTGACAAAAGCTCATAGCAGCCTCACCAAACCCGTGGTGCTGTCCATGGTGCTGAAGTGGCAGATCTCAGCGTTTCAGCTGTATTTTAAATTATATTTTATACAACACTTAAGGAGGAGCATTGTTTTTATTGCATCATTTGTGTGAATTCCCTGAAAGTGAGAGGACTATTGAGTCTAACCACTCTCAAAGTTCCAATTCTTGATATTCCTCTTCCCAAATGTGCATTTTAAGTTGTTTGGTCAGCCAGCTACAAATAAAATAAACCAATCGGGACTTGAGTAGCATTTTCAAACAACTGGAAAGTTTAATTTTCTTGCACAAACACTAAACTGGATGACTTATTTCTAAACAGAGAAATGAAAGTGCACTGTGCTCTTACCTGTGTGACCTTGTCAGTGACATTGTGCGTGCGGTCTTTGACCTTTGGAGCGATGATCGTCTTCTCTGACGATGGTGGGGAGGGACACTTTTTCTCATTATTCGCCTCAGAAAAGTTGAGTGCAATGAGGGGGATCTTGTTGATGGTGCTGTACTTGTTGAGGTTGGAGTCGGAGGTGGAGCCCAGCAGGCTTGATTTGATCTGACTGAGAGGTCCTGAAAGAAAAGGTGACGTGGTGAATAAACTCATTAAGGCTTTTCACTACTGGTGATTTAGATCGTGGACATTGAGAGGACGACCTCTTGTCCAGTTAGGATTGTTGTGACACGGGTTCTGAACATGAAGCGGCCCCAACTTGTGGAGTGAGTTCAACCACCGCACAACACAACAGATACTGAAATATGATAACTTTGTATAACCTACCAGAGTCAACAGCTCTTTGATTCTCATTAAAAACTAATGAACACTGCTGGTGAATGAACAGAATGATCTGATAACATGGTAAAAAAGTGACTTCACACATTTCTGTCTGATGATTAGAGTATGGTGAATTACAAAATATTTCTGTGTCCTTGACAAATTTAGAGTAGAAACTTAACTCCCTAGCGTCTTGTGAAATTAGTAAAACTGTGATATGTGACAGCAAATGAGAAACATCAACATGATTTCCAATGAGAGTGATAAAGGTGAAAAGGAGGATTGCTGATTCAGCCTATTGAGCCAGCAGAAGGGAGGTTTTACCATTTCCCCCCCTTTTTCACAAAGTACAGTAGAAGTGATTGAAATTCAAGGACAGAGGAGCAGACAGCTGAGGATGAGAGAATGCATGCACAGCTTCAAGGCATGCCACATTAACGACACATCAGAGCAGTTTCAAAAAGGACTTAAAAAGGAAAAGCTCAAGCCATACCCCCAGCCATCCAGGAGCGAGATACTGGCAAACCAGGAGAGAAGAAGAAATAGGAGTGGTAAAAGGGGAAATATGGGCAGGTGGCTGGATTGTGGGGTCAGCACTTACAGACATTACAAACATATTACGGCATTTAGCAACGGAGTGTGTACTTCTACAAAGATCAGAACTGTTTTTCTTTTGTTTTGTTTTTTTTTATCCTGTAATAACAAATTGAGACTGGTTTGTATTTTAGTATCAGGAAGTGTTCTGAACTTAAGTGCGGGTCTGTGTCGCTAAGATAACATTGCAAGATATAAATAGCTGCATGAATCTAAAAAAAAAAAGTAGATAGTTTTAAACGGTCACACAAGGATTCTTTTCAATTATGACATAATTGTGCGGAACAAAAGGTTGCATAGAAGAGAACAGACGTTGCAGACAGAGGAAGGTGTCATCATCTAAAGCGCCACTGATATTTCTCAATGGGTAAAAGCAGGAAAATCGATGTAATGTTGCTTCATGCAAGCACGTGCAAAGATTCTTTTTTTTCTTCCCCTGAGGTTGAGCAGGTCAGGTGCAATCAGACGGAGTCAGTAGAGTCAGTGTTTCAAGGCTCCAGCCCAAAATAGTACAAACACACTTTCCGTCACCCACCACAGCGTTTGCATTCAACATAAACCTCAGTCAGGCAGCAAATGCATGCAACAAGCAAGAGTTCTGCAGGATGCACGTCGCATCTATTCTGTAGATTACAGCTCAAGATGCACCGATAGGCTGTTTGTTACCTTTAATATTGCGACCATTGTCTGTGATGGCAGCAACACACCATTGGAGAAGGAAGAAAAAGAATGGGAGTGCAGGTGAGAGGAAAAAAAATATCTGGATTTCTAAGTGAATAGTGGCGTCTGGTATTAAACGCCCACAACTGCACCACTGAACAATTTGTTACTGTGAAGGAGACATATTAGTGTGTCAGCCATTTGAATGAGGGCTGTAGATGTGGATATAGGGAGAGACCAAATGGCCTGGAAGGAATAAGGCCAGTTTGGAACATCATCCAAAACCCTAATAAATGACAGAATCGGTAACTGTATAGAAGGTGACTCACAATGATGGTGATTAAATATAGGCACGCCTCATCTCATATCTATTTTGGGATTAACCGAGTTTGGCAATTGATATAGCAAAATTGTGGGTAATGATGGTTATGATTAATACATTCCTTCAAGGTCTCCTCATTTATTTGGGTACTGACCAGATCCAGTTCTTGTTAATGACATCGCTTGATTTTGAAATGGTCACTAGGATATGACAATATACAAGTGTTGGAAAAGGCAGACTGACAGTGAGCAGGCAATTCCACTCCTCTATGTGTGATTTTCAGAACAGTTGTGAAAAAAGATGTGCTGGAGTATTACATTTGAGAACACAGAACATTTCCACCTTCTGTTCACATTATTTCTTTGTAAAACTCAAAAAGAAATAACAATAGTGACATTTAGGTGAGTGGTTTAGCTAATACTACAGTTACAAAAATTACATCTTACCTTCACTGGCATGTCTATCTCTGAACACCACTTTGGAATTGGATCCAAACCGTTCCATGTCGTGCACAGAGGAGGCCCGGCGGATACTGCACATGCTCTCTCTGGAGGCGGTTGGTGTAAGACCAGGGATGGATGGAGCTGCAGTGAGCGTGTCCTCTTGGCTCTGATGCTGGGTCTGGGCCACAGCCTGGTCCGGGTATATCCGCTCCCAGGGACTCTTGGGCGAGGAGTGATCCAGAGGCCCGGATATGGGGGTGGAGCAATGGCTGGAGGCAATAAGGGCACGGGTGTCGTTGGCATAGGAGGGGCTGCAGCTCTCACGGGCCGTGGGTAGCTGGTAGTCGTGTGTTGCCACTGAGCCGTCGCTGTGGCGAGGGGAGTCCACCATGACGGCATCAGGGTCTTCCTGGGGCAGAGACTGCTTGCTAATACCCAGAAGAGGTAAGGCAGGAAATCGGAAGCGAAAGAATCTCCCTTTCCCTGAGAACCGAGATAAAACAATTTAAAAAAAATAATCAATGAATTATTCTGCATTAATAATTTATCAAGGTGCAGTAACAACTGTTATCGAAAAGGGGAGAGAATTCACTCAATTATTGTGAAAGGTTGAAAGAGTTGGCATTTCATGTGTTTTGACACCACAAACTGCAGAAAAACACGAGTTGCTTTTAATGAGCCTGTGGGATTACCACTTTCACTGAACTTGTGTTTTCACAGCGCGTTTGCTGCAGAACTTGCTCGGGGACTTCAAGATCCCTGCTGACATCTCATAATTGTTTGCCAATAACACTGAAAACATTGCCAATAATGCCATCTTAAAAAGATCCTGGCAGGGAAAAAAGTAATGCTAGTTACGCCTCGGGCAGTAGCTCAATCTTCAACTTCTTTCAATTATTTATGGAAGAAGACATGTTTCTGTGATGGTACAAAGTCAGAAGTGCATCCAGTAATCAGTGCAGGAGTCTGACTGGTGGCTGAGCTTCTTGAGGATAAAAGATTGTTATTTAATAAGGCGCCATCATTCTGCTGCTGGTAGATACAGTCTGACAAAAATAAACGCATGTAGGCGATAAATTACACATGGGCAAATTTAAAATGGATTTCAAAATTCATGCAAATGTGTCATTAGATGTAGTCACAAAGATCCCACATATGGACTGTAAATGGAGGCCTGCATGTAATAAATCATTCAGTCGGGAACATATGCCATACATATCATGATATCCTGTATCCTGTCCTGTACTAAGTCATTAAGCAATTCCAAAGAAAAAAAAAGAATCTAAAGTATACCCATCTCATGACACGCTGTTTTCTTTTATACTTGCTTGAGCAAACAAGCACTTATGTCATGAGATGTGCTACATATGCACACATCGTGAGGCACAATATGAGATAACAGAAAACAAAATTATTGCTCACGGCTCTGCAGGAAGCAGGGAGCTTCATCTCCCTTCTGTACTGAGGTAAACATGAGGGAATTGCCAATAAGACGCAATTCCAGCAAATCTAAACATTTGCTGGAAATGATCATGTACAGTTTATTAGTCAATCAAAAACTGTCCTTGATTAACACGTCTGAGCAAAGATGCTTCTGCAAACGACTAAATTGCATCCATTTTTGATGCTACACAGATGATCAAAATATCATCTCAGATTTGTTGGTCTACAGATGGTTCCAAAGTAGAAAATCCTATTTACATGCCAAATAGAAAATGCAATACAGGAAAAAAACTATTTATTGGGGGGCTTCCCTCGCACAGGAAAGCCCTCACCCAGCAGTAGTAAGATAACACTGCTCCACTGCGCAAATGAAGCCTTTCAGATTTCTGACGGTTTGAATTACAATGACACCATAACACATTATTGAACGTTAACTCACAAAGAGCTTTGATTTTAATTACTGTGCCTAAAGGATAAACATCCATGCCTCATGCAAATCTCATCATTAGTTGATATAAATTCAGTCACATACAGACGGTATGAATTGACTGTATTATATGTAGCTACATTTATTATTTCTATATTTAAAAAAGTATAACCAGGCACAATTATAGTGCTAGGGACTCACTCTCACCCCCTCTCTTTCACATCAGCAAAAATTTATCAGCAGCTTTACTCAGCCACAGGACCCACAATAGCCCTAGTTGCTATGATACCAGATAGTAATATTTGCATTGAATATTAATTGGCCTCTCAGATCCTCACGCTGGTAGGGTAATGTCTCTGTCAGGTAAGCATGTTGCTGGAGAAAAGAGAAAAATAACGCCTTCATCCTTATAAAACAAGCACGGAAACATCGTCCCTGCATACCTTTGCTCCCTGCTCATGGTTCTGGTGATACAAAAATAAGTCATTTGAACAGAAACGTATTTCACCTAAAGGTTTCTACAGTGGGAACAAAAGCATGTTCCCACTTTGCCTACTAGTGGCTCCTATTAAAGCTTAGCCAATTTATACAGCATTTCTCAAATTTTATACCACACATGAAGAGAATAAAACTATATGTAACTAGTGGATTTCAAATAAAATAACCAAGATGGTCATCAAATAGTTTGGGTATCAGAGTTAAATTTATATCTGCGAGACATCCTCTGAAATGATGCAGTTATGAATTTATAACTGCCTTCCATCTCTTGTAAAAGGGCAGCACCATGTGTTTGAAGTTGGAGAGTAAGAATAAATGAGAACTTCCCTGGCTAATCCCTGTGGCAGCAGAGGTACAGTATGTTAGCAGAGGAGGAAAGACCCTGTTATCAAAACTGCAGATTGGCATCAAATTTGCGGGGATGCCTATGCAGACATTCAGACAGGCAGGAACAAATCTGAAGCCCTGCTTCTTCAGGGTCTGCCTTTTCCGCTTGTGCAATTAGTTGCCATAGATAATTAAAAAGGGGAACATTTGGTACATACATGTCTGCACAAACACACACTAACCGGAAAGCGTATACGTTCACGCCTGGTGTCACAGCGCCTGGGTCTGTACACAAACAGACAACACTTGCTCACACACTCAGCACACGTAGCCCTGCTGTTTTCATCACATGCCCCATGAGGCAACTGCGCTTGTTAGGAGCTTCATCCAATTACAGTCATCTGGAGGTGACCTCTGGTCCTGCAGGCTGCCGCTTTATATGTCAGTAAGCGGAGAAGAAAGAAAGACACAGAAATAAGAAATGGCATCGAGAGCATGTCTGAGAGCACCACAGGGGGACGGCATTATTCAGTATTATACCGACAGCTTGGGGAAAGGGAATGCCCTCCAGAGCTGCTCCAGTAGTTCATCATGCCATTCTGGCAGGCTAACAGTTATAATTGGGCCAGACCTTTGAGATGATGGCAGGCTAACATATCAGCGTCTGCTAAACGCTTGTGTCAACATGCCAAATAAGCTGTGTGGCAGGGACATTGTGCACAGCACCACTGCATGTAGAAGCTGGAGACCAGCACAGCTTATTTTTCTGGAATAGACATGCATTAAACCATCCATCAGAACAATGTTTTGTATTATAATTGACACATGGTGACAATGCAAGCAGAAACTGCTCTTTATACTCACACTGGTCAGCTTTGGATGGTGAGGTCTGGTTGAGCCTCTCCAGCGAGTCACTGCTGCCTTCATCCAAGATGTAATCGAAGTTGAGGATGAACATAATCACCACACCCTCCTCGTTCTTTACAGGGATGATGTGTGTTGCGCACAGGAAGTTGGAACCTAGCCAACAGGAAATTAAAAATGGTTAGAAACGGAAATGTTTGTATGCTTGGTAATTGGAGATCTGGAGCAGTGTTACATGTATGACGTTAAAAAAAACAATCTAAGATGAGCTTTACAAGTCATAAAAATTAAAACATTATTAAGAAATGAGCAGATAAGGTCAAGCTTCTGCAGACACCCAGATATTTTCTAATTAACATTAAGGCAGACTAAGTACCTATTCTAAATATACTATGTAGTGAGGTATTTTCTTTGAAACACGCCAACAAACTAATATTTAGTTACAGGGGACAAAAAAGAAGGAAAAAGTCAGCTGATGATTAGTCTGCAGTGTAAGAGGTAAGAATTTATAGCCAAGTCAGTAATGTCTCATGTCTAAATGCACCTCATTTACATCAAGTGCAGACATAAAGTTAACAGGAATGAGACAAATGCTGTTCATTAACAACAGACAACACGTTATCCAAGCTTCAAATTAAATAACAAATTAAACACTTTATCACCAGATGTAGGCCTCACACACGCATTTTGATTGGCATTCCTAGACATTTGCCAACCTGGTCGAGATGTTGACAAAGCTGGGCCCAAGAAGCCAGGTTTAAAAACTTATTAAGCACATATTAAGGATTTAAAAATTATTTCTGGAAAATGCTCACTCTCGCTTTAGACTTGATATCAACATTAGGATGTTTATAATTCACCCATCTTTTTTTTAGACTGTACTGTATTTAAGCGCATACACAGACAAAAAGACCAAACCATATTCTGTCTCTCTCACTTTCTGGCTTTGAGAAGTCAAGTAATGATATCACAAACCAACTGCTTCACTAGACTGGGGTTTGATTTATATCGGGATGCCCTTGTCCTCTGGGTCTAAGTAGTTAGTTGCCCCTAATTGTATGTCTGTTTCAACCATAAGTGGGTGAAGCTATTAATCCTAATCAGGGGTAGAGCAGGGAACAAAGAGTGTCACACCAAGCCCTGCCCTAAATAACAATATCAATAAGGAAACCCAAGGAATATTTCTTTTACGTTAGTTGTTCAGTGACTCAGATAATCCTCTACAATTATCTGTTTTATTGCCTTTAGAATTATAAACCTTCATTCATTAAAACACAAACTTTTTTTTTTAATTCAGAAGTTCATTCTGATTAAATACAAATTAAATAAGTCAATCTCCCCCTTGTTGCTACACATAATAAACACATTCATATGGCTAAACACACATTTGCACATTCAAGGGTGTGTTCACACAAGATGCAAAGCAGATTCCAAACAAATGTGCACACCTGTGCAGAAACACAATCTCTTCGGTACAAGCCCCACTGCATAGACACACAAATCACATTGTTGTTGTACCCTTGCCTGTAGAATGGATGCAACCCGTAACCCCATCTGTGTGTGTGTGTGTGTTCTAAAAATAAGCCACATGGAAACCAGAGGCATTTATAATTTATATGAGCCAAGTATTGTGTTCTAGAAAGTATGATGGATTGTTTAAACATGATAAAGACTGAGAGAGGGTCTGACGTTTATGTGTGTATAAGGCCTAGAACTGACTGATGAAACACAGATTTACAGAAAAGCTATGAATTTCACCAAAATAGACAGTGGAGACTTGTCTATCATCACATAAAAAAACCTGACATGAAGAGTGAAGTTGAAAACAAGTGAATGTAGGTGTCATCTTACATTTGTATGTAGATTAAGATGGATGCTCATGTAGGAGTTTGAAAGTACTGATGGTGGTAACTGCTGAAAGAAAACAGTAACAATTGTTAAATCCTTACAATACAGTCAAAGACATCATTAAATCACCATGTTTCCAAACTGTCCCACTGCTTTTCACTATCAGCATTCATTGCCAATTCTCTAGATTTTCCTCTCCATCTTTTCCTTCAGCTCCGATTTATTATACACTATACTGCCAAAAGTATTCGCTCACCTGCCTTGACTCGTATATGAACTTAAGTGACATCCCATTCCTAATCCATAGGGTTCAATATGACATCGGTCCACCCTTTGGAGCTATAACAACTTCAACTCTTCTGGGAAGGCTGTCCACAAGATTTAGGAGTGTGTTTATGGGAATTTTTGACCATTCTTCCAGACGCGCATTTGTGAGGTCACACACTGATGTTGGACGAGAAGGCCTGGCTCTCAGTCTCCGCTCTAATTCATCCCAAAGGTGTTCTATCAGGTTGAGGTGAGGACTCTGTGCAGGCCAGTCAAGTTCCTCCACACCAGACTCTGTCATCCATGTCTTTATGGACCTTGCTTTGTGCACTGGTGCACAGTCATGTTGGAAGAGGAAGGGGCCAGCTCCAAACGGTTCCCACAAAATTGGGAGCATGGAATTGTCCAAAATGTCTTGGCATGCTGGAGCATTCAGAGTTCCTTTCACTGGAACAAAGGGGCCAAGCCCAGCTCCTGAAAAACAACCCACACCATAATCCCCCCTCCATCAAACTTTACACTTGGCACAATGCAGTCCAACAAGTATCGTTCTCCTGGCAACCGCCAAACCCAGACTCGTCCATCAGATTGCCAGATGGAGAAGCGTGATTCATCACTCCAGAGAACGCATCTCCACTGCTCTAGAGTCCAGTGGCGGCGTGCTTTACACCACTGCATCTGACGCTTTGCATTGCAATTGGCAATGTATGGCTTGGATGCAGCTGCTCGGCCATGGAAACCCATTCCAGGAAGCTCTCTGCAAACTGTTCTTGAGCTAATCTGAAGGCCACATGAAGTTTGGAGGTCTGTAGCGATTGACTCTGCAGAAAGTTGGCAACCTCTTCGCACTATGTGCCTCAGCATCCGCTGACCCCGCTCCGCCAGTTTACACGGCCGCCCACTTCGTGGCTGAGTTGCTGTTGTTCCCAAACACTTCCACGTTCTTATAATACAGCTGACAGCTAACTGTGGAATATTTAGGAGCGAGGAAATTTCACAACTGGATTTGTTGCACAGGTGGCATCCTATCACAGTTCCACGCTGGAATTCACTGAGCTCCTGAGAACGATCCATTCTTTCACAAATGTTTGTAAAAACAGTCTGCATGCCTAGGGGCTTGATTTTATACACCTGTGGCCATGGAAGTGATTGGAACACCTGACTGTGATTATTTGGATGGGTGACCGAATATTTTTGGCAATATAGTGTATCTGCTGCTATCAGACCTCGTTTATTTTTGTTTTCAGCTGTCCTCTCTCAGCATCCTTGCTTCCCCTACCAGAGGATCCTCTCTAGCTCTCATTTTTTCTCTGGATGTCTCTCTCCCTGAGAAATTAGGTAGCTGTCCAGGTTTGCTGCAGGCAAGGCCACCTGACGTGTTAAAAGTGGACAGATCAAACACATCTCTGCTGCTACTGCAGATGCAAATGTTTTTGCCCGTCTGTCTGCACATCCAGACTCAGCAGAGGGTCAAAGGCAAGCACACACACACACACACACACACACAGAAATATTTATAGTTCTCTGTCTTGTGCACTAAAAGATGGATAAGTACACATAGTTGCACACAGACTGCTGACAGCATTCATTAACAGACTGTTCTCTGTATGACCAAATTTGATAACAAGGCATTACATTCTGGGATGTTACTGATATAGTTCTGCCTCAAACATGGGAAAAGTAAATGCCAAAGAAAAAGGATCTGTATTTTTCAGCATGCAGCAGTTACGGTCCAATGTCAGGTCCAAAGCTTTTAGCTCGACTGGGAATGTGGGTCCTGTGGATTGAAACATTCTCCCCTCGGCTTCATTTCCTCCCTGACGTGGTGCTGCGTACCTGGATTAAAAGGACTACCTGGTAATCTTTTGCTACACAGATGGCTCCGCAGAATGACAGCACAGTATGCTACCAAGGGCAAACACTGAATATGCCAGATCGCAGCATTTAGAAGGGGCTCGCAGGGTTTTTAAACCAAATCTGCACTGTTTAGTGTCAGTTCCTTAAATAACTGCTGCTGCTCTGATGCTTATGGGACTGTAAAGATTAAAAAAGGCCAAATGACTGTCATGCCAATTTATTTTTGGCCTGGATTTCTGTCCTTGTAAATATTTGGATGACTGGTCCGACATGAGACATTACTCATGGAATAAACACAATTACATGCACCGACAGATGGATAAATGGGTGACTACGGCAAAGAAAAAACTAGAAAACAATGATGTGCTAAATAAAAACAAAAAAACAAAAAACAAAAAAAAACTGCCTTTTCACACAGAACAATGTTGTTAGGCCTAAAGTTTTATGGCACAACTCTTGGACGACAAAGCTCAGGTGAGGATATTGTCTGGATACACCGATGTTCCCACAGAGTCGTGCCTTTATTACACAAAGTTATCCAATACCACCCCAGCACGCACGCTTGCACACAAACACACACACTCACGCTGTGCCTCACGTCTCCTCCTTTTCCTTAAGTAATATTAATTACGCTCCATCAGGGTTACATCAGTACAGCCTAATTTAAAACTCAGTGGTAAGCATGCACTCTCTTTGCCTCTCCGCCTCTACCTTTATACCATTAAATTATAACACTAGCTTAATTTCGATTTTAGAAATCTGCATAACAAGATGCTAATTAAAGAAAGTTTTTCATGTTTTTGAAAATATTGACTTTTTGGGTTTGTTTAAATTTTAGATTAGAGAAGATTTTTCATTCCTTTGTGCTCCAATACATTCAGTTTAACTCTTTCATCTTAAACTGTTAATTAGATATACAGGAAAGAAACGAATTAGAAGTCATTTTATGAATCTCACTTCATTATTATATGCTACAGAAAAGGGGAATAATAGTTTAAACATTGCTTAGTGTGTATGCATGTGCTCATAGGTGAGTGCAGTGCAGGAGTTCTGGTTTCAAGATGTTGGAAATTTCATTAGATTCTATTTCCACTATCAATAATTAAGACAATGCTGCTCAATGCCTCTTCATGGTAGCAAGTCGGCTAGAGAGGAGCACTCATATTGATCACTTAAGTGCAATTAATATGCAGTCAGGTCCTTTCCTTCCGTCTCTCTGCCTCCAACTCTCACAAAGACACACACAGAGTTTAACAATGGCTCGCTGGTGCCTGACAGCGGCTGGCACCAGATGGTGGCATGTCCTGATATGCCTCATTCGGAGGGCTCACCGTCATACCTATCACAGTCATTTTAAATTGCAGGCATCATTTTCCTCTGGCCTACAGACTATGTGTATACCTGTGTGTGTGTGTGTGTGTGTGTGTGTGTGTGTGTGTGTGTGTGTGTGTGTGTGTGGTGTGACATAATAATACACCATTTGAAAGGCTACAGTGACCTCCCTTCTTTTTTTTCCTTCTCTTCCAATGTCAAGAGTCCGTATATCAACTGAGACTCGTGGTGTCACTCTTTGACCCCACGTGCACGTCTGAGTGAGGTGCTGCGATTCCATTACCATCTTCCGACGTTACATCAGAAGGTGAGAGGAAAAGGTTGAATGAGATAAAACAGTCATCTAACAAGTCCCTCTATCTGTTCAACCTTGTATAATTTACAGAAGTATTAGTTCAAGTATTTTTCTGGCTATAACATGTGAAACAAGACAGTTAAGACTTGTTTTTATGAGAATTGACCTTTCAGAGGTTGAAAAGCTTATTTGTACCTTCTATTCCAGTGAAATTTGATCCCTTCCCCTTGTAAGAGCTGTTTAATTCTCTAATCCAGGAAGGAGAGCACAGCTTTATCCCTAAGGATACAATATCATCGGCAGCAGTGTGCTGAGCTGATGGTTCTATAACCCCAAGGGTCACATGTCAAATCACTGCAACATATCTGGTCTATGGCCATGCTGCTGAAAATGTCCACAAGGAACACACATTCACCTCTTTTTTAAAACTGTGGAATGTAAACAACATCCCTCAAGATATGAGCCTCTGTGTGTGTCACGTGGCAGTAACAGCTTTAATGCACAGAATCAGGTAATCTATAGACGCTACAAGCCAATACCAATACCTCTGCAGCTCCTTGATCAATTACAAGACAGCTAAATCTCGTTTGATCCTTCCTTAAAGATGTGAGCGTCATCATTAAGTGAGACAACCAGTCAGACCATAAAATTCATTCGTTCACTCTGGGCATCGGCTCTGAAACACTACAAGCCAGCAAACACTGACTTTAAACAGGAGTTGAAGCACCAGTAAAGGTTGCTTCCATCATCAGGAGGTAACACTTCTCATTGTTGCTGCAACAGACCACTAAATGATCAAATGACAAGACATCTGAGTGGACCCGAAGCCAGGCGGAGGATTTATTTTTCCCAATTAGGGTTTGATTTCATTCCTGGAGTCATCCTACCTTCTTAAATTAGTTTAGGCTAGATTACTTTTGTACTTAAATCTCTTACAGGACTCACACAGCATCTTTAAAATGCAGATATGTACACTGCAGCTTTGCTCCAACCTTTAATTTTATCGTATCCTAATTGGAACAATCGGTTTTAATTGTGTTTTTATAATGTCCTATCCTTCTTATTATTTTTTATTTTTTTCTAAAGTCTTTCTAGTATTTATCTCTTAGTGTATGCTGCTGGTGAAACACTACAATTTCCCCATTGTGAGATAAATAAACATATTCTTCTTCTTCTATAAGATTTCTCCATGTAGAACTGATAACAACAAAAGCCTTTCTCTCTTAAGCTTGGTTAAATTAAAACTTTGTGTATTCTGTGGCCTTGTTATATCAGGACTGTAAAGCTGCTGAGTTAATGGAGAAATTCATGCAATAACAGAAAGAACTATATACCAGGAACAATCTGTGTAAGGCTCGGGGCACCATACGGCCTCGCTGCTAAAGGTTATCTGGGGGAGCATGGTGCGTGATGGAAGGCTCTGCGGACCCTGTCAAACATCAAGCTGTGACCATGCCTGAAATACGCCGTTTATCATTATGAATGGGAAGAGGAAAAAGGGCTTGACAGATGGCACAAACAAGCAAGAAACAACAACGCAAAGTGCCTCGACTAGATGGTGTTGGAAAATCAAAGTTAACTTTTGTAACTTTGAGCATTTAACTTTTTTATATTACTGAACATTATTTTCGCTTTTTAATTGGTTCAGAATATAAAGCAAAGAAAATGATATTGAAAAGTAACTTCAATACTCTTTAGGTATTGAAGTCTACTCTGGCCTACCTGCTTCTATGCGAGCAAGCACTTCTGCTTGTGTTTGCTCTTGGTTTAGTCAAGGATATGATTTATTGGTCATCGGGAATATTTAGAACATGAAGATAGATTAGTATCATGCCAGGATTTTATCCAGGGTCATTTCTGATCATTCCATCAAGCCATACATCAGGATGCATGACAGAAAGCTGCAGAATTCATACAGTATCCATACACCTTCACAGAACAGCCACAGATGTCGCGTGTGAAAGACTGGCACTGTTTATTTCTGTCTCCCTTTGTCAAAAAGTACTCTGATATGACAAAAACAACACTTTGCAGAACCTCGCAAAACCAGAAGCTTTAAAGTATTCTGTTACCTGGGTTACCTGTTTTAGCTGTGAAATTTAAGAGTGAAAATGAATTGAAGATCATTTGAATTACAGTAGGGTGGGAGGGGACTAATCATTCACGGACAGCTGTTCATTCACACACGTGCTCATATTCCGTATGCGAAACGCAGTACCGCAGGGATCACAATGACATTCTCAAAAATATGTCTACCTTATATATATCTACCTTAGTGGGGTGGAGGTTTAATGTTTTCCAACTGCATTTGTGACACAATACATCTTAACAACACGATGTAAATAACCTTGCAGAATAACCCAGCCCCTGGTGTCTTTCACACGCCAGCTGAATGAAGGATACCTTTTGTACACAGAGCTGCACGGCTGCTGGGAGAGGGTGAGAACAGAGGGGCCACCTTAACAAGATGGGAAAGGGTAGAGACAGGGGAGGGGGGAGCTGCAGAGTGAAGCGTTCACGTCACTGTGTGCTGGGGGAGGGGGCTGTCAGGCTGTTGATGGTCTGGTTGTGGTGATACCAGTACATACTGACACCACGTGAAGGCTTACCCTATAGATGCTACATCAGAAAGGGCTATATTTATGGCATCCTATTAGGCCAAGGCCTTTCTAATTGATATTATAATTACAAAATCAAGCTTCAACTACTGGCTATAGATTAACTATTAATCTGGTAAATAAATGCTGTAACAGCAGATCAGAAAAGGGTGTAGATCAAACCTCAGAATCGTGATAAATACTGGGTTTCAACACAAACTGAGCAGGCACAGCTGTTGAAGAATTGCACGTGTGATTCTTTCAAAATCTTAAATGACCTGTAAATGCAGGGTCAAGAAAAGTCCATTCCTTTCAGCGCTGCTGTTCTTTTTAATGTCATCCTATAGCCTTACTGGGGTGAAATCCTGTCAGAAGGAATTCTTTATTAATCTAAATGGCATTGTTGAAATTCTACACAAATCAAGACGATCGTAGCACTTTGCAATAAAATGCTGTAAATTAATGTCATTCATTTTTATTTGCAGGATGGTTCTGCATTTTTGCCAGCAAGGTTTGCAGGTTATAAAGAAAAATGGATGTTCTGTCCTCAACAGAGTTTTCAATAAGATATGAATGAATGCATATTTTAGGGAGCAAATGTCAGTTTACTATGATAGCTCATTAGGCAGTTGTAGCTTAACCTTTCAGATTAAGAGAGGAAAAAAATATTGCAAAGATCAACTGTGATGGAGAGGCTTTTCTTTTCATTACTTAAAATATTTCACTGTTGCAAAAATTAAACAAAAAAAAGGTAATTTTAATCAGGTTGCAGATTTTATTCTGGTAAGGATGTTAATACAAATATTTTGTATTAACATAAAGATATAGATCAACACTCTTTAGCTGCCAGAGAAACATTATGTTGTATTTTCATAGCGATAGGAAGGTGATGGTGAGGTGAATGGTATATTTGCCTGCTTCAAACATGCAGATTCAGTGACAGTAATAATAAAACATAGCCATTTTTACATTCTTCCGCTTTGTTTTCTGCGTTAGACACAACTGTGCTTTTCCCATAAGTGAGTAATCATGCAATGTAGAGCCTCTCCTCTTTTGCAGATGCCATTGAAGAGGGCCATTATAAATTAGATCCTCTGTGAGCAATGAATGCAGAGGAAATTTAAGCTCTGCCTGCAACACAAATGCGTCCATCAGTCAGTTCAGACAGAGTTGGGGGCTTGCTCATTACGCTGCTTTCTCTAAGGCTCATGAGGACTGATGAGATATGCTGGACAGCCTTAATCAAAGTTACACACCATTTACTCAGCCTTTATTTCAACCTATTTCCCTGATTGCAGCTTTCTGTGTCCTGTGTGTCCATCCTCACCCACACCCTCCTTTGGAGGCAAACGGGGTTTCAGTCAGAAGCAAAGCCATTCATAATTTAAACTGCTCTCAAGATACTGGATTCGGGAGGGCCTTCCCTCAATGGAAGAAGCAATCCGATGTTCAGCTTCACCTGATTTATTTCTTTCTGACAACTTAATTTACACCCTCTTGCCTGTTCACTCAGTCCATTCCTCACAGCCCCCCCCGCCCCCAAATGTCAAACTCAGTTTTAGAATAAATGCCACCTCTTACAACCAGCACAGTGTACATCTGTTTTTCCCTGTGTTGTTATTTCATTCCCTGCCTCTTTTTAGGAAGATCCTCCAGACAAGCGATACACAGTGTCCTCTCAAAACAAAGCTGAACCTGGGCATTCAGGAGGATGCAGGTAAAACTGAATACGAGCTTATCTTGTTTGCACAGCTGAAGATGTGCCAGAATTGATTAAATGGAGAATGGCTTCCACTCCAGAGTTACACTCCAGCCACAAGCGTCCTCGGTGACATCACCAGCCCTCATTATGTGAGGCTTAGGCTCACTCAGGCCCGTCATGCACAAATCTAACAGTTTTGTGAAAGCTTTTCATATTACATGCACCCACATGAGCAAAAGCTGTGCTGCAGGCATCTGAGTGAGACATCTTAGAGTAGTTCAAATTTAATTTCAGTTGTTGAGATGCTATAGCTGTCGGCATTGTTATTACTGTCTCAGTGATACAAGGTTAAAACTGCACCCAGGGTGATGATGTTTCAGCCAATATTAAAGAATAGCCTAACCTTTAGCGTCATTTCACTTGAAATCAGTCTGACAGTTTCAGAAAACTTAACAAAAAAGTTTGATAGGCCAAAATATGGATTTGCTTCCATTTTTTTGTTTTCCTGCTTCTTCTGTAGCGTTTCATTGTTTTTTTGTAGATTCTATCCTCTCTTGAAATTGCCATATATTTGCAGAATGTCTTAATGGGGTCATCTGGTTGTATCTTGTAAAGAAAATACGTCATATCTAAAACAAAAAAGGAAATTTACAAAGGGTTTTTACTGTGATTCTTAATAGGTAGCATCCCAGTCTCCAGCTCGAAGCATTTTTATGGTTTTAATTTTTCATTTTAAAAGGCAAGAAAATAAAGTGCATCATCTCAGGAAGTATCAGTGAAGCACAACCAACTTTACTCCATTTATAGCCTGATATTTTCATTCTCATGCCATTTTTAAATTTATAAAAAAGTAAAAAAATAAATAAAGTTCTAAATTTATGGATTCCTTAATAAACCACATACATCGCTGGTGCTGCAGTTAAACAATGTTCTGTGGAAATGAAAGGCAAGCTGTGACAGTTCCTTTGTCACTGAAGATGTAGTTTCACTGGCCCCATGCAGCTCTGTACCGGATGGTACTTGTGTACAATATGCCTTATTTCATGGAACAGTTTTCCATGAACTGGACAATCACTGCTTTATTGTCTAAATACAATGATTGTGGGGGGTTCGCATTAAGGTTACTTTATTTTTTTTCCCAATTGGTTTTGTTGCTTTTTAAGAAATTCACACATGTGATTTGCTCATCACAGGAGCAGCAAAGTGAGCAATATTCACATGATGATTCATTTGTGGACAGTAAGACAATTGGTTTTGTACCTTACATAATGAAATCACACGGTGGATTAGACTGGATTAAACGTCTGCCTCTTTGAAGACAGCATTCTTTGCTGCAGAGGTCACAGAGATGTGAGCGCTGAAAGGCACATATGGGAGGGTACAACTCATAAACCACTAACAGTATGCCAGAGATTGTGCTGACGAACAGTAGAATCTCCTTTATGGACCGTAAAGGACAGTGGGAAAAGCACTTATGCCGACCGTTGGTCTGGAGATTAAATAGAAAACTTTCTCAGAGAGACTCCAGAGGTCCAGCATGAGGAGACCAGCCAGTCCGCTGCAATGAAATTTCTCTGAAATTTCGATGCAAGGCAGATGAGTTACAGCCTGAGGGCAGGATATGTGGGAGCAGACATACAGAAATGGTTGTGTGCAATCCCGTCCTTCCTCTGAGTTTAGAATTTTAAAAAAATACAGCATTTAATTGTCACTGGACTGAGGTTAACAAAGACTCATAACTCATGTAAAAGGATAATCTCCGGTGATTAACCGCCTGGCCATTGCTGTGTTAGAACAGGTGGATGACCTTCCCTGGAGAAATTCAGGTCAGGTGAAAGGAAAACACAGAGGTAATTAGAGGCACAAAATACAGAATGGTAATGAGACCTTTCCCCTTGCTGCAGGGTCCGACAGTCAGGAGTCCTCGAGCTCCTTTATGCAAGTCTCCCATGGGCCAGCCGGTGGAGGGAGGGCATTGATTTTCCCTCTTCGATGCAACGGTTTTGAAGATCAATGCAACATGAAGGTATTTGTGTCCTCATTAAAGCTGTTTGCTCAGCAAATCAATGGCGTCTGAAGACCCAGCTTGGTTTTAGTTGGCATCAGGCCAGCCTAAAGAGGCGTTCCACCCGTTAAAATGATGTAAACAGATCCCTATGCTGATTGTATAGTGGAAATATACTGTGAAGTTTGTATCCTTCACCCAAAAGTTAAGATACTATAGTATCAGACGTGAAAAAAAAACAAAAAACTTATGGTTCGTAATGTTTTATAGCTGTCAAACTATTTTGTTAGGTTAATTAGTTTCACACATTCCCAAAAGACGACTTCATCGTGTTTCTTGCTGTTCACTAATGAATCAGCTAATTAACATCTCCTACACACTGATTTTAATCATACTTTCAAAGGACATACCCAGAAAGTCCACCAAAGGTCTATGTGAATATGCAATATATGTCCTACCAGCATACTTTAAAACAACTCTATGTCCTTGTTGGACAATCAAGCAATGGCAAACTAGACACTTTTAGAAGTCTTGATGTTATCACATGACGTCTTACTAACATCTTATCAGAACACAGAAACGTTCCCACACATGCCAGCAGCAGAACCAGAAACAAAACTCCCTCAATATTCTCTTTTGATGTCCGTGTGTGTGTGAGAGAGAGAAAGCGAGAAAGAGAGAGAGTGTGTGTGTGTGTGTTACAACACAGCACTTTCCCAAAATAACTACCCGATACCAAAAGCAACTGGAGCAAAGGCAAGCAGAGTTACATATGCCTTCATATATAGTGGAGAACATCAGCTGCCGACAACAGGCAGAGGCAGGAGCTGTTCTGAGGCTGTCTGAGGGCTTGTTGTGGGGGCAGCTTTGCCTTGATAAATTGTAACTTGAGTGGTAAGCCCACAAATTCCTCATTTCCCCAGTGATTCCTTGTTTTACGTTGATTTTTTTTTTATATGTCTTTTCTTAAAGCATACTTAGTAATCTAGCAAATGAGTCAGGGTTAAATACAAAACACCTGCCAATGTAATACATTTATTTAAATAAACAAATTATAATGATTTTCAAATACTCCTATATCTGTAATTATAACAACTTTAACCTATCTTCCCTGTTTGACTGGGTTATATAACTAGAAACACTGCTGTGCTCACAGTCTCCGCAAACAGAGCAGCTCTGACACTTTGCATATAAAACTTGCTGCTGCTGCTGCTGTTGTTGCAGCTCACCATGGTGTGCTCAGTCAAATTATAAATCAATTTATCTGTGTACGAACACACTGATTGGGCAGGCAATCATAGTAGGGGTAGGAGATTGTCAAATGGTGTGGTTGCTCTCTCCAGACAGAAGGAAAACTTCTGGTGAAACCAATCTTGTGGTGACAGCTGTGGCCACGTAGTGCTTGTTTTCCTACTGGTAAGCTCGTGGCTTGCAGTGGGTTTATCCTGATAAGCGTCACAAATCCACAATGGAAAATATACACTGCGAGTCTTTGTTTTTACAGAAGCCATATCAACTACGTATTAAATCTGTTTAATCATCCAAACGTAACACCTTGCGGCAAATCGAATTTAAAGGTTTGAAAAAAGCAAAAAAAAGATAAAACCATGCAATTTTATAGTGCAATAATTAATTACGGAAGGAGTAAATTATGTGTAACATATTGACACGGAGAGGCCAGAGGTTAAAGAACAAAAATATGTTGAGTATCTCATTCTGCCTAGTCCAACAACTATTCCATTTGTGCAGCTTTCACCGCTGATCCAACACATCAGTGCCTCCAACAAAGAATCGTTTGCAACTGTTCCACCTGATCAAAAGCACTCCTCTGGGATTTTACATACCTGTCCGCATGTGAATTCCAAAAAAAAACAAGCAATCTTTTAAAGGCCACACAGTAACGGTGGATGCAGAGTTGTTACGCATCAACCATAAATGCCTGTAAGTGACCACGAGATCAATTCTGACCCTTTGATAAGTTTTAGCTCCATGTTCCTCATAAATCACTGAGAGGATTTTCCCCTGTGTACTCCTTAACCAGAGATGGAGAGTTTGTCGTTAGGTGTGATTCATTCAGGTAAGAGCCAACTTTACAGGTCTACAGCCCTTTCAGCCACATTAAAACAGACTGCTGCAAAGTCCTGAACATGCGGCACCCCTGAGGCCCAGTGTGGATGATTGATTTTTTATTTGATTTAATATGACGGACAACCTCCAGTATAAGTAATCACTGGCAATCACATCTGATGCCTTTGCTGCGCAAGAATATAAATGTAGCCACTAACAAATTGGAATCATCCCCGACACGGAGCTTGAAATCAATTCATCCACACTGGTATCCCAGTGAAACCTCACCAGCTCCTGAGCAAGGAAGCCTGGTCAACTGAAAACACGTGCCATTGTTAGAGGTCAACACATGAACTTTGCCTGAACCTGCACACTTTGCAAGACTACTTAAACATTCACACTGGAGCTTCCCTTGTAATTTGTCAAAAACAACATCAGCTGTCTCGCAAGGACGTGACCTGCATGCAATCTACACACAGCAGTAGATCATCTACCCTATGGAAAAGCAATATGGAGATAGTCACAGGCAAATGTCAGCTCTCTGAGCATTTACAGGGTATTAAAATGCTTATCGCAATGAATGCAGAGGGCATGAGTGTAGACAACTGTGCCATTAGAAACTATGCTCCTTTGCAGATGAGAAAAGAAGGGCCTGCCTATCTTCACTCTAGCCTTTAGGGAAATGAGCTACATCCTTCCCTGGGTGCCCTATCCAGCACAGGCTAATGAACATCACTCCCAGCCACCCAGCACCTACATCATTTCAAAACTGGACTTAGCAAAGAAACCTTTGCAGCTGTCCGTCCCCCCGCAGGGTTCCAAATGGGTGCACTCACTGATTTGCTGCTACAGAATGTTCCAGATAACATTTAGTCAAAACTAAAAATGACTCAGGTTGTACCAACATGTGTAAAAGCACAACAGTGTTGCGTAGTTTGGGTTGTGCTCTTGTAGGGAGCATAAACAAGTGTTTCATCTGGTGGTGGAAAAAAGACCAAACAATGCTGCTGTCTGCGCTCAGTCAGCGTGCATTTTGAAAGCAGCCCACTGCAGCAGGTTCATGTCATGTGATCTTCATGCGACCCCAGGCCACAGCACTCACCATCCTTGCGGTGGTAGGTGATCTCCACCTTGCGTTCCTCTGAGCCCAGCAGCGCCTGGGCCACCTGCGCCACTGCGTGCCGGTTGGTGAACTGGCCGTGTAAAAAGTCACAGGTACATGGCTTCTGCATGACATCCGGCCTGGAAAAGCCCGTCATCTCACAGAAGCCGTCATTACAGTAGATAATAGCACAGTTCTGCACCCGGGCATTGGCTATGATGAATTTCTTATCTGTGGAGAGATAAATTGAAAATTGGGGGATAAAGAGAATTAATGTAAGTGTGGAAAGATATCTCAGAAAAACACAACTAAAAAAAATGAATCATTAAATGAAAGGTAAGAACTGTGCATTTAGTCAAACAATGCCTACATCAAACATGGAAAAGAGAAGCACTCCATCAAAATATAAAATAAACTGTACGCATGCATGTAATTAACTTATATTCCATGCTTAAATAACAAGCACTTAACAGCTATGGTAAATATACTGGGTGAGTAATTTTAATGTTATTCATGAACTACAAGGATTTTTTTCAAATATTCAGGTCTGCAATTCTCGAATTCTGGCACAAAGTGATGTTTTTTTAAATGGATTTCTGGTACTCCATGCCGCCACACATCACTGCAAGTAATCCTTAAACACTGAACAAGACTGGAGGAATGCAGGTAGAGGAGATGAAAGTGATGAGATCTTTTTAATCCCTTTTTTAAATAATTGCTCTTTCTGTTGGAGCAGAGCACCACATGGCTATTGCACGATAAGATATCAGCAAAATTGACTTTGCATGGGCAATGAACACAGATTTATTAAAATGAGAGACTTTAAATGTATGACAAGGCTCTTGGTGGGGATGGTGGGTCGAATCCCTAACAGTCAACACGCATCACTACAGACACAAAAGCAAGGCACCAGTGAAAATCATACTCACTTTGTCCTTCGAATTTCCTAATAATTACTCCCAAAAATGTGTTTTGTGGCGCAACATGCCCCCTCCGAACAGGCATGGTTCCCCTCTAAAAATTGTGATTAAAAAAATCTTTGGCTGCCCAAGTGAGAGCAAGCCGGTCCTCCGTCAAGTTATTGCGGGTGTCAACCAAAACCAAAGGGACTCCCCGTTTTCTTTGTCACCAGTCAGTCATCCTCGGAGGAAAATCTGCCCCCTTCTGCTTTTGCGTTTCCTCCCCCGACCCCCCGTGTTTCCCTTATTTCAACTCCGATGAGTCCCCGGTTGAGCGCATCGCAGAGGCTTCCGTGCGCTCCTCGCCGATGTGAAGCAGAAAAGAAAGGAGTCGGTAAACGACAGTTTAACCAACATTTCACCGTCGCTCTTCGAAAGCACCGTGTGTGTGTGCGGTCCTATTGTTGTGAGAGGAAGACTGATGGTCTCCGAGACCAATGGCTGGGAGCCTGACAGTGCCGACACCGTGAAGGGAAAAACCCACATGGATGCGCAGACAAAGCGGCTGGAGAGAGAGAGCGAGAGGGGCAGGGCAGGCTGGTATCCGATTACTTCTGTAACGTGTACCAGAGCCGCCTGCTCAATCTTTGCTTCTGATGGGTTGCAATTACCCGTGTAGCTAATATTAAGTGCCTTGCGACTCAATTTCAGGCGTAATTATCGCGGCGCTGGCGTTTCTTTATTAACCACCTGCATCAAATATCACGCCGAGGCTAAATTAATTTAGCTTAGTAAGGCTAGCTAGCTTAAGACTTAGCCTGGTCTCTATTTTGATTTTTATGACGCAGAGAAACAGCTTAACTCTACAGACCACAAAAAAACCCCCAAAAAAAACAAGAAGAATACATGACATAAAGCGCGACAGCAAAAACATACAATGTCTTACTTTTGGCACCTTTATCGTTGTTGGGGACCCACTCCTGCAGGGGGTGTGTCTGGGCATCACATCCAGGTGCGTCACCTGTCTGAGTCAAACTTTGCGCCGCTGCTTGTTGAAAGCTGGCCTCGAGTATTTTTGATTTCGATAAATTGTTTAAATGAAATGTAACAGTGCTTCACTAGCAATGGAAGTTTACAAAAGCAGGCGCTGGCCATGGTGCTGCTAAAGAATCTCACTTTGGGAGATGAACGTAACTTTTTGGACGTTTTCTGGAGTTCACAGCGGAAAGACACATCAACAGAAAATAGTGCCTTCTGCGCGTTGCGTATAAGAACGTCATCTATAACACATATTTGCATTTTGATCTTAACAGTGATAGAGGAACTGCAGAGACATCCGCTGTCAATCCGAGGTTTCATTCTATTTATACTACCAAACTGAAAACTGAAGGATTGAATGGACACTGGCATGAATATAAAACCCTAGAATGATCACATTCAGGCCAACTGAAAGAACAGGGCCAAACAACATACACAATGTCTATGTTGATGTAGTGTCTCACTTTCAGACAAATATGTACAACCTGGGTCTACTGAAGCATCTGTGCTGCTTACATGAGTTGTCTGTCCATCTGGCCCACTGAGAAAAGGATTCAGTGGTGTGAGGGGGATGGAGAGGACGTGGCATATGCTCCTTTATGACCTCTTGATTCAACAGGAACTGCAGTAGGTTCCTTGTGAAGCAGCAGCCTTTGTCATGTGGATATGTTATATTTTGCCCTGCAGCCAGGCTACCAGCTCCTGCAGCATATTTCTGGATGCTAACCTGCATTTTAAAGCACATTCACCACACCTCTTTTTCTTTCTTTCATTTTTTTTCCCCCAACATTGAAGGTTAGGCCTGCCCCTAAGTAAGGGGTAAGGGCTAAGTAATAGCCACATTTAGGCGTGGCAGCATGCATATATATATATAATTGTAAGTGCATTTAGGATGTGAACTGCAGACAGGCCTGTTTGTGTGGAAAGCCCACCACAGCTTAATTTAATTAAATATTAATTATGTTTTTAGTTGCAAGACAAAGGCAGTGGGGAGGCTCACATCCTGGACTGGAGCCACACAGAATTAATAATAATATACAGAGCTGAAACCTACAGGTCCATTTCCATTCATAATTCCATTTTCCATCCCATTCATCATTAAAATGAACAGAGATGCAGCCTATTCAATGGTAATCTCTCTCTGATGAATACAGAGACATTTTCTGTTTTATTTTAAGGGAATGCAGTACCACAACTGAGTTGAGGGGGATTTTGTTATCTGCAGTAACCAGAGTGGCAACGATGGTGTTAGCGGTTAGTTGCAATCGCCACCATGATTCAGCCACTCAAGCAGCTACAGACTTTTACTCTTTAGCCCACCTCAAACCTCTACATGTCCATTTATTGCAGAGGGCCTTTGCCAATATTTCTCCACCAGAGTAAATTTAAAAGACTGCTGCTAAACTTTAAAAAATGTTATATATAAGGATTAATAGAAAAATATATACAACTAAATGCTAAACCTTCCCAGTAACGGATGAGTTACCGTGTTAAGCATATATATCATATATAGTCATGAAAGAAATGTGAGATAAAATTCTGTCAATTCTGGCGTCAGTAGTGCGGTAAAACGCTAATTGCATCTTATGCGATGTCATTAATGCAGTGCTGATAGCAAGTGAAGCTCCTCTGTTTATACGGACAGATTTTCACAGATAAAGCGATTAAACTGTCTTTACTTCCTGTTAATCTGAATGATTACTCTTCTATTTATTCTCTTTATGAGACCGCACCGATGCTGGCTGGATTTATGAGTCAATGTAAGGGAAAGACATTACTTTTTACGCCAATAAAGCTGTTAAGGCTGTAATGAATAATTAAGCGCTAATTCAACAATGCTAAAAGAATTTGGCTCCTGGAGGAAAAATATCAGGTGTTTCTAAAGTAAAGCAACGGGGAGGTATTAACTGTGCTTATGAGTTCAGCTCATTCTATTAAGCGTAACCAAGAGATTATTTCTATTGAGCTGAAATGCTAAGACCCTTTGCCTCTTGGGAAATACTGTGTGCCAAATGACTTACTTTGTCAGCAAAGCTTTGCCCAACAATTTTATGGTTAAATGAATCCATGCGGCGCGTTGCTGCAACTGTAATAACGAGGTAAGTGTTGTCGTAGAAGCTCGGTTAAGAGTGGAGGTGATCATTATACTGCTGCTAAAGTGGTGTAGCTGGTAAGCTAATGGATAAGATATCATCAAGCTCAAAGACAACCAGTGCCATGGTTAGTCTTGATCATATTCTCCCCATGACCAGTTGTACATCTGTTGTTTAAATACATTTGTTAAAAGGCTGCTTTGCGTTGATTTTGGGCAACAGGAGGTAAAAGAGTCTACAGTGCATCATATTACTAGTCTAGCTATGCATTTGCTGTGCAACACTGAATATAATATCATAAAAATGAAATGTACAGCTAAAGTTACCACTAACTTTGTCATTCTCAAGGTTTCTCAAATATAACTTTAGGTGTTTTTACAAGGACGCATATCTTTGGATTTAGGGGTGTAGCTGTTAGCTCTGAAATGATGGAGAAGAAACTGCCACTTTATAACTGCTGAGTCAGCCGGGGGATGATTGCAACTATGCCCTCCAGGACGATCACCATCATTATGATGTATCGGAGAAAGAAGAAATAGTCATTACTTAGAGTTACCTTGCCCTGGGTCCTGTTAATTAGACAGACTAATGACTGATGCGACTGACTCTTAGCAGGTTGGCACTTTCCACTGAGCCAGACTCACCAGTGCAGGTGGTCAAAAACATACACAGATATCAGAAAGTGTGAGGAACGCTGTCCCCCAGCCTGTGTACAACACCTTTGGACAGCAGACATCCATCTTGCTGAGTGGTCTGAGTGGTCAAGGAGCCCTGGCAGACACTGGTTTCAATCAGCAGAATCTCCCATAAGTCTCCGCTGGCAGCACTAGATCACTTCAAACTAGGAACGTCAGCCTCCATTCATTTCATGTGACACGGAAGTGAAAGGTTTGGACCTACGCAGGGTTCATTCTCCAGATTTCACGAGTCTACAAAAGCTAACATGGTTAATTACATGTGCTGCCAAAAACAGCGATGATTTCCCCCGGTGCATGTATAGGATTTCTTTTGCTGTGATGCATTTCCCTGACCTCAGTCCACGATGGAGGCTCAGCGTGCTGCAGCATATGCAGCCGTCATTAAATGAGTCACCTGTGGATTAATCCAATCAAATTCAGCTCATTCATGCGTGGCACGGAACATATAACAGGTGCAGATTGTGAAGTTTTGAGTGTTTGTATGCATTCGGAGCACCTCTCCAAGTCATTACTTTGGCTAACAAAAGGTTTTCAAAGAAATGACTCTGCATTACATGTGCTTAAGTCGAAGAGAAGATCCATCTTAATGTTAGAATTATGTATTTGTGAGCTTGTATATGTGAGCTAGAAAAGAGCACAAGGTGGAAAACTAAAAAAAGAAATCAAGATTCCCGTCATAAATCTACACTCACTGCCTCAATTTTAGGAAACTATAAGCACATATAACTGCATTTTCGTGTTCTAGCATGGACATAATCCAATGTCACACCACCCATCCATTAGCTACTCATACGTCTCATTCATTAAAAACCAATGTGATGTCTGTAGTAAATGAAAAGTCAGGCGATAAAGTGAGGATTTATACTTTTTAGAGTCAATGGAATGTCTGCACATTTTTATTCCAACCTTCAGATGGAATATTTTTCTGAAAATGACAAATGAAAAAGAGGGGACTCAGTGTCAGAAGATTTACTGTATTCCAGCTGCTGCAGCAATCTGTATCAGACAGACACCGGAGCCGAGAGCCAAAAACCCAGCGGTGAAAAAGTCAGCAGCTCGTCAAAATCAACACGCTGCATCCTTTGGGTTTTAGTGTCCCTCTGAAGAAAGACAGTTCGGTGTGGGCCGAGCCAACGCTTTTACAGCGGCCACAAAACCAAATCACGCCAGTGTTGGTGATTCAAATCTAAATAAGCAGCGCCGGTGGTGTCATAATGGTGCCACTTGGTGCACGTGCCCAGGAGAAAATAAATTGGCCTCTACATTAATCCCCCGACCAGTATCTGCCTCCCTGGTGCTGCCACTGCTGCCGGGAGTGCTCGTGAAGGAGAATATCTCTCTATAAGCCGGAGTCTATCGACTGGACGACTCCATTCATTTCTAGCTTAATCTTTAGTGTGTGAAGCAATTTAGATGGAACAGCCAGGCCGTGGCCCCTAATCCAGGGATCATTCTGGGCCAAATGGGTGCCTGTATCCATGAATGGACTCAGGTTCTCTCCATTCTCTGTTTGTTTGGTTCTGCCTCTGCTTTTGTTGACCCTCCATCTCTGTGTAGCTGCAATCTGGAGGCCATTTAAAAATAACAGGGAAACGCTACTGTAAGAGATGACGGCTGAATGAAGGGTTACACAGGGACATGTAGAGATGAAGGAAAAACCTTGACTGCTTGGACTTTTTGTCCTCTCTGCAGTCTAACAATGCCAGAGACCTTTTCCAGGAGGCCCCAGATAAATGTGTCGCCTTTACTCATCTGTTGTGCTATCTTCTGAAAGCCGGACAGTTCAGCCTCTCAGTTCATGGGAAGTATGTGCCATGGATACAGTGCTAGCGTGTCAGTGATAACCCGCACGTCACTTCAAGATACTGCCGGCAGGTCGCTGCAACCCGCAGCTTTGTCTTCTGTCAGTGTCGCCATCACGGCTAAATGCCTTTGACTGCACAGCTCATCACCAAGCAGAGGTGTTCGCCCAGAGATGTATCACCCCGTGCACGCCCCCGTCCCTTTACTCCTCTGCTCAAGGTGCCAAAGAGGAGTGACCCAGGGCGGGGTGTGTCTGGAGCCGTGTCCCTGTCCTTGTAAGAACAGATTTGAATTACAGACCATTGGAGGGAGGTCAGTCTGGCGTACGGGCCCTCTTTATGGAGCTGTGACCAGGGCCAGGTTATTCTGTTGGAAGGCTCAAGGGCAGAAACTGGCTGTTTGGGCCATGCTGGATCCAGCTTTTCATCAGAGCCCAATGGCCCAGGAGTCAACTTTGTGCTTCGATTTGCTTGGGGCCACATAGCGTATCAGCATCTCAGTATGTGTGTTAAAACCAGAGAGTTGCTGTGATTTCGCTGTGTGTATTCCCTTCAGCTACTGCTGCTTTCTCAGCAGTCGACACATTGAACATGTTTATGTTCTATGTTCTAATTCTTTAGTGTCAACCCTGCGGAGAGCTGCAGGTAACATGCTCCAGCCTCCAGCCATCCTACATAGCAAAGACGATGGCAAACGCAAATTAGGACTTCTTTTTTATTTGACAAAATGACAAAGCTGACACTTTTGGATGAATACAAGTTTAAAAATAAATATTGCTTTTGCTTTTTTGGCACAGATGCTAGGGCTCGTATTAGTTTCTTGTGCCAGCTCCTTCCACCAAGCCAGCACTCAGCTCTGTTTCTGCATTTAGCATTACTCTGTCCTGCTAAGAGACCCTGGTGAGATGCAAGGAAAGCTTTGCAGATGCCAACAGTGTCAGAGCGCCTCGCTCCGTCTTCTCACACTCAGCTTGTCCTGTAACCATGTTTGCACTTGAGATTTGCACACCTATGTTTGTAATTAAATGAAGCGCTGATTGCAGATGGTGACAGTTGAATCTATTTACGAGAGCAGCTGGATGTTCCTCCCATTACGCCAGTGCAAACAAGTTACATGAATCATCTGGCAACAGCAGTGAGTTGCTAAGGAACGACACCCTGACGAGGCCTTTTGGAAATCTCAACCATTTAACACCGAGATACTCCTTCATTAATATCTGCAGAATCTAACTGAATTATTTATATTCCTCTTTACGCAAAGTCGTCACAGCACCATTTTCCTCCATAAATCCTTTTTAATTACACTTTATCTGGCATGCTTTTAAACGTTTAACAATTCATGACTGAAAAATCCAGATGAATAAAATAAGTTCTCCACAGAACATCGCTTACAGATCGCAGATGCTAACAGACACTTAGGTAGATTAAAAATCGCTTATTATAAGAGTCTGTGGAACTTCCCTAATCGTTTGTAAGGAAAAGCATGAGCTAGTTTAATCAATACCTCTGTGATTCATACAATTACAGTGTGTTCTCAAAACAAGAAATAATCATTGCCCTGCACAAACATTTAGTCTCACAAAATCAATTTTCCTTAATATTCCATAGAAATCTTTAATGGCAGAAATCTTTTTCATTAAAAACATGCTCCCAAACCTCGGTGTAGGCTGATGGCATTTTAACTTCTGACCCCAAACAGTGCAACAAAATCAATTTTTGACAAAACCGTAGCTTTGGACGCCATGAACGCATTAAGAGCTTACAAGGAAATAATTGAAAACATAATGAAAAAAGGATATAAGCAGATTTTCACTGTGCGGCGTGCATTTTCTAACCCTCAGATTTACCCAGGGATCCCAGCAATCACCTCTGGAATAAACCCTGCCTGTGTAATGAATGTGTGAGGAACTGTTTGTCTGTCCCTGGAGACTCTTATTTACTGCCCGTTCACTTCATCCCTCTTGTTCGTTACTGTCCTGCTGTCTGAACTTTTGGCAGCGCTCCGACCCACCGACTTCATCTGGCCCGCCCGCCTTTCCTCTCCTCCTGTCAGTCTGTCTGTGTCTCTTTTCCCTTCTCTCATTCTGTGCCAGTTCCAGCTGGTCTGGCAGATCAGGAGCCGGGGTTGCCATGGCAACCCGTCCTTTTCCCCATCGCGTGATGGATCATCCTGATTGCGTTTCTTCCTTCACAACTCCCCAAAAAGGCACACCCAAAATATGCACAGCTGCACCTGGATATAGAAGGGTGGTCACCTTTCATCTTTGACTCTTTCACCATCATTCATTCCTTTAAACTGCAATCACAACATTTTCCCCTCCTCCGCCTTCCTCCCTTCACCCCTCGCGCCAGATTTACCTGAGTCAGCCAGGTCAGGAAGCTCACATTATGAGTGTCAGCTGAGTCAGATGAAATGAGCCTTTACGTCCAGTTTAAGTGGCGCTGCAGTCGACCGTGTCTCTGTGGGATTTGTCACACTTCCTCCTCTGCTGGAAGGAGTCACAGTCTCCAGAGACGCATACTGACCTGCAGACATCTGCGCCACAGAGAGATGAATAGATTTCCCCGTTCATACCTGAATCTGACAGATACATGTTGCATGGACGGGACGTCAGTGCAGGCTGGATCCATCATCAGGAATAGTGTGAAACACTGAAAACACTGCAGAATTCTGCTTGTTTGCAAGAAGACAGCACCAAGGATACAGCTGCATGTGTTAAAACCAGCACATCACTGGACCCACTGAGAGTGCACTAAGAGTGCACGTGCAGCAGCATCAGTTGCACTAATTTATCAACACAAGCTCAGATAGTCAGCACATCACTCCTGCAGTCCCAAAAGAAACGAAATGAAATGAAATTTTAGAGCCGGCCAAAATGTCCTCGTTTCTCAAAATGTCCTCACTTCTCAAAATGTCCTCACTTTGCTAGTAGAATGAATATTTTGATACTCATATTGTGGAAAGAACAGGAACTCACACACACACCCACACACACTGCCAAATGTCTTGACAGGGCAATCCATTTAAAAGATGTCAGACAAGGTGAAGTTACCCACTGATCAATCTCCTCCATTGATTGATGACTAATGACATTGAGGGATGGCTGCAAAAAGCTCCCACATTTAGCTTATTGACACACAGTATTGAGTGACGATAACTGAATAAGAATCATTTTCCGGGACAGCTAACTGAGCCGGGAACCGGGAAAGCTAACTGAGCGGCTAATTGACACTACAGTGGGCACGTTTAATCTATAAGGATATTTAGGACATTATTACTAAGTAACTTTTAAAAATGTAATGAATGAGATGGACGGGTCTGGACAGTGAAAAGGGAGACATTTTCTTGACTGACACCTGCTCGTGTTAGAAAGCAAGAGCCGAGTTAAGCTCCACGTGAAATGAAGCTGAAAATTAGCTCACGCTACAAGGCTTCATCCTGCACATTAAGAGATATTTAAAAGGGAGTATTGAGCCATATTCCTGCTTTCACAAAGACTGTATTGGCTGTGAGTGAGCGGAACCATTCCATCTTGTGCTGTATCTGTTTCTAAAAGCCAACTGTGATTTGTCAGTGTTCCATGAGAAATAGCTGCCTGTGTGTGTGTGCGCAAACCCACTCATCAGTGAAAATCAACATTAATTAAAGAGAGTGTTTGGGGGGAAATCGCTTTCCTGGGCTCGAGGTCTCTCCGCGGCAGTATCAGATGCTGGAAGCCACCTTTAAAAACATAATCCTTTCTATACTATTTACTCCTGCCCATGTGTGAATTGATCTAAACAGTGTGTGCAAGTTTACTTTTTGCACTCAAAAAAGCAGCAAGACATTTTGCTTTTACAAACAGAAGTGTATTTGCAGAGACGTCCTGAGTGCTCAGAGACCTTCCTGGAAGCATGTCATTTTAAAATGAATCTGCTCCTATTAGCTGCAGCTACATGACAACTTTCTAAGTCCTGTTTCCTAAATGACGTAGTTTTATTTGCAGTGCTAATGTGATGGTGGCACCTTTGGGGCCTGCTGTAAGAGGAGCCACTGTCTATCGGGGGCAAAGGAAACTATAGAAGTGTCCTAAACTGATCGCTGCGGTGCCAACAGGATTCAGTTTCTCTTGAGGGGCATCTCACCTTCAACAACAGCACGTCCTTATTTGATGCCCTACGGTTGGTGGTGAGCGGTGCTCTCATCCACGGCAACACCTGGATATTGTTGCTCATCATGAGACTTAGAAATGTCGACCTTTCACAAAGAAAACACACGACCTTGATTTTGTAGTGGCGCGAGCTAAAATTCCATCACTTTATTCCTCTCCAGGTGGCGATAAACCTCCTGCATGGTGCTATCCACACTCTAAATATTTGATGATGTCTGTATATGAAATGGAAGCCGTGCAGGGCCTGAAATCAATGGCTGAGCTGGATATAATTCACTAAAAATGGCGTACTGTGATGCTATAATCTCTGTATTTTCCGTTTATTTAATAATTTAAACAGTGATGAAATACATATTTTCCTCTTAAATTGCTCAGTCTAGCTCATAAAAACGGGTTTATAGCCCCCTCTCTCGGTTCTGCTGTTCAAACACACCTATTATTTATATTTATGTTGCCACCGAATTAATCAAAAAGAGATTTAAAAAAAAAAGAAAGGCCAAATAAAGACTGGGAATATATAATACAAATAATACACGATTAAGCTATCACACAGTATAGTTTAAAAAAAAAAAACCTCAATAATATTTAGAAATCACTTGGACAGTGTAGCAATCCTCCCTTCCCCACATAAGGCATACTGTGTGTTTATTAGTCTTTTTGAGAGATTAATAATTTAATCTATGGCAACGTTTAATCGCATAGATTAAACTGCTGGTTAGCTAACAGCACAAGGAGTGGATGAACAGACACAAAAGCAAACTTTAGTTCTAATTCCAATGATCTTTAATTAAATAAAGCCAAAATCCCTAACAAATAAAGTTTGACCATAAAAACAAATCAACTCAAGTTCATTTTAAACCAGTGCCCTGATGACCTCTGACAGCAATCAAACACGCTTGACTCTGACCTCAGCTGGCCTAATCTGATTAATTGCGATCATTTACAAGGCTTTTCCTCCCAGGGGAACACAATAAGCCACTCTGCCAGCCATCCGAAAGAGGAGCCTCAGGTGTCCCGTCACCCGAAAGGCCAGGCTGCTGAGCGCCCTTGGCTGCAAGGTAACGTTTCAGGACCAGTTTGATTTCACTGGTCAGACAGTAATCAGTCAGTTGCAGCTGCCAACATGTTTCATTCGGGGTTGATGATACGATAAAGACTGAAGAGCAAACAAACATCTCAGAGAGCAGAATACAGCTGACCAGGGGCCAGATTCTCCCTCTCTGCTGCCGTCTGTGACTCACATCCTGAACCATCCAGAACCCAACTGGGTTGAGGGGCCCCATCCTGGGTGGAGAGATCAAACCCGCTCAGGGGATGAGCAGTGGTCTGAGCTCCCTTCACACATCCTAATGCAGCATTCTGCTGAGGAGAACATCCTGCAGGAGCCCTGCTCAGCCACAGATAGCAGCTAAGTGCACTGTTAGTTCACTCAATCTCCAACCCTTCAAGCTTGATTCCCACAAGCCTCTTCAGAGACGCTGTGCAGCTTTTTTTCTGCTCCCAAAAGCAGCTGAGCTCCAAAAAACACATTTGTCACACTGGTGAGCCTCATCTTCACAGACACCAGCTTTAGTTGTAAAGCTTGTAGTGACAGGTATACTTGCACGTTGTTACCCTGCACCATTACATATCTGCTTGCTAAATATAGACAATTTGTCAGCGCTGACAGCAGTGTTTATAAAGGGGTCTAACGACAGCATGTTCGCAAGCAAAAATGAAATAGTGCTGTCGCTTGCTGAGCGTTTGAGCTCCGTGTAATAACAGAGAGAACC
This sequence comes from Pao palembangensis, assembly GCA_015343265.1. NCBI lineage: Eukaryota > Metazoa > Chordata > Actinopteri > Tetraodontiformes > Tetraodontidae > Pao > Pao palembangensis. Next base: position 3,577,071 of record CM027085.1, on the reverse strand, counting down.
AGATGAGCGCGTCATTTCATCTGGGATCTTCTTGCTTATGGGAGAAAACTAATCCTGGCCTCGGCAATGGTTTCGGAAGCACTTATTTAAAATCTGTGGAGGCAATGTTGCCTTTAAAAAGCAATTTTTAAAGAGATCAAGTGCCGTGTCCTGTACCGTTCCACTGCTTTTCACGCATGAATAAAGTCTGACCTGTTGGGTTTGCACAGCCCAAGCTGATCATTTGACCCCAAGGATCACTTTCTATGGGCTATAGGTTTACTGACACTAATACAGCTATGTCTGAATGACTGGCTAAAAGATTTCAAGTACAGTTCCATTACACTTTGTAACATCTCTATTTTCAGGCTGGACCCATCACTCAAAGTCCCACACGGTGCGACCTTGGCGCAGTGATGTGAGGCTGCAGGAGTCACTTCCAAGAAAGTGGAGCAGGGTCTGGGTTGAAGAGGGAGGTGAGCGGTAACCCAATCTGCTCTCTGCCTGGGTCATGTGGCGTTTGTTTGGGTGATGTTTGGAATCCTCCACTTAATGAGAAATTTACAGCACACAGGAGAGGTTCTATGTCTACCTGGATGTCACTGATGCTGAATTTTCAAGTTTACCAGGTGTTTAGTGTGTGGTGAAGCAAAATTTTTAAACCATGACTAATTTTTCCCTTGAATGACCTCTGTCTGATCCTTGACTAATCAGGAATTGTTTCTGAGGGAAAACAGTGGCTTTTCAAGCTTATAAAAAAAAAAAAAAAAAATCACAAAGAAAACTAAAATTATGATGATAATAATAAGCTCAAAATAGAAGAAAGAAAAGTGGCTTCATTAGTGTGAATCAAATAATGAAAAGAACATTCGTATTAATCTAATATTAGTACGAGTCTATATGATCTCAATATTTTTATGCCTGAACTTAATGTCAAAGAAAGTTTCCTGACTATGATATGATATCGTCAGCTCTAAAGTGTCACTTGCAGAGACACCAGCAGGCGGCGCTGTTTCACATCAACGATAAAGAAACGCGTGAACGGCATCTTTGAACGATTGAATCTATTAAAAGAAAACCTGGATGGATGCTGAGCAAACCAGTTAAAAAGAGTACACATTCACGTTATTATTCATCTTTTTGTGCATGAATTATCTTATATGTACCTAAAATTTCAAGCTAAATTTACATAAAGTTTGGGGTTAAAAATAATATATATGGTTCTGGAGGACAGAGATTTAAAAAACACATATGCCTTAAATGTAATAAAACAGAATAAAAGCATACAAAGTAATAAAACTTTAGAATGATTCAGAAAACAATGTTGGTAAATGTGATTAATGTGTTAAAAAAAAGTCTTCACTCACAGTCAGTATAAGAATCAATAAACACACTGAGAAACATATTATTATTTACTACTGCATAATTCAAGACCACTGTAAATATTCAAGTCATTAGCTTCTTCTCACAATATTTTGTGGTGATCTCTTTTAATCATCAAATTAAATCTGCTAGGAAATATTCTGTTAATAAAAAAAGTATTAAATATCAATAAACATGAGTTATTCCCAATAAGAGACTACAAATATCTGCGTGTTAGACTTTCAGGTTCAGGTGCATTTTAAAAGCCTCCATTACGTATCAATTAGTCAGATATTACAGAAGAAATAATTAAAACTCTGTGAAAAATAATGATAACACAGTGGTCAATGATGTCAGAACAGGAGTACTATGCATCAGTAATTACTATCCTCTCTACATTATGAATTTCATAATTATGCAGCTGTCAGAGCCATACAGAAAGGTTCCTGCACTGATATATTTAAAGACATAAATTTGCCAACATCATGTGACGCCAACATCATAACTCATCCTGTCAAAACTACAGAAAACTGTTTCTGACTTAAAGAAAATGTTAGAGTCTCTGATACATTTAAAAATCAATTTTGACTCATCTTGCGACATCCATGGTATTTATTCATTCCATTTTAATTATTAATTAAATGCGTAGTTCAGATTTAAATAGACATATTCATCCTTAAATTATTTAATTCCTCTCCAGTCTAAGGTAGTTTAACCATTTTTATCCACCAGTTTTGTACAACATTCTGCCTCTTTAAATTAAATTTAAATCTTTATACATGTGCATACAGCAAAAATAGAACACAGATCTGTACATGCATCACTACTCGAAATGATCTTAACGTAAAGGGCCTTTCCTCCCCTGCTTTTACCCCTCCTGTCCTCAAGGTGGCGATAAAAGTCAATAATCTCCCCACTGCTACAACAAATGGGAGTGCTGCCTCTCAGATGTTAAAAAAGGAAATAAATGTTCAATATGTCAAAAACTAAACACATTGATTATAATGATACATATTGAAAATGAGAGAAACAAGTCAACTGTGGCTGCATTTTAATCAAAATATCTAAATGTTTACAGGGCTATAAATAAGCTTTATTTTCACACTAAGACATATTTAAATTACTCACTGTAAAGGTTAAATGGTGACTACCATAGCATTACCATTACCCTAATGATGGTTTGCAATGATCCACTTATTCCCGTCTTTCACCAATCAGGCGCAATTTGAGGAATAGTCATATTTGTCAGAGGTCATCGCGCTGATTGCGTTCTCATTGTCTCCCCATTTTCATTATGTGAGGCTTTGGAGCCTACAGGTGGGCTCCGTCTCAGGGTGAGGGGCGTGAAAGTGAAGGTGGAAGTGAGGTAACTGAATCAATATCAAGTGAAATATAAAGAGCTTCCTCACCGTCAGCACTGTGGATCTCAAGCTGGGGGGGTGCAGTCCTGCTGTAATTTTTCTTTACAGCTACTTTCCTCTTTTTCACTGTCATCTTAGAACACACCAATATGTCCTTATATACTTTTATGTTCTCTACCATGGATATGCATATATACATTTCTCTCTCACACACACACACACACACCCTGGTCTTACAGCTCACCCTTGTTGGAGTGCTCATTAGTCAGTGCAGTGATGCAGAGTCGCCCTGTCATTAGCTCAGAGCTCTGTGTCCTCCACTCCCTTCTTTCCGTTTTCTTCTTCTTTTACTACCAAGGATTCATCTTCATTTTATCTGGAACGCCAGGGGCATTTTGGAGATCTACGTGACAAAAATGTCCCTAAACCTGCTGATGTCTAAATACCCTCTGCAGACAATCTTTATTAGCAGAAATAAGATCAGGTATCCTAATTGCCTGGGCTGAGCATGTCACATACCCAGCACCAAGTTTCTGCTTTTGTAGATGGTTCGAATCCAGAAAGCTTAGGCTGTGAGCCAGAATTTTCCTGTTGTGACACTTCCATCGCATGAGACAAATAAGTTCAAAAGCCTAAAAGAAGAAGAAGAAATCAAACTAATGGTGAAATAGCTGTGGTTTGGTTCCGGACAGTCAAGTGTGATGGTTTAAACCAAAGAATATCTTCACACAGTTATAGAGCAGCCCCAAACCAGATGATCTGTGGGAGAGTCAGGACAACTGCAACACGCTCTGGAAATTCAAAGGAACATTTACTGGTAGAGCTGAAGGCAGGAAACAGACTTTATAGTGCAAACTGTGAAGGACAGGATAAGCCCTGACTTTTGACCTTTGGAGAAACGCCTGTGCTGTGAATACCACCAACAGGAAAAAGCCTACTTTCAGGCCCTGGTGGAACTTTTTTCACAACTGCTTGGAGGTTTTCTGTACAGCGTGAATGAGAGACAATATCTGATGCCATGAACTGATTAAAAATGCAGTTTGCAGTTCAAGTGTGATGGAGAACTGCCCACAGATTAAATCTGTATGCCACTACGTATTTATGACTTCAATAGAATGGCTGTTTTTTTTTAAGAAATTGTTTCCTTTGTACAGAAACAGCCTGGAAGATGGAGATGAAAATGCTCACTTTCACTGAAACAAACACCTGCTAGAGCAGCATGGAGAGGCCTGTGTGGCCTCAGAGGAGCTCCACCGTAGCTCTGAACAGATTTTAATCACGGACAGCGGCGGAGGAGAGAGAAGGAGGCCTGTGAATAGATATTTGATGGATGAAATGTTGTCTTTTTCCATGATCGACTCTCCATCTTTGAGACAGACAAATCAGAAAACACTGGCCAGAGGCAACCGGACACTTGAAGTCGCAAACAGAGGCGTGAAATTTGAGGAGGGCATAATTACCATTTACATACCATCGTGGGAATGTTTTGTAAAATGTTTTAAAATGGTGAGAACAAACAGCAGACTAGATTTTTATCAGTAACTAGGCAACACAAAAGGGTAAACCATGAATGTGACTTCTCAGAAATAATATAAATAATATACAGTATATTATCTCAACTTTCCGGAATGGGGATTCACCCTCAATACCTCTAATGCAGGAACCGTGGAAGCACATCAGCGAGTCAGAACGGATGCAGTCAGCATCATCCTCCATCACTCCTTCCCTTCATCACTTCCTACGATGACACTCAGGCTTGTGTGTGACGTGCAGACCACAGAGTGATGAATCCACTGCAGAGAGGAGATATATTTGTTCTGGCGCCGCGTGCCCAACCCTTCTCTCAAATCCTAATTTGTCGGAGCTGGGACGCGTCCGACATGCAGACTGATGGGCTACGTTGCTGTACGCGTGTTGTCCTATCGGTCTTCCTCGCCGCTGTTTCTTATCTCTGAGCTGGCCTCTTGTTTACTGACACCATCAGTTAAACGCAACATGCACCTAATATCTGTTCAACTAACGACCGCGTGGTGAAATCAATCAATTAATCAGCAGGCAGCCGGGGAGAGAGCGCGAGCAACAAACCAAAAATCCCGGTAGAAAGCATGCCAGGTAAGTCTCCTGGCAAACATTCTTTACAAATTCCGCTCCCCGTTTCTCACAAAAGCACAGTGAATGTATGTCTGCTGCATAAACATTCATCACACCCAACCTGCGGTGTTGCCAGCTACCATCAACAATGCAATTAATGAACACAGTGATGATAGCACCAGCAGCACAATCCTCTCTGCTCATCACGCATTCCTCACCACATGCTATTACAAATGACCAAACACTCCATATAATAGCACATCATTTAGCCGATGTCCTTCGCTGGCTTGGCTCCCCGTGTACTTCGCACTGGCCATCAAAATCTCTGTGATGGAGCACATTAATTACACCCATCCAGCGACAGCCGTGATTACGATTTCCCACGTTTGAATGGACTACAGCTATTTGCAACCAAAATAATTAAATAAAAAGAGGCAGGGCAATGAATGTAGAAATGTATTTGGGTAGAGAACTACAGATGTAGGGTACGTGGCAGCATGGATGCTGACAGCTCTGGCGTTTAAGCAACGTGCCCTAATTGCATGCAAATGGACTAGAATCTGTATCTTAACACATCTTCATTAGCCGCTTCACAAGTGTCTGCAGCTTGGATGGAGGGACAATGGAGGGCTGGAGTTAATTCGCGGTAGGAAGCTTCTGTTTTCATACTGGACAACTAATTAAGCAAGAGATTAAGTTTTGACGGGCTGGTTTGATGCGCTGAATCCCTGAGTGCTCTCATAAACAGCAGAATGGAATCAGACAGCGGTATCTGCTGGATTTGGAGAGACATCTACAGTTTTTGCAGCACGTGCTTCAGAACCAGCTTGACCAGTGCACCGACTGTGGTGTCGGGCCAGCAGAGTTCCAGCTGGCATCCAAAATATAAAGGGCTTAAGCTGTCGATTGTGATATTTCAGTTAAAACTGCGCTGGACAGGCTACCGAGCGTGATTAAAACTCCATTAAAACAGCCGTAAGCATCTACATGGGTAATAAAAGTATGAGAGATAAAGAAGAATATATAGTCAGCCGGTTAATACTTCTCTGGGCTCCTTTTGAGTGGCCCGATTGACACGTCGTTATCTGATCTGTTCTTCACATGAATCAGTGCAGCTTTGAACATGAAGAGCCGCTTTAATGAGCAATAACCACGTGTAGACGTACGTGACAACATTCTATACATCCTCTGCCATGAAGGGTGTCTTCAAACTGCTTTTTTTTCTCGTGTCTGGAATTGTTTTGACCTGTAATCCCCCAGATTATAGCGGCTAAACTGCCTACTGTGTGTTTTCATGCTCTTTATCAACTCCTGGTATGCTAGGCTGAGAGGACTGCTGGCCTCTGGATGCCCTTAGCCTGACATTCAGGGATCACATAGGTAGCTTGCTGTGCGTGCGCGCGAGCGTGCGCGTACCTGAGTGTGTCCACAAGGGCCCGGGCGTCACAGATGCCCTTGGGGCGGAGACCAACTCCTAGGAGGTAACGGAAGGTCAGAGGGCACGGTAATTAGGAAGCAGTCGGAACCATTAATTGGTCGATATATCACTTACAATACTGTTGATATAGATGCGTATCTGAAGCTGGAATTAACCTCGGAACAATTTCCCCTCCTCATCATATTCCTGTTAAACTTTTGTCGGGCTAATAATTGCCCTCCGCACTATTTTTGTCAGCCAACAAAAATAACATAACACACGTTGAAAGAAAGATAACAGAGAAGTAAACGGAAGCTCAGAGATGATGCCTGGCATTGAGAGGCTCTTTCAACTCTGTGCCCCGTCTTCAGGCAATGCGTCTCCTGAATTTACATCATTTTTTCTTCTTTTTCTTTCACCTGTGATCCGAGCCTGCCTTGAGCGGTTTTGATTTTCCTCGCTGTGCCTCCAAGCCAGGCTGTGAACTTTCAAAGGCTGCGAGTAAAGCCACGGCACAAACTCAGAGAGGGAGATCTGAGCCGCGGGATGGATGGACGCGTAGAGGCTGCGGCGGCCATCGAAACCCAACTATTAATTGGGATTGACAGGGCCACCCAAGTGAGGGAGCCACAGACGGGGAGCGTTTACTGGAGGAGGACATAATCACGCCGTGCACAGAAGAGACTGCTCTAGCCGACCCCTTGGTAGATACACCATGAAACTCAGAGAGCCTGTGTGTGTTCGGTTTGGGGGGGAGGTGATATCACACAATTCTTCGATTCCACGACAAGACCCTTCCTGATGTTTCTGTAACTCCCTAACCCGCATCCAGAGGATAAGAGGGACCACAGAAGCAGCTCCTCAGGAGGACTAGAGGCCATTTTGTCAAGGCACGGAATGATTGACAGGAGCTGACAATAAAGCGAGAGAAGGGAGACGTTGAAGGATAGCGGCCTCAGTGATGGAGTGCTCATGGGGAAGAGTAGCTATTGAATCCTCTTTTTAATCTGTCTGTCAAGGTTATTGAAAGTGCTGTCTTCATTATTGCATGCCAGCCTTGGACTTTGAGGGGCCATAAGTATGAGAACACACCCTGTTCTGGTGGGCAGATAAACAAGCTGTAAGCAAATCCTCACGTGAGCCGAGACAGGTGCACAAACCCGTGTACACACAGTAAAAGAGGTGAATTCACCAGCTTCTCTGCATACAGAAAGACTGATGTTTTGTCTTGATGAAAAACAAGCATGAGAAGAATATCTATTGAACCTGTGAATGTTACAATTTACCCCATCAAGCCTGGTTCTTGCGCACTTGTTTCTGCCCTCAGATAATCTGCGTGCCCTCCTGTGCTGTTGCTCAGGTGAGGCTCAGCGAGGCGGCTCCACTGCAGACTGGAACTGGTTTTCAATCAATATTCATCAGTGGGTCTGGCAATAAGTTGTCAATGGGAATCTCATTGGGATTCAAGATTGCTTTTGAATAATATTGTATAGTAGTGAATCACAGTGACAGATGACTCAGTGAGTGGCGGCTGAGAGCTCGTCATGGAGCGAATGCTAATCAAGAGAGGGGATAGTGTCAGGCAGAAATTGACGCGTCCATATTATCCCATTGATAGCCCTTGTTCCTGTTTGGGCCAATAATCTTTGGAAGAAGTTTGTTGTTTGGACTTTTAGTACTTTGAAGGCTGTCAGCAGATTTTTTTTCCTTCCACAGTTGAAGTATCTTCGACTGTGCATTAGAATTGGGATTTTTAGTATTTTGGGGTCACTCTACCATCAGCAACAGCATCACCTCCTCCAAAAATGAACATGAAGTTTCTGCATGAATGCGGTTGTCACAGGTTACCTAAAGACGCAGAGACATCAAGGTGTCCCTGGGTTGTAGAGAACCTGGCTGCGAAATCTGCTCTCAAAGTGTACCAGGTTGACGATTTGTTAAGTATTCTAAAGTCTCTCCTGAGGGTACATGCTCAATGCTCTCCTCAGAGGTCAAAGGTCAACACGGCATAGTCCGCAGAACTCCTGAACCTCCCGGTGAGGTTGAATGTCTTCAGTCTGAATGCTGGTTGATTGCTCTTAACTTTGCTTCCCAGGCCAATCACCTGACCTTCCGCTGCAGAGAAGCCTTGGAACTACCGCCCAGTCAGCTGACCCTCACTTCTGACTCTGGAGACCTATCTAGGCCTTTTTGTTGGCATTTCCAAACTATTTCTGGACGTTAAAACTTCACAGGTTGATCTCAGCCACCCCAAGCCACCCCTAGAGCAGCCAAGTCTAGCATTCAACATTGTCTGAAATGTTCCAGTGTGATCTATGACAAGAGTCATCAAACACACACACAGTATTTTCTTTACACTAAGAATGGAAAGTAAACTTGTGGAGGAAGCATCCCTGCACCCACTTGTAATAATCCTGAGCTGTGTGAATTGTCTGGCCAACCATTTGGAACTAAATGTAATTAAGATCTACTCAAGGTTAATTTGGTCAGTGATGGTATTAAGTATGTATGGAATTGCCTTTTTTCTAAATACCAGTCCATTAAATCAGTTATTAGACACTGAAATGAGACCAAGAACACACACATTAAAACAAATAATTTGTTACTTTTTTTTTTTTTTACAGAAAGACGGCTAGTGTGATTCTGGGTTTGTTATGTCATTCTCTGCTTTTCCTACACACTTTTTTTTTAGAAAATACTCCTCATTATTATTGTTATGTACAGAATGTTATTTCTGAGCTTCAATTAACTTAAGATTTTTGACGTCCACTCGTTTGAGCACCTTTATAATTACAAGTATGAAACACGGCCTTTTTACGTTTCTGCCTTGGTAAGCAATAGAAAAAAGAATACTGCCATAGGTGCAAGAGAAACAACCTTCTCTTCTCTCCTTCATTTCACTGGGAAAAAGACGGCCCAGCACAACAATCTTCCTCGCTGCTTTGTTATTCGTTGCAAGGCTGGACTCTTCGGCGCGAAATTACCAAAGAGTTTGTCGTGAGCCAGTGCTCTGCCGGGTATTCAGGTCCTGCCGTATTTGACCACTCGCTTCTTTAGCATATGAAAACCTCAATTAAGTTCTCATTAGAGACCTCTAATTCTCACCGTCCCTGGACCATCAGACGCAATCTTTCAGAAAGTAGAAAAAAAAGCTGCTGTTTTAGAATTTGCTTGCTGTTAATTCACCAATTTTCTTTATTAATAGGCTTTGTGTGTAAAACCACAGATTCCCTTCATTCTGCTTCCAGTCATTCATATGCGCGCGCGCAGGCAAGCGAATATTTGTTTAAGAGAAAGATTGTTATGAGCATAACATTATCAGCTACAGTTCACACTCTGCCAGCAATTAGAAATGTCTGCTCATGTGCACACGTACAGACTGTGCGTGTGTGTGTGTGTGTGTGTGTGTGTGTGCTCACAACATATGCCGGTTCCAACGGGGGAATAGTTTTCCCCAGAGAGTCTTCCATACGGCCCTCCAGTCAGCGCCTCGAATTAGAGAGAGCAGCAGCATAGCTGTGCCTCATCCCCTTTAATAGCATTTTAACTGTTATTGGGGCTCTTTATATATGAGCATTCAGCGATGCTGGTCATGCCGACGTGCCTGTGAAAAGGACAGTACCACAATAGCCTCCAACTGAACTGTGACAGGCCAATTATTAATGAGCCTTCATTGGCAAACAGTCGTTACGCAGGTCACCTAAGAAGTGTAATTAGAAGGCATTGTAGAGTCTTATTTTTATTGAGAGCATTAAATTGAAAAGAGCACAATCAATGGCAAGTCTTTATGATGACGCTGGGTGATAGATTTGGTAAAAAGGGGACTGTTTATGGAAGAGATGCAGAGCAGCTCGCAGTTAGATATTTGCTATCACACGTACTTATAACACACATAAATGTCACCCGAGGGGCTTGATAAATGTATCGCAATGGGGATGTGAATGGGAGCCAATTACATTTATAATGTCAAACGTGGTGTGGAAATTAGCTTCAGTATTATTATGTGAAAGCTAATTGCAAGGAAATGCTAAAATGATTTAAATCACCAGGGCTATTTAAAGACATTAAGACATTTTAAAGATAGCTACAGCGCTAACAATTTGTACCACCCACTTTATAATTACATTTAATAGGTTGTCTTATCAGTGCTCTAAAAGTGGATTTGGATTATCGCAGGCGGGTCCAGGCCGTCAGAACAAAATTGTATTTTTTTTCCCCCTTCTTTTTAAGTAAGGAGTGCTGTCCGTTCCACTCATAAGAGAAAGGAGCGAGATAATATTCTGGGGTTAAACTCTTGGATTGCCTCTTCACAAGGTAAAATGGAGTACATTGGTGGGGCCATGCTTTGTATTTTGAAGAAGGCAGCATGGAAGGTCTACCATTGGCATTCAACGCCACTTAACTTCCCGCTGCAATAGATTTCCTACAGTATGCAAAGACGCATAGCGAGCATGTTGCCAAGCCGCGCTGAGGATTGACCCCATCCAGCGGCACTGACCTCACCATTGTTGGAGCTCTCAGCATTCAGATTGTATGCTAATAAGGGCAGAGGATGGAGGGAAAGGAAAGCAGAGGGATGCTTTGTTATTAGGTGTGTGCAATACTTAAGTTGCTGCTGCTTTATAATGTTCAGGATCCAGCCCTCCACAGATGCTACGAGTTACATTCATGTAGAGAGCAGCAGAAAATGCTTTTGTCAATAAAAGACACCTATGCAAAGAGCAGCGGCAAAACTTTTCACATTCACCGCTTGACAAACAAATTCATTTGATGCTCTGTGGATGAGTCTGAAGGACAACCACAACATTGATGAAGGCAAATCACGGCTGAATACCATATCTTGACTCTTGCCTCCAGGGAAAATGTGACAGAACTTGAGGAGGCGAAGCAAAGCTAGAGGCTGATGAATGATGAAGACATCAGCAGAGTGTGTTATTGTGTGCGTGTTTGAAAGAAAGCTGGAGGGGAAGCAGATCTGTATTCTGAGAGCGTGGAATGTCAAGGCTGAGAGCTCCCTGTCCGGAGCACCTGAAAGCCTTTTCCACAGGTGTACAATCAGCAACATAAGCAAAAGACCCCTTTACCTTAAGACCACATCATCCCCGAGCCGAGCAGAACCGGGGTGCTGCTGGCAGCTTAGACGGAGATTAAGGTCAGATTTCATTAAGGAGGAAATGTATAATTCATAAAGCATCATTTCCTAATGGTGTATAATATTTACAGCGTGTCTTAATCATTTAACCCCTGGTTCAAATGGATTCCCCTCTCACAGTTTTGCACTGTGCACCTTTTTTCCTCGAAAAAAACAAAAAAGAGAAAAACAAATCTAGAAACCGGTCAGATGTGTTGCTGTTCCGGGATCTTCAAAGGTTCGTGTGGTGATTTCCCTATACGGCAAAATCAGATTTTTGCCAGTAACTGGCGATATTTCCTGTAAGCGTCAAAAACCCTGTTTAACACATGATCAGCAGTCGTCCGCGGTGGGGACGATTGTGCCAATAAGATGGCCTTGATTTGAGCGCAGCGGTAATCAAGCTCCGCGTGCAGTTATTTCTATGTTCCATTATGTGCTTACATGCATGGGCATGAATGACTGCACACACACGCACACACATACACACACGCAAACAGATAGTGCTTTATGTGGCGGTGTCTCCATCTCTCTACCTCACGGTGAGTCATTAGCCATTCCAGACGCAGGGTGATCAGCAGAGCCAGGCTGGCCTGAGACAATTAGCGACCCCAGAGGTGGCTGCACATTACAATGAGCCCTGCGGCCATGATTAAAACATCAGCTACTCTCTATGCAACGCTGACGGCGAGACAGAAGAGGGGGGAAAAGAAAGATCACAAAAAAGAATGAAGGAGTCCAGAGTTTAGTTCTGCTGCCTCTGTTCCTGATTAAAAGGCAAGATCTGTTCATTATCCTATGAGCTGGGTTCTACTTGAAGCCTTTATGGCTCCCAAACACACATGTGAGCACACAGGCCAGCAAAGCGGAATCTGGCTGTCACGTCAGTCGAACTCGGAAAACACTGACTTAAACCTGCAGATGCGCTTGCATAAGAGCACAACAGCCAGTGGATTACTGCAGCAGCCACGCTGCTATCTCCTTTGACATTTGTAGCTTTGATATGTATCTCATACTGGAGAGATTTAGATCCCAAATCCTTCAGGCATGAGCCAAGGTGCATAGCAAAGGGCTGAAACACTTTCAGCGTGAGCAGAGTTGTGACAGATCAATCAGAATGATTTCGGCAAATTAACTCTGATCCTCATCTGAAAATGAGGAAACATGTTGGCCATCTGGGAGGAGGATTTTCTGTAGCTGGTCCTAATCCAGAATCTCAATCTCAACAATATCAATAAATTTAGGATGAGAACTTTTTCTGTGGCTAAATATGGAAGTAAAGTACATATTTTATGTGCACAAATTTAAATCTTGCATTTGCGTATTGCGTATCTGCACACACATGCACAAAAAACAAAAAGACAAGCAGCAGTTTTACATTTTCTGCAATGTAATTAACATGTTTGCAGGACTGAAGGAGGCACAACTGTTGGTTCATTTATGGACTAAATATTTACACACTGAGTTCACAGTTACTTGGATCCTGATATTATGTGAAAATTAAAAACAATAAAGCAGATCTGAGAACTGCTGTCATTACTGTGCTTGAGGAGGTGTATTGAGTTGACATTTGAAAGTCGAGGCATTTAATTATTACTGCGTGATTCCGATATTACTCTCACATTAAATCGTCTGAATGTGTCAGCCTGGTACGACGCTGCTTCCAGTCAGAGAAAAACCAGCCTATTCTCAGTTATTCCCACAGCGATCTGGCCCCTTATCCCCAGGCCTTGCTGCCTTGGCCTGACCCTCATCCCCCCCCTGCCTCCTCCTGCAACTCCCGCTGCCCCACCCTGTGCCGCCTCCCCTCAAGAGCCTTGCTGTCCTCTGATCTGGAGCGACACCGCCACTTACTCATGGCGGCGGTCCTCCCAGAGAAGGTTGAGCTATCCCAGAGTCCCCGTGGTGCGCAGCCCTCTGTCCCTGTGTTCTTATGGTTCAGTCACCATTGAGCAAAGCCACATGGGAGCTCCACTCCACTGCATGCTGAACCCGCAGTGGTCCCACCGAGGCTCGCAGCGTGCCCACTGCCAGGACTGTCGTTTCTTCGGTGGAGCCCAGGAGGAAGGGTTTCGACTTTAAGGCAGACAAAGAAATCACACCAGCTAGCGTCGCTCGTCTCTCCGTAGGGGCTCTGTGTTTCAAAAACACAAATCCCGAGAAAAGACAATAAATGCCGCATAATTACAGAGAGGTGTGCTGCATAAGCCTAAATGAGGCGGAGATAATACTTATCGAATGCAATATCGCATGTAATGTGTCTAAGTTGTGGCTGCCCGATGCTGTCTCGCTGCATCCCCTCCTGTTCTGACACATGCTATAATGGCTAATTAAATGTGATGGCTGGTATTATTCAATTCGGAAACAGTCGTACCTCAAAGAGCAAAGAAAATTACAAAATTGATTTGATGACAGCTAAATTGCAAGAGAAGGCCTTGATTTAACCAGCCAATGTAAATGAGTCCAATTTAGAATCGTGTAATGCGGCAGGAAGAACGCGGCGGAAAATGATCAGGCCGGCCAGTCACAGATATTAAAATGAATTATATCTAATCGGAATTTTAGTCACGCTACATTAACTAATAGAAAGTTATTAACATTTCAAGAGCACGAGGATGGGGGAAAAAGCTTTTGCCTGCAAAATTAACAGTGGCTGGGCTGACCCTTGGGCCTCCGAATGTGAACACTGTAATGACAGCATAATGGCATATTTACATTTAAAACCTCGCTGGCTAATATTCAGATTCAGAATTAGATGCTAAGTCAAGGAATATTTGGTTTGCCCTGCTGGCCTCTCTGCAGAGGGCTTCTCTGATTTCAATAGTACAGCCTAACTTAGAATTTCCTTCACTATTTCTACTTCATCTTCTTTTTTTCCACTTTCTTTCCACTTGTCACTCTTTGGTGTGCATGTAGTATATCTTTTAAGGGATATTCTACGGTGAAGTGCAGATTTCTCCCGTATTTCTTTCTTTCTTTAATCTGTTCGTTTAAAAAATCTATAAGAATTTTGTTCCGCCGTTGTTCGTCTCGTTAGGGTAGAAGGCCATCCCTGACAGCTATTTTACCTCTGGCAATGGGGTTTTGTTTTTTAAGTGTTTCACTTTTATATTAATTTTCTTTGCTCACCAATATCACATCAGCCTCCCTCACACGCCTCCAATCTGCTCTGTTTTTGAGTTCAAGGGCTGCGGAGAACAGAGAGTGCTTAAAGACAGAGCTTTGAGGCTGTTGATACCTGCCAGGTTTTGCAAATGTTCAAAGTACAGTGAATAACCATAATGAAACAGCCCCCAACAGTCAGCCAAGGACAGCCGGCATTCAAAGGTGTTTCATCACTTATCACACGCTGCCCACTGAGCCATTAGTATTCACAACATATTAGAAGTTTCACAGGCATCATGCAAGATTGTTCAGAGGAACTTAAAGCATAGTCAGTCCTCAATAAAAGCATCAAAATCTTTTAGTATTCACAAAGTTTGCTTTCACGACCAGGGGTTATTCAAATTCTGCTCTATTTTTTTTTTTTTTTTCTTTTTCACTCTCTCTGTAAGTGAATATAACAATTTACAAGCACACAATGTGAACGTCTTTGTGTGCCATTGTTTCTGGGCTTTGCCGGAGTTGGGCTGACCTCTGGCTCAACACGTTCAGCGCCAGACATCACCGCTCCTCTGCTCTCCTCATTTCCAGCCCTCCACTTGTCTGCAACGGCTCTGTTCATCCACAGGAAGAAATGAATTTTTTACATCGGAGAGTCCAACTTCTGCTTTTTCCTAAACCCGACCCTAAACACAGGGTCGGGGAGAGCGCTCTCACAATGTTTGCGATGTCTGATCAAATACTTTAAAGATGCTCTTTAACATGTCAGCCATAGAATGTTGCCTGTGCAAAGCGTGAGAAGGTATTTAAGGAAATCATGAACGCTGGATTTACTGTGTCCTTTCCTCGTGACATGTTAAGCCTTTGACTTTGGCACTGCTCAGGTGTGCTTCTCTTTGCCTTGTCTCCCATGTCGTCATCATCTCACCTGTGCATGTCATGTGTTTTTGTCTAAGGTAAAAACTCACCATAGGGGAGCAAAAAGCAACGTGGTGCCAGATCTGACACTGAGCTGATGTCAGAGGACCCACAGCAGTGTTTCATTAACATGGCTAATGCAACAGACCAATCATCCCAAATCCATATCACACTTCCTGAATATTAAAACTACCAGCAATATCGTCCAAGACAACCGTGGAGCACGGCCATCATGCACGCTCCCCTGCGTCAGCCTAAATGACAACGCTGCAATGTAATTACAAATTAAGGGTAATATCACTGTATAAATATGGCCATTGCCTTCCCTCTTCTCAAACAGGTGCACAGTAAGCTACTGTATAGCTAGCGGTCCAGGAAACGAGAAGAAATATGTGAATAATAATATTATTTTTAATAATAATACCTTTCTCGTCGTCTCTTTCCAGCGATGAGAAGTTTGTAAGAAAAGTTCATATTCTGCGGGAGAAGATTAAAACTCCTTTATCTCAAATTATTGTTCCTTGTTTTTGTTATTTGACGGGAAAGGAGAAGAGTTAAATACTAGTATTTTAATGAAGCCATGCTTTAACAGCGCCCCCTGTTGGGTTTATTCATTAACAACAATACAGACTCAATTTTCTTGTGTAAATACTTAAACTTTCCTGCACTTTGGAGACAGGATATGCTCTTTGACTCCACAGTGTCTTTCAAATTTGGAATTTGCCACTTGGCTTGACTTGATGGTAGTGATTGATTGGAATATTTTTATATAGAATCATATATACAGTAAACCATACCGCAGCCTCTCACACATAAGTTTGCAACTACACCAAAAATTTTGAATGTGGATATATTGATAGTGCACAGCTTGACAGTTTTCTCTGGCTTTCTCTGTCCCTCAGGTGATGAATGCAGAGACAGAAGTGTCTTGTGTTTTGCTGCAGTGGTCTCCCTCGCAAAGAAAGTGCTGAAATATCATGTGCAGGTCACGCAACCTCCAAGCTGCACGAGTCCGAATTTACCGGCAAACAGCTCTAAGATGTTCAAAGTGAAGCTGTGTTTGAGGAATGGTGCACCATGCAGTCTCTAAAACACGCAGAGCACTTTAATTGTTTTCCGGATACTTTGAGCTTTCAGAAAAAGCCCACATATCCTCCTAATTGTGAACTGAGATAGTTTCAGATGTACGCAGTCAGCTGGAGTTACTCTAAATAAATAGACAGCTTGTAATGGCAGGTTGGAGCGCTGCAGTTCAAGAGGGTGTGGGCATCTGTGTATCTATTTTTTTTTGTCTCTGGGAGTGTGTGTGTGTGTGTGTGTGTGTGTGTGTGTGAGTGAAAGGTGAGCAGAGTTGGCACATACACCATGTGTGAACTTGGAGGTTGCTGTTTTTGTGCTGAGGTGTCTGTATCACAGTCAACACAAGCAAGCAGGTCCTTCAGCACCCTTTGGATGAAAAAGAAAGAGAAAATGAACCGTTTCTCTCCCCCACCACTTTACAAATGAAATCAGTGCTGTGAGGCGGTGGATTAATATCATAAGGAAGGCCAGAGTGGGCCATTAGAGTGGTGTAATGTTGCTCCGGGGCCTTGTGATGGATGGCCATCGGCAGCGCAGCCCTATTTGCACACAGTCACCTCTGTGGTGGCCACCATTAGCAGGACATGGGAGGTAAAGGGTAAGGGATGGCGGTGAGGTGGCTGGACCAAGGTTTTATTAGAGAGGTGTGCATGTATTTTGTATTTCCCCTCCGTGCGAGTGCACGGGTGCGCTCCCCAGTTCAGCGTTTGTTTGAGAAATGATGAGAGTGTTTGCAGAGCGTGCACGTGCAGCAGACAGATGTTGCGCTCCCCGTCCTCCACTCTGTCTGCCATGTCTGTCTCTCAGTGGACGGAGGTAGTAGGCAGCAACTGCACTCAGTGTAATTAAGACAAATTAGCCTAGATGGCAGCTCGCAATAACAACAACATATGTTTGGAGCGTCGGGTACAGAAGAATACAATCAAAATCATCATTAGCAAATCACTTAGAGTAAACATAATTATTCCACCTTTGGCACTGAGATTCCTTTGATTTGTTTAATTTGATCCTGTCCTCCATAACAAATACATTGTATCTTATTTACCTGATTATTGGTGCTATATTTGATGTCACAGACTTACAGCAGCAGCTTCTTCTGTGGGATCTGATCTTCAGTGTGGGATCTGATTCTAACATTTATTGTGCTTTTAGTATAAAGGGATCTTAAATGTGCATGAATGGATGGTTTTTAATAGCATATTTCCCACCTAGGGATACGTTAGGATAAGGCTTTTGTTTTCTCTTTATGTCCATCTTCCTCTCATCCTTGCATCTTTTATTCTGTTCACGTTGATCCACTTCATGAGATGTTTAAAACTTCTCATTAAAAATGTAATGTGAGTGCTTTGTCAAAGGTTCCGCAAGTCAACGTTTTGAGAATAAAATGTGTATCCTGAGGAGAAAAACTGATTTTAAAGGTCACGATCACAAGATAAAAGTTAGAATTGGGAGGGAGGAAGTCAGTGTTTTGAGGAGAAGAAAAAGCCAGAGTTGTGGGACCATCACCAGAACTCTTTGAATCAATAATGTATCTTCTTCCATACATATTTTCAGATCAAATTCTTTATTCTAACTTAGGCGAACATGATATTATTGATGGAATTGATCACATTGGCAGGGTCCCAGACGTCTTTCTCCCTTTCCCCAGCCTGTATGGAGGCTAATGCTAAAAGGCTAAATCCACTTTGTTGGATTCAAACTAAAAGGCGCCTTGATTTCTTTCAGAGAATCTCTCCCTTCTGCCCTCCTGTTGTGTTATTTTTCTCTTCGTCTCTCTCGTCTTCCTCCCTCTTCACATCTTTGTCTCGCTCTATCGCTCTCCATGTCACTCCTTCCCTCCTCACATCTCTTCCATCTTCTTTAACATTTCAAAAGAATTAATTACTTTAGGCTGTTGCTCGGCCAAGAATCCATTTCTGTGGGTCAAGTGTTTCAAACTGTCATCTTTGACAGGAACCATCTTGTACAATAACTACATGGACGGGCCTTGACTTGGTGTGTTTTCATTGCTTTCTCCCCCTCTCTTCATATACAAGCTAAAAAGGAGTCCTCTATTTTATGTACAGAGAGAGTTGAGGGATGAAGAGATGGGAGGGAAGGTGGAGAGCGTAGCTGTGAAAGGGTGCAAGAGGAGAAATCAATACTGGATTAATGAATTCTAGTTGAACACATGCAAAGTTACAGGAGGAGTGAAAATATCGAGGGCTGGAGTGGTGAAAAGCTGCAAGGAGAGGAAAAAGAAAGTCACTCGACGAGACAAGAGCTGCCGCAACATCAGGATATGCCAAGGTTGTTTTTTTTAACATAATTCTTTAAAGGAGAAGAAAATACACACAGATTTAGTATATTAGGTGAAGTGGCACTAAAGTGATCGTGTGTGTGTGTGTGTGTGCATGTGTGCGTGTGTGTTGGGGACAGCAGGGCTTCAATGGCATTGGACTTGAGCAGACAATCTATTTACAGTGTGCTCAGGGGAGCTTCTAAACAAATGTTGAGTAATTTCAGCCAGGAGTAATTACCCTTGCCGCTGACAAGGAGAGTGTGTTAGCACTCCCCTTCACCCTCGGCCCTGTCCAGAAGGCTTCCAGTTTGTGCGCAAACACACACAGATGCACAGGAAGTAGAGAACTTTAGCATGTGGCTTTTGTTGTGCTTGAGAAAGAGCTGATGAAATGTTGCTGCAGGTCTGGAAAACCTAGCTGGGAAGCTAACGTGAGCACTTCTGGGTTTGTGCTAATTATCGTCCAGGTGGTTTTGGTCACTCTAACAAAAAACTAAAGCTGCTGACAGAAATACATGAAAAAAAAGACTTATTTACACAAAGACAAAAGTCTTTGTTTCCTTGTTGTTTGTATTTGAAGCTGGTAAAGCTGCTGTATCATCAGGACTTTTCAATTACATATTATGTGCAACAAACCTTTTTTTATGGCTAGTGAGAGTGCATGTGCGAGCGCACACACACACACACACAGACACATACACACAGGTCTTAAATAAAAACATGCCGTTACTGAAGCAGACATCTGTCTCCTCAAATGCAAACCTATTTAGACGCCGAGTGTCATTATCTTCAATCTGTTATTTTATTCTCTTTTCTAAACTGCGGGTCCTGAATCACCCACATCTGCTCCAAAGGGAACATATGGAGCCGAGCTGCCGCGTTTGCCGCCCAGGCGAAACAGAAACGAAAGCGTCATTGAGGAAAAGGAACAAACGAGATGCTCGCCGCTCACCTTCGGCAGGATTCCGTATGCTATCGATTGGAAAAAGAAGCAATCAAAGTCACATTCATCGCTTCATTGTTTTACATTTTAATCATTACACAGGCCTTAATTACCAGATTGAAATGTAACGAACAAGCAAATGAATTTTCACCTTAACCTTTGGAAGGCAAGCGGAGCAGATACTGGCGTTATCCCATCTGATCGATTATGATCTCTTGGCTCAAACAGAATGTATTCCCATGCAAATTCAGCCGGATCAATGACCATCCCCTTGGAATCAATGAAACAGCTTTTCCAGACCTTCCAGGAGGCATCTGTGCGATTCAAAGATGAGATAATAACGACGGGAGAAATAACACAGGATAACGGCGGATTATCGCAAATCAAACTGAGGGAACTTGTTGGAATGTGAATGTTGAAGGTGGAAAACGCTAAAACAAACAAAGAAATCACGAGGCCCTGGAGCAAAGGTGATGACGGGCGCTCGCAGAAGAATGTCGGCAGACGTGCGTCCAGGAGGGCAGCAGAGGTGGATTTAAAAAGGGGGCTTCTCTTCACAGCAGCGGGCTGCTAATTCGCCCCATTTCTGCTCCACATCCGCTCTGGCTGCCGGGACAACCTGGGAATGGTAATGAAGAGGAGGGTGAGATGAAGAGAGGGAGAGAAAGAAAGGACATGAAAACATCACAGCACGTGGCTCCTTCCCCTATCTTCCCTTTGAATGTGTTCGCAGTGGATTTAGGGCTTTTCACAGAGTCTTTCAAGAGGAGATGGATCTTATTAGCGCTGATCGCCAGTCGTAGGACGTTTCCAGCCTCGGGAGACCACCCTTAACCCCTCCACCCATCAACAGGGACTGGAGTATCACCACGGCTGGGGTTCCACAACATTTCATCAAATCTGAAGCCCTCGTAATCAGATCCACTCAAATCCTTTATGTATTTAGGCTCAACAATGTCAATATTGTCAGATTCCTTAAATATCCTGGTATCACTGAGCACCGCTCTAATAACTGAGGCTGTGCTGTCAAAGGCAGCGTTGGGGACTTTCTCTTCTGTTTCTTTTGCGTGAAAGCAGACTTGTTTCTGGATCCGGGACTTTAAAACGTGCTGGACCTCATATGCTGCAATCACTTCTCCCGATTTTCCAGGACTTTTCTTAATTGAGTCATATTCATGTCGAGCTTAAATAAGTATTCCGAACGGGTTCAATTACTTCTGTGTAACTAATTGATCTTGCCTGAAACAATGGCAGGAATAGAGTGGTCCCAGCAGGACACGGGCCTCCCCTCCAGGAAAGCAAACGCATACGCTGGCCCTAATTGAAATTATTTCGATTAATGTGGAGCCTAATGGAGGCTAACTATGCAGCATCACAGCAGGTCATGCAGTTGGAGCCTGTTCCTTTTTGCACAGCTTGGTGTTTGGGTTTTTTTTTTTTTTTTCTCTTTTTTGACGATCTCGCCCTCTTCCCTGCACAAAGCAACAATTCATCCTGCGGAGAACAGCGAGGAGACACGCAGAGGGGGGAAATAAATAAATAAAGGTGCCCGCGGCGGGGCCGATCGATAAACAGAGTGGACGCTGTGATTTATTTACCGCTGTGTGTTATGTAGAGGCGGGAGCTGGGAGAAGAAAATCCTTCTGATATGGCCACAGGCAGCCGACATAATGGGCCCCTCTCAATCTTCAGTGAGTGGCTCGTCGGATGGTCAGAAAGGTTTCCTCCGCTGCTCAGAAGCTCCATCCGATCAAAGCCCCGAGACGCAGGCGTCCAGACAGATGATTACTCACTGTAAATGATACAGGAGGGGGGGTAACGACTGCAGATATTGATGACTCAATAGAGTCGGTGAGAAGTGTTGAGTGCCTCGGATCAATCATCATATAGGTCCTTGATCGAGCCTAAAACCCTCCTTTAATGTCATTACACGCGGTTTGGGCCTCTTCCTTCCCTTTTGGTCATCCTGGGAGCTAACATGTATCCGGCCACCTGCCTTCTGTGGTGTGTGAGGCAGAGAGACGGTGGGGGTGGGGAGATGTGTTGTTGTGGTGAGGAGGAGGAAAGGCATGGGTGAACAAGGGGAGATGGGAGAGGGCGGGAGAAACCTCTGAGGCAATCATTTCTGGCAGAGCGGTGGTCTCTGCGTGTGTGTGTGTGTGTGTGTGTGTGTGTGTGTGTGTGTGTGTGTGTGTGGTTTCTGCAATTTCATATGGTTGGGGCCTGTAGCCGATGCTCGGCTTGGGCCAATAACGGTCTGCAGAGTGCTGATGTCATCACATTTGGACAAACTTCTCAATCTGCAGCGACCTTCGCTGCGCTCAAGCACACGTCGACACCTCGTCCCTGAGCAGGACTGGCCGCCAGCAGGGGGGCCGCAGCCTTATTACAGCGATCTGAGTACGAGAAACACACACAATGTACATCGCTTCTGCCCGGTAATGAGGTACAGAAGTAGAATCATATAAAAAGATTCTCCTCAGAAAACGTGTTTAAAGTTCAGCCGGTTTCCCTGCCTGTCTGAGCCGAGCACGCCGGCTGGTTTCACGTGCACATTTACACGAGTGAAGGTTGTTTTCTGGAATATTTCTCATCCTTTATCACACAGATGTGCCTCTCAGTCTGGGCTGGTCCTCCTTTAGGTGTTTGCAAACGTTACGAAGCAGAAAAGTTGCCTCTCACGTTGTCCTGGTGATGGCCAGCTCTCAGTGCACCGACCTGTTTCCACCAGCAGGTGATGTGAGGAACCGAGCTTGACACTCCACCTATCAGTCAAGCCTTGTCCTCGCCAACCCCAGCCCCCCTTCCCCTCCACCAGATTTCAACCAGATCTCCTCTTTCCACCCTGCCCTCCGCCTCACCCACCCCCACCGCTGGAGGCCTTCACCCTGGGGCCCACCTGACTGACAGCTGTTGATTTGGATCTCTCCATCACGCTGCAGATAAAAGAGGGGATTCAGGGCTCATTCCTGCTCCCCTCTCTCTCTCTCTCTCTCTCTCTCTCGCTCTCTCTCTCCCCGCCGTCCCTCGCTCCAATCCCCGGCGCAATTCCCAGGCAGCCGGACTTCTACACGGGCCTCCTAATGAAGTCATTCCCAGCACACATGATTGGGTGAGATTGCCACTACAACCGCCACCGTCCCTCCCACCGCCGCCACACTCCCCCCTCGCCTCTCACATCTCCCCACCACCACCACCACCACCACCAGAACCAGCAGCTCCTCTGGGTGTACTCATGTGGAAACAGCAAGTGGTTTGTGTGCATTTTCTGTGAGATGTGCGCATGTGTAGGTGTGTGTTCTTAACTAAGCTAACACAGGCCTGACTAGCTACTAATTGGATGTCTCCATCGGCAGTTGTACGCGCTGTATAGCCGAGGGAAAGAAGCAGCACGCAGGAAAAGAGAGAAAGAAAAACAATCATGGCAGAGTGCGTTCTGTACTCTTGTAAAATCAATCAGAGAAGCAGGTGCTATTTCAGGCCGTCGATCACCGTCTGCAAAGGCTTTGATAAGTACTAAACTGGAAAAAGTAGCCCGCTAATGAATCCCTAATCTCTCCCACACCAAAAAACGCACACCCTCCACCTCCTCCCTGTCTTTTTCAGGGTCTTTTGCACAGCCTAATGCACATCACAGTCCCCGATAGTTCACTCAGCGACATCTCCTCGGCAGGAATCCTCCAGAGACAACCTCGCTGGCTGTCAGTTGGTCGGTCTGCCACTCACTGCTAACACGACAGCCCATCCCTGAGCGCCTGGGAACGCTCTGCAAGCATCGCCGATCTGACAACACACACATACCAAAAGGGAAAAAAAGGCAGGACTGTTTCAGAAGGAACCTTCCTGTGACGGCGGGAGAGGTTGGTTCTGCCGAGGGAGGTGGGATCGGCGTGAGGGTGCCTCACGTCTGACTCCCTGTTAGCGAGGGGGGGCGCGCGATCTCAGTGATGGCTGAACAGGAGCCGGCTGTTAAACCTAAAGAACATCTCTGATCTTCACCGGAGATGCTTCTCACACTGGAAGCCCTAACTGAATGACGACAGGAGACGTTCATTTCATCAGGATTGCTGTAAATCCCGTTATTATCATTATTTCCTGTTGTGCTTTAGAATGTCTTATTTCAATTAATAGGCATCAGGCAATTTGCATGATACATGAGATGCATGATCAATATGCCAAAGTCATGCATTATTAAAGATGGGCACTATTAACATGATAATAAATTAGCATAATCAGGACCGCCGTTTGCATGGGGGGTGTTCTTTAACCACGCAGGGTCTCCCTGTATCAGCAATAGTTAAAACAAATTGAGTTACTCCGTGACATCTTCATCTGTGGCCAGGTCACGTGAGCGCAGACTCTGCTGTAATCTATCAGATCCGGCAGCGCGACCTGCCTCAGATCCGCCTCCCGTGTTCGCACGCACATCTTCAGGAACAGCGATGCAGCAGCAAAGTCTGGCCGTCGTTAAGCCCTCCAACCATTCGATTCAGGAAAAATCCTTTTGACAGGCGGTTTCATGTTGCATCTGCACGGAACTGAAGCCAAGGGGCCACCTTAGCTTGATAGAACCTCCGTCTGACACTACCGAGTCAGTCACCGACTAAAACACCCCAACCTCTGTGACAACAACCTGCTTTGGGGGTTTTCAGTGTTTTCTTTTCAGTAAACATTACTCGAGCGTACGTCGGTCATTTAGAACGATTACGCTGATGCGAGGTGGAGCCAGTTTGGAAGCCACGCTGCAGGCTGCGTGGAGACTCTGGCTAGGTCCAGTTTTCAGCCTTGGCAGAGTTCTGTCCTGCCTGGACTGGGTGGCTCATTTCAATCGCACATGTCGCGATCAGCATCGGGATCTTCGTCATTAGGAAGGTTTTCAAGTTATATTCAAAGCGAAGGAAGGTGCCCCTGATAAAACAAAGCAAAGGCACTTAGCATGTGTTCTCCTAGTTAAGATTCCCTCTCAGCAGTAATACTGTGTTTCTTAGTGTCTGCCGGAAAACAAGCGAAGGTCAAGAACGCGAACAATAGATGTTGATTCCAATTATGTGTAAAGCATTGAACATGATGCGCTAATGATGGCGTTGTCGGCAGAAAAAAGGTGTTTATGTGCTACTCTCCCAAAGCCCTGGAACAGTTTATTAGGCAAAGGCTTTATTTCCATAAAGGCTGATAAGACTTCAAATGATTCAGTGAAAAACAGCCCTGGCATCAACACAGCAAAGCGCCGTGTGTATTTATCTCTCCCGACGCTGGGAGACAATCAAGACAAAGATGATAGCACATTTTGAAATGCAGCAACAGAGGCATAATGAGATTGCAGCTACTTCAGAAACAAAACCAGACAAAATGCTTTTTTTTTTTTTCTTCTTCATAAATGGCTTCTTGTTTTATTCACTCCCACTAAAAAAGGCCATCATTTTCAATTAATGAAGCAGGGAATTGAGTCCGGGCTCCTGGGGGATATGGATTAACCACGATGGCTTCAGGGCCCAATCTCACACCGAGCCTGTGCTGGGGTCTTCACGGAGGAATTCCTCATTCAAAGCCTCGACCAAGCACCCCCCCCCCAACCGCCTCCTCCTCCTCCTCCTACCTTCAATCCCATCCATCCATTCCTCGTCCTAAGGTAAGTTGCTTCGGCGCCGGCTGCTATTAGCGCTGAGGCGAGATAAAACTGTAAGTGTTGCTCCCAATTAGTGCATCAGTGACCGCTCCGTTCCTCCTCC
Source organism: Pao palembangensis (assembly GCA_015343265.1). Classification (NCBI taxonomy): domain Eukaryota; kingdom Metazoa; phylum Chordata; class Actinopteri; order Tetraodontiformes; family Tetraodontidae; genus Pao; species Pao palembangensis. The sequence continues at coordinate 3,551,677 of CM027085.1, read as the reverse complement.
TCGGCAAAGGCCTGCGAGGAAGTGGGCGGTGGGCGATGGTGGGGAGTGCAGAGATTGGAGGAAGGATGACAGGAAAGGAGAGAAAAGCTGAGTGGCTTTGCAACAGAATAAAAGAAGGGAGTGGGCTGGAGAGGTAGCAAGATAAAGAGAGGACAGGAGATGAAACAAGAGTGAGTGATGGTACGAGGAAGGAGGGGGGAGATGAACAGTGACTAAAAAATGGCTTAAGCATTCATTTTGAGTACCGAGACAGGTCCTATTAACATTTAACAGCGTTTGCACAACTTGGTGTGGAGGTTAGGATGCAAATGAGGAGGAATTAAAACTGGCCAGAGGTTTGGCATTGATGGATTGCAGTCTGGCGGCGCTCACCACTTCCTAGTGTCCATCACGGGCGATTACTGTATAATTAAACCTTATTTCTGGACTCCACGACGCATAATTACTTGTGTGGGAATGTAACCATCATCTAAAAGCTCCGGCGAAAATGCTTTAGCATTTAGTCTGGCGGGCTGCGGTCGCTGGCAGAGCGGCGACAGATTGAGCCAGCTGATGATCGGCAGAAGAACAGTCACTTTTAATAATCGGGGTGGGGGGAATATTAAACGACAGTCTGCTGATTATAGGAAAATTAGGCTTTCAAGTGGTAAAGTCCTTTGTGTTATTTGCATAATTTATTCCTTCTTTATCCCCGTTAAACCACCTCTGTTTTTTTTTTCTTTTTTTTGCGGGCTTTGGGCAATTTCCTCTCAAATTTGAATGGACTGCACATTTAAGGCTACTTAAGAAAAATGGTCACTTTGCATATTTTAATTGTCGGGCAGAAAATGAACAGAGGTGCGAGCCGAAGCTGGCGGATGGATTCTTCAAAGCGGGGACGCGGCGTTTTAGATAACCTCAGGTGTCAGCTCACAGCGGCCTCATTTTTGCATAAAGGCCAAAAACAAAGATAAAATAACATCTCACTTGTGTCTTTGGTTATTTTACAACCGCGTGCTAGCCTGAATTCCATTCACTTTCCCCTTCTAAAACCACATACAGTCTGCTACAAACACAAGTCGACATTTAGAGTTGTCTGAATGTTTCTCTGATAATAATTAGATTAGTCAGCTAAAAAAATGATAGAATGATAGAAAATGATAGGAAGAAATGTTGGCATAAATCCTTAAATAACAAAAAAATGTCCTTCGGTCAGTTTGTTGATCTGTTTCCACCGTCGCTCCCTCGGCTGCAGCTCGGTGAATGCAGGTTATTTACACACGGCCCCTGCTGCTACAGTATTTATGAGGCTTACAGGGAAAGAGGTGAGCAAAATAATCAAGCCTCGTCTGACAACACACGCACACACGCTGCATTTACAAGCTTTATAACTAATGGACAAAGAGGGGGAAAAAGCTCGTGAAATATTTTTGATCAGGGATATAGGTTGTTTCAAAGTAGGAAAATAAAGAAAACAGCAGCCCTGGATGCTCTCTAACCTTCAGTGAAGCGTTTGGAGTTTTCACAGATAATTATAGAGGCTTTACAGCAGCTTCCCACACCTCAGCAGCCACTATATAATGATACTGTGGAAACGGAGTGGGCATCATTTTCATTAGGAGCGCACACGTAGCCCAAATTCCTGGTGATGGAGAAAGATAATTAATGCTTTAATGTTTTGGTCTTGCCACTCGTACCACGGCAAGAGAAATGAATTGTTACATTTTAATGAGAGAAGCGACAGCGCCGGCTTCCCCTGCAACACAGATGATTTTATAATTGCACACAAGGGTGACTAACTCAAGGCTCATTAAGGCAATTTTTCAGCTGGGCTAGTTTTTGGCAGGACCATGCATACACCCCCCCCCCAACTGATAAATACATTTTCATTTATTGTGTTACCCAGCCTCAGAACCTTCACCTGACCAGCGATTCAACAAAAAAAAAAAAAAAGACATGCAAAAGATATAATCTCCCAAGAAAACGTCTTTAATGAATCGTTCGTTTCTGCTCATACCTAAGATTACATGAAAATACATTTAAGTTGACTGCAAGTATGGCAACATATTCACACATATAAACAAGTGGTGCATCTTGTATTGTATGTATAGGTATGTACAACAGAAACACGTTACACTCTGGTTTAAAGTTGTGCAAGTGTGTTATATATACTAACAATTTATAAAATTCAACACACTAAATTAAAAAAAAAGGAGTGTGTGCCCACGTATATACACATTCACACGCGCACAACCACCGTAGTTCACAAAAGATTAAAGCAAATGTATTGGATTATACATTTCCAGGTCACTTTTCAGCTGACCCCCCCTCCCCCCGCTGTCCTTGGCTCACAAGCGGCTCGTGAGCACGCTGCTTGTTGTCCGTTGTCCGTGCGTTGTTGCCTCCAGCTAGGATCCGACGCGCAGTGCCAGATGCACGTGTACGCTGGGCTCTGCTGCGGTTGCACCATCAGCTCAGTGTTTTTAGGTACAGTCATCTGAGGTAGACTGCGCAAAAACTTCATGCTCTTGTTCTCCCACTTTCGGCGTTTGTCATCGTTTTACTGACAATTAGAAACACATAAATCAAATACCGCATGTGTGTGTGTGTGTGTGTGTGTGTTGTAGCCATGAGGTAGAAATGCTTTAAAGATGAATGTCCATTTAAAAAAAAAAAAAGATTTGATTTTCTTAGTCACAATGTCGGTCAAGACACAAAAGGGGGACGGCGAGACGCGCGGGAGCTGAGAAACACTGGCCGCTGTGTGAGAGAACGCCCGTACTGTTGATGTGTGCTCTGAGGTGCGTTAGTAGGTTTTCCTGTCTGCAGGGACTCTCCCTCCGGCTGATTTGCTGTCAGAAGGAATTCCGGTAGATTGTTTTTGAGGGCAGTTTTCTGACAGACCGCTCTGCTTTCCCTCGGTACTGCCTGCCTGCCTGCCTGCCTGCCTGCCTGCCTGCCTGTCTGTCTTTCCTTTCCATCAATTCTGCTGATGCTCAGCAGTCCTCCCCGCCACCCCACCATCAGGTGCTGGAGATAGCAACCCAGAGCGGGCCCACACATCTGGTAGTGTGTGGCTTGAAAGCAGGATTATCACAGAAGATACTTCAGTGCATGTTCTCTAAAACTATTATACTCACATCAAAGTCACAAAAGCAGAGCAGGATGAAATTCCAATGTAACCAAAGAGGCAACTGGCAACCTTCAACTAAGGAAACTAAAGTTCCAGAAGTTTGTGATCTATTGAACGGTGAATCAAATGGTGACTTTTTGTTCCATCCGTGCAATCAAAGTGAAGGAACAGGTTAATCTGCGATTAGCTAAGATATGGTGGCAATTTTGTGTGCATCTTTAGAGTCTTTAAAACTTAATTCTCATTCTAACTCAATTGCTTTCTGGCTAAGAAACACCATGCTAACCACTCACGCTGTCATCAAGATCCTGACGACATTCCATAATAATCAGATTTGATGTCCTGTTCCGCTTAAAGAAGTTTGTTTTTTTAAATGTGCTTAGTCGTTTCCTTCCTGAGAGAATTTAGACACGAAGCCGCGTACCGTCCACGCACAAAGTCGCCCGCTAGCTCTGCAGCACTTTAAATCCAAATTGAAATTTTTGGTTCGTCATTTCACTCAAACGTTGACCACCAACTTCTACCTGCTTTTGTTGGTGTGGTACCACCTAAATATAAAGCAGAACACCTCTGAAAACAGGACGGGGCAGCTTGTCACTGTGAAACGGAATGTTTCTGATCCATTCTGTCAGGAGGACCAGTGACAAATGAGCTTTCCAAACCAGTAAACCGATGGAGCCTCCATGCAGCGTGAACAAACAGCCAAGATTACACAATATGAACAATGTTTATTATGGTTAATTAATAAATATACACCCCCCTCCCCCCACAACTCCCACTCCAGCCTGTCTCTTAAACCACTGAGCAGAACCTGGGAAACATGGTTTTCTAAACATCTTTTAAAGAGCAATGGACATGAGCGCCGCGACTGGTCGAGTACAAACAGGTAACTAAAGCACCAGCTGAGAGGGGAGGGGAAAAAGTTTTTACTCTCACGGTCGTGTTCCAGAATTCCAGAACATATTGAATACATTCACTGTCACCTCTTCCATCTGTCCTAGACGGCTGAGGCACACCTACCACTGCTTCGCCAAACTGCCAAAGCACCTGGGACGCTCCGGTTCCGTCTTAGTGCTTCTCCTCAGAACAACTTGAGGTACTGTACAATTCACAAGCGCTTTCCTGAGTTTGGTTCGTTTTGCAGACACGGGATCAGAAGGTCTGAATGGGAATCAGGGCCCAGTCTACTGCCGCCCTGGTGAGCTAATGCTGTTAGCACAATAGTGAGTGACCGACCGTCACCGATGGCAACTGTCCATCTCTGTTTGTCAGATTTAAAGCTCCTTATAATCAGCTCATGCCGTGAATGTAGATCGAGGCGAATAAAAAGGTGGGGAAAAGTCAGAAAGCACCACTTTAGGCACTTGGAAAGCTGACGAAATCCCAAAAAGAAGAGCGTAAAGATATATACACAGAGACTGGGGCATCGCTCATGAAGCCAACTTGCTGAAATGTGTAAACGATGTGTGGCTTTGCTGTGTGTGTGAATGTCAAGCAGTCCAATGAAAACGTTTGCTCATTAACTGTCCTGTCGATTCACATGCCTCTGCGACTCTCAGCCCTGCTTCCGAAAAACTCTGCACTTGTGTTGGCCTCACTGCGCCTTTCCCTCCGGCACAACGCTTCTGCCCTGAGGGGAGGAATGGCGGACGCCTTTTTTCTCTCAAGGGCAGGCTCGGTGTTTTCACTGGCTGCAGCCGAACATTTTGTTCCACTCGGTGTAAGTGTCAATCTCTTTCTGCGATATACTGACTTGGAATTTACAAAAGACGCTCTCAAAGTCCTGGTAGGTGAGGGGCCTGACTTGTCCCCTGGGCATCATGCCAGTCATGTCCATGCCCTGCGCAGAGACATGCAAGAGACTAACCAGGGCCTCCTGGCAGAATCTGGCCAGGTCCAGCCCGGAGAAGCCCTCGGTGCGCTGGACCAGCAGCGCCAGCTCCTCCTCGCTCAGGCAGTACTTGTGCTGAGACTGAGCCAGTAGCTGGTTCATGAGCTGGTGTCGGGCTGTGCCGTCCGGCAGAGGCACCAGGACCCGCCGAGAAAAGTACCTTCGCAGCCCTTCATCCATGTCCTGTGGTCTGCTTGTGGAGCAAACCACCAAAACTTGGTTGCCTGCGTCCTCTCCTGAGCCCATCAGAAGGGAGTCCAGCTGGGCAAGCAGCTCCCCCTTGAGCCGGTTGATGGGACTCTCTTCGCTGATGTGGGCCGACAGCAGCATGTCCACTTCGCTGATGAACAGCACGGAGGGCTGTCGGCACCGCGCCACCAGGAAAGATGCTCTGATTATTTTTTCTCCATCTGCAAGCCACTTGGTGGCCAACGTGGAGCCGCTGAGCTGGAGGAATGGCGCACCCAGCTGGCTGGCCAGGCAGCGGCCAAGCAAAGTCCTGCCGCTGCCTCTGGGTCCGAACAGCAGCACACAACGTGGGGCCGGTCCCAAATTGCTAAACATGTCCGGTCGCAGAATGGGCCAGAGCACATCCTCCTTCAGGGTTGCCTTGGCCACTTCTAGTCCTGCTATGTCACTCCAGTCCACTGGAGGACCCTGCTGAACTATTTCAGAAGTAACCATGTCGAGGAGGTGAGGGTCGCTCGTCTTCAGCTGCTCCTCGGCGGGCCGAGAGGAGGAAGCGGAGGATGAGGAGGCCGTTCCTGGAGCAGAGTGGGAGAGGTGTAGACGGTGATCATCGGTGCCTTGCTCTCCCAAAGAGGGGGAGGTGAAGCTGACCAGAGAGTCTGCTGAGCGGGAACCGCCGAGTGAGGAGGACACGTAGGCTGGTGGCGTGAGCGACCCGCCTGTTGCCTGACTGCTGAACTTCCGCTGCTGCTGCTCTGACTGTTTCTGCGAATTAAAAGGCAAAGAGGACTTTTCAGCAGCTCTGTCAAACCCAGCAGCACCGCTGCTGTTGGAGGCTCCGTTCGAACTGCTGCTGTCTGCTATCCTGTACATGGGGCTCTCAGATGAGCTCCGGGCCTGGCCGTAGCCAAAGTTGCCATAAGCGGAGTCGATCTCGCCTTGGCCTGCCATGTAGAAGGCTTTCCTCTTGAGCGAGTTTGAGGAGCCACTGGTGAGAGGTGTGGGGGCGATTGGGGTCAGGTTGTGGCTCTGATACGGATATCCAGGTAAAGCAGAAGAAGGCGGAAGGGGTGTAGGAGCAGCAATGCCTGAGGGCAGGTATGAGGAAGGGGGGGGCGCACCCCCAGGGCTATAGCCTGGCCCACCTGAGCTCTGAGCGGGGTAGCCTGCTGGGGGATAGTTATAACTTGACAAATTGGGGGAGCCTCCATTGTAAGCCGGAACTAAAGTGGGGTGAGCAGGAGGTGGTGGCTGCAGGAGCCCAGAGCTGTGCAGGGGGGAGGGAATTGCTGAGGTGGGGCCAGACTGGGAGCTGTAGCTTCCGTGCAGGTAGGAGCCGCTGTATGCACTACCATATTCCTGAGAGGACATGGAGGAGGAGGAGTGAAGGGCGGTGGCGGTGTGGCTCCCACAGCTGCTGCTGGAGTAACTGGGCTCACTTAGGGTACTGGAGGCCAGCCCTGGGGAGCTGCACATGCCTGACACCACCTCTGATGCTGCCGCCACACCCCCTTTCCTGACGGAAACTCCCTCTGGAATGCAGCTCATAGGATAGACACCATCCTGCCAGGGTTCCGAATCACCCTTCCGGCCATTCATGACACCCGGGACCCCGGGGGCCTCAGTGTAGGAGGCCGGCATCTCCAGGATGCCAGAATACTTCTCAGCATACTTCTTAAGCAGGTTTGAAGCCGTGAGGGCTGAGATGTCGTCATTGGCCCATGCGTACTGGTAGGAGGCCGAGCGCTGCAGGTGGCCCGGCACCGAACGGTAGGCTTCGGCCTTGTGGGCCGGAGAGCGCGTAGTGGAGGATATGTCAAAATGCTGTTCGGCCCACTGGCTTTGCTCGGGGGTCCACTGCATCTTTAAGCCTAAGAGGAGCAGAAACAGAACAAAGCAGGTAAATACACCACAAAAATGTATCAGTCATTAAAATGTCAACGCCCTCATGTGGCAAACCATTATTAATCTTCCACAAATAATAACCAGTGCTCTGTGTTCTACCGCATAAGAAATGTTCCATTTAGAGGAGAGCGTGTGTGCCTGTGCAGCAGGGATGGTGGGATGGCTGGTTGCAGCAGCCTAATGCACCCTGGCCACAGCAATAAGACAGAGGCACGGAGGGTCACTCTATAATCCCCGGCTCATCTGAGGTGGTTGGAGATGGGTTTGAAAAAGTGCCTCGCCGAGTGCCACAAAGCAGCACACCAGCACACCCATCTCCTTCTGCTCACGGTGCTTTCATCACACACACACACACACACACACACACACAATTCTGTGCTCACACTCACACAGGCATTTAAAAAAAAAAAAAAAAAAAAAAAAAAAAAATCTGTGTCTGCACTCAGGCATGCTGACATGCACGCGCACGCGCACACTCCCATCCACTGACCCACACGGACAGACATGTGCGTGCACAGTAGCTGTGGTGAGCAATGAATTACAACACATTGTGTCTGAAGCTTAGTTCCTGTCTGCACAGCTCCACCTTGACCTCTCTCTCCACCGCTCTCTTTACCTTTCTGTCTGCCTCTCTTCTTTATGCCTCCCTGCAGCCTTGTCTTTGCTTTCCTTCTCTCCCTCGCCTCCTTTTGCTTTCTTTTGTCATACATTTTCCCTCCCCTCCTGCTCGGTCTCTCTTTATTCCTCCTCAACTCCTTTTGTTTTGACTCCATCTATTTCGATATATATATCTCCCTTTCATTCCTTCTCCGCTCTTTCTTCGTGGCCACCCTTCCTCTTATTTACTCCGTGTGTGCTTGCTTTGCCGCCTCCCCCTCCCCCTCCCCCTCCCTCCTTGCTCCATCTCATCTCAGACACACTCACCTGGCTCTCCCCTTTATTGCCTCGGGAGGCTGGAGAGCCACTGTTTCCTTTAATCCCAGCCAATGCCATCTGCAAACACTGACAGTCGCACAGCGACTCCATCGTTGTCTCACTATCAAAGCTGTGGCGTTATCAAAGGCTGGACAGGGTATAATCACAGCAGTCGCACAGCAGATTGAGCCCCCGTTTGATTTGACTTAGAGCACACAAATAAAGGATAATATCGGTGTCATTTAGGCTGCTTCCTCTGACTTATTGACTGGCAGCAGTTGCATGTGGAGATCCACAGTCGGGGGTCTGGTGAGCACAGCCCGCTTCAGAATTGGTTTATGTGCGGATAAAACAGGCATGCACAATAAAATCCATTCACAGAACACATCTTCCCTCCCTCTTATTTATGCCACTGAAAACACAGGCATACACACAAATAAACAAGCAAAGCACACAGGCACAGACATACACACACACACTCGCTTGCTCTCTTTTCTAAGGCCTGTGCTTGTTTGGTAACAACACAGAATAGAGTCTGACGGGGGGGCGGGGGTGTTCCCCAGACTCTTATTTCCTCTCTGATTCTCCTTGCAAGCAGTCTCCCGGCAGACGCCACTGGCTAATTAGCAGAATGGCGATCTGCTAATTGTGTTAATTTACAACATTTTAGCCGAGGGGAGTCTAGCAGGGGCTGGTAAGTCTGTCACACTCAGACAAAGAAGAGGAGAAAGTTTCATATTTGCAGGGAGAGTCCTTTATCATAGAACATACGAAAGGGGAGTACAAAAAGGATTTATCAGGAAAAAACGGACAAAACAGACCGCTGTGCTGTCTGTGGGCCATCATTTGATGGCTTCAACTTTTATAACCAGATTGTGGCACTTCCCCAAACAAGAGAAAAAACCTCCTGCTAGTCCAGCCTGCCCTAATCTGACACCGAAGCTGTGCTCCCAACCAGCCTTCCACAGGCTGGACTGGTGGACTAGCTATGCACAGGCCCTCCCTGCCTTGGTGATTCACCACGCCTCTAGATTCTGCCGTGAAAGCTCCATTTCCAGCTGCTTTTTAATGACATTCAATCTTAAATCATATCTTGTGTACTGTAATGTCATCCACAAGTGTTGTCGAGCACTTGACCTTGGCATGTTACTATAAGTCTCCATTTTTATACAGAGCAGGTGCACGTAGTGATTGATGTAGTAAGGTGGTGAATACAGAGTCCCAATATTTACACTTTAAAAAAATATGCATTTTTCTAGCATGTAATGTAGTTAGCTGTTACCTGCCAGTTTGATATGTTTATATATATATATATATATATATATATATGTGTGTGTGTGTGTGTGTGTGTGCCGATTCTTTGTGCCATGCTACGCTAAAAAATTAATAGAGATGATAAAATAACTAGGAATGAGGGTGAATAGGGAGGGTAGGATGAGAGAAACCATGCTCTGAAGAATGATGGTGGTTAAAAACGCTAAATAAAACAGGCTGGTAAACACTGCGTACTGTTCTCTCCATATAGTTTGACACTCCATCAAAGTGTGATATGTCCTCCATTTACAGAAACATGAATCTTTCTAATTCCATCATTAATAAAGATAACATATAAAAAAGAGCGCGTCAGACTCCATCAGGGCTTTCATCTCTTCTATAATGAGGTTAATGCAGAGACGCAGTGATTACCCCAGCAATGCAAATGAAGGCCAAATGATAACTTGCACTATTTAAATAAGGTAATAGCGATTACTCTACGTTATTCAAATGAGGACAGATGCTTTGAACTGAGCACTTTGAACTCGCTGCTCCTTCTCCAAAACATATGAAAGAGCCAGGAGCAGGATTGACTTTAAATTCATTCGCTGTGTATCCTCTAATTTAATGTGATGTAAACCAAGGGCAATGAGTAAAGCAAAGTCACTAATGTGCTGGTGCAGAGGAGGCAGAGTCCACAAAAAAGAAAAAGAATTTTCAAGGTAGTTGGGCTCTTGCGCTCCTTTCCTCATTTTGAAAGGCCCTGAATTCATTATCAAAGTGAAAAACAAGGCCGTCAAAAACAAACACAAATACCCATCCCAAGTGCATTTTTTGAATTTCAGCTATTTATTTACAAGAAAAAAAACAAACAAAAAAAAAAACACAGAAATTCCATTTTCCACATTTTAAACATGCAGAAACTCAAAGATTGGAATACAGGCAGGAATACATGTTAAGGCTGCTAAACAGCTCTTTGTTTATTTCTCTTTTCCTAATTAAAGCACCTGCCAGCTCTGCACTGCGTCCCTTTATTTCATCCCCTTCCACGAGCGTTTGCGGGTTTGCGAGGCCCTGTAGAGTGTTTACACGGACGTGTGTGTTTGCGTTGCAGAGAGATGGGGAAAGGAGGGGGGAGAACGACTGTGCACTCAGCTGAAACAACATGCAACAGAAAATCTTCCACCTTCTGAAGCGCCACGTCTACCAGGGATTTTTTAACTCCCCCCCCGCCTCGTCCAGCCTCCACATAGAGAAGTCTAATCATTCTCATTACACTTGGCGTCCATCTGCATCAACAGAGCTGCCTATTACTGTGCATGTGTGTATGTGCAGTAAACAGCTCTTTAGAGACAGCTAATGAGCTCTTTTAAGTCTGTCTGCTGTGTGATTCTGCAAGCGGGGTGTCAGAGCAAACTGCCCATTTTGGTAACGTCATAATTAAGCCGTGCGCGCGTGCGTGTCTGTGTGTGTGTGCAAATGTGTAAGGAGAAGAGATGCCTGCATACGCGTTGACACCGACATGCCTGCCTGAACACACAGAATCCAAGACAGGCCGTGCAAATGTGAGCACCCTTTTTCATCTCACCAACATAAACACAACCTTCAGAAACAAACCAACACGTCAATTTTTTTATAAAAATCTGTCTCCGACTGGTTGCGGGAGGAAGCGAGGCTGTGTGACAAGCAATAACTTCATCAGGAAATTAAAAAAAAAGCCCGTTTTACAGACACCACTGAGGGATTCTAAACAGCCAGTGCTCAAATCCTGACCAAACAGGCCACGGGGCATATTTTTAACCGCTAAGTCGCTGCACATTCAAGCATAAAAAAACAGGATGTGCAGCATATGCAGCTATTGTTTTAGGAGTGTGTCGGTACCGTCGTGCTCCTAAGCCTTGTGTGTGTGTGACAACCTCCGGACCACCTTGTTAATGAGCCCACCACACTGTGACTAAGCCACAGGCTACGCTGTACTGGCACACAACCTACAGTAGAGAGTCAAATAACGTGATTAGGTCCTCTAAAAGGCAATTAATTATGAAATTAGTCATGAACTGGTGTCACACATACACACACATTCCACTCATCTTAAATGCATCCTCTCCTGTGAATTGACCGGATTAAACCTTTATCGTAGCCTAAACTCTCGCACGTACAAGTCAATAATAGAGTACGCCGCACTTTTTCATCGGAAAACAACCACCCAGCCAGAATACGAGTCTTTGAAGGCAACTATTGAAGCATAGCTGCAGCCCACCATTACAACGACTAGTCTGCCGCAAAAGCAACAACAACAACAGATAAGGAAGTAAACAGAGCAAGTTCAAAGTCTAGACAGCGAGCAGTGACCGGGAGAGATGAGCTGTCACTAACTCAAAGGCGATGTGGGGAGGGGAGGAGATATCTGTAAAGATGACAGCTCGGAGCTGCGATATAAGGATATTTGACAAATGACAGCGTCTTTAAAAAAATCAAATATTCATTGTAATCTGTGATCTTTGACCTCGGGAGAAGTTTTGCACGCTTTCCACCATAAAAAACTTTGAAATCGGCGTGTCTTTGTGCCGCAGCTTTTCAGAAACGCCGCGGTGTGAAAATGCTTTAAAAATATTAGGGTTTATTTAATAACGTCTCTAAATTTAGCTCACAGGAGAAATCGGAGTTAACGGCTATAAATCTCTTCCTAGATTCCAGAGGCGTATCATCGACCCCCACGCCCGCAGGTATCAGATCTTCCTTGGAGCTGTATAAATTGACACTGTCTAAATTTCCTTTTACCAGACAGACTACTGAATGGGTGGGTTAAATGGGTAGGGCGCAGTTAAACAAATGCTCCAGATCAAGGAAATTGTGCGTGGCTTCTTTTGTCATTCAGAGAGGAAATTGAGAGATATTCGGCGGGGGCTCGGAGCCACTAACGCATTCATCTATAATGCACTCGGCCTGTCCGTCAGCTACTCCATTTCCTGTGACTAGCACAGCGTGCCTAATCACCCGGCTCAACCTGGGGTTCCTTCCTCAAAGGCAGCCCTGTGCACACACACACACACACACACACACGCACATTCGCAGGAAAGCAGGACACACAAATGCAAAGAGAAACGTCAGGTCCGCCAGGAGAAACAGATTATTCTTATCCGGTGAATAAAACATCTGTAAAGACGTTGACCAGCGGCGTGTCAGGGAGCGCCGGCGTGCACATCAGCGGCGGGGAAGAAGCATGTAGGTGACTCAATGACACAGTGAGGAAAGCGTGATCTGTCACAAACTTTGGCTGCTGTGTTAAATAAAAGCACACAAGCACAAGCAAATGTAAATAATATCTGAGACTGGAGGATAAACTGCTTTAATCCCCTCTTCTGCCTTTTCTCATGGGTTTTAACCAAAACATATGGAATTAATAAATCATGACACCATTAATATGAGCCTTGAAAACATAATATTAAGGGCTTCTAAGGTGTCAGCAATATTTATTTAGTACACATTTGTCTTAAAATGTTTATGAAAAATCAGTTCTATTAATCTTAAATAAAGGTTTATGAAATGTCAACACTTATTAACAACATGCTAATATATAAACCCATTACCAACAACTTATACATCACAATTAATTCCCACCTGTATAATAATTCACTTTTACCTTCAGAGTAATTAGTAACATTTCTCAATATTTTAAGGGTTTTAAAATGTTGAAAGAGATGTTTAGGACCCTAACCAATGCCTTATTTTAGACCCAAAAAGCAGTCAAAATTGACTTATTTGTAACATTTTTTGGTCATATAACTGACATTTTAAGAACAAGGTTAGTAACTGTGTATGTGCAGGGTTCGCTCGCCCCTCCGCATTCCCTTCAAACAGTCTGCTGCTGACGTCACGTGCCTCTACCCGAGGGCCAGTCGACAGGATCTCTGAGTGGCCCCAAGGTTAACATGGGGCCACATGCTATCAATACGCCTCCGACGCGCAGATCCATACCTGCGAACCACCAGCGCTTTGTTTACCTGTGTGTTCAGTAATTAAAATGGATTTCTGAGAGGAGGCTTAATCCTTTCAGAAATTACATCGATCCTGCTACAAATGCAAAGAGAGCTGTGCTATAACTGTTTTTCTCTTTTTTCCCTCCTCTACACTCCCTCCATACAAGCAGCATAAGGACACTTCTTCCCCCTTGCTGCTCGATGGAAACTTTGGAAAGTCCTCGACATGAAGGACGTTATTTAGGGCCAGGCTGGGAGGAGACAGGGGTTGCAGTAGAGGGGTGGCAGGTGGAGATAATAGAGAGGACGCCTCTAACCTCGTCTAAAGCTGTCTGTCTTCGTAAATAAAATGAGATAATTATTGAGTGAACAACATTATACGTCGACGACGCACTTTTTCTTGCGCCCCCCTCCTGCAGGCTCGGCTGTAAATCTCAACAAACACGGTGCTTTTGGACATTAAGTGCTCACTAAGCACAGTGGATGCCTCATATTTCAAGAGCAGGCGTTGTGTGGGTGAGAAGCTGGGGGAAAATGGAGTGTAATGGTTATCCATTATCTTATATGGCAACGACGGCGATGATCATTTTCAAGTGACTCATTTCTGGAAGTACCTATCTATTGGCCACTTCGAGAGAAGACTTTGATGGCTAATCCAAAACAACTATTCAGAGGTCACTTAGTGCAGCAGCACGGAGACGCTCTGCACAGGAGAACGCTCCAGCCCCCCTCATTATTCAAATACAATCCTCGGGAAGATGCACATCACAACAGCGATGCTGCGGAGCAGGAGTGGGCGATTACCTACACAGCACACTCCGGTCCAAAGTGGAAACATTAACGATGCATCAACAAATGAACACAGTAAATCGCAAAGCAAGTAAGTGTTTGAAAGCACACTAGATATATTTGTCATAGAGATTAAATAGTGATGCTAAAGTGTATTAGCATATCAGCGCACCCACTTGAGGAAAACAAAAATCTTAGTAGTTAATAATAACTACAAGCTGCGTATCTGTGAGAAAACTTTTGTGTTTTCTAGATTTCATATTCTTTGGAGGTAGTCGGTATTTTTAGAAGTGTAGGTGCCATGTTTGTTTGTGTGTGTGTGGTCTCAGCTCCACATGAATGGTTACTTAACACCACACTGATTTCCCCTCAGCAGTTAGAGAAAAACCAGCCGATGCTCAATGATGCATCACCGTGTTTGTCGCCGCCAGGCTGTGCGTGTGTGTGCATATGTTTAGATGTGTATGCACGCACGTCTGTGTGTGTAATCGTCACTGGCACGTAGACAGACAGCCCAGGAGTGACTGCCGGAGTGTCACCATCTGTGGATGCATTATGTCTGTCTGCAGTGGCGCGTGTGCGTGTGTGTGTGTGTGTGTGTGTGTGTGTGTGTGGGTTGTGTTCTGTCAGACAGGAGACTGGACCACAGCTCCATAGTGTGTTGGTTCTGACAACAGCTGATCCAAAGCCAATTACCAACTACACCACAAACACTATTTTAAGGATTATATTTTGCCAGCTCTCCACATTTAAAAGGAAGAGAACTTTCAACTGTGAAAAAAGGGATTTTCTTTCTAATTACATCAAACAGCAAAGCAATAAATAACTTGGAATAGAACACCTTAATAATCAGTTGAGAAAGGCATCATGTGTATTGTGCATTTTGCAGTGTAGCGCACATTTGGCAAGCAAGCCAGATTAGAGTTCAGCAGCAGTTGGTGGAGATTAACTCTCCCCATCACTCCTGCACGTGCAAGGGTGTGTGCGCACGCACCTGTGGGGCGTGTGTGGATTACTGAAGAGGCCCTGGTTGGGATAACCTCTATCACCCGCCTGTGAACCTGCAGGATTGTCTGCTGTGCACGTTTGAAGTGTCAAATCCTGCACACTTTGCTACAGATTCTGGCAGGATCTGCGCATTTTTGTTGTTTGCCCTTGTAAACAAGTAAATGTGAGGAACTCTACTCTTTGTCTAGCTTTCTTTTTTAAACATGCGTCTTTTGTGTAATTCAACATTCGTGAAAATACAGCATGCGAGCTAATGCTTTGTGTCAAACCTTAAACAGTGTCAAATTGCAGGATGTCGTATGAGGTCATACAGTATCTGAGTAGAAATCCTGGATGAGCCGCGGCATCAGGCTTCCCTAGAGCAACACTGCGAGTGTTAGGAGAAACAAGCACTCAGGTATGACACCGCGCCAACGCGCACGTCTTTAAATCCACTGACTGGTGTTATGCTGGAATTCACACAGGTTGTCTAAACAGTCAAACATTGGATCAATATGCTTATCGATTGGCGGCATTGAGACTGAAATGTTCATGTCGAGGGGGCAGGAGATTCTCACTGGAGCTCTCCGCAGGCTGCTGGGCTGACGGATACACATACCCACACAATTACACAGCGCAGCGGAGGATCCGGTGTGATAAAAACTGGATATTTGTGAAAGCTTGCGTGAACAGATATTTATGAACAGATCCTTTCTTCTGCCTCGCTGCCCACTCAAACAGGCCCTCCTTGGGACTCAAACTACCTCCACACCGACATCATTTCATATGAGCAGATGCAGGTCCTGTCTGTTC
This sequence comes from Pao palembangensis, assembly GCA_015343265.1. NCBI lineage: Eukaryota > Metazoa > Chordata > Actinopteri > Tetraodontiformes > Tetraodontidae > Pao > Pao palembangensis. The sequence continues at coordinate 3,535,842 of CM027085.1, read as the reverse complement.
CAGTCAGAGCAGTCTGCAAGCAGTTTGTCTCAAAGTGAGGGCATCCAGTCAACTTCAGGAGCTGAATATCAAGCTGGCTGCTGCCGCGTCTCCTCGTGCTCAACTGACACAGTCGATAGCTCTGCATTATTCATGGGGATGGCAGGGGCCTATGAGATGGCCTCTCACTGCAGCCTGGATTTCTACAGTCCCCAACTTTACTGCGGCTGGCGTGACGCGTGACACCTTCAACAACTGCTTATCGTCAGCAAAACTGACAACACGAGGAACGCGAAAGGTCAGGGAACTGGAAAGGCTGGCCTTACGGAGGAATGTCTGAGCAAAGGCAAATTAAATATTTGTAGGTTTTCAATAGGAGTTTGACGTAAAAGTTCAAAAAGCACTTTTATAACGGCGTTTTAGGTGACTGGAAAAAAAAGGAAAACACGTGCAGCAGAACTAAAATAGCCCCACTCTGAAAAATAAAGTACATATTATGACTCTCTTGTCAGCTCCTCTCGTTTGCTATCAAGTCAATAAACACGGATCACAAAGTTAACATGAAAACAAGAAGCATCTAATAAAAACAAATCAAAATTTCAAATGTCGTTCATCCATGTTTGCTTATTTCCATTACACAGACTTAAGACATCAATTAGCAAAACCGCATCCGTTAAAAAAAAAAAAAAAAAGAAAAAAAAAAAAGAAAGACAGACAGTTATTTGGAGTAAATCAAACAAGACGCGGAGAGAACCAGAGGCAATAAAACACGTCAGGCGGCTTGATATCAGATCTCGGAGGAGAAATTTGATGGGCACCGATGAGCAGAAGGCATCTCAGGAGAATTGGACAGAGGAGAGATTTAATGTGATCATAGGGGACGCTCATCTTTCAGAGAACGGGGTAATAATGAGCAATCAATAACGTCCTTAACAGAGTTAGAGCGAGTGGATGACAGCAGATGTAAGGCTCCGGCTAACAGGCTACGTCTGATCTCACATTACCACAGCGGATCTGAGTTTTTGACATGCACACACATGCAAGCGCGTGCACAGAGCGGCAGTGTGTGTGCACGCTCAGAAGCCAGCATATGGGCCAAAACGCACCAACATATGGATACACAAACTGCCTTTCCTTTCTCCCACATACACCCACCCTTCAGCGTGCTCTCTCCTCAGGTGACATCCTGCAACATTGTGTCATTGTCTGACGATCAATAGCTGTAATCACGTTCACGGGCGACGCGCAGCTGTAAGCTCCGCGCTGAGAAAACAGGCTCTTCCGACCTGCTGATTTCACGGGCTGCAAATGAAAAACGGCCTGGCAGATACTATCAGCTGGGCAAAAGCAGCATAAAACACAAAAAAAGGTTCTAATGATTTAGCTGTGAAGTAAATAAAGCCGATTCAGTCACATTCATTAATTGTGAGAAATAATATATCATGTATTATAGATCATCAAACAGCATTAATAAAGTACATAATGCTATTTTGTTTTTTTGTCAATATTATTTTTGCTGCTGTTTGTGAATTTGTGTGAACATTCAATAACCAGCCAGCAGCACCAGAAAAAGTATTAACTAATTATGAGGATTGACTGTGTTATTTTCATTAAAATGTAGATGTTATCAGTCATAATTCTCACAGACATATTGAGCGTTCTCCAGAAACCGAACCAAAAGTAAAATTACAAATTAATTACCTCTGTCCACTAGTCTACATTTTCCCTCCAGAGTGAAGACCGAGACCTTGATAAGAGTGTGGACGTGCGTTACTGTGTGCGGGAAACAAAATGTTCTTTCACATATTTTTCCGTGCAATATTTCTCCCAGTAGCAGCCGCAGCAGTGGTCACAAAGTCTTGTTTTCACTCTTACTAAATAAATAATTGCAGCTTTATTATTGTGCTCAGGCCTCAGGCTCACACAAGACCTGCACCTGTTTGCAATCTGGATAAAAAAACGACCATCTCTAGAATGATGCTCTGTTTCCTGTGTTTGGAACCACAACTTCCCACTCTGTGGTAGGGTATCAATTTACTCCCCTTTACGGGCTTTGTTTATTACATTATTTAAGGGGAAAGTCATGATGGATTCATTCTACAGTGTAAGACAGGGATGTGTTCAGGTAGAGGGGACACGGTGTGACATGGAGCGAGGACATGAAGTATTTATTGAAGAGATGAGCTGTGACATAAGATAAGGAGTGACTTTGCTGTCCTGCAAGAAGATGAATGTCATTCCCACATTCAGGTCCCTGGAGGGAGCGGGAGGGAGCCAACGAAGAGCTGACCGTGCAGCCTCAAATCCTATATGTTCGGACCACTTTTTAAAAGTTGCCGCAATAACGATCGGTGGTGCCCTTCTGTGCTCTCTTGGATTTTAACTAGCAATCATGAGGATTTTTCCTTTTTCCCCACAGTCAAAGTTCTTCTTGCCTGCTCGTAAAAGCACGCACTCAGACAGCAGCTCTGCAGCGCCACAGAACCGGACCGCCATTAAGGCTGTAGACCGTTTCACACTGTAAACAATATCACGCCGTCACGGATGCTCAAGCCCCTGACAACAACTTGTACTAACAGCTGACCAGATGTGTCCACGGGTTCCAGCGTCTCCTAGCAACAGCAAAACGTTCTGGCCCTGTGGGTAAATCAAACAGCGCAACATAGATTTCTATACTGTGTCAATTCTGTCAAATAACCCCGCTGCTGGAAACGCTGATCAATGGAACGAGGAGTAGTTATCCTCTCTGATTTGGGACCCTGGTGTTCATGTGAGCACTTGAGGCAAAGCACCCCCCCCCCCACCCACCCCAGATCAGCGCTGCCGATCATCAAGCTGACGCTCTTGAACGCGGCGACGGGCCTCTTATCTTATCAGTCAATCGGCAACAGCGAGCAGGAAATGAGACACACAATAGTGATACTGCCACCAACACTCATCTGTCAAGTCACGCTGGCTGGATTACCATGCAGTAACCCAAAGACTCAGTGCTGGAGTGGAGTTATTATATAAGCACTGGGGCCAGAGAAACGGGGGGCACCAGGGCAGGCTGTTTTTTTGGTGGAAAACTTCTCACAGGCTGACAGAAATCCGCATATTTCTAATCGTAAATGCGTGTTTGTTTCGGAGGCAGCCCCCTGGTTTTACTGTACTAATTTGCTGCCTCTGTCTGGAGCTGGAAAGAAAATGGAGGAGGGGGCAATAGAGACAGAGAGGCAATGTGAAACAGAGAGAAACAAAGGCGGAAAGAGGGAGCAGGAGAGAGGCGTGCATGGAGAAATATAGCAGACAGGGAGGGATGCGGGATGTGTGTACTGCATCCCAAGGGATCACTTAGTATAGACACAGTACTGGAGGACAGAACACCGCACGTCTTCAATGGCCAAAAATCTCTCCTCCTTACACACACACACACACACACACATATATATATATACACACTCGCAATCCCTCCAAGCAACATTCCTGTAAGCACTTGTCCACCGAGAATAACCGCATTGACTGAAGTGGAGTCAATGTAAGAGGACAATAGAATGAGGGGAGGGAGGAAAATAATAAAACTGAGTGATCAGGAAGAAGCAGCGTCCACCTGGCCGATGTCCAGGGGAATTAAACAGTCTGTTTACCGCTCTCAGCACCTCGGCAGCGCCCTGCTCGTCTAATGGCATGGACATGAAGCCAATTGATTTGTGCACCAATAGACGCGTCCCCCAGCAGAGCAGATTACCTAGATCACTGGCTCTGCATCGAGCAGACATCGCTTCTCATCCCTGCCCCACGGGCAGTGCAACAAGAGCACGGTTTAATGTCCGCGGGCATGATCGCATACATGTGCACATGTTCGTCGGTGGAAAGCATGAAGAAAAGGACCTGGTTTATGTGTTTTGGGATCTGTATTAGCCCCATTTATTATATATAAATTACATTTGTTTGTAAATGAATCTAGTGTCCCCAGGACCTATAAAATGGGATCCACGTAAATGTCTATCATTTAGTGATATATCCGATGTATTCAATGACATCAAAGGATAATATGAAGACGGGAGTGCTATTTAAATTGATGGGATGGTTCAGAAGAAAAAATAAGTCACGTAAGAACCACTTCCTTCTGACTGCATGTGGAGGTGTCCTTGGGCAAGACACTGAATCACAGGTTGCTCCCCGGCCACCAACACAAGGAGGGGAATTCTTAGTGGCCTAAAGTCTTGAATCAGACAGATCTTTCTCCATAAAAACCCTGTACAGCCTCAAAGAAACTGACGTTCAGATCAGATCAGTTGATCGGTTGGCTCTAATGGGAAGCAGCAGCCATGACGATATGGCGTGGCATTGATTACATGCGTTACGATATTCCCCAACCATATTTTGATATTAAAAAGACAAAAACAATGCTAGAATGCCCCACTGATGTGGGGAAAAACTATTTGATTTCGTTTTAAATCCAGATTAGATTATGAAAATACGTACTAAACCTGGTGAAATGAAATATGTCAAGTGCAAAGTACACAGATGGCGCCAGTGTGAAGGATTATTTTCCCACAGGGATACAGGTGGCTGTAAGGAATTAACAGTATGTTGTTCCGAACTGTAAGACTTGAACAGAAAACTTAGGGGAGGACAATGAAAGACCACACGCACTTGAAAACTATAGTTGTTCGTGTGTATGGCTCAGGAGTGAGAATAATTCCACATTCTCCACAGTTTTCACTCATGTCAGTGTCTGCGTTGATAAGCATGAAAATCCATTTATCTACAAAAGAACTGTATGGTCTATTTTGGACAATGTCTCTTTTATGGTCCCTCGCAGGCTTTTTTTTTTTGGTCCACAAAGCCACCCAACTGACTCTGCCACATCCCTAATAGGCCACATTCACTTAAAATGGACAGATCATGGGAGACATTGCACTGGTTTCGTTGTGCATCAAGAAATGAGCTGGTTCTCAAAAGCGGGAACATGCTCGAAACATAAAAGAGCGATGGATGGATGACAGACAGTCTGAAGAAAGACTCTGGACAACACCACGTACGCAGACAGTGGTGGAGAAGCTCAGCATTGTTCGCTCATTTTCAGTCAGACTCCTGCCTGCCACGTGAGCAGGACGGAGATCCAGAATTAGGTCTGTAAGGAGCAAGAAGAGGAGGAGGAGCCTTCAGATTACAGATTACAAGGTGGAGAAGTGGTGGGATTAGCCATTAGTCTAGATGGTAGTCTGACTAATACAGCTCACAGTTTGGCTAAGGGCATTGTCAGATTTAGTCCTGTGGATTATGCTGTGATTAGGCCACTGACAAACCACTGAAGGAAATGATTAAATAATTAAAAAAACAAAAAACAAAAACACGACTCTTCTGGAGATGCTTGTTGAAACAATGATCAATGTCATTCACTGCCTATCTAATCCATATTTGGGTAACTAAGCTGCGCAGGGCCTTACAACACAAAGCAGATACAAAAAACCTTGAGACACGGGTATTAAAAATGATGCTTAGTCTTAACCACCCTCTGGCTAATGCAGCTAATGAATGAGAAAATGCTAGCAGGCTAGCAGCTCTAATTCTCCTTCACAGGCTATCATGTTGCAGCCCAGAGAAAGATCAATACCATTTGCTCAACACACAGGAGGCCTGAGAATCTATAAAAGGGCTTTTATTGAGTAATTAAACACCCATTACTGTCCCGTGCAGCCAAACAATAAATTTGATCAGCCTCTCAGGCACAGATCCAGCCGTGATTAATACTTGGTGAACGCATGACATAAAAGTCCACAATGACATGTTGTTAAGTCCTGTCTTAGATGCTGCAATGAGACAGCGTACAGGTTTAAGGTTGCTTACAACCTCAGCCTCAAGGTTGTTTGCTATTTGGCCAAATGCTGCTCTCTGACTGCAAGGACCCACAGCAGTGTGCCCTCCACCCCCTCTGCACCTGATGGAGGCAGAGTGTCCTCAGACAAAACCACTTAACACCCTGAATGCTGACAAAATCTATAGTGACTAAGAACAAAAGCATTAGTTTAAAGGCTTTAGGGGAGTAAGTAAAAATAATCACACTCTGAATTGCTGATATACTTATGACAAATTAAGTGTTGACATTCTACTAACGGATAAGTGTACTATGTCATCGCTGCATTACACTCAGCTTTACCTTTACTACTACCAATTTCTGAGACTCCAATGTGTCGACTCCTCCCCGTTTCCCAACGTCTTTTTCTACACTTGCACAACTCAAAAACCTGCTACAATCCCATCCTTGTTGGAGAATATTTAGCGTTGTTGAGCCAACAATATGGCATCTGGGTGATTCTCCTAAATATGAATGGCCCATTCATGGGGCTCAATGGAGTCGCTTGGCAATGGCCCGTCTTCCCCTCCCCGCTCCATACTCAAAACAATATTCAGCGCGGCAGTCTTGGCACTTTTCCCCGAAATCAACAAAAGAGGAACTCGAAGCTGTCCCTGAAACCCTCAAAGCATTAAGCCTCTGTGAGATGCAAGTACTTGGCACAAGCAAAGCGATTTAGCGACAATGGGCAAATCATACAGTGCTTTGTGAGATTTAGGGGATACAATAGCACTCCGTTTCCAAAGCACACATTAGTAAGCATGTCATTGGGACCCCCTGGGGGATTTGAGCAGCCTAGAGGATTGTGTAGTGAAGAGGATAAATATATGTTACTGGGAAGAAGATGGAGCAATGCCAGCAGCTCCTTCCTTCTCACAACATACTGTGGATTATGAGTGTGTGGAATTCATTAACAGATTAATCTTCAGAACACACAAACACACAGACTGAACCCATTTGGCTTGTTAAGTGTAAAGGCTGCACCACACCCAAAATCAATTTACTACATTTTAATGGAGCTCAAGCGGTGCAGATGAGGAGAAATTCTTGACTTGCAAAAGAAAAAAAAAATGTTTAAGCCATGAAAATAAAACAAAACAGGGGGAAAAACTTGTTATAAATGTGCGGAGCTTGCAGCCATTCTGACCTCTGAGTGCTAAACAAAACCAACAACGGACCAGCAGCCACCCACTCAAAAGTCAATACCATGCATGCCTCCTCTTCCTCTTGTATGGTTAATGCATGATGCCAGGTAGGGGAGACAGACAGAGCGCGGGATCTCATTATACGCCGCATGCTATCGTTAGTTATCTACCACATGTGTCCATCCTGCCAACAGAGTTGTTCAAGCCACAACCTAATGCTCTTGTTGCTTCCAGTGGGAAAACTTGCCCTGTGCATGCACACACACACACACACACACACACACACACACACACACAAGTGGAAGGGTGCATGTTTGACAGGTAAGCAGGAAAACATTTCCCAACCTTTACAGGCTCCAGTGTAAAACATATTGCTTCTTTTGTTGCCTGAATGTGTCTAAATTCAGGGCAAAATTAAGCATTTCTGAAGAAAAATGCCAAAAACCTGAACAAGCAAAGTGCAACTACTCTATATTTGGGCAGCCATGGAATGTGCAAATAAGATTTAGCTGCTAAGAATTTTCACAGATGTAAGATGGACGGGAGTGGAAACACTTAATTTGATCAATTAATCGAGGGAGCTGGACGGGCGGTTTAGAAATTGATTAGTCGCTTCAGCAATTCATCAAGCAAACGTGTCAGAGGCTTTGAAAGAGTGTGATTCTGCTTTGGCGTTTTCTGACTTTGAAACGATGAACTGATTAATCCCAGAGTATAACTGATGAGCATAACTAACTTGCAGAGTTTCTCGTTGTTGCCCTCACAGCCAGGTTATGCCCATCTTCCTGAGGCTGCAGGCAGCTCAGTGACGCTGTGCCACACGCCCCGCCACTCAGCATCCTTTGTGTTCATCCCCGTGGCAGCCTGCCAAGCCCAACCTCAAACTCACACACTCACGACCCGACTCTCCCCCACACCAATGTTCACGAGCGTGCGTGCACACCTTTGCCAGATCCTAGTGTCCCCACTTTCGTGCCGCCTCACGCTAAATCAAGATGTTCGAACTGAGCTGCAGATGGGCAAGTGGTGCGTGGGGGAGTGGGGGAGGGTGCGTATGTGCTGCGAGGGCCGGTGGCCGCTATCCTGCCGACACACACTGTTAACAAAATCAGATCATCCAGCCAGAGCCAGAGAGCGGAGCAGCAGCAGCAGCAGCAGCAACAGCGAGAGATTACAGTCAGATGCATCTTCTCCTCACTGTCAGTGTCTTCTTCAGATATAAAAATGGCTCTAGTCTACCAGCGCCGGGCTGAATGGCAGACAAGCATCCGCACATATCAATGCACAATTTAAGCTGAGACTTGCACAGCGATGAATCTCATTAGGAATGCCAAATTCTTACATGTAGGCACAATGCAATGGTGCAGAATGGTGCAGAATATTTCAAAGTGGAACTTCATTTTTTTTTTCCTTTGCTCTTTTTTTTTTTTTTTAAATAAGTCCTTCGAATATTAACGCTTTCCACATGCTGAATGTTTTAATACCTGCTAGAGACTCAGGGCCATGGGTGGTGGAGATTGCTGGTAAAGAGTAAAAAGAGGTGAGCGGGGGTCTGCTTAAAATTCAGAAAAAGGGGACAGCGGATTGCAAAGAAGGTAGGAGGAGAGGAGCTTTGATTTGATTAAAACCTATGAAAACGACATATTACATAAACCAAAGACACTTCAAACACTTGAGGGGATTCGGGGCTTAAAGTAAGTATGATGTTTTTAATGCTCAAATTAACACGGAAATAAATCTAGATGAATAGATCTTCAAAGACAGGAGAGTCAGGGGAAGGACTGAAAAGTTTCTAAGGCTGTCGGGACTCGAATTTCCTGTCTTTCCTCAGACAATTTAAAATGAAAACCTGCCAGTTTAAACATTTACATCTCTATATTTCTCCATCTCTATATTTTCATCTCATATTTTACACGCTTATATTGTGTCAACACAGATAAACGCCAAAGTACTGATCTCAACCATGTCCCATAAAGTCATCACAGGTTACAGTAGTGAGCTCCATGAGGCAGACTTGTGTGATGACTAAAATATAACCCACTGACAGACATGAAGGCGTGTGCAGGGACTGACAAAGCTTGAAAAAATATATATATCTATATGTCAATCAGCCAGCCAAACAAAAAAATCAAATCACCAAACCACCATTTGACAAGGACAAGGGGGGCAGGAAGGAGTGGACCGGGATGTCAAGGACCGGTCCCAGTCATCTTCCAGAAAATGCAGCAGTGCTACCGACCGACAGCTGCCTGCCATCTCTGGGAGAAGAACTTGGATCTGCAAGGAGGGGGCTGTCAACGAGCATGCAGGCAAACACACAAAGATTTACAACAGCGCAGCTACACTTAGCTGACACACGGCCCTGGCGCTGAGTTCTGGGACGGACGGACGGACAGAGAGAGAGAGAGAGAGAGAGAGAGAGAGAGCGAGAGGAGGGGAAACAAGTGGACAAAGAGAGAAATAGATGCGAGAGCAAAAAGAAAAGACAGCTTGACGCACTGAGAAAAAGAAAGAGAGGAGGGGGATGAGAAGACAAGAGAAGGATGGAGAGAGTGAAACAGACAGACAGGTCCGAGAGGGATTTGTTCTATTTGCATGCGCAGGGCTCCCATGGGGTCCAGCTTTGCTTGGCAAGCGCAGAGCACAAAAGATAACACTTAACATATTTGCTAAAAGATGACAACCCTGGCTGGATCTCGTTTGAAGAGGCCCTTTGTCAGGATGTGCAGACAGGAACAATCCACTGATATGGATGCAGTGGAGACTAACAAATATGTCTCTCTCTCTCTCTCTCTTTCTCTTTGTGTGTGCATGTGTGCATGTATGTGTACACCACAATATTTCCCCACATCGCTTCACATCTGGCAGAAGTCCCACGAGGCGGGCTAGATCGCACACCGGTGGCTCCGTGACGGTAAAACTGCTTTTAATGGTAAACATTACAGACTGATAGAAAGTGTCAGGATAATTTATTTATACGGTCCCACCGGGAGTAGCTGCGCCACCCTCGCCGCGCACCAGCTCTCGCTATTCATTTGAGGGAAAAATCTGTATTTAGATAAATAAAGGCAGGAGTAAAGGGGTGCCTGTTTGTAAAAGCAGTTTTTCTTCTAGTCCTATTATCTCTCTTTTTCCCTCTCCCTATTAGCTGTATCGGGGGGCTGCCGGAGATGTGAGGCGATATGTTGTGTGTATAATGAGGGGGATTATTGCTACTGTCACTGCAACATGCTGCAGACAGCAGATGCAGAGGGACGGATCTTAATCCAGCTACCGTAGCAGACAAATAGACTTGGAGGAATAAACAAACTACAGAGTGTCTGCGTTATTTACATTAACCGCAAAGAAAAACAAAGCAGGCACGCATGGCTGCATCTGGGTTTCATCTCCCCTAACACACAAATAAACTCGTGCATGCTGTCACACACCGCATGCTGAGCCACAATCCAGAAAAACAGAAAAAGCAATTCGAATTTGGACTCTAATAATGATCAATGATCAAATGTGATCTAAAAAGCTATATTTAAAGGGGAAGTGTGTAAAAGGCTAAATTGTACGCATTCATTTAGAGAAGATATATCAAATACACACTGTGCTGCCTGATGTTTAGAATGAAATATTATCTCATTACAGCTCTCGCTGACAGTGTATACACACCTATAAAACACTTGTATTTACAAGGTGGTAAATGTCATAATACAAACATACACACGCACGCACGCACGCGTGTGCAGCATCAGACGAAATAAGGAAACAGCAGCTGACATGAAGCAAATGACTATGTGTGTGTAGAGCGAGTAAGCAAGAGAGAAAGATCCAGGGTCAAAGGTCAAGTTCCTGGTTAATAACTGCAACAAAACCCAAAGAAAGTGCCGTCGTGGAAGTTCAGCCAGCATGTGTGCAGAAAAGCAGATTGCCACCATTGCTCCTTTGTGACCGTCCTCACTTTCAACAGAGGTGGGATGAATATTTCCTTTTTTCTATTTTTCCAATTCCCACTTGTTCATTCTAGATGACTAGCTCTCCACCTGCAGCAGCTGAAATACAGCTTTTATTCCAACAGAAATCTCAACATTTGTGCAGCAAATTGAGCAGCATTGGTATTAATTCCCTAAAACCTTAAAATGACTGCGTCAGCTTTAATTTAAGGGGCAAAGAAATATGAAAATTAAATGATAAATAAATCCAGATTGCATTTTAAGCATTGCTTGTTGGCTGAAATCGTTCTTCCCCGACATGCCACTTGTTAAATCAAACAATGTGTATTTTAATAGCATAAATAGTCATCAGAAAAAATTACTCATATACTAGATGAATAAGATTAAAAATCAAAATTCATATTCTAGCACGTTCAAATTAAATTACAATACAAGAATGTAATTTAAAATAAACACTTCCATAACGGTGAGGCTGCTGTTTGTAACGGGCAAAATATGGGAAATGTATCTAAACATAGTAATCATAATTCTAAAAAAAATATACCCCAGGTGTTAAAATATTAAAGATGAAATTTTAATTCCAAATGAAAGTGTGGATATGGTGTGCACACATGTAGAAACACACACACACACATGCACAAATATGATCAATTTCAGCCAAATCATTGATGAACACATTGGCTGGCATTCAGGCTACTCCAGCATCCTCCTCTGCTTGCCACAAAAACCCATTTATATTTTTATCCTTACAATTAATCTGTATTTAAGTATCAATGTTATAAAAAAAAACCACCTACCATAGACACTGCTGCTGCTGCTGCTGATCATCTTGTGCTGGAAGAAGAAGAGTAGATATAAATTAAAATTGTGAAGAAAGCAAGAAAATGATTCCCCCAATAATAATTTGAAAAAAAAAAAATCTTCACTTGTGGTGTCGAATACTGCTCTGGCTGCAAGTGAATTGTGGGCCCTTCAAGTCTTTGGAGTGACGAGAAGCATCTAACCTACATGCATCTCATTAGAAAGTGGAGCCCGGGATGACAGGCAGGAGGGAGGAATCAACTGGTGCAGCTTGGCGACTGTTGTCAACTTAAATCACCTGATATCGCCCGAAAACCTCCACGCGTCTAAGAAGAGCACACGCCGCGGTGACATTGCGTCCGTTTTCTGCGTGCGCCGGTTGGGCAACTAGTAATCGTGCCGTCGCGGCCGCAGGAGAGTCGCTGGTAAAGCGAACCCATGCGTGTAACTTGTCCCATTCCTCCCCGATTAAAAAAAGAAAAAAAAAAAAAAAAAGTGCCGCACAGCCCCAAGCAAAGAGACGGTGCAGCCTGCGTGTTCGTGCCCCCACGGTCTGACGCAGGTGCGCGTTTTGAAAATTCCCGTTAAATAAGGCGCGCACCGCGATGCGTGCTTGCAATTCGCGCAACTTGTAAAAGCACAAAGTGCACACGCATTATTGTGAGGCAAGCGGCGCAGCTCCCAGCCCCTCTCCTCAGACGCGCTTAGCCTGTCTGCTCTGGCCACTGTCTAATTGCAGACGCAGCGGATCCCCGCCGCCAGTCTATCCTTCCTTACCTGTTTTTTAGCGACAGGTCGACCTCTCACGTGGGGGGGTCAGGGTCGCATCGATCCGGGGAGGGGTTCTGCTGATGTGCGGGATGCTGAGGTTAAGCCGGGTTGCGTGCGAGCTGAAACCATCCCAAGTTAACGTAGGAAACACTGACCACAGCCACTGCCATGTTGGAATTTCACCAGCCCTGAACAGCTGCTTCTCACACTGACCAGTACGCTCCTTACTGCGCCTGCGCGTAAGGGGGGGCACAGAAGAGGGGGAGGAGGAGGAGGAGGTGTGGTGGGGGAGAAAAATCCTCAATTCCAATTATTGCCTGAAAGGTTATTATGGGGGTCTAGTTTGTGGTTGGAACTGAGTCCAGATAGTGAAGAAAGTGTTTAAGAATCCAGAATCAGATGTCCACTTTGACACCTTTGCTGCAAAAAACAGCCGATTAAAGGTTAGACTTTTTTTTTTCTTCTCCACTGCACATGTGCTTCAAGCGTGTCAATCCGTGCAGCATTGAGTTCAATGAGGATTCATCTAGTGGGCTGTGAATAATACGCTAAAATAATTACTAGAAGCGACGTTTCATCCCGATAAAGTTGTTTGATGTCTGTATAAATGCTGGAAAATGCGCACTGGTGGATGTTTGGAAGCCCCACCACCTGAACCACCCTCCCCGCAGTTTGGGAGCCCACTGGGGCAAATCTGCGCACCCGCCTCTCCGTCTGCCCGAGATGTGGCTGGCTGTGCCCGCGTATCTCCCAGTGATAATTATAGCAGCAATATGGAATTAGCAATTGAAGCCCTAATTAGAATGAAAATGTCCCAGTTAGCCAGTTATCAAAGCATCAGCGGGGAGAGCAGGTTTAAACAAGACATCAAAGATGGAAGAACTGTCAGCTCATTGTTCCCATTATCACCCCCGCACGTTGGCGCCAGCGCGCGGGCCTCTGAAATACATATCCGGGTGCAACTAGACTGAAGGTGAGCTTAATAAACGGATGTGGAATCGGAGCTGGACAGATAAAAATGTATGGCGAATGCATGCGCGCCCAGCTCGATCTCCGTATGCGCGAGCACGAGCACGGAGTCAAACCCGACGCCCTTGAGCCGCGTGGCAGCAGCACAGGTAGGAAACGTGGATCGCTGCGTCTCTGCGCCTGCTGCGCCTCCAGAAGTCTGTGGCAGATTACACGCACAGCCACGGCTCTCTCCCCGCTGTCAGATCGTAATTGTCTCTTTCATTTTCTCCAATTAATTCATTACATTTTGTCAAGCCCGCAGTGCAATTAAAGATTGGTTCATGTAATTAGAATGGCTTGAAAACTCAAATAATCGCCGTGTAATAGCTTCGTGTAGAAGTGTGGTTTAGTTTTTGTTATGTGGTGATGATTATTAATCTGCCAAAGAAAGAAAAAAAAAAAACCTAAACGTGTTTAAATGTGGAAAAAGGTGATTTGCAGTATATTATAGTGAGCAGGTACTGTATATGTTCACACTGTGATTTACATACTGAAGCCGAAAGGTATGATTCAAGTGTGTTGAATATGCAGCGTTGCTATAAAAGGCTCCCACACTGATATGGAATCATCTTATGGAGAGTCGCAGGAAGCTCTCAGGAGTTTTATGATATTTTCTGGCTTGTGAGCGACATAAACCTGCGTGTTTGTGTGTGGAGCAGATTTAACGGCAACATAAATCTAAATAGATTTTAACTCATTAGCCATTGGAGAGGTAATGATGTAAGTCTGCCGCTAATGAGCTTAAGCTCTTAATTGAATAGGAGGGGGGTTGGGGGTGTTGGAGCAACACACACACACACACACACACACACACACAGATATATACATACTCACACCCACACAACCCTAAATGCACAAAAGGGCGCACACATCAACACACAGCTACAAAAAAAAAAAAATCCCGCCTCCTGCTGGAGTCCCCCCCCCAGCCCCCTTCCTTTCCCTCTCTGGGGTCATGTTGGGGGGGGAAGTCATAGTCACATGACCGGCTAAATTTCAACTCCAGTGCCTGCGGACATCAATGTCGGCCCTCATCACTTCACCGCTGCACTTTTTTGTGCATTACTCTCATGCAGTACGACGCAGACTGTAAGAGAATGGAGGCAAATAAGGACAGCCCAGCCGGAGCTATTATCCCCCGTCTTATTTATCAAAATTGCTGCTAGAAATGAGTGCAAGGCATGTCCTTTAACAGCAAAAACAAAGGCGTGTTTTTTGCTGCAGTAAGTGCCTAATCAAAGAATCCATTGAATGTCACACTAATCAAACCTCTACTCCAAATGTTCCATACTCGCAATATAAGAGGGAAAACATGCAACGATCCCGTCGGCTTTGATGTCGCCTCTTCCAGACACATTTCATATTTTTATTCATCTCTAACAAATAATTATCAGCACTTAACCTGCCGTGTCTGCCAAAAAGTAAAAGCGTCAAAATCAATGAGACAAAGAAGAAAGCTTATAGGATAAAATGTCCACTCTTTACAAAATGTACAATACATTTAGAACAGACAACATTCCCCTGGTAATACAGGCCATGAAAATGATGATATCCAATTTCTTATTGTCTTCTATCAAATATAGCCTGGTATAAACAAAGCCCCAGTGAATGGGGGACGATCTCAAAGCAGGAAATCCAGAGGGAGAAAGCGAGGGGGAGATTAGAGAAGCCCAGACAGTGTTTCCAGTCGCTCAGATAGACAAGAGGAAATAATGTAGTAAAAGAAAAGAAGTGAGGGTGAGTCGTCTTTACTCAGAGGCTCTACCATGTGTGGCCAATCCTCTTTTATGAGGCCGGACTAACGCCCTGATGGGACATAGCGTAGATTTGAACAGAGCCTATTGAGCATAAGCTGCTAAATTTGGCAATAAAGCGAAAGTGATTTACTGTAAGCTCCACTGGGCAGAGTGTGATGTGTACACACACAAACACACATGCACCCACACACACACACACATACACCTAAGAGCATTAAAAACACTAACAATAACTCACTCACTGTAACACTCTCTCTCTCTCTCTCTGTTTCTCTCTCTCTCTCTCTCACACACACACACACACACACACACACTCAAAATGCAATGCCTTGCCGGCTTGCCTCTGAGCCTCACACACTTGCTCAGCCACTCATGCGACTCAGCAGCAGTGACTTTGACAAATAACCAGGAAGTCCTGGCGTTGGCTTAAAAACTCCAACTTGTTCAGTTGCAATTCTGCATTTGTCCTGCTTTAATGGCTGTGGAAGTAGCTTTGGAGGTAATCTGTCAGTGATTGATTAGAGCCCAGCCAAATCCCCTCACTGAATGCATTGGTAGTCTGCGGACCCGCCTGCTACACCATGCGGCTGCAGAGAGACACACACAGGTAAAGACAAAAAGATGAGAGTAAGTGTGTGTGTGTGCATGCACAGATGAGCTCTGCAGCAAATCAGACAGCACACATCAGTAATAATCGGATAACTCAGTGTTGCTTTTTGACTAATGACCATTTCATTTTTGGTGAAATTATTTATTCATAAATTGTGTTTATGCTGTTTTTTTTCCCACTGACATAATCATATGTTAGCATGGATATCAATAATTTGTGAGGGATCAATCCATAATTAAGCTATGTAATAACAATACATGAACATTAGATTTATACTAAGTTAACTAAGTATACTATACTAAGTAACTTTTACCAAAATGTGGATTCAAAAATACACACATTTATTTGCAGTAGTAATGAACAGTGTAAGGTTTCCAAAAATACAAGAGGAGTGAGAGATCTTGATTGAGTACATGCTGTATCTGATCACGTATTTAGGTCATATACCTAAGTATAAATACTGCACTCATGATACTCAAAAAGGGAGTCCATTCAGAAATATATTTTAAATAAACTGGGTGCACATAATCAATTTTACAACAGTTTAAAATGTTTAATTCTTATTTTCTAAATCAGCTGCAGCCATAGGTGACGAGGGTTTTAAACAGTGTCAGACTGTAAAATGAAGAATGATGGTTTTCCTGATTGCAGCGCTTCTAAAAAGCCCAAAGGATTGTTCGGTGAGACTCGAACAGAACACAGCGAGCCACTTTGTGCAGCACATTATCATCCCTCTATATGAAAGAGACTTTTTAATGACTGCACAGATTTAATCAATTCTTATATTTCACTAAATAAATTAGTCCACTGATGATTGCACTTGCCATGATGTAATCATCTGTTTTAATCACTTTAATATCAAAGTTGATGCTTGTATTTTATTTTCTGTGCAGGCTAAATGAAGCTGGTGGCCATATCTGCTAACCACGCTACAGTAATGCAGTAAAAGGCAACATAAACAGTTGCTTATTCAAAATGTTCTAAAGTAACAAGAGTAACCAAAATATTCTCTTACAATTACTCACTTTTCACAGACACTCTGGCCATGAAAATGTTTAGCTTCCATCTTGCCATCACTTAAGTGATAATTATTCTTCTGAACACAAGCCTGACTAGCAAAAAAAAAGGGTTTCAATCAGAGGCTGCACATAATGACAGTCATTATGAAAATAATGAATAAAAAAAGTAATAATGACATTCCCGACTGCATTCAGACCTCTTTCTCTCAAATATCTCCATGGTGATCACTTTTTTTTCCCTTCAACTCTGCATTCTGGCTGCCACATGGCGGCTTTAATCACATTGTTTATGGTAAACCAAGCATTGTGTGTGATAGCTCCATGCTTGGACTCGGTGTATCCGAATCTACAGTAGCCCTGCGTGGTCTCCTGCAGTGGGGGAGTGCAAGTTTATTGTTTGCTACCAGTCCATCCTCAGCTGCTCTCTCTGCCGCTTCTTTTAAAATGAGACCAATCTCCCTCTGAGCAAGAGAGCTTTCCCTTCTGAAGATAAATGCAAACAAAACTCCTGACAAGCAAGAACAGTATGATTATGACAAACACATCACAACAGGTATGCAGAGGGAAAGCAGACGCTTGCTGAGACGGTGCTTGGGACAATAAATGTCTCATTCTTGAGATGAACCCTCCTAAATCTAAACCCAAAATTATTTTATTAAAATGTGTTTATGTTCCGTGAGCGGCCTGCTGTGTGTCTGTGTCGAGCACTTTTTCTTACCTTTCACGCTGCAGATGTGTGTGTGCTGGACCATGTCCCTGACGTTTACTCTTTTGATTCAATAGCGCTCCACATGGATGGACTCAATCAGATACCTCAGAGCCAGTGAAGGGTGATGTTCAATGGAGCTGAAGGTACACCACAGCAGCTCTTCAGAAAAGAAGACAGCCTGGTTCTCAGATGATGATTACATGTAAAGACGCTTCTCATCCCTGTAAAAACCACAGAGAAATCTTCTCATTTTCAGACTGTAAACAAAGCCATTTCCAGCACTTACCAGCACGTCGTAATCACATGAATGCTTCCGATGGGGTGGAAATGACATATTCACACGCAGTTTTTTTTAATTCACATACTGTGCTGCCTGGATGTTGAAAGATTTCCTGCACGGTTGGAGTGTGCGAGAATCAGGGCTACACTTAAAATAAATCCTCTTTGACTTATTTACTTTCGCAACTGTCAAACCAATTTGAAATAAAACGATTCAAATGTGTATTTAAATCTTCAAAGGTGCAGAGCAGAGATCTTTTCCATATCCAAAAATCAGATGTACAGCTTAAAAGGAACAGAGGGGCATCAGCAGACTTGGCTGCGGTTTGCTGTACATCTTTCCTGTGTTCTGTCTCATCTATGCAAACAGTTACACACAGTTCCTGAACAATAACTGCAAAGGTCTGGGCATAGAACTTGAAATGGCCATCAGGGTTTCTGGCCCTAGAAGCCATTACTCCTTGAATACCTTGAGGATAATGAAACTGGGCCAAGGGAGAGCAGAGATGGAAAACTGTGCTGTTGAAGTGCACTGAGCCATTGCACATTTCTGTTTGAACCCATAACACTGTGGCCATGTGACAAATGATAGCAAACACAGAGCCTGAGCCACTCGGAGCAGATTATAGTCGGCCAAGTTCAAATAAAACCCAGAGAAAGGTGTTTTTTTTTCTGCTAATAGACAGTAGGCAATCATTTGTTTTTTAAATTTCATTTTAATACTTTGTGATGTTCTGATCATCTCTTTTCATAGTTTTTGTTTTTCAGTCACACACTAAGGTTGTTTAGGAATGAAACATTACATATAACTCACTTCAGTTTCTTGTGTTGCCAGAGAGGGCAACCCTCGGAAAAATCTCATTTGAATAGAGCACACCTGTGTAAAAAGTGGAGCACCTGTACACTCTGCTAAATTAACACAGAAAAAAAAGATTAATAATGCTGTCATATCTGTAAAAAGGAAGAGATTGTCCAATCTTTTGGCTTCTGATATTTGCATTTTTGAATATTTAATCAGCGGTAAAAGCAGAAGATGGTTAAATCTTCACATTGATTTTCTTGGAAGGAACAAACTTTTCTCGCACTTCCAGCCATGGGTGCACTACCCAGAACATTTCTGCTGCGAGTCACATGTCAATTTGCACCACTGCTATCTGAAAAATGAACATTGGCTGGGAGCAGACTTCCTGATTGGTCATTTTGAAGCGAGAAAGTGCGTGCGCATGCGGTGACCCCTGCCCGTTGTTTCTTCATGCTGGCTGTATAACAAGACCATTGCGCAGCACCAACAGGAGACAGGTCTCAGCTGCTCGCACTCTTATCAGGATGGGCTGTGCGGAGTGAGGCGCCTGAAGGAAGTATCAGTAAACAACGCTATAGGGTTCCAGTTGCCATAAGCTCAGGCACTCATGCAAAATTCAGCACTTTGTATGTAGACGGAGACAGAGCCAAAGCAGAAGGCAGGGGTTATATTTTAACTAGTGAACCTGAAGAACTTCACTATTCCCTGCTGACAAAACAGAAATGTTGACAAATTAGACCCGAGAGCATGTAATGCAGGAACATTAATTACTGCACTTGAACCCAGCAGAAAGACAGCGGTGGCTGCCAGCTCCAGCTCTAACCAGCCATCTAGCCGAGTCTCTCTCCGTCTTCCTCCCAAGTCCTTTAATGGCGCGACCACCCTCAACTCCACTGTAAATCTCTCCCAAACGGCTTATGATTCAAATTAATGGCCCTGCCATAAGTGTTTGAATTTCATGAATTGTAATAATACTTACATCACAAGACACATGAAGTCATGTCTCTCTCTGTACAGTGGAAATATGATACATTTTAGAGGGATGCACAAAGTGGTCCCCTGGTACACTAGTGATGTATTCTAATAGACTGTACTGGCCAACCCCCGGGTGCATATATTCATGATTCATATTTGAAGGCCGAAGACCATTTAAATGGTACATTAAGTGGCACAGAAGATTAAGGTACTGTTGGCTTTGTGGAATAACTGGGATATTCACTGGTGGAGAATTATGTCTTGTTCTCTCCTTGTTTTCACTGATAGCCATGTGTTCTCTGAACAAAGCCTGACAATACTTTGAATTATTTTTGCTTTTTATGTAATGAAGAGTTGATTATAGCAGCACTGCATCGACTACGCACATATTTAAGATCTAAAAATGCCTGTTTAATGCTGCTTGGACATGCTTGTTTTGCAGGAGATGGATAAAAAAAAGCAACTGTTAAGAGTGCAAGACAGAGTTTACAAGAGAGACTCTTCAGGCATTGACTTGCTAATGGCAGAAAAACCTGCTATGATATTTAGTTTTAGGATTGCGTATGCAGTTCTTAGGATTAATACTGCTTTTCTAAGCTCAAAGAGGAACTGCTGCTTGACTTGATTTTCGAAAAGTTGACTGCAAAAATCATAACTCGCATCAAAATAGGCATTCACACCTACTGGATAGTTTTTGTCTAATTTAGCTGCGGAAATAATTCATTCCAAGTTACGTCTTTGCATTTCGATAACATTCTGACCATATATCTACCAAATATACAGCAGATGACTATAGTTCTGATTCGATCTTCTCAAAACCCCGGCACTAAAACTGGCTCCAAAATAATGTTGCACAATAGATAAATATGTCCGTCTAACGATCCTGCAGCTGCATCTGACCATCATTATTATACATTTATGTGTGTATGACTGTGCACAATAGAGATGTGTATGTGTGTGGTGGAGCACGAGGACAGACTTGATCATCTCCTGTCTCCCGGTGACTGCGTGGATCCAGCCAGCCGTGGCCAAGCTGCCATAACTACCAGTTGAGCTCTGTCAGGGAGATGACCCACTCTCTATTCAACAAGAGCTGCCACCCTGACAGACAGGCAGGTAGACAGGCAGACAGACAGACGGGCGGGGAGCATGACGGACGCAGAAGGACAAAAGACAAAGCATGTGAATATTTAACGCTCCTCTGAATCTAAGAATGCAACGTCTCGCTCCAAACGACTGAAAACAGGAAAAAGCTGTAGGTGTAATTGGGGGTCAGGAGTCAATGGTCTTATTTAAGGGCTAACACCATTTAAAACTAATTTGAGACTATGTGTTATGGTGCCTTAACTAAGTTTCTAACCTGATCCGTATTGAGGTTCAGTGTGCTTTTAAAAGAGACCTGCTGCCCTGCAAAAGGCCATCTAATGGTTTTTCAAACCCACAGAATTACTTTAATGTACTGCAGATCAAAGGATAAAACAGGGGCTTTGGCAGAAGTGCCGACAAAAAAAAAAAAAAAAAAAAGCTTATCAGAAGTCCATACTGGTTCCAGTTCTAGCAAAAGATAAAATACTTGTAACCTGAACTCAATAAAAGACAGAATTATTTAAAATGACTTTGTGCATCATTTAGTAAGAAAAGTATTACGAATAGTAGTACTTGTGTTGTAGTAATAGTAGTAAACAGGATTTCTTCCCAGTTCTAAATGTATGTGCATGTTGTGTTTGCGTCTATTCAGACACTGTTGCTACAATACACCTGTGTGAGGCTGTGCGCATTAATGTACTCGGTTTGTCATTGGTGTTTGTGTGTAAGTAGCTAGGTCAGGACCTGGTGGTCTGTCCCTAGAGATCCTGCCTCCGACGTGACCAACTAACAGTACAAACAATTAAAAACCACCGCTGCCCACCCCCCATGGGCATTCTACTCCATACAGCCGAGGTTGGAGAAATTGCTGCTCTGCACTGGATTTCAAGCTGAACCTTCAGTATCCGGTCTATAACGATGTCGGGCAACAGAGAGGATGGAGAGGCAGAATCGATACATCTACGCCTGTGGACCAGTGTGGAGACAGAGGGCTATTATTAGGATGTCCTCTCTTTACCACCTGAGCCACTTACACACTCCAGATAATCACACACACACACTCCTATCTTCCTCACTTAAAAGCACTTGCATGGATGAACAATTATCACAAAAGCCAAGGAAAAATTCTACAAGGAAAAAAAAAAAGAAAAAATTGCAAAAAGAATCATTCACATTACAGGATCAACAGCATGTTCTCGCTCTGGTACTTCAAATTTGCTTGAAATGAAGCAAAACTGATGCAAAATTAATCACAACTTTGAAAACAAACAATTCAGAATCGTGGTCTTGTCTGACGCAACCTAGACCCATTTGCCCGAGAGAGTGACTCTTTACGTCCTGAGCCGAGTCTGTTTGAATCAAAGAATCTGAATTTATTAGCAGTAGCAGATCAGCCAGTCAGGAAGATAGCCAGCCGACCAGTGATCTCCCTGGGCATATGCTGTGTCCACTGCTCCAGAACCTTGCTGTCAAAGCCATTGTGAATCCTAATGATCACAGTGCATCCCAACCGGTCAACTTTCATACACACACACACACACACTCCACGGTCTTCGCTCCGGGGATCCTGACAAAACAGGAGACGGTGGGGACTCGTCAGAAGACAGCGATGCTGGTGCGCTCCACCTGCTCACTGATTCTTACGCCTGGAGGAGCCTGAAGGCACTGCCATCGCACAACCTCCCTGTCCATGGCACACCAACAGACACACACATGCACACACTCACACACACAAACAGGCAGATGCCCACATTATTGACACACATAGTCCTACAATATATACATCCTCCTGCTCTCAGATCCTACTTATTTACTTCCACACCTTTTTCCCCCCTGTGCCCCTGAGGTTCACTCTTCAACACATCCTTTGTCATAGTCCTCCCTAACCTCCTCATCGCCCCCCCCACCTCTAACTGCATAAAGTACTGAATACACACACACAACACACAAACACACACAAAGCCACACACACCCTCACCTGTCAGGTAACATCAGATGAGGGGAGAGTTGAAGAGACGTGACAGAGTGCTAGAAGAATGGTGTGCCAGGAACACAGATCTGTGCTGGAACACAACAAGTTCCAGGACCTCGTCTTTGTTCAGGATCTAGACCCTGTTTGGAGGGTGAGAGGATAGGACTTAATATATAGACAGGAATTCCAGATCATCAATCGGTGCAGTCAAGAAGAAACAATGATGGAAAAACAGAAACAAAACATGTTGTTGGGAGCGTCAACACAAGCAGCCCGGAGCCCTTTTCACCATCCATCAAGCTTAACAAGATGGCCAGAAAGCTTGTAGCTGCTATATGTGGTGATGGTGAGCCATTCACACTGTGAAATACACGTTTGTAGCAGCCAAAAATAAAATCGCTGAAAACAAGAGAGGGATGACCGTGTTTGCCTATGCTTGTTGTTATATTGTGTGCTTTGATTTTAACAAAATGGCAAAATGGTGCCAAACATGGGTGAGATGAAGATTGTTGGTTTCGTGAACACGATCCAGAATCAAAGAACAAGTGGATCCTTGAAAGCCAGATCACTGTGATAAAATTTAACACTTATTAGGGAAACAAGCTTCTTTAATGTCTTGGCAATGTCTCATTTATTCAGTACATTTAAGATATATATTTGACATTTTTTCTGGTAGAAAATGGGTCATTTTTTCTCTTGTCTCTGTGGAATTTAAGACCAAATAAAACCTGAAAGTTAACTGATCAAAAACTATTCCAGGAGATGAAAATAACTGAAAGAAAGCACCATATTCAAATGAACAAGCACGTCGGTTTCTAAGGAATTTCTTAGAATGTAGAGGTAGGTTACTGTTGAGTGGACTTTGACCCTCTGATGGATTGACGACTGATGACTCAATCTCCTCCTGCCCACCCTTGATCTAAGAAAATACGCAGCACTGGAATTCAAGGCTTTCATCTACATTTCTGCATTTTTTTAACCTGAATAATCATACTTCCGTAACTAACCTTTTTTTCCTGTCTGTGCACACACAAATCGCTAGGTCATCAGTACAAAAAACAAAATGTCGTTCCCTGCATGCAAAACGACTGAAGCTACGGAAATGAATAAGTAATGCCCCTGCATGTACTGGCCTTGGGAAAACATTCTCTCTTTATAATTAAGCCATTGGCAGACTCGAGGAAACCTTTACATCTCCTCCCTAGATTGAACGGAATGTTAAAAGCCATCGCAACTAATTGGTTCCCCTGCCTCCCGTTTGTCATGGGAAAAACGCAACAAATTGACGCCCTCTATCAGCTCTTTCGGAACTGGGAAATAAAACAAAAGGGTGGTTGTCTCGTGTCACAGCAAATAGACTGGCAGTCATTCGGGTATTAGAGAAGACACATTAGTCACTTGCAGTATAGAAGGGAAGTTCCTCTTCACTGATAGCCAAACGTAAACTTATTCAATTATAAAACAAAAGGACTCTATTTCTGCCCCCTTTAAGAGCCAGATTATGTCCTAACACTTGTAATTGTCTTCTCATTTCTTTACTCCATTTATTTTCAGAAAAAGCTCCAGCAATTGAATTTAAGAAAAAGCCCTCCATACAAATTTGAGGAGCTATTTGCAAGTTAGAGAAAGCCTCTTGAACAAATAACTAGCCATCTCTTGTGGTAGCTATCCTCTGTGTCCATGAGAGCCGTTTTTGCAAAAAGGAGAACGATTTTGTTTCATCAAGAAGAAGTGGGCCTTCTGCAAACAGTCATTTTGTATCCACGTCTTCCTCTGTCCCGCCCTTTCATCTCGAGAGGTGGAGCGCTCGATTCTGGTGCCTGAAGTGACTCTCGATGCTCTCAAAACTTACATCACCTAGGTTTTTCTCCACCAGCTGGTAGGTTTTTGTGTGCTCTCAGCTGATATGGGTGCTGGATTTGAGTGTGTTTAGGTTAGTGGGTGGGCAGCAGGAGTGGGTTCTCTGCAAGGGGCAGTAGATGCTGGAATTCCTAATAGGAGGTAATTGAAAAAAGCACTTAAAACCTGTTGGCTGGTATTGTTTTTCCCTTGCACCATAATCATGTGCTAGACTCTGTTATCAACATGCACCGTGCCTGCTCATTACTGGACACTATGCATTAGACAGACGTTCCTCTATATATTCTCATACAAAGGCTCAAAGAAAGTATAGTTTAGACGCCTACTGGAGTTTTTTTTTTCACGGCTACTGCACAGACTTTCCTGCTGCTGATTGGCAGAGAGCTGCAGCCTTGAAAAGTTTTACTGAAATATAACAAAACTCGATGAGTAGGCTGCTTGAGGATGTGAAGTGGATGGTTCACAGAAAGAGCCCCCTCTTCACTGTTCTTCATCGTTCTCATAATGTATTTCTCCTGCTGTGCTTTCAGGACAAATGCGTCCTCCACTTTTGTCACCTTTAGACAGACTTAAGTAGTTGTTGCATTTGAGCGAACACAATGCATTCGCTCAAATGCAAAAACAATGAGGCTTTAGCTGCTATTGTGTTTAAGTGACGGTGTGGGGACACAGTCGATTTGCAATGGGCCTTGGGAGTGGAAACACCTTGATAAGAACAATAAAAGAGAAGAAAGACAAAAAAAACAGCCAAGAGACATCGAGGAGACCCCTGAGAACAAGGATGTTCAAACTATTCCACAAAGAGCCGTGTGGCTGCAGGTTTTTGTTCCAACCAATCAAGCAGACACAGTTTGACCAATCAGCTGTCTCAAGACTCAGATCAGCTGATTAAATGAGTCAGGTCTGGTGTGCTGTTGCATGGTTGGAACAATAACTGCAGCCCTTTGTGGAATAGTCTGGACATCCCTGTCTGAGGAGCAGAATGTGGACATGGGGCTCACGTGATCCAGTTCCAGTTTTAATAATCCTCACTTCTAAATGGTTGGAAAAGCAAGAGGACTGACAGTGTATTGCCATCCGCCTTGCTCAATCAGCCACAACATCTTGCTCCAGCAAACAGAAGCTGTGGTGCTGCCGCTTAGCACTGGGATAATGATCAGATTAAAAGCTTTGACTGCTGAGACTTGGACTAACGCCAGGTGATGGGAGCAATTTCGCCACCCAATCGCCAGCGAGGGATACAGCAAGAAGTGCACCATTGGCTCCTGACAACAGCGAGGAGGGGGTCGTGCGGAAAGAGGCTTGGAACCATCCCAACCCTAAAAAGCAGCCGGTGATTCAACAGTTCCTATTGTCAGATTCCATTACACTCCCTCTGTCTTTGCCTTTTTCTTTTTTCACTCCAGCACTAATCAAGTTCTTTTGTCTGTCTCTCTGTTTCACTTAAAAATACTCAGCAGATGGCCTTTAGAAATACTTCTGTTTGTTTCCTCTTACACAAACACATGCACGAAATGACACACAAGGCAGCAGAGCGATGAGACATCTTTGTCAGTGAGGAAGACATGAGTGGGCCGGCGCTCTAATCATCGATCGGATGATTAAGGCAGATGAGGAGGGCTTTCTCCCCCAGTGAAAGATCTGATTGCCGGTCTCCTCCTGCCTGGTGTCCAGGGAGCATGCCGCCGGCGGCGGCTCAGGATCAATACACTCAATCTTGGCTGAGAGGGGCAGCGTCAGTCATGCTGTGCCAGACTATTAGGACCAAGCAGGCAGACAGTGAATAACTCCATGCTTCCATAGTTCCACCTCACACCTCAAGAGGAAGCGATGAAGTAGTTGGCCAGCTGAAACCTGTGTGTGTGTGTGTGTGTGTGTGTGTGTGTGTGTGTGTGTGTGTGTGTGTGTCTGTGCAGATGCCACACCTGCTTCCAGCTTGGTCTGCCAGGTGCTACTTAGAAGGATTCAAACTCCCTTAGTTTGTTAAGCATATTAGGATAAATACAAGCCAGGCCCCATCCTAAACTCTCAAAAAACTGTTATTAATGCAGTGAAGATAACTGAAAAAATGTGATTGTTCATTACCTTTACATTACGTCATATTTTTCATGCCGTAGAGGGAAGCCATGATCCATCTTGTCTACTTCGTCGTTGACATTTTCACCATCTCTGTGCAAAATGACATCAAAAAAAGAACTCTGCATTACTAGTAAAGCAGACCCTGCTTTGCTTGGACTATTATGCATAGCTAAAGATGAGGTACTTTAGAGAGTTGAGTAATGTTACATTTTACCTGACAAATCTGTTTACACAGTGAAAAAAAAGACTACAGGTACCATGGATAGATAGCTTTTTGGAAAAGAATTAAATAGGTGCTCTGTCTCTGCCATACTTTATGGCTGCATGGAGCTGCAACCTGCAGATAGACCACAGAATGCAGTGTACAGTACGTGTGCACTTTTCTTTTCCATTCCTATGGGGCTTAAGAGGTATTTTATTTGTTTCCATTGCAGCTGCTGTCTTTTATCAGAACTGTGTCAAAACTTGATTTCTTGATTTATTTTTTACAGCCAAACTGACAGTGTTTCTTAAAAGGCATTAGCTTCATGATGTATTGGCCTGTGCTGTCTTTCAGTGTGAGCATGTGCTTAAAATAACCTGAAGCCAAATTTCAAAGCTGATCACTGAGCAGGAGCCAAGGAGTAAATATACAACTCGTACTCTGATTAAATGAAGAGTTGTTTCCTACTGTTTCACTTTAGTAAGCTTGGGTCAGTTAAAATGCTTGTCCAGCACTGAGTTAATATAAAATCAGAACAAGCTTCATGTACAATATTTACTGTGTATGGGCATGAAATCAACATTTGTGGTGATCACATTAACGCACCATATGGAGAGCTCTCCTCAAAATGTCTTTCAGTTGTGGGGGCATTTGTGTTCAGCACTGTCTTTACATTGTTCTATCCCTGTTTGGTTGACTTTCATTGTCCAGCAACTTACAAATGTCCAAGACATTCCAATTCCATTTTAGTCTTCTGCAAGAATCATCACAAAATACAAATACAGCCTTGAATTCAAATCACATTCATCCACAATGTTTCTGTGGTACAACAGGACATGTTTTTGGTGTTGTTTTTTTTTCCTGAACTTCACTGCATAAATTAATGTGCTTAAACGTAAAAGTATGCTTGTTTATAGCATAGTTTATTACATTATTCTGACACAAACTATTTTAACTAAATTTTGAACATAAATCAACAAATATGCATCACATGTTTGCTTCAAATATATCCATAACTAATATTTAAGGTTATCACAACTTTATATTTCCACAATTAACAATGTCGTGCCACAAAATAGCCATTTGCTACATGCTAAAAACAATTAGCTTAGCCCTGTAAGAATATACATTGTGTTAGCTTAGTGGCTACGGACGTCTGCGCAGTGTCTCTAAACTTACAATTACACAAAATTATGAAAGTTTTACGACTTACCGCGGTTAAAAAAAATAGTCTGTTTCCTCAATTTGAAAATAATATACACTTTGTCGGTTATGTCACGAACGCGAGACGGCGAAACCGGAAGTTGAACAAGATGTTTATTTTTCTACAGTCTCGCTTGGAATTTGCTTTAGGTATAGATTTTAATAGTGTATTAACATATATAGAGACTATAACACAAACCTGTATTTAAGTTGCTGTGCAAAGAAATTCTATTTAAAAAAATAAATAAATAAAAGATGCTTCTGGTGCACCTTGTCCTTGCGCAAGTTTTACTTTTGTAGAAATAATAACCGCTTCTTGTGCAATTATCCTTCACCTTTACACATCATTCCATTCAAACCAATGAAAATAAATTCCTATCTCAAAAAAAAAAAAAAAATGCAAGAAATGACTGCCTTGGTACCCAAAAATGCACTCTGTTGGACAAACTCTTTTATTTCCCTAACCGAGTGCAGTATGGGGCTGTGCTGTATTCAGTGGGTGAAAACGTGTTAGCCCTGCATGAAAGAAATCAGGAGCACAGCACTTCTAAGACAGCAGTGTCCCTGACAGGCCACAATGGATGGCCCAGGTCCATCTGGATGCAGCAGCAACATGATATATATATCACCAGTAGTCAATGGGTGCTATCAATCCCTCCTTCACCATGGTGACCAAGAGTGACGGCTAACCAAGGACCCCAGCCTCTGTCCTTTTTTTCCCTGTTTGGATGTATACAAGCTTATCCAGACAAGATTTTTGTGGAGTGAACTTTTCTTGTAAGTGTCTGAATGCGATCAGACCAATTGATTATTATGTCCAGGTTTGAAGAAACCTCAGAGGACAAATCTGCTGAGAAATCTTTAGAAAAACCAGTCTGCATGCAGTGACACCAAGTAGATGCATTTCTTTGTTGACTTTGTCATGATAAAATTAAAGGCCCTTAACTAACTAGATTCATTTTTCAGAATTTTTTTTTTTTTACCCTAAAAAGAGGAACAAAGATCACTTTTGTCAGGGATGGATGCTAATATTAGCTTTTCATAACATTCCTTGCATTTTCATTCAGTGTGGGTTTGTTAATCTTCTATTAGACTCTGTTTTTGAGTGGAGTGTTTGTAACATTCCTCTCTAATCTCCATCTTTAAAAAAAAAACTGGCAACCTTGTCAGAAGAGCAGTGGAGATGCAAAGAGGAATTGGAGGAACGGCCTTGCTACGGGACCATTCTGAATATGTTAACAGCTCCGCTTTCCTTGAACTGTCACAACTAGAAAATCCAGCTTGTTAAGAGCTTCCCATGCAGGCAGCCATGAATATCTGCCGTTTCAATACACTTGGCCACAGAGGCTCTTAAAAAGCACTTGTTGTAATACATAACCAATTCTCTGACAGCCAGTGCAGAGGAGTATTAACATCTCCTCAGCCTGGTTGGGGTTTTAATGTGATGGAGATGTTATTAGAGCCATCACAGGCTCCAAATGAATGGCCAGTGGAAGCACCACGGCAGGAGAGAATGGGGGGAACACACCGACCTTCGCCTTACCAAGGACAAGGACGCCGGTGCTCGTAAAAAAAAAAAAAAAAAAAAAAAAAAAACGGGGGGGTGGTCCAATTGTTCACACTAGCAGTGGTTGCTGAACCAAACCTTGGAGTCAGGCCTGTGTTCTTGTTACACTCAGTACATGTGGGGTGCTTTACTGCCGTCTTTTGTGTAGAAATGTATCAATGAACTACAGAGATTCAATATTTACCACAGAGGAATTCATGACTGAAACGACTTGGCCGTCTTCTGACAGAAGCTGCTCGTTTTGTCTTGATGAACAGCCATCCAGTCTCCACACTCTTCCTTTTGAAGTATAATTATTTGTGCTTTAATTAAGCGCATCATGCTTAGTAAACACAAAAACATGGTCTCTTCAGATTAATAAGCCGGGGGTGCACGATAGACATGAGAATTCCCTCTGAATGGGCTTTGGCTCTGCTCCAAACTGGGCACCATTCTCATTGTGTGACCAGTGACGAGTTTCCAGAGGGGTGACTGGGGATACATGTCCGACACTGGGTTCTCCCATTGTTCAAACACAAAACATGTTGTTCTTTGTTGTGTGCTATTAACACGTTAGCTGAAATCTGTAAGTCAAATGCAGCAGGATGTGGCACAAAAATGATTGTTACAAGTTTCTAGATTTTCATATTTATTGCAGCTCTACAAAATATTTCTAATAAAAATGGCGCGATGCCGGGCCTGCGGTTCAAATGGGCTGAATATAAAACAGTGGACCCTTTCATATCAAGTGATCTTGAGTTTAGATTGCACAAAAATCCAACAAGCTTTCTTTAATACATTCAATTATGGCATCAAACTCAAAAGATAAAAGGATTTAATATTTACTTGCTGGTTTCAGCAGCAATGTGGAGGGTGGGATGAGGGGGAGGAGGAGGAGGAGGGGGAGGAGGAGGGGGAGGAGGGGTGTCGTTCTCCCAGCAACTAATTACTTAAGCAGTTGTCAAAGGTTTGAAGCTCGCTCTTGAATTCCAATGAACACTGTCCATGGACAGCGGTGGTTTTGCATATATTATGAATATTTCAGCTTCTCCCAGTAACCTTGGTGTCGTTTGGCAGATAGGGGCTGGCAGAGAGCCATTTAAAAGCTTCTCTGTTGCAGAAGGGAGGAGACAGGGTATTAGGCTTTATCTATACTTGACATTTTGAAGCATTTGTAATTAATTCATATAGAAAATCCGCCACCCCCCCACGCGCCCCTTGCTTTTTTTTTTCCAAATGACTGACCACGAACAGGCCGTAACCAAAGAGGTAACTCCTATTGTTTCTGCAAAAGGACACCAGACACAATCTAGATTACATATTAATCGTCAAAAAAGTTGCACAGAATAACATCCCGTTTTTTTGGGGGGGGGGGGGGGGTTATGATGAATAGGATAAGGCTTGCGTGCACAGCTGTTTTTACACACACTGCAAGTTGATATGAGGCTCTGACATGGCTGACTCACAGAGGTTTGAGTCTGAATAAAGATGCGCGTGTAGGTGTCATGGAAAATGAAACGTGAAAGTGTAGCCAGATGGACAAAAGTGTACTCTGTCTGCATGTCCAGTCCTGGCAAAGACACGTGCATCTGTTTGCATGTGTGTGTGTGTGTGTGTGTGTGTGTGTGACTCTGTGTGTGTGTGGGGGGGGGGGGGATAATTATAAGGAAATATCTTTACTAACTTGCATTTTGAACACACAATGTCCTATTATGTAAATGAGTCATTTAGGCTGAAGAGAGGGCATTTTTTCCATTTTGGTCCTTCTATATATCTTTTTCTGCACATAATTTCCTTAAATTCGACACAAGGGAGCTCTCAGTTCAAATTATTGCTACTTGCTTTAGTTGGAATATAAAGTAAATATAAAATGAATTTATAATCACTGTCCTGGAATATGATCAAATAATGACTGCTGCTCCTGTTTAGCGTATAGCTTGAGGTACACTGCAGTAGCCCCAGGGGTCAGGAGGTCAGGCAGACGCTAACCAGGCTGAAAACACATAGCAGGTGGATGAAACCTCTGACAAATCCACTTATGGTAAGTAGTACAATATGTCCATTTTCTACATCCAGCATTGTAGCTCACCAATCCCAAAAGAGTCCCCTTTGGTCCCCCTTGGCTTTAAGTTGAACACAATATCAACCATTGGAGACTGCTCGTTCCCAGACATATTGAAAACATAACTATATGTGAAAGAAACCTCACTGACATTTTTTATAAAGCAAAACACCTCAGGTTAATCCACCAGCCTTGAAAGTTCTGAAAGTTCTACAGTACTTCCTGGAATCTGAAAAGTCTCCACAGTTGAGATATAATACTTTTTTCACTTTGCATTTTCTGCCTTGCCTCCCACAGACAGGGATGAATTTATCTTTTCCTCTCCTTGCTCTTTAGCTTGGTAAGATGAAATGGCCGACTCAAAGTGCTTAAATACATTCCTCAGACCTCTCAAGGTAACAATTTGGCCTTGCAGTTCTTTCCTCCAAAATAATTTTACAGCCATCTTAAACAAATAATAGCCACTGTCTTGAATGTAGCATTGGCGATTGCGTTACTTTATCTTGTTGGACTTTCTGTGGACTTTTCTGTCAGGTTGTGAAAATGGACCTTTCGATGCGTTCACAAAAGGTCTCTGCAGTTAACAGCCCACTGAGGAGTTTTGAAATTTGTATCATTTAATAGCTCTTTCCCGTGCTCCCTTCTATATAGCTTATAATGCTAGTAATATGGCATGACCACACGTAGTAGCTGACTCTTCTATCAGTAAAGACGATTCTAAAACCTTAGCAGTCGTACTTTTCAGTAATTTTTAGATGCACAGCAGAGCCTATACGTTTGTCTTTAGTTATACAACTGATGATTCGGGGGAAAGACACAAAACACCAAACATATTTATATGTTTTATATGTCAGTGTTTCCAGTTATCTTTGCTGCCTCCAAGTGGCCAAAAAAAACCCCACTGCCATGCGTTTAAATGCTTAACAGGAGTAGTCGCCGATTTACAATTTAATGCAGTCAGAGCAAAGATTGGTAAAGGGGAAATGTTTTTGTTAAAGACTATTGAAAGAGTGCATGTGCATGAATAATTCCCAAAACATTCCCAAAATGTCAGAGTGAGAGACTGAGAGCTCTATCCAGATACTTTACACTTCCGCCACAACGCCCAATTACGAGCTTGAGGTAATTACACAGCCCATTAGAGAGTATTCTGTTTTGTCTTTGCTCTAAACTTATTCAGTTTATTGTTTGAGTGGAAATAAATGGGAAAAATAATGTTCCTCTAAATTTCAATTCTGTTAATTTTTCTTTATAAAATATAATAATGATTTATATACATGTAAATGATTTGCCACTGCCTCTAGTAAAGCCTGAGAAGGAGAATCATTAATAAATGTAATAAATAAACAGGACACCATTTTAGCTAAATAATAAGTAGCAAACTCATGCTCGGTTTTCCATGATAAAGCCTTCGTTGAGCAGCCAGTTCTTTTAATCTGGGGGTGTGGCCAGTCCACTGAGGTGACGACACAAGTGTGAAGACTTCAGAATGCATCTGTGCCTCATCCAAAGCCAAACCCCATCCACGCCATTGTGTCTCCATTCTAAGAAGTGGGAGCGGGTTCCAGCGTGGGGGTGGCGAGTGAGTGTCTCAGTGTGTTTGGAGAGAGCGTGCCTGTCCCAGAGGTTGCCAACTGGCATTAGGGGAATGTGAATCAGTGAGGGACCACCGCCGTGGTATCCAGTGGTGTCCAGACTGTCCCCGCCCCGCCCCTCTTCAATGCACACAAACACACCACAACTGCCCCCCCCGACACCCCACCCCTGTGTTCTCGGCAACCCCCCTCCCCCCCTCCATCCTTGTCCCTTGTTTCTGCCTCCAGCTTTAGCACTTCCTAGTTTAGTTCTGCCTGAGTGCGGAGCAGCTCTCTCTGCAGTTTAGTGAGTGGCAGGGTAGATGCAGACTGACACCACACTGATTCAGTGTGTGTGTGTGTGTGTGTGTGTGTGTGTGTGTGTAAGAGAGAGACGCATTATGTGTGGGCTTACTGGAAAATAAAAGGAGAATTAAGGCAAATAGACTTCTGCACATTCACGTATCTGCAAAGAAGAGACCTAACCTGAAACAATCTGAGGCCACCTGACTTGCGCGTCTTTCTGACTCAACAATCCATCCATGTGAGGAGGAATAAGACAAAAAGAAGCTTCAGAGACTTATCAGATGTTGTCTTCTGTGGGCTCTGATGACATCTTCCAAATCCCCTCTTTTCACAGTGAAGAAGAGTGTTTACACAGGGGCTGCCTCCTTATGAAGCCCGCACGCCGTATGAAGCGCCGGGCTCTCTGTGAGGAGGCCAGCTCCCAGTCTTCAGGGTGCCATCCTGTGGCAACATCACAAGAAATGTCAAAGATTTTGAAGGCTTGGTTAAATACAACTGGATTTCTTTGCCTTAAACCTTCAATGACATTTTTGGCTGTCGGAAAGGTCAGCGTGCAGCTCCTGTGAAATGCTAGCTCTTTTGGGGTGAACTTCAATATAGGATAATAAATCCCTCTTTCTTCTTTCCCTTTTACTTTCAGCGCTGGCTGTGGCACAATAGCCTGTCAACATGTGCAAAAACACAGGCTTAATGGATATTTCTGTCATTCTGCCTGTTAGATTTATGTCTGCCATCAAATACAACACCGAGAGCCAAATATTCTAAAGGAATTCCACGTTTCCTCATTTAGCTTGTGATGTTTTACACAACAGAAACCATACAACAATTTTAAACTAATTAACAATAACAGTTTAAATCAAATTTGAGTTTAAATCACATTTAAACTTTCAGAGGTAAAAAATAAAATAGCCATCTATTATCTGTGATATGAACAGGGTCCATTTCTTTACTGTTAAAATGAAATGTAATTTAATTTACTGTTAATAAATGTAATTTATCCACCTTCATATTGTGCAGACATTCAAACTATGCATTTAAAAATAATTCTTCACTTTACCCTTTAAGAATTTAAAATTTAAGTCGTCCTATGACAAAGGAGATACGCTGCCCCCTACTGACAAGGTGCAGAAAAGGGCCTAAAATGGCTTAAGGGCCTAATTTCCATCCAAGCTATTTTAAGGTTACATTTTGTGATAAAATAGAAATTAAAGTTTAAGGATTCAATCATTAAGGATAAACATTTTTAACCTGACCTTTAAATTCCTGTAATTTTGTGGGAAGTTTTAAAAATGATGTCGGGTTAACTGGCTGTTGAGTCGAGATGTCTGTGGAAAAAAAATCAGCTGTTTTCCAAAGAGCAAACTTTGACATCTGCACGAAAACACATTGATGAGCATTATCACCGCAGAGATGTAATTAAAATATTGATTGGGCACGGGTTTGTGTTCGTGGCTCCTTTCCATTTCTGTGGTTCTACTGAAAACCAGCATTTTCCCAGTCAGACTGAAGCAGGATATCAGAGTGCACAAACAGCATCGGAAATTTCCCAAACGTGCCGCTGAAATAAGAAATCTCTCATATTTTGGCCGCAGCGTCCGGTTGTAATTTTTACTGCTGGTTTTACCAGAGGATGTTGCAGTCCACCATCCGCAGTGATGCACAATTACTCCTTCAATATGATGCCACACAAAGACGATTTGGAGAGATGGAGAATCTGATGAAAAGCATTGAACAGGAATTAAATCATGTTTTCCACACCATAGGTTCGGAAAATGGTGCTTGAGACACTGGAGAGCCCAGCGGCGGATTCCAATCTGTGGACTGAAATTGGAAATGAACAGCGGCGCCGTCCCCATTCTGACAGCCTCGTGTCAATAAAAGTCAGTTTCCCTCCATTGCTTCCCATCGCTGACCACAAAAGAACCTTTTTTCCCCCAGTACAGTCGGGGCAGCGCACAGCTAATATTGCGATAATGTGCAGAAAAACGGAGCGCAAGCTTACACCCAGCAAGAATTCAGCGATTAATTTGAACAAACAGGTATTCAGCAGAGCCTGGGGAGGGAGGGTGTGTGTGCGCGCGTGTGTGTGTGTGTGTGTGTGTGTGTGTGTGTGTGGGGGGGGGGGGGGTCTTTGATGGCACCACCTGTGTTCATAAGTGCTATATTATACAGCAGTGAATTGGTGGTTTTCTGCATTCAGAGTGGACGGCACGCGCCAGCTCTCCGTACAGAGGAGATCATATAATGTGATTTATGGTTCTGGGGTGAATTATGGAAACACTGACCTTCTCTTTACATCCCATCAAACAGATAACTGGCCAGTAAGTTGCTGTTATGATGGTAGGAGGGGGCCAGAAGACTGTCACGCCTGTTTACATGCTCTGACGCAGGCGGACGGCAAACAGGAGCAGATTCCTATCGGACAGTGTTCGGAGAGTCAAATGAATTTCGCCTTGGTTGGAACGGGCAGCAGATCGGGCCTGACGAAACACCGTTAAAGGTGGGATCTCGTATTTTTCCTTCTCCAACACAATGTCAAGACAATCTGATATATGTTTTTTTTTTCTTTTTTGGAGAACAAAAACCTTCATCCCCCCACCTTTGTTTGCACTTTCAATTTGCATATCAAAGAAGTCCCATCGGGACCTGCTTTGCATATTTACATCTGATTAGTAACTTTAAACGAACATGTCAAAAATGGTCGAGTTTTCTTTTTTGAATGTGCGAGGACTACCTAGCTTGTATAATTAGTGCCAGCACATGTAACGCAGCCACAAAACAAAACAAGCTGATTTCAAACGGCACGAGAGGCACCTTTTATACTGCCTTTCATTAGGCGTGCTCAAGTATTCCTGTCTCAC
Source organism: Pao palembangensis (assembly GCA_015343265.1). Lineage (NCBI taxonomy): Eukaryota > Metazoa > Chordata > Actinopteri > Tetraodontiformes > Tetraodontidae > Pao > Pao palembangensis. The sequence goes on along the minus strand of CM027085.1, from coordinate 3,499,453 downwards.
CTTGGACCTCAAAGCTTGCTAAATGATAACTACCTTCGAATGATAAAGACAAAAATATGTACTGTATGTTTGTGGTAATATTTCTTTGCAATGACATTAGGGTCTTGTAAATTCTATCAGTTCTCTTCTGATGGGAATATTTTTAGATGTACGGAGGAAGAGTTTGAAAAGAGAACAGCTGGGTTCAAGGTCACATAGTTGTGTGACAAAAACAATCTGTCTGCTTACCGTCATACAGTTCAAAGTCACAATAGGGTAAAGTGATATTCTGTCTGCTTACCTGCCAGCAGAGTATGTCTCAGTGCTGACATGTTATTCCTCTCATTCTGGAGAGCAGACGCCACATCTGAAACCAAATTTAAACATTTTATTTTCTCTCTTTTGTCACACGTGGGAGGGACAGACTCCAGAGCCCCGACTTTCTTATCGCCAGAAATGTGAAACTTGACATGTTTGACGCCCTGTGTGTGCACGTGTGTGTGTGTGTGTGTGTGTGATGTTGAGAATTTTGCACCAAAACTTTTTCCTCCTGAAACTTGTGGGAGGATGAGCTCTTGTAGGCCGCAGCGTGCACACAGGGAGCCTAAAAATGAAGTATGTGATTATTAATTGGAGTCTATTTTGATTCAGTATTCCACGCCGCACGTCGTCACGGGTCCTCGGCGGGATTGTGTCTGCGTGGCGGTGTGCCGGGGAAGGTGGGGAGGGGGAGCAGTCTGGAGGGCTGCGCCGTTCGGAGCACGGCTCGCTACCCGCACTTCGGCATACCAATGAGTGGGGTTAAGAAGGCACGGCTCCTCGTGGAGACACCGTTCCTTCAGCAGACCCAATCCGCCAAGTCTCCACGGACCCATTTCCAAAAGCTGCTCCTAATGTGGGCTTGTGTCAATCACCCCCACAGACAGCTCCCCCTCGCCCCCCTCTCCTGTCCATATGAAATAGTCATACATTAGGAACCAGGGGAGAGCACCTCACTGTCGAGGAGTCCTCATGTATTCTAATGTAATTCAAAAGCTATGGGTAGTTAAGTGGGAGGCAGGCGCTGGATGTTTCCTTCTTTTTTTGGCTTTCAAAGAGTTGCATTTCGACATGCGAGAACCGGGCTGCCTTTTGTCTCTGTTTGTTTGTTTATGAAGAGCCACACTGTGCAGGCAAGGGGAGGATTTAAGAGAGGAAGTGGAGTTCTGTCAGCGAGTGGACGGGGGGCTGGATATTGGATCTCTGGCTGACATGTTTATGTGACAAAATCATTTGACAGCTTTGACAAACGTCTTCAAAAGAGGCGGCGGTATACCTGCTCCAACTATACGGCTAGCGTCTTCATGTCTGCTGCCAAATGCAGGTTGAGGTGGACCTGCTTGTTGTACCTGAGCTATAGCGCATTTCTAACAGAATCAAGGTGACATCTGATGTACCTTCAATAAAAGTAAAAGTTAAGATTCAAACAAGGTGTGACGTGTCTACTGGTTATATTGTTTAGAAAGTCGGTAAATGTGACATAATCTACCATTCTTTTCAGTCATGCAGACTTTAAAAACGGTGTCTTTCGGGGCCTTTGGGTAGGGAGTTTTAACAAAGTGCCTGATCAAAAATGTAAAAAAGTAAATAAAAAAAGGCACATATAGAAAGAGGAGGAAATCATTTCTTCCCAGACGAGTGAAAGTCTGTGACCAGAACAGAACAGGGTTCATCTTCTCCATCCTGTATTAACTCCTGATTCATTTTAGCATTATCACTGTACAACTAACGTATTATCCCAACGTCAGGAGTCACACTGCGGCGCTGCCACAAAGTTCCTCCATGACCAAGGATCCAATCTCCTCTGGGGTCAAAGTTCATTCAGCCTCCATAGCCGGACCAATAGGACCATGCATGGTTGCCTGCGGCTCATGCTGGGTCAGAGGTATAGAGGCACGTCCACGGGAAGCCAAGGCGGGATGAGTAAACCACAGGGATCCGAGTGGATTTACTCTCCTGCTAGCATCCTTTTTGGTCAGAATGGACCTGTTGTACTGTCTCAATGTGTTATAAACAACACAGAAAGATGAACAGGCAGCAAAGTGGGGAGACTTTTCCCCCCTTTGTAAGTGTCTCATATTTAAGACACAAAACAAAACACGCAGTCCCGAAGGACATCAAGCTAAAGATTAGCAGCAAAGTCACTTTTGCCCAACATTTACTGATGCAAAACTTGAACCTAAACTTAATTTATTGTATGAAAAGGCAGCGATAACTCCATTGTAGAGGAGGCTGCCATGCAGAGAATCTTTCTTTCAGTTTCATTAAATATAAAATAGAGAAGGCAGTGAATATCTTTCTGGAATAGGCCTTAAAAACATAAATGATCTGTTTTCATTTATTGTCTGAATCTGAAATTTTCAGTGCACTAACGACATAAACTATTGTATTAATGATCATTTATGTGGCTCCAGTGATGAAAAGGCTGTCTTTGAAAGATTTGTGAGTAGTTCTTGCTTTATGAACCTGAAAATCCCACGAAATCGTGCTTTTGTATGTCACAATTTACTGACCACCGTGAGTCTTCAGCCTGTCCTGGTTTGTGTAATTCACTTTCAAACGAGCGATTTCTTCTTTTGATTTGCTCTTCGTGAACCTGTGAAAGCTTGAATAAACCGTGCTGATTACAGTCCAGTTGCACACAGAGATCTAACCTTGGATAACTATGACCTGGATGAATGAGAATCTACAGGCATCATGCTGATTAAAAGAACTAAACATAATCAGAAAGAAAGAGACTAATTATTAGAAGGATCCACTCACTGAACACACTGAACCCATATGCCATATTCACTGTCATTACATGCTTGGAGGAAAGAAAAGACTATTTTTTTTAAACAAAGGACACTAAAGTTATAGAAGCGTATCACAATCATCTGCCCTTCGAAAGACTTGTTCTTCTCTTGCAGCCTCGAAAGCCAGCCGATATTCAAACATGCTACACAATTCCATTAAAAAAAAAAAACAAAAAACGTTTTTATATTTGACAGAATTCAGAAAAAAGTATCTTTTCACCTGGGCACACTTGCTCTATAGTGTGAAGCCTGATGAATTTATCATTACTGTGCAAAGACAAACGGGATGTGTGCTTTGAAAATTAATGACAGAAGCACTCTGACTTTTAGACCGTCTAAAATTTTCATTAAATTTCATTATTCAGCTGTCTCTGTGGCCCTGAATTAATAAAATCCAGGTATCATACCATGAATTCATAGTACACGGGAGATGGATGGAGCCGGGAATGACGCCTTTCCTCCTATATTTGCACTCCTGCAAATAAAGTCACAACACTTATTTACTTAAAAAATGCTGCCACACACACACTTTCACTTAGTGCAAATGTTCCAGTGAAGGATTCTGATACAGCCAGAACTCTTCAATTGTCTGCGTACATTTTCAGAATTTAGTTAACAATATGTTACACGCTCTGTGGACGCTGAAGAGGCGTGTCCACGACCGTCAGGCGCCAAATTTGCCACAATTAAACTCAGCCGCTCGAATTTAAGGCGCAATATGCAGCAGCTGCAGACGCGAGGATGATTCTTCTCTCTGCGCCGCAAAACTGTCAGTTAGAGCAACAACAAGGCAACTGGCAGGGGTCCGACGCATGAATGCAATAATAATAAATTCCATCTGGCAGGCTCAACAAAAAGTTCTTGCTTTTTTTGGTCATTTTTAAATGAAACAGCTGCATCCTTGAAAGGTTTGCAGATGTTCACCTCCACTTTACACAGCAGAAAAAAGGATCCGCGGAGGACAGGAACATTTTTCTGCCCAATTCTAAGCGAGGAGCGGATCCCTGCTGTGCAGCGGGTGGGTATTTGTTTACCCTAGCCTGATGCTACGGAGGTTAAAGCTACCTTTAGGTTCTATAAAGAGCCCAGGCTGGAGGGCAGCGGGAACACCTGTTAATAGCGCTGCCCTGATGATTTCTCTTGAACAAACTCTGTGAAATGAGATTTGAAAGCAGCGGTGATTTTCGGTGCATCATTGCCCTGCCCTGAACTCTCAACCTCAAATTCATGGCAAAGATTGATGTGAAGTCCGTGGATGTGCGCACAACAAATAAAAAAGTGTTTTAAAGTACATGCTTTAGAGAGTGGAGGTTCAATTTCAGAAGGACGAGGAGGAAGAGAAGGGAAAAGAAAGACGCTGGGCTCAGGTTGGGTTTGGGCAGCTCAGGCCTGGCGAGAGGTAAACTCAGGGTAGAGTTATCAATGCAGACTTCAGGTGAGAGAAGTCATTAACTGCATTCAAAGGCAGCCTTTTATCTTTTCCCTCTGGAAGTAAACCGCTTTTGTGCTCCCGTTGGCCCAGAATGGATTCCTGCCAGGGCTTTCTTTCTCCCTGGCTCTTTTACCATTACTATCCATCTCCTTTTCATAAAAGGAACCAATATATCACTAAGGGTCTGTGTAAAACCACATACTGTTGTGCATCCCCCCAACAAAACAGGGGAACAGCTTGTGGTTGTGCTCAGAAGGAAAATATAAAGCCAAGGGCGATGGTAATCCTGGGCAGCAAACAGGGAAAACTGACAATAAAGAGGCCTTTCAAATGGAAATTTAAATTATGATGTATTTGTCTTGAGATTTTACCTCTGAGTTTATCATATTATCCTAGAAAAGATGGATCGAAGTGCAAACAACAAAAGTTTTCAGTTGTGCTTTTTGGCTAATTCTCCAACATAAAAGTCAAACAACTGAGCTGCTGGGCAGGACGAACCTGTGGCTCCACGTCACTCCGCCACCCCACTGCAAAGGCCTGCTGGCTGTGAGCACCAAATGGCTGCACTTTAGCTCTGCGTCCTGTTGGTGAGGTGTTGGGCAGTTCAGCACCATATATACAAGCATGCATAAAGCCTCGTGTCTCTCCAGAGGGGCTGTGTGAAGCCCAGAGAATTGCCTCCAAGAGATGTCACCCGAGTCAGAAACGTTTGGGTCTGAAGACTTCAGGTTCGGGAATAAAAAAAAAACAAAAAAAAAAAAAAACATTTGGAGACTGAAGGTGCAGTTTGCGAAGGAAGTGAGCTTCACCAGCCCTCTTCATCTTCTGCTCCAGGCCGGAGGCAACTGGAGCTGCTAGCCCTGCAACACACCTGAATCTCCGACTGAACCCTCAACGCTGGAGTTGCATTGTGGGTAAATGCCAGTTTTTCTTGTTTTTTTTGGGTTTTTTTGGCAAGGAGGAAGGATACGTGGAAGAAAGAAACCCGTCTCATTGATTCTGCTGCATTGATTTCGACCTTTGTGAGTCCAGGTGTTACAGACCTGAGATTATCTGTTGAAGGATTAAAACATTAAAACAACAGAGTGATCCCCATGATCTCAACAACTGTATGATTCCAAATTTGTAACTAACTTCAGCGAGCAGCTTTTGTGCAATAATGGTGTCCAGAGGTGAATTTGTGGCTATATATGGAACGGCTCCTATAGATGTATATATTGCACGGAGCTGTACGAGCCTGATGTCAATGCAGTTATTGCACAACACGGTCTTCTGGGTAAATTCCAAGTACACAGAGTTTGGCTGAAAGAGGAGCCTCTTTATCAATGTCACGCTTTATAAAGTCAACAGAGTACAGCGGGACTCTGAAATCCTGCCCATGAGTTCGGCTCAATCACCTTTTTATGCGGAACACATCTGTAGTTATTAGCATGCAATCTTCTGAATTAAAAAAATAGCAAAATCCAGATGAATGTACGTTGTAGACACGCGAGACAAATGTGACTGATTGTCATGTAACTTCAAATTGGGGGCACCAAAGTGTGTAAATAATGGCAGCTAATTTGTCCGGTATTGTGCTTCCTCGACGGGCTTAAATGGGATGAGTCAGGATCCATTCTGGCGTAATGTGAAAGCCGGGGCACCGGTTCACCCCGCAGACATTCAAGGTCGAGCCTCTCCAAATGAAGGGGTGACGGGGGAGAGCGGAGATTTAAAGTAAGGCGGCTGAGTCAATGGACGGCCGGGGTGAGGATTTGGCAACAGATTCATGCTACCTTGAATTATTGATTGTTGTTTTTTTCCCCACATTGAGGGCTTCTGAGCAGGCCCGCCTGAAAAAATATGTCTTTTTGTCACCCACATTAATGGCACAATCAGCCTGAAAGTCTCGCAATCACAAATTATTCATTGTAATCCGCCATTTGAGGACCTTAATGCCTCTAATTGGGCTTTTATGACTTACAAACTGTATCCTCCTCTCTCTCTTTTTAAATTTTCCTTTCTCCCTCTGGCATTTGTTTTTCTTCCTTCCCGCCACGCTGCGGAGTGACATTGAGCCTCTCCCTGTCGGGGTGCTCTCTTGTCTCACTCCAGTGCACATTTTCGCTGTCCCCTCTCCTCCTCCCTCCAGACAATGAGCTTTTGGCTGAATACATTATCTGAGCTGTTGTTCTGTTTGTTGTTGTTTTAGCATCAGAGAAAAAGAGATGAATTATTAATAATGACAGACAAAAAAAGAAGAGAGGAAAATTGGACAAAAACAAAAAAAAAACAGATGAAGGAAAAGTTCTGGGCATAAGGAGGCCTGCAAATAAGTGATTATTAGTTATTTTTATATATAATACATAGTGGGTTTATATTCTGGCACTGTGTATTTTACAAGAAATAAAAATAGCGTTTAAAAACTTTACATTATCTCTCAGATGTATTAATATTTTACACTTCCTGTGATTTAAACAATATTCCCAATTTAGGCCCAGCTGTTATTTTTGCTGTATTTACATACAGTTTGACTGTTTCTCTGCTCTAGAACATTCACAATAAATATACCTTTACACCATTTAATTCAGATTGATGAGGTTATTGTGTAAAAAAAACCTGTTTGCAATAAGTAAAAGCACCTAAATGTTCCTAATAAACGTGAATTGCAGTGTGCTGCAGATCTTCAGCGCAGCTTCAGACGCTGCTTTCCCCCAGCCTGAAGCAGGGGTTACTGCGCCCCCTGTTGGTTAATAGTCCTCACTGCATTGTCATTCAGGGCTGATTACAGCACACCGGCGTGATGGTTTCACTGGTCTGACTTAAGATCAGCCAGAAGTGACGCCGATCAGAGGGATTAAAGGAAATGTACATTATTGAGCGTGTTTGTGTGACGGTACAGAATCAGAGGCTTCCGGTTTGATCAAAGGAGGACCGCCGGTGACAAATGAACTGCAACGATTGTGACAGTTTGTCACCGCGCTGAACCGCAGACGTCCGCCATTCATCAGCCAGCAGAGCCGTGTTGTTTTTAACCCTCCTGTTCTCAGGATTCTGTGATAAGGCGGGGCCCGTCCACCATCTATCACCGAGCAGCAGAGGCCCCGGACTGCGCGGCCGGCTCGCCGCTCTAGCTCCGCTGCTTGCTGCCTGCTGCCAAGCGCCATGAATCAAACCAGTCTAACTTTGTGGTTTGTGTCAAACATGTTTCACCATGTCCTTTAGCATCGCAGCAGATGGTGATTTAAAAGCGGGCCCTGTTGCCGTAGAAATAGGCCGCCGCCGCCGCGCAGCCTTGCGCGTCTGTTCAGCCTTGCGCGTCTGCTTTCTTCCCCTGTTGTTTGTATTTATAGGGCTGCTTTTAAGCCCTTCAATCCCTCAACCGGGGGTAAAAAAGAAAAAAAAAAAGCTCTGCCCGTTTGGAGTTTACCGGATCAAAGAAGAGGTAAATATCATTTCCATAACATTTGAACCAGTTAACCAGCAGCACAATGCAGATAAACATTACTGTAAGCGTCTGACAGTGCCAATGAGGCAGGAACTCTCTGATTTGCCGCTCTGCCAAAGAGGAGGGAAGCCAGCGCGAACATGGAGGAGGTGAGAGGTCAACTGTGCTCTCCCTGCATCACTTTCCAAGCAGCCCCTCAAGCAGTAGTGATGTTTCAGGCAACCGTAGCACACTTCAGGGGGAGGCCTGATGGATGCCGTTCCCAAGGTGAATGGAAAGAATAGCATTAAGCTGCTCCACACTGCCTGGGGAGAGCTGCACCGCTTTAGGTGATTCATCTATTGATTATTTCTAGCCAAGCATGGAGGTGCCATGTAAACACACATATATTAGCGGTCTACAATGCACATGTGTGCCCCTGACACACATGCAGACATTGTGGATCCAGCGAAGCATGCCTGGGGCCTACTTGCTGTTTTATAATCAGATCCCGACTTCCACCAACTCGTGGGCCTCTTCAAACCACAAGGCAGATGCATCTGATGGATAACTAAACTGAGATGAATGAGAAGATATAGAATAAATAAATGATAAATGTGTATTACTGCCGTCTGCGTGGGTCAGTTTTCTGTTATTGATCTGCGCTGTTCTGCATGCCTCCTTCAGAACGAGGCGCCGAGCCGAGCGCTTATTTTGGAATTTCACTCTTCCTCAGCGTCAAACTATAAATCTAATTACAGGCTTACAAAAGAGACTACAATAACGACCGTGTCTTTTGTCTCACCTTTAATGAAATTAGAGGCTTTTAACTGTAAGAGCCGCTTGATAAAAAAAAACAAAAAAAAAAAAAAAAATGGACAATTTCACAGCAATGGACTGAATTATTAAAGTTAACCGCTGTAACCCCAGGCTAACTAAGGGTCTAGTTTCCATGGCAGCATTCATTTATCCAACAATGAGAAGCCAATGTGGATGGTAATCTGTCGGACATTATTTGTTAGAAAACAGTCTCAATCTTGGCTGAGCCCTCACACTCAAATAGCTTTTTCAGAATTCTTATTTCTACATAAATATGAAGTTCTAGATTTTTTTCACCATTTCTTTACATTAACGTCTTAATGAATGCGACAGAGATTCTGAAAAGCTACCGTGTCTGCTACAATCTGTGTGCACTTGTGTAACGAAAGGACGAAGACTCTGATCCCCACTTCTGACTGCTTTCTCAGCGCTCGACTCAAGCTGGAAAATAACTTGAATATTCCAGCGCAAACAAAGCCTGTTTGTTCAGCTGTGTTTGTTCCAGTGCGGCTGATCCACCGAGTGATCACGCATTCATACCATGGCCTCCTCATTAATTTGTTTGAACCAGGACGAGCTCGTGCGACTGAAGCGTCCTCCAGGAGTTTTAAAACACCTTGTTTGTTCGCGTCTCCCTCTGCAACTCGTCTCTGGAGATGATAATCAACAAAACCTCTTTGTGTGTGTGTGCGTGCTTTTCTCCCCCCCTAAAAGGTTCATCCGCACTGATAGAATCTAATGTCAGTCTGGATCATAAATGCACACGACAGAGTAGCATTTCACATTGTGCTGCATTAGAAATCCAGCCTTCTTTTGTCTGCGCGTTCATGAACATTACCGCTCAGGTTGAAATTCAACCTTTCTTCAAAAAAAAAAAAAAAAAGGATAATGCCAGAGTTGTCACTTACATTGGATATCATTGCTCAAGGCAGGAAAAGAGCTTTTCTCCGGTGCACGTTGCTTTTTCCAGACTCGGTAGACGTGGCTCTCTCCCTTAGGGTGGGTAATGGCATTCTCCATGACAACAGCGGTGTGACACGGCTGTGCCCTTGAGGGCCGGGCACCCCCTCTGGGGAGAGCGCGGTGGAAACACGACAGGGTCAAAGGTCACCTCCCATCATCCACCGGCAACTCATCCTCCTCTCTTTCTCCTCAGGTAAAGTGAGGGATATTAGAGAGAGGAAAAGAGAAAGTCTTGAAGCGAGCCCACACAGTCCAGGCCTGGCAAACATGGAGCTTTAGCCACAGGCAGTTCTGGCTAGGTCTCTACCTCGCACAGCTCCTTGCTGTTCCTCCAAGGCCACGGCTGGATCAATACATATAGCAGTGCAGATTCTTTTGGCACCCAAGTATAGCACTAGAGTATCGCCTTGAGGTATGGGTCCGTTAAAGATATAACTGTGTGCATGCAAGCAAAGTGAGTTTAGACTGAGTTTATTCAAGGTTTTGAGATGTTTGGCATGAAACTGATGCTTCTAACAAGGATGTTATTTTTTTCCCTTCTAGAAATGTACAAAACTCTAAGTCTACATTATGTATTTCATAATGTAGTGATATTATAAAAAATGATTTTTAATATTCTTTTTAGATGAATTCTGTTGACTTATCCACTTATTTTATTTGTTTGGATAACTACAAACACTTTTCCTTTTGTGATTCCTATAAAAAAATGACTCCATTCTCTAGACTTAACGCATATTGGCGTGTTTTAAAAACGAGGCTCTACTGCCACCTGCTGGCTGAAAGGCAGAAATGTCAGAAACGTGGAAGATTTTTTAATGCATTTCTCACGTCTTAAAACATAAATATAAGCATAAATTAATTCAACAGAACTATCAATATGACTCTATGGCTCTTTTGTTTTAAACAATATATTTTACATCTGTATGATGTCTGTTTGGCACATCGTCAATGAAAATAACAAGAAAACCAAAAAAACTGGACATTGTCAGTTCTACTGTTCTGTACTGCGTCTTTGTCTTGTATGAGATGAGTGAGAGAAACGATTCTTGTTGTAAAACTGATGCAGCTTGTGTAGAAATTGATAATCTGATCTGTGATACGTTATCTGAAACTCACTAATAGGGTTTGGGGGTCCTGGACCAGCTCAGGATCAGAGTCCAGTGTAAAGACACGGGTCAGGCACCTGCGAGGACAGAGTGAAAACAGAAATGTTTACAGTCCATTTGCTACAGGCAGGCTGTGTAAATGCCACATGTGCACAATTCCAGCTGTGTACTCACTGAAAAGTTATACATAAAAGGAGGAGGGAAGATCACTGGGTGGCCCGCTGGTGGCCTGAGGGCCCAGAACTTTCCCCTGCCTCTGGAGGCGGGATTTCTGCACGGCCATCGCGACTGCCTCTGCAAATCTGGAGGGTGCCACATCTGTCTGCTCCAAAGGTTCTGGTGTGGGCTCGGGCAGCTGAGGCGCCATCTGAAGGTCCTCGCCAAGAGCGCCCTCTGGGCCAGTGGAGGTGGGGCTTGACGGTTGAGAAGATGAAGGCAAACAGGAAGCCTGGGGAACTTCTTCAACCTCATCGAGAATGTTTGGGTCTTCAGAAAAGAACACAGGTGACGGAGGGGGAGGAAAAGCATCCTCTTCAACTGCCTCGTCTACCTCGTCATCTACTGCTTGGTCCTGCAGGACTTCTCCTTCGACGTCTGTCTCATAAGCGTTTGGACCACCCGGGTCCACGTCTGTGCTTCCAGACTGGGTGGGGCTCTGAGGAACTTCTCTCTGCTCTGCTGAGTCAATCTGCTCTTCAGTTAGAGCTTCTACATCATCACACTCAGATGATTCTGCTGGTATCACGTCAGGTGTGACTTCAGCTTCATCCTCCTCTTCCTCTTCCTCAGTGGGAGGCGAGTCAGGACAAACTTGACTCTCTGAATCAGGTGATGGAGGGAGGGAAGGGAGCCTGTCGGAGCCCGGATCCTCCTGAGAACAGGCCTGACACAGCGGATCCTCCTCTGTCTGTGTTCGACTCTCTGTCTCTGGGTCTGGAGAACCTTCAACCGCAGGCTCATCTTCCACTTCAGTCTGATCCAGAACAACTGGGGCAGGGTCTGAACCAGTGGGTTTACTGGGAACAACTTGAAACATTGTCATAGCAACCCTGTGTACAGGCTCCTCCCACTCAGGCTGAGTGGGGAGGCTGGACGATGGAACAGATTCTGGCTGTGCCCAGACGCCTCCATCATCGAAACACCCATGAGTCTCAGGGGTCAACGTGGGGCCACTGCCCGACTTTGGAACAGCGGCAGAATTCTTCAAGCGTCTGACCAGAGCTCCTCTGGAAACCGAGGAGGTCAGGACCTTAGCAAGAGCAGAGCGGGCATCAGACAAGTCCTTCCCTCCAAACGAAGGGAGATATGGATCGACCATATCGTGGAGACTGCTGAGGGTGGAAGATGAAGAGAAGCGCAGGTGGCGTGGCTCAGGTGAACACCTGGGTGGAGATGGGGTGAAGTTTATGGAGACGGACTCATCACTTTCCCGATGCTCCTCCAGGGTGCTCAGCGAGTCTGAAGTCAGCAGAGAAACAGAAGAGTCTCAGTAACGCGGAAAAAAAGCTCTTTTCCAATTAAAATCAATTCTAATTGTACAACTTTGATAAAAGATTACAGATGTAGTAGAAAATTGTTAAATGTTACATTTTATTAAAATGTTTCATGAATATCAAAAACCACAATACGGCTTTGATATGAATATATAAGCTGCAGAATAAACCTCTGCGTGTGTGACGCAAAAATGTATCATCATTAGAAAGAAAATTAAAACTAACACAAACAACTGAAAGACAAAAACAAAGTTACAGGACTGTCATTCGCACACACAAAAAAAGCAAGAAAAAAGAATCTAAACAAAATTCAATCAGCATTTAAATGACACACACACGCGTGTCCATATAAAAGCCACTAGGATGGCAAGCAGGAAGAAGAGGCCAGAGGAGGGCGGATGAGGAGGAAGTAGGATGGTGGGAGGAAGAGAGGAAAAGCAGACAACAGCAGCAGCAGCAGCCCTCAGTCACCAGGAAACAGAGTCTGGAAGCAGGAAGAGAGAGAGCTCAGCTTAATGCAACACACACACACACCCACACACACACACCCAAAGCTAGGGTGTTTGTTCTCCTCCAGCTTTAATTCAAACAGGATGATTATGTAAATACAGGAGGAGACCGGGAAGAACGGCGTCATTGGTGCAGGAGTGTTTGCTCAGCCTCAAACTAACACTGAGTCGGCTGAAAGTTGCTCCAGACAACAACAACCGAGACACTGAGACTGCTGAACGCAACTTCTGAGGAGCACAGTCAATTAGAGGCTTTCAATAATAAAAAAAAAAAAAAAAAAAGTGTGCAGAAAAGGCAACGCGCCCAGAGACTGTGGAGGTGGTGAAAGCACGTCAGGCAGACAGGAAAATCCAGGCTCGGCCAACAGACGGATTTATCTCAGAACAGGCTGAAGCCGACGTGTTCCGTGCACAATGGGCACATTAATTGCCCTGAACAGGGTTAAACTATTCTGACAGATAAAAGCTGCTTTTTTTTTGGCTGGACTTAGCAGCTAGCTAAATCTTCCATTTGATGGCGCTCCGCTTTGACATTTTAGTCTTGATTTAATTCCAAACTCTTGACCTCGTGCAGTGGCCACCGAAGGATCTGGAGCTCAAACCTTCTTATTTTGACTGGTAAAGGTCAGTACGGGGAATAATCGCAGCAGCGTAATCAGATCTGCAGAAACCTCACCGCTGGGAGCCCACCTCAAACCCATGCTGACCAAACAGAAACAATTAAAACGCATTTCACGCTTTGATGCGCCATCACTCGTGTGTTCAGCAGAGTTTGGCTCTACCTTCAGCCTCAGAGCTCGTCTGCATCTCCCGATTCAGGTTTGCACGGGGAGGGGGCGGAGCTCGCCGTTTTGTACTTCTTAGGGTGGACTCTGCGGACCCCTACACAAAGACGTATAGATCACAGCACATACGGAGCATTAGTGCTGCGGTCAGAGCAGCCACAGGAGCTGTAAACGTCCCCACCAACCTGCGGTGCTCTGAGGTGACAGGTGCTGAGGTCGGTGGGGACACTCTGCGATGCGGCCACGGGCGGCTGGGGGGCACGCCTCTTCTTCAGCATGTCTGCGGGCCCGTAGGAACAGGAAGTGACCTGACCGTTTGTAGCAGCGCCCACTTGTTTGCCAAGAGACGGAGAAACTGGGGCGTTCAGCGCTCCTTCCTGGAAGGAACAGAGACATTTCAGTATCAAACAGAGAAGCGAAGAAAAGTGGGATTCTGGGAACAGCTGCAGGACGCACCATTTCAGGTTTCTTCTTCCCTTTTCGGAATAAGCTGAGAAATCCAGTATTCTTCTTGGGTTTCTTCTCCACCTTTGGCAGCTCTACACAGAGAGAGACACAGAGATAAATGGGCCAGCCTGCAGATGTAATGGAGGATTCTCAGGGAGTGTAAATGAATGCGCTACCCTCTGCTGGAGGAGGTAAGGCCACCTTCGTTGGTGTCACAGCTGTTAGAGGGAAATAATCAGGCACAATCAGGACCGATCAGAGGAAACGAAGCTATATTCCAAACTGACCTCTTCGTTTATTCAAAGCTAAGGTCCTCCACAGACCGGCGCTCACCTGCTTCAGGCGTCCCGGCTTGTCGCCCCAGGTCTGTGGGCTCCCTGGCGTCTGTGTCTTTGGCGAACAGCTCCCTCAGTCCAAGCTGGTTCAAAGTTCTGCTCGTATCGAGCAGCTGGTCAGATCCAGGGTCTCTCAGTAAGATGGTCGTTTGGACTCCAAACTCACACTTGTCACAGATCACTGGCAGCAGCATCTCCAGGGGCACCGTGGGACTCACGCGCACCACCGTTTTATGGGCCTTGTTGTAGTTGATGAGAAGGCGCACAGACGCCTGCAGATAGAAGATAGAATTACTTTACACACCTTTCTTTCACTATATTCCATTAGTTAGGGTGACGGTGACTTTGAACAGATTTTGCTCTCACCTCAGGCACGTACGGCCTCCTGATCTTCTCCTCCACGCCTTTGGGCTTCAGGACTATCTTCTCCGCTTCCAGTGAGCCAATGGGAGAGTTCGGTTTGAAACTGATGTTGTTCTTGTTGGCTGAGAGAACTTCAACAGTGTAGTCTGATGGATTCAGGTGGTAGCTCGCACAAAGGGTCACCAGTACGTCCATCACTGGTTTGCTAAGAGCAGAAGGGAAAAAAGGCAATAACATGTGCTTGAGCTATGAAATCCGCCAGGGTTCTCTTAGCATAAAGCTGCAGGTTTATGAGAAAGTAAAACTTTTTTATGGGAAGAAATAATCAAATATTGGCAGTAAACCCTTAAATTAAAAAAGATGAATTTATGTAGATATTAGAAAACACAAGAAAGATTAAAGGCAACCCACCTTCCGTGCACAGTGGCGTTCTTCTCGAGCCCCCCCGGCAGAACCACAGCCAGAGCATGGTCCGTCTCCAAGGGATTCACCTGCTCCTCCATCTGGAGGGGCCTTAGAAGGATCTCACCAGGCTCCTCTGATTCTCTGACGGTGTTCCTGGTCGCTGTCAGGTGAACCTGCTGAGCAATCAGACATAATTCAGTTTGTCTGTGACAGGATTTCCCCTGACCTGACTGGGTGTGAAACATCTCACAGCTGCACAACATATGACTTTTCCATATTAAGTTGTCCTAATTTGGTCTCGGAAGTTTTAGAAAATAATGCACCAGAGCATAAAACGGGATTAAAACTGAATGAAGGCCTTTAAACTAGACAAAGGGGACGGGGTTTAATGTAAACACTGACACGAGTGAACTGTTGCATTCAAACGCAGACATTTTCATCATGAGCTAGGCAAAATGTTAATTCTAGCAGCTCTACATGCTACAAAAACGTTATTGCAACGTCCCCCTCTTACGTTTCCAAGTAAAAAAAAAAACCTCCCAGAAGTTGAGTTATTTCCACAGAACAATAATTAAATCACTTGTTTGGATTAAAGACCCAGCATGACACCTGACAGCTTCTCCAACAACTTACTGGCGGGGTCTTAATTACTAAACAGCCGACTGTTTCTGGTCGATTTTACTTCTGTTCGTACCTTCACTGTCTGTGTTAACAGCAACGATCTTTTAACGACATTAATTAACTCCCCGCTATCTCTGCTAGCGGTTAGCAGCGACATGCTAACAGAAGCTACAAACAGCGCCGGCAGCGTTTGAATAAAGGAGATCTAACTTCCATCCATCACTGCACGGAGGAAGACAGGGATCAAAAATGGTTTCATAAAATGAATAGCATTCTGTTAATCTCAGATCCTTCTGTTAATCTCAGAGCAAAGTTTTTTTTTATTACATAAAGTTATATTCCATTTGCATTCATGATTGCTATTTTTACATCTGACTACCAAATAAGTAAATAAGTATAAAATGGCATTGCTTTGGTTAACATAAGATGTATGGGAATGACAATAACTACATTTAGCAGGAAATATAACAAGAAATAAAACTGAAATTAATTTAGGTTGTGAATGATTATTCCCCATTATTATTTATAGTACATTTTTATTGAGTGATTTGTAAATCTCTCCATTCACATGGACAAAAATTCTGTTATTCGGTTAAACATAAATGCATAAATTCAAAAACACTACAATGTTTAAGGCCCATTCAATAAAGAATGAGCCAGAAGTTTTGAATGATGTGCTACAAAGCCTGTGTGACACACTTCAGCTGTGTCTGCCATGCAGGCCTGTCTGTCTTCAGCCATGTTGTTAAAGCAGTAATACTTGTCTCCAATAAGCTTAGCAGTTGCTGTGTAAGAGGGATTAATGTTTTTCAGAGCCTCCACATCTACAAGCTTCAGAAACAACCTCCTATAATGTATGCACACCTTTAACGCCTACCTGTGTCTGCTGCGTCCTCCCATTCTCTTCTGGCTTTTCTGGTCCAGTAGCAGGAGAGGAGAACAGTTGAAGGAGAGCGAGGGTTTCTTCCTCTCTAATCCCTGCTCAGCAGAAGAGACTAACCCCACTACACCTCCGGGCCCAGCCCAGTCATGTGACAGCACTTTGCATGTGTATGTGTGTGTTTGTGCATGTGTGTACAGTGTGGCAGCTGCTCAAGAACTGATTTGCATGACTGTGTGAGCCAACCCATGTGAAATCTTTCACCTAAACTCATGTTTATCAGGGGACATTGATTGTGAACATAAAGGTGATTCACAACAGTCATTGTTGTTTATGGTGGAATGTACTGTATTTGTTCTACTCTATAATTAATCCAGTTTCTTCCCGGAGATGGTGGTAAATGAAACACAGCTCCCTTTTCTTTCTCACATAAAAACCAGTGATTGATCTGCATATGGTAGGTGATCAGTGGCGCACAGTTCAGTGGGAGTTTTAATGAAATTATGGCCAGAGAACACATGTCCTGACTGTCTGTAATCTTGTAATCTTATTGTGAAGTCTGTCTGTGAAGCCTCACTAACCTCGTGGCTGTGGTGAACAATCTGAAAGGAGAGTTTGTCTCACCAACCAGGCATTATTAGCACTTATCACGCTGTAAACAGCCTCCCACACAGTACACACATGCACAGACATGCCAGGTGTGGAACTGACAGTTTCTTTGTGGACAGAGATGTAACTCTGACCTCCACATGTACAGATTTGTCTGATGGTTTGGTTTCCTGTCAGAAAGAATCAACCAGACAATGATATGCATTGTCCTCCCTGCATCTTCCTCCACGCAGCTTTCTTTCTTTCTTTCTAAACTATTCTGGGTGTTTGTCAGACTTCCTTTGAGTCTGGCAGGAGTGTGATGCAGCTCTGCTCAAACAGAAATTCATCACTTTGCCTCTAATGAACCTCGCGGCTAACTGACAGGGAGCTGCCAAGAAGTGTGAGCTCAGTGCTGGAAACACTTTACATGCCAGGAAAACACAACACACTGGCTGGCCCGCCATCTCCTTATACAACCAGTATTTACATTCTGATTTGATTTTGATGTTTATCTTAAAGGGAGTGTGCAAATCTTCCAGGAATTGAGACTGCTGCGTGGTTGGTTTTAAAGTCTTCTAAGAAAGGCTCATTTTGATGAAGTTTAGGGTATAGATTTGATTTCACAACTGTAACAACTACCTAAGTCATAAGAGTCAGAGATATGTTTTTTATGACTTTTCACATTTAAAGAAGCAAACTGAAATCAGCCAACAAATTCTTATTTGTAAAAGTACAAAAGTCAGACAAAGGCATAGAAATATTAAAAACGTGCTAGAGGCAGTGAGAGAGAGGCTAAATTGTGCTTAGCTGTAAATGTGAGCGTGAAAGGTTGTCTGTTTCTCCTGTATATGTTACTCCCGTGATGAGCTGGTCAAATGTCCAGGGTGTACCCTGCCTGTACACAGCCCCCCGTGACCCAACTAAGGGAAAAGGCCATAGATGATAGATGGAAGAGGCAATGACAAAAATTGACTTTTTTAGTTGGGTTTGGATCATGTTCCATTTTAAAAATTAATTTGTAAGGGCATTTTGACCAGTCACAATGCCAGAAATGTTTCCTGATAATGTTTCTATTATCAGAATGTCAGGTTTTCTGCTTTCACAGGATAAAACTATTAAAACCTTGTAACTCTGCACTGGGAGCAGCTGAGTGTTGTTTACTTGGTGCGGTCAAATGCTATGACATGGACTTGGAGGATGTGTCAAACTGACAGAAAAAAACCTGTCTATGGAATGTACTCTTTGTTGTACTTCCCGTGTTTTCTTATTATTTTTTATGCACCTCAAGTAAATAATTTTTTCAAGATATTGAAACAGAACTCTTGGTGTAATTACCAAAAATGTCCAGCAGATGACGCAAATATGCAATGAAAACACTACAGCGGCCCGTTCGCGTAGCTGTGGTCCCTCGGAGGATATTATTTAATAGTCCCTTAATTAAAATTTCCATATTAAGACGCGTCGCACTTAAGTAAATACGATGTGCAACGATTATTCAAAACATAACAGCTTTATATTATTCTACCATAAAATGGATTCTAATCAATTTATCCATTCTCGAGAACACATTATAATTGTGCTGCCACGGAAATAACTATACTTTGATTTTTTTTCCCCATATTTTACCATTCCTAGAACAACTTCAGAACTTTAGAAATGCATGCATTAACTGTTAAGTCTGGCAGATTTTTGAGTAGAAGAGGACGATACACAATCAGCGCATTTAAACAATCTGGTTATAAACAGTAATTTAGCAGACGCAAGATGCAGGTTTTGACTTATTTTTTTTAACGTGCCTGTTGAACCGAGACCAGTGTTTTTCATATTAATGTGACATTTGTGCACTCTGAGGGCCATCTTGTGACAGTCGCAGCTTTGAGGACACTCATTCCCAGCCTAACCAACCGGAAGCGCGGATTGATTTTTCCATGAAAAGGCAAGGGCGGCTAAGAAATTCAAAGAATCCAATTTTGCTTTAATGGTTATCCGCCAACCCTTAAGCAGCATTTCAGCGAGTGACAATAAGAAGAGCCGCTTAAATGTCGCGCTGACAAGCTACCCGATTAAATAAAGGGATTATCTTTTCAGACATGGGATCCACCTCCAGCCTCCCCACCTGCTGGGCACCGTAATGGTGGTGAGTATCTCTGGGTGTTTGCCTTCTCTGACGCGGCAGGTTAGTTCCATTGAAGCTTCGCCGGATGTGTGCGCTGTTTCGATTTTGCTGCGACGTTTTGGTATAAATGCACAACATTTCAACGTGTGCTGTGTTGAACGCAGATGTAAACAATCTATATCGGTGTGTACATTTTTCCCAATATTGTGTTTTTTTTTCTCTTGGTAATTTTGGCTGTGGCCTGTTCAATTAGCGTCACCGGCATTTTAAGCTAAATGATGCATAAAATCACTAAATTACACTTCGGCATTTTCCATAGCTCATATATACGCCCAATACGAACGTTTATATTCATGTCAGACAGTAAATCAGACAAAAATCACCTCCATGTCGTGACAAAAAAATAAGAACGAGCACGAACCATCAGAACCCGACGTGCTGCGGGAGGACACGTCCTTCACAAAATGTACTTATTTTTTTGTTATCTGTGAAATTGTTCAATAAAAACAAAAACTTCAGTGGCTGTAAGTTTTGTCTGATAGAAGGTGAAAAACAGGATCTATGGTGGTGTTCCAGTTGATCCATTAGCGCATCTGGGAAGGACACGCCCAGATGTGCTCACTCATTCACATTCTGTCCAACTCTATTCGAATATCGGTAAATTAAACCCGGGAGCTCCGTTTTTGTTGTTTGTTTTAATCCGTCGGTGTGATGGCAAAGGTTGGCTGTTAAAGTATAAACGCGGCTTTGGTTAGGCGGAAACCCTCGGGACCCCTAGGTGGCCCTCTGATCACAATTTGGAATCCGCTTGAGACGCTGATGGGCGGCTGCTGCAGCTGCCGGAGCCGCTGAGAGCCCCTGACTCAGGCACCAGCTCATCGGGTGTTATCCGGGCTGCTGGCGGCTCTTCCCCAGGTCGAGAGGCGCGATGGCCGCGGACGATTCGACGAGCTCACGTTTATGGGAAGACGTGTCAGCCCTGGAGATAATAACGCGGAGACATCATCAACATGGCGACAGCTGCTGCGCCTCCCTCGGATCGTTTTGAATCCACGAGTAATTGAGGTATCGTCTGGCACACGTCGTGTCCTTTTGCTCTGATTTCTTACTCTTGAAACGTGTGACTTTAGCTGATATGTCAAAGAAATCGATGCAGCAAACTGCAAGTCAGAAAAGCTGGTGATGAGATTTCCCCTTATGAAAATGCTCATCAATAATAACAATAGTGTCTCAGGTGTCACATCGCCTCCGACACCATCTGAGCCGAGGTTGCAGACACAAAACCTGGCTGACTCAGGTGGGATTGGGCCAGCAGGAGGAGATCGAATGGCCATCAGAAGAACACCTCAGGCTTGTTGATATAGTGAAAAGCTTCTCAGAGGCAATGTTTGTTCTGGAGGCAGCTGCTCTCCTGCTTTAGAACCACAGACAGAGAATGTCCCTCTGTCTGTCTGTCTGTCTGTCTGTCTGTCTGTCTGTCTGTCTGTCAGAGGAAATGGCAGAACCATGTAGCTCGCAGCTGCATTATGAGGTAGGATTGTTGGGTAAAGAAATGTCAGCAGCTGCCGTCACGTGGTTTCAAGGATAACCACGCCAGAGGTTCCATGAATGATGAGCCTGAACGATCAATCAGACCTCAAAGCCTCCCACAAGGCTGGCTCTGCTCCTGGCTCTGCTCCTGGCTCTGCTCCTGGCTCTGCTCCTGGGTCTGCTCCTGGCTCAGATGATCCTGGGTCTGATTAGAGCAGATGCCTTTTATTGTCACACTAGTTTACGCCTAATTAATTATATTCTAACAGTATTTACCAGCTACAGCAGCTTTCTAGCAATCTTCCACTCCAGTAATAATGGATACTCCACTCTGCTGTGTTTACTCACCACATCGCTTATCATTTCTGCTTATGTAAATATTTCACAGCAGGCTTTAAATCCTGTTTAGCATTTGACTGGAAGCGCGGATGGTTTCAGCAGTTGACAGAATTTTACACAATTAAAAAGTGAATTTTGAGTCATATTACACTCCATTTAAACCACTTAAAGTTTCAATGTAGGGTCAATCCAGGACCCTGGATATGGTCAACTTAGCTAAACATACACTTGCTGGAAATTGGTGTAAGGGTTAAAGCAAGATCAATCGCTGAACTTTTAATGTCTGTCAAAAGTGTTGATTTCAACCAGCATTACTATGACTTATAGTCTTTATGATTTTTAGACTCTTAAATAAAATCTTGGAATTGGTTATGTATACTTGTGTATGGCAATAAAATCTGGGGAAGCTTTCTGGAGAGCGCCACTATGGCTTATGGCGATATGTTTAAGTCATGGCTAAGTCTTCCTCTTTGATGACACTGTTCTAGACGTACCCTTGAGAGTTGGTTGTCATGTCAAAACTTCTCTTCATTGCCTCCCTTTCATTAAAAATAAGAGGTCTCTATTCCTCCATTTTCATATGGAGCAAAAACAATAAATAATAAATGAAAAAAAAAAAAAAAACTAGAACTGACAGAGTCATTACTTTTCATGCTCTGCCAGAAGGGAGGTTCCTTTATTTCTGGGCCAGTAGACTCAGTGTCCCAGGAGGAACAGGACCTGTAAGACAGTGGTGGGGGTGGCCTGATAATGGCTCACAAGGGTTTGTTTTTGAGTGTGTGTTGTGATGCTGGAGGGAAGTCTTATTCACGTGCCTGTATTTTCTTCGGGATCGTTACGGACGTCTTCTGGAAGGTGGCAGGTGGCTTACAGTAGGAATTAGATGATGATGGTGCGAGCAGAAAAATCAATCCCACCAGCTACATTTGTCACTCCTAAAAGCTTTTGTCAAACGGCGCATGATTTACTTATTTAAAACCTTTCACTAATTCATTACACAGTCGAAAGGCAGCACTTCCTGCAGCCTGTTTCTCTTGCTGTCTATCTCAGTGTGTGCTGGTTAATCCTGTGAATCTGTGAATCAGCTATAACCCCCCCACCCATGCACAAGTCTTCACTGTTGCAGCAGTCTTCACATTTTTAAAAACATAAATGATTCTTAATTCCAAACAGTTGATTCATTTCTTAAGTCATGGGCATTTCAGTATGGTGGAGTCATGTCAGAAATGAACGCATTTAAAGTCATTCATTGTTGTTGTGTTGCAATGAGAAGGTAATGAAATCTGGCTAATTATACATTGTCATTCATACATTTAAGGTCAAGGTAATAGTTCCGTTTTGATCTCATTTCAAGGGAGTGAGTCACCTTTTTGAGACTGTCATCCCAGTTTGGGCGTCATAGCAATTTTGAAATGTGTCACGAGTATTTGGTGCCAGGAGGTTCTGTAATATAATGGAAAAATACTGAATGCATCACTCGTGCACTCATGCAACAAATTGTATTCACAGTTCCCAAACTGTGGCTGCAGAAAGTGACACCTATTGTAATTTAATTACTTTAATTTAATTGCATTCTAAAAGGTATTTTGTTGCAAGTTACAGCTTCAGAGAATTTTTTTATAAGCATCAATCTTCTGGTCCTTAAGTGCTGTTTTAAAATGAGTGATGAGCGTATTCTGCTGGTAAGCAGCTTATAAAAACAGCTGAGAGCATGCAGTAACATTTGAGTCAGTTGCTTTAATCGCATAAATCATTATTGTTGGTCTTGTGGCGCTCTCCAGGGTGCTGGACCGCTGCTGCTGACCTGTCATGTGATCTTCAAGCATCACTGAAACCCTGGAACACTGACTGTGGTTTTTCTATTTAAACAACATTTTCAGTGGCAAAAATGACAACCCTCTTGGTCTTAAATTAGCAGTGACACTTGCGTCACACAGGCCACGTGTCATTGGGTCCCGCTGTGATAAAGACGTAATTCAAGCCTTGGATAAACAAATGGATTGTTTCCAAAAGTGGTGCTCTGATTCCTCATATTTTTGATGTGTGTTGCAGCTCCCTATACCAGCTGAGCCCCTCGCTGCCCTCTGAAGGAGCAGGATGACAAGATGGCACAGCTGCTTGTACCGCCCGGACCTGACAGCTTCCGCCCCTTCGTCCCCGAGTCGCTAGCCGCCATCGAGAGGCGCATCGCCGAGGAGGAGGCCCGGAGACCACGGGCAGGGCACCGCAGCGTCAGTGACGATGAAAATGGACCTAAGCCCAACAGTGACCTGGAGGCGGGGAAATCCCTTCCTTTTATCTACGGGGACATCCCTCCTCACTTGGTGTCCATCCCACTGGAGGACATTGACCCCTACTACAGCAATCAGAAGGTCTGATACCTCCTAATGAAAAACACAAGATAACGATCTGGATGAAATTAACGAGAAGCCTATACAACCTACAGAGTGGAAATGTGAAGACAGTGTTGCTAAGCAATGCTAAGTTGAGCTGAGCATCTGCTCGTTGTGGGCTCGGTGCAATTAAATAGATCACTGGTGCAAAATGGTCAAAATAGTGGCAGCGGCTTTACATTGTTGGTGCTGATTTACAGTCATTCTTTACTGCATTAGATTGGCAACAGTTAATAGCATTTTTGTGCATCTACTCAACATTGAAATGCTCAGCCAAGTCAGAGCATTTAAACGCTGCCCAAAAGAAGTGCTAAATGCTAATCTTAGCTGTTGTGCCAGCACATCCTGCCTGAAGTGGAATCATCCAGCCTCATTATATTAACAACCAGGCAGAACCACAGAAGCTTCATCTCTCTGTCCTGCTATCACTTTACCAGAAAGATAAGCAGATAATGTCAAACGTGCGCTATCTATACATGCACGTTCCTAAAAGGTCCTTTCAGTGTGGTTTATGTCAGCCATCTAGGGCCCTGCACCTCTCACATGTCCTCTTACCACAAAGATCAGGATGCAGTTTTTAATCACTCTCTCTCTCTCTCTCTCTCTCTCTCTCTGTTTCAGACCTTCATAGTATTGAATCGCGGGAAGGCAATCTTCCGTTTCAACGCCACTCCTGCCTTGTACATCTTAAACCCCTTCAACCCTCTAAGAAGGGTAGCTATTAGAGTTTTAGTGCACTCATATCCTTTCAGAGTTTACTAGTGGGTCAGTGTAATTTAGATTTAAAGCTTTTATCAGAAAAACGAAGGATTTAAATGTGCCTATTACGAAGGCTTAACGCTATGATTGCTTTACAGTTTTTATGTTGGCCGACCTCTGGATTCAGTCCTGCAGAGTACTGTATTATGATACTGTCAACTATGCTCAGAATTACTATAGAAGTTGTACAGGTGTAAGACACTAGCAACCCAGATTAATGCTTTTACCATTCAAGTGCTCCTTTGGGTTCCTTGACTTTGTCCCCACGATGTTCAGCATGTTGATCATGTTCACGATCCTGACCAACTGTGCTTTCATGACCCTCAGTAATCCACCGGAATGGGCCAAGAATGTAGAGTAAGTTGCTGTGTTTTTTACCAGCTTTGGTCTGTCTCAAAAAAACCTATTTCAGAATTAGGCTGGCATGCACGCACAGATTAGAAACCACTTAACATTGAGCACCACACAACTCAATATTTGATAAAATTGCATCGTCTTGTTAAGACCTAATGCTTAGTTTACTTTGTGTTAAGATGCCCTGCTGTGATTCCTCTGAATCTAATTAGGACACTGATTGTTGTAAAACAGTAGCCATCTTGTGTCATCACTTTTCCGCTCCCCCCCCAGGTACACATTCACAGGGATTTACACGTTCGAGTCCCTCATAAAGATCCTGGCCAGGGGCTTCTGTGTGGGGAAATTCACTTTCCTGCGGGACCCGTGGAACTGGCTGGATTTCAGTGTCATCCTCATGGCGTAAGTGTCCTGACGCGCGGAATTAAACTGAGCCAAACATGAAGTGGCGCACACTGAGTGCAGGAATGCGTTTGAAGCTAATCAGTCCTGCGACATTTTAGGTCTCACCGAATGTGAGAAGATCGGAGTGGGTGGGGTAATGGAGACAGGGAGGAGTACCTGCAGCGTAGCTGTGTGCATCTTGAAAGCATGACTGTAAAACCCCAAAGCTGCTCTGATACTATGGATGTGGGCCCCTAATGCATGGCGTGCCTTGGCCCATATTTGTTCCACGCTTCAATAACTTTGCCTAGATGTCTTGAAACCTACAGAATTAGGGCACGTAGGGAATATAAACATGCTAACAGTACCTTCTTGTTTGGTCTGCGAGACTCTTGAAATTGGTAATGCTTTAATGAGAGGCAGTTCCTCTCTGCACTGTATGGGTTTGTGCCTGTGCTGTGTAATAACTGTGCATTTGATCCTGCAGGTATATAACTGAGTTTGTAAACCTAGGCAATGTTTCAGCTCTGCGCACATTCAGAGTTTTGAGAGCTTTGAAAACTATCTCAGTAATACCAGGTAAGGCTGCCTGCGCCTGCTCCCAGCACTCCTGCCATCTGTCCTCTGTGTGTGACCGTTTGCCGTTCCCTCCCCCTCCCTCCCCACCCATGACCCTCCTTTTGTCTTGTCACGATGTGTGTGGGTGCCTGACTTGTTCGTGTGTGTGTGTATGCGTGCGTCCTGCTCCTTTTCCAAATTGCCCCTCCATCCGTCCTACCCTCCCTTCCCTTACAGATATGTCACAGAGTTTGTGGACCTGGGCAATGTCTCAGCACTGCGAACCTTCAGGGTTCTTCGAGCCCTGAAAACTATATCAGTCATCCCAGGTGAGAGAGCCCTCGAGGCCCATAAAGTTAATGAAATGCTAATGGCTAACTGGCGTTTCGCTAACATTCAAACACCCCGTGCCTTCTCAGTTCATCTCACTGTAGCTAAGCCTGATGACGCCCGTCGCCATCTCTCATGCTGCCTTTGTACCAAGATCAGTAAAAGCTGGAATCTGGCTCTAATCTGCACAGATTGACGGGATTCTTAGCTTTTAGATGCATCCTTTAAGGCAGAATTCTTTTTGGTTGAAATTTATTCTTGCCTTGGGAGACTTCCAAGTAGACTTTGTGCACTATTTGTCTTTTCCTTTTTGCATGAGACATTGCAAAAGCCGATTTTCTCGTGGCAAGCACTTGTGTGTGTGTTTAGGGTTCCTCCTTACCTTGTTTTCCCGTGCATGTCTTGTTCGATGTTGTGTGTAGTTGGGAAATTGTAGTATACACATCACAAACTAATGTAAAGATCATAGCGTGAAGCACCCAGAGAAAACTTGTCGTTGCCTCTTTGTATAAAAAGGATCTTATAATTTTACATCATGCGTGCTTATTGTAGCTCTCACAGCATCATTTAAACGTTATTCTTCAAGCAGAACAATATGTTGTAGAAGAACATTTTGATATTTTCCCACCCTTTGACTCCATTTTGTCTGTTACTTAGTGAGCACTGGACATGAGGTGTAAGGTGGGAGGAAGTGTAAAAGATTGAGAGTGGTGTTTTGGTAAAGATTGGGACTGTACATCATTCTACCACAAAAGGAATGGTTTGACATTTTGGGGAACAACTTTTTCTGGCTTTGTTGTTGCTTCATATCGGAAGATTAACTTGTGTCTCCACTTAAAGACATTCTGGCCAGAACGTAATCAGCTTATGAGTGCAGACACTGGAGGGAGAAATCCTACAGCCTTAAAGCCTAAAAATGTTCATACCTCATACCTGAGTATAAAAGTGCATTTTGACTAACTCAGGTCATTTTTTTGTTTTTTTGTGAATTAATTTTAAGAATTATTTAATCTTTTTCCAGTGAGACCAGCTGTTACTTTAGGCTAAAGCTAAGATAACTAAGCAACTCATAGTCTTCACAGAAAGCAGGACCAGTCATTTTACTAGCAAATAAACAAGACCCAAGATTTTCCCAAATGATCAAGCCATTTCTTAATCAGAATGTCATACTCTCCACTGGGTGTGCAGTAAATATAAGTCCTACCCAAGAATTCATCACCACAATAACCCTCCAATCTATACATAATTACAGTCAGCCCTTTTGTACATATGATTGTGATTATACATATAAAATACTTACAAAAAGTAAGCATGTGCACTTGGGTACGTTCTCATTGACCTTCTGCACATTTACTTAGCATTGTGTGCTGTCTTCTGCAGCCGTGTCAACATTGGATATGTGATGGGTCCGCAGAACATCGCCACCAAAAACCAAATCATTAAATGAATGAGATATGTAACGTTCTCTTGTTGTTTATCAAAAGTTAGCAGCGATCAGTGTGAGTATGGTTCTTATATAGCATCAAACAGTTTGTACAGAGTATCCAGCACAGGTCTCCCTGGCTGCTCGCTGTTGTAAGATTATTATTTTCCATTAGTAGCCTCTACATCTGCAAGCTCACTGACTATTACAGGCAGTAATCATTCCCCTATTTTCCACATCCAACCCCCCTCACCCTTTATTTTTAAGGTTTGAAGACCATAGTTGGTGCACTGATCCAGTCGGTGAAGAAGCTGTCAGACGTCATGATCCTCACCGTTTTCTGCCTCAGTGTCTTTGCCCTCATCGGCCTGCAGCTCTTCATGGGCAACCTGAGGCAGAAGTGCGTGCGTTTTCCAATCAGCAGCAATGCCACCAACAGCACCAACAGCACCGCCGATGACATGATGTTTGTCAACAATTTTCTGCTGGAACTCAACGCAACGGTTTCGTCAAACACCACGGAGACGCCGTTCAACTGGACGGAGTACATCAACGATGACCGTAAGTGGAGCGAGGCAGCAGGCTCATGTCGGGGTTAACCAGGGTCAAGTTGGCACCCTGAGTCAGACACTGGCTGCTTCACATGCACGGTGGGTCGGCGGGGAGGGAGGTTGAGTAGGGGGAGGGAAGGCGCTCTAGCTGCTGCTGTGATGAGGAGTGACAGGAATGGCTGGAAGCAAAGGCTGTGCTCTCGAACAATGGCTGGTGGGAGAATGCGGCAAATGTTGCAGATAATCACCGCAACAACAAAACCCCCTACTTCCACCACCACTCCGCCGTTATTCTACCATAACCCATCCGCGTGGTGGATGGTGAGTCACAGGGTAGCAGCAGGATATCAAGGCGAGGTGCACCAGCTACGTGACAAGCTGACACCAGAGCGAGAGCAGAAGAAGCAGAGTAAATTTCATGGATGTTGTCCGCTCTCTTATTCTATATGTAGTCATGTCTTTAAAAAAAAAAAACAAGATTGTGATTCGATGACTGCTAAGTGTTAAAATGGGACTTGGTGTCTGTCTGAGTCATTTGATCGGGTGTTAAAACAAAACAGCAAATCACCACCTTCCTCTGCATCCGCCTGCTTACTTTCCTCCTCAGTCTTTTCCTCACCCTGGTGATAAGGCTAAAATAACTGCCGGGCCATCTTTCACCTCTCTCCTCCAGGAAATTACTATTACCTCCCTGGCCGTAGGGACGCTCTGCTCTGTGGGAATGGCAGCGGCGCCGGGTAAGGCTTGACATGTTTTATTTATACGGCCAATTAGGTGCACCGCAAAGCCGAGCACGCAAATAATGTTGACATTTGGTTACGCTCTGCAGCTTATCAGAAAACTGAACTGCTAGGCTAACTACGAGTGCTTTTCATTACATTTGCTCATCACGGAAACTCTTTTTAGATTCAGATGCAGAATACTTGATTTGTTTATACATTCAATATTTTATCATCTAGCTAATAATGCACACAAACACAGCATTTTCAAGACCTGACTGTAAATTCAGGAGCTTGTTAGTTATATATTGACACTTTAAATGCCTGAAGCATGATGTGTCCGAATTGCAGAAGTTTTTTGCATTCAGTACAAAATTGTAAAAAATTAGTGAAAGATTCCTTCAAATGTATATTGACCTGCACACAATTGTTCCAGAGGTTACCTCTGAAAACACAAACAAGTGGTGCTCAGTGTGTATCTGTGTGTATTTGCAGGCTCTGTCCAGAGGGTTTCATATGTATCAAAGCTGGCCGTAATCCAGACTACGGCTACACCAGCTTTGACACCTTCAGCTGGGCCTTCCTGACACTTTTCCGACTCATGACTCAGGACTACTGGGAAAACCTTTACCAAAAGGTTGGTTGAACTCAGCAGAACTTGAGACATTTCAGACTAAAGAAGTATCTTTTTAATCAATATATGCTTTTAGTTTTTGACAAATAGTTTCCTACCTATAAATGTTAATATCTGCTTGTGTTGCATGTTTTCAAAGAGTGTGTCATTCTGTAATTAGACTTTTTAGGTAGAAGTTCTTCTTTTTTCTTTTGTACTGCAGCAGTACCATGCTAACGCTTAACATTTATGAGGTCACAGTAGGATACCAACCTTAGGATGACATATACTGAATACTGACTTGTGCATTATTTTGTGTAGAACTAAAAAAATCAAAACATCATCCCAGCATTTGTTTCACCATACCATTACTGCTTCTTTTCCATCAGACTTTGCGTGCAGCAGGCAAACCCTACATGATCTTCTTTGTGCTGGTGATCTTCCTGGGCTCCTTTTACCTGGTGAACCTGATCTTGGCTGTGGTGGCCATGGCTTACGACGAGCAGAACCAGGCGACCATCGAGGAGGCTCAGCAGAAGGAGGAGGAGTTCCAGGCTATGCTAGAGCAGCTGAAGAGGCAACAGGAGGAAGCACAGGCAGGACAATTTCGATTTCTGCCCCATTTTTTTAATAATAAAACAGGCAACTGCTTCAGGCAACTGAGGGACAACCCCTTTCTCAAGTCCAAATACAAACTTCATATAAAGTGCAAATGAAATTCAAGACAATGTAAATACACATTTGTAGTCCCAGCTGCCGGGTGAAAACCCTGTATGTCATAGGAGAGGCTCATATTCAGTGGAGAGCCATACCTTTTTTTCTGAGCAATTAGCCAGTCAGATGGAGCTTATGACATCAGACCGCCTATTTCTGTCCCAGTCAATAGAATAGAATAGAAGTACTTTATTTATCCCAGACATGGGACATTACTTAGTTACATCAGCAAGATTGAAGTACTACAGCCGAATGTGCAACCATCATGAAAAGTGTGCAAATAGAAAAAATGTGCAACTTGAAAGTACTAAACAGACATTACAGCATGAAAAAGCTGAGAGTCTCAGTCAGACGGAGGTGTTGAACAGGGTTATTGTGCTGGGCAGGAAAGATTTCCTGTATCTGTCCTTGTGTGAATCAGTCTGTTTGAGAAGGAGCTCCACTGCCTGTCCAGTAGCGGGTGGAGAGGCTGGTTAGGGTTATCTACAATAGATAACAGTTCGTTTGGCGTCCTCCTCTCCACCACAGCTTCCATGGTGGCCAATCACGGAGCCAGTCTTCCTGATTAGTTTGTTCAGTCTGTTGGTGTTTCCGGCTCTGATGCTGCTCCCCAGCAGACTACAGCATAGAACAGTGCACTGGCACTGGCAACAACAAGAGTCTGAAAGTCTGAGGTGTACAGGGTGAACAGGAAGGGAGACAGCACAGACCCCTGCGGTGCTCCTATGTCACTCACCACCACATCAGACAGAGCGGCGCCAAGACAGACAAACTGCGGACTGTCTGTCAGGTAGTCAGTAACCCAGGAGACTGTGGGTGAGTCAACCATCATTGTCTGCAGCTTCTCTCTCAGTAAAAGTGGCTGAATGGTATTGAATGCACTGGAGAAATCAAAAGATTCTCACTGTGCAGCCAGCACCATCCAGATGTGAGTGAGCTCTCTGCAGCAGGTGGATGACCGCATCCTCAGCCCCTAAACGGAGCTGCTAAGCAAACTGCAGAGGGTCCAGAGAAGGTCTCACCTGCGGAGGTTGGTGGGCCAAGACGAGCCTCTCCACAACCTTCATCAATGAGTCGTGAGGGCTATTGGTCGGTAGTCCAGGGGCTTGGAGGGACATGACTTCTTGGGCACAGGAACCAGACAGGAGGTCTTCCACAGTGTGGGCCACCTTCTTCTGGGTCAGGCTCAGATTAAAGAGGTGGCACAGGATAGTAGACAGCTGGCTGGCACAGGTCCTCAGTACCTTAGGCCTGATACCATCGGGACCTGCAGCTTTGCCTTGGTGAAGTCTCTCCAGCCATCTCCTCACCTGGCCAGTAGTCACAGTCTATGGGGGGGAGGGTCCCGAGAGCCCACGGGGGAGGGGGAGGAAGGGAGAGGAGGAGGTGGCTGTGTGTTTGGAGGCCAGAGTGTATTGGGAAGGGGGACACATGTGGGGGAGGGGGACACAATGGTACCGTAATTTCCAGACTATAGAGTATAGAGCGCACCTGAATATAAGCCCCTTAATTTTACCACCCACTAAATTTTAAAAGAAAAAGATATATTTTCCTTATATAGGCCGTACTGGCCTATAACCTGCAGATGAAAAATGAGAAATTTACACAAAAATATTTTGTTGTCACCATTGATTCATTAGCACCAAGCTTACGTGCAGAAGCTCTGTTTCCTTCCTGGATAGCCAGATCGACTGCTTTCAACCTAAAAGCTGCATCATACGCATTTCCATGTGCTTTCCATGATGAGGGTGTGCGCGACACGCAAAATGATTGTTAAAAGTTACGCTTAAAACTAGTGTCTTCTTCACTTCATCTTTTTCGTCTGTCTCGCTTTTGCAATTCCTGCTAGAGCGCCCCCTGAAGGCTGTTAGCCCAGAAGAATCTATACATAAGCCGCATCGGTGTATAGAGCACAGGGTTTAAAGCGTGGGAAAAAAAGTAGCGGTTTATAGACTGGAAAATACGGTATTTATTGTCACAGGATGGTGATTTACAGCTCTGATTTATAGTCCCAGAGGGCATGGTTCACGGGGCGTACATGTAGGAAGGGGAGAGGAGGAGGGCAGCTGGGTGAGGCCAGAGAGTGTGGGTGAGGGGGACACACCTGAGGGCTGTGAACTAAATCTATTGAAGAAACAGTTCATTCGCTGTGTTCGGGCTGCTTACTGGCTGACTGTCTTTTACGTTGAAGCCAGTGGTCTCCCTCATCCCAGTCCACACATCTCTTGTGTTGTTCTGCTGGAGATTGGCCTCCTGCTTCCTCCTGTAGGAGTCCTTGGCCCTCCTCAGCTCTGCCTTCAGCTCTGTATGCTCCTCATTTCCTCCTTGTCCCCCGAATGGAAGGCCTTCTTCTTCTGGTTGAGAAGAGCTTTCAGGTCAGTGGTGATCCAGGGCTTACTTGGGAAGCAGCGAACAGTCTTGGCTGGCAGGGTGGTATGTTCTCAGAATTTGATGTATTCTGTGATGCAGTCAGTCATGCTGTTAATGTTCTCCTCATGTGAATCACAAAGCACTTCCCAGTTAGTAGACTCAAAGCAGTTCTGCAGAGCCTCTTGGGCCTCCTGAGTCCACTTTTTAACAGTCCCCCTACTTTGGTGTCAGGAGAACCAGGTTGTGATCAGATCTGCCAAGTGGGGAAAGGGCATTGGCACTGTATGTACAATGGTTGAAAGGCACTTGGAGATATTGTGACAGCTTCCTTAATGGTGCTTTGCCTTCTGTTGCCATTTCTGCTCCATCCGTTGTTCTTGATGCTCTCTTATCAGGCTCATGCACATTCAGATTGCGGGCGTTGACGGTTCTCTCGTTGCTATGGCAAACTCTTAACTCTTTAGTATTTACAACAATGCTAAATCAAAATCAGAAGCCTTTTTTGTCATTGTACAAAAAAGAAAATACAACAAAATTGTAGCAGCCTTGGACTGGTGTTACATAAAAATCTAGTATATATAAATAGTCGAGATAGAATAAAATAAATGGGAAAAAAATATAATACGTATTGCACACATGTCAAGTAGGAGTGGTGTATGGTTATTGTATGTGTGTGTTCAGTATGGTGACTGCTTGTAGAAAGAAGCTGTTCCTGAGTCTTTCTGTCCTGGTTTTAATGGACCTGTACCGCCTGCTAGAGGGTAGCAGGTCAAACAGAGGGCAGGCAGGATGGGTGCAGTCGGTCACTCTGTTGAGGCAGCGTGACAGCTAGATGTCCTTCAAGGAGGGGAGAGGGCAGCCGAGGATCCGCTACGCCATCTTGACCACCCACTGGAGCCTCTGCTGCTCTGCTTCAGGGCAGTGGGAAAACCACACTGTGATGCACTAAGACTGGATGCTCTCGATGGTTTCGTGGTAGAATGTTACCAGCAGCTTCTGATTCACATTGTTCTTCCTGAGCATTGTTCTCCAAAGAGCACCCTAGCGTAGGTGTCTCTGTGTTTCAGGTGGCTCAGCACAGTGTGGAGGGTGATGAATATGGCATCCTCGGTCGATCTGTTCGCTTTGTAAGCAAACTGATGGGGGTCGAAGGTTGGAGGGAGGCAGTCTTTGATGTGGCCTAGGACCAACCGTTCCAGGCACTTGGTGATGACAGGGGTGAGTGCAACTGGACAGAGGTCAGTGAGGCTGGCTGTGGATGATTTTTTTTGGTATAGGAATGATGCTGGGTGACTTCTCACAGGCAGGGATGGAAGCCTGTGCCAGGTTGAAAAGTTTTGTGAAGACCTGGGAGAGCTGGTCGGCGCAGGCCTTTGGTAGCTTGCCGGGAACACCGTCAGGCCCAGCCGCTTTCCTGGGGTTCACCCTGCTGAACAGTCAGTGGTTTGGAGCTGGGAACAGATTGAGGCAGAGGTGGTGTGAAAGCAAGCCACTGTGATGTAGTCTCAAAGCGTGAGAAGAACGTGGTCAGTTGTTCTGCCAGTGCGGCGCTGGAGTGCGTGGCTGTGCCGGTCTGTCCCCTAAAGTTGGCCAGCTGCTGTAGTCCCTGCCACATCTGCTGAGGATTGTTTTTGGAGAGGTAATCCTCCATTTTCCTCCTGTAATCCGACTTGGCCTTTCTGATTCCTCTCCTTAGGTCAGCTCTAGCAGTACAGTTCTTTGTCCCCTGTCCTGAAGGCGGTGTTAGGGCCTTTTAGGAGTAGCCTGACCTCAGTGGTCATCCAGGGTTTCTGATTTGGAAAAACCCGGATGCGTTTCATTACAGTGACAGTCCCGATGCAGAATGCGATGTATTCCATCACTGCTTCTGTGAATAATGTCAGGTCCTTTTCTCAGAGGTGTGTATGCAGATGTTAGGAGCAGATTGAAGCGGTCCGACTGGCCTAAATGTGGCTGTGGCTGTGTGGCTCTGTGTGCATGTTTAATGTTTGTGTACACATGGTCTAATATGTTGTACAGCGTCAGGGTGAATCTTCTGTGGTTTGTGTATTGTGTCTGTTAGCAGTGAGAGAGCTATGCTAATATTAGCATCAGGTGGTATGTAGGCAACTGATTAGCACAGCATTTAGCTCTCTAGGTAGATAAAATGGGCGACATTTAACGGAAAGGAACTTTAAGGCCGGTGAACAATGTTTGTGAATGATTAATCCATCTTTGGACCAGTCACTACGCACATAGATGGACAGCTTTGCAGTGATAAAAACCTGTTGTGCGGGTTTATATTAAATCATCACGAAGAGGAATTGTGAGAATTCTGTGTATTCTTTTTTTTGGTTTCCATGTAAACATTCATGCATCCATTTTTAGAAGGTGTCTGAGGCTTATTTGGCTCTTCATGCTGCTGCTCTCAGCTGCCAGGCTTTCTCCTCCACTCCAGTCAGTGAGAGCCTTTGAGACAGGCAAGAGGTTGCTATGACAACTATGTTTGTGCTCTGATTGGTTGGCAGGTTGCTGCAGCAGCAGCCACAGAGAGCGGTGAGTACAGTGGAAGAGGGTGCCCCACCTCTGAGTCTTCCTCAGGGATGTCTAAGCTCAGCTCAAAAAGTGCCAAGGAGCGACGTAACAGGCGAAAAAAGAGGAAGCAGAGGGAAGAGGAGGAGAGAGGAACCCAAGATAAGTTCCACAAGTCCGAGTCTGAGGACAGTATCAAGAGATCAAGCTTCCGCTTCTCCATCGACCCAAACAGACTTTCCTATGAGAAGCGATGCTCCTCACCCAACCAGGTGAATGACAGCTGTCATTGTTAAATCAGTGAAACAAACCAGGCTATTAATGGCCCTCATCACATCACATGATCATTTACATCACTGTCACTTATTTTACCTTGATTATACAGGCAAACTCTCTCGTCATTAATTAAAAATGGAACGTGCTTGACAGTTCTTCTCTTTTGTGTCATATTCATCAGTCTAGCTGCCCTGGTTTCACTTTGCTTATTCAGCAACAGATGCTTGTCTCAATTGTCTTCATGTATTCCTCTAACTTCATATACTTTTTCTTTTTCTCACTTCTTTATTTCCCTTTCGCTCAGTCTCTTCTCAGTATCCGAGGATCCTTCTTCTCGCCTCGAAGAAATAGCCGTGCCAGCCTGTTCAGCTTCCGTGGCCGGGCTCGTGACATGGGCTCAGAGAATGACTTTGCAGATGACGAGCATAGCACCTTTGAGGACAGCGACAGTCGAAGGGGCTCCTTGTTCTTGCCGCGCCGCCTGGAGCGCCGCTGCAGCGCAGTAAGCCAGACCAGCCTCGGCGCGCCACGCATCATGCTGCCCGCTAATGGGAAGATGCACTGTGCGGTGGACTGCAACGGTGTGGTGTCACTGGTTGGTGGAACTTCAGTAACAACCTCTCCTGTAGGTCTCCTGCTACCTGAGGTGACTTAACGATGCATTTATGCTTTTTCTCCCACTGACTGACCTGCTCCAGGCCCTTCCCTCTATCATTCCTGGACTAAATTATATAAATGATTTGGCACATACGTCAGTATCCAACAGATTTTTTTCCTTTTTCGGTGTATGTTTCCAATTAAAGTATTTTTCAAGGCAAGATGGATATATTATCCATCTTAGCAAATAATGTTCACTTCACCAGAGCGTGTATCTTCTCAGTGTGTCCTCAGTGGTGCTAACTTATTCTCTGTTGTCCTCAATGTCATGATTTCTTTGAACTTATTGTGACTCAAATTGTTTTTATTTTTTTAGGGTACAACTACGGACACTGAGCTAAAGAAGCGGCGGTCAGGTTTTCACCAGCCATCCATGGACTATTTAGATGAACCAGGGGCCAGGCAAAGGGCTATGAGTGTAGCTAGTATCCTTACCAACACCATGGAAGGTAATGATCAGGACTTTTGTTTATTTTTGTTTATCTTTTGTTTATTTTCCTTATCTAGTTTCAGAGAAATCAAGAGTACTAGCACATACAGAAATTAAGATTGTACTATAAGTGTTTGAAATGTGGCCGATTCTCCTTTGGCAGAGCTTGAAGAGTCAAGACAGAAGTGCCCCCCTTGCTGGTACAGATTTGCCAATACCTGTTTGATCTGGGACTGCTGCCCTCAGTGGCTGAAAATCAAAGAGATTGTCAGCATGGTAGTCATGGACCCATTTGTGGATCTGACTATCACAATTTGCATCGTCCTCAATACCCTTTTCATGGCCATGGAGCATTATCCAATGACTAAAGAGTTTGACAATGTCCTCTCAGTTGGAAACCTGGCAAGTACTTACACTAGTAACACTAGTCTGAACGCAAATGACGTGGAACAGGAAATGTTCAACATATAATCATCTTCTCTTGTCGCTAGGTTTTCACTGGCATCTTCACAGCCGAAATGTGCCTCAAGATCATCGCCCTGCACCCTTACTACTATTTCCAGGAGGGCTGGAACATCTTTGACGGCATTATCGTTAGTCTGAGTCTGATGGAGCTGGGCTTGGCCAACGTAGAAGGCTTGTCTGTGCTGAGGTCCTTTAGGCTGGTACGACTCATACAGTGAAGCCTTTTTCCTTTAAAAGCTCTTCTCTATCATTTTCCTGCTTTTTAGATGTTTGTGAATATCTTAGTGAATTCTTTATTACATCATAATTCATTATGATGTAATTTCATATCATCATAATTCATTATGATGTAATTTCATCTTTTGTGCCATACATGAAAGGGCCTAATGGGAGTGTTTTTTTCTGTTCCATCTCATTACCGCTCTGTTACTGTGACTCTAATTTGTTCAAGAATTGAATGTACTGAAAAGTACAGTCTTTTGAAGAGATTTGAGGCGGACTTTTGATGTTTTCAACTACTTTAAAATCTGCTGTATCCTGTTGTTGAAACAGCTGAGGGTCTTCAAACTGGCCAAGTCGTGGCCCACACTGAACATGTTGATCAAAATCATCGGGAACTCAGTGGGTGCTCTGGGGAACTTGACGCTGGTGCTCGCCATCATCGTGTTCATCTTCGCCGTGGTAGGCATGCAGCTGTTTGGCAAGAGCTACAAGGAGTGCGTGTGTAAGATTTCCGAAGACTGTGAGCTGCCTCGATGGCACATGCACGATTTCTTCCATTCCTTCCTCATTGTGTTCCGGGTGCTGTGTGGAGAGTGGATCGAGACCATGTGGGACTGCATGGAGGTAGCTGGACAGAGCATGTGCCTGATTGTCTTCATGATGGTCATGGTCATTGGCAACCTGGTGGTGAGGAATACTTTCTTGTTGATTACGTTCTCATTAAAGAAGATGCTTCCAGTTCATAAGGGATGGATTTAATGTTCACAGGTCCTAAATCTGTTCCTGGCCCTGCTCTTGAGCTCATTCAGTGCTGACAACCTGGCAGCAACTGACGACGACAGTGAAATGAACAACCTGCAGATCGCAGTAGGTCGGATCCAACGCGCCATCACATTTGTCAAAACCACCATGACACACTTCCTCCAGAGCATCTGCTTCAGCCGTGGTGGTAAAGGTTCTGGTCTGGCCGAGGAGAGCAAACCTCTGGATGAACTGCACAGCAATGGAAAGGGTAACTGCATCTCCAACCACACCTCTGTGGAGATCACGAAGGAGCCCAGTGGGGTGTACGTGACAGAGGGCAATGGACGACCGGGAGGAGGGCTTGTTGTTGGGGTAGTGGTTGGCGGAGACACCACCAACAAGTACCCTATGGCGGAATGCGATTACATGTCGTTTATTCACAATCCGAGCCTGACAGTCCAAGTGCCCATCGCTGTGGGCGAGTCAGACTTTGAGAACCTGAACACTGAAGATTTCAGCAGTGACTCATCTGATGTGGAGGGGAGCAAGGAGGTAAGAACACGGCCCTACTCAGACAATTGACTTGACAGTTTTAAGGGAAAATCTTTTGTATTAGTTTGCAAAAGGATAATAAATAAGATCCAGTGAGGTTATTTGAATATGTCAATTTTTGCATAGAAAAAGCTTTTTATGCAAGTTTGTTGCAGTGTGGGAGAAAAACATACCTGCTGACTCATTTGTACGTTCATCATGCTGTGAAAGTCAGTCCCAAAGCAGCTTAAAGAGCCATGACAAATAATGACTCAGATTTGCTAATAACCTTTGTGGAAGCTTTGCTTTATAGATTAATTCATGAACATATCACTGTCTTTGTAGTTTACAATGTTGAGTTAGCAACAAATGCAGTGTAGCATCAAAGCAACTATGCTTAGTATTCATTATAAAATGAAATAAAATATATTTTTTACTAGAAATCAAACAAGCTCAAGACCCTTGAGAATAGCATGGACTTTATATATTCTGCAGTTGTCTTTGTCCCCTCCTGGGCTACCACCTTACTCCTCTAGGGCGTGTCCCAATGATCCTAGGAGCTCAGTTGTCTGGGGCTTTATGCCCCTGGTAGGGCCACCCATGGAAAACAGGTCCTAAGGGAGGGACCAGACAAAGCAATACACCCCTTATAATGAGCCCGAAGAGACAACGGGGGAGCCCCCCCACCCATTGGGGTCTCAGAGAGGTGACATTCCACGTCTCTAGAGCTAGCTTCTGCATCCGGGGATCGGACCGCCTTCGGCTGCCACCCAACACACAATGCACCCGAAGGCAGGGACCTTGGCGGTCCAATCCCCATCTGCATAAGCTAGCTCTAGGGATGTATGTAATGTCACCTATTTGACGGGGAAAGAGCCTGAGCTGGTGCGAGAGGCTGAGAAGTTCTGATTGGATATAGTCGGCCTCGATGCATAGCAAGGGCTCCGGAACCAGCCATCTCTAGAGGGGTTGGACTCTCTTCCACTCTAGAGTTGCTAATTGCGAGAGGCGACGAGCAGGGGTGGCAATACTTGTTGCCCCCCGGCTTAGTGTCTGTACATTGGAGTTTACCCCGGTGGATGAGAGGTACTTCGGGTGGGGAGGGGGGGACGGATCCTCACTGTGGTTTGTGCCTATGGCCCAAACAGCAGTTCAGCGTATCCACCCTATTTGGAGTCCTTAGAGGGAGTACTAGAGCGCGCTCCTTCTGGGGGTTCCCTCGTCCTCCTGGGTGACTTCAATGCCCATGTTGGCTGCGACAGTGAGACCTGGAGGGGCGTGATCAGGAAGAATGGCCCCCCTGATCTGAACCCGAGTGGTGTTCTGTTGTTGGACTTCTGTGCTCGTCACAGATTGTCCATAACGAACACTGGCTCAAGTATAAAGATGTCCATATGTGCACTTGGCACCAGGACACCTTAGGCCACAGTTCAATGATCGACTTTGTAGTCGTGTCATCAGACTTGCGGCCGCATGTCTTGGACAGCCGGGTGAAGAGAGGGGCAGAGCTGTCTACTGATCACCACCTGGTGGTGAGTTGGCTCCGATGGTGGGGGAGGATGCCGGTCAGACCCAGCAGACCCAAATGTATTGTGAGGGTCTGCTGGGAACGCCTGACAGAGTCTCCTGTCAGAAGGAGCTTCAACTCCCAACTCCAGGAGAGCTTTGACCATGTCCCAGGGGAGGTGGGGGGACATTGAGTTCGAGTGGACCATGTTCCGTGCCTCCATTGTTGAGGCAGCCAACCGGTAGGTGCCTGTCGTGGCAGCAATACCCGCACCCCCTGGTTGACACCAGTGGTGAGGGATGCTGTCAGGCTGAAGGAGTCCCACGGGCCTTTTTGGCCCGTGGGACTCCTGAGGCAGCAGACAGGTACCAGCAGGCCAACTGGACTGTAGCTACGGCGGTTGCCAAGGCAAAGACCTGGGCATGGGAAGAGTTTGGTGAGGCCATGGAGAACGACTTCCGGACGGCTTTGAAAAGGTTCTGGACCACCATCTCGTGTCTGAGGAGGGGGAAGCAGTGCACTGTCAACACTGTGTATGGTGGGGATGGTGTGCTGCTGACCTCGGCTCAGGACTTGTGGATCGGTGAAAGGAATATTTCGAAAACCTCCTCAATCCCACCAACGCGCTTTCCGGTGAGAAAGCAGGGCCTGGGCACTCAAGGGCGGGCTCTCATATCTCCGGGGCTGAAGTTGCCGAGGTAGTCAAAAAACTCCTTGGTGGCAGGACCCCGGGGGGTGGATGAGATCCGCCCGGGGCCTTAAGGTTCTGGATGTTGTGGGGCTGTCACAGTTGACACAACTCTGCAACATTGCGTGGACATTGGGGGCAGTGCCGCTGGATTGGCAGACTGGGGTGGTGGTCCCTCTTTATAAGAAGGGGGACTGGAGGGTGTGCTCCCGTTATAGGGGGATCACGCTCCTCAGCCTTCCTGGCAAGGTCTATTCAGGGGTACTGGAGAGGAGGGTCCACCGGATAGTCGAACCATGGATTCAGGAGGAACAAAGCGGTTTTTGTCCTGGACGTGGAACTGTGGACCAGCTCTACACCCTCAACAGGGTCCCTGAGGGAGTGCATGGGAGTTTGCCCAATCGGTTCACATGGTGTTTTGTGGACTTGGAGAAGGCATTTGACCGTGTCCCTCGGGAGAGTGCTGTGGCAGGTTCTCCGGTAGTATGGGGTGTCAGAGCTTGGTCCGCATTGCTGGCAGTAAGTCGGACTCATTTCCAGTTAGGGTTGGAGTCCGCCAGGGCTGCCCTTTGTCACCGATTCTGTTCATAACTTTTATGGACAGACTTTTTAGGCGCAGCCATGGTGTTGAGGAGGTCCAGTTTGGTGAGCTCAGGATTAAGTCTCAGCTTTTTGCATATGATATGGTCCTGTTGGCCTCATCAGTCCATGACCTCCAACTCTCACTGGATCAGTTCGCAGCCGAGTGTGAAGCGGCTGGGATGACAATCAGCACCTCCATATCTGAGGCCATGGTTCTCAGCCAGAAAAAGGTGGCCAGAAAAAGTGCCTTCTCTGGGTCGTGGAGGAGATCCTGCCCCAAGTGTAGGAGTTCAAGTGCCTCGGGTTCTTGTTCACGAGTGAGGGAAGAATGGAGCGGGAGGACGACAAGCGGATCGGTGCGGTGTCTGTACTAATGCGGGCGCTGCACCGATTTGTTGTGGTGAAGAGAGAGCTGAGCCGAAAGGCGAAGCTCTTGATTTACCAGTCGATTTACCGGTTGATATTCGTTCCTACCCTCACCTATGGTCATGAGCTTTGGGTAGTGACCGAAAGAACAGGATCGCGGGTACAAGTGGCCGAAATGAGCTTCCTCCGTAGGGTGGCTGGGCTCTCATTTACAGATAGGGTGAGAAGCTCTGTCATTCTGGAGGAGCTTGGAGTAGAGCCGTTGCTCCTCCGCGTTGAAAAGAGCCAGAGTCTGGGCTTCTCTGCTTAGGCTGCTGCCCCCGCGACCAGACCCCGGATAAACGAGGAAGATGGATGGATGGATGGATGGATGTCTTAGTACAAATGCCATGTTTGCTTTAAGTTTTGCCAGGCTCTTAGAGCAGTATACTCCCTGGTGATGTCAACCTGCCACTGTGGGCCACTGTGGGTGTGGTGCCAATTCCCTGTGATTCGAACCAGCCCAGGAGACTATTTC
This sequence comes from Pao palembangensis, assembly GCA_015343265.1. Classification (NCBI taxonomy): domain Eukaryota; kingdom Metazoa; phylum Chordata; class Actinopteri; order Tetraodontiformes; family Tetraodontidae; genus Pao; species Pao palembangensis. Next base: position 3,457,836 of record CM027085.1, on the reverse strand, counting down.
TAGCTATAGCACCAGATGGTTAATAATGAGGAGCTGTCACGTCCCTGCTGGTGTTAATGCCTTGTAACCAGGGTTTGGCGTATCAGTATATATGAAGGGAGGTCTGACATTCTTGATTCACTATCTCCCTAACTCTAACCCTAACCCCTAACACAGTCAATTATTTATACATAGTATTGTACGTTTACATTTGCACAATAAACCCGTGTTTCCTTTTTCTGCGCGTCTTTAATAATCTGTTAGGGAATTACTAATTTTTTTCTGTTGATCGCTAACCTATTCTCTCACTGTGTCTGGCAGTGACAGCACACTTGAGGTTGCATGCTGACTTTTGGTATTTTTGACTTAAGTTGATTAACCCCCCATTTGTTATTGCAGCTGTGTCACAGACGCTCTCAAGGTTTTCAATGAGCGGAGAATTGTAAGACCACTTTATTGTACCATAGCACCAACCATGAGGACTGCCTATGCCATTAACAGACAAACCTCATATTTTTTCTCATACCTTCAATGGATTGCCCGTTTTCGTTCTTTGCCTGGTCTGCCCTCCGTCCCCCACTCCTCTCAAACCCACCCTCTTTGCTTTATTCCTACCCCTTCTCCAGATAGCAGCAAGTCTGCTGTAATCTTTTTCAGTTCTCCCTTTCCCCACTGCTCCATAATTTAGCTCTAAGCATCAGACTGTATTCCATTTACAAACCATTAGGAATGAACAATACCACCCTTTTCATTTGATAGACCAACTCATCTGACATGGTCTTTGCTTTTGAGTTCATTGCTTGATTTTGACTTGGTTTTGGGACTTAATTGGCATCTGACACCCTGATCTTGAGAATAAAGAAAGAGAGGAGGTGGAAGAGAATGACGAAGAAACTAGAAATGGAAAGGAGGAATGAATTTTGCTGTGTAGTTTGACAAAATTCATTTGTCTGGTTCATGGATCATGCATAGACACATTAAATACTTGTATGTACCCATTTTATGTCAAATAATAATGGAATGATGAAAGAATCACGAGAGAATTCTAAATTTGCAGAGAGGGAAACGTAACACAAGCTAAAACTGCCATAGTTGGATTTTTCTTATTTTTTTTTTTTTGAAAATTGTAAATTACATTCTGTAGTTAATCTGCTTTCTATAAACAACAATGCAACAAAAATGCAATTACTAAAACCAGACTTTGTACAGTCCAAAACTTTTACAAACATTTATTTAGTTGAATGATCCCATGAGTGAATTATAATTTTAAAGTTATTTATTTGTTAATATTGCAGTCCACATTTTTATTATTTGTGTCTATTTGTATGTGTTATCCGCTTTCCTTCCTCTGCAACCAACTTTTCAAACACAAAATGCAGTTAAACATATACAAAATCCTAAAAATGAAAGCATGCTAGGTTCTAAGCAAATAATCTACGTCTTGAAGAAATAAAATGTGTCTCTTGCTGAAGGAGAGAACTGGAGGCAAACAGCCCTCCACAAAAACAATGCACTTGCCAGCAGCATGCTTCCATCATTCCCATGCCGTATTAGCTGGGTCCCACAGCAATCAGAGCTGCTGCACTGTGTAGGATGACATGTTCCGTTATTTAACGTGCCAGGCAGATGAGACATGAGGCCACAAAACACCATGTTTGCCCTTGAACTTTATCCCAGCAGAAACACTTGTCCTTACATGTGATTTGCTTGTTGCTTAGGAAAACCTCATTAAGAGCCACATTTAGTTCTGTGTGTTTTCTGGGTATGCATGGATGCTAATCCACGTTTTACATATGGGAACAAAGAAAGCCAGACTACATGGTGTCTTATAAACAGTGCACAGTACTGGTTTTTGCTGGTAAGCTAATGTGGTAGTCCGTCTACTTGAACACAAACCGAAGAAGCCCGTACGCTGCTTTGAAGGAATGGAAATAACGTGTTTTCATGTCACTGAGGAAAATGTTCTGCAGTCCTTTGATGGAGGATTTTAACTTGGAGGGCGGGCAAAGTCCATAGAAGCTATTATGGAATTGGGACAATGGATAAACCAAATGATTCGGGGGTCCTTTATCAGTGGACATGAAAATACCAAAGCACATGTAATGCTTGGTACTATTTTAGGCTTGGATTGATGATGCACTGGAATACTGCATGCACTATTTCTCAGTCTGAGGTTACATCAAATGTACCCACAGTGCATCTCTGAAAGACCCATCTCTACATGCAATCAGATAAAATGAATGCCAAAGCCTGTACGTACATTTGATCAATGCTGCATGTGATGAAGATGATAATAAGATGACAGTGAATTTAGAGAGCCCAACTCTGTGAGCTTTTACAGTGTTAGGATACGATTGTGGCACTGAATTACATGTGAATATAAAATTACAGTGATAACCAGCTCAGAAGGTTGGCTCCAATAACCAATGACCTGCTGTTGTTTCAAGGCCTCCTGGGTAACTTTAAACTCTTGTCTGCTTCCCCATTCACACAGAAGATTGATATAGAACCCCAACATCTCAGCTCTTCAGAGGGAAGCACAGTTGATATCCGCCCCCCAGGAGATGGGGTGGATTCAGTGGAAGTGGAGCCCGAAGAGTCTCTGGACCCAGAGGCCTGCTTCACAGACGGTGAGGGGGGATATTTTGGTGAAATGATGGTGGATTATGGGTGATGGGGATTATCAATGGTGCAAGAAAGGTTCAACGTTAAATTCTTCCACAGCGCATTTTATGTCTTAGAGTAAATTTCATTCGCTGGTTCAGGTCAGTACCGGAAAGTCAAACAACCTGTTAAGTGACAGTCAATACAAATGCTCAGTAGGTCAGAAAAGTAGCGTTCTGTGAGGGTATTTGTGTCCGTGACGTTTCCCCCGTGCTTGCAGGCTGTGTGCGTAGGTTCCACTGCTGCCAGATCAACGAGGAGGGAGCCAATTACAAGAGTTGGTGGACACTCAGAAAAACCTGCTTCATCATTGTGGAGCACAACTGGTTTGAAACGTTCATCATTTTCATGATCCTCCTCAGCAGTGGGGCTCTGGTAAGTGGGTGTTGTTTTGAATCTGCCTTTGTGATGTTAATCTTTTTTTCTGACAACATGGCCTCCAGTATCAAAGGGATGTTGGGTAAGTGGATTCAGCTCTGACACGTCGTAGGGAGAATGTCGTAGCTGTGAATCACCGCATTTGGTGCTGTTGTTTGTCAGTTGTCACACACTCCAAAGCCTGCAGGTCAGACTATAAACTACCCCAGAGTGTGCTTTGCAGATTAACAGCCTTAGTTTACAGCAGGGCTGAAATTACACAATTCACACATTTTATTACATCTTTTCTGCTCAGGCATTTGAGGACATTTACATCGAGCAGCGGAGGACCATCAAAACAGTGTTGGAGTATGCAGACATGGTCTTCACCTATGTGTTCATCCTGGAGATGCTGTTGAAGTGGGTCGCATACGGCTTTGTCAAGTACTTCACCAATGCCTGGTGTTGGCTCGACTTCCTCATTGTGGATGTATGTATTCACAGAGTAATTTAACGGTTTGAGTACTGATTTGATCAGTGGGAGTTGGGAAGGTTGTCATTTAAATTGGAAGCACGGTCGAACCAAAGCACATACGGTCCCCGTATGAAGGTTCTTACAATCATGTCTGCATTTGTAGTATTCCCAAACCACAACAAAGGCACTAGTTTTATATAATTCACAAAGAAGATATAAATAAAATGAAACTCTGAGACGTAATAATGAATCGCTTTCACGGACCACTTCTCATTCTGATTGAATTCTTTTGTTCGTTTTTTGACGAGGTATTTAAATGGATGCTTCCTGAAGTACTTTCATTTCTCCTTTCATTTCTCACCTTTCACCCTGCTTGTCTCCCCCGAAGGTGTCGCTGGTCAGCCTCATAGCCAACGCGCTGGGTTATTCAGAGCTGACGGCCATTAAGTCTCTGAGGACGCTGCGGGCCCTCCGGCCCCTGAGGGCCCTGTCTCGCTTTGAGGGCATGAGGGTAAGAGAGGTCTGGAAGAACATTAGCGCAAAAGCAACAACAGCGCTATTGGTGTTCGCAGGCAGACTGGAAGCCAGTATAACAGCAGCATGATTTAGCCCAGTATACATAAAAGCCTAAGTTTACGTACCAAAAGTAGAAAATGTATTAATTTGCATTCAAAGATTGGCTTCTTCCCACTGCTTTGTGATTGTCCTTTTCCCTCCTACAAATGTGAAAGTGGGTCCATGTGTGATGAAAGGGTTTTGTCTCTGGGGGGCCTCGGTCTGAGACTGCATGTTTATGATGACTTACCTGGCGATTCAACATTGCATTTCTTCTATCTGCATGCCTTTCTTCACATTGTTTCAATGGATTACTGTACCTAGCCATTCTGAGGCATTGTTTTCTGATGTTGCTTGTGTGGTGCCTTTGACCTGTAATTTTTTCTTTGTTGTGTGTCTTTTTTTCATTTACAGTCAAACAAAATGTTGTGACTTCATCCCACCTCTCTAAGGTTTTTTTCTGTTTTGCTTTTATACCTATCAAATGTAAACTTTTTTCACATTGTCCACCTTTTTCCAACTTTCGCATTGTTAAATTTGCTTTTGTAGATACATGGTCTTAAGGACTTCTCCTGTGTAGTTACCACATTTTTATGAATTAATAGCGTCTCGGCTCTCTGTAGAATTGTTAAGAGCTAAAGTAATTACAATATTGTAATGGCCACTTCTATTAAATCGCCCAGCCTGTTTATATTGGCAGACAGAGACTTTGCTGACTTAGTTTCTCCCCTTCCCAGGTTGTGGTGAACGCACTTTTGGGGGCAATTCCCTCCATCATGAATGTGCTCTTGGTCTGCCTCATCTTCTGGCTCATCTTCAGCATCATGGGCGTCAACCTGTTCGCAGGAAAGTATTTCTACTGCATCAACACCATCACAGACGAGGTCTTCCCCATAGAGATCGTCAACAACAAGTCGGACTGCCTGAATATGGTTAACCAAAGCGCCCGCTGGAAGAACGTCAAAATCAACTTTGACAACGTTGGAGCCGGCTACCTGGCTCTGTTGCAAGTGGTGAGTGTAAGAACGCGCAGAAGTTCTCAAAGATTTAAGCTCTAAACGTTTACTGACTCATCACATTTCTGCTCTCAGGCAACATTTAAGGGTTGGACGAACATCATGTATGCAGCTGTGGACTCGAGAGATGTGAGTAGAGGTGAAGCACTCGCGTGTTTCTCCAGCGATTGTTGTGCATGAGATGATAACATCTTTACTCCTCCCAGATGGAAGAGCAGCCTAAATATGAAGACAACCTCTACATGTACCTCTACTTTGTAATCTTCATCATCTTTGGCTCCTTCTTCACCCTTAACTTGTTCATCGGTGTCATCATCGACAATTTCAACCAGCAGAAGAAAAAGATAAGTAGCTGTTTGTTCGAGGGAGCAAACTTCTGCTTCACTACCGATGAACCGATGAACATCTCTTTGATTTTATCCTTACACTGTGCATGTAATATTGATACATTTTAAGAAATGTAGGCTGTAGGAGCTAAAGAAATATTCGGTACTAGAAGTTGGGTATCAAAGCTGATTGTGTCAACATTGTTCACGTCCTGAGCAGCCACAAGTTTACCCCTCAGCAAAATCGGAGAACGGAGCTGCACAACGACGGTTCTGTGTTAGACAGCGAGGAGATGCCAGCGTGCCGAGGGCGCATGAGTCACAGAGAAACACCCTCTGTGCGTTCACACCCCCACATGCAGTGTCATGTTGAAAACGATCTGGAAATGTGCCCTCCGCTCAGTCCAGGAGGTGGAGGAGGGAGCGATTGAGGCGCTGGTGCAGCAGCAGCAGCCGCAGCCGCAGCCTCGCGCAGATGCTTGTTCAGAGTCGACGCCAGCGCTCCCTCCAGACACGCTGGCGAGCCACACTGACAGTGATGTGACTGCGTCCCTGCGCTGATTAGTGAGGGAACATTACAGGGCTTAGAGGCAGCCACGCGCAGGCAGCCACGCGCAGGCAGCCACGCGCAGGCAGCCACGCCGACCACGATGGCTCCAACTACGCTCTGCTTTTGTTTTAGTGACCTTGTTCAAAGGTTTTAACCAAATGTTGCTGCGCTCCCTTTACTTAGGCGGTCAGGACATCTTCATGACAGAGGAACAGAAGAAATACTACAATGCTATGAAGAAACTGGGCTCCAAGAAACCGCAGAAACCCATACCTCGTCCTACCGTGAGCGCTCTGACCACAGGGGGTAGAATTCTCATTACGGGTCGACCTTTGCGATAACGCTCCCTTTCTTGTGCTCCCAGAATGCATTTCAAGGCTGCGTGTTCGACTGCATCACCAAGCAGGCCTTCGACATTGTGATCATGATCCTGATCTGCCTCAACATGGTGACAATGATGGTGGAGACGGACGACCAGACCGAGGAAATGGGCAACATCCTCTACTGGATCAACGTGGTCTTCATCGTGCTGTTCACCGGCGAGTGCTTGCTGAAGATGATTTCTCTGCGCCACTACTACTTCACGATTGGTTGGAATGTATTTGACTTTGTGGTGGTGATTCTGTCCATCATGGGTAAGGAACTGATCGATCTTCTGTGGACTGTCGGCGTTAATCACTGACAGCCTTGTTATGGATCGAATGAATGCTTGTGTTGATCCGGATCTTCTACTTTTGCAGGAATGTTTTTATCTGAAGTCATCGAGAAGTACTTTGTTTCCCCAACGCTGTTACGAGTCATCCGTCTGGCCCGGATAGGCCGCATCCTCCGCCTCATCAAAGGGGCTAAAGGAATCCGAACGCTCCTCTTTGCCTTGATGATGTCGCTTCCTGCCCTGTTCAACATCGGCCTGCTGCTCTTCCTGGTCATGTTCATCTACGCCATCTTTGGCATGTCCAACTTTGCATACGTGAAGCGAGAGTCAGGAATTGACGACATGTTCAATTTTGAGACCTTCGGGAACAGCATGATCTGTTTGTTTCAGATCACAACGTCAGGCGGGTGGGACGGCCTGCTGGCGCCCATTCTGAACAAGAGGGAGCCCGACTGCGACAGTCAGCTGGAGCACCCGGGCAACTCTTACAAAGGCAACTGTGGCAATCCGTCGGTGGGCATCTTCTTCTTCGTCAGCTACATCATCATCTGCTTTCTCATTGTGGTGAACATGTACATCGCCGTCATCCTGGAGAACTTCAGCGTGGCCACGGAAGAGAGCGCCGAGCCTCTGAGCGAGGACGACTTTGAGATGTTCTATGAGGTATGGGAGCGCTTTGATCCCGACGCCACCCAGTTCGTGGAGTACAGCAAGCTGTCGGACTTTGCGGATGCGCTCGATCCGCCGCTGCGCATGCCAAAACCCAATATGAGCCAGCTCATCTCCATGGATCTGCCAATGGTGAGCGGCGAACGCATCCACTGCCTGGACATCCTGTTTGCCTTCACCAAGCGCGTGCTGGGCGAAGGTGGCGAGATGGACATGCTGCGCGGCCAAATGGAAGAGCGCTTCATGGCCTCGAACCCTTCTAAAGTTTCTTACGAGCCTATCACCACCACGCTGCGGCGCAAACAGGAGGAGATGTCGGCCATCATCATCCAGAGAGCCTTCCGCCGCTACATGATCCGCCTGGCCATGAAGAAGGTCTCTGCGCTCTATAAGGAGCAGCTGAAGGAGGGCGTCCGTGAGCCCGACAAGAACGTGATGGTCATCAGCAAGTTCCCCGAGAACTCCACCTCGGACAAAACGGACATGACGCCCTCCACGGCCTCGCCGCCGTCTTACAACAGCGTGACCAAATCAGACAAGGACAAATACGAGAAGGAAAACCAGGAAAAGGAAAACAAAAGAAAAGACTTGAAAGACAGGAAGAAATAGAGTTTTTAAAACGGAACAAATCTTAAAATGCACGAGAGACGCGGGGTGATTTTGTTTACAGCTTTCAAAGGGGTTAGCTAGACGTGCGCTTGTGTGTTGAGGAATTAGCGTGCGACGGCCTGAAATGGGAGTGGTGTGACGCGTGAATAAGAGGACTGGTCTCAGAGGGATCCAGCAGACACTGCCAGAGATCGACTGGAACACGAAGCCTCTCTGCAAATCGCTTGTGCTTTTCCTATTGGTTGTTGTTACTGGCATACTTGAGTGTACTGTTCAGTTGTCTGTAGCTAGTGCTGCTGCTACTACTATAAAATCCAGTGTCTTGAAATTAACAATGGCTGTATCACAACTACTCTCTTTTTCTGTCCTTTAGGTTCCACAGCTTCTTTTTTTATTTCAATAAGAAAGAATGTTTTCTACATTTTTCCTACCATTGTAGTGAGAATTCGTCCGCTGCTTTTGCTGTCATAACGTCACCAAGGGCAGATAAAGTCGATGCTGGAACCTGCGACCACCATGCGGACGCCCAAACAACGAGCACATCACTGGAGTGCGGTGCTTGTGTACACTGTGCTCTCTGGTGTGCTGTAAGTGATTGTTATCTGTATTTCACTGTCATCTGATCTGCAGTCCCCAACGTCAGTAGAAAATCCTCTGAATACAGTAGCTGAATGTATGCAAGGAATGAGACACATACAATGAACTCCTTTGGTATTTTGGGGAACATTATAGAGAGAAAATTGGATTCTGTTCTTATGTCTGTCTGTTATATGAAGGTGGAGCCATGTTAGCTTAGCATCTTTGCTGCTTTATACTTCCCACCTCTTCAGGAGCTCTTGTAAATAAAATAGTCTAAATCACAAAATCTAAGAAAAAAAAACCATCTCTCTCTCTAACTGATCTCAAGCTAGAACCTGACAATATATGACATTTAAAGGTTATAATATCAGTTTGTATGGAATCCATGTTGTCTTTTGGGTTGAGAAGAGTAGTTTTAGTGTAGTGGTTTGTAAATAATATAGCTGTTTGGGCCACCGTATGCATCACACTTAGATTTGATGGAAGAGCACTTTTTAATCCCCACTGCTATGTTAAACCACGTTTAAACCACGGTCCTACATGTGAGTGAGTGTGTGTGTCTATGTGTCAGAGAATGTAGGCATCTTTATCTGTGTGAACGAGTGTGCAGCCAGGGTGGGGGGTCGGGTGTGCGCGGCAACTTTGTGTTGTACCGATTATAAATAACATTTTAACTGTAGATATGAATGCATTTTGCCAGTCTTTGAATTTGATTTACATTTTTTCTAGACCCTTTCCCCCCTGTTTCTCTCCTGTAACACACGATGAAACACATGTATGGTCCAAAATTCTGTAGATAACCCACGAAGCAATCGGTAGCCATCGCTTTTGTAGTGTTTTAGTGAACTGCATGCAAGACGTGACTACTGTCTGCTCATCCGGTAATATCATTTCCCAGCCAAAACCATTAAAAGACATATTTTTTTCTAAGTACTTGTTTAATTTCCTCCATTTCCTCTGCAGGTTTTTTTCTCTCTCTTCTGATTGCTCACTTTGGATTGAAGGGGATCATTCATGTGATTCAAGTACACATTACACTTAATTCTGTATCAATTTGCAAAACGTGATGCGTGACTTTTTTTTTTTTTTTTTTTTTTGTTATAACCAAAGATGTGGCAACAAAACACTAAATCTAGATTTCCAAAATAAAAGATATTTTGGGAAGCACAAAGGATGCTTTTATTGAGAAGTGGACGCACACCTGGGAGATATTAAAAGAAAATCTGTCTTGTACAATGTCAAATGGTTTCATAAAACCTTTTTAACCGTTGGAATGAAATAATTTGTTCCATAATCTCAGAAACTGGCAGCAGGGCTGAATTTTTCTTTGTCGGCTTGACCTTTATCATCCCCTGTTTGACCTTGTGATTTCTGGAGTTAAGAAGACAGCTGAGTAGGCTTAAGGACAGAAGGTCAAGTAGGCACGAATGAACAAAACAGTCCTGCCGTCAACGGCAGAAAAAACGCTCGCAACGGTGTGACGAACCTAAACAACGTGGACGAAATCATCACTGTTGAGCAAATGTTTGGCAGCTTGGGATCTAGGCGGAGAAGGCGCCAGACTGACGGGAGAGCGGGGTTGGTGGAGGTGAACAGCGCAGACAACCCCCACCCGTACACTTTACTGCTTCTCCATTCCTGTTGCCTGGCAACCAAACATTACAGCTCTTCCGCCAGTGATTAATCAGCAGGATTGCCGAGCCTGTTTACCCACAATACCTTGCAGCCTCAAAGCAAGTGGACATCAACGTGTATGAGGAGGCATCGGCGCTCCAGTCCCACGTCAAACGCATCCTCATGGGCCTGATTGCACAAGTGACGGGAGAGGTCAGGCGGTCATCTTGAGTTGCCAACTTAGTGTGGCCCCACTGAGAGCTCCAGCCTGACCTTTCCTGTCTTCAATGTGGTTGTGTCACAAACCAATAAAACTGATGTATGAATAACTTGAATGAATTATTGAATACATTTTAATGAAGTTACTTAACTCCACAGCGCCACCTAGTGGCTAAGGCTATACAGAAAGGAACTGTTTCCCTGACTCGGGAGAGACGTCACAATGATCAGATTTCACGAGTGTATTGAAAAAGGTTCTGTGACACAGGACAGATACGGATTTGACCTCAGGCAGTTATCAAAAATTTTTACTGACGTCAAAAACTGATTTTACCCCTTCATGTTGCAAGAAGACGCGAAACAAAAACATTATCGCGCACCTGTCGCCATCTGCTGGTCATAAAGTAGAACGCCCAGACATTCAACGTATTTATTATGAATCATAACGCCATCAGCACAATTAGTAAACATTTTTTTTTAAACAGGTATTAGGTTTAAAGTGTTTATTTCCACACTCCAGAAAATATACAGCTGCTTTCCAGAGAACATAAAACATTTTTGGCCCCCAGTTTTGGCAGTAGTTCCATGATCTGGCACAAGCTTTGTCTGAAAACAAAAGAAAGTGCCATTTTATCTTATTCTTTACACAAAAGCAACATGCATTCGGCACATGTATTCAGTTTAACACCAATGAGAAAGATGTCACTTTGGCAGGGAGAGTGTCAAGAAAATGCCATTACTGTTTACGTCACAGCGAGGTCAGTGTAGCAGACACATTAGGGCCCGTGTTTGTGTCCACTTTCAGGGCATTTTAATAACATTATTAATCCATCCGTTGACATCAGTCAGCGCTGCGGTCGATGCAGGATTAAGTATTAATTAAATTACTGTGTCAAGTAATCATAATCACTGTCCAACCATATTTAGGTTGTAGTTTCATATGTGTAAAACAAAAAACAAAACTAAGTTTGTGAATTCATATTTCACTGTTGCAATTAAAGATTTATTAACATTAATTGCTATTTAATATTTCAACATAGTTACAGTAACATAATCAGCAAATGATTCAACTGTTTTTTTAAGCTGAGCATGCTCAGTAAATGACTAGTGGACACATTAACTTAAATACTTATTGCCGCTCGGAGTTCTGTAAGTGAGAAGATGCATTTTGCTACATGTTCACTGGCTAGTTGCATATGAACTAACTACCCATCATGTATATGATTTTGCCAACAGTTGTAGACGAGATGATAGCCTGAAATGCTAAAATGTTAATTGCTTGCGGGGTCTATTGTGTCTTCTTACTTAATAGTAGTCAACACCAATTCCTCTTGTGGGGAAAAAGGAGAAAAATCCACTTAAAATCATCCATATGTAATGATCCCACTTACAATATTCAGTTCTGCTAGAATTTCACATCTGTTGCGTGAACTCCGACTGATTTGTGTGTATTTATCAAGTTACAGGTTGTGCTAAGTTGCAAACCCAATACATGCTATACAGACAGGCATTTGAAACCAGTTAGCAGCAATGGAGAGATACCGGCACAATGGAAACAACAAAACAGTACGAGCACCTCCAAATCCTGGTTTGCCACAGATGCAATATAGTCACGACCATAATCATGCTGTATAGACTTTATAACAGGGCATAAATAACACAAGTACATAAACACTGATTTATTAGAGTGAGTTTTTGTATTTTATTGACTATGAACTAAATCACTAATCTTAGAAAGGCTCAGGGACAAACAGAGATAAAACCACTTCTTTGAGACTCCGGTGCCAACATTTGTGACCCACTCTCTTGTTGGAAGAGCACTTATCAGAATAAATCCAACTCTTATCTCAAACACAACCGCTTTTGATGTCGCATTTCCAAATATCAGCTGATGGGTTGACTCATCAGGTGCTGTCTGTGCATGACGTTGTCGGAGCTCCCTGCGTTTGCAGTCCCGCCTGCTGCTTTGTCACCACTTCTTTTTTTTCCTCCTCTGTTTGTGAGTCATGGGGCTCTCGACTGTTCTGGAGGTCCTTCAGGAACTGTTGTTCCCCGGCTGCGCCAGCAGGGGCAGTGTTCCTCTCACGAGCGTCTACATGTGAGCACGATTGGCGGCCGAGGGCCTCCGAGGGGCTGGGAAGATGGCAGGCAACGCTCTGCTGCTCTGACTGGCAGTGGGGTTCTGTGCTGATTTTAGACTCTAGCGCAGTCTCGACTGTTGGGAGAGTGATGGTGACGTTCTCACTGAGAAAGGTGTCTTTTCCGGAGGGGTCTGTTTGGTACCGCTGCATGGGGGGGGTGCTGTGGAAGGGGTGACCCAGGTTCATCAGTGTACTGTTAGTGTAGCTCAGCATTGAAGGGAGTGGAACAGAGTATGGTGGAGGACCTGTTCCACGTGTGGAGCTATCCCAATCGTCCTCTTCCTCATCTTCCTCCTCCTCCTCCTCATCATCATCCTCTTCGTCATCCTCCTCATCTTCTTCGCCCTCCTCGGGGTCGACTGTGTCTAAGCTGTGTGTGCTGCAGTCCGACAGCCCGCTGCAAACACTGCTGCCGTCCTCGTCGTCCTCATAAGCTTCATCCTCCTCTTCATCTTCCTCTCCCTCCTCTTCTTCCTCCTCCTCTTCCTCTTCTTCATCTTCATCCAGATGTGCTTGATCTGTGTCGCCGGCGGTGAGGTGCATGATGGGAATGTGCGAGGCACCACTCACCAGTGGAAACTGCAGGTTCGGCTGCTGCTGCTGAACGAGAGAGGAGGAGTCGCTATGGTAACCGTTGCCATTGGTCACGAGCTGTTGCTCTGGCGGCGGCGGCTGCTGCTGCTGCTGCTGATTCTGCTCCTCTCGGCTCCTCTCCAGCTCCAGCTTCATGATGGTGTGCAGGAAGTGGGTACGAACCCGGACTGGGTTGAACTCCAGCCGTCCTGTGGTGTTGCTGCAGCCCTCTTTGGTGCAGCCACAAGGGAAGGACATGCGGTCCACCTGAGGACAGAAAGAAGCAGACAACAGTGTAGCAGACACCCTGTAGATCTCCAGTGATTAAGTCCAATTAGGGGCGAACGCCATACTTATCTTAACTGGTTCATTGATAATGCATAATGATAAAAGTTAGTGAATGATTCACAAGACTTCACGTGTGTTTCTACCCCACTTTCTGTCAGTGCCAGAAAGTGGAAGTGGATGAAAACCGGGTGTGAAACCCCCAACTTAGAGCCAAGACCGATAAGGACATCTGATCGATAAGCTGGGCCTCACCACAGTTCCATTTACCTGGCACTTAATGCCGGCCAGGCTGCAAGCACAGGTTTCTGGGTCACAAATCCCCGGACAGCGACACCCGCACTCCTCACGAGACATGCGCAGGGCGCGCAGCTCGTGCTTCTCCTCCACGTCGATGCGTCTGACTCCGGAGGAGCGGAGGAGAGCGCGTCGTTGCCTGGTCGTCAGAGGCTGGAGGAAGAAGTAGTGGTCCACCTCCATGCTGTCCACGTCTAGGTCGTCTTCCGAGATGTCGTCAAGCGTCAGTGTGTCGGCCTCCACGGACGACACGGTGCCGTTCTTGGTCAGCTGGCGGACAGAGAGAGAGAGAGAGAGTTGGTTTAAGCTTACATCTGGACTGGCTGCAAGTCTTTCCCGGAGTGGTTCCACTGACTTTGAGCTTGATGGTGTTGAGTTTCTCCTCTTTGAGATGGTCCCTCAGCAGGTTCCAGTGGCTCTGTTTCTGCTCCAGGGCAAATTCTCGCAGGGTGAAGCGTTTCACCCAGCTGTGATGAGGGGACATCCCCAGGGTGCTGCCGCCCTGCGTGGGCACGCTGGTGAAGCCCTGTCGGCGGCTGAAGTAGTAGACTGTCACGCTCTCAAAGTGCACGTTGCGGCCCCTCATGCGCTTTGACTGCTGCTGCAGAGTGGCTGAAATCCGGGCAGAGAAAACAGCGAGTAAGAAGAGTAAGTCTCATCTAAACAACCAGCACAGAACCAGAACAGAACCTAAACAGAGACCCCTCATGACCCTCAGGGGCCAAACAGCTGCTGTGTCAAGAAGAGCCCAGTGAAGAGCACCTCCCAGCACTCCTAAAGGTCCGATGCTTTGGGCAGAACTGCTCGCTCGCGATGCTGACCAGCATTAGAGGATGACACCAGAACAGAACAAGGTGATATTTTTATTTTCTGACTAAACAAATGAACTTCCAGTCAGAGCAAATATCAGGAAACGTGTGCGAGCAGTCTTAATGGGCTGAAGAGCTGCGACTGGGATCAGTTCAGAGACGAGTGTGTAATAAAGAGAGATCCAGACTAAATCAGTAATCAAACCTGAGGCCCCGCTGATCAATAACGTACTGATTTTATTAACTGCTGATCAGATCTTTCTCTAACTCTGACCTCTCTCTCTCTCTCTCTCTCGACCAATCTGTGGTAATGTGACCTTACAGTCCAGCAGTCCAGAGGGGACGGGATGGTTCAGACTGTCGCTGCTGTTGCCGCTGTCGCTGCAGGACACATCGTCGTCTTCAGAACCCTGCAGGGACAGGTAAGGGGCCGGGCCTTCCTCCAGCTTCCTCTTCAGGATTCCGCTCATCGTGTGGCGCCTCCTACTGGTCTCTGCCAGCGCTTTTCTGGACAGAGAGGCACAGAGAATATTAGGCTGTGTTTGATTCTCCGCATACTGAGCTCTGGGTGCTGCATCGCCTTCCTTTAAAGCTCACCGTGGACGGTTTCGTTTATTTGTCAGAACTGTGGTAGCTACTGCTTGGACTGGTTTGGGGATGACATCACATGCAGCAGCAGCAGCAGCAGCAGCAGCAGCGCTGAATGCTGGCCCAAGCTTTTCCTCTTGTACAGGCTTTGTCTCCTTCCTCTATCTAACCATCCATCCATTCATCTTTTGCTACCCACTGTTTATTCCTGATCACCATCCTCTTAATATCCAGAGCAGTACCATTACTCACTTTGCCTGCTTAACGTCCATTTTGCATTTTTTTACTTGCTGGGCTGCATATATATATATATATATATATATATATATATATATTTCCTGACACCTCGTGACACCATAAAACCCACGATATTTATTTATTTTTATAACATTGAAATAATTTCTTTCCAGATCCCCAAAGAACTGAAGGACGCATACATGACACAGAGAAACGTCTTAATGTGTGTAATCCTGGAGGATTTCCTGTGCTGTCTGCCTGTGTCGCTTTAACCTACATGTCTCTGTTTGGGCTCTCTTTGCCGGTACCAATTAAAGCCCAAAAGCATGCATGTTCACACACGCTCACACATGCATGTTGAAGCCCTCTCACGTGTCTACATGCATGCACAGCCTCCTACTCTCTTTGCATGCCCACATCCTCGGTGCCAACAGAGGAATGGCTATTGACAAATGTAGATCAGCGCCATCCTCTGACATGATGAAACCTCACAGGCTGGGGGCTGCATGTGCGATGGCATGCACGTTTGTTCGTCACTGACCTGTTTCCTTTGGCTTGCCTTTGGTTTGCAGGAAGTCTGCGACTCTCTCCTCTGCATCACACAGTGTTCACCAGCAGCAGCCAAGCATCCTCATGTGTCGTGATGATGCAGTGAGAGCTGCCATGTTGCTTGCTCTCTCTCTCTCTCTCTCTCTCTCTCTCCAGCCTATTGTGTAGCACAGCACATCTCTGTCACTGTAATCTCATGTGTTTTGCCTGCACCCTCATCCTATGCTCACACTGTCAGCTCTCTCACTCACTGATTCTCTCCTGCTCTGGACCTCCTCTCTCTCTCTCTCTCTCTCTCTCTCTCTCTCTCTCTTCGCCCCCCCCAAAAGACTTGTTAGCTTGAAGCCACTGCCGGCTGGAGCACTGGAGCTTGACTGAAGGTGAAAGTCTTTTGAGATCTCAGGGAAATAGAGTAGTAGAAATGGATGGGCTGGGGAGGAAATTGTGCTGTATTGATTCTGCCTTGCAAAGTCCATATTTTTAGTCTTACAGGGCATTGTTAAGCATACTGAGATCCCATCATTTAATTTTTAAACAAAAAAGATAAATGAATGAAAGTAAGGAGGCACGTAGGCTTTTCCCATGAACTATTTCTTCAGTATCATCTTTATCTTGTCAGAGTAACTGGTATTAAATATAGAAATGTATTCATGCCAGCTTTGTTAGCAAAACATATTTTGCTAATGTTAATGCTGACTAATTCTAAAGAGACACAAAAGTCTAATTAATGACCAATATGACATTTAGAGTGTGTAGAACTAATTGATTTCAACATAAACTATTGTTGTGACGTTCCCTCATGGTGCGTTAAAGACTCGAAGGAAAAAGTATTATAAACAACAAACTGACGTAGGCCTTCAACTAGCTATACTCTTAATATTATTTTTTCAACAAATTGTTTAGCTGGATGTGAACCTAAATCTTTACCAGGAATATTTGAATTCATTACATTTTAGTTTAGGTAAAGTGAGTGAAGATTAGCCATCTATATGTAGCAATATTTTACGTAGGGTCAGTGAACGCACCTAGTTAATTTTGTGATTTAAGAGTTAGCTAGAAATAAATACAACAAAAGATACAACGAATTGACATGAGGAGCTGAACCCTGTGTGTAAAATTTAACAAATGAATTTGAACTCGCAATTATGTTGAGCTAGCTAGGCTAGCTAGTGCAGCTAATGATGATTTTGGTTGACACGGAGCGGAGCGGGTCACCCACCGAACCATGGCCCAACAGCACCGTGTTGGGGGTCTAGCTTCCTTTCGAACTAGCCGGGAAGAGTTTCTCTCAGAAGACGTATGGAGGTGAATTCCAGGGGCTATCAACGAGCACCAGGGACGTCAGGAGTCAGCAGCCGGGTGAGCGACTACAACATCAATACCTCTTTCAAGTTTATCGTTCGTTTAAGGAGAATACTTAATGTAATGTACACGGCCAGAAAATAACTCCTTCATTCCGGTCAAACTTAATATTATAGGATGTGGGGTTTTAAATGTTGCATTTACATATATTATACATTCCCCACATAATTACTGCACAGGGAGGCTAAATGGACCGGCTATAGGATGATGGTGAGTGTTAAAAATGAAAAAACACTGTAGGAAAACAGTGATATTCAGATAGCTTAGTGTCTAAACTGATAATTTTAACTCTGTACTTAGTACTCAGTGTTGCTAAGTAACAATGTGTTGTGTGTGTGGGTGTTTGTGTGTGTGTGTGTGTGTGTGTGTATTGTACTATACCAACATATACAGCAAAAGCAGTCACAGTCAGATAATATGACACATCCAAGCAAAATTCTAACATTTAATTCACCTATGCATGTTGGTTGTATACATCTTCTGTTAATAAATATTGTTTCAGGACATATTTTAGAATAATTATAAGTGGTGCAATTAATGTAAGTTGCTCTATTAAAAAGGCAAAAAGACAGAATGTAATATAAATATTATCTTTAATGGCATTTGTTTGCCAGTCATTAATTCTTGACTCTCTTCACTGGAAGTTATTTGTGCTTTTTGCCATGCTGTGAGTCATTTTGTGTTCTGGCAACTATGGAGTGGAAAGGGACTGAGGAGACAGAGTGATCCTTCCAATCAGCCGCCATGGCAACGGCCAGGAGACGAAGGGAGGGAGGCGATGCAGGGGGGAGAAGGTGGAGGAGGTAGCTAGAGGGGCTGTGGGGAGGTGGGGGCTGGGATGTAGCAGCTTCCGACACTGAAGCAGGAGCTGGAAGAGGCACGTGTGTGTGTGTGTGTGTGTGTGTGTGTGTGTGTGTGTGTGTGTGTGTGTGTTTATGTGTGTGTGTGAGTGAGTGAGTGAGTGATGGCAGCATAGTGAATGAAACATACATTAGAGGAGAACATATTTCAGCCATTATGATGCTGTAATCATTTGATGGTTCATATTTATTATAAAATAGATTTGTTGTTTTTTTTCGTTAGTGCTGTTGGCTACTTCCTGTCTGCATATCTGTATACGAGGATGCTACAACCATCTGTACATGTGAATTAACTTATCACCTTTAAGCACAGCCATACAATGAAGTAAACAATGAAAGCTTCTTCTCATTATATGTCATGTCTCCAGAGAAAAATCATGCTAAACAGAGTTAATCGCCATCATTTTCTTTCATCATTATTCTCTTAAAGGGACAAGTCACATTTTATGCTGCTACTCATCTATGCAATGATCATATTTGACTTATTGAAGAGGCTTTCTTTGTCCTGCTGAGGTAAATAATGTTTCTCACATGATATCAGCATTTAAAATACTTGAACATTTGCTTTGCTTTAGCAAATTTATTTTGTCTCACCATCTCAATGAGGCTGCATGGTGTTATCATGGTATTTAAATGCACCACACTGGAGGAGGGATGAATCTAAAGGTCTGTTCCATCCATGTGTCGGTGAAGATCATAGGACTACCGGCTCTTGCTCTGTGACAAAGTTTCTGCTTCAGCCTGAGTTATAAGTCATGATTAATTTGCAGAAGCCCCCTGTCCGGCTCTGCTGCCTGGTCGGGTGTAATTGTTTCCCCGGGGATACAGAGACATGACATCGCTGTCTAACTGCTCTGTGACCCATAGTGTGTGTGTATTTAGAGGTGTGTGAAGACCGGAAAAGAGCTTGGATAAAGCACTTTCCTCACCTCATGGGAAAGTATGCCATACTCCCACAAATGTGTATATATATATATTAATGTGGGCATGTCACGCTATTTTTGGTGTGCTGATATATTGAAATAATAAACAAAGCCACACGTACGTTTTTTTCCTACTAAGATGAGGGTGCTGCAACAATTTAATGCATACTCTTGTGCTCTTGAGAACACCTAATAAATTTTATTGAACCGGACCAATACATACATGCCTGAGAATATCTAATTTTCCCTCTTTTCTGGTGACTGCTGTCCATGTTCATAGTTAGAAATAAGTGACAGCTCACAAAATAGTTGGATGGATGGATAATTGCTATTTTTCATGATTTGAACTGAAGCAAATTTCTATCCATTATGGCTTAATGGCATCCTGATTCAATTAATCCAAAAATAATTTAACAGATTAGGAAGTGACAGCTTTAATCAGTTATAATTTTTTATGGACCAATAAAAGACATTGGGTGAGATTGTATGTTAGTTTTATTATTTCGTACTAGCCTCATTAAAAATCAGCATGAATGTCATGAACGAAAGATGGTTGGTTGCTATAGATCCATGACAGTACGTGTACTTCCACATAGTTACCACCGGAGGGCAGTCTTGTACTTTAAAAGTTAAATGTTAAATGTACATTGTTGTTTTGTGCAGGAATTCTTTTGAAAGGCAGGCGCAAATACAGCCAAGGAACGTGCGCTGTCAGACATCGTCTGAGAGTCAAAGATGTTCCACCCTGCAGTTCCTCAGCGGACTGAAACGTTCTGTGTTTTAATGTTTTATTGACCCCTTTGATTATCAAAGCCAGCTATGATATTCAACCTTCCATGATGTGAAACAGTCAGTTTTTCCTGCACTCAGAAGGATGAGGCCGAGATCTGGTCAGGAGAACAGATGGCGTGCCCATCTGTCTGGTATTTTAAAGAGCACCGCAGGCGAGGCCCCAAGTCAAACAACCCAACTACACTGCCTCGGGTGATCTCAATCCTTCCACACTGGCTTTCCAGAATCATTAACATTTAATGCCAATTTCAAATGGCACCGTAGCCCACTGAAACATGGTACTGGGAATAATTCAGTGTACACCCTAATGCATAGCCGCAGTAGCAAATAATTGTAATTTTATTTTAATGCATCTGCATTTAAGTCTCTATCAGATTAGTCAGCATTGCTTTGGCCTTGTGACCCACACAGGTTCTCCTCTGGAGGAAGTCAAATGTGTAATGGGAGCACTGTAGCCATCACTTGATCTTCATTGTGGCTGTATGCCAGTGTGCCTGAAAAGTCAGCAGGAAGTGAAGTGTGTGGTCAGTTTCACTTCAATTTAATTACGAAGGAGCCATTCAGATTTACTGATATTAAAAATACAAATGTGCTGTTTTTTTTTTTTTTTTTTTCCAGACCCTGACTAAGCACTGAGCTCAACAAAGAGTTGCTTTTGTATTTCAGGTGGACTCTATTCAGGCCTGATTCTACTGCCACAATAATGCACATTTGGATTGGAGAGTAAAGAACTAATCTTAAGTAATTACAGGCATTAAGAGCTGTTTAAAGGCTGTGTGGTAAATGGAGGAAATAGGCCTCTGTGGCCTATTTCTGTTTATTTATTATGAAATATAGAATTTAGCAGGAAATAAATGAGGAAAAAACAAGACAGCCAGAATGTCATTAAAAAACACAAAAGACAAACACTGACCAATAAAATAGTGAAGAAACAATAAAAAGGGTGTAAGAGCCAATCATGCGGTACAGTGGATTTAACAGAAAATGGGTTTTGTTGTATTAGTATGAGGAGTGTTGAAGAGCTTTATAAGCCTTAAATGCAAAAGTGTGGAAAATTCCATTATTCATAGGAAGTCGCATGACTCTGGAGTTGGCTCAACACGTGGGAATAAAAAGCAATATCTTGTCAGCAGCTGACAACTAAATGTTACAGAATGTCTCTTTTGGAATTTTCCTCCAGCACTCGTGTTCTGACATGGAATGTAAAACATACATTTTAAATGATCTCCAGAGGAAAACCAACGCGTTCATGCAGCTAAAGAAAGATGGTATAATTTTGCTCCTCTGTTTAACTGTTGGAACACTGAACCAGAGAACTGTCAGTGCTTTCCGGATGATTAGAAATAATGTATCGATGGCCACGAAACACCCACCCAGGTAGAGAGGCTACCTTGTGTTGAATGATAACATTTAGCATCTATTTGCCAACATAACTAGATTTTAGTGTCTTCTTCTTCTTCTTTTCCTTTCGGCTTTTCCCTTCAGGGGTCGCCACAGCGAATCAGTTGCCTCCATCTAACCCTGTCATCTGCATCCTCTTCTCTCACACCAACTACTGTCATGTCCTCTTTCACTACATCCATAAACCTCCTCTTTGGTCTTCCTCTAGGCCTCCTGCCTGGCAGTTCAAAACTCAGCATCCTTCTGCCAATATATTCACTCTCTCTCCTCTGGACATGTCCGAACCATCTCAGTCTGGCCTCTCTGACTTTATCTCCAAAACCTCTAACATGTGCTGTCCCTCTGATGTACTCATTCCTGATCCTGTCCATCCTGGTCACTCCCAGAGAGAACCTCAGCATCTTCATCTCTGCTATCTCCAGCTCTGCCTCCTGTCTTTTCCTCAGTGGCACTGTCTCTAGAACAAACAACATCGCTGGTCTCACCACGGTTTTGTACACCTTTCCTCTCATTTTAGCTGAAACCCTTCTATCACACATCACCCCTGACACTTTTCTCCACCCGTTCCAGCCTGATTGCACACGCTTCTTCACCTCTTTTCCACATTCTCCATTGCTCTGGACTGTTGACCCTAAGTATTTAAAATCCTCCACCTTCTTTATCTCTTCTCTCTGTAACCTCACTCTTCCACTTGGGTCCCTCTCATTCACACACATGTACTCCGTCTTGCTGCGGCTAACCTTCATTCCATCAGAGCTGATCCCTGATGCAGTCCCACCTCCACTCAGAACTCCTCTGTCACTCCTACAGCACACCTCACCACCGTCTTACAGTCCTCGTACATGTCCTGCACCGCTCTAACATACTTCTCTGCCACTCCAGACTTCCTCATACAATACCACAGTTCCTCTCTGGGCACCCTGTCATCAGCTTTCTCCAGACCTACAAAGACACAATGCAGCTCCCTCTGACCTTCCCTGTACTTCTCTATTAACATCCTCAAAGAGCTGTGGTACTCTTTTTTTGGCATAAAATCATACTGCTGCTCACAAATGCTCATGTGTGCCCTTAGTCTAGCTTCGACTACTCTTTCCCATAACTTCATTGTATGGCTCATCAGCTTTATTCCTCTGTAGTTGCCACAACTCTGCACATCTCCCTTGTTCTTAAAAATGGGCACCAGCACACCTCTCCTCCATTCCTCAGGCATCTTCTCACTATCTAAGATCCTGTTAACCAACCCAGTCAGAAACTCTACTGCCACCTCTCCTAGACACTTCCATACCTCCACAGGTATATCATCAGGACAGAGTGCCTTTCCACTCTTCATCCTCTTCATCCTACACACCACCATCCTATGCTGTCTGGCTACACTCTCACCTACCACTACTTTGCAGTCACCAATCTCCTTCAGATTACACCGTCTACACAAGATGTAGTCTACCTGTGTGCTCCTACCTCCACTCTTATAGGTCACCCTATGTTCCTGTCTCTTCTGGAAGAAAGTATTCACTACAGCCATTTCCATCCTTTTTGCAAAGTCGACCACCATCTGTCCTTCTGCGTTCCTCTCTTGGATACCAAACCTGCCCATCACCTCCTCATCATCTCTGCTTCCTGCACCAACATGTCCATTGAAGTCTGCACCATTGACAACTCTCTCACTTCTAGGGATGCTCTGCATCACTTCATCAAGGTCCGACCAGAATTTCTCCTTCTCCTCCAGCTCACATCCTACCTGTGGAGCATACCCACTAACAACATTGAACATCACACCTTCAATTTCTAGCTTCAGACTCATCACTCTATCTGACACTCTTTTTACATCCAGGACATTCCTAGCAAACTCCTCCTTCAAAATAACTCCTACTCCATTTCTCTTCCTATCTACACCACGATAGAACAACTTGAACCCTGCTCCTAAACTTCTAGCCTTGCTACCTTTCCACCTGGTCTCCTGGATACACAATATGCCTACCTTCCTCCTCTGCATCATGTCAACTAACTTTCTACCTTTTCCTGTCATAGTTCCAACATTCAAAGTCCCTACCTTCGACCAACAGTAGTTCAATTTCCACCGGCACCCTGTAGGTGAACAGCACCGATGGCGGTCGTTGGTAACCCGGGCCTCGACCGATCTGGTATGGAAGTTATATATTCCATTTGCATGTTTGATTTGGCAAAAGTTTTAGGTCGGATGCCCTTCCTGACACAACCCTCTGTGTTTATCCGGGCTTAGGACCGGCACAATAAGACACTGGCTTGTGCCCCCTTGCGGCTACATTAAGTAGATTTTACTGTAGGAATATTAAATATTTAATCTGTTTAAATATTGCATTATAAGGGCTTTTTCATCTAAATCTTATTCACACACACCTTACCTCTAACACAACCACAAAGAAGTTAGCGTAAAGCGAAGTCAGTGCTATTTCTTTTCACATGGAAAGCTCTGTAAAACTCAGAATGTCATCTTTGGCTGCAAACGAGTGTTGGGATGAAGTCATTTTTGCCTTTTGTGCTCTAACAACAAACTCAGATAAATTAAGAATGTGTGTGGCAGCTTTTAGAAACCTTGGACAGTTTTTCTCGTCTGAATTTGTATCAGCATTGTGAGATGTTTATTTGATGTCTGTTTGCGTTTGCGGGCTTTTTGATGGGAACCAGAAAGACCTTTTGCCTCTGTAAGTAAACACCACATTAATCTGGGTGAGTGCGAATGTTTGCTTTTAATTGCATGTGCATGCTTTCTCTTTTGGACTTTGTGGATAAAGTTAAATAAGAGCTACTTATAATTCACATCACATTTCAGTCTGTCTAGCAACTAAAATTGTTTGGAATATTTTATGCAGGAACCGCCACAGAACCTGAATCCTGGAGCTCTCTCTGAAAGTCCACCAGGACTAAAATGTTGTCTGGTTCTGTTAAAGTCTCTTTTCACCCCAAACTATGTTCATTCATGATACGTATATGACCGTGAATTGAACAGTTAATTACCATTTCTTTTTGCAGTAGAAAACACAATTTAATAATTACATAAGTGTTCCTGGTTGTTTCCTGCAAGGAACATCCAAATGCTGGCTGGCCTTAGTGGACACAGGAGCCATCTGAATCTGACACTTTGGCCCTGTTTAAATAATGTATCTGCTGCTGTTGTAAATTAGGGTGATAGTGTTTCCCCCCCCAGATGACTCTCAGACATGTATCTTGACCATTCATTCATTGAGATTAGATTATCAGGATTCCTTTCCCTCTCTCCCTCTGTACTGTATTTATGTTCTTGACACATGACCTGTGCTTATCTGACTTCCCCTGTCAGGTCAGCCCAGCTCTCCCTTTTATTGTTTGACCTGTGCTTGTCTTTTTCAGCTCAGCTGAGGAGCAGGAGTGGAATTCTCATCCTGGTTAACATGGTCCAGCAGCCCATTGTGGGGGTTATCATCCTTTAACCATGATGGGAGTTCAAAGCAGAGAAAGACGTGTTGTCTTCTCCTCTCCTCCAAGACTGAGAGCAGGAAAATAACAAAAATGTCCACCATCACGCCTGCCGGGGAGGACGGTAGCGTCAGCTGTGAACGGGCCTTCCTAGATTTGTTCTGGTCTTAAAGGCAGGATGGGTGGGTGAGGAACGGGTGAGGTTTTGCTGTTAATCTGCTTCCTGAAAGCCTCCAATCTGTACTCCCCACATGTTTTTTTAATTCTTCACACGTAGCCATTAGGACAGAGAGAAGTTTTTACTCGTCAGCCTGCAGTGTCAAAAGTAGTCAAACAGATGTCTGCAGATGTTTGAGCGAGTTTCCAACGTGGTTTCTTCTGTGTATCTGACCTATTGCAGTTCAGGGAAAGAGAAAAAAAATAAAAAAAAAGCTTTTTTGTGAACTTTTTCCCCTCCTCTTTCTGTCCACAGCCCAGAGAGCCTCCCAGTCAACTTCTGCATCTCACTCTCATCACTTCCTCTCTGATTCTCCTCACACAATAGACTTCCCCTCTGGGCACCAGGTCTGAAGGGAACAGAGGTGGTTGGAGGGCAGATTCGGTTTCTCTTCAACAATGGAAATTCAATCAGGAAATGGAGAGGAGGTGGCCACTGCTGTGTCAGCAACCTCGGGCTCCATTTCCCGGAGTCCTCCCTGCTCGCAGGTAGAGACATCAGGCGCCGATCCAGCACGTGGAACAGATCTGCAGGCTGGGAAGAGGATCGAGAGGTTTGACATCCCACTCGATAGCCTGAAGAGGATGTTTGAGAAGCCCGCTGAAGCCAACACAGTAAGTACTGCCACTGTGCATGCTCCTCGTTTTTAGTCTGACTGAATGTTTTTGAATAATAGACTTTCACACTTGTGCGACTGCCAAGCCTCAAGGTTTCACCGAGAAACTTGAAAATCCGATGTCAGTAGCAGAGTTGCTGAAAATGTAGACTCAGATGTAGCTCTCTGTCTTTGAGCATGTACTCTATCGAGGATAATAGAAGTTTTCCGCTCACTTCAGATGTAAAGTGAAAGTTTGAAAGCAAAACAGGATGTCACTTATCGCATCGTTTGCTTGGAAATGATTCGTGCAGCAGCAGTTTTGGGATTTTCCATCATTTCGCTGACTCTGGCAGGGAGACGTGTTTTTCACCACAGGCTCCGGGCGGCCTTCTCTGTCCTGTTTTTTTTTTTTCCCCTTCCCAGTTTTTTTCTCTGAGAGGAAAATCTGTTGGAAGTCAAGCAGATGATTATAAAAAAAAAACCTCTCCTTCACCAGAATGTCTGATGGTGAGACAGGAAGGACCAGATGACCCAGTTTTTTCTACTAATGTGGTCGTGACATCAAATCTGAGCCCTCCAAATGTTCCCAGAACGATGACCTCAGTGTTACCATGGAAAGATCTTTCTTCATAGCACCGAAACGTTGAAAATCTGCTGTGAGGAATGTAGATCTGAGGGCCAAAGGTGGCTCTGACACACACTGGCGCATCTGTCCAGTGCTGGTATCTGACACCATGTTATTTAAGGCCTATTTACGGGAACTTTTTGGTTAAGCCGGTTTTTAAAAATAACCCTGTAATTGGTATGTCGGCTATGATGTTTGAATAGCACAGACTTTCTCCTTTAGGCTAGGCACAGAGCAGCCAGAGATATGGATTTAAAAACACATCACATCTGGCCTCACAGATGAGGGAGGATTTCTCAGGGTCGATGATCCACATCACCACAGCATCTTTTGAAGTCAGATTTTCAGCCTCATAGCAACAGTTTTGGTTTTTAGAAACCAATCTCACTGATCACCTGACCAGAGTGAGCACCTATTTCAGGGGAAAAAAAGCTTTAAAAACCCTCTCTGTCCTACCTGCCCAGCATGGAACCAAAGACCATAAACGTTCTTGAGGAGCTGATGAGCAGCCAATGTCTCGCCCGTGCAGGAATGTAGCTCAGATCATCTTGTAGAGAGGTTTGATGAACAGCTAACATTTTCATCAGCAGTTCAGTCAGATTTCACTTTTGTACTGCTGCTCCACCTGAACCCTGATCCTTTTACCCAGGGGTGAAGGAATCATCATCTGCTGAAGTTCATGAGGAAAGCAAGCTGCACAGCTGCTGAAGGTGTCTGTACATCACTTCCTGGCACTGCTACACATGCCACAGCCTGGCATTTTATCATGAGTGTTTATAGTCTCCTCCAGTCGTTTCTTGACAAAAAACAGCCTGCAGTGAGTGTTAATGGAGCGTGTGGGCAGTGTTCCCAGACTCCCCGAGAGGGAGCGGGGACTGGAGCTCTGTGGCTGGCTGCTTATAAAACATGACCTTGCCTCCATCTCATCTGTAATTCTGGGCTTAATATTTAATGATGCGCCACATTTTACTTTCTGTGGCCTGTTTCACTTATTTAAATGACTTGTGAGCCGTTGGACAGACAGCTGTAACTGTGACTGACGGACCCTCATGCGGTTGCTCAACCGTTGACCTGGATCTTTAGTGACAAGGAGGGCCAATCCAGGGGCCAAGGCTGCTAAGCAGAGCAGTTAAAGAGCGTGCTTTTCTGCTCATGCGGTAGGCTGATCCTTGAGGGATAGTGGCTGGCCTTTACAGTATCTGCCAGATCTTCTAGTCATGACCATGCGTACACACAGACAAGCACACACGAGTACATGCTGATACGCGTATGAGACGGAGGAGGTGAGACCACGTTCTCAGCTGAAACAACAGACATGCTAATATGCATAAAACACAGTACTTGTGAAAAATGTTGAACATTTGTACTTAAAATGACTTTCCATTATTCTGTTCCATCTCATTAAAATGTTTTAAGCATTAATTAACTGTTACATAATGTAGACGTTTTTACCTCTCATGACCTGAGCAGGCTTCGGATTCTGTAATGGCCGCTGTTGGCCAGCGGGGGGCAGTGCAGCATCTAAACTCCGTGTTGAATCAAATCCAATATAAAAGCGCACGAGAAGGAGGGTAAATAATGTACTCCTAATCAAATGTCTATCTCAGTCAGACAATATGTAATCACCTGGTGTTAATTGGACTTAATGCTTGAAGCCTTAAGGTGTCTGAAAGGCTTTTCTTTTGTATCCCAGGCAGGCAGATTACCAGGATGTGCGTTCTTGGGAGGAAAAAAAGAAAAAAATATCCAAGATAAATTACTCCATATAAAGAGATTTGAAGTGATTTAAGACTGTGCGATGAAGATAGTCACAGTTGTTTAACTCTCTCATGTTGTGACCTCTGGAGCAGCTGCTTGCTTGCATAAATTCAGATGGTGAGACTTGAGGACTGATTTCTCTGCCATGCGTCTCCTCACTGCACTGTCTGAATGGGCAAAAAGATATCTTTTCTCCCTGTTGATATGGTCTCCATAAAGGCTTTTAAACTATAATTGTTGCTAAAATTGAAAAGCCTTTTATAGAAAAAGGCGCTAGACCTTTCTCTTAAATCATTTTTACTGTTTCATAATTTTACCTTTTTTTACATGGTGTGAATTATATTACTCTGCCATGTTGAAAAATGACACAGCTTTTTGGAAACGGTGAGCCATTTTCCCTTAAATGGAATCAGTATGCATCACCTAAAGGCACTGGTTAAGTGCTGAGCCAACCAAAAAGTCACAATATGCCTGTGAAGAAATTGATTCCGATTGATGAGTTTGCCAGTGTCCTCATCACCTCTACAGAGTCTGTCAAAAATTCCATCAGCTTTTCTCAGGCTTCTCGTTCGCCTCAGTTTCAGAGATTCAAATCTTTTAATGGTGCTGGCAGCAGAGGCAGGCTTGTGACGCAGCGCTGGTCTGTTGTGTGATGATGACCTGTTGCTCAGCTGCGGGAATAGTTGCGCTGCCATGCGGTAGCTGCCAGACGCAGCTCTGAACTCCGACCGATTTATCTTACTTATTCAGATTGCTCAGACAATCGATTTCCTACCTGGTGCTTGCTTTGTTTTCTCATTAGAGGAATTGAAACGTGGAAATGTCTGGCCTCTGTTGCTCTTAATAAGCATTAAATTGTTTGTTCCCCAGAGGTTTTGTGGTAGCATGTGCAGATTTACTCCTATGTGTGATAATCCATTCCCATAGCTGGCTAATGATGGCGTATCTCAGGGCTTTCTTCCATGCAGATTGCTGTGAGACTGTCTTCCTGCAAATGCACTCCATGCCTGTGTTTTTAACAATTAGCCAGACAGCTCCAGGCTAACAATTTTACCTATTTATGATAGGACTATCTCTTCCATGAGAGCACCGTGCTTCCATTCATCGCTCATTTTTGTAATCTTTGGCACAACAAAACAAGATTCCACAGCAGTTATTTGTCTGTGGCATCAGTGGCTTGATGACTTTCAGTGGCCTGGACTTTGTAGCAGCACACACAAGAGGCGGCTAGGCTACCATAAAGAGATATATTAAATTTGAAGTTAAAGTTGAAGTGGATTCAACCTGCTGGCTGCACTTTTGAACAGCAAGATCACAGTTGGTTAGAAGAGTCCTTCAAACATCCTTAAAAAGATCTGTGCATGCAACAAAATGTGATGCAATATTATCAGAGGTTTGGAAAAACCGCTTTGTGGGGTTGCACAAAGCGGTGAAGCCGCTGACAAGTAGTGGCTTACTTTGACTGGATGTAAAGTTAATCTAATTTAGCATGCAGAAACAAATGAACTTGTACTACACGTTTAAAGTGTCATGGATTTAAATCCCCGGAATATCACTGAGGCATGAAGTGCGTCTGCTAGCGTCGGCTCTGTGATTCACTTATATATTTGGAGGAGCTGAAAACAGATCCTGGGCTACTCTGGAGTCATGGCGTATAAATAGATTGTGCCTGGTGATGTGGGCATTGCTCAGGGAACATTAGTGGAGCACAGAGCCTGATGAAAGAGTCTGAAATTTGATTTACATGCAGTGAGCAGAAGGCCATATTGTGAAAGTAAGGGCTGTGAAGAGAAGGCAGAGAAGATGGAGACTAACAAGGCTCAAAGAGAATTGGGATGAGTCAGCTGGGAGAAAATCAAACCCAAAATTGACTCACATTTTGAGCAGTCAGAGAAGGTCGGAGTGCGATTAACACATTTTACTCACGTTTTAGTCATGTTAAGCCACACCACATCCCATTTCAGGCCCCTCTGCTGAATTAATCACCCATCTTCTCTTTTCCCACAACTTTGTTTACCGCTGGTGTTGAGCACGTCTGCCAGAACTGAGCCCTGTTAAAGATTACTTGCAACCAGCAGCAAACTGCCCTGAATATAGATATGTACAATATGAGGTGAATGAATATAGAATGCTGTGACTCAAAAAAGTGATGGTAAATATATACACAGTTTTTCTGAACAAGCGAATCATATACCACTGAGCTCATGAGGTATATTTAGAATAGTTTTTAATGTTTTCCACAATGCTCAGAAGTTAACATTACAGCTTTGCTAATGTGTTTGTAGGTTCCTGACTTCCAAGCTTCGAAACTCAAGTCTGGACATCTGTCAAGCCCTAATTTGTCAGCTGCACATGAGATTTGGGTCACGTTGTCATTTACAGAGAGACCCATCCAGGCAAACCTCAGATAGTCCTCTCTGATTTAACAGCTTCCACACCATGATCCCAGGCAAAGGCCCACAGAGCTGAACAAGAACAGAGTCAGGACATCAGCTCCACCTAAAAACTGTCCTGGGGGAGTGAGGGGGAGGTTAAAAATGGCTGCTAAGCAAATGCACTATATAACTGTCTGCATATTAGTACTTCATCATGGAGCAGTTAGACCATTTGAGTTATAGTTAGTAAGACGCTTCTGCAGTTTCACACTCTCCAGCTCCACATTTCCAAATTAGATTGCAGATTATTTATCTATTATGAGGACGTCTTCTAATATGATGCTACAACGTCAAAAGTGCACCTCTGCCTGCCTTTACTGTCACACAGCGACTTCCACTCGTCCTTCTGTTGACTTCTCTTTGTTTAATCATTGGGAATTTTTGGCTCTTATTTTAAGAAACATATCAACCTGATTAACACTCTTGTCTCTCCTTTTCCCACAAAATTAGTTTTTGCTTTCAATTGCTTGAGCAGCAGATACTTTAATCTAATCAGTCTGCTAAAATTATCTCTTTTCAGCCTCTGATTGCCTATTGAATTGAAACCAGGGTCTCGTGTACGTGTTTAGGAAAAGTAGCTTTCACAGCTTAATGTTTTTGCTGCTAGTGTTGCCATTTATAGTGACTGAAAGCGTTGTCACTAGAATTATGTCCAATTTATTTTAGCTTTAGCAGCGAAAGTAATGAAATATTGGCTCTATTGATAAGCTTTGAGCCTGTATATACAGTATAGAATACCTTTAGTTGAAAATTATGATTTGATCAGTAGTACTTTTCAAATGTAAATCTATATGTTAATATTTTAGCCAATAGTTTATGACCTTTTTGGCTCCCATTGACCTAATGAATCGAAGTTTAAAGATGTTATAAATTTATAACAGAAACCGCTGCACAGTTTATCTCAAACAGGCAAAGCTGGAAATATCATTCTGACAGAACGTTGCATCATGTAGTCGACACAGGATGGGATAAAAACACATTGCACACAGTTTCATAGCTTTAAAAGCTCTCAGAGAGGAAACTGGAACCAAAGGCGCGTGTGTGTGTGATGTGTACAGGTACGCAGCATGTGCCTTTTGGATATAAATCTCAGCAGGTTTTTGTAGCAGAGAGCTTCATCTGCCGCAGCCCTGCTTGGAATAAAGAGGAATCGTCAGTCCCAGCGGGCTCGGTTGTAGCTCAATGTATGCTATGTTTCTGAATTTTTTTTACTCTCAGACTCTCCCTATTTTACTGTTTTGTGCCTCTAGTCTCTCTTTGACACTGGCTTTCAGTTAAGCCTTTTCTGTCCTTTCTGGCCTCTGGCAGAGGACTGGGACTCCAGTTATCAGCCTCTCTCTACATCTGTCCCGTACCAGTTTCTGCTCTGTGTTCATTTATACTCAGCCTGTTGACTTATCGTGCAGTTTATTGGCTCATCTCTTTCTCTTCTTGTGCCCATTTTTGCTCATGACTGCTTTAAATATTGATGTGCCTCCATCTAATGAGAGCAGGCCATAGACGAATGAAAGCAAAACAAAAAGAAGTTGGGTTAGGGTTTGCAAAAAGGAAATGCTTATGGCATCACTTGGAATTAAAATCGGAGAAAAGAAGAAGTGACTTGTCAAAGCTAATGAGAGAGGAGGAGGAGGAGGAGGAGGGGGATGACATGTGATGACCTTGAAGAAGAAATTATTAAACCCACGAGTGGAAGTGACTGTTTTTTACTGACCCATCCCAAATGAGTGCAGAGTGGTTTGATGCCACTCTCAATGTCTCTGCCTGTCAGCCTTTTACCTCAAGTGCGACTACATTGTTAAATTAACCACACTGACATTTAAAAGTCAGCACGGAAATGAAAAGAAAAATCTATATTACCACCTGTTTGCACTCGTTGTCCTCTCTCTGACAGGAAATTGTAGAAAACAGTGAAAAGACAAGAGAACGTGAGCGGGGAACATGATAGTGTTGTTATTTTATCATCTTCAAAATGTTCAAAAATCCAAATGTTCATCCCTCCTGAATCTGTAGGAGTTACAAGTGCTGAACCCTTTGGCCCACTCATCTTTTCAAAAAAAGAATTCCAAATCATTTTTGGTTTGCGGAGCCCATTGATTTGTTTACTGTTACGCACTCTCATGAGTCACTTTTGAGAGCTGCCACCTGTGTGTTTTGCCAGCAGAGTGATAAGGCAGCTTGGACAGCAGGAGGAGGGTGCTTGTGGTTCATTTGTGTGAGTAAATGAAGTGGGCTTTTTTTATGGATTTTAGAGATATTTAAAATTAAAAGGAGAACAGAACTATAGCACTCCTGCAAATGCTCTTATGGGTTTTGCCAAGATACTTACTTATGTTTTGTGCTAATAAAAGATTTGGCCCTTTTTTTTTCAAGCAGGGCAGGGAATTGTCTTAACAAATGGAAGATGGATTAACAGGGCAAGAAAGTCACTGAGGTTGACAGATGGGGGACCTGTGTCTGGAAGCACAGCAAATACGGATGAGAAAAAGATGACAGCTGAAATCAGTGCTCCAGAAGTGATTAAAAAAGTGCTTGTGTAGTAGGTGGCAACCCTCTCTCCTCTGAAATAGCACATGGAACCAGCAGACTATATTGATTTATATTTCACTGCAGCTTCAGCAAAAACACGACAAAATTTGACCCCAAAGTATTCGGGGAGGAAATCTGTGTGGGAAATTGTGGAAACATTTTCAGACTAATAACCACAGACAACATCAATGGATTTTTTTTTTGCTTGCATTTTACATTAAAAGAAGTTACACTTTAAAAATAACATATTTTGTGGTTCAAATATTCAAAAAGCGATGGTTGTGATCAATCATTTGTGTTGCCAAGCAGATTTTGAACCACTGGATTGATCTCTCTCCACGTCTGAGGCGGTCACGTCCTGCCTAATGACATTTGATCCAAGTTCTTTTGTAATTGATTTATCGAGGCTGACATTGAGAGTGTCAGAGGGAGAGAGAACATTTGAGATGCCGGGCAGACTAGTGACCACCGAGCAGGTCGTGTTATTTAACTCTTACCAGCAGAAGCTAGCTTGTTAGAGCATAAAAATGTCATCTCCCCGGCAGAGGACAATCAGTTAAAGAGTGTGACATACTGAGACGTGGAACAGCGAGCGCACATATTCCTGGACTGGTCTGATATCTGCCTCTAATAGGCACGAATACAAAGGTGAAGGGTGTCCCCTTGCTATTCGTTCTGTTTATATTATTCCCCGCTCTTACCGTGGTGTCTATCACAGGTCCTACAGGCTTCTTAGTAGACAGCTGTTCTATATGCGCTGGTGTCATATGGCCAGAAAAGTTTTCATTAGCTGACAATCTGACTTTTTGTTGTTCTCCTGCATGTGACGAGCCAGCAGTGTTTAGACAGGTTTCACAAAGCACAGTCCTTTATTAACTCTGTCAGTCTGTTGGAGATATGTGCAGATATCTCACTGCAACATCGCCATCTTCACCCGACCAGCCCTTTTTCCTCTTGGCAGGCTGAGGCGAGTAGAACATATGGGACGGGACTCCCTGCACTCCAATAAACTGATAATTGTTCCTCATATGTGGTTGGTGGTCGCTCAGCACAGAATACATAAATCAAAATGCTGCGTCCTACCACCCATCCTGTGTTTTCCTTAAAATAGCCTCAATGATCCTAATCTGCCATTTCATTTAAAAGTCCAAATGTTCTGTATAATAAAGATAAGGTGAAGTGATTTGCCCCAGCTAGTCAGGATTAGACTTCGGATTAGCAGACAGATATTTTCAGTGTAAATACAGTCTTCTGGGGGCAACGTTGCAGTTCCGTTGCAAAGTTTTAAAGCAACTGTCTAAGCTCTTGCTTGCTAGAAACTTATTACGTAATTGGGAGGCTTTGTGTCTTTTCATATAATACACACTGCAAGGCACCAACCAGTTTCACTGTGTTCTTAAGAACTCAGTGTTCACTGTGTTCTTAAGAACTCAGTGAAACTGATGCTTACTTTGTTGCCACACCAAGCTCCCAACCTTCAGATTTAGTGAGACATTTAGAGCAGCTTTTTACAA
Source organism: Pao palembangensis (assembly GCA_015343265.1). Classification (NCBI taxonomy): domain Eukaryota; kingdom Metazoa; phylum Chordata; class Actinopteri; order Tetraodontiformes; family Tetraodontidae; genus Pao; species Pao palembangensis. The sequence goes on along the minus strand of CM027085.1, from coordinate 3,423,647 downwards.
TATCTCTCACTGTGTTTTCCGTGCACGGAGCCGATAATTTTGCCAAGAGATTCGATGTAGTTCCATCTGCTGTGATGCAACTGGAAACTATTAATGTACAGAGAAAATATTTCAAACTATGTTTACACCCACAAGCCACATGTACAAGCTGCATAATTTACCACAGCCTTTAAATGAAGTGTAAACAAGCCAATCCAACAACCAAAGAGAGATAAATGATGGAATCCCTTTAATGACTCTCATTCAGTGAATTTCACTTCACTCTAACCAGCTGCAATCAGTGCCACAAATGCATGCACACGCACATTTTTCACCGTAGCACCCTCCCCTCTCATGCATTTAATCACCCGCCTGTTAGCAGCCAGCCTGGACCTTGTACTTCTGCTCACTTCAGCTCACTGATTTGAGTCTCATTTGATGCGAGGGCTGCTTCAGCAAGATATGACAATGTAGGTGATAGAAAGCAGGAGATGATGTTTACAAAACAGTTTTGTAGCGTGCACGCATGTCTTAACACCGTAGAAAAATATGCTAATTTCCATGCATGTCTTCCTGGGATTTTGCTGAAGGACAATGTTCTGTCCTCTAGTGTCATTCTGAAATGATGTTTGACAAACTCAGAAGAGTGTGTATGTTCTTGTACTTGCTACATACTCAGTACCAAAATAGTCATTTTACTAGCAAAGTGAGGACATTTTTTGGAAGTAAAAATATTTTGGCTGGTCCTCACAAATTCAAAGGCCTGTTTGAGAGTTGAGACTTGGTTTTAAGGTTGGGGTTAGTATTGGGTTAGGGTAAGGATTAGGGTCAGGGGCTTAGTTGGTAGGATAAGGGGCTGGGTAATACATTATGCCTATGAAAGTCCTCACAAAGACAGAAGTACAAGGAATCGTGTGTGTGCGTGTGCGTGTGCATGCTTGTGTGAGAGCCATGTGGTGATGCTGCGGGCATAGCTGTTGTCATGACACTTCCCCTTGATGCCCAACAAGATCCTCTTGGAAAAAACCAAAAAAAACAAAAACAACAACAATGCTATAGGGGATACATTTGATTTGCAAATGCAGAGGAAAAACAAGAAAAGCCCCATACATTTCCAGAGACACGCACTCCAACAAACATGCACAAACACAGGTGTGCCTGTTCCCCTCGGGGATGATTTGCAGCTAAATAGATGTGTTGCACTGGTTGACTAAGTTTTGCAAAACGCTTCAGGGTAAAAACAAGCCCGTGTGCACCAAGGACACGCTATCTAATGCGGTTGTGCCTTTTATCAGTAAAGACCCTTGAAAATACCTGTGGATGATGATCCACCTTTAGCACCATCTAACGGCTCCATTAAAATTCACCCAAGCTGTTTGAACCGTTACCAGGCAGTATTTACTGATTCCACGTTCAAGGTCACCATCTTTGTGCACGTATACACATTTTCAGTTTCCCTAAGGCTGAAAAGTTATCAGACTTTAGTGTTTCTGCGTGTGTGAACTGCACACGTAGAGTCGTTTTGGTTGCAGCTGGTTTTGCTGACCTCTCAGTGGGAACAAACACAGGTGCTTCCACTGATCCTTCTCTCTTTTCTCCCAACAAGGAAGTGACATCCATCCTGTCCAGAAAAGCAACGTCCAGCAGTCACATAGAGGCCGATCCATCAGCAGATCCCACCATGGCTTTCCATATTGACACCACTTCCTGTGAGTATTTTTTTGTTTTTTTTTCTGCTGCCAGGCTGATCTGTCATTCATGCAGCAACGTTACAGCTAATCCCATCTCTGCTGTAAGATAATGATTTGACAGAAATGGGTTTGGAAAACTAGACTGTTCATGGCCAGATAAGGCTGCCTCCATGGCAGGTTTTTAATAAGAAGCCGGGTTCCGTCAGAAACCGTGTTTCTGTTCCTGCGATAGCACCGAGGCGATACTTCCAGTTTGTTTTCTCAATGGTGCAGGTAGTAGAGATGGAGTCTAGTCTAGTGTGCACAGAATTTACTCTGAGGATCACAAACATACCCAGTTCTAATATTCTGACCTCTCTGGCGGATGGTATGTCTTATGGGGTCTGTTTTGTATCAGAGCTTTTCTGAAGGCTGAAAAGATCTCCCCTTTTCTTAGCTGCAGCAGTAGAAACAGGGCCACAATTTGACCAGTTGAAGGCAGATTATTCTGCAGCTGGTTGGTGATGCAATTAAATAGATTCAAACAGAAAGCAAGGAACTTATTTGTGACTGTTACAGCGTTAAACTCAAAAGCGTCAAGCTCTAAGCACAATGCACACCCTGTATATTTACAGGCTTGTGAAAGTCAAATGGAAAATGATGATCATCGTCTAAGGAGATAGAAGCATTAAAGTGTCAAAAACAAAGATGTTACAGGCACACGCGTCATATATGACTGTGTGCTGCTGTCTACGTTTGTGGCTTCTTACCAATCTGCTGTTGTCCTTGTTGTTCCGACTGAGCGACAGCTTTAGTCTTTGTTGACATGTTGACATGCAAACACTCCATAATCTGCCAGGACATAAGATTGACACTTGTAGAGGAGGAGGGGGAGCTGATGGAGCTGGGGGCTCCGGGAGCAGTGTAGTAGAGTAACTGCACTTTAAACAGATGCAAAGCTCTGTTCTAAACCTCCATGCTGCTGTTGTCTCCTTGTTTGCTTGTTTCCTCTTGTGTTCCATCAGACTCACCACCATGACACTGTGACTTGCACACTGGTGGGAACCACACCGTGGGTTTTATTCCTTAAAGCTGGTGCCTGTATATTTTCCCGTCAGTCTGATATTGTTTAAACACAAGAAGCATCCAGATTTTAATGCCAAATGACATTTATGGCTGTTCTCTGGATACACAAAAGGTTCTCTCATGTCAGTATCAGTGTGTGATTATTCTACAAATATCTTTTAAGACGATTCATATTGACTGAAATAGAAAATTGAAGTTGGACCAAATTGTCTATTGATTGGAATCTGCCCAGGGGTATTTCTGGCTTAGTAAATTCCATACCTGTACACCTTAGTGGCTTCAGATCATGATCTTTCATTAACTTCACTGATAAAGTACAGTGTGAATGTGATTGGCCTTTAACTGGTTTCAGCTTGAATCATAAACACAGCTTATTTTATTGTCTTTTGTGGCTGTGAGACCAGCAAACAGACAGAGAAAACAACCTATCAGAAATGGAAATTCTGACTTAGGTGTAACTAGAAGTGCATTTTTGCAGCCTGTCTCTTCAGCCAGAGCCGAGGTCCGCTCCAGAGTTCCCTACTCTGCTTATTATTATTATTACCTACTGCTTTTGGCAGCCATATATGTACTCTAAAAAGATGCAAACTTAATGTGCATATATATATATATATACTGTATATATATATATATATATATATATATATATATATATATATATATATATATATATATATATATATATACTGCTCAAAAAAATAAAGGGAACACTTAAACAACACAATGTAACTCCAAGGCTTAACTCCACGTGCCTGTATGACCAAGGGAGGTCATACAGGCACGTGGAGGCCACACACACTGCTGAGCCTCATTTTGACTTGTTTTAAGGACATTACATCAAAGTTGGATCAGCCTGTAGCGTGTTTTTCCACTTTAATTTTGAGTGTGACTCCAAATCCAGACATCCATGGGTTAATAAATTTGATTTCCATTGATAATTCTCGTGTGATTTTGTTGTCAGCACATTCAACTATGTAAAGAACAAAGTATTTAATAAGAATATTTCATTCATTCAGATCTAGGATGTGTTATTTTAATGTTCCCTTTATTTTTTTGAGCAGTGTATATTTTGTATGTGTGTGACACATTGTTTTTGTGGATTTTCTCAATTATCTTTATGAAGTCTCTGAGTAACAAAGCATATCACCATTAGTGCCGCCACTCGCGCGTGTGTGTGTGTGTGTTGAGAATTGCGTTTGACCTCAGAATAGAATAGAAAACAGCTGATGTGAACTGACTGGAAATGAAATCGCGCGGGAATGTATCGACATGGCGTTCTCACAGACAGAAGCATCAAGTGAAATATGCATTTGTATTGATCAGCACACCTCGTTCCAGTGCAGATGTTTCAGACCGACTGTTGCAGAACCTGGAAATTGAATTTGTATCCTGGCAGTTTACTTGAAGAAATTATACTAATGGAATTATTTACAGGGAGTTGCCGTGAGCTAAAACTTGTGGGATGTGGATTTGGGTCTGGGTGTGTGTTCAGAACTTCAGAGGAGTATGTTTATTTTTCCACTTGAGGAACAGGAAATCCATGTGCTATTTCAGTGGGATTATCAGGTGAGTGCAGCTCCTCCACAAGTCTGATAACCACCTTTTCCTCCTGTCGATGTACTGCCAACCTCGCCTCACAGGGTGGGCCGAGCACCCAACAACAGCACGGTAAAACACTCAGGCTCAGCGGAGAATATGGAGAGTGCAGAGCTAAATGATTACAGACTTGGTCAGGCTACATTCTGTCTTGTATTGTCAAGTGTGGAAGTACAGCACTACTCGGAAAATTAGAATATCCTGAAAAAGTGCATGCATTTCTGTAGCTTTAAAGGTGAAATGTAAATAATATATAGACAATTAGTATGCGAATCAATATATTTCAAGCTTTTATTTGTTTTGATTTTGCTGATTAGGACTTGCAGCTTCAGAAAACCTCAAATTCAAAATCTCAGAAAATTAGAATATTGCTTGAAATCAATAAAAAAATAATTTTAAATGCAAAAATGTCAGGCCTCTGAAAGTAAAATCTTGGATCTGTAATGAGTCTATAAAATGTATTGGTTTCACCTTTTGTGTTGGATTGCCTGAATAAAACAACTTTTACATGATATTCTAATTTTCCGAGTAGTACTGTAGGTTGAGAGCGAGGAGATGGAAGAGCCCCAGGCTGATCAGGCACAAACATTAGGTCACGGGTTTGAAAGAGGACCTTTGCTATTGCTTCAGGGCAACCAGTGTTCAAGAAGTAAGAACAATGAGGAAAAAAAAGGTAGAAATGCATCTAATAAAGAATACTCTTCACCCAGGCTGGTAATTCACCACATTTCTCTGCAAAAACACCACCTGACAAGCATTGATCATTGGAGTAATTGAACTTGGCCTCTCTGAGCAAATGAGCCACTGTCAGTTGGGACTATTAGATTGACCTGGCCACGTCAGTATTATTCAAAATAATTTATTTGTAATGATTTTTTGGTATTTTCTGAAATAATGGTATGAAGAGGTTAACCTTGAGATTGATTGTAGCTAAATATGGAGTTAAAATCAGCAGATTACGTATTTGCATATCCTAGCATAGTGAATGACCAAGGGTGATCCAGTGGAACACTACTGAGCATCCTGGGGTTAAGACTCAACACTTTATACGTTATTTATTAAAGTTCAAGAGTTGAAAATTGACCACTTCTTAGGCGAAATGCAGAAATCTTACAAGTTTGTTTTAAAATCCCTCTTACATATCCCGGTGCACCGTAACAGACTGTTTTGCAAAGCAAATGTTTATTCTTTATGGTCTGAGTGAGTGAGTGACCTTTCTAATATGTTTTTATTTGGATTTCAAATGTAGTAGCCCTTACAATCAGCAGTATCTTAGCATGTTCTCTGTGTGGAGTCACTCCACTATGTGTGCTGAGTCATGTGATCACCCAGTGTAACTGTGCAACAGAGTTGTTTTAATCACCAGCCTGTTGAAAGGAGGACGTACCAGCATTCTCCACCTCACACTGTGTTCCCGACTGCATCCGTAAGACTGCTGTGACATAAGGTTAAGGGCATGTTGACTACCACGAAACTAAAAAAAGCTCACCCCCGTCCACCTAGCCTCTCCCCCAAGTCCATCCTATATTTTTTTTTTAACCATGGGGGACTTCTAAAATAAAATCAGCTGTCACTGGATGCCTGGGCCTCATTTAAGCTGCACTCTGCTGGAGCTGGTCTCCAGGCCATGCTGTCTGTCTCTGCCCAGGATTAGCTCATGTGTTGTGTAAAGGCCAGGCACCAGGTTAAATAGAATTTTCTCTGGATTCAAGGGACATTTCAGTTCTTTTGGATTATATTGTCATTTGAACAGCCCTGAACCCTTACATAAGGTAAGTGATTTGTGTGGACTATACGCGGTATAAGGCCGGATCTCGCATCAGCATAAGCTTCAATGTCACCCAGCGCTTCTAAAGTGATTTTTTTTTTGTGCCGCGCTTTAAGTGTAAGGAGCGAGATTAGAAACGGTGGATGACGTTTTAGCTGATAATGAATAGGACTGATGTGCCGAGGCTGTGCATATATGACAGCCCTTTGAAGCGAAGCTGTAGTCTGCTGAAAGATCAGACACAAAAAAATGAGATGTGAGATACTACAGTACACGTTTTGTCATTCCACTAGGATTTGTGCATTGCCATAAAATATGCATGAGCCCTTCCTGTTTCCTTCCAATCGACACAACCAGCAGCAATGCGATCTAGAATATTCTCAAAGCATGGCAAATTAGGAAACAAAGCGCTTAGCCTAGCATAACGAAGCGCTGGAGGGTAATCCAGTGTCCATGTAGCCTTACTTAGATAGATCTGACAGCTCAATTATTATGGCTGTTTTGCTTTTGTCTGTCAGGAAGAAATTGTCCTGTATGGCTGACATTTCAATTAATGTATCTCCATTTGGTACGCTGTCAAACCTTGCTAGCCAAAAGCTTTGGTCGGTAAGTAATGAACAGAAAATTGGGTCTTAAAGTCTTGTGTCGTGAGGAGACGGTAGTGAAGGAAGGCGACTCCTCTGTGATTATCAGATGGCCTTTGCCTGACACAGATTCATGAGCCTCAATTTAGCTTCAGACCGCAAAAACCCTGTCACCTTTCTCTATGCACTCAAACCCTAAAATTACCCTTTTCACTTTCCTATTTCCCTCTGTGGTCTTTTGCCCCATCACCATACTCCACTCTTCAACTGCTGTTGTTTGCTTGTGCCAGATTTCTCATCATTTTGATGCAGACAGCGGTGGGGAAGCCTCGATGGCCCTCGACTGGGCTTCATATAGCCTCACTGTTGGGCATAGCAGCAGTAAAAGGGCCGGCTCTCTTGACGTCTCCCAGTTTCTCTTCTATTTTCCCCCAAACTGGTTTCATCACATGGTCTTAGAGAGATATGAAGCTAAAAGACAAAAAATATGTCCCCAGGCGCTCCTGTTTGCAAACCATAAAAGCTGAAAATAGGCGGTTATAATTATGATGCAGTATCAAACTGTAGCACAGGCTCTGGCTTTGTTATGTTCTCAAACAATGAGACCTTTTGAAAGTTATTGTTAATGCTAATTAAACATCTGTTGGTGTCAGGATTTGATCACTGGCATGGTTCCAAATTGGCTCTTTTAAAGTTAGTCATTTATTTGCCTCTCATTGGTGTTTTGTCCTTCTTTTATTTCTGTCACCCCAACTTCCAGTCCATAAATCTCCCCGACATGGGGCAAGATGGTGTAGCAGGTTGGTTTATAAAAAGGATGGCTTCTTTTTTTCTCCAGTCAGCCAGTGTTACCTCATCCATGTGTCATGGCTGTGTTGCATATGACGTTAAAGCCCCAATATATCTGGCTCTCTCACAGCTCCAGAGCTGGACAACATTTTTCTTCGGTGACATATGAGAGCATTATTTTGTCTCTGTCATCACGGTGCACCGCAGCCTAAGGTGTAGGATGTCTGATTCGTATCGCTGGCATGTAATATAGTGGGCAAAACATGGTTTATTTTCAGATCCTGCTGTCTCCAGGACAGTCAGCCTCTGCCTGAAGGTGTCGGACGAAGCAGAAAGCTGCAGTTGGTGGGATTACGGAACACATCTCACCAATGACACAAATAGAACTTTGGATTGTTAGAAAACAGAATGTTATTCCGAGCCACTGTATACAAGTGGCCTCAGAGAAGTATTGTGATGATTATAAAAAGAATGCACTGCACGGACTGCACAAACTCTATCAACAGCAATACTTCTGCACCAAGGACACACTGAGTGCACCTATATACAGTGTGTATTTAAGAAGCAAATGCCATTGGGCTTTTTAGCATTTATATAAATCCCCTCTGAAGTTGGAATTAAGGTGACCTCCAACTCTATTTCCCACTAAATGTAGGTGATTCCAGGAAAAAAAATCAGCAATGAGTAGGATTTTAAAAGGTCACAGTATTAGCTCATAACAAGAGAAAAACATTTCTATTTAGGGTTCTCTTTCATCCCACAGTGTTGTTGCTCAGAGAGGAAAAACATGCCAGGAGCTGAAAGGTCCAGTGTGGGTGTATGTTGAGCCTTAATGGATCCAACTCTGCTTCTTAATGTTGCTTTGTAGTTCTGAAAAGTCAAATGTAAAATCAGTTTTTCTGTCTAATTGGCTATCCACGGGGATGTGCCGAGCAGCGAGAATCATGAAATATTGGCTGTTGATTGATGAGAGTACCGCTTTGGTTTCATGTCGATTCTCATTACAGATCGTTTGCTTCCAGCCATTCCTTAGTGACTGGGCCAATTGTGCACACAACTATACCGATATCTTTAATAAAGTCGAGCTGGGATTACAAGGACTTTTGATCTGGGAAAAAAATTAAACTGCAGCCTTCATATTTCATACATCAATGCACCATCTGGCATTTTTTGAATGAAAGTGGTGTCTGTTCATTATGGTCCTGTTTAATTTAAGAAAATATCAGAAAATCCATTTGGCTGACTGAAACAGCTTATCCAATACAGAAAACAACATCTGGTCGCAAAAGGCTACGCTCTCTGGCTAATTATGCATCATAAGACCACTCGCCCCTTAAAGACTTATTTCTTATGTTTGCAGCTGTCGGCAGTACAGGAAGATCAGGACCTCCCCAGGACTGGGTCGCTGAGTACCAACAGACCGAGCCGGTCTCAGTGAAGGAGCGCTTGGCCATGTACCAGGCAGCAGTGACCAAGAAGGACACCAGTAGTTCTTCTGCTCTGGTGAGATGATGCTTCAATCCAGAAACACTGATTTTACATTTGAGATGGGAGATAACATTTCAAATATGCTGGTGGCCATCTGAGGAGTGTGTGGATTTAAAATATGGGCTTAACAATGTGGTGCTGCCAGTATTTATTATATCACTTCTCTCTTGTGATTCTTTCCATTGTTTGATTTAACTGTCTCTCTGCAACGTCGTAGAAGAAGACAGGAAAAACAAGAATCTGCGACGTTAGTTCCTCTGTAGAACAAAAGCCTGAACAAAATCAGTTATCTTGATTCAGTTTCAAAAGACAAATATTTGAATCCTTTTGATAGAGACGGCTTGTAAAATAGTTTTACTTTATAGCAGCGATCGTCGGTGCAGCAGCAGTTCCAAGATGTGCTACTGGATTCATAATTCTGATCAAAACTGCAAAGATCAGGTGTCAGTCCATGTGAAAACTGTCATAAAGTGTTATGATGAGAACATCCATGTCTAATCGTGACCTCCCAGCCCAAAGAGATGTGGCCCTACAGAGACTACAGAACAGACAGCACATCCACAGGCTTTTACACTTCAGTCCACAAACACAAATATCTGCACATATATCTATGAATCTCTACGAGACATAAAAATTCAGCAGAATTTAGGAGACTGGAGATGATTTATCAACTTTGTAATCCTACTGCAAAGCAACTGATTCTTTTCATGGAAATAATACAGCCTCATCTACCTGAAAGTGTTTTATTCAGCGCTAAACGGCCATCTGTGGTTACATTACATGATTAAATACATGAAGCTACGGTATATGATAATGAATACAGCCAGTTTAAGCCTAAAAATCTTGGCTTCATATCTGTGGATGTGTGTAGTGATGAATGAAAAATCCGTGTGGAGCCCATCATCCATCAGGTCACCGGTGTTTACAGTGGATGAACTGCCACCGTCAGGCAGGGAAAAGCAGGGAATAGGGCACAAGAGGCCAGGATTAAAAGAGCAGCGAAAGCATCATTTATAACCAAATGGTGCAAAATTAAAGAAGTTCTGATTAGAAATGCAAATATTCTGTAATGAATTAATAATATAATTGCTAAAACGGATAAAAGCTGTTAATGTTGCAGCTCTTTCAGCTTAGTGCTTTGTGGTAAAGCCTTGCCTCGGGCTCCTGGTTTCTTTACATAGATGCTAAGTACCACACACTCTGAAAAAACAACTAGAGAACAAATCAGCAATCTACCTATTTATTTTTTTTCTTTTTTACTAATAATTTGGCGGTACAAAACTATCAGAGCAGACCAGGCTGCAGACATCCTCGGCCTGGGTGAGTGTGTGTTTGGTCAAGCGACTGACAACTGAATGTTGCATAGGAAGGAGGTTTCTGCAGTGGTGGCAGTTGTGTTGGTGGTGGGGGGAGTAGTTGCCAGAGGGAGTCAGCTTAGGAATCATGTTTTCCCACCATATACACTTGCAGCTGTCATCAGCACATCCACACTGGAGTGACAAACTGCTTGAAGATAGCTGCAGACCTGGTGGATATCACTGCTCCATTCTCCTTTAGTGCAGCCACAATCATTTAAAATACATATTCCCTAAAATCTACAACAGCGACTCTTCAATCAAGCGCTTTTTTTTTAAGCTTAGAATACAAACCTCACTCAGATCCTGTCAATTGTTGACTAATGAAATCAGCGGTGTGCAAACCTGAAGAGAAGAGGACTGGAATCAGCCTCTTCTGTATTGATTGCAATTATTCTCAAGCTCGAACAGTCAAGGAAGAGCAAAGGTAAATGTTGCTCTGCACTTGGATCTTGATGAATGAATAAAAGTCATTTGTTTCTTCCACTCCAGCTTGCTGAACCTTCTGGAAAGGTCATCAACCTGAGCTCCTCTGCAACACCTCACAAATTGCACCGCATCAAAAATGACTTTTTTGTCTTTGACAGTCTGCAAACGTACACACTATATATTCTAATTTCTATGGTACAGTATGTACTGTATGTTTTACAAGGGAAGTAATTGGCAATCCCAAAAGAAGATTATTGTTTGAAATAGTGTTATTACTTTTTTGGCAAGATCTCACAGGATGAGTTCCGTGTTCTTGAGAGCAGATTTAGGAATCCATCTTTTCTTCTGATTTCTGCTTTTGTATTTCCCAGTTTTAAGTAGTAATTCCTGATGCGGCTCAGGCAAATGCATCCAAATGCCTTTTGTCCCGTTATAGTGGTAAATCAAAGAATTCATTACCTATTGATGTTTTGCATTTTGTTCTTGGCTGACTGCTAAAAGTAAATGTATTAGAACTCAGTGCCTTCCATGAAATGTCTTCCTGACATTCATACATAAGGTCCTTGGGTCTTTTTCTTTTCCTGTGAGCTACATCAGACTTACTTTTGCCTTTATTTAGGCTGTTATCTGCTGTTCTTTATTAACTCAATGAACCTATTAACTAATCACACCCAAAATATTGTTTACGAAATTCTGCTGGAATCATGAATGCGGTTATATATGAATTATGGTATTTTTAAGAATTCCAACATTAGCAACCTGTGCGAGCAGAACGATTATCCGAGGTCAGATGTTTTTTGTTGTAAAATGTCATGTGGTCTGTTCTCTGCTCACAGATGATGGATGAGTCTGAGGCTTGTTCACTGCCTGGAGGCCTGGCTAGTGTAAAGAGACAGTTTGAAAACCAGGAGTTTGCCTCGTCATCCTCTCAGTCCAGTGTCGCCCAGGTTCATTTTGAGCAGAGATCTGTGCAGGTGAGAATGTAACCACGGTCCCTGAGATCTGCTAATGCATAGAAGTGATTTAAATCTTCTTGCTTATCAGCAAATCCTTGACTCGAGCCATTTGCCTGGGTCAACCCAAAGAGGGCACACTGAATGTGACACTGGCATATAGAGCGTGAACAAAATGCCAGAATGAATTAAGAGTCCGCGATGGGGCTGGGACTCAGTAACGGAAGGTCAGCGCTGGCCTGCCATGTATTCCTCGTATCTGCTCATTCAGGCGGTCAGCGGAGTAGATTCATTGGGTGCACGAGGGCCTTGCTGAATGCTAAATTTTACATGGACATTTGTGAGGGGAAGATGGTGTTACATCAGGTTTCTGCTGTCGATGCTGCAACAGCAGAATATGTTGCACTCAGGTTTTCTCCATAAGTGTGACAGCGCTGATTTTAAACAGCTTGTACATCAAAAAAAAGACATTATTCTGATATAAGCACAGGGCACTTATAGCCTGCTCCCTCTCTTTCATCTGAGTAGGTATTGAAAAAAGCTCAGTTATGATGCATGCAATTTTTATCCTTCTTTTTGCTCAAATTATGCAGTTTTGTGCATTGCTTTTTCTTCTCCAGCTCTGATTTTGGCTAAAATATCTGAAGGAGCAGCTGTGTGAGAAAGAGACTTTTGTGGGTCAGAGTTTTATTTCACCTTTTTTCGATTTGCTCACTGTCATTTCTCTGTGATTGACAGGAGATGACGAGCTCCTCTTCCCAGGTGATGGTGAGAAGCTGTGCCAGGGAGCCCGTCCCCACCACGGCCCTCTTTCACAATCAACAAGAGGTACTGGTTTTTACTGTACAGTCAGTGTGGGTCCCCATCTCACTAATGAACATTGTCTCTCAAATCTTCAGTTATCGCACAAATTTTGCGTACACTTAATGTGCCCTATATAAGAAATTAGCCTCATGCTAAGCCTTAACTTTTGCACTGATTGAAAACAGTTGGGAACTGCACTGCAGTTGTCTGTGAAATAATGGTTTTCTACTATCATTTTACAGATGATCCAAGATGAACAAGTAAATCATGACAATCTGGCAGCCAGTTACGGGAACCATTACAATGAAACAGGTAATTCCGCTCATGCCTTTTATATTGTAATTTGCACACTTTATTACAGTCCTCTTATGTTCTGTATATTAATGATTATTTCTACGACTGTTGAATAAGGGATTATGTATGGAAATGACTTCAGATGATTTCCTACTTGATGCACAGTAACAAATCTAATCAGGACAATGTCGGGAAGGTAAAATCTTGGAAAGTGGAAATTGGGCAATCACTGCTGTATGGTTTGAGAAAATGAAAACTACTCAGGTTTTAATGAAATGATTTATTTCCCTCTGCAATCCCCTTGAGCTTCCGCGCTGTCTTCCGACCTAATGAGGCAGCCTTCTTCTTGTGTCTAATTCAGTTATGCTTGTTGGAGGAGAGGACCTACCAAAGGTCTCTACTCAGGCTTTGAAGCAGCAATATGAGAAAACGATTGAAGGAGCTGCAGCAGCCAAGGAAATCAAGGTAATGATGTCTGTGTGTCTAGACGCTAGTTTGGCTTTTCATGAGATGATGAGACCACATCATGATATCATCAAATGGAAATTGCACATGCAGCAGGCGGAGTGAGAATAACCTGGTTTGGTTTTTCCGCAGTGTTAAATAGAAAATGGCAGACTGATACAAAAGTCATGTTGCATACTGCTCCTAATTAGAACATCTATCTTGAACCCGGAACATTTATTTGAAAAATAATCCTGGTTTGACAGAAAAAGTGCTCAAAATTATACATTTTTTTTTAGTTTTTTCACTTTTCTTCTGTGTGAAATTAACCTGGTTCACTTACAAACCTTAGGTTGATTTGGATTTCGACCAGTTTCAGTGGGTTCCATTAAACAGCTCATCGAAATCAGTCTCACACTATGAAAATTCTGCTACCTCAAAGACAACCATGGCCTCAACATTTGCATCTGGCTCAGCAGCGGCTCACGAGGTGACAGAACCCTTCCCACCCCCGCCTGCACACCTGTTGCAGGAAGCTCCAGAATCCAGCGCTTCCAAGCCCCAGGAACCAGCCTCTCAGAACAGGCAAACTGTTAATAGGGAGCAGCACTATAAAAGCAAGAGTAAGGCTGAACTAAAGCGTCTCTACAAGCATATTCACCCAGAGGTCCGCAAGAATCTTGAAGCCGAGTACCTGAGTGAGCTCAGTCAAGCAGAATTGGAATGTGAGGAAATGGGAGACGTGCAGCAGGCGTGTTACATGTTTGAAAATGATTGCGTCAGTCCGTGTTCAAGCCCTGACAGAGACTCTGTGGAATGGGATGAAATTCTCAAAGGTGAAGTTCAGTCCGTGCGCTGGATGTTTGAAAACAAGCCTCTAGACACCATCAAGGATGAAAGTCCAGATGAGAGCGAGGGGAAGAATATTGCACAGCAGGAAATCATCGCTGGTAAAGACGTGAAGTACACAGCATGGATCTTTGAAACTCAGCCTATGGATGCTCTGGGGACAGACACATCTGATGCGGTTGAGGAGTCACAAAAGTCAGCTGATCTGGCCAGAGGAGATGTGCGCACCGCAACGTGGCTTTTTGAGACACAGCCGCTTGATTGTCTGAATAAAATCTATCAGGAAGACGAGCAGGAAGCAGATGTTACCACCAGAGACATTGCTGGCGGAGATGTGAAGACTGCTAGATACCTCTTTGAAACCCAGCATCTGGATTCTTTTGGCAAAACAGAAACAATCGAGGAGAGCCACTTTCTGAACCTGAAGTCTGAGCTGGAGGAAATCAAAGGGGACGTGAAGACCACCACTCGTATGTTTGAGACACAGCCAATGTGTGTGATCAGGGGCGACTCAGGAGAGATATTGGAGGTCTCCACCATTAGCAGGGAGGAGACTGAGAAGGGTGACGTGAAGACATCACGCTGGATGTTTGAAACGCGGCCCCTTGATATGATAAACAAAGACCCTGCAAAGGTAAAACTTATATGTGGGATTTCAATGGGGGAGAACATTGAATGTGGTGTAAAGAGAGGCACGTGGCTTTTTGAAACAAAGACTCTTGACACCATTAATGATGAGGAATGGGAGTGTTCCAGGAAACAGAAGGAAGAGATAATTGGTGCCGATGTAAGGAAGCACTGTCTGGTATTTGAGACCCAGCCTATGGATACTTTGAAAGACAACGCCAATGCAAGACCTGTAGCTACAGAGGAGATTGTAGGGGGTGATGTTCGGTCAGCAAAACATTTGTTTGAAACTGCACCCATGGAAAACCAGAAAGAACTTTTAGAAGTGGGAAAACTGAAGAAAATGGTGGCGTCTGAAGATGAAAAGGGTGACGTGAGGCATCAAAAATGGGTATTTGAAAGCCAGCCTTTGGAGAATATAAGGGAGGAGAAGAAAGAGATTGTCCGGACAGTTAATGTTGAAGCTCTCGACAAAGGAGATGTGACCAATTATAAAGAAAGGTTTGAAAGTATGGATTTAGGCAAGTGTGAAGGAGCACAGAGAATTCAAGTCGAAGGTGTCACGAGTGGTTCTGTCAAATCCAACAAAGAGCTTTTTGAATCCACCCCGATGTATGCTATGCAAGACAGCTCTGGCCGTTACCACGAGTTAAGGACAGTGAGGCGTGAGGAGATTGTGAAGGGAGACGTGCGCAGTTGCAGATGGATGTTTGAAACTCGTCCCATTGATGAGTTTGATGAAAGCATCAATAAATTCCAAATCATAAAAGGAATATCCAAACAGGAAGTCCAGTCAGGGGACGTCAAAACTGCAAAATGGTTGTTTGAAACGCAGCAACTTGATGCCATTAAATATTTTAATAATTTTGAGGATGAAGAACAGAAAATTAAGGAAGGTAGTGAAATTGAGAAAGGGGATGTAAAGACTTGTAGGTGGCTCTTTGAGACTCGCCCATTGGATGGCTTGTATGAAAAGGTGGAAAAGAATGAAGCTGACATCAAAGAAGTGGAAAAAGGTGATGTCAAAACCTGCACCTGGCTCTTTGAGACTCAGACACTCGACACCATACGCGATCATACAGAGTCTGAGACCATCCTCAAAACCTGCACTGTAAAGGAGGAGGATATCCAAGGAAAGGATGTGAGACTGGCTCGCTTTCTGTTTGAGACGGAGAACCTTGAAAATATTACAGGCGAGGACAGCAGTTCTTTCAGGAAGGTTACGGAAATTAATATCCAGTCGGGCGACGTTTCCAGGATGAAATACATCTTTGAGAATCGCTCCTCTGACATCATGAGCTCCACTTCTGAGGAAACAATGCAGCGATTAAAGCTGCAGCAGGCAGAGGACATTCAGAGGGGAAATGTGGTCAACTGCACCTGGATGTTTGAGAATCAGCCAATCGATGAAATCCGTGAAGAGGCGAGGGATGTTCGCACTGTCACCGATGTTCAGGGGGGCAACGTTGACCAGGGCCGGTTTATTTTTGAGACATATTCGCTGGATCAGATCAAAGAGGAGTCCTCTGATATGTCTAAGATCAGCAGTATCTTTAGGGATGAAAGAGAGAAAGGAGATGTGAAAAACTATACAATGATGTTTGAAAACCAGCCACTGTATGCCATCAGGGACCAAGAAGGCCACTACCATGAAGTAACTACGGTTACCAAGGAGGAAGTAATGAGGGGAGATGTGGTGGGGGCCCGGTGGCTGTTTGAGACCAAACCGCTGGATTCAATCAGAGATTCAGAGGAGGTCTATGTAATTAAATCTGTGACTGAGGAAGGTATAAATAAAGGAGACGTTAACTCGGCAAGGTGGAAGTTCGAAACGCAACCTCTCGACGAAATTACAGATGAAATAAAAGTCAGATCAAAAACTGTTGCGGATATCCAGGGTGGTGATGTGAAGACAAACAAACAGCGTTTTGAGACTGACGAAATGTCTCAAAAGTACATCAGAACTGTAAGTGTGAGTGAAATCCAAAAAGGAGACGTCAGATCTGCCACTTGGATGTTTGAAACACGCACAATTGACGAGATCCATGGCAAGGGAGTGGAGTACGATGGCATGGAGACAGTGACAAAGGAAGAGGTAATGAAAGGGGATGTCAAACAGTCTGTGTGGCTCTTTGAGAAGCAGCCTCTCGACAGTATCAAAGACAGTGATGGCACAGAGCTCACTGTCACAAAAGAAGAAATCCCACAGGGCGACGTCAAGACAACAACGTGGCTATTTGAAACGACTCCTTTCCACGATTTCAATGAGACCAAGACGGAACAGAAAGAAATAATTGGTAAAAGCATCAAAGAGACACTTGAGGAGCTTTACTGTCAGAAAATGGTCGACTCGCAGGGTATCCTAATTGAGGCCGATGAGATCGGCGATGTCCGCATGGCAAAGTATAAACTAATGAACCAGGAAGCTCCGCAAATCCAGAAAGAAGAGATTATTAGAGGAGATCTGAGCAACATAATGATGAACCTCCTGACGCGCAGGGAGTTTGCTGAAAAGGGGATAACTATTGACAAGGAGGAGCGGGGGAACGTCACCACTACGGTGAAGCAACTTTTCAACCAGGAAAGGGGGATCAATATTGAGAAAGAGGAAATTATTGCTGGTGACATTCAAGAGGCCATAAGTAGTCTGCTCAAGAATGAGGGTTCCTCCAAGCGTGGCATTCTGATTCAGGAGAATGAAAAAGGAGATGTTAAAATGACTATCTATTCACTTTTAAATAAAGGGGAGACCACCTGCATGGAAAAGGAAGATATCATTCATGGCAACATCAGCAGAACACTGCACCGCCTGTTATCCAGCACAGCAGAAGATGAACGTAAAAAAATAAGAGTCGGAGACATGGAAAGGGGTAACGTCAGCTTTTACTCAACGTGCATTGAGTCCGGAGCATTGGATTACTTAAAGCAGCTTCAGTGTGAACCCGATGAAGCCCAGGAAAAAGTGGAAAAAGAGTGTATTATTGGCGGTGATATAGAAAGGACTAAAATATTGCTGCGGAAGAATCAGCAGCAGATTGGTCGCACCGTAGCAGAGGATGACATCGTTCCCGGGGATGTACACAACACAGTGAAAGTCTTTATCACTGAGCCTGCTGTTACCTACAGAAACTTAGAGAAACAGGATATTGTTAAAGGTGACCTGTGTGCAGCCCTGGATTCATTGACACAAGCTATTAACCAGAAAGTGGTAATAGAGAAAGAGCAGGTGGTGAAAGGAGACATACCCAGCACTTTGAAGTGTCTGGAAGAGGCTCAACACCAGGCCAAAGAAATGGAAAAGCCTGAAATTGTGAGGGGAGACATCAGAGGTGCTCTTGAGTCACTAGAGAAATCTGTAAGCAACAATGTGGAAGCTACTATTGAGGATTTAGTGGCAGGTGATGTCAAAGGGACCCTGAAATCCCTTGAAGAGGCAAAGAAAGTTGTGAAAGAGGTTGAAAAAGAGGAAATAGTCAAAGGTGACATCCTCACTGCCATGCAAAGTTTACACGAGATATCGAGTGAGAAAAAGCTTTATCAACATCAAGTTAGTGAACAAGGGGACGTTAAAGGCACCATCCAGCTTCTGTTAGACCCGACAACAACTGAGGGAAGGGAAACAACACAGGTGGAAAAAGAGGAAGTGGTTAAAGGGGATGTTCAAGGGGCCATAAAATGCCTAATGCAAAGAAAGCAGCACTCAAATCCAAAACGTATGCATCCCCCAAAGAAAGCAAAAGTGCCTGTGAGAAATGCATCAGCTGTAAAGCAAGTGGGGCATGAATACTTGCAGGAAGCAAAGAGTGAGAGTGTGGCAGGCAATCCTGCCCCCGCTGTGAAAAACCTTTCTCAGAGCAGTGAGTCACAGGAGCACATGCAGAGGCACAACGAAAGCAAATCGGTGAAAACACAGGTAACAACCCAAGAGGATCTCTCTGTTACTACTGCCAAAACACACAATACAACTGGGACTTCACAACAAAAGGGCACAAAAGAAGAGCAACTGAAAGCACCGCCTCCACAGAAAATTCAAGTTGGAAAAAAACAATTCCCCAAACATGATCAAATGGAGTCTAAAACCGCTGACGTGAATATGGTTCAAAATGTGTCAAAGACAAATATTTCAAACAAGCAAATTTGTGAAACACAGACTGTGAAGCAGGTACAGACGACAGTGATTGAGAAAAGTGTCAGACACAAAGAAAATCTGACTGTGTCAGAACAAATGTCTCAAAAGCAAACAGAGAAGAAAGCTGTCGCACAAAAGCAAAGCTTCAAAAATATGAAGAGCGAGTACCGTAATCTTGATATGATGGGGAAAGGTGTGATTAAAAAGCCAAAGCCAGAAATTTATTTCCCTCCTCCTCCTCCATCTTCACCACCTCCGCCCTCTGAGTCTGAGCTCTTCCTCCCTCCGCCACCCTCGCCTGTGCTTGAGAGCCCAACATCCAGCGCCAGGCAGGACAGCGACCTGCCGCCTCCGCCGCCTCCTCCTCCTCTCATGGAAGGTGAGGCAGAATTCTTCCCACCACCGCATCCCATGTTGTCTGTAGATTTTCTCCCTCCACCTCCCTCCCAGCAAGAACTTAATGCAATGCCTCAACCTGCTCCTACAAAGTTGGTGAAGCCGACCAGTAGGCCTTTATTCAAAGTGCCTCAGCAGCCAGAGACACAGAAGCAGCCCATACACTGCACACCCAAATGGCAGAAAAAGCATCCAACGCCAGCTCCACAGTCACAGCTGCGCTCTGATCAAATATCTACCACATCAGCAGTCTGCGAAAAGGAAACTACAGTTGAAGAAAAGAAAAAGGAAACAGTACAGCAAGATAAAACCATGAAGCAAATTGAGTCTGAGTCACTGACAAAAAACATCCCGGTTGCAAAAGCAGTGCAGGAAGAAAGCCCAAAACCTCCTAAAAAGGTATTTGTGTCACCAATAAAACTGCCTCCAACTCCTGAACCAGCACCAGCATCAAAGCCAAGACCTTACGCACGCAAATTTAAAACACCCCTCATGCTGGCAGAGGAGAGGTACCGCCAACAGAAAATGGAGAAAGAGAGAACAGAGACAAGCACTGTCACAACCCCCACTTCTCCACCAATTAATATACCATCCTTTGCTGCAAGCTCTGAACTTTCTGCACAGAACACAGAGAAAGAGGTGACCACTGAAGTGACAAAAGCTGCAATGGAAGGAACAGAAACAGATTCCAGAGAAGATATATCAGCTCAGGAACTGCTTGCAAAGAAAACTGCCTCCCAGATCCCTTTGAGCAAGCCCTTAATCCCAGTGGCAAATAAGAAATCAGTCCCTAAATCTTCCAGCGTTTCTGTTGATAAAAAGCACATTTTGAGTGAGCACTCCTGTGGAAAAGTACTTAGCACAACTGATGTTAAAAAGACTACACCAGAGAATCAGCCCGTGCCTACTTTGCATTATGAAGTTTCAAACACCAATGTACAGTCGCGCTCAAAAGCAGCCACTTCCACAGTCTCAGAACAGCAGCAGTTTATTAGGAAATCCAGCACCAAGTGCATCACTGAGAATGGACCGTTTCAAATCCAGCCCCAGAAATCTGAAGACACACACAGCACGGTCCTGCCTCTCACACAGGAGGGAAAAAGCAGTTCCTGCCAGTCCCAACCCAGTAAAATTCCAAAAGTAACTCCAAGTTTCAGGGTCAAAACCTTCAAGATGCCAGCTGAAAAAAAAGAGGATAAATGTGACAGTTTGGGGCAAAAAGAATCCACGAAGAGTGAAATACAGTTACAGCAAGGGAAATGCAGTGTGTCACGGAGAACTGAAGCAAAAGTGAATGTGGAGAACAGTCAGCTGACATCAGCGAGTACTGACTTGAAAGCTGAAATGAAACTAAAGGAGAAGAAAAGCCAGATGACGCTTCCAATAAAGGAAGCTGAAGTGGAATTTCACATGAAAAAGGGTCTGCAGGTGCACAGGAGTGAGACCGAGGCAAAGCCGTCAGCATCGGTTACTGCTTTAATGCCAAAGATGGGAAAGATAACAAATGCAGCAGCTCATCAAGGACAAAGCCATGTATCTGCCTCCCACAGCCAGCAGAGCGTGAAGACGGAACACATTCAACGGCACAAGGAGGTGGTGGTGACTGGGAGTGTGGTGCAGCAGGAACGTCACGGGCAAGACGCTGGGCAGATGCACACGCAGCAAATAACGCTACAAGCAGCAGAATCAAATAAAGTGCAAGTAAAGGAAGCAAAGTCCAAAGATGAGCCTAAGGAAATGTCTTTAAAAGGAAAGGGGAAAATTGTCCATAAAGGCAGGGTTAATTCAGAAGAAATCACAGATTTAGAGAAATGTAATGTGATCCAGAAGCTGCTCATGCACATTGAAGAGCTTGAGGGCACGCCAGGCAAAGTAGAGCCCAGCACTGTCACAATGATTATAACTCAAATCCCTGCCTGGATGATGGGCCTGGGGGAAAAAAAGAATTTAAGTGAAATTGCTAAAAAGCAAAGTAATAAAAAGCTAAAAGAAATGATGGGCTACATGAAAAGAATCGTGCGGGCAAAGCTCCCAGTGACAGCTGACAACCTATCAGCCGGGGACAATCAGAAAGGAGAACAGGAAAAACCGCTGCCACCCCCACCATCTCCTCCAAAGCTGCAAAAGAAAGTTCTGAGCGGAGCAACAATATCAAAGATTAGCATTGGATCATCTGACAGCGACTGGAAGGTGCTGGAGGAGAAACAGTCCCTTCAGCAGAGCAAAGTGCGCCAGGAGGCGGATTCGAGAGTGTCCTCCCCGTTAATGAGCATCCGCACTCCGTCGCCCACTTTCATCAGCATCGAGTCGAGGAAAGTGGACTCACCAGTGCGAGTGACTCCGCCGCCCTACAAATCAGTCGGGACACCTCCGCCACCTCCTCGCAAATCGTTCACGCCCACATCCTCCTTCAGGAGGGCCACCCCGTCTCCCACCCTCAGCCGGTCAGAGAAGCTGATGAAACTGAAAGATAGCACCACAAAGGTTAGCCACAGCGTGACTCCTTCTCCTCCTCCTCCTCCTCCTCCTCCTCCTCCTCCTCCTCCCGTGATGGTCCTGGAGCCTTTTGCAGCGGACACAGAGCAGTCAACGCCATTCAGCGACAGGGAGGTCCACGCAGAAGAAAACGAGCAGAAATGGACAGATGTTTCAGAAATGGTGGACTCCATGGCCACCGTGAAGGACAAAAAGTCTTTCTTTGAGGAGGCACAGAAGGCTGAGGTCAACAAGGTGTATATTCGAAAGGATCCCATCGATATTCCCGAGCGTTTGGGACCTGACGTTGAGGAAGAGAGCGTGCCTTTAGACCTTCTGAAAGAGGATCTCCCTAGAGTTGACTTGTCCAAGCTGGTTAATCGGTTTGAATCCACACAACCTAAAGTTTACAGCAGAAAGGAGCCTATTGTGATTTCAGAGAGGCTGGGAAGTGACACAGAAGATGCAGAGATCGACCGACAAACCCCCAGAACAGAAGACGTCCCAATGTTCACAGTTAAAGCAATAAAGGATGTGTTTGAGACGGGGGAACACAGCTCCCAGGCAGCTAGAGAACTTAGAGAACAGATAGAGAGAAGAGAATCTGGAGCCGTATTTTCCGAGGCGGAAGGTCACTCTGAAACATCAGCAGTCAACGAGCACTTCTGCAGCATCGATGATTTTGGAAACATCACAAGGGGGGTGAGGAGTGCGGTCCATTCGGGGTCCTCTCTGACCCACGTTAACCCTCCGTCTTATGCTGACGTGCTGAGGGGCAACGTAGCAGCCGTGCCTGCAGATGCCTCCACCGAGGAACTGTTGAGAAACTTCCAGCAGTCGTGGGCCGAGAGCCAAGGGGTTTTCCAGAACCTGGGCTTCAGCGTCACGGAGCAGCGGACTTCACAGATCGTAACGCACCAGCAGGAGACTGTTGTGACGGGTAAACCGAGCTGCACGGCATGAGGACCCTAAACAGATGAGATGGCGTGTTGTGTGTTTGACATGCTTTGTGTATTTGAAGACCTCTGCTGCTTTATGTGGAACGAGAAGCAATAACACCTGACACCTACTGTGACGTTAACAGGGAGTATTGCTGTTTGTGTGATACTCTAAAATCACACAAAAGCTAAAAAATAACCTCAGCAAACTATAAAAAAAAACTCATTTATATTTAATAATTAAGTATATTTATATTCGTTTCTCATTTTACCCCAGTTTCAAGAGTTTTCTTAAATCATTAATATGACTGCTCCAATTTTTCCACTGTAAAAAGTCAAAAGCTGTTTCTGTCTCCCTGTATAACACAACTAACCGTTTGTTTTGGCATTTCGATTGGTCATTTTCTAATCAGATTTTCTGGAACCACATGAGTTTGAGTTACACCAGCAAGTAACTGGAAGGTGTGACTGATATAAAGTCACACAGTCCTTCTCAAGGAGTTTGTGGAGGATTTAAAAGTCGCTTACAGACCGGCAAAGTAAATTGTCACTTTTTTTTTTTTTTTTTGCAGAAAATTCGAGTTCCAGAGTCCGAACTTTGCAGGGCATGTCGGAAGAGGGTCTATCCCATGGAGTCGCTGATTGCAGACAAACAAAGCTTCCATAAAAGCTGCTTCCGCTGCGAGCATTGCAGAGGCAAGCTAAGGTGAGGCTTGTCTCTTTTACAGAGTGTCAGCATTATGGTGCTTTTTCTTAGCACTAATTCAGCTTTTTTTTTTTGTTTCCTTTTCTAAATAGCCTTGGCAACTATGCCTCTCTCCATGGACAGATGTACTGCAAGCCACACTATAAGCAACTGTTCAAATCCAAAGGAAATTATGATGAAGGGTTTGGACAGAAGCCACACAAAGAACGATGGAGTCATAAAAAATCATCTGAAAAGACACAAGTCAAACCGCTTGAAAGGAAAGTCACAGATTCCAGTTATGCCGCTCAGAGTACATCAGCATCTCCCTATAAAGACATAGACAAATCCGCTGATGAAAACAAAAAGCCCGGTAGTAAGATCTGCGTAGTGTGGCCTCCGCAGTCAGATTCCCCAAAGAAATCATTCACTATCGAAGAGGAGCTGAAGGTGGTTAAGCCATCATGGCCCCCTAAAGAGCGCTTAGCCGAGGAAAGTGAATCCCTAAACCAACCTGTGAAACCTCCATTAAAGGAGACTGACATCCCTGTGGCTCAAGTGCAAAACAGACCCCAGGAAGCTCATAAAGCGCATCAGAACGCCTGTATAACAGAGACGGAGAGAGAACCTGAAGAGGTTGGTGGGGAAGCGGCAAGTGCCACTCCAGAAGCAGAGGAGTCACACGGTGGCGCTGAGGAGGAGCCACAAGCTGGCCACCAAATGGACTCTGACGTGCAGCCTGAAGTGGAAGAATGTATGAGCGATGAGGGAGAAGAAAGTGTAGAAAGACGAGAAGAAGGAAAAATAAATGGACATGAGGGCAAAGCAGAGGATGCAGCAGACAAGAGGAGCCAAGAGAATGTAGACAGAGAAGGTAATGGAAGAGCAGACAATGAGGAGCCGATAAAGGTCACAGCAATAGATACAGAGCTGGCAGAGAATCCAAATTCCAATAATAATAATAATAGTAATAGTAATGATGAGGATGACGGTAATAATGGTTGGATCATGCATAGCAATGAAATCCTCTTAGAGTTTAGTAAGGATGAGAGAAAGAAAAATCAGACCATCTTTGTGTCGGCTGCAGCAGATTTCTCACCAGCTGCTCACACTGAAGAAGCAAAATGGATGCCAAGCGAAGTGCTGCCGTTGGCACAGAGTGATGATGCTTGTATGCCATCGGGTGCCAAATGTACAGAAGACACAGATTTCTTTACAGAGATGGCTGAGGGAGCTTTTAGCTGTGAGGCTAGTGAGCCAAAGATTTGCACATCCAGCTTCCTTGAGGACATTTTTGCAGGCTTGAGCACCAGCAGCTCCAGCCTGCTATCTGATCTGAAATCCGACATCTTCGGTCCATCTACAGCGGAGACGCCGCGGGGGTCGGTGCTGGGTGACCTTTTCGATTTTGGGACAGAGGCAGGAGGAGACAGCGTAGTAAAAGCTGGAGACGGAGCTTTTACGTGGGCAGACAGTGAGGAGCTGACGGCGGAGGAGCAGATCAAGAGGAACAGATACTACGATGATGACGACAGCGACCACAAATGAATTCGGCCCATTCAGATTATAACCAGGCAATCATTTCACATCCGTTCCATGGAGAGAGGAACTGCTCCAGTTGAATTTATCGTTTCGCTCCACAATTCTGCTATATTCACTATCTAGCGGTTTGAGGCTTCTCAATGCACCCGGTGTGCAGAACAAAGGAAAGTAAATATTTTCATATTTAACTAAACTATGTGCTTTAATAGCCAGCTCTTTTATTTGATTGAGTGGAAGCCAACTTTCTATTGTGTCTGAATAAAGAGGTTTCCCTTGTTCATTACTCCCATGTGCAGTGGTTGAAATAAAGCTTTTAAACATTGCATTGCATGGTATGACTTTTTAATCAGTAAGCAGGGTGTGTAATGGGACAGCCCAGCTGAGAGTTCTGGATAGCTGTATCGATCTCCTCTAAACAGGCCTGCTGCAGGAGTAACACATTTTGTAATCAGAGTCTCTTTATCACTTCTGACAAATTGTTTTTTTTTCCCAGTTACACTTCGAACACTTACAATAATTGACTGCAAAGAGGCTATGCTGCAACGTTAATTACACCAGCTAAAACGACGTGACAGGTCATGCTGCATTTTGCTGAGGCATCTTTTGTGGAAAGCACTGTGTTTACTGGAGTGCTATATTGCATCTTTGTATAATTGGTCTATTTTTTCCCCTGTTATGTATTCATTGACAGTCCAAAGTATATTCAGTCTTGTCCATTTGTAATGGATTTACCCTCCAGTCAAACACTCAGACAGCTGCCACTGAGGGGGCTCAGTGGCTCTCAAGAGCTCCATAAACCATCACGCTCATTACTAGCATGTGTGACAGCTGTACCTGACTTCATTTCAATCAGCAAAATTGGAGAACTTCAGAACAAAAAATGTATTTTCAGAAGATGATCAGTTATCTGGACATGCAGCACACCAATAGGGAATCTTTCACAGTCAGGAATTGTCTCTGAAAGGGGACAAAATAATTAAAAACAAACTGAACAAAATAAATGTAGAATCCCCGTGGTGACGTTAGAAAGTGATAACAGTGATGAACAATTAAAACACATGATATTACACACCTACTGTACATAGTACTGTATTGTACTTTAAAACAAAACTGGACTACTTAAAAATGTAATAGAAATGAAGGGCATAAAAGATACTTGGAAGACTATAACATCATTTGGATAAATTATTTAAAGCTACAGACCAAAAACATGACTTAACCACTAACTAATTTTCCATTTGTTTTCGATTAATTGCAGCCAATCGTTCCACTGAATAACTGAGCTCCAGATGAATTAAAGAGCAGTTAACTAAAACTTATTACTAAAGAAATTAACACGACTGAGAAAAAACAAAATAAATTTATAGTGTCTTTCCCGTCAGATCTGTTTCAGCTTGATTCTTCTGGGTTTTCGTTTTTTTTCGGCCGGATTCCATCAGATCTGTGCGGCCAAAGTTAATCTCAGTTAACAAAGCTGCATCCTTCTCGCCCTTGATTGGCTGCATTAGGCGGCCGCTGATTGGTCGGACCCACTCTTCTACTGGCTGGGCCCCGCCTCCTCCACGAGCGTGTGGCCAGGAGCAGCGAACGGCAGATGAGGGATCCGCGCGGAGCGGATCGGAGCGGACTCGTCGCGGCGACCGAAGGACAAGTCCAGGGACAAGTTTTAAGGACGTCGACCCGGACAGCGGCTCCGGTAGGTGCTAAGAAACGCTGCAAGTTGGCGTGCAGTCCATCTGCTCGCTGCTGAAACTGTCCACAGGGTTTTGTTTTTGGAAGTAAAATTGTTACCCAACGTGTGTGAAGTCTGTCGTCGCTTCTGTGCCGAATCCGACCCTGTCTCTGCTTATAAAAGAGGCTGTTGTGGAAAATAATTAAAGCATAAACAACATTATCTCTGCGGAGACGTTCTAAAACTTGCTTTTGAAGGTTTGTGTTTCGTTGTTTGTCGCCTGCGTCTGGAGCCCTGCTTGAGCCTTGCCTGACAGATGTTGTGAGTGCCGGCATCATCGGACTGAAGAGCTGGATCTGTTGTATGTGGATTAGTGCTCATAGTGTGTGGAAAAAAATAAAAAGAACAAATCCAGATTAGTAGATGACAGCATTGTGTTTTTTTTATAATGCTGTGCACTTTGTACCCTAATTTTTAAACAGTGGTTTATGTGGCTACTAATCCCTGACATGTAACAAGTGAAATCCATCTTTCTGTATGAAGGGACGAGAGTCACCCTGTTGTGAGATCACCACTAAAATGGAAAGGTGAAGCTATAACCCAGCAGAGCTTGCTGTCAAAGGGTCATAACACAATTCACAGCGCAGGGTCTCTTCCGGCTGTGAACCGGCTCCGTAAGCCTTCAAAAATCCCTCTGAGTGATTTATTTGAGAGTTTCTTTGAAGCACAGATGCCAGGGATCTCCCACCTGCAGATCTGATCCTCTCTTTTTTGGAATTACGATGCCTCACGAAGCTGTGGCATCAATACTCCTCACAGTTTCCTTTAAGAGTATAACAGCGGAGAACCTCTCGGCGCTACACCAGCAGCACCGCCAAATTCTCTCATTTTTAAGCACATGTGCTGCAGTGCGTGAACTGGATAGTGTGTAAGAGAAAAAGGGATGGAGGGAGTTTCCATTTCATTTCAGAAATGTCCCTTAGCGCTCCATTCATCTCTCCTGTGATAAAAAGATACCATGGCTTCATCTGAATTAGGCTGTGACATTATATCAAAATGGACCACACATGGTCAGGCTCAGAGAAACTCAGATGAACATGAGCCAGAGGAGTTTTGGGAGCTGGAGGTGATAAAAGAAGCCATTCTGTATTTCTCAGAGATCTTAATTGGTTTCGGCTCCATCTTCCCTCTCGGTAGAATGAATCACATCCTGGACACCCCTGTCTCCGAGTTTCTCGGAAGTCATTTTCGGTAAGCAAAGTTCCCGCAAGCGTTCACAGTTAGAA
Organism: Pao palembangensis; assembly: GCA_015343265.1. NCBI lineage: Eukaryota > Metazoa > Chordata > Actinopteri > Tetraodontiformes > Tetraodontidae > Pao > Pao palembangensis. Next base: position 3,395,809 of record CM027085.1, on the reverse strand, counting down.
CCCCATCATCACTGCAGCTGCTTTATTGTGATGGTTGTGTGTGCAAAAGTTTCTGCTCCCGGTGCCCCAGAACTTTTATCTCATTTACCCCTCGTGCAGGGCTTTAATGCGTGAAGGCGTGTTGGCTGTCAGAGTTACTGGGCCCGTGAGAGCTACAGAATTGATCTTTTGAAATAAATAATTTGATGCCCTTCTCGCTTGCAGAGCAACATAGGAAATTGAAACCTTTTTTAGGGCTGAAATGAATCTGCGAGGAGCCCCAAGGCGAGACCTGCTCTTCTTAATTACATCATATTTTAGTCCTGGAAGTGATTGCAATTCGATTTACAGTGCGCTCCCGGATGAGATAAACTGGAAGTGACACTGATGAATGACGCCTGCACCGAGTACAATGGGGAAAAATGCACATTATAGATCGCCTTATTAGGTCATCCACCCTTTCTTAGCTGCCTGTTTCTTGAGCGCAAATTCAAAGTGGACTTGTGGCGGGTGTAATTATATACCTTTAAAGACCTTTTGAAATCGTACGACCGTATCGACCATCCCTTCCCTTTTTTGGCTCCCAGGTCAGGGCTCGTGCTTCATTTTGAGCCAGGATTCAGGATTTATTGCCATTCTTTGTATCAACATTCAACCCCCTCAGACAAATCCATCAAGAGCTTCCGAGAAATATCAGTTTTCCCTGCAGAGTAAGAGGCAGAGCCGCAATCACACATACCGACATGTTTATGGACTGGTTGGCAAATGAGAGGGATCCTGATTGACAGCCCATCAGGCTGAAACTCTTCCTGTCCTTGTGGAAATATGCAGGAAATCAGAGCAAGTTGAGATCCACAGTCTGATGTTCTTTGGTCTTAATGTGCCACACACGTGTCTTCCGCCTCTTCATATATCTCCACATGTCTGACTGTTTTTTGCTGGCTGAAGGAAGCTTTACTGTCCTTGGAATCCGGTCCTTTAAGTAATATTTTTTCTGGCAACACATGCACACACGCAGTAACCAACTGCTAGTTGCCATAGTGAGCCTCTGCAGCTCAGGAGATCCTGATTGGGTTTTCTGGTCTCCTCTGATTCCTAAAAACGACAATGGAAGCAGTTAAGGTCAACATTACTGAAAATCCTTAAAGGATGACGGAAGTTAAAACCTTCTGGACAAAACCTGAGTGGGCGTGACCTTTAACCTTACAAAAGAGCTACTGTCTGAGGTAGGGAGGGGAACTGCCAGCAGATTCCTCACTAAAATAAACGTCCATTCAGATCAGCGTGGATATTCCCTGTGATCTCATGCTCCGGATGTGAGCTGAGCATCCCCCGGTATTTGTCAGCAGAGGAACACGCCACTATAATTAAGCCTTCACTGTTCTATAAAACTGGGTTTGTACGACTGTTTGATGAGGGTATTCATTATTCCATCATATTATGGCCGTTCTAATTATTATATATACCGGTATATCATTTATATAATTTGAGTGTTTCGAAAAGGGCTTCTTCTCAGGATTGTTCTGTCTTAATGAAATAAGCAAAGTCAGGTTTTTTTGGAGCAGTGAAATGATTTTATGTTCACACGGATTACTGATAGGAGGCGGCTGTGGCTCACAAAGCTGTCATCTTCCATGAGGTTTGCAGTTTTGTGCCGCCGAGCAGCATTTTTCTCCGACTTGTCTGCTTCTCTGAGGGGGCTGACTGATCTCACACTGATGTGCTCCGTCTCTGCACGCTGTTGCTCTTTCAGCCCAGCTCTGCGTGTCTCTGCGGAGAGGGGAATGGGAAGCTACAGGGCCGGCCGTGCCCTTCATGCAGGGCCCTACCGCCGTGTCGGTTGATGCCGCGCAAAGTTTGCTGGATCATTTGATAATCTCGTTGGCCGCAGCTTCGCCACACGTGTTGCCAGTCGTGCATAGACTCAACAGGCACAGATTCAGATGGATGAGCAGCCTTAGCGTCAAGCTACCTATATTTAAGCGCCATCTCTACTTTGCTTTGACTGTTTTGTGCAGAGAAGTTCATATAAATTACACAATAATTCATATACGCCACGCTGCTTGATGTGCGATTCACATCCGCCTCCATTCGCTGCCAGCTGTGGCTGGATGTGAGTTGCCGTCCCATTACCACCAGTGAAGGCTTTGCTGTTTCACCCGCTGAGCTGCCTCCACCGCCACAGTTGGTGTGAAATGAACGCGGCGCTAAGTGTTTTTGCCCTGGGTTTTCTTTTTTCTTTTTCCCCCGTTAAATTGGGTTCTCACAATAGGACTTTTTTGAGGAGCTTGCTGTGCCGACAGTGCACCCCCCCAACCCCACCACCACCACAGAGTGGATGACGGTTTTGATTGGTGTGGTTAAACTGAACGTTGAAGCTCTTAGCTGTAGCTCTGAGCCCTGGACTTGCAGAAGCTTTGTGTTGTGGTCTAATTGTTCCTTATCGCTGCTGCCACACGGGCACCTTGTCACTCTAATTTTGAGGACGTGACTTTAAAGTTTACATTCATCGTCATGGCGACACTAAGGCGTATGCAACTCGTGCACCGGTGGAGGCTGTTATTCTCAGAGAAAATAAAACGCTATTTTGCACTGAAGTATTGCGCTTCCACCATGCTTTTCCTTTGTGGCAGCAGACAGTGGAGGCTATGCATGTGCCCCCCCCGTCTGCTAATCCTCTTTTGCATGTTCTCATGCTGATATTTATATGCAGTTGGCTTTGAGGGACGAGCTAAATGAATTAAACACACACCTCAGCCGCCCTAGCACAGATGCTGTGTCTCATCTTAAGAGGCTGCTTACGCTGGATGTAGTTTCTCTGTCACGCAGGCTTCAGCTAACTCAGGATAGGGCGTCTCATTAAATGCAATTACCGTATTTGCACAAACATCATCAGATTGTTAATCCTAGGCCAATTATAAGCAGCACTGCTTCAGGTGTGTTTGATGCACGTCTAGATGTGTTCCTCATTCAAGGGCTATGTAAATGTGTCATTTGCCTTGCAGAATGATGTCCGGCACATTGATGTGAAGGGCAGGCAGATTAAATGCGGAGCGATCTTATCCCCATCTTTATCCCAGTTGGTCTTGTTAACCAGCCCTGCCCTCAGCAGAGGACTGTGTTTACATCAGACTGACGCATAACAAAAAAGGTGCCGGGCAAAGCTGGACCCAGCAGGTGTTTGCGGTCTGAAGGTGCAGGTCACTGCACGCACGCATGCACACACGCCCTTCTTGGCAGCGGTGAAGCTTCAGACCAGCGACCAGACTCGCTTCCTCTGATCATGTTTGTTCTTCGACACTCAGTAAGGATGGGGGCAGGAGGGCCGTGGTAATCCTCATCATCTTATCTAATTTAGCTGTTCAGCAGTAAAACACAGTGTGAAAATGAAGAATTCTCTTGTATAATTCAGCAAATGTCAAGCTACTAATTTTCCTGCCTGCTGGAGTCCCTGAATGTGCAACGGCTGTTTCACTGCAGTGGAAACATTTGACCTTGATAGCTTCTTTTTAACATCACCAACCGTCTTCTGCCCCACAGTCGGGGGCTTTTAACTCCACTTTGGAGCTAAGGCTTGAAACAATTTTTTAAAAACTGTTTTGTGCACAAATGGGGCAGTTTGCCAGGATTTGGGGCTGTTTTACTGATCCGTTCTGTGACAGACTTGCAGCAATGGTGCCTCACTTGCTCCTGGTTCTTGGTGTCCTCGGTGAGATGTGATCATCGTCAGATGATGCTTGTTCATAAATGGAAGGATGCCTGACCCCCCCCCCCCGCTTGTAAGCTCGAAGGAGTTGCTTGTGTGGACTCTTTTTTTTTTTTTTTCCTTCCATGGCTACCATGTCCAATTCATTTCCATCAAAATAAAACCGCTCAGTTTGTCAGAGACCTCCAAAACAGTCAAACCTGCTTCTTGTAGCAGGCGATAAAGCTGATTTACGCAGGCTGGAAATCTGTGAGGAAGGCATATTTCACAGCCCACTTCATCTACTCGGAGATCATCGTCATCTGACACCGTCTGGCTTCTTCGTCTTTTCTAGACGCTAAATTTAGTCGAGTAGATCAGCCAGCGATGCTAAGAAATTAGAGGTAATTTCTGACAGAGAACATTAGTGAGAAATGTTCATTCCAACAGGTTTTCCTGCGTCTACCTGGGAGCAGAAGCAAGGAAGCCTTTAAAGGTCAAACAGTAAAGCTCCTGGGACACAGGGGTGAGGTGGAGGTGGCGTACGTGCTTCAATAACTTTGTTGGCCTCATGAGGTGCTAACTGGGAGCATCCAATGGCGTTGGAAAGTTTCAGACCCTTGAACGGTTATGTTGCCTTTAGCAAACAAATAAAATCCTGTCTCACCAGGTTGCAGCACACGCTTTCTTTATTGCTAAAGAAAAACTGAAATATCCAGACCCTGCAGATCCTGTCCAGCTCTGGATGGGGAGCACCACGGGACAGACGTGTGCGGGTCCGTGCTCCACGCTGGGCTTGGCGTGAACAGCAGAAGGTTTCAGCTCCGGCTATGAGGAGACCGCAGTCTGCCAGAGATGTCAGATCTGGGTGGGTTGCCGCAGCCATGGCTGATCTTCTGGAACGTCCTCCCATCTGTGCACAGGATCTCTTCTTTGTCGTGTTCCCCAGATTTTTTAGGAAGTGTGTTTGAAGCTCCTAAAGGTTTGTGTAAAAAGAGAGGCTGGAATGTCAAATGAATATCTCTATTTAAGGCTTGTGTTCACCAGTGAGGCGGAAACATCTACCGTTAAGTTAAAGCGGCCCTGAGATGTGTGCTATGATCCCAGAGAGGCCTGTATTGTTGAAACAGTGACAAATGAAAAACTATATTGGAAGCGCATCTGTGCACAGCACACTCGCGTTTTCCTTTTTTATTTATCACACCAGATGCACTTTATTTGCTTGTTTTGACTGTTTTCCCATAGGGGCAAAGAAACACACGCATTCTCTTTGAGCACCTTAGAAGGAGAGGGAAGCACACGCACACACACACGCACACACACACACACACGTGGGGCTGTGTGGTATAATCCTTTCTTGGGGTGTGTTTATTCTCTGGCATTCGGGGCACAGCTTTGTTATACTGTATTTGCACTCCAGGCGAGCGGTGCACGCTTCTCATTCCAGAAAAGTCCACTCTGTGCACTGTGTGTGTGTGTGTTTGAGTATTGTATGTTGCAATACATTAGCGGCGACGCTTTGACGGCGTGGCTGCTGTGTAACATGAATACGATGATGTGACAGTGATAAATGACTTGTGTGAAGCGCCACCACTAAAGGTCCTTTTATCTGCTTAGATTGCTTCAGGAATGTCTGTCTTATCGAGTTGCCGTCACAGAATTAAAAAAAAAAAACCAAACAGGGTAACACTGACGTGTGTTCGGCTGCTATGCACACTGTGCCCGCTCTAATATGAGAAGCCCCATGTATTTTTCACAATGCGTTTGATTACATTTCCTGGATGATTTTTCATATTTAATCAGCTGCAGGCAACGTGGGTTTTCACTTTCAAAAAGTGGGCAGTAATATCCAGTGTATTCACATGAGAGACGTGCACTTTGTTTGCATCTTACCATTTTTATTTAATGGTTTTAAAGACGAGATTTAGCTTTCTGGATGTGCTTGCCTGAATATGAAAAGTGCACCGAAACTGCTGGAGCTTTTGCCTCAGTGTTAGACAGCTGGGGCTGTATTCTGGCCTGATTTAAAGCAACTTTAACCACTTAAATATCATTGCACAAAGCTCTATCTAATTTACTGTCATGTTTTTGCATGTTATGTCTGCATTTTGTCCTGGGAAAAAGTCCCAGATCAGGGACAGAAACAGAAAGGTAGAAGACGCTCATTTTGTCGTAATTTACTGTCAGAATCTTAAGTGTCTATATTATTTCGATCTATTGCACTGCAGGAGTTTGTTGTGGCGGTGCAGACGTCTTCTGCCACTGGCTCACAGGAAATGATGTTTTTAGGAGCTCTGTGATGTTTTTTCTGCAGACAAAGTGATGGAGGTGTTCTCCTTGCTTGCGTGCGTGCGTGCGTGCGTGCATGGCCTGTCGGGCTCTCTTACCCCTTCTGACCAGATCTTGAGCAGGGGATTTTGATATTCTTCTTCCATCGTCGTCACGATCCGTCTGACCCGATGGGGGGGGAGAAAGCGTTGGCTCGGCCACGGTCACCTGGTGACCTTTCCATCAGGGAAACAAGGCAGAGCCGTCGGGCACGGCGCTCTTGTCTGATGAAAGTGGGTGATAAAAGAGAGAAATTGCCTTGCGATTACGTGCAGATAAAGCAGGGCGGCTTGTGTTTGTCATCTGTCGGCTGCAGCTGCGACAGCTGTCCCATCCTGACTGTATTCAGTTGTGCTTAATGAAGCAGCGGCTGATAGTCCTGCTTCGCTGTTTGTGGGATTGTGCCTCTGACCCCCCCACAGCCTCTGAGATGTGTCTGATGTGCTGTGACGCCTGAAGATGCAGCGACAGTCGTGCAGGTTCAAAGCCGAGCACGCAGCTGTCCCCACGTGTGCCAAACAGCACACACAGAATTGTGCTGCAGTGGCATGCTGCAGCTTTCTATGCCATTTTGTTCAACCCCCCCCACCGGATAAAAAGCATGGTCGTTAATCTGTCATGTTAAATAAAGATTCATTGACTGCAGCGGGCTTCTAAATGTCAGATAATAAAACCATCAGTCAAGAAGCCACCGCGTCAAATCCGAGTTGCCATTTAAATTTGGTCTGTGCGGCGTGATGACGTCTGTTGTTTGATATTCTCCTTGTTTATGTGGCTCTTCTGCTAATCCCACCGCACAGAAATGAACAATATGGATGGTGGGGGGGGCAGCGACTCCCAGCAGAATCAATGACATAAATGACATTTGAAACAAAATGAGAAAAGTGTGGCCACTGACATGTGACCTCTCCCTCATTAATAACAGCTGTATCCGCCTGCTGCCGGGAAAAGGGAATTAGACTTGGCAAGTGTCCAGACGTCTTTCCCACAGGAAACGTGTGGAGGTGATGCCCGGAAATACTGTCAAACACCGTTTTATCGCCTCAGACGTATGTCCCATTTTTCCAGTTACACGTTCAGTAATAAGATGCACTTTAAAGCAGTTGGCAAACTAAAAAGGGGAAGACGTGACTATTGACCTTTTTATGTTACCCAAGGCTTCACTGACTTCATGTATCATTCAGAACATGAATTCTATGTCATGCCTTTAATTATTCATTCCGTTTCTCTCTTATTAATAGTTGTATTTTCACTTGTGTTTGGTCAGAGCTTGATTGGCCTTGGGCATGAGCCAAGAAAGAAAAGGCTATTAAATTTAGTGTGGATCCATCTGGCGATCGTGCGGATGCTAGAGATTTGAAATTAGCCAGGAGATCTTGGAGGAGTCGTGGCATTAACGTGATTGGTCACAGCAGCTTCATGTCAGGCTGCAACTCTACTACGGAACAGGGCCCTAAATATTAGTATAAGAGCCAAATCTGCCATAATCCTCGACAAGTTGCCTGTGCTTATGGCTCTGTTTGGCTAACAGCTTGACAGTCCAGACTGAATACTAATATGGGACTTGTGAGGATGCAGAGCTTCTGTCCTCTCTCTCCGTTTCAAGCTTTGTTTTTAATGCGATTGCCAACTTTGTCCCGGCCAGCTGTTAATGAGCACAATTTATATTCAAGCATCTGTTTTCCATGAGAAATGCCGGAGCCTTTGTGCACTGAGAGAAAAACCGTTATATTTATGTGTCTATGTTGCTTCTCCCCCTCCTGTCTGAATAGGTCAGGCCCTTTCTTCACATGTCATTATTGTTCCCTTCCATCACTGAGAGGCCTGCAGACCATCTTGGTTTGGACTACAGGAAACGTGTGATGTAAGCGGCAGATTGCCCTCGGCCCCCCCGTACCCCATCACTTTATGGAGCGCTATGATCTATGGAGGGAGAAAGTCACATCGGCCTCCAAATAAAAGCAATAATTCCATGGCCGCAGAGACGGAAATCAGGAGGCGGGTTGTTGCAAAGCCAGACTTCCATCTGTGTGAAAATACATTTCTCATTGCTCCCGCTCCGCCCCACGCCATCTCTGCGTTGCCGTCGCCTCACTCAAGTTTACCGTCTTTACCTGCTCCACGCGGATGCCTTATTGCCTTTTCCACCCTCGTCTGTCCGCCGGGCTGAAAAAGGCCTCCCAGGAAGAGATTAGCAATCCAATAACTGCTGGAGCATCCACCCCAGCAGCAGGTGCTCCCCAGAGTGAATGCTGATGAGAACAGGCAGAAGTCCTTAATAACAGGCCAGCCGGTGTTCGCTAACAGCCGGCTGTCTCCCAGAAGCCTCGGCCTGCCAGTGGTCCACACCTGCTCTCGACTTCTAACCACTTTCAATGACAGTGTCCAACTTTTACACGTGGCGTTTCCTCCAACTTTTGCTCTAATGAACCGATTAATCGAGTATTTATTAGCATCTCAGGAACAACGGTCCAGATGAATCCAAGGGGCCGCTGAAACAGTACTTTTTTTTCCAAAGTTGGATCTCTCTGTGTGCAACTGGACTGAAAGGTTTCCTTGAAAACGTTCCGCCCTCTCTCCAGAGAGCTTCTTCAGTTCTAAACTCGCTGGGGGCAGATCTTGAAAATATAGCCCTTGTGGACCATCGGCATGTTAACGACCCGGGTGGTCACCTGAGAGTCGTTGGCAGGGTGGTTCACCCGTTGTTTTAAGAATGACTTCTGCTCTGCGTCCCCTTACCGTTGACCTGATGCGTAGACAGGGGTGGGTAATCGTCTGCTGTCGGCATCTCGGGTTGAAGCGGAGGGGGTTTCTGAAATCCGCTAACTTCTTGGCTGTCTTCTCATGTTCTCGCACCAAGCGAAGGGTATCTTTCCCAAATTGTGATGCAAGATGTCTGTGTAGATTCTCACTCATCCAGGTCATAGTTATCCAAATTTAGATCCCTCTGCGTGCAACTGGACTGTAAGGTTTCCTTGAAAACGTTTCCTGGAAAACGTTTGACGTTCACAATCCTGCCAACGACCCTGCCAACGACCCTGCCAACGACCCTGCCAACGACCCTGCCAACCACTCATTAAGGATCATTAACATGCCGATGGTCCACACAGTTGACACAGAGAGATCTAACTTTGGATAACTGTGACCTGGATGAGTGAGAAACTACACAGACAACAGTACTTTTTTTCTATTTAAAGAGTTACAAACAATGGAATTTGAATGCCAATTATGTCTCAAGGGAAGTTGTTTGATAATTAGGCTGTAATAATTAGTTAGTGCCCGTTAGAGTGACGTTATCCGATTCTTTTATTGACGTAAAACCCAAAGCAGGCTTCTTAATTTCACACACCAGACATAATCCCGTAAACGGATTGCTGGGTTAATCCCCGTTTTCTTTTTCTTTTTTCCTATTCATGGCGTTCATTTGAGGTTAGGGGTCTAAACCCAATAATCTCATCTGCTTTATAATCTAGGTCATATTATTTGCAGCCACAAGATTTGGATTTAGAGGCAGACGACACTGATCTGAAAACCTGCTGAATCTTTAACCTCAGATTAGTGTCTGCATTGACTTGATAAAAGCACCGCCCACACCTTTAACTGGTCTTCCATTTTATTGGCTTCTTTTATGATGAATTTTCCCGTTTATGAACTGAAGCCGTAGAAGACGACTGGCGATTAAAGATGAATTGCACAGTTAAACCTGAATTAGGGGGAGAAAATTAAATAGAAGGCATCACTTATTGTCAGCAAGACTGAGACACTTTATACCACCTGCATCCTGGCTACAACCTTCCCCGAAAGGCTCCAGAAGAACCAACTTATCAGAGCGAGCGCAGCCTTTCCTGTTGCACTCGCTAGAGTAATTACAAGTCATCTGGCTTGTCCATAAATCCCTGCTGGCTTTGTGCTGCAGGTCGTGCTGTGAATGCTCAGCTGTTATCTGTACGTTATCTGTAATTTCGTCCGTTTTTCACAGGTGTGTGGTTGGTGATATAGAGTCGGTTCATCAGGGCCAACCAGACGCGATTCACCAGAAGCTGCTTTTGCTTTTTCACGAAATCTTGGGAAAAGTAGGTTTAATCTCTTGGTTGTCCCTCGCTTTTTGTTAGATGACCATTGTGGCAGCCAACAGAGGTTGTGTTTTTTTCAGAGGATCACGTTCTGCTGTTTGCGAGGCCGGACTAACATAAAAGCGCAGTTGTTTTCCAGCTGGGTGGAGGCGTGCTACGTAACTGGTAAATGGGAGGCGCAAGTGCAATAAAAGATCTTCACTAATTGAGTGAAGCTCAGGAGCAGCTTGGGTGCAGATATTGCGGAGGGTTTGCTGAATCCTCCCCTTCTCTGTTCTCCTGTAATTGCTGTTAGCCTAATCTGTCTCCGCGGCTCCTTGTCTGTGGGAAAAAAAACAAACAAACAACCAAAAAAGCAGAGCTGAGCAATCATCTGGCACAAGGCTTGGCATTTAGCAGTCTCCACGACGATGAACAAATGAAAACTGAATGGCTAGGCTGGGAGATGAATGGAGAAGATGAAAAGGGATGGATGGGAGGGTGCAGAGGCATCAGTGCTACAGGTGTCCTGGGAAGCAAAGACAGATGCCAGCTTCAGACTTTGGCACCCGCAAGCTGCTGATGTTCCAGCAGAAGATGGGCCGGTGTCATAATAAAATAGACGGCTGGAAGGTTGCGTGATGGTAATTGCAACAGACAAGGCCTCTTCCTTCATCAGCAGCCAGTGAGAGCATCCAGCCTGGAAGAGTTCACTTTCACAGCTGTGTCATGACAAAAGCCGGAGCTACAGAAAGATGGAGAGCCATGCTGCATTTTTCTGAGGTCAGTTGATTCGTAATTGTTTTGTTTTTGCATACTTAGCCTGTCTATCCTAATACATCCAGTCCAATTACCATCTTTATTAATTTAGCCTCTTAGTTTCCTTATAACCAGTTAAATTAGATTCCGGGTCAGAGAATCTACTCCAAAACCAGTCACATCCAGCCTAGCGTAGGTGCAGCCAGCTTTCTGTGTGTGTGTTTCCTCCAGGCACAGTGAAAAGACTTCTTTTTCTTAGATTTCCTCTTGAATTGCGAACACATACTGTAGATAGTGCCTTTCTTCTCAAACCGCTGCTTATTGCTGTTTATTTCTATTTCAAAACAACCGCGCTATATTCTGCTAACGTATCACAGCAGGCGTATCATCGGCCGTCCCAGCTGTTCTCCTTTGGAACAGGAACTCTGATGGCAAAGTGATGCTCACAGAAGCAGCGTCCTTCCTGCGCACGTTTGGATTATAGATTGGTCTTTTAATAAGCAATGACAGCATGGTTGTCAGAGCAGATTAGCGGTGTAATCTTTGATGTCTGCCTCCATAATGCTTTTTACTGTACATCACTCAGGAGCAATAAAGAGCTCCAGATCAGTGCGGCTGCAGCTGCCGTTTCCACCATATTGGTCTTCACTGAGTGGCTTTATTGAGTTCACTTCCATCCCATCGCCATCTGGATTTGTTTTGGTGATTTTGGTTTGGAGATCGATGGTTTCGAACGGATGAATATAGAATAGGTTGTTTGACAGCTGGCCTCCCAAGGCTGCATGGAAGCGTCAGGCTGACATTGACTCCTTCTCCGCAAGACCAGCGTCTGTTCCTGTCAGATTTTGACCCCTTTGTTCTCTTCTAACGGGCTGTTGGCATGCAAACAATCATCCCTCCCATCCCTGGCTGATTTCCCAGCCTCGTTACGGCTCGACGGAGGTGAGGCAGCGAAAGCGGTGATGGAAGATGAGCTGCAACAAGTGCAGACTGGTAATTACGAGACACGGGCAGCGTTCGAGCCTGGACATAACTCTTCAGAGTCCACACTGTGTGACTTCTCAGCTTATATTTAGACCATCGGTGGGAAGCGCCTCTTTATGTGAGCAGCTCTCAGTGGGAGCCATTGTGTCAGGATTGGCAGCAGGGATTTAGAGACTGAGGGCTTTTGAAATGTTATTTGTTCATTCATTTATTTATTTATATCCATGTCAGTCTAAGGCTTACATCTCATAACCCAGTTTTGAACCTATTCTTTTTACATGCTTGCTATGAAAAGAGATATGAAACAAACTTCATATTCTAACAAGATTTGGGGAGTGAGACAAAACATCATCATCGGTGACAAAATGTTGAATTTTTCTGCAGATCCTAATTGAAAACCACTCCTAGGCCTGTCTCAGACGTGCTGTTTTCAGCTGAAGCGGCCTTCCAGGCCAGGACTGCTGGAGGTCTAATTTGTCTGCTGCTGTGTTTTATAAGAGAAGAGGAGCTTAAATCCTGATCTTGAAAAAAGCTCTGCAGACCTGCTGTGACATCATCAAGCTAGAAAAAAAAGAGTGTTGAACTGCTTTCAGTTAGCTTTTATAGCCCAGCTGGTGTGAGGTTGTATGGTGGTCATCAGTGGGCAGACAAGGGTGGCCTGATGAAAGACACACACACGCACTAAAATCCTCACACGTGCCCGCTTAAATATAGCACACAGAGGTGTGTGTAGAATCACCTCCATCATGGTCATTTGATGAAATTCAAGTGTGTCACCCTCGCAGCTCTTATCCCAATTAGAAACCATGAACACAAAGAGGGGGAAATTATCAAAAGCACCACTGGAAGTACAATTTATGGTGGGAGTGATGGAGGAGGGGGCTCTTTCCTTGCTGCTCTTTGAAAAGTGAATGTTAATGGAACTTTGAAAGCAAAGGTTAAAACAGTGATTAGAATTCAGCCCACAGTTCCTCTAATTTATTCCCAAAGTGATGCCCATTTATGGATCTGCTCCATATTGAGGAGGCGGCGGGATTTCCATCACGTAATGTCACGTCATTCAGCAGCACGTCCAAACGGAGACATTTGGCTGTCTTTGCATCGCAGGTCGGGTGTGACATGTTCACAACCTGACTGGAACCTGGGAGTAAATCTAGAACCTTTAATGGTTAAAAAGTGGCCCCACCCCCCTCTGCATAACTGCTGAGATATTCTTGCTCTCCTTCACAGCAGCTTTGTATTCCTACCATTTTCCCTGGTGTTTGTTTGGTTTTGGGCTGATTGCATTCATTATTTCCTGTCAGTGGGAAGATTTTGCGTTGCGGTCTCATCTGCTTTGCTTTGTTTATCCGTAATAAACAGCAACGTAGGGCAAATTACAGGAGTCAGTTTGTGACTTAATGGATTATAAGGGTTTACGCTCCAATAAATATGCTTAGTTTTTGCTCTTACCGGAGTCTTTGTTACTGTCCCCGCGGTGTACTGTGTGGCCTGCTAGCTGCACAGCTGCGTCGGGAATCAGCGGATGAAGCCAGGTCTCTGATATTATGAGAACACAACGGTCCCGAATGTAACGGTTTCCGTTGAGGAGTAGTTCCAATTTGTCCATTTTGTGGATCAGGGATCTTGCGTTGGTGAGGGACATTCTTGGTAGGGGAGGTTTGTACGGGTTCTTCCTCAGCCTTGCTAGTAAGCCGGAGCGGCATCCTCGCTTTTGCTTCCTCTCCCTTCTCCGTCTTCTCCACCTGCTGGATCCGACAACAGTCCAGGGCGATCCTGGGTGTCTTGCTATCTCGTCTGGGATGTTATACGAGCGGTCGGAGTCGTTTGTGACTGGAGATTTGAGAAGGAAACCAAGGTCCAGTAATTCCTGCCGGCTGTAGCGGAGGTCTGAGCATGTAACAGCGAAAATCAAATACAAAAAACACAAACAAAACAACAAGCAAAGCACCAAGAAAGAAAAGCCTTGAGCTACGTCTGTGCACGCTGCCATAATTACTGGTCTTATAACAGTACACTCATAGATAAACACTGCTCCCCAGACCTAGAATACATCTCAGTTAAATGCCGTCCATTTTTCCTCCCCAGAGAGCTGACAGTGGTGATAATCACAGCTGTTTATGTTCCACCATCTGCTAACGTTAGCACAGCCCTTGCCATACTGCCAAATGCCATCAACACACAGCAGAGGGCTCACCCCAGTGGTGTCCACATCATGGCTGGGGATTTTAACCAGGCCAATCTAAAATCTGTCCTGCCTGGTCTTCATCAGCATTCAAGTGTCCCACTAGAGAGGAAAACACCCTTGACCATGTCTCAGTCCATCACCACATGGCCCGAGCACGCACTTTCCCAGCTTCAGGACTGCTTCTCAAACACGAAGTGGGATGTTTTTGAACACCACCACCTGGCTGCTCATACGGAGGCTGTGCTTTCCTACATCAAGTTCTGCGTGGGAAATGTCACAGTGGAAAAACGTATTACAGGTGTTTCCCAACCAGAAGCCCTGGATGAACAGCCAAGTCCTCAAGCTCCTAAAGGCCCACGGTGCTGCCTTCAGGTCAGGGGACAGAGCCCGATATGAAGAGAGAGATCAAAAAGGCAAAGGCGGACTATAAAAGGAAACTGGAGGACCACCTGTCTGAAAACAACCCACGGCAGGTGTGGCAGGACATACAACAGATAACAAACTTCAGAGAACACCACGCCACAAACACTGCCTCCTGGCAGAGGAGCTGAACAGCTTCTTTGCCTGCTTGGAGGTGAAAAATCAGCCCACAACCTCTCCACCTCACCCCCCTCCAGCCCCCAACCCCCTGCCACTATCTGTACAGGAGCAAGAGGTTAGACGAGTGCTTAGGGGGATAAATCCCAGGAAAGCAACTAGACCGGATGGGATACCTGGGAAGGTACTCAAAGCCAGTGCCAACCAGCTCTCATAAGTAACTAAAAATTGAGAATAAACCTGTTTTATCTGCACAATCAAAAACTTTGTTTACAACATGTCAAACATGAGAAAGTAAGAGTCGTTCTGCTCAAATAGATATGAAGTTGTTTTCCAGCCTGCAGGAGTCCAGAGACCTGCCGGATGTCAACTTCTGGTGTGTACGTAAGCTCGACTCCTGCTTGGTTTTACTGCCTTTCGCACGAAAACACTTGTCAGCCTGATGCACTTTGCAGCCCTGGAAAATGCTAAGACATCTCGTGGCGCACATGTCTCTCATGCTGATTAATGGCGGGAGGTGGAGGACCCATGTTGCTGCTTTGATGAGGCAATTTGTAGAGTTCTGCAAGAAAACAATGGCAGTTCATTTTATTGCAATGTGTCTCCTGGGATGCATCAGCACGGCGGCTTCATTCCACAGTGAGGAGTTTAGGCCGGTGATAAATCAAAAGACTCTGCTGTACCGGGGATTGGCGCCAGTGCTGCTCGTTCTTTAATGGCACACGTGTTGTTTGTGGCTCCATTCAGATGCAGAGTTTGAAGTCTGCGTCTTCTTTTACTCTGTTATAAATACAAAGTCTGAGGCTGGTAACGCTGCTGCTTCTTATATCCCCCTGCGGGTGTGCAGAAAGCCAGCTGTGGATCATTTTATCATTGTGTTCTAAACATCACAAAAGTGCAGCGACGCCTCTGGGCTGCATCCCCAGCAGCGGAGGCATGCAGCTTGGCACGTCAGCAGCAAAGCATGAATAGGCCACATTGATGTGGATTTTTGCTCTTTGTCAGCCTCAGAGCCGGGTTCATCTGGGGCTGCGGGTTAGCGCTTTTCAAACTCTTGGAAATCTGGCTGTTGTTTTCATTTTTAGCAGTCACATGGCGCAAAACTAAAGTGACAGTTAATCAAATTTAGTCACAAGTAGAAAAGCTAGATAAATGCGTGTAAATCTCTTATCCTCGTTCATTATTTCCTTTAGTAAGTTGGCACACTGCGTCCATCAGGTGGGGTTTTACTGTTAGTGTCATTACAGTCATCATTATTTAGCTGCTAATGAGAGCAGCGGGACCCTTGGCGCACCTCTGTGTCACAGACGCCTATTTCTAAAGTGCTGCTTCGCAATATTGAATCACCTGCTCCAAAGTCAACGTGTGTGCTGCTAGACGTTGGCTGGAGGGACACAAGCGTCCGCCTTAATGGATCAAGGAGATCATGATTATGAAGAGCAGATTTTTAGTCTTTATTACCTACAGTTAAGCTACATTGAATTGTTGCAAAGAAATAACAGGTGAAATGCTAATTAGCCGGTCAATATCCCAGTAATGTGTGTCACTCTTTAGTTCCAAGGTGTCGCCAGCGTGCCTGGGGCTGCTGTGGCGGTGTTTGCGTAGCTTTGCGTGTTCATTTTCCAAATCGGCAGTCGCTGACAGGTTCATAGGACACAGGACAGCATAGGATATATGTGCAGCACATATAGTATAGCTCCGCAAGCTTGCCGAGCGCTGACTATAGTCGACTGCTTTCCAGAGGAGTAAAATCAAGGAAAGTGGTCTAGTAACTGTGACGTTTCACAGCGGTGTGTCGGGCTCAGGCCTGGATTCTGGACAATGTCTGGAGAAATAACCCAGCATTTTTTTGGCCATAGGAAACCCACAAGCATGAGGAGAACTTCACAAAAGCTACACATCTAGGCTTCTTTTCCCAGCTGCTGAGTTGGGAAGTCTTCAGAGAAGTTAACATTTGCCTGAAAACCCAGGAACAGCCTCGAGCAAATCAGTGATTATTTTATCTCTGCATTAAAGGATACAGCTGTGATTACATTTAATACAACTGTAGGTTTTACAGAGACCACCAAAGGCTCATTTATGGAAAGCAGTCCCTTTGAAATATTGTATGAAAAAAAGCACATGAAAAGATGGTGGGGGGGTTCAATTTCAAAAATGTATTTTAAAAATGGGACTGAAAGCTTGACAATCACATGTAATCACTGTGCTTTTAGCAGCCTTTCAGTAAGACCTGGCTGTTATGGGGTGGCTGTATTGTTCCCTACAAAGCTACTGGTTGAAAAATCTATACAATCTATAAGAAAGATGAGTTTTGAAATCAAAAGTAGGGTTAGGGCTAGGGCAAAACCCAGTAGGGAATACTCTGTTTTGCGCGCTGCTTGTCTTTGGTGGCTCTGTGCATAAATGAATGCAGATCGCTGGGTGAAATCAGCAGACGTAAGAAGGAATAGCTCAGCGCTAGAAGATGGCGCTAATCAGTCCCCTCAGTTGGTGTACTGTGCATACAGAACCAGCTCAGGCACAAAAACAGCCACCCAAACATCACTCTGAAGATTTCCTTTCACGCTCGCTTCCCTCTTTGTGTTCCCTGTCCACAGATTCCAGGAGGACACACAGTGCAGGTTATTACACAGTACAAACACTGGATATTGTTCAGCATGTTGACATTGTTGGCCTGCTGTTTTCCCCGACATTCACTGTGTAATCGCTTGTTTTAGGAAACGAAAGGTAAACTGATTTCCGGGTGTATTTCCTGCAAACTGAATCCTGTCGGTGCTAAAAAGAATGTAAGCAATGACAAACATTTGGAGAGTATGGGCAGTAACGACACACACACTCTGTGTGCAACTGGACTGTAAAGTTTCCTTGAAGACGTTTCGCCCTCTCTCCAGAGAGCTTCTTCACTTCTGAACTTGCTGGGGGCAAAGCTTGAAAATATA
This sequence comes from Pao palembangensis, assembly GCA_015343265.1. Taxonomy (NCBI): domain Eukaryota; kingdom Metazoa; phylum Chordata; class Actinopteri; order Tetraodontiformes; family Tetraodontidae; genus Pao; species Pao palembangensis. Next base: position 3,378,358 of record CM027085.1, on the reverse strand, counting down.
GCCCTTGTGGACCATCATGACCCGGGTGGTCACCTGAGAGTCGTCGGCAGGGTCGTTCACCTAGTTTCAGTTTGGGTGCTTCCCCTTTGTCTGTTGGGTCACATGGTAACGAGTCACCAGGTCTCGTCAAACGGTGTGAACGTTTGGACTGTTGATGAAGAGGGTGGAGGACTGCATTGTCCGTGGGCGATAGAAAGTGCCTTACTCCACCACCTCTGTTTAAAGTTCAAGTTTTTTTTCAACTTGACGTGTTTAGAACTGAAGAAGCCTTCTGGAGAGAGGGAGAAACCTTACAGTCCAGTTGATCCTAGTAGATCATAGATTCTCACTCATCCAGGTCATAGTGACAACTAGTAGTGAATCTACACAGGCAACACACACACACACACAATGATTCTGGGATAGCTGAGTTTTACAAGCAGGCACCTTTAACTGGTGATGCAGTGAATTAGAGGTGAAATAAAACATCTTTCAGCACATTCCTTAAAAAGAATATGTGTCATTCATAATTTTCACAGAAAGAAGACTGGTTTAAAAGCCACTTCAGTGCCCAAAGTTAAATCCTAGTCATCTTCAAAATGTCACAGTTTGCCACTCCTGGCTGCGTGGAAGGCCCGAGTGTTGACAGGCGGCTGCAGAGCGGTCTTTTGTTCCATAAAAGAACACTTCATTTTCACCCGGATTTGATTTCACTCGGTTGGGCTCAGTCCGCTGTTGAGTGTTATGAGTCGTGAAGAATCCTTCTGTTGAAACTATGAGCACCGTTGTCTGCACAGCTGGAAGTGTTTGTCTGTTGGGAAAATTGGGAAAAAAAAAAGAGCCAAATATTTGAGTGTGTTTCACAAAGTTTAGCTTTAAGTAATCAAGGCTGCTCTTGAGTTGAGAGCTGGAGCACATGCAGCGGCCAAGTACCGGTACTCTCTTTTTAAAATCATCTGCACATTCCAACTCCTTGTTGCCGATTCCTCCTTTTCAGAAGCTTTAGCTGCAATAAACAGACTCTTAGCTTGGAGGCCTGGCTCAGCTCGACCTTAGGGGGAAATTTACATGCAAACCCACCTGTTACTTTTTTGCATACTTATTTGCACATGACAAACAGTAAAATAACCTCCACCTTTTGGTGCAGACAGTAAAACAGGTTAACAAACATCGCTACATTTTTTATTTTTCAGTTGCCTTTTTTGCAGGTTTTTGAAAAGAACAGAACTCGGCGTGAGTTTGCTAAGATCTGAAGAAACATGAATTTCGCAAAAATCCGAACGTTTTTCAGAAAAGAGAATCCATTCAAAGTCGTCTCCACGCCGACCTCAAGGGTTTCTGTTTAAATAAAAAAGAAGCAGATTATTTGCGAGTGCAAATTTCAAAGTTGCTTGCCGGGAGTGATAGTAACACCAGAACCTCAGTAGAAGATGGTTAGTTTGGATTGTTTTTCAACACAAATATGCAGTAGTAGTAGTAGTAGTAGTAGTAGTACAGCAGTAGTAGCCAGTAGGGTGAATAAACCAAACAAACCAGCTGGACTTTTTGTCTCTAAAGCCTGCGTCATGTCCATGTATTTGCTGGTTTCACTGGGAAGGATGGGACTAATTACCGATATTGTTGGTGAGACTGATTGGTACTTGTCTTTACTTTAATAGCGGCTTAGTACCAACAAATGAGAACTGCTTTAAACACATGAGACCATTGTGACTCCTCCTAGAGAGACTGTGAGAACAGACTATCACATTTGGAGTTTGACATTTTTGTTTCTCAGACGTGTGTCACAGCAAAAGGTCACGCTGGAAAAGCTGTCTGATGGATCCAGCGGCTCCTCTCATCACCAGCCTGTTTGCCAGGCAGCAAGTGGAAAATGAACACAACGCAAGGAACTTTTTAGAAAACAATAGCTTGTCATACGTTCTTCTAGACATGTAGACAAACAAACATAATGGATGACTTGAGACGTTCAAAATGACACTTTAAAGGGTGAAGGAGGCCTGGTGATGCACTTTCATTCATTCACACCCATTGTTATCGGCTGTGTACTCCCCAAATCAGCCCAGAGGCAAATCACCCACACTCTCGTGCACTCCTTGTGTTTTGCTCTAGAGTTCATGATTTTTGTCTGTGTGTGTGTGTGTGTGTGTGTGAGAGTGTGTGTCAGTAGTACTCGGCCTATTGTCATCCATCATTCTCATGAACACATATTTAGCTCTCATTGGGGCGTGCATCCACCACCTGGAAGGGGAAATGCCTGGGCGTCACTCTGACATGCTGTGTGCAGCTGACAGCTTCCGGATAATCACCTCACGACTCCCGTGAACATTCCTAATAATGGCTGTCGTCGTGGCTCTACCTGTGGCTGAGCTGCGGCTGCAGGATTTCCTGCTCTCATGTGCCTGTTCTTCATCTTCTGCTCCTTTAATTGACGGCTGTTGTTCTTAATTTGGAATAAGGTTATGAGCCGTGGCCTGCCCGCCTCGCACTGACCCCACCCTCTTGGCTGCTGCCTGCTGCCGGTGCTGTGTGTGGTTGTTGCACTGTGCATGCTCCTGTGTCATTTAGCCACGAGCCGTGTGTACGTTTGAAAGCATCTCCGGGTGGGTTTCATGGTACGTATTCACTCGAGTTCAGCGCTAGGAACCAATTACTGGATGGGTCTAGAAGCCATGGCTGTCTGTGCACACATTCCAGCATGTTCCTCTTCCTCAAGAGGAAGAAATGGCAGGCCAATTACCCTGAGTGATTTTTCTCTTCGGACCCGGGGAGCAATCAGAGCTTTCGTTTTCTTTCTTTTCTGGGGTGCTTTTGATAATATAGTGATGTTGGCACTGTTGTTTTCATCTGCTTCAAGTTCAGATTATCTTGCTGACAGTAACTTTGTTTCGGAGTGCTGGCACATCTGTCCTCCTCCAACCCCTCAACGGCGCCTCCTACATCCACTTGTTTAGATTCTTTCATCACGGAGGGGTTAACGACAGCTGTAATCCTATTGATCCAGAAAACTGATCTCTCCTAATCCCGCACTGTTAAAGTCGGCGAATGATGGCGTGCAGCATGGCGTGCAGCATAGCCTGCAGCGACGGCTTTAAAATGTTGAGCCGACGCCGCGAGGCTGCAGACGGCCTTCCCCTCAAAGCTACTTCAGAAACAGAGAAAGTCCTGGACTTCACACAAGAAAAGAGGCTCCTTTATGAATCCGTTATTCGCTTCCTGCGGATGTTGGTGCATCTCTTCAGAACGCCGTTACAGAAGACCAAAGAGCATTTCACTTGAGCCTCAGGGAATGAGTCAGGCTTCACTCAGCCTCCTCTCTTTCTGCTTCCCACTCCGTTTCTCCCTTTCTCACCTTGCATTGTGAGTTCTCACACTCTGTCTCCCTGGAGTTCTGCTCCTGGGATGCCCTCACACACTTTTCCTTTAAAACTCATCTGGCTCTGCTCCTCACCTGTTAGAGGATCTTACATTTTCTCCCTCTGCTCAAATACAATGTTTTCTTGTTTTTCTTCACACTGTCAGAAACCTGTCAAGGATCCAACATTTCTAACAGATTTAAAACATCCTTTGACGTGCAAGTTATCACCGAGCTTTGTTATTTACAGTCGGGGGCGGTGCCCCGCCACGGCTCGCCCGGGTCAGTTGATATTCAGATCGATGGCGCGGCTGCTGGTCTCAGAGTCAGCAGTTCCGGTCCAAGAGGTACCCTGGCAGCCTCGCTGGTTGAGGGGCCAGTGGAGGCGACATCAGCAGCTTTGAGATGACACCGCTCTGGCAGCTCCTGCCTCCTACACACCGCCACGCTCATCGACCGTCACACACAGCTAGAGGGAGTGATACAGGACTAATAATGATAGCCCAACAGATAAATATGGCTATAAATATGGCTGTGTTTTTTGTTTTTTAATGTTTTGAGGCTAAGCAGGTTGACTATATTCAGGTTTGCATACCTCACACTGTATTATTATTCCTTTTTCTAAAATATATATAATTTCCTAACATCTCTTTAGCACTAGCTTATTTACAGTAAGGTTGTAGCTGAAATCTGGTAACAGAATATATTTATTTGTGTCAGTAAATGAACTTCAGCTCGATCCTGCAGCAAGTTCGATTAATCCCAGCCTTTCCCATTTGTTACTTGTTTTACTGAAAATGTAGAAAGACTTTATTTTAAGGATGATAGTGCGCTCATTCAGCTTATGTGCACCTCGTGTAAAAGCTAATTGAATGTGCATCTTACTGTCAGCTTAGCACATTATTTCTGCAACATTCACCTGTCGAGAGGAAAAGCAATTCAGGCTCATTAATGCTTGTGAGAGGCGTGACACGAATTTAAACCCTTTTATTACTTTGCTGAAGGAGGAGCGATAACTTTGGGAAAGGTGCAACCAATCTCTCGAGCAGAACGCAAGCTGTTGTCGCTGCTCCGAGGGTTCCTAAGGCAACCATTGTTCGGCAAGGTGTGAGTCACGTCTGCAAGCCTTTAGCGAGCAGATTAAGCATCTGTGAAGTCATCTCAGATCACCTGCAAGAATGTAACCCATCTTGTTTTTTTGTTTTTTTTTTTAAATTGCACAAATCAGCATTTTGGATATTTTATTTATGACATTGTTAATTACAATTGGAGGAACAAGAACACCTCCACAAGAGCCGTAGCTAATGCTCAAAATAAATACTGCTAAATTTATGGTGTTAATTTACAATAGTTTCAGTGCAAAGTTATCCTCCAGCAGCTGAATTATTAACCATTATAGTTCTGTGTGGATACACAAGTCCCAGATAATAACAAGCACCGTGCACCAATTGCTAGTCAAAGGAGATTTGTTGGGTTTTGCAGTTTCTAGAACTACTGGGACTAGTTTCACAGCTTCATCTGCTGAGTCAATAGTGAGAGGTTCTTTCTTTTTTCTTGGGTGTTTATTTTTTCTTGACATAACCAGCTCTCAAACTTTAAAGAGGCAGTTCTTGTTTTAACAAAAAGGGAAAAAAAATGCAGTGGGCCATTGTGCCCATCTAAACTACATTTCCAAGGCGCCTGTCTGGGAAGGCGTTCCGCTGCATGATTTTTTGTGACTCCCTGTCAAGTGACACATTGTGTGCCAGTTTCACGTCTCATTCAGAACATTTTTGTCCTTGCTTGCATCATTAACCTCCACCGTTTCGCCCTGCGGCAACAAGGGATCCAATCAACTTGCGTGCTTTGTCAGCCCCCACCGTCTCCTTTTGCGTGAGACTGTGACACAAAGAAATTAACGCCCTGCGTATTCATCACAATTACTAGCGAGGAGACTACAAATTTAATTGAATATGTAATAGCACCAGGGATTGAAGTCAGACTCGGCTCATTGCGCTGCTGAAGCATGGGCCGGCTGCTGGATCTCACGGCTGGAAGATAACAAATTCTTGGCTGCAGAGAAGACACAAAACCCACAGCGAGAGCTGTTCTCCCTCTGTGAAATATCGCTTTACGATCCAGGAGTGATGATAAACAGGGCGGTCATAGTGCATGACTATTAACAAGATTAAATCAAAGAGTGACACGCCTCCCACGGGTGTGAATGGATTGGTCATGTCAGCGCCAACAGCTCGATAGATAAACAAAAAAGGGCAGAAATGATGAATTTGTACTGAACTTTTAATGAGTAAGCCAGGTCAGTCTGAGTGTAGCACCTTGTTGCCACCACTCATACATTATACCTTCTGAATTAGCTGTTAAGAGTGAGGAATGAAGCTTCAGTGCCCACTAATGAACAGAAAAAAGGCATCTCTGATTCACTGGAGGCCCTGGAGAGAGATGGTGGCGGCTGCTTGGCTGAGGCCTGCCTTTGGGTGGCGGCGGCGGCGGCGGCCATCACCGATGAAAGAGCCAGGAGACAGTCGGGAACTACGAGGGACCAGAGCGGACAGACAGAGTCTTCTGAACTTTTGACAGCTCCTCGGCAGAAGGAGGATGATGGCAGGAAGAAAGGAGGCGGAGCAGAGGCGCCCAAGTGAGATCAAAGGTGCACGCATCAAGGGCTTGTCTGCTTTTTTTTTCCCCCCCCCTTTGACAGGGCAGAGAGGTGGGGAACAGAGGGGGGAACACTCAATGGCAGCGACAACTGCATGCTGAGGCTGCGGAGGACATCTTTAACGAACAGCGCCAGCCTGTCGCAGCGCCACTGCATCACTTATCTTCAACGCACGCTCGATGCATCCCTCATGTTACACGAACAGTCAGAGCACACTTAGCACAACATAATTTATTCATTTATTCCATGCAATTGTCCAGTAATGATGTTTTAGAGTTACAGCACATTAAACCCACAATGGAAATTAAAGAATAGCTGGTCTGGAGTTGCATCCATTTTGGGGCGTGGTTGCATCTATTAATGTGTCAGAATGGAAGTGGAGGAAGATTGTGAGAGTGCAAACATAACAACATAAATATCAAATGATTTCATTTAGCACAAATCAGTGTTAGCTCGGTAAAGCTCCACAAATCTTAGGAGGCTTAACTTTAATCTTTCATTTTCAGGCTGCTAATTCTGCAGCCTACGGTTTGCCACTTTAAAGAACTACAGCAGCAAATGTGGGGATAGTTTTCCACCTGAAATGATCCATGACTATGATATAAAAGAAAACCTCACCAAAGCGTTTGCTAGCACGTGTCATGAACACTAATTTGTTCTTGGTGTGCTTGAAGGCTACGACGGAACGCGTGGTTATTACCTCCACCGCCGGAGGGTCTTTTTGCAGCGTTAATCTGTCTGATTGGTTGACTTCTAGCAAAATAACTAAAAGTTATGAACAGATTTTAATGAAATTTTCATGAAATGTTTATGTGAATGTTAATAGGACACGAAACAGATGATTAAACTTTGGTGATCTCCCAGGCTTTTTTTTTGGGGTTTAAGTCCCAGTATGAGCCGCTGGTGTGTGGTGTGATAATGGTCTGCCTGCCCTGTGGTCGTACTAATACATGACATCATTTGAATCCTTTGTATTCAGTTATAGCAGTCTAATTTTCTTGCACGTTCCACAGCTCAGGTACCTCATTTGTTTGTGCATTGACGTGTCGCGCTCGGTCAGGCTCTGCCGATCCCCCTTTGTCTGGACCAAAGGAAACAGCATCTCTGACAGCGACGCGCAGCCATCAGAATCCTACCCAAGGGCCCCAAGTTCTTCTGTCCAAATCAATGCATTTTTTTCTGTATTTTTCCCAGAGAGGGAGCGTCAGTCAGACCTGATCCTGCTCAACGTCGGGGTGTGTAGCACACGCGGCGATGCTGCACTAAAATGCCCCGAGAGCATCTCACTCATTTCAAATGACGGTGATGAACCGAGAGGTTACAGAGACAAATGAGCAAGATATGACCCATTTCTCCCTCCTGAGAGCAGCTGCTCTCCCAGCTCTGAGCTCAGGAGGAGGAAGAAGGCGAACAAAAAGAGGACGTGTTGTGGTTGGACACACTGCAGCTACTATTCTTCGTTTATTATGCACTTGGCAGGTTGAGGAAGGAGCGTTGTGTTTGCTGTCCCTGTGATGAGCACATTTTCTGCCAGTAGCATAGATGGATGTTAAGCAGGAATTCATCAGATATTGTCTCTTCTGTAAATTCCTGTTCCGTAATTGGAATGGGCAAGGAATCTGAAAGAAGAAGAGAAAAACATTCTGCCAATCCTGGGCTGCTTAAACAGGGTTACAGGAGACATTTGAATGGGGGAAAAAAAAAAAAAAACTAGACTAACACTGTTAATCAAAAAGTTCACGGTCCTGCACATTTTAATGGTGCTTAATGGAACATTAAGTGATATTGTAGAAGCTTTTCATCTGTTAGACTTCCTTTTTATTCATCGCCACAATAACAAGTAGCTGGCGTTTGCCTTAACTGCATGGAAAACTGAGTCTTTGAGGACCTATCAGACAGAAACTTGGATGGTTATGGGCCCCTAATTAGGGATTTCATGAGGAACTGAGCGCTGAAAAGGTTACCCACTTAAAACTACCTATGAGATATGCACAGAAACACGTGTACCGTGTGCTGTCTGCTCCAGGTGTGTAATTAGTCTCGTCAAGTCCTAGGTCATTTTACATCAACATTCATCAGATCTGGCTAATTTTCATTGGAATAAAATGTCAGAAGCATTTCCTGATGTATAATTTGTGAGGGAATCATCTTGAAGTGCCTTGTAAGGTGATGAAAGGTCATAGCAGGAAATGTAGTTTCTCTTTCCCATTGTTGGTGTGAAGGACAAAATAAAGACTAAGCTATTTACTTCCACACAGATAGAGGGCGCTCATGCATTTTTGGAGGCCTTGCATCAGAGTTGAGTTTCTCCACTGAAATAAATCCTCAGCATTGACCTTGCAACAAAAATGATGTGTAATTCTGTGATCGAGAATGTAATTTTGATGCAACAGTCAGGGAGCGATGGATCCCTCCCACCTTACAACTCTCAACCTGCCGTCGTTCAAGTCTTCCCTGCTCTTCCAGACTGAGAGTTAGGCTCTTATTCTCCTGAAACACACCAGAACCACTCAGCATCGTAGATATCACTCCAAACAACAATACCGTGTTAATTGGATGCTGGGATGAATGAAAGTTGTGACAGACGTGACAGTTATCCGTCACGATAGAGAAAAGAGGTCCGTGGAAATCAGTCGCTTTCTCTACTGCGGGAAAGTCATCTCGTTTAAGCTCTATTTCATTCTGTTGCTTCATTTCCTCTTTGAACGGCTGCAGGTTATAGCTGTGAATGATGTCTGCTATAATCACCGTGTCTCCGTTTTAGATGGACAGAAATTTGACTGGCAAATCAGAAAGGTCAGAGAGAAACCGCAGCAGAGCAGCGGACGCAGCGAAAGCCTTTGTCTTTCAGGAAAACTCCACTCTAATGAGTCTGGTGCACGGCGACCTGGAATTATGAGACTCTGATGCAATTTACGCTTGGAGCCAACAGAAGTAAATGTGCAGTATTTTTTACAGCCACCTTCAAATAGGGGATGAAAGCCAAATTACAGCAGGTGGATGGAGAAATGAACAGATGTTTAGCATCAAAAATGATTCTTTCTTTGTTTAGAGAGCAGATTTTACACTTTACTTGTGATATTAGTCTTTACTTTTTGAATTCCTTCATAATCCAATTAGATTATGAAGGAAACATTCAAGGTCACATTCCATAATTCTCAAAAGGCGACATGATATGATGGTGTGAGAGAAAAATAAAACCCTACATTATAATGATAATGTTTCCAATTACTTTATCCAGATATTCTCTTTATCATAAATTCAGGACCGAAACAATAAGGTAATTAAGTAGAAGTATTACTCTAATAGTCATTACCTCCTAAATTCTTATTCAAAAACTGCTTTATTGGGCTCTTAGGGTGATTTCTCGAGCTGGGCACTGATGGATAACCAACGCGAGGAGTGCTCTGGTGGCAGGAAGCAAGCTCATCATAATCTCAGGGAAAGAGAGTCAGGTTCCCTTTCCGTCCGGGAGAGAGATACAAAGTCTAATGATTGCTGGCAGCACAAACCAAAGTTGGATTTGCTCTCCCTGTATTATATCTCATTGTTGAATAATTAAGACCCATTCTAATTTCTTGGCCTCCCACCGTAATGATGGCAATAATTCATATTATGCTAATTAGCACGGTGACAGCGGTGGGTGGCCTAATGCATTCCAAATGCAATGGGTTTTTATTTACTGGTGAAAAGACTCATGTTATCATGTAAATGTGTGAGGAAGTGTCTGAAATAGCTTCAGCATCGAGGAAGAATTATGCCAAGGCCATTAAAACATGTTTGTGCTAATGAGTAATTCTCTGTATTCCTACAAGCTGATTGGTCCCCAGCTGCCTCCTTCCTCTGGCTGCGTGCGTGCGTGCAGCGTGATACTGATCCTTCAGAAGCCTTTTTGGCATGTGGGCAGCTTGTTAATGGAGGGCTGTGATTACTCCGCTGAGCTGTCAGCTTGACGCGTCTCCCCGGCAGTCAGGTAGCTGACTCCTCGCCACTGCTGAGACGTGCCACTCAAAATGGGGGCCAGGAAAGTTCTTCCCAATTACCTGGCGCGCGCTGCGCTCTGTCTGTTAGCGAGAGGTGACAGGGCTCAGTCCTGACCTGATGCGATGCTGCTGCTGCCGTCTGTCTGTCTGTCTCAACCTGCGCGAAAGTCACATCGTAATGGCCGGTCTGTTTGTTTTCTCTTTCCAGCTGGGTTCTATGGCGAGGGAAAGGTAACGCCAGGTGCTTTTTGCACTTTATTACAGTAGTTACCCAGAGACTTTAGCCATTGGGCGTTTGGATTAAGGTCAGTATACCTCAATAACTGGCAGACCCCAAGCACAGATATATGATCCAATAAGTAAATATCCCACTTTAGAATTGCCCCAGTCCAAAGTGAGAGCACCAAAACTTTAAAGTACCCAAACTCATAATGCAGTGTCAGGGTGTTCTAGTGCTTTGCTGACACTCCCTGCTAAAATATTAAATCCACTGATGAATAATATATGTTCAAAAACGTATTAATTTCTCATGTAATACTCACCACGGCCCACACACACTTTTGGACATCTCCATCTTAGCGCTAATCCTCACAGGGTGTTTTAAACGGCTCTAAACAGGATCAGTGAAAGAAACACGATTAACTCGAATGAATGCATTTAGCTCCAGGACCTGCTAAAGGAAGTCCTGTCGCATCCTAAATTTACAACATAAGGTGCAGGAGACAACACGGCGACCTTCTCAGTACTCCCATCCCGTTAGACGCTTCCGCACACACACACTTTCCTTTGACGTGATGTAAGTAGGTGTGTGTTCAATGACAACCTCTGAGGTGAATAAAATAAATAAAAAAACCTAAGAAGCTTCAGGAACCAGATGCGTGCGGGCGCAGCAGCTGCCGTGGATGTTTATTAATCAACCAAAAAACTCAATTTGATGGCTGACGATTTAATTTGACCTTTTTCTGGGTGTAAGTGGGTCTTGAATGATAAGGTCTTATAAAAGAGCGCACATCAATAGCTCCCCCCGTCTCAGCCCGTTTGTTGCGGTAGTGTGGAGATAACAGCTGCAGCATACTGATGAGCCACTGGCTGATTTCTGCAAGAGTCCCCTCCTGGTCTGTGTCAGGAGTAATTCCATCCAAACACAGCCTTTCTGTGTGTATGTAATATTCTGTATATGCATCTGTGACTTATTATTTACATTTCTCACAGAATGAGCTCAACTTTGTACTGAATTAAAAAAAAGAGTACAGCCTCTGGAAAGATGTTTATTGCATTTGAAATGTAAAATTGCATTTTACATAAGTTGCTTCTTCCTTTTCTAATAACCTTTTTCTTTTTTTTTTTTTTGCAGAGGTAAGAAGTAAAGGAACTCATATCGCCTCAGAGGAGAGCCAGCTGTGTCAGGTATATTATGCTACACTGACCTCAGCTTCATGTCTGTTTCTCAAATAGCTGCCCAGTCATGGATGTGGTTTATTAGTGGATTTCTAAGTGGGCTCTCCTGCTAGGCCGACACACTGGCCCTGCATTGCACATGACTTTCTCTGCTTAATAAAAGAGGAATTGACACAGAATCCTTGAATATCTTAGCGTTCCTGCCTCTGAGGTGCCTGCTTCGCTGCTGCTGCTGCTGCTGTTTAATGAAGCTGAGGTCTTATCACCCTTGCATGTGTCTTCTGGGTTGCCTTTGTCATCAAAGGGAATTACTAAGTTAATAATTGAAGAGAAAATGCGGTGCATCCTGGTGGTTTATTCTAGTTCCTTTACAAGAGTCTAGGACACCCGGCAAACACGCAGCTCATCGGATACGGCGTCAGTTAACGCTACTTTGTGTTTTATTTTCTGGCCTAATTATAACGCATCTAATGCAATTCGGTTATGGTTCCTGATGCGCCACTGTGAGTCTAGTCTACAATAGAAACATTGGATCAGGTTCCGGATGAAAAAAAAATATCCCCAGTTTGAGTCAAATGCATACAGTTTAATGTAACATATTAATTTTCTTGCCAGGTAAATGACCTCCTAGTCCCCAGCCTTTGCCTGTGATGGCATCACCATGACATCAGCTCGACTCCTCAGGGCCAGATTTAGATGTGCCATGCAGAGTAAGCTGTCGTTTGAAGGTATTCTGAATAATTAAAGGGGCGCTGTGATCCCTTTGACATTTACCTCCATTAGAGGCGGGATGATTTGGGGTATTTCATTCTCCCCACCTTATCCGCATCTTTGACAGGATAGAGAGACATACATATGTCAGATGCTCCATGCAAGCCATGTGCATGTTTCCTCTGCAGCAGGGCCAGGAACAGTGTGAAACCATCATCTCTCACACTCAGTAAATGGGAAAAGAGTCTTCTTTGACCTGCTCTAAGTATAATGTTTTTGCCAGTGCTGAGCGATGGTGAGCACTACTTAACTCCCACTCACCTAATCATTGTTCTGCATACCAAATTTTTACATGAATCATGTAATTATTAATCTGCATACAATTTGCATTATCCTGCCTTGAAGAGAATTTTAACACGATGTCATTTCAATCGCAGGGCTATGCAGCCAGATGTATTGTGTTTTCATCCAGCTGTGTTCCAGAGCAGAGAGGAAAAAAAATCCATGTTCTGCATTTGTCAGTGAGGACACCGTAGGGACTCATTTATTCACTTGCTATAATTGAAATACACAAGATTCTCAGTGAAGGCAGAAGCCCTTTCCAGTGAATGATGGCTATTGTATCCTCCCCGGCTTCAAAGCTGCATCTAATCACAAACTACAAATGTGTGGCTGGTTGGAGCTGCACAAGAGGCAACTGTAAAGCCAACTCAGGTCTGTGTTGTTTTGGCTAAATATGCAGAGAAAACCACTGAAAGTGCTGCGGTGGAGAGGCTTCTTTTATGGACATATGTATAGGCGGTTAGAAGAATATAAATTCTGCTGCACTTTTATCTAATTCTGAAAATTCTATTTTAATTTCATTATCATGCAGATTATGGAACCAGTATAAGTACCAGCAGACAGATTCATCGCTCAGCCAGTCAGAGTGTTGGTCTGTGAGGAGCTAATTGAATCGTGCAGGCCAGCGATGCGACCGCAGCCCTCATTTGCATAGCTTCATCATAATTTATCAAAGGCCCCTCAGTCAGCGCTCAGTCAGTCCATCTACTTCCCAATGAATACATTACACCACTGACTCATACATCTTCCTTTATCTCCTCACACCGAGTCTTCCCCCACGAAACGTCATTGGAAGAAGTGTGAACTGCGGGTGCAGGTCCTTATGTGAGTGAAACAGGGACTGAGTGAGAGTGGGTTGGGCCCCGGCCAGCGGCGGTGAGCTGTTTGACCGCACAGCAAGATATCAGGAAACAACGCTTGATCCTTGATCCTTGATCTGTAAAGACGATTAAAGCGCCCGACCTGCCTCGGCTGGTTGTATCTCGTTAGTTGATTTTGCTGATCAATCACAGCTGAATTATTGTGGGTCATTAGGACCGTAAACCTTAAACACCGGCCTCAGGGGGGAATTTAGGTCGGTTCAGCAGGCGGTAAAGAGGGTGATGAGTGGGAGAGGAATTGTGCATGCATCCTTCAGTGTGTATGAACTCCACTTAACGACTGTCGGTGAAAAAAGTAATTTATCCCCAGAGAGGGAAGAGCGGACCGTATTCTTCTCCTAAAACATCTCTTATTTGGATGCACATTGGCTCCAGAATGGCAGCTGCCGTGCTTATTTTGAATGAGGTCTACTTGACCTGCCGGCAGATTTACAGACAGAAGCACAGATTGGCACTGCCAGGCTGTAGGATCTGCACGTAATAATCCAACTAAAGCCTGAGATCATGGTTGACTCCCTCCGTGACTGGCGTCGCTGGACATCATTCCATTTCAACAGGTCTATTTGTGAACAATCAATAAAGTGAGTCTTTTATAGGCTTTCCAAGCATCACAGCAGTGAAGGGCAATCTCAGAAGATTATCCTGGTCAGATTAAATGAAACTACGGTGGGCTTTCAATCGCCGAGCAGCAATAAACTCTGATTTCAGACAAGACCCTCTCTCCAAGCCAGAGAACCGGAGGAACCAGGACTTATACCTCTTATTTAAAATTGTCTTAAAGTATTGAAATAAGTTCTACACAGGCAGAAAGGTTCTAGAGGACCTGCTACAGTCATGCTTCACACCCCACACCTGTCCCAGACTTCCGGTCGCGTCATCGACGGGGCCAAAGAGTTCATGCAAATGAAGCCTCCATTGAGCTTGTTGAGGATGGAGGTTACTGCCGGGCGGCGACAGCTGTGGCAGCATCAGCTAACCTGCTGGTAACCCCGTGTAACATTCATCTCTTTGGTACTAAAAAAACTCTTTTATTTCAGGGATCCGTGAGCCAGAAGATAATAATGTGTTGACAGTGTTGAAAAGCAGTGTGCAGTGTTCTAACTTGTGTCAGAGCGGCTAATAAAGGTAATGGAATGCATCATTCAGAATTCTCGATTTTCATGCTAGGTCATGATATTCCAGTTTTTAGCAAATATCAATCTTTCAGCAAGAAAACAGAAGACACTTTAAAAAGTGTTCCAAACCATGTTCTTGTCTCTGTGTGTTGGTGTTTGCCACGTGGATCAAAAAGAGCATTCGTTAGAAATTACATTCACAGCACGAGTGCAGAATAATAGAAATATGCTGGTTTTTGCACATTTAAGCCTTGGAAACTCAAAGTGGTCCTCAGCTCAGCTGTATCTGAGATATTTGTGCACAGTGTAGTGTTTAGCCTGGTTTTGTTTGCCAAGTTGTATGGCATAACTAGACCCTGCTGGTCCTCACCGGTTAAACCAACGAGTCGTTTGATAACGTGAAGGTGGCAAGCTGCTTCCTCCGCCGGAACCCTCTAGCAGCTGCGCTTCACCTTGCTGCTAATTTGAAGTTCTGGGCCGGAACACGGTTGCGAGGAGTCCATCAGCAGTCACTCGGCAGCTCAGTGTGCGTTTTTTTTAAACGCATTTTCTTTGTAGCAACATCACTGCTCGGCTCCAGCTCGTACGCAGTTTACGATCGATAAAACAGAAGAGCGTTTGTTGCTGTTGGCCTGAAGACAACAGTGTGTACGTGTTCATGCAGCTCTCGTGCCAGTTGCCTGCGCATGTTCAGATGATGCAGAGGGCAGCTTTGAAGATCTTCTTCTACGCCTCAGTAATTTGCAGTATAATTGTATCATCTCTGTTTCTGAGATTGTCCCCATTACTCTTGAAAGCTTTACTTAAAAAATGAGTAATATGCAGATGTGGATGAGGTCACACCGGCGGTGGGATTATTGCATCGGTGCGCCGGTTAATCCTTTCCCGCCGTTTGATTCCGCTGCATCCCATCTGTGGCGTCCATGTGGAGCCGCCCCCTTTTGTGTGTGGGGGCGTGGCCTAACTGAGCAGGAGCAAGCAAGTAAAAAGTATCCGCTGAGGGGTATGTGCTTGTGCAGCGTTTCAAGTAGATGCTTGCTTTTCTTGGGGATCAACTTCCAGTCCACCCCACATCTGCAGCGTTACTGGCAGCAGCTGCAGAGTGCAGAGAGGAGCACGTGTTTGCGTGCTGATTTGGCCATTTTTGAGCAGGTTTTCTTAAGTTCTGTGCTTCCATAATGAGCAAGGAGATGTTATCACTGTCACCACCTCATGCAGGCTACATCCCACCTTCTCCCACTTCTTTGTTAACATTTCCATCCCAGTTTCCCCTTTATACTGGCACTTGGAGGTGTTCTGCCTTTTTCTTTGAACAGTGCTGTTTGATAGTGAGCCAGGGCTTGTGGACTTTCCTCTTGCCCAAATCCTTTATTCATTTCCAGCCTTTTGTATATTCAGCGTGTGATTGCATACTTTCAGCCGTGTGTGACTTTGATAAAGCTAAACTCGGCGCAGATGAATAGGCCCTCCCTCTGCACCGTCACAGCACACTTCATAAAGGGGGCATTTATAGGCTGCGCTGCTTTTGCTCTAAGCTGGGGAATTTTCACAATAGTGTTTTGATGCTGCATAAAATTAGCACCAGTTTCAAAAGGTCTAATTTTCTGAGGCCATTTATCAAGTCTGACTTGAGCATCTAGGTCATTTTTCACCTTTTTTAGACAGAGATTGTTAAAAGCAAGTGAGTGAGGGGAGGACTGAAGAGGGCATGAGAGAAAAATGACCATTTCATCTTCTCACCCTAACCTCACAGCCACAGCCACACACTGATGAAGCCACAGTTTGATGAAGAAATGGTAGCGCTTGTGTTTAGATATTCATGATTGAGCTGCTTTGAGTAATCTTGAACAAACCAAAAGTCTCTCTGAGCACTCGGCCACATTACTGCTGTTATCCGTGGGAGTGCAAGCGTTACAGCCATCTCTGGTGGCTCCACGTGGGCTGCATTGTATGCTAAATACTTTGTGTTGGTGGTATGTTATGTAAATGTCTTTCTAGTTGTAATTTATGATAAAAAGGCCGTTGCTTTGGCAGGATGCAGTAGCCACGGGCTTGCATCCTTTCAGTCAAGAATGGTATTTTATTACATTTTATTATACCACTACCTGAGAACTGAGAACAGGATGAGAGCCTGCGCCAGACCACAACCTGAGAACAACATGATTCACGGGCGTCCTCTCGTGCGCACACATGAAGCTCAATGTGTCAGAGCAGAAGTTTCTCATTTCATTTTTGTGAGCAGGCAGATTAAAGAGGAGTTCAAGGTCTAATCAGAAACCCAGTCCCCACCCCCACAGGGACAATGACGACCACACACACACACACACACACACACATCCACGTCGGCTAACTGCCTCCTTTCTGTCCTCTGTTTTGACACTGAAAGCAATCCCTATCTGACCTTGCTGAGGCTTGCAAATGTGCACCTAGCTGCCGCGCTCATACTGTAGCTCCAGGAGGTGGTGTGCCTGCAGCTGATGGACCGGCTCTTTTGCTCTCACACACACACACACACGCACACACACACACGTACACACACAGTCCGTCTCCCTTTCTCCTGCGTCTCCCATGATCACAGGTCCAGCAGCAACCTAACCTCCAGACAGCTCCACTATTAAGTGCTCCCTCTACCCCTCCTCCTCCTGCCTGCTCACCCATCACACCTTCAGCATAGTAAGTAATTGCAGCACGCCACGGCAGTCACTGCGACCTTCTCAATCATCGGTGCTGTAACCCTCCACCCCTCTCCACGATATACCTGCGCCACCATTTGCTGTTTTGTTTATTTATGACCCCTGGCCCTTCAGTGAAGGGAATTATGGACAAGATTACACAGCAAAACAGGTTTGCTCAGGCCCCATTACCATTACTCATGGCTTGTCCAGGAAGACTGGGCAGGATGCTGACATGGAAGGAGAGCTCGCTGGCCTGTTGGATCGTCTAAGAAACCAGTTGGGTTTGCTCTGGTCGGTCAAACAGGTTCGTGTTTCAAGGGACACCTGAAAATGTGCAGTGCTGTGGTGGGCTCCTGTTCCTGTAATTGAAGTGGAAATGACAATGGGGACTCTGGAGTCTGCACTGCCAGGAGGGGTGTTAGAGTCAAGTAGAAGCGAGGCACGAGGAGCACACGAGGTAATACTCGGTCAGTTTTGTACGAACCGTGGGGCCATGTTTTGTTAGGGAGTTTGGTTTCTTTTTAAGAAAATGTCAGGACAGTTTGCTGCCCGCTCAGGGATTACTGACTTGGTTTACAAAAAAGCCGACTAAAAAAATGGCCTATTTGGATTAGAGGGCCTTAAGTAGCATCAAACAAGCGCTCAAAGTTCCAAATTCAGGCTGCAGCTTTACCTTAAAGGATGCACGGTGTTGTTTATGCAGCATTGGTCCGTTAAAACCATTTCAGCCTCCACTGTGTGCATGAAGACCACAGGGTGCTCAAGGCTGGAAGCAGCGCTGCCGCTATGAAAAGGCGACATTTTAGAAATACAAGGTTTCCTCCTGTCAGGGAGCACGGCTGAGCGCGGCCTTTCGTGGGGTAGCTGATTTCCTAACAGCAACTTTTCAGTTTAGCACCCGCAGACATGCACCCGCACACTGACATAATGAGCAGCACTTATCACCATAGTCTTAGGCTGGCGCCGCTGTGACACAGACGAGCGTAGAAGAAGAAACTGATGAGGACGTTTCATCAGACACACTTGCACCAGCCCGGGTCAGCGCCGTCACTGCCCCGCTACTGACGGTTTGCAGCAGGTGGCTGTTAGCAGTACAGTAACAGAACCTGTCAAGCATTATTTTTTCATGCTTGCTATTAGCTACAGGACTGCTCTTCTGTTCTGTGGCTGGCAGATGGTTGAGTGTTGAAGCTTTCTGAAGCTTCCGTCTCCTGGTTTAGGGTACCCAGGGACCCTCTGCTGGCAGCATTCTCAAGGACACAGTTTGATGGCGCAGCACACGGGAGGAACAGCTTGGCAACCTTTTTACTGTTCTTCATTTTTTGCACACTATTGTCACTTTTCACTCAGTTTTCAATGAAAAGTTTTACAGTGACTTTGAGTTACGTTCGGTTACAGTGTGTTACTGTTTGTTTAGCAGTCAGAAAAGAAAACTAGTAGTTGCAGCAACAGCCTACCGCCTTTCAGTGAGCAACAGGCCGCACAGGCTGTCTTCAGCAGCATTATCACATTAAGTGCGGTAGTGATGCTTACAGTCTGAAAATTGGGTTTTATCTCGTGTTTATTAAGAAACGGTCCATTAGCTGACGGTGTCGCGCGTGAAGTGGCCTTGAAGTTTTCGTATCCCACCAGCAGCATTTATTGTCCGACTTGTACAGTTTGTGTGTAGCTCTAAATAAAAGCTGCTAATCTATAAGTGACACCTCTGACTAATGAGAAGTCACTGACGATGTCATGCCCGCATAAAGAACTGATCAATGCTGACTTGTGGTAATTACCATTGTGTCCGTATTTGCATATTTCTGTGAGAATCAGGCCTTTGATCGTGGTTTATTTTTATTTCTTGATTACTGACAGAAGGAAAAAAATGAACTCACTCATTATCTTTATCATTCTTCTCATTATCATCCTCTTTCTCTCATTCGCACATCCTGACTCGTAATTAGATGACAGTAATGACATCCTGTTTTGCGAGAAAAAGGATGCTTTATTGCAGGACTTCATCACCCCACACTGAACCTCACAGCAATTTGATCATAAAACACACATCAGAAATTGGAGGCCTGTGCATGGCGCGAGTGTATCCATAGTAACCAGTGGCCAACAGCATCATATAGCTCAGGCAGGCAGACACCAAGAAGAATCGTACCCTTTAGAGCTATTAACTGGCCAGATTCCTGTTCAGCCATTAGCACTTAAAGTGTAATTAACACCTGGTCAACGATGATGTAACAGAGCACCAAAAGCCTCTAAAATGAACAAACCTGCTGAAAAATATTCCCACGGAAACAAGCTTGTGATCATGTTGGTGCCTTTTAAAGTTAAAAGGATTTTCTGCATCTTCTCTTTCATATGTAATTAAATATTTCCCATGAAAGCAACTCTGTTGATGTGCTGCATTTCTCCAAATATGCACTCTTCATCTCCGGGAGTTATTGTGCATGAAATGAGAGGAGGGAGTAAAACAAGAGTGAGGAAACAGAATAATAACTGCCACACAGTGTGAGGACCTGCCTTCCTACGCCTGTGTAATTAAACAGCAGCTCTGCAGGACTCGCCACGTCTGACCTCTAGCGCTTTACATGGAGGGTGACGAAAAATGGGATTAGTTTTCCTTTCCTGTGTGGGAGAAAGAAGTATCACCTTCTTCAGTGTTAATGAACGTGATTCGCTGAATGTGTAATGTATAATGTGCTTTCATGCAGATTGTTTTATCAAATTTTTCTTTGCAGGGGTGTTTGGACTGGTAGGATAATCACAGAAGTTACTGATAAAATCACCCACTAATACTGCAGGCCAGCAGGTTGAAGCAGACACACACACACACACACACGGCATAAAAAATCCACTGCATGCATCACTGTTTATATCTTATTAAGCGAGATGCTTTCATGTGTATTAAATAAGGAGTGTTTTATGTGGGTTGTACATTATGTGGGTTGCTCAGCGGCTCTGTTGTGTATGAGCAGTCAACCTTTTTATGTGAGGAATTACAACGTTCTACTGCAGACTTAGGGTCAAGGCAGTGGCGGAAATCAGAAATATTCACACACAAATGGATAGAAAATGAAGTTTGAAGTGGAATAAGAGGTGGTGTGGCTGCACTGCTCACGGCTTCTGAGGTTTGAAGGTGTTTAAGTTATTTAAATGATGCTAAGGGAAAAAAAATCAGTTTTCCACAAGAGCTTCGTTCATTTTCCATTTGATTTCACCCAGAGCTCAGGGTCAGCGTTGTCATTCGTGTGTTTTAAAACCACACGGTAGCGATCACCCGCTCCTTTCAAATATTCCACTGTATTAAGGACTATTCCTCCGTGGAGCTGAAGACAAATAACCAGCTGTCTGCTCAACCTTTGCCTCACGCGCTGTCCAGAGTCGGCACACCTACACCCAACATCCCCCCTGGAGGCTTCGTTTGCATCCCTTAGGAGCAGCACGAATGCACGTTTACTCGTACGCACACGCCACTCCCAGGCAGCGTCTGGCCCTCGTGGTTTGTGTGCACGTGAGCAAATGAGAGATGCTGATTTTTGTCTGTGAATGGAGTTCAAGAGTGCAGCTGTCGCTCCAGCCCTGCGCTGCATCTCAGTGGGGAGATTTTGTTTGTTTTTCTCAGTCTCTTTAGGCCCAGGCTGACAGACAGCAGAGGCAGGAGATGATTAAACCCCATGATCTGCGTCACAGGGGACGTTTAGGATTACAAAAGACAGTGTTGGCTGAGGTCTGGTCTGTCTGTGACGTCTCCAAAAAGAATGCACATCTCTTCTTTCTGCCTTGTTGAACATATGTGCAGTTTCCATTAAGCAAATGCTGCAGCGCCTGTGCGTCAGCAGCTTTTCCTCTGGCAGTGGTCACTTCAGCTGCGAGGTCATTGGATGTCCTCCTGTTCCACACGCCACCATTCTGCAGGTGATTGCTGCAGGAGCTAGTGGGGACAAATTACAGAGGAACACGTGCAATTTACTGTCATTTGTTCTTTTTTTTTTTTTTTTGTGGCATGAAAGTGGGAAGCAATTTCTAGCCTTTCTTTAAACCTCAGAGAAGCCCATTATGAACATTTAGCCAGAGACTGTAAAAACATTTGGATGTTGAGGAAAAAAGCAAGAATGAGCATGGCTTCAGTGTGGCTAGGAGCTATTTTAAATGTGTAAAATGCCACAAATATTTCCCCTTCTCCTATTTACTTCCCCTTCTTTAATGCGCACACACACACACACACACACACGACGTGATAACTGTGTGTGTGTGTAGCAGCTGAATGTGGTACCTCTTTTGTATTCTCTTTGATGTCACCGACATGTTGATGTGGGTACAAACCCGGAGACACAGCCACACGTTCAAAGTGCAGCGTGACGCCCAGTGTAACGTCTGGGCAGCCAATGATCCACACACGCTGCAAACACAGCATCAAGTCTGCAAAAATGGCCTTATTTTTTGTGTTTTGTTTTTGTGTTTTTTTGCAGTAATTTTGGGCTTGTTCATGTTGGCAGGAATTAGCAAAGAGTAGTATGGTGGGTTTTTAGTTTAGTCTGTGAGAGGGTATTTATGAATTACATCCCAAAAGACACACACACACACACACACACACAAGTGCAGTGCTTCTAATTCTGGCAAGCATTTGATGGATTTCCTCAAATGGCTTTAAACTGGAAACTTTTTAGCTGCTGTTGCGCCAGCGCAGGTTCTTGCCTCTGTTTCCGTATGTTTGGTATCCGGTGTTTTTACATGCGTTGGCGTTCTCTGGAGCGATTAAAAGTGTTGACCCGGACTAGCTATAACAGTCTCCCTTCTACTGGGTTTGACTTATTGCTTGCTGTCCTGCTGGAGCTCGCTGGCTTTTCAATGCGGTTGTGAATCACACAAGGCCGTAGTTCAAAGGACACTTGCTACGTTTTGCGCCTAGGAAATATCAGAATTAATTGGTCATTAGGGATTTTAAGGTAAAAGAAAATAATATCAGTGTTTTCACACACATATGTATGTGGCTCTTGATAACTAGTGTAGGTTCCAGGTCATTAGTACACAGCTCGTTACTGACACTGTCCTGCTGCGGTGCCAGCAGACTGTGCTCATTATGGCATGTGTCTTGAGACGCGGGCCTGATCTTGCTGCCCTCGGCTCCTGCCTTTCACTGAGCGAGTGAGGCAGACGAGGAGCCGGCAGAACAAATCATTAACTTAAAAAATACTAACTGACAATATAAACTGGGATCAAGCAACGAGACATAAATGTTGACAGAGGGGCCAGCTTAGTTCGTCTGTTGGCGTTCTCCGGCCTTTAACGCGTCAGTGCTGAAGGCTGCAGTCCGGTCACGCTGTTCTGTAGTTTCTCTGATTACATTTACAATTTTAATGAGCATCAGTCAGAACATTTGTGTAATAGTGGTGAAATTGTGTTGAAGACCTAGTCCAGCTTGATCAATTAAATATTTGCAATTCATAATGAAACCACTTGCACCATCAGCTCGGAGGATGTGAGCGTCTTCAGATCTCTGCTCAGCTGCTGCAACACGACAACCTGTTTGTGCCTGACTGTGTTAACATCTCTCCTGAATGAGTCACGCTGGAGCGGCTTCACAGGGACGAGGTGTGAACGCAGCCATTAACAGAGTAGTAATTAACAAAGAAACGCATTTAGCCAGTTTACATGAGCCCACCATTTTCTGGATGGAAAGCTTATTAGCAACACCAGGCACATAACTTAGTGATAATCTGCCATTTTTAGGTTCAGGCACAGCTTTTATCAGATCTCACGTGCTGTTTTGAGCCATTACAGAGGCAATTAATAAAATGTTTCAGACACTTGGAGAAAAGAAGGAGATTTCTGGAAAAGAGAGAGTGATGTTGACTGAGTGGAGGCAGCAAACCTGTTTTATTTGCCCCTGCATCTCTGCCACCGTAGCAACAATAAAACGGAGCCGACATCCGTCGCTAACTGCTCTGTCAAACCAAAAGTGAGCCCTGAGCTCAGGCGTTGTGTTCCACATGGATCTGCTGCAGATTCCAGCTGGGTTTCTGACTTTACTTGAAAAAATGTTCCACCCTAAGGATTTGACCTGTAGTTTAAAGCTGTTATAATGGAGAAATAGGGAGAAATGCATACTGCAGTTTTTAAGTCACGTTTTCTTTAACAATATTATATTGTAAAAAGGGTTTGATTAAATTGCCCGCATTTACCATTAAAATGGCTGTTAATGGCACCCATGTACGGTCTAAAAAGCACTTGTGGGTGGAGGCAGTAAGTGGAGAAAGAAAAACAATTTTAAGTGCAAAAGTCCTGGGCAGCCTACACATGCTGCAGCGCCAAGCTCAGCTTGGTCACAAACTCTTCCCCTTCAGGCGTTTAGAATCTGGTAAAAAAAAAAAAAATACATTAAAAAAGAACCACTGAATAAGTACAATTTAGGAGCGTATTTGTCTGACTTTGTCTTGCTTAATTTAAAAACAAAGATGGCGCTCTTTTCTCATCCGCTCATACTACCAGCAGTATTTCTATCATGTAATTAAACCTAACTGCACATTTGCAGCAGTACAGCTTGATGAGTGTAGGTAATTGGTCCTGCATCAGAAACCATAATTACCACTCCAGCCACAGGATAATGTGTTTTGCGCCGTCATTGTCACCCGTTGTGGGCTACCAACCAGAGTATTCGCAGTCAACGCCACCTGCGCTGTGCCTCCTCATAGGTGTGCATCCGTGCCTGCATTCATGTCTTTATGCTTGTATGATTTTGCTAATGTGCTCCATGATTAAGACATCTTTATACCTTCACAGATGAGTTGTTTGTCTGCAAGTTGCCCCCGGTCACAGTGAGGCTTCCAGATTTATTTTGTTTTTTGAATCTATGAATCATTGAACATCTCAGCACATCAGCCATGTTCACTATCTCCACGTGGAAAACGACTTCCATACTGATGAAAGTGATGGTGCGAAGAAGCAGCAGGAAGACGCAGGCGGCCTGCAGTGGGCCACAGTGCTCAGGCTCTTCTGTCTGGGGTCCGTGATAAGGCAAAGCTCATAACTACACACTCTGAGCTGCAGCTGGTGATAAGGTTTTTAGGTAGGATTCACTACACAGCAGCAATATCTACAAATTCCAGCGGCTGCTTTAGAATCGTTCGCATGTCACACAGATTTTGTGCGTCTCTTCATCTCTACACAAACGCTTTGCCTCCTGCTAGTGTTTTTCTTTTCCCGCTCCTGTCACAACTGTGTTAGTTTGTGCAAAGGGGCTATAAACAGCAGCAGTATCTGTTCTAGAAAGGCCTCAAAAGACCTGAGCTGAAATTTCAAACTGCCAAAAGAACAAAACCTGCCTCAAAGAACCAAAACCCTCAAAACCCCCCAAAACTCCAGTGAAAGGTCAGACACCATGCCATGGTGGTTCCTGGCTGTGCTAACACTTTGTTAGCTAAGTGAGACCGTGCTGTATTTAGTTAGTCTTGGCTCCAAAAAAGTCCATTTTTTTTGTCTTGCAGTCATACGCCACATTTTAAAACAAAACTTAGTTGGTTTTCAAGCCGTCTTCTGCTCACAGCTGTCTTCTGCTCTTTTTTTTTTTTCAGGTTAGGTGACTGAAACGCTTTCCAATTCTGTCCCGCTGCGTTGCTGTTGCTCGGGGAAACGAGTATCTGGCAATCAAAAAAACTCTGGGTTCAGAGGTCAAACACACCACAGGGCACAATTAAAGGTTTCCACTGCTTTATCGAAGTCATTATTCCTTCACGCAGAGGTTGTTTTTACAGTGTCTGGCAAATTCTGTATTTTACACATCGATTAGCTACTGCGGTACCACACAGTGTCCAGTGCGACCTGATTTTCGCTTTGGCTGAACGCTCCTGTGAGACGCAAGTTCTTTATCTCATCGGTTGTACAGAAGCGCATCTGATTACCTGAGACAGATCTGTTCACGTACCAGAGGGGCTGTTATAAGAGGCAGGTTCACAGCAACAAACAGGCCCTTTCGCTTTGTGGTGCCTTAAGGAAAATATCACAAAATGAATGTCTAATTCTAGTGTCTCCATATCACCGTTTGTTTATGGCCTGCTTGTCTTCTCCATTCTTTCACTGTCTTAAGACCATCCACTCCATCAACCCAGTTTCCACAGTTTGATCTTATCTTAAATCTGAAAGTCAAGAAGGGAAGACAAGGAGGCCAAACAGCAGAAATGAGCGCTGGCGGTGGATGTGGGAAGTGTTAATCACAGCCCACTTGTTGTGTATCTGTTCTCCCTCTCTCTCTCTTTATTCTCTCTGTCCTGTCTCCCTCTTTTATTCCTCCTTTACCCAGCCAACTTTCAGCAGGATGGTTCCCCCTTGTAAGCCTGGTCCTGCTCAAGGTTTCTTCCTGTTAAAAGGGAGTTTTTCCCTGCCACTGTGCTTACCTGGGGGTTCAGGCTCTGGGTTTCTACCTCTGTAAAGCACTTAGAGACAATTTTATTGTAAAAGGTGCTATATAAATAAAATTGAATTGAATTGAATTGAATTGAATTGGCTGCGCGCATCATCAGACACAACAAACAAGCTGTTTGGATATTATAAGATAATAATAAGTCAACCTTTGGCGCGGGCTACTGACGCATGACAGGATGTTTTATAAGGAAATGGGTGCATGAAGTACACTAATGGTTTAAGTTTTCTTTTATTGGCAGCCTCCACCACTCACATCATCATGTGAATTCAGCCGGTTTTGTGGTAACTATGATTGTGGATGAATGCGAGGTAAAAGAACCGGCCACCTCGGACTTTTTCTGGTCGTATTTGTAAAGAGTAACATCTCCTTAACGGATTAGTTCCTCACCTCTGTAGGTACAGTCAGAGCTAGGATGCAGCTGAGGGTGCCTGCTCCACGTCTTATCCTCTCTTATTACAGGGGCCTTTAATTCTGTGCTATAGTTTACACCCAGCGCCACCAGCAATGTGGATAACGAGGCTGCCTCCTTCCTCTTTCATTTAAAATACCATGGACTTCCCCACTCTGTTTGTCTCTCATTTGCATTTGTGAAATTGTAAAACACAACTGGTGTGTGCACTGAGGTGTGTGTGTGTGTGTGTGCGCGCGCGTGCGTGTGCGTGTGTGGACACGCCTGTGCTGCAGAGTGTGTTGAAACAGAACTAAAATCCTATAAACGCTGTCAGTGATCGAGGTAAACAGAGGGTGTTATTTAGGGAGATAATCCAGGGGATGATGTATTTAAACTAAGCACAACAGTGTTAATAATGCAAAAGTAACGATGAGCCGGGGAGATAAATATTTCAAAATGCAATCACAGGAAAATGAATCCATTGATTTGCAACAAGCCAAAGCTGAAAATGCATTTTGATGACACACACTCCAAATAAATGCTGCTATTAGGAGCACATCTCCACTGAAACTACAGCCTGGGGCCGCTGGTGCCACTGCTGGCTTTCTTACACTTACCTTAAATTTAAGATAAAGACTCCAAAAAAAGAGCACCTGTGTGTTTCAGACAGGCAGATTTAGGCCAGCACGGGCTCCCTCCCATGTGAGAGAATTTATTGGATTACATCATGTGCCGGGAGATATTGAGTGTCTGCTGCTGCTGCTGCTGCTCACTTACTCATCAGGGTTGAGGGATGAGCTCTTTCATTTCTCTCTGCAGAGTCAAATGTAATACAGCAGAATCCAGACGCTCTCTGAATAATATAGGAATCCAGCACGTTCTGTTGTCTTCCTACGTCTTCTTGGCTGCCTTACATAACTGCTACTTTTCTAACCTTTCTGCCTTTCTGACAGTGGGAAGATGGAGGGATGCAGGTAACTCCCCCAGATGCATCACTTGCCATGGGCCGATGGCACTAAAACAACAATAGGGACGCTGCAAAAGCGTCACCTTTAAACAAAGAGCGGGTCCTTAAATCCTAGCAGTAAAAGCCGACAGTCGACACACGCGTACTTGTACCGTCCACCTAGTCCTCCTACGCACACGGGCGCGTGAAGCACATTTATCTGCCAAAAGTTCAGCCTGCCCTCACGGCTACAGCTCGCACACAGGAAAAAAATACACATTTTCAGTTTACGTCTTCTTTTAGGACCAATGTTTTAAACCATTTGCCATATAAAGTCATCAGGTATTACAAGCAAGACGTTTCTTATCCAAGTTAAATGTATTCAGAAATTTAACTGATTTTAGCTTTATTTCAGATGGACTCAGCCAAACCAACAGAACCATCTTTATTATTTGGAATATGATGTGAAATGTGTTATTGTCACCATTTAGTGGAACCTGTTCTCAACAGGAATCCTTTAAAAAATCTAATTAAAAATACAAAGACCTCCCTCTAGTGTCTTTTCTTCGCTTTAATGCATGTAATTATTGCTAGCTAGCTTAGCTTAGCATAAAGACTAACAAAGGTGAACCAGCCTACGTAAGAGGTGCTACTGTAGACAAATGCTGATTTTATTTAATTGAAAAACAGACTTAGCTTTTTATTTTTTGTTTTTTTTTTTCTGTCGAGATATTTCTTGGCAGCATGAACTGCTCTTAAATCTGTGTGAAGTAGCCCTCTTTCATTTTAATCTCCAGCCCATTCAATTATGTGTATGAGCCGGAATTTGATTTTCATTATCACCAGAGGTGTCGTTTTAATTTAATAAAATAGCGGTCACATTTAGCTCTCCTCTTCATCACTGCGCTCAGATATAAATACATCCTTTGAATATATTTCTAGGGCTGGCTGCGGGTTCAGTTGAATTCACTAATGCAGGTATCCAAATCGTCGAGGCTGTACGGTGTCAAGGACAACCATCTTTAAGGCGTGTTAGAGCTAAAATCTAATAGTTACGCTTAGAGAATGACGTTTTCTTGTCAGAACCGGTCGGTGGGACGTTCATCAGTAAGAACTGGGTGATTGGAGACTTCAAAGAAGGGAAACTTTATCTATACCTGTGTTACTAACAAACGTTTGAAATGGGGAGTGAGTTTCTACTACATTTCTACAAAAGTGTAATTCTGAATTGAATCACGTGTTTAAACTCAAAGGTAGCCTTAGTTAAAGAATCTGATTTTAGATGCAAAGATTCTTCTGCACAAAGCAGCAAAATGCATGGGAAGGTCAGCACAACATATTTAAATATTAGTTCAGAGTTCAGAAATCAGATTAGGGACTGCTGAGTCTTCAGTATTTAAGGTGCTTGTGGTCACAGCGTGGTCACAGCGGCATGCGTCTGACGTGTCTGGACTGCTTTTGTTGTTTCGGCTGCTCTCCAGGCATGTTCGGTGGTGAAAAAGCATTTGTTTGCATCACGTTGTTGCTCGCGGACCCCTGCTTTGATGCAACACCTCATGTTTCCACATGCAGCGAGAACGTTGCATCTCCAGTTAGATCCAGATAACAGAAAGAGCTGCATCCTTAAATTGGAGGCTTTGAATCCTCAAATCCTGGAGATGCTGATCAATGACTCACACACACTCCACAGCAATGTTGCTTGTAAAAACATAGCTCTTGTCTGGCCGATTGTGGTGAAACGCTCAAACAGAGTAAAATTGGTGTTTATTTAG
This sequence comes from Pao palembangensis, assembly GCA_015343265.1. Taxonomy (NCBI): domain Eukaryota; kingdom Metazoa; phylum Chordata; class Actinopteri; order Tetraodontiformes; family Tetraodontidae; genus Pao; species Pao palembangensis. The sequence continues at coordinate 3,349,744 of CM027085.1, read as the reverse complement.
GAGTTGATTGTGCAGCTTTTTTCCTCCTTTTCTTTCCCAGGTTTGAGACACTGTCTGAATGGTAAGAGAGGCGTAGTTTTTCCCACTTGTGTTCTTTGCTCTCTTTTTCTCCTTTCTGTGTTTACGTAATTAGAAACCTGACAGTGTGCCCGATGGAGACCGGGCCCGCCGTGCTTTCACATGCACGCCGCTGTTGTCGTGCAGCCTGCAGGTTGCCGTCATGACAGCTCCCTGTCAAAGATGGGGGGAGAAAAGTGCCCCGACTCTTGGAGTGTTTAATTAAACATTTCCGTTAACGTGAAACTGAAGGCGTTCTCTCCCTCTCAGTCTTCCCCAAGGTTAGCGCCACTTGAGTGAAACAGTGTGCAGGTTGTTGTCAAGGTAACTGGTGTATTTAACCATTCACTTGACTGATTAAGCAATAAAGTAAATATCACATTGCTTTTTAATTTTTTAATAATAATACATTTCAGTAGTAGCAAGGATCTGCTAGATCAGGTACACAATGAAACTTTTGCTTCTGCTCCTTGAATAAAGCTTATTTTCAGAAGTGCCGGTTGACTGTGAGCTTGGATCGAGATGGGATCCCGCTCAGATGAAAGAGGTTTGGGGAAATTTGGACTGAGTCACTGCAGATAAGGAAAACTGAGGAATTAGTTTTGGGTTGATCACATTCTGAGATCTTAAGTCACTTCCTTATTAATCACACTGTGCTGGAAAGAGAGGTGACCCAATCTCGGATTCCGGGAGCGGTGACAGTCGGATTTGGCTCTCGTACCTGAGATCCTTCCTAGTTCTTGCTGTGCTAACAGTCCACGTGACGATGACGGCGCATTCAGGAAAATGCTTTAGGAGATTCTGAGTGATATAAGACACAGACTTAACTGCAGTTTCACCAGTTAAGTGTCCTTTTTTTAACATGTTATGCTTGCATCACTCCATTATCCTTGTCTGCCTGTCAATTAAAGAATTGCGGTACAGTGCAACCCCCACACACGTGCACGGCTCTAGAGTATAGTGACACTCTGATCGATCCTTCCCAGAAGAAAGTAAGGCCATCCAGCAGCTAATCACACAGATGGATCTCCCATCTCACAGCTGTCAGCAGCAGTGAGGCCGGCACTACATCACTCTGTGTAAACACACAAACTTCTCTCATCCCACCTTCATCTAACGCCTCATTCCTCACCTGTGGTCACCATTTTTTTCTTCCCCCTTCTCCATTCTAATACTAGACGCAAGATTTTTACAGGCTTTTTACACTAAGTAAATGGAATTCTTTACAAATGGAGCGAAGTTTTACTCTGGAAAACAGACCCAGCATGCACACTTCCTGGCCGGCTCATGATAATTTGTTTTGAGGCAGCTAATTTCTTTTATTATCAAATTAGCAGCTGCTGTTTCTTTTGAATCAGTTAGAAAAGAGGAGACTGAGCAGCTCTCCCCACGGCAGCGCTGTTGTTTAGCACGCGGCTGCCGGCTCTGGCCAGATTCACTCCCCCAGAGCATCTCTCCAAACCCCTTTGCTGCCTGACTCCTTAATCCTAATTAGAGAAACACTTTAAAGGGATGTAAAGTCATCTGATGGGTTTTTTATTTGCGCGGTATAAAACTTGAAGCACACGGACTGCTCATTTTTTGCTGCCGCTGTTTCTGATCAAACCCGTTAATCCAACGGCGGGTTTCTTATGGCCTTTTACTAAGAATAAGGTCACGCCATGACTCTGTTACCATCTATCTTTTTGTTTTCCCACTCTAAATCTTTTCTCCTCACTTTTGTCTTTGTCTCACCCTTTCCCTTCATGACTGCAACAGTGGTTCCTTTGTGGAGAGCTGAGCCTGAAGGTAAAAACGTGCGAAAAGGGCTCCTTAATGCGAGACCCAGACACGGAACCAGCATCTGCACCAGTTAACCTTGCCCAGTTCTACTCAAAAGACTTCAAAAGTTCTTCCTGCTCCTGGAGGAGATGCACTGTACATTATCATTTATTTTGGTGTTTTGGTTCTTTAAATGCCTCGAGGTTCTGTCTGTGATGCAGTCGTCATGGTAGCGCGGTCAGCTGTGGAGTATTATCTCTCACAGAGTCGGGTTATGATGAATCTACATACAGAGTCTGTGATCTTGGAGTCTCCTCGAGGCTGCTTACACACACACACGCACACACACACACACAGAGTTTAGAGTTATCACCATGTTGAATAGTCCTCCAGCCAGTACAGACATCTTTGCCTGAGGTGAAAGGTTCACCATATTACAGCGCTCTCTCTCTCTCTCTCTCTCTCTCTCTCTCTTTCTCTCTCTCTCTCTCTCTCTCTCTCTCTCTCTCTCTGTTTTAAATTAAATTGCATCTGACAGGTTGAGAGGATAACGAATTGGGGAGTGTATTTCTGTTCAAATAAGACTATATTCATGCTTTTTTGCATTTGCGTGCACACACAAAGACACGTAGGAGTCATAAACTGGAAGTGACCTCACAGACACGCTTCGACCATGAAAGCTTAGCGGGCCTGACGGGGGAATCATTTATTTACTGAGGGCACAGTGGGTAGCGTGGCCTTTGACTGCACCTCATGCTGGCTGGGGACGGCAGCTTCACCTCAGAGGGTCCACAGGCAGCTGTGCACCGTCAGACCACAGGTTATTACCCATATCCACACGTGCACTCTTAAGTGCAGGATGTGATTTATGCAGGACGGAGACTTTAGTGTGCCGTGTGTGTGGTAAGAGGAGAGCATCTATTAATATTCTATCATACCTCTACTTCCCATGACATCAACTGGCTGCCATTCCTGACTTTTTTAACTTAACGCCATTAAACACCAGCAGCATTTACTCTGCAGCTGCTGAAACATGGTTGCCAGGCAGTAACGGGAAACTGAATCAAATGAGAAGAAAGGATTTGAGATGGGCTTTTTATTTCAAAGTGAAATGAAAGTGTAATTATCTACCTCTCAGCTGCATTTCACAACTGTGAAAAGCTTAAATATATTTAGAATCACACATCTGACCTGTCTGTTCCATCGTGTTGAAAGGCTCTGATGCCGTTGGAGAGATGGTGACATGGTTGTAAAAATGCCTGTATGGGCGACAGGCTGACATATTTACAGTGTGGATAACGCAGGTATGATAACTCACTGCTGACACGTGGGACTCTCGGGTTTTAGCTGAAAAAAACAAAACAAAACAGAAAAACTCTAAATATCGCCACGTGATTCACAGATGATCTCATCTTTTTTTTTTAATTTGGGGTGGCTTTTAAAGTTTTCGTTCGGCGTAATCTAAATACTTTATGGCTGTCAACTTAAAAATTCAGAATAAACAAGTTCAGTGAAAACATGGGATGTGACAGTGAGTCGTCCTGGTTGCCAACATGAATTAGACTGCCTCTAAAACTTCTCTGAGTCGACAAAGGCTGAAGGCAGATCTCCAGTGAAACTTTTACACTCTCTGGTGTTTTCACCTCAACGCAGCTCGCTTAAGGTCCAAGCCAGGAGGGATTTGAGGAGGATTCAGATTTGATATAAATGCTTCATGATGCGTTTGAGTGAGGGGCCCCTAAGTAAAAAGTGCCGGAATAACAAAGCCAGGCTATGAAAGCTCCACGCCTCATTTCCCTGGTGTAGTGTTTGGCATCAGTAACACGCTGCAGGAGCTCCGGCGACCATCCGCATTTAGAACCTCACACTTGCGCAGTGCTGGAATACACAAGCTGTTTCCGTAACGTATTACTTCTCATAACCAGTTTCATTTCCTGAAAGAGCCAAGCCGGTCCGATGCGTGGGGGGGCGGATATGAGCCTTTTGAAGAAAATCCAGTGACAGGAACGTATTGTGGGATTCATGAGGCACTCATTTTTATGTTGTGAATAAAAGAACAGCTGCAGTTAATGGCCACATTACTGTTCCACAGGTAGTTTTCATCTGCTCCAACAGCCTGCTGCTTAATCTCAATTCATCACATTCATTGGAACGATGGGGGTGTCACCATCGCATAAAAAGCTTCCGCTGCGGGATACGCACTCACACCAGGAGTGTGCTCATGTCCTGGGACCCTGCTAATAGCCTTCCTAATGGCAGCACTTCATTTTAATTGTCTGTATCAAATATCAGTGGCTTTGTCTGCGTGTGTTTTGTCAGTGTTATGTACCGGAAGGAGTGCTGAAGCGGCAGGTCCTCTTAATCTCAGCAGTGGCAGTGCTGTGTGTGCAGAAGTCCCTGTGTGTGTGTGTGTGTGTGTGTGTGTGTGTGTGTTTGCATTTTTGCTCCACATAGAGGACCGTTTCTGGCAGAAACTCTGACCTTGTCTGCACCAGAACTCCCTGAATGCATCAAAACATCATTTCAGATCTGGTTGTGGGCTACGTAAATGGAAGATAATGCAACAAGGATGGCGCGTGTGTGTGTGTGTGTGTGTGTGTTTTTATCTGTGTAGCTGGAAGACAGTGTAATTGCCACAGGGCCCTTCATCTGGCATCATCTCTGCACAGCAGCACGTGTGTGTGTGTGTGTGGGTGTGTGTGTGTGTGTGTGTGCGCCTGCAGGCCTTTTTACCTTTCCAGACAGTGGATGTCATCTCCACATGAGCGTGTGAGATAAAAACACCTGAGTGTGCTCTCATGTGCAGCATCACCTGTGTTATCAAGAAAGTTGCAGTTGTGTGTGCGCCCCGAGGTGTGACGGGATGTTTTCCGCCTGTTCTAGCCGTCCACCAGCTCTGAGATGTTGTTTCCGATAACTCCTGATAGAGTCTGGAGCTCTGCAGCGGGGGGTAAATGTAGTGGAGGAGTTCCGCCATTGGGCAACTGCACCCCACGTATGTTTAAACCAGCTGCTTCTTCTCCTCCATCAGGTCCCTCCAGGTGTTTTCCCAGCTAAATTAATTTGTGGTGAATAATAAGCGTGTGTGGAAATATGGTTGTGCAAAAGTCCACGAGTTAATTGGTCAGATTGTATTAGAGCTTATCTTGGGAGTTTTTCTACTCAGTGTGTGTGTGTGTGTGTGTTGTTACTAATTGATGCCTGCGGCTCAGAGGTCCCTTTGCTGAGCAGATAGCCATCTGCTGTGATGCTGCCATGATCCGTCTTGACAAGCAGGTCCTGAGAGAGTCGTGCTGCACACACGTATGAGCGCCTATAGTTTGTGCCTGCATGCATACACACCTCCCACCACAGAAAGGTGTGCGTCCTCTAATCGGGAGATGCTTTTACAGAAGCGGATTTTCAGGGTTTAATGAGCATCAGCCCTCAGTGACACGTGGCCTTGAGGAGTGTGTTCAGATGTAAAACTGAGCAGCTGTAAAGGATCACGGTCATAACAGCACTGAATTCTTTAGGTTTTCCTGTCAGTCCATAGACGCCTCTGAACGACCATGTTTGTCCCCATCAGTGCAGTCAAACTCGACCCCAGTGTGTGTTTTTGTGGAACAATACCTTGGTTAAAATGTCTTCTATTTTCTAAGCCACAAAAGAGCTTCAGAGTTTCAAAGTGTTTCTTAATTTCTTGCCCCAAAGCCTGGTTGATTATCCACAGAAAGGAGAGGCTGGAACAATTTTAACAATTGGTACCTTAAATAAAGCACATTTTCTTACCGTCTGTTCTAATTTTAGGAGATAAGAAAGCAGTTTTGGTCATTTCTATTTTAATCAGTCTTTCTGCCACTCTTGTAAATTGCTCTCATTTTTTTTGTTTGCCTTGCTTGATTGAACTCCTTGTCTTTGCACCATTATACTCAAAGTGGAAGTTCCATTTAGTTGCTTTTCTCTGAGGAACACAACAAAAGGAAAATGACCACCCCCCCAGAGACCCAGCAGAGCCGGATCAATGGCGTAGAATTTACAAACTCATCAGTGACTGCTGAAGATGCGTTTCATGGAGTTGAGGTCAAGAAGGACGACACGGGAAGGTGAGGGCGTGCACGAGGAGGAGAGAAGGTGATTGAAGTGAATTCATCAGTTGTAAAGTCTGTATGTCTACACAGCTGCAGCTATTTAAGGTGAAGATGATGAAGGATTCCTTCATTCACGTCGAGCATTGAAGGTGGACTCAGTGACAGAAAATAAGAGCCAAATCTTGAAAATAAAACTAATACTGAGGCCATCTGATTGAACAGTGTCTTAAAAGCCTGTAGAACCTTTGGCCCTCGGCAGGAAAGGCTGAGATCTGGTGTAAGCGGCTGTGTTGGTGCTATCGCTTAAGTCCAGAGGGCTGATGGATGTGCTTCAGTGCATGTGGAAATAGCTTAATATTTCACAACATGGATAACATTTGAATTTCCAGTCATTACCAGCTGTGTGAGAGTGGCATCAGAACTCAAGCTCTTACCACGTCAAATCAGTATGCATGCATGCTATCCTTTCCTCCTTCAAAGTCTGTGCATGAGCGAGTCCCAAATGCAGAGCGCTGCTGTGTAAGTGTTTTTACGGCCTTTCCAAAGTATGGGGTGCATTTGCTGTGTGACATTTGCAGCTAAGCTGCATGGGAAGGCATCCTTTCAGCAGTCTGAAACGCAGCAAGGGTTGTGATGAGGCTGTTAGCATTCTCTCGAGTAAGACGTCTCTGACTCGACATTGAAAAAACACCTCTTATACTCCGCCAGCGAGTCTCTCAGGTGTGGGTGTTTGAGTGTGGAGATGATGGGAGTGTGTGTCCTGCAAAGCCTGGATAATGCAGACGTTAAAGCAAGCGTGCTCTGCTTTGCCCCGTGCACTTGAGCTCTCTTCACTTTCCAGTTCTGTGATGGCTATTATCACCTTCTGTCCCGTAACAATCATCAGCTGCCGCTACCTTTGCTTCCCTTTGGCTCGTGCACGCGTTCCGAGCTGTGTCCTCCATGCTGTGTACCCATGCTTGAATGTTGCGTAACAGCAAAGTTAGCCTGTAGGACAGTGAAAAGTATAACGTGCATGAATCAAGTTATCATTTCTAATTTATGAGAGAGTTTAGCATTCGGAGCACAGGTCTGTTGGCTCTGTGAATCCTCTCAAGAGGGGCTCAGTGTTGTTCTCATTAATGGGCTTAGTACTGCATTACAGCCCGAATGCACCTGCGTTCATGCAGGTGCTCATTTTCAGGAGAAAACACCTTCATTATGGAATGTAGCTGTGTTTTTCTGCATTAAACACTGCATCTTTATTTTATGTTCCCCGCTTCGTCGCCGAGGGTCCAGGCTCAGCGCAAACAGCCGTTGCTTTGTTTCTGAAGTTATGGGAGAATATATTGACTTTAAACTTTTGACAATCATTACGCCATCCTCTGAGATGAGCTGCCCGAGCGAGCTGAAATAAACAAACTGAAGGAATTTCCTTCAGGTGCTGAGGAGTTTGGTCTGTGGTGAAGCGATGGAAGCATCAGGCCTCTGAGCGGGAGCCAAATCTGTTGGCTGCTACTGATATTCAATTTCCTCTGTCACTCCTAAGCTGCTTTGCGTTCAGAAGCTTTGCTCTAAGCTCAGAGTGTCCAGTCTGCGGCCTGTAAAGCTGACTCCAAGGCCGGCTGTGCTGTTCCACAAAAACACCATGGAGTCCTTTATGATCTGTGAAACAAAAGCATAGCTTGCACTGCACGGGGAGCGTTCCATTCCTCACATTTTATTAGTGCTTCTGTCATATTAGGTGGGACCTGAACCACTGGGCGTTGCGTGTAAATTCTGATGCTTTAATTGCTTTTTTGAGTGTTTAGAGGCCAACAGCATGGTCGCCACTTCACAGCAGGAGCTGGAGACAAGCTGTGGCCTTTGAGGTGTCTGTGACATCCAACCAGAAACAGTCAAAACGCAGACGAACCTCTCACTTTCAGCTTTCAGCAGCGTATTTACAATGTCCTGCCTCCAATTTCACAGCTTCATGTGCAGCTCAAGTGCAGCGCCGGCAGACAGGAAGCTCACCGTGTGCAGGCGCCATCTCACACCTGCAAGTGGCAGTTGTGTTTAAGGGACATCCTTTACTCTGGAGACTTTTACTCATTTATTCAAACTCCAAAAAGCTTTCATCACCCTCTTGATTTATCTTGTTATATTAGCAAGTCATGCCCCGCCTTCAGGTGCAGTTAGCACGTTATGAAGCTACAGTGTGAGGAAAATCCTCGCAGCAGCTCTGCTGAAGTGCGCAGGGGCGAGAGCAGATGCAGGCAGCACTCCTGTCTGTCGAGAAGCTGTTCCACCGAAGCAGGGAGCAGGATATGATTTATTAACCTGCAGGCGCGTGTCCGTCAAAATTTATTCTTCAAACGCGTCCTCGTCCAGACCCGGAAGACATCTGAGGGCATGAAAGAGCCTCGGACAAAGACGGCTCTCTAGGCTGTGACCTACCACCACCGACACAGAAACCACACACGGACACGCCCCTTTCCTCCACAGGCAAGGTCAGCTGACATCGCTTTCACAACTGCCATCAAGTAGTTGGTGTAACAATCAACAAACCCAATCTCCCGCATCTGCCTCGCCCTGTGGCATTTCTTTCGCCGGCTTCCAGAGGTCACATGGTTGCAACGACAACAGAGCAGGTGATTCACATCTATTCAACGTTCTTTGATTCCCACGATTGATTTTTTGCCTGTGTTGGAAACTTTGATCCAAAATAGCAAAGCTGAACGCAAACGGTTGCAACTGATCACTTGTAACGGGGAAATGCGTTCAGTAAAAATCGGTCAGTAGCGATATACATTTTTCTGTCCTTTTCTTGACAGTGACACACGAGCATCTCTTGGAAATTGCTTCTGCAGAATAATGTTTCCCTCTTCTTTTGTGTACCGTACAAAAGTCTTATAGCACCTTTGAAGCATCATTTTTTTTTTTCAATCTGACTTTTATTGGTGTCAAACCTATTGCACATTTGATGAATTCACAGTATGATGAAATCTAGCGATACACCATGTCCGCTCAGACTGTTATGTGCTTGGCTATATTCAGGTTTTGTGGGTTGGGAAAAGTATTAGCATAATTGCAGAATCGATCGACTCTTTGGCATCATCTAAACCACAGAAAGCCCACGTTGACTGTCTTCAGCACAGCTGTCTGACATAATAAAAGAAAAAAAACCCTTAAATCCAGTAAATGTGGAGAAGTTCTATTTCTATGGAGCTGTTGAGTCAGTGCATGCACTCAAATCCTGCACCTACTCTCAGCGGCCACCTAAATAAATGTTTGATTACAACGCAGGAGTGTTTCAGGGCCGTCTCCCCCCGTGCACACCACGCTGGTAATCATAATGTCTTCAATCGGTGTGAGGCCTAATGGGGCAGCAACAAAGGCGGCAGAGCTCTGTGTGAGGTGCTAAATTGACTTCCCGGGGGGCCGACATTAAAATGACTTTAGCACTCACGGCTGCCGTACAGCAGCAGAATTTCCCAGCCTGTCAAGACAGCCAGCCCCAGATTAGCTGATTGTTAGCACGAACTGCTGTCAGAGACTGGTCATAAGAAGTGTTAATGCGCCACTTCTTGCTCTGAAGTATTTTGATGTTTTAAATCACCTCAGCATGGAATACATTAACTATGTACCTGCCACAGATAAAAATGCCATTTTGAAACAAACGATCAATAGATTCTGACTTTAAATAAAAGATTCTGTGTTCTGGTAAATATGAACCACCTAAAGCAGAAACAGCATGCAAACAAACACCGGCGCAGACAGCTTTGCATTGTGTATGCAGGCATTCAGCGGGGTTCAGCTACAGCAGTAACCACATTGGTTGGTTGGTGCAGGATAAAACCTGACAGATGTTCTATTTTCATTCATCACCTGTTGATGCACCTTGTTGACTTGACAACAGGAAGCACTGAACGTTAGAGCACTGTCTCCATGTTCTTCACTGGTTATATAGTGTTACAAGGTCTGTGTTTTTCCTTGCCTTCACCCTCAGCTCCACCCTCCAGCCCTCCCAGCTCATCCACCGCACCTGTCCCAGCCTAATCAGCTGGGATATAAGGCCAGAGCTCCACACACTCGGGACCAGTGGGTCCTTGCTGCAGCACCTTTGCGCTTCGTTATATTAGTTTAAACATCTATTTTTGTAGCACATTTCATTTCTGTTTTTGTAAATTCATCACCTCTCCACACTCCTGTTTTTGTCCTACACCCAGTTTTTAATATCCTTGTTACCTGTCTCTGTTTTATGGATAAATCTGAGGAAGTAAGCAGTAAATACTGCAGTGTGGAGCCTTTCTTAGGGTAATATGCGGCAAAATTGCAAAGCTGCATGTCTATTACAAGCCTTCATCTTGCATTCAGGCAGCAGCGATCGTGACACCTTCACGTGGCCCGTTTGATCGTCTGTAATTAGCAGGCTAACCACAAATTAAGCTGCGCCCCAGCAAGTTCAAAGCCAAGACGTGAAGTCCCGATATTCTGTGGGAAGTGTATTCAGAAGTGGACTTCTGGAGAGCGCTAATGTAATTCAAAGTGACACGACAGCATGAAATGATACAGCCATCTTTCAATTTGCTCCGAGGAAAAGTCAGGTCTCGGGATTTCGTGAGGTACATCATCAATTGAGGATGCAGGCGATTGCAGTCACACAAAATAAGCGTGCAGCGGTTTCGGAGGGTCACGGTTGCAACACACTCTCCACGGGAGGTGAGCATGAGCCAATCTGCAAACAGGAAGAAACGAGCAAGGAGTAACTGAGGTCAATGGAAAAGGGTAGAAATGGTGATTTAATGGTTTTGTTAGAGCGAAGGAGTTGGAGAACTGGAGGAAATTGAGTTACTGACAGTGATGAAAGGTCAGGATGGTGGGAACCAGTAAAAAGGGAGTGTCAAAAAACCGAATGTGTGTAGTTGCACACAACAACAAAAAACAAAAAAGGTCAGGAGGACAAAGAGCGAGACAGAGAATAGTGGTGAGGGAGGTAGTGAGACCTATAAAGGCGGCTCAAGAACCCAATTAGGTAGAGAAAGGGAGAGTGATTGAGAGGGAGGAGGTGTGGAAAAGCAGCTGTGATTAGATGGATTTTACAGGACCCTGAGATTGATGACTCTCTGACTGCTCTGGAAGGAAAAACAAAAGACAAGAATGGAGATAGTAGAAAGAGGAGCAGGGAGTCGAGGAACAGAAGTTGCAGTGGAAGAGAAAAAAGAAAACCCTCTGTAGTCTGCTGAAAAACTAGCTTTATCTCTACTCTTCCTCGTTTCATTTAAGGCATCTTTGCGCATTCCAGTATCACTAATAGGATCTGTTGCACTTTCGTCTTCTTCGTCAGTTATAAATTAGATTAAGATGAGGGCCGCTCCTACAACAAAGGATTATGTCTGAAAAGTCTGTAAAGTAGGATTAGCCCAAACATCCTGTGACTCGGTTATCCGTCGATGCTTTGGACTGCAGAGCGATCCTCAAAACAAAGGAAGGATCCATCGTTTGTTCAGAGCTTATTCCGAGTCTGATGAACTGTCAGTGCATCTAATTAGAGCTGTGATTCTAAAACTTTCACAGCCTGGCCTACACACTAATGAAGCCACTTTGACATTGAGGTATGGTAAGTTTGGGGAAGGCAGGGTGAGCAGCTTTCACTTTCACCGTCCTCCCCCTCCTCCTCATCTTCCTCCTCCTCAGGCTGCCTCAGTGCTTCTGTGAAAATGAGGAAGAAAAGAGGGCCTACAAAGAGAAAGGTGGTTGGTGGTCGAGGCAACCAGTGTTTCCAGGGACAATCACTTCGTTCCACCCAGAAAGCTCAGAGCACAGTGGCTGACAGAAGGATGGAGTAACTGGGTGGTGGTGGTGGTGGTGGTGGTGCACCACACCCAGCCAGTGAAGAGACCAGCTGTGATCAAGAGTCCTGATGCTTCTGTAACAATGTCGCATACTTGGTTCAAAATGGTCAAAGTTCACACTTCTCTCTCTGCTGTGGTTTCTGTTTGTCATGTTCTCGGCCACTAACTGTTCTCTCTGCTCTGTCGCCTCGTTTCGCAGGGAGCTGGACGCCATCCCGTGGACTGCGATGGGACGCAGCAAGAGGACAACTCTCTGCAGTCGTCCTTTTTAATGTCAACAACGTTAGTACAAAACCAAGACGTCCATCGTGGTAAAGTTCATGTCAGTGGTGTTGCGGAGGCAGCCACAAGCTGCACCGCCAACTGTGAAACGACAGATGGAGGCGTGGCCTCAATGTTTCCAACGCTGCTGCCACTGGTGATGACGGCCAAGTGAACAGCGATGCCTTCTAAGGTCTCGTACCTGTACTTGCTGACAGTGGTTTGCTGGGCCAGCGCTCTGTGGTACCTGAGTGTGTCCCGCTCCTCCACTTCCTTCACGAGCCAGCTGACTATCCCAGTACGCAAACTACCCAAACCGAGCAAGAACGCCACCTTTAGTAATATCCGCACACGCTCCCTGAACCCACATGACTTTGGCTACCTCATCAATGAGGCCAAGAAGTGCGAGGCGGAGCCGCCCTTTCTCGTCATCCTGATCAGCACCACACACAAGGAATTTGATGCTCGCCAGGCGATTCGGGAGACTTGGGGGGACGACAGCACGTTTGCGGACGTGCGCGTGGTGACGCTGTTCTTGCTGGGGCGCAGCACAGACATCGTCCTCAACCAGATGCTGGAACAGGAGAGTCAGATCTTTCACGACATCGTGGTGGAGGATTTTATCGACTCCTACCACAACCTGACGCTCAAGACCATGATGGGCATGCGCTGGGTGGCTACGTTTTGCTCCAAGGCTCAGTATGTCCTAAAGACGGACAGCGACATCTTTGTTAACATGGAAAATCTCATCTTTAACCTCTTGAAACCCACCAGCAAACCCAGGAGGAGGTACTTCACTGGATATGTCATCAATGGTGGGCCAATCAGAGACATGCACAGCAAGTGGTACATGCCCAGAGATCTGTACCCAGAGAGCAAGTACCCGCCCTTTTGTTCCGGCACTGGTTACGTCTTCTCCGCGGACGTGGCCGAGCTTATATTTAATACTTCCTTACACACCAGGCTGCTGCACCTGGAGGACGTGTATGTGGGTGTGTGTCTTCGCAAGCTGGGCATCCACCCCTTCCAGAACAGCGGATTCAACCACTGGAAGATGGCCTACAGCCTTTGTCGCTACCGCCGGGTGGTCACCGTCCACCAGATATCCCCCGAGGAGATGCACCGCATCTGGAACGACATGAGCAGCAAGAAACACCTTAAATGTTAGCAGAACTGCGAGCACCAGCGCCCGCAGGAGGATTCGTCGCAGAGGATTCTCCTCTTATCCCCGGCTTGCATATCCACGGCAGATTGTGTACAGGATGCAGCACCGGGTCAAGGCAACACCGTCAAAGAAACAGCTCGGGCGCTAATACACCCGCCAGTATTAACAAAGCCAGACCAGATCAAACTTGCCTGCATACAGCTGAGAGTCACGTGTCCATGCAAGAGCAAACCGCTCAGCCAACGCCAGCAGGTTTTTTTATGAGACACTATGAAGGATAACGGTGTTCATAACTCAAGTGTATATTCCGTAATTACGGGCTCACTTCTCTCTTCACAGACATTTGCTTCTGGAATTGAAATGAATGTTCTCTCACGTCATCAGTTTCACTCTCTGAACACACTGTTGTCCACGGACGGACGGACTGGCTGGCGCGATGACCCTGCTTCAGACGCGTGCGTCCGGATGAGCGGATGTGCTTCTTGCTTCAGAGCCAGACGTATTTTCTTATACGGACCGACTCGCGTAGGTCTTTGTGTTGTGCGTTGATAAAGATTTTCTCACACTGGCGCCTGGACAGCGTGGAGATGCAGGCGGCTAACATTCCTCTGCGAATGTTACTTCTGTTAATGTGTAACGTGCAGTTATTTGTCTCAGGCAGCGCTGCGAGCGGGCCGCAGACTATTATATTTTCTATTAGGAGAAGATGAAGAAGAACAGATGTGCTGTATTGAGAGAAAAAAATACATTTTGCTGTCTGCCTTTCGTTTATTTGAGATTAAATAAACGTCGTTAATAAGACTCGATACTGTATTTCTTACAGAAAACTGTTAATGCAATTCTAAGAGCTTACATTTTTGTAAACACAAGCCATATAAATGAAAACGCTGAGTTTGGCAGGCAGCAGCGGCTGCTGTCTGACACAGATCCCGTGTTCAAGGTGTTCAAGGTGTTCATCTGTGTAGGTGGCACACGAGCACCACAGTGCTCCAGATGCAGCTCCTCTGCAAAAACTGCAACAACTTCTATATAAAACGATACAGAATTAGCATTGTTTGCTCGCTTGTTTGTTTGCGGTGTGAATCACAGGTTGACGGGTGATGTTTAGACTGAAAAATGAATCCAGATTATTTGATTTTAATGTCTCATCTACTGATGAAGAAGAAGTTTTCTGCTTTTATATCAAAGTGCATAGTAGAATAAAGGAGGAGAATGAGGCTCTTTCAGTTTTTTAAGGAGACAGAATGTTTTTACATCAAGGATGCTAAAGTTCTTTAAAAGTACCTATTCTTTAGTGAGTGAGAATAATGTAAATAGTGTTTATGTAGATCTAGTTTTTCCATTTCAGATGTAATTGGTGTAAATAACCTCGCTGCATCCGCTACGCCAGCTTCTGCACACACGTGCATCATCATCATCATCATCATCATCATCGTCGTCGTCGTCGAGGGGAGCGGCAGCGCTCCTGTGGGGTTTGGTGCCGGAGAAATGAAAAATGTCTTCTGTACTGCACTTGCAAAGATAAACATAAACATGCGGTAAGTGGTGAGTCTCCTGGTGAGTCTCTTTCTTCTCTCCTTGAATCCTTTTATCTTCTTCTTCCCCAAGAAAAAAAAAAGAATCTAAAATCTTTCGGGAGTTTGTTAGATGCAAACATGCCATAGCTGTTATGATTCTTTAATCAGAAAAAAACATCCCCAGGTGGCATCTTTACATCAAATACTTCTGATTTCTTTCTTCGGACTTCTGAGGCTGAAGCATAATGGGAGCGGTTGCGTGTGATGTGATGGATTGTTGTGGGGGAAGAGGAAGGTTTTCCACCCTGAACAGCGCAGTGTTATCAGCTAATGACTTTGTTTTCCTCCCTGAAAAGCAACAGCACCATCTACCCAGTGCTACACGTGCAGTTCCTGTTACTCGCGGTGCCGCTTTTGCTGTCTTCGTCTAATCACTCCCTCTGGCACATGCAGTCTGATGCAATATGCTGAGTAACAGAAATTCCGCTCTGTAATTGGCCAAACGACACAGCGGTGAGGCGTTTAAAGGAGTGAAGCTCTGGGAAAATGAAGCGCGCGTGATTGTTCCAAGGCTGGTGGTAAACGAACCTCATAACGAGCGAGGAGGAGTGCAAGACCCTCGGCTTTCAAAGGCAGACATTGAAAAATGAAATCAATGTCTGACCATGTGTCATGCAGGGAAGACAACGTCGAGGCTTCAGAGACTTTGGTGCTGCATGAGGCTCCTCCAGAGAGCATCTGCATGCTCGCACATATTCTCCTGCACAGTTTTTTAACAATTCGTCCTCCCCGGCCCTACAGTTAGCACAACCTCCCTTTGACCTGTCCTTTGAGGCAGAGAGGATGTTTACGAGGAACCCACAGTGGAATAAATTGGCGGTGTGCGCTCAGCCATCTGTGCAACCACAGTTTACACCGAGGGGAGAAGGACACGGGGGGCGAAATCTGCAAAACTGACACCAGAAAAACGTCTCGGCCCCCTCCCAGACAATAGCAACCACTTTACATACGAGTGGCTGGGCTCTCAAGTGGTGCCAGAGGTTCTTCTGTTGTTTGATGACTTTCTGAACATAGAAATTGAAGAACTTTTGAAAAAAAAGATGTTCTGTTGTAAAACTGGTTGGAGGCCTGAAGTATAACTGTGCTGTTCAATTTTTCTGTGTTGTTCATGCTCAGCAGCTCTCAGCCACCTGTTTGAGATGTTGATCCACCTAATACTTACTACTGGTTTACTAGCGATCAGATGGCCAAAACTCAAAAAGTGAAAGCCCAGACGAGGCTTTAGTCTTTATTCCACGTGTCGCATTTGAAACCACTGATGAATCAACTTTGAGCAAATGTTAGGTCGGATTTGTTGTGAATTTCCAGAACAGCAGGAATCAATGGCTGCTGCAGACTCCTCACTTCTGTACAAACTCCTGTCTGTGATTTATCACCACATCTCCCGATCCACGCGTGACTTCCACGCACACACACTGCAGATACGCAAGACAAACTTCAAATATTATATCAATTTTGATATCCGTCCTTGTCGATGGGAGTATTTCAGCAGCGTGACTTATTCTGTCATCCTCAGCAGATGGATGGGACAGAAATGTGAGGAATCCATCAGGACACGAGGCAGAGGCCTGACAGAGATAAGTGTGACAGCCACTCTCAATTCCAGCAGAATGAGTGATGAATTAACTGTTAATGTCGGTGACGGAAGTCGATCTTCCAGAACTGATGGAGGTGTGCTGCTCATCCCCACCTTCTGAGAGCAGCAGGTCTGAGTTTACGACAGGCCGCAGGATGAGGAGGAATATTTGTGGAGGCGCTCATAAATACCTGATGGACTTGTAAAAGTGAAGATCAGGTGAAGGAGCAAGGCAACTCTTAGAGAGTTTTTGGTTGTTTTTAGGTGAATATAACTTTTTATCCATTACCAAAAGTTAGCATTAGCACTTTCATTCATTCTGCTTCTGACAGCTATTAGTTGGATTATTCCAAATATTTATGTTAATCACTTGTTTGTTAGGAAGGTTTTAAATCTCAATTTCATGCATTTTTAGTCTGTTTATGTGACCGGGTCAGTCGGCAGAAAAGGTGACATGGTTGGCTGTGCTGGCTGTTGTTCCTGCTGTCACTGTGATAGCAGAAAGCCTTGTTGTCTTAATTAGAGCTTCTGAGACCTGGAGCTACATTTTTTTCCCTGGTTAATTGCTTATTGTTGCATGTGCTGAAGCTCTCCACAGAATACAACAGCTTTGCTTAATTTCATTCATGTTGAAATCGGGATTCTTCTCTTTCTTTCTCCAGCATGAGATTATTTTTCAAATGGTCTCAAGGCAAGAAAAGATTTTTTTTCTTTGTTCTTTCAACACAACTGAATCGTTTCACAAAAACAAAAAGTGTTGAAATGTAAAAGTTCTTTTTTTGTTTTAAAGTTTTGTTGCTGCACTGTTAATAGTATGTATTTTAACATATCCTTGTATAACTTGTATATTTAACCACACTGTCCCACCAGTTCCTTGAACCTCTCTGACTCATGACAACCAGTCCATTTAACATCACCGACCCACTATAACCAGTTCCTTGAACCTCTCTGAACCACTACAACCATCACATTCAACCTCTGTGTCTATTTAACCTCGCTGCCCCACTCTAAGCAGTTCAACTAAAAGTAGAAATATTGATTTTCAAAAAGCGCCATGTTTTTATGCTAGGCTACAGTATTTTTTCCCTGCAGCTGACAAGCACATAGAAGTAGACCTGAATCATTTATGACGTGAGTATTCTGGTCTTTTTACCGCCAGTCTTTGACTAAGTGTCGGTGTTTTTGTGGGGGGACCATGGAATCGTTGTTGCTCCACCTCAGCTGTAATCAATCTTAGTTAAACCCACCAGCTCCCTCATCTTTAAGTCACCTGCACAGACAAGTAAGAGTCTGCATTCATCGCTCATTTTTTTCTTCACTTTTCCATCCCAGATAATCTAAACCAAACATAAACCTCCATCTAATCCGCCCGCCTCTGTTGTTTGTATCCTGACTGACGCCCGAGGAAACCTCAGCAGATGCCTGCGAGCTCGTTTGGCTGCTTCCATGCTGGTGACAGACAACGTGGCTCTAAACATGAAAAGGGCACTATTTCGAGCGAGCTCCACAGAGCTGGAATGCAAGAATTTATAGACACGGTTGGTTCGAAGAAGAAAACTTTGCAGACACTCTTATTTGACGTTTTCTGCCACACTTGTCAACATGGAGGGCTTTGTGAGAACAACGTGGAGGAAAATGCAGACATTTTCTGCCTGTTATGGTGAGCGCTTTTATCCAGAGATGAATATACACTGTTCATGGATAAATGTCTGTTGATCTGGATTTTGCAGAAACTTTTAATTGAAAGTGTTTGTTACCAGCTGGAGTTGCTGCTTCATTATTATTATTTTCAGTTGTCAGTACAATGTGGTGATGATTTAGGTTAGGAAACAATGAGAGAGGTTTACTTGTAGGGGCTCTTCACTCTGAAAGATAATCCACAGTGAAATGAAGTGAAGGCAGCCTGGTGTCAGTGGAACTGTGGAAGATGTTGCTGCTGCGGGGCTGATGGCAGATAATCGCAGGACACAGTCATAGTCACCAGGAGAACCGCTCCGAGCTTCCCTTTACCTTCACAATAACCGTAACCTTGTCTGGAACAGTGAGCCAAGTCAAACGTGATTACAAACATTTTGTTATTTAGGTCCCTGTGGACACACACACACACACACACACACACACACACAAGCTCACTAACATCCTTTACGTGTGTGAATTTTGTCAATGTCACCTTATAAGTCTGCTCCAGGGGGCAGTGTTGACTCCAGCACGTGTAAGGAGCGCACAGCTACCCAATCATGACAAATCACTCTTTCCACTGGTCGGCCTCGGGGGGGTTGTTACAGCTCAGATGAGGGAGGAGGCGACTCACCGACACACAGCCAGGTGACCGCCGTCCCTTTCATTCTGCCGAGATGGTTTATTTCATTACAAGCTTTGATTCACCTTCAAGTCAAGCCAGGAAATCTGACACGTTTTCATCTTTATTCCTTTCATCTGGCAGCTCATGTCAGACCTTTGATGTTTTGATGTCCGTGGTTTGACCTTCAGCATATTCCGAGTGTCCCTGGATAAACACAAGGAAGGTCCGACATCTGTAAGTTTTAATTAGACATGCAAGCGGTGATAACAGACTGCCAGCCAGAAGGGTAAACACACACACACACACACACACGCACGCATACTGTCCCTGTTGTGAGGACAGTCTCACACAGATAAGACAGAAGTCACCAGAATCAAAAGTGTGAGACTGCAGCTCTTCTTCACATGTAATGCCGTTGGTTTATCATCAGGTCATGAAGATATAATAATTATTAGAATTTGCACATATTTATAACCTAGTCTTAAGATGAAATCTAAAAAAAAGCCTTCCATATCATTTACAGTGCATAATACTGTTGATTTTCTTCATTTAGAAGTGAGATATTCTAGATAACACCCAGGTCCCCCTGCTTTGTTGTTTTAATGTTGCTCCAACATTCTTGCTCAGCAGCCCAACCAAGCGTCTTTATCTGGAGACTGATGTGTAGGATGTAGAATTTAAAGGATTAAAATTGAAGATGTAGCAAACTTAACTTACTATATTTCTGTGGACACATCCGGGATCAGGAGAGCAAACTGTGAAGTTTAAACTGTGGAAAACAAATCAGCCATTGGCCAGAAATGGGTCGTGATGCGTTGCTGCCTTGCATTGTGGGCTGCTGGGGACCTCTGTCAGATGAAATATTGCCTCCGCTGATGGATTCCTCTCTGTGGGGCCGTTGGTCGTTGGAGCAAAATGATGCATCTAGAGAGAAGATTTCACACCAGGACCCGCGTTTGCTTTTGTGTTTGGAAGAATTTATCATTTTAAAAATCTCTTTGGTAAGTCTTCCTGGGGAATATCTGGTGTCGGGTTCTGATTTCATGCGATGCAGCAAAAACAACTATTAAAAACTATTTCTTTTTGGTTTTACTGTATTTTTATGTCTTGTTTGTGGAACATTAAAGGTTAACATCTGGGTTCATTTATAGACTTAAATTTGTTTTTAGCAGCTCGCTCGGTGGGATGTCAAATTCACGCCGTGCGGCTTTTTCCACTAAGTATCACCGCAAGGTCAATCATTGTCTTGTTTGCTGAAAAGCTATTTGCTAATCCTGGTAATGGGTTTGTTCAGAGACTGTATCTGGATGAGAATTTGCTCTGAGACAGAGGCATACTAATGTTATCTCAGGTTATTCCAAGGGGATTAAACTCGGGGCCCGTTCAGGAGGCTGAAATGAGGAATCGCGTGAGGTCATTTGGAAAGGGCAGCTTTATACATCCCCGTGGGAACGTTTTGTTATGACTGGGTTCTGTGGAGCAAAGACTCCCAAAGTGATTGTATTCTGGTATATATGGTCTACACAGTATCGCCCTGCTTTAATGATGAATTTGGAGATTAATTGCAGGATCCACAGCAGTTCCTCCACTCCGGGGTTGTAAAACTGCAGTGGCCCAGCATCAGCTCAGCTGTAGATTCGGACTCATCTGCATGTTTATGGAAAAGCAGGCTTGCATCCTTCGCCAGAATGCGGAGCTACACACTGTAAATTATATTCATAAATTCTGAATGGCACCTTCAGAGGTCCCCATCTTTGACCTGAAATGAAAGAATAAACCAGCAGGTTCATTACGCAAAATGAAGCCCTTGATTTTAACACACGTCCCTGTTATAATGGGATGTATAACTTTTATGCTTTAATAATAGATACATTTGTATAAGGTCAGCCACAGCTTCGAAACCCTTAAAGGGTTGCACTTTATTTTACTTCTGCCTGCTCTAATGATAATTACCTGGTATGAAAACTGTAAAGATAAACAAGAGAATCACTTGTACTGAATAGCGGTGCAGCATTTATTCACCTGTTCCAACGCAATGGAGTTCAATACGTCAGCCACATCAGTTAAAATGGACTTGCGAGGCGTATTGATCTACAAGCGAGAAAGAGCTCTGCAGAAGATGGGTGGTTGCGCCCCCTATCGCCTGTGAATGGTAATGTATCAACGACACCAGATCCAATAAATTAAATATGTTTTTCTTATGTACTGTTACGTATCGTTTGTAATAATATAATGAATTAAACGTTCGTTGCAAATAAATCTAATTTATTCTTTTATTTATTTTTTTAAGTTTTAAGCAGTCACGTGGTTTATGACGTTGCGCGTATTTACTTGTAGGATGCTAGCTGTTTAGCTAGTTGCCTAATTGTGATTTTGTCTTATGATTTTACTAAATGTATCTAAATAGGGTTATAAAACACCTACCGAAATCTTTCACCCAAGAGCCGACCGGATATGCCTCCGGTTAGACACAAACGACCAGCGGCAGCCCTGGAACAGCCTGTAGATGGCACCACGGTCGACGGCGATGTAAGTAGCTCGTCAAATCCATCCAGACCACAGGGGAAAAACCAGTCCTCCCTGATTAAACACAGCAGTCCTGGACATTTAAAAAAATAGCTGCATCTACATGTAGTGTCTAAATAGCTGTTAAACACCTTAACAGATAATTGAAGACTACTAATTAGTTAATTAAAAGGGTTAAATTAAGATACATTACAAACACAATTTGTTGACTGTATAGGCAGGTGAGTCCGAGTGTCTCTATTCATTTAAACATGTATTTAGGGCGCTTAAAGGGAATAAATGTCTTAGCAGTGGTGTCTTTTCTGGGAGTTACTTTAGGAATGAGTTGAGGAATTTCACTGGCCCTGTGAAGAAGTTCTTGCTCATCCTGGCGGTTCTTGATTTTATGAAGCGTTATCGCCAGATAGGGAGAGATCGATCAGTCCATCGAGCGGCCGACGACCTTCTCCTTCACCCTTTGACAGAAGACACTGTCAGGCAGTGAGATATGATGCAGCTTGTCAGGACACTCTTGGTGATGCTCAGCGGGAGGTGGTGAGCTTCCAATCAGGGACTTTCATTCACTTTGTCCTCCTAAAAAAGTTTCTCATCTCCCGAGCCTTCTTGGCCAGGTGTGTGGTGTTGAAAATCCCAGCAAAGTAAATTTGAAGAAATTTTATGGTGCCAGCACTCAGCAGGGGAGCTGCTGATGTGCAGCAGAGGAAGGAGATGTGTCAGCTCGCTTGCTGTTCCGACTTTGCTCTGGAGGATCTTTAATTTTCAGGCACATTGATACACTTAACAGTAAGCATGAGCATGCTGCAGGAGGTGTACTGGAAGATAAAATGTGTTTGTTTCCTTTGTTCCTGGCTTCACGATCATGAAATACATGAGACCAGTCTGGATCTGATCTCGGGGTATTTACAGTCCTGTTGAGACATATATATATATATACACACACACACACACACACATTTTCTGTACCCAGGAGCTTTATCCACACTTTGGGTCGCAGGGGTCTCCTGGAGCCTATCCCAGCTGTCAAGGGGCGAGAAGCGGGGTACACCCTGGATAGGTCGCCAGCCTATCGCAGGGCTAACACAAAGACAGACAACCACTCACACTCACGGTCATGGTCAATTTAGATTGCTCAATTCACGTGACAAGCATGTTTTTGGACTGTGGGAGGAAACCGGATTGCCCGGAGAAAACCCACACAGGGAGAACATGCAAACTCCGCACAGAAAGGCCAGAGCTGAGATTTGAACCCCGAGCCTTCTTGCTGTGAGGCAACAGTGCTAACCACTCTTCTTTATACAGATAATGGTTAAATCTAGTCTTGATGTTTTAGTTTTCAAAGTCAGATTTTATGTTCACAATAATAAATAATACAGGATCCTATTCTCATTCAACTGTTTGCCTTCTGAGTCTCACAGTTATTTTGAAATTCTGACTTGCTCCACCACCTCCCAAAGGCCAGTTATTGACAGAGGTGAGGAAAAACCAGCAGTCTCCTATTTACTACTTCTGCAAGCCAAACAGTTTGCTGTGTGCCCCTGTGCTGAACTGTAATGGCTCATGATGCCCAGTGTTTTAAATCTTTGGAGGCCTGTTGTTCTGACAGTAGGAGAACTCGGGACAGAAGGACACTGAAGCACCAGGCTAGAGGCAGAACCCACTTTGGATCTTGATCAATAATTGTTGAAAACATGGTAACACTAATTAGCAAATGCCAGCTAAAGTAATGATCAATTCTCTGCTGCAATAAACACTTTATTGTGTATATTATTGTCGTAATTCTGATATAATTTGTGCAGTTTTTCTGCAGTGGGTCACGCTGGTGTGATGTCACGTTGCTTACATAGCTGATGTAGCTAATGCCGTGCAGCCTCAACACCATATGGATTAAAGCTAAACCAATTCGTCCTTCCGAATCTTGCCATATCACACTCAACAGAACTGTGCTGCTTTTTGGAAATGCAGTTTTGTTGTGAGAATTGTGTGAAACATACAGAGCAGGATGCAGCTCTTCCCCACTACAGACACGACGGGCTGCTTCTGTGCCTTTTCTCATCACTCAAAATTGCTTTGACATTACATGGCACAAAGTTAAGCAGTGTCCTCTCCGTGAACGAATTGGCAGGAAAAGTCTTAAATTACGCTCCGTCTGAGGAATACTAATTTACCTGGAGACTGGAGTCTGGAGATGTTGTGATTAAAGGCTCCATTTCCCACAGGTCAGTGTGGTTTAATCGCACATTACCACTAACTGATGGAGTGTTTCTGACATCTGCACTCTTACGTTTCGCCTGTCACAATCAATATTACAGAACCAGGCATCTACCAGAGATTAAACATCCCTCCCAGAGTTGAGGTGTAATGCAGACGCGAAGGACTGTTTTTAAATGGCTGTGACATTCTGTCAGACTGCTTATTCAGTGTTTAGTTTATGTAGTTACAGAAACAGAAGGAGAGGCCTACATCTGCTTGCAGCTCAAACAACAAAGTCCTGAAAGGCTGCCAAGCAGGATTATCTTCATGGAGGAGGAACTCTTTCCATGCATTATCCCAACATGTGTCCCAGTGGAGCAGCAGGGGTTTTTAATGTCCTCTGTTATGCTCTGCTGGTGCTGAGTAACACTGACAGGACTGCTGTGCTCATTACAAATGTGTCTTCTTGTCACGTGAACCGCTGACCAACAGCCCAGTTTCACTGTACTGAAGAAGAAGGCTTTTTGGGTCAAAACGTAGGCTTTAGTGATAGTTATACCACTCGTTACCATGGTGACAGAAAGGTTGGTAAAGAGTGCATAAAACATTTTGGGATTTTTAGAGATAATCACAGTATTAGCCAGATCCCTGTGTGCACATCCAGGCTAAAAATACAGGATAAATTCAGGTTTGAGTCTGATTTGAATAGTGAAGCTAATGGACACTAAAGCACCACAGGAGTGTCTTTTCCTTCAAGGCAATTAGGTTATAGCGCTAATAATCACACTTTAAAATAATAAAGGGATATAACAATTTAAAGCAGCAGCCTGCTTAGCCAGTGAACTGTATTTACTAATTAGCACCTTAAAGCTTCACTAGCCTGGGCATATAATCATCTTTTTCCTGACTAATGTTGCAGCATGTTGTATAAAACAACCTTCTCTAGCTGTTTGTGGAGTCTAGCGCAAGTTTCACACAGCTGAATAAATGAGACGATTTGATCGTGGTATTTATTTTTCACAATGAAAACCACAAAGGTGGGTTACAGTTGGATAAATGTGAGAAACAAGCAGAAATATAATGAAGCAATTGAAGTAAATTATCTGGCAGCTTTACTTCACACATTATTTGTGTCAAAGAAAAACATTGAAAAATTTGTCATTATCGCTAAGAGGTAGATGAGAAGAGAAATACCATTCTTGTTCTATGTAAAATTATATAAATATGTACAATATATTTACACATGTAGATACTGTATACCCGGGGCTAGTTACTGGATCAAGCATTTTACTAGTAAACTATTATTAAATACTGCTTGTTTGTGGAGTGAAAGCTCTCAGTATCACAACATAATTATTGTTTAGTGGTATTAATCTTTTTATTATTATCATTCTTTAAAAGCAAGAACTTCACTCACTTCAAGCCATGTTGTATATTAGAGTAGGAGGACAGTAAGCGGTACCCTGACACGAATGACTTGGGCTGAGGGTGGTGCTGATGGTGGTGACCGCGGCCTTCCCCGGCGTCCTTACATCACAACTCTCTCCTGCCTTCTCTGTTTCCACAGCGTTTAGCTGATTGGTGCTCCCGTGGTGACCAGCTTGTAGTAGGCTCCCTTCAAGTCCATGAGCTGGTCGTGGGTTCCCTTCTCTATCACGATGCCCCTGGACATGACGGCGATGATGCTGGAGTTCTGGATAGTGGACAGGCGATGGGCGATAACAATGCAGGTGCGACCCTCCCTGGCTTTGTCCAAGGCCTCTTGCACTGTCTGTCATCAGAAACACACACAGACGGGCGGAAGCCTTCACCATTTCCCCCACAGAGAGGCTTTACAATTACAGCAATTTCACAGTCGTGCATTGATTACTATCATTAAAATACTTCAGAGGATCAGTGTGCTCCTGAGCACTCTGTCCTCAGCATGGTTCAGCCCTTTATCATCTTCAAGAGGCTCTACCAGAGGGTTGCTGTGACTGATAGGTGGTGATAAGGATGGAGATGATAAATGATAATGAGTTTAAGGATGATGATAAAAATAATAGACCTCTCCTGTGCTGCCTGTGCTGGTGAACACTGGGAACAGGTGTGGATTTTGGGTGCACAGACATGAGGGAACCGTTAGACCAAGCGTACCTTCTCGCTCTCGGTGTCCAGGGCAGAGGTGGCCTCGTCCAGCAGCAGGATCTTGGGATCACGGATGATCGCCCTGGCGATGGCAATGCGCTGTTTCTGGCCGCGGGAGAGCTGTGAACCCTGGGCACCCACGCTCGTGTCGTATTTCTGCGCCAGCAGGAAAGCTTTAAAATTCTATTGTAACATTTAGAAAAACCTTTTCATTTAAAAAGTAAACCAGTGCCTGGAATCGTTGTCATTGGTGAAAATAATATGCAGGAGTAAGAAAATGTCCCCTGTGACCTTGAAATCTCTCACTCCCCCAGGCTTTTCAGAGCAGACTTGTAAATGATGTATAGAAAAGTCTTTAGTGTAATTTAATAATAACTTGAGTGTTTGTTTATTACTTTCCTTTCTGTGTGTATGGGCTATATTACAAAGGATTCCTGTAGAGAGAGATACAAACTGGTCCTTACTCCAGCAGACTCTGGTAGTCAGACACTGGTTATTTATCAAACCTTTGCCCCAAGACAATTTCCCCCATCTGCACACTCCCCACCCCACCTCCTTTCTGTTTTAACCTTTTGCCTCCTCTGCTTTTTGGGTCCTCTCTGTGTACGCTACCTCAGGAAGTGACATGACAAATCCATGAAGCTGGGCTTTCTTAGCAGCATCGATGACCTCATCCATGCCGATTTCCCGCGAGTTATCGCCGTACTTGATGTTCTCTGCGATACTGCAGTCGAACAAGATGGGCTCCTGGGACACGATGCCAATCTTGGAACGCAGGAAGGGCACGTTGACACGAGTCGAGACGCGGCCATCAATCAACTGCAGAGAGCAATTGATTTTACCATTAGTAAAGAGCAGTGAGATAATCAATGAATGGCAGTACAATCCACTTAATGAGCTATCATACTACCATCTCTGCTATAATGTCTCTCCCAGCTATGCAGTGGTGATCATGTCATTTTTAAATGCTAGGCAGAGAATCGGGGCTACGCTTTGCAAACCACTTCCAACTCAATTAAGGCCATCTGCATCTTGGCAGTGACTCCTCCCTGGCAGATAGACAAACCTCCATCCTGGGCGGAGTGCCCCATTTTGAAAATAAAGCAAAAAGTCAGCGTAAATGTCTGATTGATAAATGAAGTAAAGCCATTTAAGAGCCAGGTATCCTTAAATCATCAGCTTTGCTAAAGTTCCTCCAAAACGAACTTTGACTTTCAGACAAGTTTGAAATTTTACCTCAAGGAGAGACATGCAGAACACAGCCGACTCCCCCGAGAGTGTAAACTGTTAGCGGGCTAAAAATATGACTTATTCATTTCAGAATAAGTTTAGCTGACATTTTGATAAAGGTCAGTGTTAATGTGAACTTTGGAGGCTTTTAAAGTCAACCATCTTATTTGCCGGTTAAAATAAATCGCCAGGATTCCTGTTGTTAGGCTTATTTTTGTTTCCTGATGATGACAGTGGTATGAAGTGTTTGTATCCTTGACATTTTTGGCTGTTTCTGATTAACGGAACAATCAACCCCACAAAACCAGAACAACAACCGAACTCAAAGACTGTGGAGATGTGTCATGTAGCGTGCGTGCTCATCAAGCCGATTTTCTAATTAGATCACTTGTAATTAGTCAAATATTTAGCGAGCACTATTTAAGGAATTTATAGAGGTAAGTGCAACCCTTTCACAACGTACAATAGTTTCACTTTTATAAAAAAGTGTTATTTATAAGCTGTTAAAGGTCCTTTAGGTGGGTTTTACAATAATAAATGTGCAGTATACGTGTTGTTGGGTGTACGCGTGATCCTCACCACTCTGCCGTGGTCTGGGTCATAAAACCGCTCCAGCAGCTGCACGCTGGTGCTTTTCCCGCAGCCGCTGCTGCCAACAAAGGCCAGCGTCTGGCCGGGTTTTACCGACACGTTCAGCCCATTCAGAACTTGGATATCGGGTCTGGTGGGGTATGTGAACTTGCAGTCGATGAAGTCAATGTTTCCCTGGAAATTATCCTGGATAAAGATCAAGTAGAAGAAAGGTTTATGTTAATAACTTGGATCATGTCCATGACAGACATAGTAGATGCCAGGATACTTTGTTAGAATAAATGTTTCACTGATTAATCATAGAAGAATTATTCAGTGAGTCCCATCTTATACATTGCTTCCATTTGGATATATAATAAGTAATAGAATGATAATCTTCTCCTTCTCTACCACATCTTTCTTGACTGATATAAAATGAATAGGCTCTGCAATGAATGAATAATAAATCAGACTGTTTCATCTGGATTCCTTCTCTTATAACCTTTTCTACACATGGCTTCTAACGCCCAGCAGACATGTTCCATGTCAGATGTCCTCATACCCATTTTTCTCCCTTTTCACTGTAGACACTGATTTCAGGGACTCGATCCAGCAGCTGGAAGAAGCGGGCTGCTGAAATCTTGGCTTTGGCGTAGTCGGGCGTGTATGAGGACGCCCTCCCGAGGGCCGTGCCGCTAGTGACGATGGCTGAGATGACCCTGCAGAAGAAAGGAAGGTGATGTAACCACCACAGTGGCCTCTTTCTCTCTCTGGGCTTAATGCGTGCAAGTGATAGATGTATTTACCAACTTCAAAGATTCTCATGTGTCAATACATTTCTAAATTTGCCAGGACTACACACCCACCTCTTAATATGCTGTTTTAACACTATTATTCATGCAAACTTATTCATATTACTATATTCTCCCATTTGCAACCCTTTTTACATTCATTCACTTTATACATGTGAGCCCACCTGAGGGGTACTTAAAATATATGATAAAATATACCAATTTAGTCGAAAAAGAATAAAAAAAAAAGAATGTTAAAAGAAGATGAGATGTTCTCACCTGAACACCAAGCTGAAATGTAGCCCCTCCTGCCGCACTAAGTAACCTCCAAACCTGTAGGAGGCAGAGTTGGTCAGGAAGATGATGCACTGGGCGAAACCATAGCAAGCGCCGTACACGTTGGCCTTCTTCAGGGTGGCTTGATAAGGAGCGTCGAGCTGCAATTCAAACATGTCTACAAAGCTCTTTTCCTTGCCCAGGCCTGCAATGGTGCGGATGTTGTTCAGCGCTTCTCCAGAAATCTGCAAATGTCATATTAAATTTACTAAAATGTTACTTTAGATGCATAGATCATTTGCTAATTCTTGTCATGAAGCCAGTGTGTAGTTCAGTGCTTTCAGTAGATAATTCAGTGCTGCTTCATAAGAGTTTGAAAAAGACAGGTGAAAATTTCAAGTCATAGTATACCCTTCCAGCAGCTTCCATGGCCTGCTTGTCTTGCTTCGCAAACCCTGTCAGCATTTTAGCCTGGAACCCCCCTGACAGAGCGAGGAACGGCAGGAAACAGAGGATGAGCAGTGTTAGCTTCCAGCTGAAGTAGAAGGACATGAGGACAGCCACTCCGATGTTAGTCAGAGAGTTGACAATCATGCCGATCTGGGATCCTGTGGCCTTCACAGAGGAAAAATGGGAAACATTAATGTTGTAACTTCTGGAGTGTAAAAAAATTCTCATTGTAGTTTGTGCTTGTTTGTGGAATCTGTGTTGCACGAATACAGGAAAATAATGCTGATGATGTGGGAAAGAATGATAATCAAACAACTGACAAAATGTTCAAATGTATTTCTAAAGCCATTTTAATCTTTTTTAATCTAGAACTCACTCCTTGAACTTGTGAGGCGTCGGTGGCCAGACGCGTGGTCAGAGCTCCAGGGCTGTTTCTGTGATCATCAAACCAGCCAATCTCCTGGCCTAGCATGGCCTGGAAACCAAGCCGCCGTAACCTACGGGTAAGCAGCTCCCCAGATTTGGAGAAGGCATAACTCTGCATTCACACACAGACACACACACACATACAGGATTTTTACAGCATTATAACAATAAAGTGATCATAAATGCTAATTATTCCAATTATATTCATAATTTTAACCTGAGCATTCAGAACTAAAGGTTCATTTGAAGAACAGCTTCACTGCAGAAGGAAAATATCTTTCATCCTCAGAATGTGTTCATTTGACAGAATGAAGTGGGTCTCTTGTGATTTTCCCTTATCCTTGAACACAGGCAGGGGGTATATGTGAGGAGCGTTGAAGCGATCGCTCTCGTTAAAGCAAACTCTACCTGCAGCATCTGGGTGAAGAAAGAGACCACACCAACCATGACGAAGAACAGGCACACGCTATCAATCTCCTGCCTCTGAACCATAGGATCTGTTATTGAGAAGGTCTGCAAACACACAGAGAGCCAAGCAGCACACATTTTGTACAATGCTTTAGGCGCATGCATGCACATTTACAGCAGGGTGGAGAAAAGTAGCACAGACTCATGTTTTATTCATTATCGTTCCGAAAAATGCACAAAAATCTAGCTCTAGCTATTGACACAAAAATACTTTTTTTCAGATGACAGAGGGCAGCATATGAGCTGTACAAATATTATTATCATATCAACCCAAACAGGGTCCAGAGTTTGAAACAACTAAAAGCTAAAGGCGTTGTTGAGCCGGGTGCGTGTCTGTAGTCTCAAATCAACACTTGCCTCCGGTCATCCCCGAATCAATTGAGTTTAAAGCCCTCGGTGCACCACTAAATTTGATGTCCAAGTTGTTACAGTTACAAGCATTTAAATCCGCCAGATATTCTGTATTTCCGTGGAGATCGAAACTAGAACTGTACCGCCAAGATTTGACTGAAGAGCAGAGAGTACACAGGGTTGACCCCTCCGTTTATGGCAGCCCCAAAGGATCCAAAAAGCATATATGGCCACTCAGGTAAGTTGTACTTCAGGATCCGTGCGACCGGAGCAGACTCCACGAGCTCATCATCCTCGTCCTCTGGGATGTCGTTCTGGGAAAATGTGCATCAGGCATGTGTCGTAAAAAAGCTTTTATCCATTTAGGCTTTTGTCATACAAAAAAAATAAATACGCAAGCTTTTCTACTGTTCCAACCACCCCTATATAAAAAAAATGTTACATATACATCTACATTTATTTAAAATAATCTATCAACTTGGATTTTTCCTCCTGAGACCCAAAGTAGGCTCGGCTGCCCACCTGGATGGTCGCGGGAACAGTAGAGTCAGGCATCAGATTAGAGAGCTGAGACCGGGACCTCTGACGAATGGATGCTCTGCAAAACATTTTTAAAGCTTTTTAATCTTACTGGCTTCTGTTGCTTTCATGCACACAGTCATGAAAGTGACTTGTGCTCTTCAGTAAAAGCACCGTCAGGGTGCTTATCTTTGTGGTAATAGCGGACCTCGAGCCTTCTATTAAATGAAGGCTTCTGCCTAGAAAAGCTACTCTGGGAGATAATATATACCGGTAGTTTTTTGGATGTCCAGTCAGGACAGCAGAACTGAATATTATACACACATGAAAGGCAGTTACTGACTGATGTTCATGTGCAATACCTCAAACTTGCACGGTAACTGCCTGCTCTGGATAGCCTCCCTGGGAGCTCTTCTTTATCAGCCACTAATCAGAGAGATAAAATCAGCGCGCTCTCAAAATAGACTTTGGCCAGAATCTCAACCTACTTTGTCGAGCTTTCTCGTTCAGAGCCTTGTCTCCTTGGCTCTGCAAGGTCACCAGGGTGAAGTAAACGCCCTTCCTCTCCAGCAGTTCGTTGTGCTTCCCTCTCTCCACGGCTTGGCCGTGTTCAAAGCCGACAATCACGTCCGCATTCTTTATGGTGGACAGTCGGTGAGCGATAGATATGGTGGTGCGACCCATGCGTACCTGCCATGACAAGGAACAAAATTGAATCCTTCATTGTTAGAGCTGTTTCCTACTTTTAGGACGTTATCTGGTTTAACTAAAGCCTTTCAGGACAATCATCTTAACTGTGAAAGGACGCTCAGCTGATGACAGATGATAGCTGAAGCTCAGGTAGCGGCTAAAGGGATTGCTGCTGTTATTAGGACGTGATTAAGATGAACTGTTTCAATTGATGTTACTCTCACTGTGTGTGGCAGATGTAGTCTTCTATTTTTCAACTAGGTAACACAATAACAAACAGATCTGGCAGCAGATAGACATGAAAACATCATTCAAGATAAGGATTTTATCAGTGTAACGCAGGTTTAGAGCTTTCATTGATCTCTGTTGGAAGATGACAATATTTCAAATACAAAGATGTCGCCCTTTTTTTTTGCATGGTCACACACTGTGCACTACTCTGACATGAACCTTATCGTATATAAACTATATAAAATTTCTATTTCAGGCCATGTTTGCTTCACCAAATCTCTAAAACATCGCTCTCAGAGATGAAAACTGGAGCTGAGCTGACTCACTGTATCCAAAGCTTCTTGAACTATAGCCTCGCTCTCATTGTCAAGGGCAGATGTCGCCATGTCCAGCAGCAGGATCCGGGGGTTCCTGACCAGAGCCCGAGCGATGGCGATGCGCTGCTTCTGACCTCCACTCATCTGACCTCCGCCCTCCCCGACCAAGGTGTCGAATTTCTGTCAGATTTTGATTAGAACAGACTTGAAACTGCTCTGTTTTGCACTTCTAAATCCTGAAACTGCTACCTGTGGCAGGTCCATGATGAATTTGTAGGCATTGGCCTGCTTGGCCGCACTGATAATATCCTCCATGGAGACACCAGGTCGGCCGTAGCGTATATTCTCAGCAATGGTGGTGGCAAACAGCACAGGTTCCTGCTCCACAATGCCAATCAGTGAGCGCAGCCACTGGATGTTCAGCCCTCTGATGTCGTGACCATCCAGGGTCACCTGAAATGGAGGTCATAACCTGAACCTGTTTTGCTGCAGTTGATGGATGATGCTATTAAAGTTGACTTTTTTGCAGCAGTGCCAGGATATAATGGTCTGACTGTCTTCTGCATAACCTTCATTGGGCTCTAAGGGACTTTTTTTCTGTTTGGAGCTAAGAGGAGGAAATTAGAGGGTAGAAAGTCCTCAAGCTCACATAAAATGAAAAATGAGCCCGTTAGACCTGTGCCTATGTAATGAAACAGATTATTGTGAACTTTCAGAACCCCCAAAGGAGATGGTTGTTTTGGAAAATGAAAGTAAGCAGATGGCAGCTACAGAGCGTTTACTTACCATTCCCTCTTGAGTGTCATAGAAGCGCTGGATGAGCTGCACAGCTGTACTCTTGCCTGCTCCACTTGGGCCGACAAAGGCTGTTGTCTCCCCGGACTTTACTGCAACACTGAGCTGATCCAGGATCTGAGGAGGACACCAGTACAAAGTTGACCCCCCCCACACTGTTTCTTCAAACATGGACCCTACTCTTGTACAGTACCTTGACTTCAGGCCTGGATGGGTAGTAAAAGGTCACATTGTGAAACTCAATGTCTCCTTTGACCCTGTCCAGCTTATATCCAGCTCCAGACAGACAGTCAATCTGGGGCTCCTGTCAACAACATTTAAAAATCAGACAAGAATTAAAAATAATAGTAGATTTTAGACATAAACGACATGTGCGGTTAACAGTAACATCCTCACTCTATCTATAGTCTCAAAGATGATGGTAGCAGCTCCACGGCCTGCAGCAAATGCCTCCAGACATGGTGAGGCCTGGCCCAAATTTATGGCTGCTATCAAAACTCCAAAGAAGACCTAGAAGGAAGAGGTCGACATGTTTTATTGTAGAAGCAAAAAGCATCCAAACCCCTCCCTCGTACTTAGATAAACAAATGAAACTGTTAAAAAAAACAGAGCCCTAAGATGGTAGTGAGCTCCGGTTGATGTGGTACCTGCAGTAAAGTTCCTGGCGTGTACTCTTCAGTGTCTACCACGAGTGTGGATCCATACCAGAAGGCCAGACCATAGCACAGGAAGATAATCAGCCAAATGTATCCAGTGAAAAAGCCCATGATGAGACCTTTTCTGATGCCCCAGCGCTGTGCTGACGTCAGGTTCCTGTCGTACCTGGGGACGAAGGCGTTGCGATTCAACCGGTCCGCACTGACACTGGATTAATTCAGCCTTCAAAATTCTCCTGGAAGAGTCTACCTCTGTACTTCTTTCTTCTCTCCACCAAAGGCAGCCACAGTCCGGATCGATGAGAGGACCTCATCGGCTACAGCTCCAGCTTTTGCATAGGCCTGCAGCTCCATACCCGTAAGTTTAGCCACAAACTAGAAGAAATCCAAGTTTGACAGAGAAGACAACTAAGTCAAAGGTGGTGATAAAGTAAAATAGATTCCCGTGAAATCAAGTCTCACCAGAGCCATAAGACCAGTACCAACACCGATGAGTGGACTTGCTGCGACAATGACGAGTGTTAACTTCCAGCCTTTCACAAAGCCAACGCAGAAACCGCACACAAAGGTAGTGAAGCGCTGCAAAAAAATGGCCACTTGATCCGCGATGGCATCGTTGATCTTGTTGATATCACTGTGAAACAGAGACGAACGCTGTTAACACACCCACCCATTTCTCCACTGTTTAGCCTCTGACCAAAAGCAAAGTCGTCATTGCTGCACTCACTCTGACATACGAGTGTTGAGCTCGCCAACGGAGGTGCAGTCGAACCAGCCGATCTCCATCCTCATCACTTTCCTGAAGTACATTTTCCTGATGAGCTGAATCTGTTTGGCAGCAGCTGTCACCCACAGAGAGATCTGTTAGACAGGATACAGATTATACCACTAATCTGAGGGACTAAAGTCAGGATTTCCAGCACATCAGAAGTTACTGTCAGAAAGAGAATTACCTGAAAGTACCCCAGCAAAAACACTGCCGCTCCAATTCCAACGTAATAGAAAGCAAATTGTGTCATTTCATATTCGATGTCGAGGATGCTGTAAGGTAACAGGTTACAGTAAATAAAGCAAACAGGAAGTACAAAACCACAGGGCCCCACTCTTGACCCACGTACCCACAGGACCTCTCCTCCAGTGGGACCAGCATCTCTAACGTTGAATTGTTCATGAAGAACCAGTTTGATTGATTGAGGGATTGGGTCAGCCCAGCTGTGTAGTTCTTTTTCCACTGGATGGTGTTGTTCACACACTCCTTCCTGTCATCCCGAAGCTCATTCAGCTCGATGTCGTACTCGATGAAGGCGTCCGTGAGCAGGCCAAATACCAGCAGCATCAATGGCTGGGCCGAGCCGTGCAGCACCGCACACAGGCCTCCTGTCACCATCATCAGCACCTCCTTGCATGTGGCAAACCGGAACTGTAGGGAAAAGCAGAACGCGTCAGTGCTGCAACAACTGCGTCCCAGATGAGGCAGAAGGAAATGCAAAATGGATTTTACCAGCTGAAAGAACCCAACCCGTATCGCTGGCTGTGCTGCTTTTCCCTGACCTCTGTTTGGAAAAGGAGACCAGTCAGCTTTTATATAATCTTAAGGGT
Source organism: Pao palembangensis (assembly GCA_015343265.1). Classification (NCBI taxonomy): domain Eukaryota; kingdom Metazoa; phylum Chordata; class Actinopteri; order Tetraodontiformes; family Tetraodontidae; genus Pao; species Pao palembangensis. The sequence goes on along the minus strand of CM027085.1, from coordinate 3,314,947 downwards.
AAACGCTTCCAAATATTCTTAATTGCAGTTGTTTACTCACTTCTCATCGTTCTTAGAAGCCGTCATGGTCCTGCATGAGGGAATCAGAAAACACTGAGAGGTGCACTAACAACATCACAAGATTCGTACGATTACAGCTTGTGTGGGTCTATAAGAAAAGATACCGAGAGGGTTCGTGTGTGTATTTATGCAGCATGACTCAAAGAATTCAAATGAATCACAGGAATTCAAAGACAAAAGCAGAACAGCAATTTGTTTTCATGTTCTCTTATCTGTCATTTTCTCCAATTCAGATGTTTTGAAATGAATGTGTGTGTGCCTGCTTACACACACACAAGAGCAAATATATGTGGCTGAGGTCCTTGAACTCCACATAGATAACTGACTTTCTGCATTTCTTGTGAAGGCAATGACTTTTAGCACGTGTTAGCTTTTCTCAATATTTTGAATAATTTAGCTATCTGGTTGCTGCACGCTGCAGTTTAGACGCGACAGCATGCAGAGAAGTTAAAGCAGCACGAATCAGCCGGACATAGTATATCTGTGCAGGGAGTAGGAATGTACAGTGTGTGGAGATGGGGAATCAGTCAGAACTGAAGCAATGTTGAGAAAAATGATCCATACTTACATGTACGAGTCTGCTTTTTCTGCAACATAAAAATAGGTAGAATTGTGAAGAAAATTCAGCTATTTTACATCTGCTTGTCTTATATATTTAACTAGTCCCTACGAGGTCAATTTCCCCTCATCTTCCAGTTATCCTTCATCTTTCTTTCCCAGTTCCTCCATTAAAACCCGCAGTTTAACGGGAAAAAAACCTACCCCCTTTAGAGTGCTCAATTGTCACATTTACAATAAAAGTTTGGATGAAAATATGCCGTCTTTTCACTGACAATCCCTGAACAGCATAAATACCTTACCTTCACCTGAAAAGTCATAGCTCTGGTTCTCTTGTCCCAGATGTTTAACGCTTTCCAATTTCACTGATCCTCTCGGCATGTTGGCTCATCCAGGAAAATCAGACTGAAAGCGTGTTACACAATCCAACACCAGAATAATTAGTGTTTCGCAGTGGCATCAAAATTTAAATCCCACTTGACATTCATCCACTTTGGTTTTCCGGGAAATATAAAAAAAGACAGTTATGGCATGAGATATTTTGTGTGGAAATAACACTTACCTATAAAGTTTACTAAATAGATCTGTGTGAGGGAGTTCAGCTCCAGTATGCTCACATCCAGATGTTTTGCCCCCAGCCCGCTGTAGCAGTGGTGGCAGCTGTCACTTGCGTGTGGGACACACTGTCTTCTGTGGCAGCGATTCACGTGCTCTTATTGAACAGAATTGGGCTTGGCTGGAACTCAGGGTCAGAGTGTTTGGTTTGAGGGTAAGTGTCCTGTCGGTTCATGACCGCCTGAAGGCAAACGTTTCACTGCTTTCACGCTGTGTGTGAATCCGACTGAGATACTTTATAGGTTTCAAAGTGCGTTACATGCTGTCTAATGAGGATTTTCCCTTTTGATGAAGGTGAACTTGCAGTTCTCTCAACTCGCTACGTTTTCAGAACAGGTTTCTGTAGTTTTGACCTGGTCCCATATTTGCAGGTTCAATATTTTTCCACGATGATGACAGATCTTTGCCCCCATGTTCAGCTCCAGACTGTCATCTGGTGCTTTTGGAGAAAGCCATTATGGTGTTCTGAGAATGATTTGTGCCTCTCTCATTAGAGCTTGTGCACTTGTATGAAACAACAAGTATCTCTCTCCTGAGACATTTGTGCGGTTTTTCTTAGCAGGGAAGACTGTGACACCATCAGGAAGTTTTTCAAAGATGGGCCAGACTTGTGAAGGTCATCTGGAGTTTTTAATGGTTTCATTCTGATTGCATGTTCAAGCGTCACTTAATGGCTGTGAACCACATGCTGATCTTCTCCTGGAGGAAGGCTTGTATGTATGAGGTTTAAATTTGACAGTTGTTTGTTTACTTGATGCAGACAACATTCAGTTATTATCCTGGCTTGACTGTCAGCCAGGCATGTAATACAAAACCAGAGGCAGCATAATTGAAGCAGCTCTAACACGGACAAAATGTTGTCTGGAGCTGAATGGACAGTAGGAAGGATTTGATGGACTCTGAATCCTCATAAAGACTGCAGAGATTAATGGGATTGAATCAACTTTATGGGGAGTTTTGGCTTCATTTTTTATTTATTATTTTTTTTTCATAGCATTCACTCTCAAATCTGAGCAATATGTAGTTTAACATAAGACTGTATAGATGCTAATGTATAAAACAAATAACAGAATCATTTAAAGTTTAACTAAAATAAAATTTGAATAAAGTTTTGTCTTGCAGTAGAACCATGTCTGTTCTGTAACCTCAGCTTTGGTGTCAGTTGTCACTTTTCGAGTTTGGTGAGGAGTGCATTCAAAAGTGTGTGCTTGAGGTTATTGCCCCCTCAGGTTTGCCTTCCTGGTCAGTCTAATACTGTACCTGTCACCTTTTTCACCTTAAACACAGAGCCAGGTTTGAATTTTGGAATTCAAAGTGTGCCCAGTCAACAATAAATGAAATATTTAGTATATTATTATCAGTATATTTTATTTATGCCTTAATAAAGTCTTACTGAGTCTCTCACACACACACTGTACAGATTCATGTGTATGTGTGTGTGCATCTGCTTTCAATGTTGTCAGGAAACTATTATGTCAATGTCGATTTTTTTTGAGGAATTTAGATTTTGTCAATTAATATGTTTTGTTATTTCTGGCTTTTTGTTATTATTATTATTATTATTATTATTATTATTATTATTATTATTATTGTTGTTGTTGTTGTTGTTATTATTATTAACCATAATCATATGCATATTCATATTATCATTAATGTGCGTGAATCGTAACATTAGGAAGAGAATTGCTCCTACTATCAGCAAAAGCACTAGTGCCACCTTGTGGTGTGACCAGTTAACTACAACAGCAACTTAAAAACTTGGAATCGAGGAACTCAGCTTCTATCACTGAAATTAAATGGTAAAAGTAGAAATATTGGTGTAAGAAAAGTCACAACAAAGTACAAATTAATATATAAATTATAATATATAATATAATATAATCAAGTCAAGTCATCTTTATTTGTCAGCTATGCTATATATGCATGACATACAGCATAATTGAAATTCCAGTCCTCTCGGGCCCACGGTGCAGCAAGAAATAAATAAAACTACTCTAACTAAATTGAAATACTCTAACTAAATAAAACTAAATACAGAAAATTACAGTTATACAGTTAGGGTATATGGACAGTAAAAAAGGGGCAGAGCAGGGAGGGAGTTGAGCATCCTGACTGCCTATATAATAATGTTTTGTTAATCCTTGTATTCATTCATTTTAATCCTTTATTGCACCTGTCCTGACACTTCCAGACTTTAGATATTTCATGTTTTAATACTGCTCTGTAAAAGTGTGACTTGATCATTTACATATTAGTGTGTTGAAATGTTGACTTTGAGTGTCCAGACAACTGACCTGTCCCAAGAGATGTGTCATCCACATACAGTATATTATATATAGTATATATAATTAACACTGCGGTTCCTAGGTTTTTATCTGATCTGAAGAAAGTCATCCATGCTTTCACAACCTCCCACCTTGATTATTGTAACTCTCTCTACTTTTGTCTCCCTCTGACTCTGGTAGCACGGCTTCAAATGGTCCACAATGCTGCTGCTAGGTTGCTCACTAATACTAAAAAATGTGAGCACATCACACCTGTGCTAGCCTCCCTGCACTGGCTTCCAGGTTATTCTAGGATCCAATTTAAGGTCCTACTAATGGTGTACAAAGCTACTCACTCCCTGGCCCCCAGTTATATTGAAGATATGATCCACCACCAGGTTGCCTCTAGATCTCTTGGATCTACCAGCCAAGGTCCCCTTCATGTCCCCCTGTCCAGGCTAAAACAAAAATGTGACAGAACATTTGCTATTGCAGGCCCACAGCTATGGAACAACCTGCCACAGGATGTTAGAATTGCTGCTAATATGGCTGCTATTAAATCTAGGCTCAAAACACACCTTTTTAAAACAGCATTTGGTTATTCATAATTGCTTATGTTTAAAGTAGCCTCCTTTTCCTAGTGACTGTGTACTAGTTTTATTCACTTTTATTTTTATTTTATTTTTATATGTTTGATACAATTTGTACAGCATTTTGGTCAGTGGAAACGGTTTTAAATTGTGCTCTATAAATAAATGTTACTTACTTACCTTTTCCTTTATAAAATAGCCGCTGCTATTATGGAATAGCCGCTGCCATGCGCTGTTGCCATGGCAGTGGCTATTCCATCTCTTGCCGACAGGTGGCAGTACATTCTGCGCAGGAATTTCACAAAACAAGTCTGTTCCTTGATCAAATCTTGGGGATAACTGATCGACACAGTCCAGCAGACGTTTGTGACAAAGGTATGACCTTTTTAAATCGATTATTAAGCAGTTTAAGGTCAAATAATAGTAGTAATTGTGACAGTAAAAACGCTCGAAACAAGTAGTAATGCCATGTTTGAGATGTTGAACGTCTGTAACACCAGGCCTGAAATTAATGCATTCAGCAGGTATGGAAGCGTTCTAAACTCTAATGTTATGCAAAAGTGACAGTTTTTAATGCTTAATTGGGGAAATTGTATATTAATTTTTCGAAAAATGTTCATAAGTTTAATGTAGGATGTGATATTAAAGCTTCGTACTTGTTAAATGTGTTTAAAGTTGCATTATGTATCAGAAAACAAGCTTACTGAAATTAGCTCCTTCCTTTACTTTTGTATAGTGGTCATACCACTCTTTTAGAGAAATCCCTCCTTTCCAGTCAGATGGTTCTCACATGGACACATATGGCTAGGGATCACACAATAAAGTTAGACATTAAGTTAAACCTTGCACTGAGGCAAGCTATATTCATCCAAGTGTTTTCTCTATTAAAACGAAGACATGAAGGAGGGGTGACAAATTACATTCATCTGCAGAGTAATGCATATGGACATGTGGAAGCAATTGTATCTAACCTTACTGCATTGCATCATACCCGTTAATTCCTCCCAGTTTGACTCTGTCTGCACGTCTTAGACCACAGTCATGTATCTCTACCTCTTGGGCCTGCTGGTTTTCTACTACCTGTACCGTTGGATCAGGGAGCTGCCCAGAGTCCCTGACAAGGGCAACAAGTATGTGTACATCACCGGCTGCGACTCTGGCTTCGGCAACCTTCTGGCTCGTCATCTGGACAAACAGGGCTTCAGGGTGATCGCCTCATGTTTCACCGAAAAGGGAGAAGAAGATCTGAAGAAGTCCTGCTCCAGTAACCTGATTACAACACACCTAGACGTCCGGTCGAAGGACAGCGTTGCCAAAGCTGCAGCAATGATCAAGGACAAAGTTGAGCAGCGTGGTGAGTATAGTAATAACTGAATCTGAGTTTTGTTTCTTATTTTTATATTTTAACAACAACCTTAACAGAACTGTGACCAAACTCGGGCTGAAAGCGATAACACACCTGCATTGTCTAAACACACACACACACACACATACAAGCGTACAGCAGTACTTCTGCAGTCTTCAACACCATTAAAGAAGAACCAGTTGGTCTGGTAACCAGAGCAGTTAAATGATAATTTCAGCAAAGCTCAACCCTCCATATATTCATCCATTCATTCATTCATTGTGTTTGCTGTGTGGTCCTCACAGGCTTATGGGCTCTGGTGAACAATGCAGGCATATCGGTTCCATCGGGCCCCTGTGATTGGCTGACCATCGATGACTACAAATCCATGCTGGAAGTAAACCTAATTGGTGTGATCTCAGTGACCCTGAGCGTCCTGCCGCTCATCAAGAAGGCCAGGGGAAGGGTGGTCAACATGGCCAGTGTAGTTGGGAGGATCAGTATGACCGGAGGCCCGTACCCAGTCTCAAAATCCGGCGTTGAAGCTTTCAACGACAGTCTCAGGTGAAAAATCCTTGAAAGATTAACAAGCATACAAATGCATGATATAAGTTGTCAAGACTCTGCTGTTATTTATTAGGTTAAACATGGCCCCCTTTGGTGTGAAAGTCCTCTGCATTGAGCCAGGCTTCTTCAAGACAAACATGTCTGACCCTGAACTGCTAAACAACAATTTTAAGAGGCTGTGGGAGAAGTTACCCCAGGAGGTCAAGGACGACTATGGACCAGATTACTTACCGAAGTGTGAGTTTGGATAACTATTTTTTTTGTGTTTTCTATACACCTCTGTTGACGTATCTACTGTATTTTTCTTCTAGTGATGAAAAAAATATCTTGTAGTATTTCTAACAAAACTGATGGAGACCTCATGAAAGTGGTCAGCTGTATGGAGCACGCTATAGCCGCTGTCCAGCCGCGTACTCGCTATTCCTCAGGCTGGGACGCCAAGCTTTTCTGGTTGCCGCTGTCGTACATGCCAACATGTGTCAGGGATTACGTCATCAGGAGGATGACCAGTCCCATTGCCAAGCAGGTGCCATCCTGTCTTTGATTCCCCACGTCAAACATCCCATGCACCAGTCAAACACATGGCTTCTGTCTGAGGGTTCATTTGTGATTATTAACACACGTCCTGTCAGAGCTCTGTGTGTAATGTAAGGAAACATACAGGGAAGCAAAACTGAATTCCTGAAAGGATCCCTGCTCCACTCTTCAGGTACTGTAGCTGAATTATACATGTTTGAGTTGTTGACCAAGAGCAATTTCTGACAGGACTTGTGGGAAACCTTCAAGTGGTAAGTTGTGACTTTGTCTGACATTTACTGTAGTCTACTATCATTGTTCTCTGTGATCTTTGTACATTCAATCTCTCTGTATGGACACTTGATCAATCGTGACTTTTGTAGCCAAGACAAATGGGGGCGCTGCTTTTACTCAAAATAGATCTGCAAGTGTTGTATGCATTCAAATAAAGTTATAAAGCAAACAAAAAAAAAAGTTATTCATCAAGAGCTTGGATGATTCAAATTGAAGTAACCCTACCAAGTAGCTTATTTAAATATTCTAAGCAAATTATGCACTGTTTTTATTAGTTGAAACTGAATAAACTGTAGGATTCTGACTCCCACACCATTGGCTATTTGCATTATAAATATATATAACAGCGAAAGTAATCCTAAATATGAATTAATTTTTTTTTTTTAAATTAAACAGATATGCAGCAATATTTAAGCCTTAGTGTCAGGCATTACACAACCGTTTTTAGTTGATTTCATTTCTTTTAGCAGTTCTATTCTGAGCTGAGATAAAACCCTGAAACAGGATAAACCTAAACAGGAACGAAAAAAACCAAAACTGCTTCCGCCTTGTGGTAGAAAAGTAGTATTTGTACTTAGTTTATCTGCCTTCCCTGCAGGAGAGTGCTACGAAAGCAAATGCCTTATTTAATGGATAAGGAATTGAATTATAGGCAAAACAGTAATTAAATTGAAATACTGTAATATATTTTTTAGATAATTTTATCTAATAAGTCGGTGAAATATCTGTATTCTGGCATCTTGAAGGTCATCTGTTTACATGTTCAGCTGTCCAGCGCTAAATCCTGACTACTGACCATTAGTTTACAATCTAAAGACGTTTACGACTTCGTTTGGCCGACAAAAGTGCTTCAAAGTCAGTGAATTTAGATGGAACCTTTCAAGATAGGCAGACACAAATCGGGCAGTGGCTGCAATGTTGGCAGTATTGTAGTGAGGGAATAAACTGGCAATCATTTGCTAAAATGTCAGGGTGTAGTGTGCCTTTCAGTTTATAACCAAATCCATTAAATCATTAGAAACCGTACTCTCATGCTACTGTACATGTTGCCACTACACACACATTTATCTGTCCCTCTTAAAATGGTTAATATGTCTTAAAGGTTTACGTTTCGGCTGTGGGCGTGGCTTTAAGCTTGAACTGTAGCGCGGCCCATCCTCACCACAATCCAGTGTGGTGAGTACGCTGGATCCAGTGTGTGAGTAAGAGGTTTTTAGTCGAATTTTTAGATGAAATACAGAAGTTGTGGTGAAAAGAGCCAGCGAAGGGGCTTTGAAAGACGCTGGTGCACCTAAAAGCTTTTCTACGAGGACACGCGGATGTTGATTCCTGAAGCCACGCCCACAGACGAACCACCGGCTGATCTCCTGAACGGTTTGACTTTCCCTTCCAAAAACTGGCGCTTTTCCCCCTGACCGCTCCTCTGAAGCAAGCGCTCCAGAAATTATTTGAGACCATAAAGGCGTCTTTGTAAAAGGTATGTTATAATTATTATTGTTATAGGTAATCTCGGGATTCGTTGCAGTCAGTAAACGATCAAAGAGTTTGAAAAGCAGAAGCTATTGTTATTTGTTTGGCTGATTGGTTCCTCGGTATAGCGTAAATCTGCAAACCGTCGAAAGAAACCTTTGTCATCAGTTTGTGAACTTTGTAATTCAATAACATAACGTTTAACTTCCTGCATAAGGAACTGGGCCTTGTGGCGTCATGGCAGGTCTAGACTCTTTAGTGGGTGTTTAATTTGCTCCACGGGTCCCTTTACTGCTACCCACAGAACAGAATCAGCGTTAATGATAAATAGACTTGTATTATTCGTCTTGACCTGAAATCTGTAGTGAATGTTTCAGTCTTGACCAACTTGCATTTCACCATGTCAGTTTACCCAACCCAGTTTGACTCTGTCTGCACATGTCTTAGACCACAGTCATGTATCTCTACCTCTTGGGCCTGCTGGTTTTCTACTACCTGTACCGTTGGATCAGGGAGCTGCCCAGAGTCCCTGACAAGGGCAACAAGTATGTGTACATCACCGGCTGCGACTCTGGCTTCGGCAACCTTCTGGCTCGTCATCTGGACAAACAGGGCTTCAGGGTGATCGCCTCATGTTTCACCGAAAAGGGAGAAGAAGATCTGAAGAAGTCCTGCTCCAGTAACCTGATTACAACACACCTAGACGTCCGGTCGAAGGACAGCGTTGCCAAAGCTGCAGCAATGATCAAGGACAAAGTTGGGCAGCGTGGTGAGTTCATATTTGCTTTCTTTGGGTTTATTGCAGGTTGAATTATCATGAAAAACAGCAACTGGACCGTATTAAGTGTGTAGTAACATTCTTTGAATTTTTGTGGCTTGATCCATGAAAAGGCGGCTACTGTTGGTCAGATTCGGAGAGCTGCACAGTTGCAACGTTGGGACTGTAGGTAACGCTGTGTGACCCTCACAGGCTTATGGGCGGTGGTGAACAATGCGGGTGTGTCGGTTCCATCGGGCCCCTGTGATTGGCTGACCATCGATGACTATGACTCCATGCTGCAAGTGAATTTGAACGGCGTAATCGCGGTGACCCTGAGCGTGCTGCCACTAATCAAGAAGGCCAAGGGAAGGGTGGTCAACGTGGCCAGCGTGTTTGGGAGGGTCGGGGCCACAGGAGGTCCCTACGTTGTCTCCAAGTACGGTGTGGAGGGTTTCAATGACAGTCTCAGGTGAAACATCACTCAGTGGCTTATTTATGTGTTTAAAAGGTCAGCACAGAGTTATTAAATTGCAAATAAGGATTTTGTATGTTGCCAATATGAAAAATGTCCCTTGTTAGGTTAAATATGGCACCATTTGGTGTCAAGGTCCTCTGCATTGAGCCAGGCTTCTTCAAGACCAACGTAACTGATGCTGCCATCCTCAGCAAAAATGTCAAAAGTCGGTGGGACAAATTACCCCAGGATGTCAAGGATGACTATGGACTTGAATATTTACAAAAGGGTGAGTTTGGATCATCTGTTTTTAAATCAATCTCTGCATTTTTTTTAAGTGTGTCTATTCATATTCCATTATTTTCTCCTAGCTTTGAGTTTTATACCAGAGAAACTGGAAAAGATGAGTGACGGAGATCTGATGAAGGTGGTCCATTGCATGGAACACGCAGTGGCTGCTGTTCGGCCACGGACCCGCTACTCGCCGGGCTGGGATGCTAAATTATTCTGGCTCCCCTTGTCCTACATGCCAGCGTGTGTCAGTGATTTCATTTTAACCAGAGAAGCTATTCCTGTTGCCAAGAGCAAGCAATAAATAGCATTTTGTAGAGCTGCCTTTGGTGCAGTCTCTGTACTCATCTTAAAGAAACAATTATTTCTCAAGTACGTATTACAGTTTCCCTTAGTACTTGTTATATTCTGGGCATCCTGTTTTTGTAAGCTTTTTCTTTATCAGTTAACCTTAACTGGCCACATTTTCATGTTATCAGCAGAAAGTAGACTGTCCTCAACCTTTGACCAGCGTGTGTGCACGGTCAAAGGGCAATAAAAGACTCCCAACTATTAAAGAACGCACTGAGTTTGGGCAAATATAATTTGATTAATATAACACAAGCAACTATATTAGACTGTTTGCTTCCACTTCAACTATAAATAAATATATGTATATATAAAATATTTACATGAATATGAAGCCAGTGCTACACGTGTGACAGTGAACCTCTGGAACTAAAAACAGTCTAGATGCGGTAATAAAATGTATTTTGTTCTTTATTGCCTCCTATAGGTTTTCTAGCACACAGGAAATAAAAAGTCAAAATTACTCAGGAATAAAACAATTCCTACAGGTATTGACTGTACTTGTAGCTCTCTCTCTCACACAGACTTTTGGGTAATTCTTTGGAACAAAGAATTTGTTGACATTGTCTCCATTAAGGTTTTTCTCCTGCAGCTGTCCACGTGATCCTGAGCAGGGGTACGAGTCAAGTTTTTTTTACTTTAGCACCTTTGTTTTGTCAGTCAACATTTCCTTGCCTTTTTAATTTTTAGAATGTTAAGTCAATATGTTTAATACTATGTTAATACTTAAACTGTGTTCAGGACACAAGTGTTTAAAGTATAAATTAGAACGCAAGCGCACAAAATGTTGGCGTATTATACCTGACTAAGAATCCCTGTGTACATTTATCAGTTTAGAAGTTTAAAGTGGCACTTAATTAGAAATTGAGAAAATAACTGACCATCTTTAGATGACAAATATAAATAAGTTTCAAACACTTGTCCATTTGTCCACCTTTTATTTCAGTATATGAAACTCCATCAGAAAGCGTCACAAGACTCTGGACTGCCACCTTGTGGTAAGTGGCATGAGCCAAGCAATTTCATGACCCAATAAACAAGATACTTGACTACAGTTATTCAGTCACTGAAAAGCAATGGCGAGAAGTTGTGTAAAGACAGTGTTTTATTCCTTTCATTGGAAACATTAAATAGAACTTTCTTTCAGGATGACAAGACAGGTACATTTGCATTTTGACATGTTTTACAAACCAAGTGCTCCTAACCACTGGACCCCAATCATATTGTTCTTCTCTCCAAAACAGTCTGGATATTTATGACTGCTCCTCAGCCAACTTCTTGGCCTTCTGAACAACTTCCTCAATGGGGCCGACCATGTAGAAGGCCTGCTCTGGCAGAGCATCATACTCACCTGCGGGTGAGGATTAAGAAAAAACAAAGGTAAGACAATGCAACTGGCCTTAGAAATATCACAAGTGTGTTCACAAGTGTCACCACACTTACCACCAAGGATGCTCTGGAAGCCCTTGATGGTTTCCTTCAGGGGCACCAGTTTACCCAAATGGCCAGTGAAGACCTCAGCCACCTGGAAGGGCTGGGACAGGAAACGCTGGATCTTGCGAGCACGGGCCACAGTAAGTTTGTCCTCTTCAGACAACTCATCCATACCCAAGATGGCAATGATATCCTGCAGGGATTTGTAGTCCTGTACAGAACAGAATTGATTAAATTATTTAGAGAGAAAAAAAAATGAAAAGTCTGGAACAGGCTTCAAAAAGTAAGTCTCCAACCTGAAGAATTTTCTGCACACCACGGGCAACGTCATAATGCTCAGCTCCGACAATGTTGGGGTCCATGATACGGGAGGTGGAGTCCAGGGGGTCCACGGCAGGGTAGATACCCAGCTCAGCGATGGCACGCGACAACACAGTGGTGGCATCCAAGTGAGCAAAGGTGGTGGCAGGTGCAGGGTCAGTCAAGTCATCAGCTGGCACATAAATAGCCTGAAAGAAAGTTTAAATATCCTCCAAATTAGTTTAAGACTTCAATACAGCTGGATTCTTGTCCTCCATGAGCCATTTACCTGCACAGATGTGATTGAACCCTTCTTGGTGGTAGTGATTCTCTCCTGCATGGTACCCATGTCAGTGGCCAGAGTGGGCTGGTAACCCACAGCAGAGGGGATACGACCCAGTAGGGCAGACACCTGAGAATTAATGACATGGTCATTAAATCTGCCAATAACTGCAACAGCATTTTCAAATCAACTGCAAACTCCTTTCACGGACCTCAGAACCAGCCTGTGTGAATCTGAAGATGTTGTCGATGAAGAGCAGCACATCCTGACCCTCCTGATCACGGAAGTACTCTGCTACAGTCAGTCCAGTCAGAGCCACTCTGGCACGGGCACCGGGGGGCTCGTTCATCTGTCCGTACACCAGGGCGACCTAGCACCAACAAAAGTAAAGGTTTTCAACATTGGCAACGTGCAAATAACCTCACAAGACTTTCAAAAGCTCACCTTGGAGGTTGTGTCCTTCAGGTTGATGACACCAGATTCAATCATTTCATGGTACAAGTCGTTTCCTTCACGGGTACGCTCCCCCACTCCGGCAAACACAGAGTAACCACCATGGGCCTTGGCCACATTGTTGATCAGCTCCATAATCAGCACAGTCTTGCCTACACCAGCACCACCAAACAGACCTGTGACAATGTAGGGACAGGATTAGATTGAGAAAACCCAACCAACTCATAAATACTAAAGTACATTCCTGAAAATGTTGATACTAACCAATCTTTCCGCCCTTGGCATAGGGGGCCAGCAGGTCCACCACCTTAATACCAGTCACCAGAATCTCCTGCTCTACACTCATGTCAGTAAATTCAGGAGCCTCAGCGTGAATTGCGGCAGTCCTGTTAAGGTAATTTGTTTGAAAAATTAATCATACATATTTAAAAAAAAATAAATAAATAAATTGGTGAAGAGGCTGCAACATATACGAGTGTATTTTCAAAATAAACATACTGTTTGGTGGAAATGGGACCCCTCTCATCAATGGGTTCACCAATGACATTCATAATCCTGCCCAAGGTCTCTGGGCCGACTGGGATTCTGATGGGGGCACCAGTGTCCAGAACCTTCTGCCCACGCACCAGACCTTCAGTACCATCCATAGCAATGGTACGCACTGTATTCTCCCCTGCACAGGTGATCGTTATGTTAGTATTAGCATTCATGTTTAAAACTGCTTTAATGAAATAATTCCATGTTCTCACCAAGATGCTGTGCCACTTCCAAAACTAGTCTGGAATCACGGCCAGCCACTTCCAGGGCGTTAAGGATGGGAGGAAGGCCCTCATCAAACTGGACGTCCACGACGGCACCGATGACAGCAACAATACGCCCATTGGCGGTGGCAGCAGCAGCTGCAGGTGCGACATAGTCTCTGCCTGTAAAATAATGCAAACCGTGTGTGCATTAGAAGCAGTTATAGAGTTGTAAACATTTAATTTCCATACATTTTCAATGTTTACCTGCTAAAAAGCACAGGCTACGGGGAGTAACTATGGCACGTCTGACCACTACGTCAATGTCAACCAACTGCTGAAGGCCAAAATTCAAAGCTGCGTATACTTTCAATTCTTGTTCATCGTTTGAAATAATCGCACATTAACTTGAGAATCGCTTGCCATAACTGTCTTGTCCACAAGACTCAGGGCGATTAAGGTTAACGCGGACAACGACAGATGAATGAAACGCTAAATGCTAAAGTTGCTAAGACGGTTAAAGGTAATCGCAGGGCTTCAGTATGATTCGTAAAGTTAGCTGTAATTCTTTTGTACTATGAATGCAATTTATAACATGCATTGGTATTCCTCGCAAACTGTTAGAATTTGCCAATCTTTCAGCCGGACATGTCTACAACGTATCTTATGTAGCTAATTTGATAGCATCATCAGCCACACCGCCGCATGTCATTTCACAAAGGTCATTGCTGGTATCTCATGAAAAATACAGCCGGGCTTTTTATTAAATAATGACATCAGTCCGTACAAGCTGACATGCACACAACTGTTCGTGCAATACGTTAAAAGGGCTTTGCGAGTTTGAATTTCATATTTTAATGTTGAGGCCTTCTACTGAGCAGGGAGGGCAGAGCCAGCGTGTTGCTAGCAACAGCTAAAATTAGAACCGGTCCTGTCCTCTTACAGCCATCTCACATGCGCTTCCAGTCTTACGATTTAAAGTTAAAGATGCATAACATACGTGAAAGAACGGCTGGAGATCCGACGAGGGCCTTCAGGGACTGAACCCCAGGCTTCAGAGCCTGAAGAGCCCCAGTGCAGCAGCGTCCCACAGCTCCCAACATTGTCAAAATGGCTGAAGGTGGAAGGAGACAGACGAATTTGCGACTTTATAATGAATGACCGCCGAGGCCAACTGCGCGTGCGCGTGACGTCACCAACCTGCACTGCGCATGCGTTCAACGTATTTATTTGACATTGTGTCCTCTACAGTGCCGGTTTTAAAGTAAATGGGGCTAAAATGACATGTCCAACAAAAGGTTACGTTTGCCTGAGCCATACGTTTGACAAATTCTTAAATTTATGTATTAGAATAAAATTCCTTGGCATAGGTTCAATTTATACCTAGTATGGGTTGGAAGGAAATGTTTTCGATTGCATTCCTGGCAATTGTTTTTCATGACAATTTTTCTTAGTGTCGTAGCGGAAAAGAAATCCAGAAATGTTCATAAAGACTGCAGCGCCAAACCTTAGTTCGAAACACTTTTACCCGTTTCGATTAACTCAGGTGATGTATATATAGTTCTTCATTTACGCATAAAGTGTTAGTTGACCTCAGCATATCTAAAGCCTTCTTTTGAACTCCAAAGACTTGTTTTTGCTGTTGGCTCAGTTTTAATCCACAGTATTAAATCGGTATTTATATTCACACTTAAGCTTCAACACAACAACCTACTGGCTAACTGATAAAAGCATAGGAGGAACTTGTAATTAAAATTTGTATGAATGTGTGCCTCGGGATTCCCCTGGAAGAGCTGGACGAAGTAGCCGGGGAGAGGGAAGTCTGGGCTTCCCTGCTTAGGCTGCTGACCCGACTCGACTCGACCCGTCCCCGGATAAGCGGCGGAAGATGGATGGATGAATGTGTTTCGATACGTGGAAACTCAGCTACATTGATCATAATAGTGACGCTGATGGCCACATTCACATTCTTACTTCTGTGCTACAGGCAAAGGCAATAATTAAGATGTCTGTAAAGAAAAAAAAAAAAGTTTGCAATTGGAAAGCTATCCCCTTCCAGGTAAGTGGAAAAACACGTAATTTTAAAATGTATGAACTATTCAGCCCAAATCCACCCCAAAGGTTATTTTCTTTTTCAAAATAGACTTACAAGTTAATAAATAACGTTCACAGTATATAGAATCTACCTATAGCTCTGTTGCTATAATAAATATACAGCATTTAAAACCTGGACTTAGGCCAAAAGTAGTTATATTAGAAAAATTCACTAGAGGGAGCTGTTGTTCAGGGAAAAAAGAACATAAGTGTGCCGCTGTTGCTGTGGGTGCGTGTCTAATTTTCATTCAGCCTCAGTTCAGATCAATGTCGTGTGTGGTGTGTGGTCTTCTTAACTCTGTCAGTGAGGTCGTTTTTTTTTTTTTTTTTTTTTTTTACCTGCCAGTTAGTTTGTTAGCTAGATTATGCAAAGACTACTGGAGGGATTTCAGTGATTGGAGGAAGGAAATGCTCCAAAAAAGAGCCCATTAAATGTGCAGAACTGGATACAACGGGAGTTACATGTATTGCTTTTGAACTTTGGCTGAAATATGTTCTCTAATAGGTGCTGTTCTAGTTGTTTATTTTTCCAATATATGGATGGATCCATCCATGCATCCCAAATCATCATGCATTACTGGGCATGTCTAAAAGTAAGGTCTGTTGATTGACAACTGAGGGTACTTTGTGTAGGCTGTGGAGGTCTGTGTCACTGGAATATTAAAGTGACATGTTGTCTGTCAACAGTTGAGATAAACCTAATGTCATTTATTAAAACTTTCCTTCAGGAAAACTCTCAGAATGCTTGGCAGCCCTCACCAGAGCCTTTTCCTGCATGTTTGGGAGCTTTATGCTTTTGTTTCAGCAACTTCATGTTGAGCATACCCAGCAGACCAGGAGATGCAGGAACAAACATGTTCCTCAACAGGATCCAATGCAGCAAATGCCAGTGTGCTTTCCACTGTCATCAGCTGTCATTAGAGAAGCTTGATGAGCTGTATTACAGAGTAATCTTTTGAACCTTCTCTGTGCCTGGAGAAACAACAGTAACCTTTGCAAATGCTCGCAGTTCCAAATAAATGCCACGCCTGCATAATCCTCATAATCACATATTTTGACAGGTGACTGCAGCATGCTCAGTGTGGGCCTTGTTTTTAAAAACACTCAAAAGGTGGTGAAACTGAGGTCATGATGGCTGTGAAAAATGCAGCGCAGGACATTAATTCAAAGTCGTTGTTAGCAGGCACCTATAGTTGACATCCTCAGAGGATAAACACTAATGATATCAGAGATGTCCTGATATTTGTCAGTGTTGCTCACTGCAAAGTTGACATCTGCAGGTCAAGCAGCCATTAAATGTGCAATAGTGATTAATTACTGGTGTCGATTGATTCAGCCCACCACCTCACACCTTGAGACGCTCACACCCTTTTTACCTTTACAAAGGATTAGTGCTTCACACAATAATAGCAACAGCTGATCCATCCATTCTCACAGAGCTGCATGACGAATCAGAGAAAGTTACATGATTATGTGAAAGTGCTGTTAAAGCAAATGTCACAGGAAAGATGCCCCAAGGGGCACCAAAGAGCTAAGTGGTGGCTTCCTTAAAAGAAAGTCTCATTCTTGCTTTGTTCATCCCTCACACCCTTACCAGGTTAACAATTTTCTCATTAAATTAAACAGCATATGAGGAAGTGGAAATACCTTGTCCTGTATTTTATTGATGTCATTTATTTGCATCTGCATCCCCTGTGCTGCTCTTGTCAAGACTGCATCACCTATTTAGTTTCCACCAACTGCTCTTATTTAGAATGCCGTTCAGCAAATGCAGTGTAGAAAGATGTAGTTGCAGCTGCCGTTTCACTTCTGTAAGCCATATCACATACATGAAAGTATGCAGTAGCCCATTGTTAAACATTCTGAGCATCAAGCAATGAAATAAGTGTCTAAGCAATCATACCTCTGGTGGTTAAATGTGAAATGGCCTTTTTTTTTTTTAAATCACGCAGCAGCCTCAAGAATTGTGTGGATAAAAAATACACATACTCAGGCTTGACTGTGTGTGTGTTGGATTGATTGCTCCTGTTTACCGGGCGTATGTTAGGAATTTTAATGATATTCGACGACATAAATCACGCAAGTGCTACAGATAACATTTGTTTTTAGCCTGGAAATCAGTGTTTACTGTATTGTTGTGCCAAAGGAAAGACTAATAAATGGTCACTCTGTGTTTTAACACGACAATCATTGTGCACAGATTTTGGAAGTTATGTTGCCCGCAGGTATTTCTTTCTGAATAATTACAATGGCAAGGCCTCTAGATAAAGGAAAGAATGTAGCAGGTTTTAAAGTATATTTTGTAAACATGCGGGACTGTCATGACTGTTCAGCATTGCAAACAAGCATCCATCTGAAAGTTGGGCAGAAAATGAAATAAAGACTAAAACCGGCTGGTGCAATAAGATGAACCTATACTGAAGGCTGGCGTCATAGTTTTCTGTCTTATAAATCCATTATTGTCTGTATTAGGATATTTCATTTTATGGATAATGCAAACACAAGAAAAGCTAAGTGTATTATTTGTGTAGTCATCTATTAAAGCTCTCTGTCCCTGTTTTAGCTGACATCCCCAAATGAGTGAAAATGTCCAGTCTAAAATGAATGAAAAAGTATGTCTAGTAAAAAGTGGGGAATGCGCTCACTCTTTCACTCCTCCCATGTTCTCCCCAAATGGGAGTGAAATTTGAAAAGGGGCTGGCCTTTTCTTCAGTTATTGAAAGTTTAGAATGGACCAGTTTTGCCTTTCATGAGAGCTGGAATATGGATTTATGTTTGACCTACAGAAGACGGCCTCATTTTGAGGCTCAGGTCATGGGATCACGCTGTCTCTGAATGACAAGCCTTTCTTAAACAAGCCCAGAGAGTCTTGGAGAGCTGCACACACACTGGAGAGCTAGGTCAGCAACTTTGTGAGTCACGCACGTGTTATTCTTAAGTCCTGCACCATCATGTTAAGGCTTGTTTTGCTTTTTTTTTTTTTTTTTGCTTTTTTATGTGGAATTAAATTGTGACAGCATTTCATTATCCATCTGTCCTTTGGATTTTTCCTGTCAGGGAAGCCATGGTCCCAGCTCTGCAGTGGCTCCTGCTTCTGTGGGGACTTCGAGGTCTTTGGGCTCAGGAGTATGGAGAAAAATACAAAGAGGGGAGCATCAGGAAGGGAAACAGGCAACTTCCACCCAATGTCATTGCACCAAATGGCAAATGTAAGTCTCAACAGTTGTATTATCCTAGTTGTATGGTGTAGAATGCCTTAAGGTTGACATTTTTCATAAACTTGGTAACTATATACAAAAGCATATGAAAGTGAACATGTAATGGGGCACGCAGTCCACTTGGATTGATCATACACGACCTCGGCTATCCATCTCCATCAGTCCTGCTGTGTTGCCTGAATATTTTATTCGCTCAGAATCTCGTTTCCTCGGGCAGATTCTGTCTGTAAAGATTAATGAGCTCTTTCTTTAGACTATGCCAGATCTGTGACATCCCTCCACTGCTGAGATTTGACCCAGCAAGTTCAGGTTATTGCCTCTAAAATGAAGAACTACATTGTGTTTGTTAAAGTAAAAAAGAAAAAAAAAAAAGACATTTAAAAATCTTACAGCAACCTGATCAGTCAGTAAACAATAAATTATTTATTTTGATTGAAAAAGACAAATGAATGCATGCCCAAGGGTAAAATCCATAATGCTGCTAGCTTGGTGGTTCGGCTTGTCACAGGTTTGTTGTGAAGCCAAAACCACTATAATTGAAAAATGTCAGTATTTAAACATTAACAGAAGTCTGCGTATACGAGAAGATTAATGTAACTATTTGTATGCTGCTAGTCAATAAAGGGATGATGAACAGTTTACTTCTGCATCAGCCAAACTGTAGTTTGGTTCTCACTTGATTTAACGCTTTCAGTGTTTGGTGCAGAAGATTGCAGTTTGGAGTTGGCCTTTTTGATTGACAGTTCCGAGAGCGCCAAGGACAACCATGCCCAGGAGAAACGCTTTGCCACTGATGTGATAGACCATCTGCAGGGTCGTCGGCTGCAAACCGGCCGGGGATTCATCTCCCGCGCTGCCCTCCTTCAGTACAGCAGCCATGTCATCGTAGAGCAGACCTTCAACCAGTGGAGGGGCGCTGATGATTTCAAAGCCCGGATCGCCCCCATGGTCTATATTGGCCATGGCACCTACACAACATACGCCATCACCAACCTCACCCGTATTTACCTGGAGGAGTCTCCTCTCAGCAGCATCAAGGTTGCCATTCTGCTCTTTGACGGCATCTCGCACCCGAGGAACCCAGACATATTTTCCGCTGTTGCTGATGCCAAGAACCAAGGTGTCCGATTCTTTGCCATCGGCATCACTCCCGAAGCCAATGAGCCCGGCAATATAGCTCAGCTGCGGCTCATTGCTAGCTCCCCTGCTTCCCACTACCTTCACAACCTGCAGGACAAAGGAATCGTGGAAAAAGTCGTCAGTGAGATTGTAAGTTGAAAAAAAAACAAAACAAAATGAAACATGCATTTATGAAAGACTATCATAAACATGGTCATTTATGACGGATGTACTGGTCTCAAAAATCTGCCAATGATTCTTTTTTTTTTTAAACTACCAACCCTGCTGTCTTTTACACCTCCTGTTTCAATAATTTCTTGTCTTATTGAATCTCTTACACCTGCTGGTGCTGCCATAGCAACAACTCTGCTGCCATCTCCAAATGAACAAGCAGGTTCAGTTATCTGAAAATGTGAAACTTTATATTTCTGAGGGCAGTGATTCCTTGAAAAGCATCGCTATTCTTTCTCCTCTGGACTTTAAAACTCTATGTGGGGAGATAAGAGGTGCCCAAAGTAGCAGGAACACAGTAAAAACAGACATGCAGGCTACATCAGTACATCAACTTACTGTTGACACAGGTGATACACATCAAGGTATACTAAGGGGATTTTTCAAAATCAGATTTTTTAAAAACTACTGACTGTAGCAGCCTGCATTCCACAGACATGGGAGAGTTAATGAGGAGCAAGTCATGTTTTTATCCTGTACAAGCAGCATCTGGTTGTCATAAGCATCTGCAGTATCCGTTGCAGTGAAGAGAGAGCTGAGCCAAAAGGCGAAGCTCTTGATTTACCCGTCGATCTTCGTTCCTACCCTCACCTATGGTCATGAGCTTTGGGTAGGGACCGAAAGAACAAGATCGCGGGTACAAGCGGCCGAAATGAGTTTCCTCCGCAGGGTGGCTGGGCTCTCCCTTAGAGATAGGGTGAGAAGTTCTGCCATCCGGGAGGAGCTCGGAGTAGAGCCGCTGCTCCTCCGCGTTGAGAGGAGCCAGATGAGGTGGTTTGGGCATGTAGTCAGGACGCCTCCCTGGTGAGGTGTTCAGGGCACGTCCCTACGGCAGGAGGTCCCCGGGAAGACCCAGGACACGCTGGAGAGACGATGTCTCTCCGCTGGCCTGGGAACGCCCCGGGATCCCCCTTGGAGGAGCTGGACGAAGTAGCTGGGGAGAGGGAGGTCTGGGCCTCCCTGCTTAGGCTGCTGCCCCCACGACCCGACCCCGGATAAGCGGATGAAGATGGATCTGCAATATCTCTGATATGCAATATCCCAGCTGCAGAAATATCCTTTTCCTGATTCTAACTGTACAGAGTGTGTCTGTGTCATCAGTGGAAGTTTCGTAAATTCTCATTGTGCTAAGAATATGCTCACCTTCTGTTTTAGAAGAGCGGGATATGAGACCATTCATGTCAAAGCTCACAGGTCTTTTGAATAGTTTGATCTGGTGGTTTAGGAGCAAGTTTTTCAGACTGGTTTAATCCTACTCTACAGTTTAATTTTGGTCTGAGAATTCTACGTTTGGCTTTGATGTTTTAGTTTTACGTGTTGATTCAGGGTAGTTGTACCTTATGGAATACATTTGCCAACATACTGACATTCTTGTGTATCCTGTTCACAGACAGCGGTGGCAGATGAAGGGGTAAGTCTCCAAACTGCTCTTGTTGTCTACATTTCTCCATTCATGCCCCCTTTGTTGTCCGTCTGACTTCAACTATTTCGGTCTTTGAAGTGTCCTATGGCCCAGACCAAATGTGGTTGTGAAAAAGGAGAAAAAGGTCCCATCGGGGCTCCTGTAAGTATTCTTTCTATCATTGTCGAACTATAGAATTTTTTTTTTTTAAACGTCATTTAAGCATCACTTGCCTTGTTACAGCCCTTTAATCTCCAGCCATCTGTGGAAATGCTGTATACCTCTTTCTCCGTTCCATGGTTTGGATTAAACCATGTGCTTCCAATAACCAACTGGGTGGAGTTTATGCCCTATAGTGCACCCCACCACCAGGGTGCAATTAAGATGTGTTGAGTTCACTCATGTCTTCCAGCTTCAAATACAGACAGTGGAAGCTATGAATGTAATTGAATGGCTTTGGGGGAAAATGTGTGGTTTTCCTGTTGTGTCCCTGCAGTAGCGAGAGCAAAGAGTGTACCCCGCATTCCTCTCAATGTTAACAGAAAACAGGCCTATTAAGTCAGAAAGAAAATCAGTAGAGCCGTGTGAGTGGATAAGATCTTCCATTTGTAACAGTATCGGGATGGGAATGCTGCTTTTCTTACATGGAAAAAGTCAACCATAATTACACAGAGCGCTTTGGCTTTGATGTATTTCTTACAGAATGAAAAGTGAGTAATTACCCCGTTAAACGTAACGCCATGAACAAAAGCTGTTTTACATCACAAGCGGCAGGCACTGACTGATGGAAGCAGGCAGGAACAAACAGAAATACTTGAAAGATAAAAATATGCACATTACCTAAAGCACTTAAAACGGAGCAGGAATGTTCATTGTAGCCTCACACACGTGCAGTAGGTTTGATTTAAAATCCCTACACTCACTTTCTTGAGGCTACGCAGGTCAAGACCAACTTGTACGATGGCTTTGCAGAACATATTAATGAATATTTTACTGGCAAACATTAAAAGTAAATCCTAGATGTCCGGCCGCACTCTGATTTCCAGCTGTTGAACATCTGAAAGTTCCTCTCAGATGACGTAATCAGAACAGTAAAAGAGAGGGAATCGTTTTGCCTTTTTCAAGTTAGATGAGGTGATTGATATCTATGTCTATTGATATCTCATGTCTGTGGACGACGAGTCAATTAGCTTATCTTAGCA
Organism: Pao palembangensis; assembly: GCA_015343265.1. Lineage (NCBI taxonomy): Eukaryota > Metazoa > Chordata > Actinopteri > Tetraodontiformes > Tetraodontidae > Pao > Pao palembangensis. The sequence continues at coordinate 3,292,339 of CM027085.1, read as the reverse complement.
TGACATACTGTAAAGTTACTTTCCCAGCACTTCAAAGAGTCACCTTAACCATCAAAACTATGCTCATTTATTGGTAGTCTGTTGGGTCAATAAATCAATCTCACTTTCTTTCTGCACACCTCACATTTACTTTGCTAAGTGACTGGAAAGAGGGGAAACAGCAAGTCCTGCGCTAACAAAGTCTGCCTCCCGGTACCTCAGACATTCTTTAATGAACACATTTCACCGCATGTTTCATGTGGGTAAATCTAGAACACTCTAATCTGGTGCCAACATAATAAACATGGGAAGCCGTTAACCTGGCTCTGTTTAAAGGTCATGAAATCTGAGTATTATCACATCAAAGACTAATTAATTACCATCTTGTTTGGTCGGACAGCTTCCTGTTTTCTGTGCATACAATATTTGCCATTGTAACTTATAGCCACACATTAATGAGGGCAAATACCTGAAGTTAAATCTACTTTCTGTCTTCTTCTGCTCAGTATTCTCTCCAAAACTGTTCATCTTAATACTAAAGCAGAGGCATAGTGGTATTTTAGAAAGTTTATTCAGTTCTATTTTCAATTATCTTCAGATTTGTAAATAATTTGATTTTGTAACCACAAATTTGAGCTAATTTTAATATGAAATTTTTTCATTGCTCTTGTGAAATGTGTGTATCTGTCAATGTTTTTGATTTCAGGAAAAGAAACAAAGTTCTGTGAATGTAAACAAGTTCTGTGACTGTTTAAAGTAGTGGAGACACTGATTATTTTAGCTACACTTGCACATCTTGTGAAAGCATGACATGTTCAATATTTGTTAGCATCCTGCTGCGTGTTGTTCAGCTTTGCTGCCTTTTTTGTAGGCTCAAAATGATGCATGCATCAATGATTTTGTGCAGATGATTCATTAATCACACAAAGCCTTTCCCTTAAGTACAGGAGAAAAGACACATTGGCTTCTCACTCTCTTTTCCTGTCTAATGTTATTTCTGTGACTTTTACAGGGCAAGAAGGGACGAGCTGGAGAAGACGGAAGCCCCGGCCTGAAAGGACAAAAGGTGATGTCTGCTGAAACCTCTTAACCCCAAAGTCTACCGATCAAATCATATTTAAGGTTGATTTTGCAGACAAAAGAAAAAAGATCTGTATAATAATTTTTTCTTAGGGTGAAGTGGGAGTGAGTGGACTTCCAGGTCATGATGGAGCAGAGGTGAGCTGAGGGCCTCAAGGTCAAACCTGAAAAACATTGCTGGAAACTAAAAAGAATCCAGCCTTGTTAATATCTTACAGTATCTTCTTCTGAATTAACAAGAGTCTTTTGTTCACTCAGGGAAAATCAGGATACAAAGGAGAGAAGGTATAGATTTTATATTTTATTAATATTCCTTCAGAGATTGTCAAATACTGTTAACATACTTAAGAATTAGGAAAATGTCCACAAGGGTCATATTCTCCTGGAAAAGTGTTTTGAAAGGGTACATACTGATCAAATTGGTGCACTTGTGTCATTGGTTTCATAACCTTTGACCCTTCTTTTGAGGAAAATTCATTAAGCGTATTCCAAGACAAACAAATTCTCCTCAGGAAGAATCCTAAGAACCTGTCCGGGGATATTCATTTTATTGCCACAATTATGAAAATTGATGACATGTTAAGGTGGCACTGAGGACAGTTTGTTCTCTTTCAGGGAGAGAGAGGGGAGTGTGGCACACCTGGAATTAAAGGAGACAGGGTAAGTTGTCGTTTCAAGTATTTTACAGACTTCAAACAGCTGTTTTTTTCTTCTGTCATTAATATTTACTATACTCTTTTTGACGCAGAATTCTTTTTTTCATCTTCTCTAGGGCCCTGAAGGTCCTGTTGGTCCAAGAGGAAATCGTGGACTTCAGGTAAACTCCAGCATCCTTAGCTGAGTACGTCGTGCAGATAAAATAAAGGCTTTGTGATTACCGTAATGTATATTTCAAGCCAAACACCACATTTTCCTGAAATTCTGACTTTGTTTCACATGTGCTTCTTTATGAATAACCTTGTTTTTCACACTTGTAACTGTGATTGATTTACAATTCAGGGTTTGTCTGGCCCACCCGGTGATATCGGACCTGAAGGTGTAATGGGTAGAAAGGTTGGTACTAGTTACTTCCTTTTTTTCTCAACCTGAATCTCAACCTCTCAAATCTGGCAGGTGTCAGAATTCAAAAAGATCGTCCATGCATTTAATGGACTTTACTTTGTAGCGTTTTCTCCCAAACCAGATGTGTATATTAAAGAATGCTCAGTTTTAAGTTCTGTTGTGTTTATTTTAAATGAAGTTTATTTCATATCAATATTTTCAGATTTATCAAAACAATTATAACGTATATAAACTGTACCCATGAGACATGAATAATGTGAAATGCAATAAAAGCAGTAATAGTGTAACATGAGACAACCAAACACTTGAACACTTATAATCTGTCACTGCTGCAACCTTTTAAAACTGATCTGACACAGTATCGTCAGCCTGTTTTTTGTTCCTGCACTACACAGCTGCTAATTCAGCCAGGAGCTCTCACTCCTCACCAAGTGCTCCCTCCTTAATTATTTTATTTATTCTGGAAGAATGTTCTTGATGATTATCTGGCTGTCATCCCACATCACCTGAATAGCTGACTAACGTCTGGCTTCAGACAATGTTCCAGTCCGCCTGTATGGGCAAGAAAAAAAGGATGGTTGGTGGGAGTGCTGGTATGCGCCTCGGAACTTTTTCACGCCCTCCTCATACCTTTCCTGTCCCCTGCCGCTGCAAAATATAAAAGTGATTTACAAGAAAAATTGCTTCTCTTTTACCAATAAAATCCTGAGTGAGGGTATGAAGGCAACACATAGAGTGCATTTAAATGCAGTTAAATCATACATGTGGTGAAAACACAGAAACTGGGAGGAACTCGTATATAAAGTTTATTGGGAGACATATACAGCATATAATAAAGTTGATAATAAAGCAGATGGTTTACATTCTGTGTTTGTTTTATAGGGAGAAAGGGGACTTCCTGGGCCACCTGGAATTCAAGGAGAAACAGGAATTGGTCTTCCAGGACCCAAGGTAGGGCTTGTCATCATGGAAAGAGAAGTCACCAAAACATATGTGCATCACCTCATCCCTAAACTCATTACTCTGGGACACTCAACAGGGTGATGTTGGCAATCAGGGGCAGCTGGGGCCTCCTGGTCCTCAGGGAGTTGGCGAGCCCGGCCCTCCAGTAAGACCCAGCACACTCAACTCATAAGCTCAGGAGAATGTAGCTCATGTTGAACTTTGCATTTAGCTTAAGCATCTTAGAGTTGTGGTTTCTAGATTATGGATGTCTGACTGCAAATAGTTCATAATCATTTAAGTGTGCTTGCACCTTTACCTTACTGAGAATGACAACCGACAGTCCTAAGTATTGACTGAACAATGGCTGTTCACAGGGTTTGGTTTGTAGAGCACTCAGTTGCTTTTCCTTCTAAATGAATTTTCCATTCATTTATTCATTTGACTTTGTTCAGGGACCTCCGGGGCCACAGGGTATCCAAGGAGAGAGAGGACAGATAGGAGAAGGTCTACCAGGACCAAAGGTGCGTTAGATTGTTTTATGTCTCGATCTTGGTAAACATGTTTACTTGAGCCAGTTAAACTTTATAAACTACCCTGTTATCTGCCCACTGACCTGCACTTAAACTGACTCTGAACTTCAAACAGCATCACATTAAATTGACAGCATACATGCTTAAAAGACATGATAAGGCAACACATAAGTGCAATAAAACCCCCATGCAGCATTTCAATGTGGATTTTTTTCCCCTCATTACTGTATGTAATCCAACCTACTGTTTGTGTTTGATAGCAGACACAAGGTAAGGTGCAGAGATAAAGCAGGAAAATAGCCAGGAGTATGACGGAGTAAGTGACTCACCGAGGAAGGGAAATGTGTTACGGCATCTGTCTCTGTTCAGGAAGACACACATGTAGAAAAACACATCCATGCTGATTTCACATCCATACTGGTTTCACATCTGCCTGCAGCTTCAACAAGGATAACTCAACTCATCAGTTCTGAATAATAATGAAGGTGCTCTCATTATCCACAAATATTGTGTCTTGATATGGTTTATGTCATTCTGAAACAAAACCACCAGACAGCTGTGTGCTGACGTAACCCTCTCTTAATTAAGAATGTAGCAATGTGGGTTTAACTGCTATACTCATCTGCACACAAATTCAATGTTTCCTCCAGGATTGTTCCTTTCATTCTTTCTCATTTTTAGGCAGCGCTGTCTGCGTTCTGCAGTGGAGACATATCTGCTGAAAGAAGGGAACAGGAGTTCCACCACATCAGTGCTGATACACTTGATGTTATTGTGGCTTCAAGGCCTCCTGGCAAATTGCAATTTTTGTTGCTTTGATAAATCCCAACAGGTAGCAGAGTGTTTTACATCTGAAGGCGTCGCCACCATAATTTAGCCGAGGATCACACTCTTTCCACCTGTCTGATTTATCACCCTATCCACTTTCTGAGATGACAACAGCTACTTTTTCCTCCAGAACAAGAGGATGTGTATTTCCCACCGTCGGAGATTGGTCTCAGGCGGTGCTACTTTTCTTTTTCCATGCCAGGAGATTTGACCATGAACTCACAGATGGCGTTCCTGTTCTTAAGTGTTCCTCACATGACATGTTTGAACAGGCTGCTGATTCACAGAAGCGGCAATATTACCTATTTTCTCTATATCATTATCACCTCAGCTTTTGTGCCAAGATTGATCTGATGAGAAATCTATTTTGGAAGTGACAATGCAAACACAGGACTTTGTCTAGGATAATCATAGCATGTCCGTATTTAGTGCTGCACTTTTTTGTCCATAATTGACACTAGAAAAGATGGAGCTGTGCTGCACACTTCCATTGTTTTTTGCTCAGTAATATTGGATCTCTGATCTCATCCCCCTTTTTTCCGTTGTTGATTCTCTACATACATCCGCAAATGTTAGTCATTTTGTCCCCAACTGTTGTTACAAACATTCAGTATGTAAATATGGACATATGCCAGGCTTTCACCTCAGCCTCACAGGACTGGGTGGCCCTGTGAAACACAGAGCAGGTGACGTGATCCAAACTTGAAAATGTGACAAAAAAAAAAGAAAAAGATGCGAGGTGATTAGCTACACCCGATTTTAGAAAGCATGTAATAAATCTACGTATTATAAAAGTTTTTAGTTTTAAGATTGTGGAAAACATCATTATGGAAAACTTAAACTCACATTTAACAGCTCATTCTTCACAGTTTCATGACCCATAAACTGGTTTTCTAGTATGTGGTGCCTGTTGGAGTCAGCTTGGTTGTGGGTGCTTGTGTTAGTTTCCAAATTTAAATAAATGTTACCTGCTGAATTGAGGGTTCAGATTATCTGAGGTACTGGTATTTGCTAAAGTAAAGTTTCCCACACTCTCCTGTGTGCTTCAGCAGTCACAGAAGTTTTCTTTCCTTTTTCCATTTTTTTCTTTTATTGTGACAATTTTTACCACCACAGCATCACCTATTGGTCACCACTGAGCAGACTGTAAATGACCGTTCCTTAAGAGCAGCTTGCAAATATCAAAGGAATTTAGCTACTTTTTTACTTACAGTGGGAGGATGTCCAGTGGGAGGACATTAAAAGTTGTAATTTGTTTTGTTTTTAACTTTAAGTTTCCTATCTCCTGCATCATCACAAAAAATGTAATAATTTCTGTCCGTCTTTTCAGGGAGAACGAGGTTTGGGGGGGCCGCGTGGGCCCAGGGGACAGCCAGGTATTGGAATCAAAGGAGACAAGGTAGAGTGCAGAGGTTATTAATAAAAGGGTTGGTGCAAACGTCTTGATGTAGACACGAGATAAAGCCTCAGTGCTGCTGTGAGGAAAGGCCAGGCACTTCTTCTGAAGGCATTCAGTATGGTATTTTACAGAAGGTCACTGTCTGCAGGTGATGAGTCAAGGTTAGGGCTTAGATAGCGTAGGAGGATGTGTTTGTAGATTTATCTGCAACCATTTGCCATTTGTTAGTTCTCTGATATTACAGGATTTTACAAAACTATGTTACACAATTTGTGATGATTGGGATATTTCATATTTTAAAATGAACTTTTCTGAGGCTGTGACCCATAAAAACATTTGTTTATGGAGTAAATGTTACATGCATAAGTTGAAAAGACCTTTGATCAAACGTGAGGATATGTATGCTGTTTATGTTCGATCTAAAGAACTCATCTGCTGTTAATGATCATTCATGATGCTGTTGTCTTGACCTTGTCTCTGCCTGCAGGGGGATTTTGGTCCTCCAGGTTTTCCAGGTCCCACTGGCCTCCCAGGAGCAGGCATACAGGGCGAGAAGGCAAGTGTTTTTATAAAATGACCAAGAAGTCCATAATCCTCCACTGTACACTTGTCAACCCATTATCCAGGTGGAGACAAGCATTAAGACTGCTAAACAACAACACACATTTAGCTTTAACAATAAGAGTATATGTTCCACCTAATGCATTTGATGAGTTCATTCCTAAAGTTGTTACTGATTTTCCGTCTGAGTTCTACAGCTATCTATTTTGTGCTGAGTAGCTAACGTCAGCATACTAACATTATAAGACAACTGAACTAACGAGGGCCAATATCAAGACACGTTGACGTTGTGATGAAGGGCATGTTGGAAGGGTTGAATGTTTTTTGGTGGAGGTCTATCATTTGAGAATGTAGAAAAAAAGCATATTTTTCATGAATGACTTGTTAGCTATATATTTTATACTGCAACTGCCTGTTTTTGCAGGGCATGGTAGGACCAAGGGGGCCACTGGGTAGTAGGGGCCCACCAGGAGAGGGGCTGCCAGGACCCAAGGTGTCTGCACCCAATCACAGCAGAGCTGACAATCACAAACAATCAGCACGGATGTCACGATAAATTTCATGCTGTATTCTTTCTCAGGGAGACCAAGGGTTGCCAGGCGAGATTGGTGCCCCAGGAGAGAGGGGGGCCGGAGACCCCGGACCCAAGGTAAGTCAAAGTTTACATTAGAAATAACAATGTTGAGATTTTACAACTGTCACTGAACCATGAATCTGTCCTCAGGGGGATCCTGGAGCAACAGGAATGTCTGGTCTGCCGGGCCTGCCTGGTGAGGACGGAGCTCCCGGGCAAAAGGTGGGATCACGACCACTTTCCCCAATATGCTCTTTGTAAATGTAATAATGCAGACATGTGTGTTTGACTCTTTAGGGTGAAACAGGTGCTTCAGGTCCAAGGGGGCTGGAGGGGGTACCTGGAATAGGTATCCAGGGTGAAAAAGTAAATAAAAAGATGCCTTTTTAGCATTAAAAAAAACTGAAGAGTTGAAGTGTGTTTTGGTTCATTACTGTTTACTTAATGTAACCATTCAGGGTGACCAAGGACAGAGAGGAATACGAGGTTTGCCTGGTCCAATTGGTGTTACTGGAACATCAGGACCGAAGGTGATGAGTCACTAAACTGCAGTTTTGTGTTTCTGCACTGAGAACAATGAAAGTGCATCAGTGAAAAACTGGAAAAACGTTTACTCCCATTGTCTTCAGGGAGAACCAGGAGCACCAGGCAGGGTGGGTTCACCTGGACCACCAGGCCGTTTCATCCCAGGACCCAAGGTAACCATTCCCAGTAAATTCCATATTCTAAAGTTTAGACAGCATCATTGGTTGGTCTGGGACTAAAATCCTTTTTTCTCAAATGAAGACATTTCAGATGAAGATTAAATAAAAACTTTGTTCATGTATTCAAGGGTGATGTTGGCCCAACTGGTCTTCCCGGTCCAGTAGGTGAGACTGGCTATGGACTTCCTGGTCCAAAGGTTTGTGTTTTTGTTTTTATGTCTATGATATGACCAACATGTTCCTAGGCTGTGATGATTCTGTGTTCAAACATCCTTTAAGTTTAAATGATCCACTCATTTGTTGTTTGCAGGGTGATCGTGGAGAACCGGGCCCCACAGGTCCAGCTGGTCTTAAAGGAGACGGCTTCCTCGGCCCCACGGTGAGGAAGTGATTTAGACGGTCCCATCTAAAATGTAGATATTATATGGATACTTACACATGTATATGACTTACGATGTCACATATTAACCATTAAGCCATTTGTGTCCTCACCTCCTTAGGGCCCTCCTGGTCTGCCGGGACTTCCAGGAGAGCCTGGCCTTGAGGGTGTAGGCCTACCTGGGCCGAAGGTGAGATTTAGCTTCTCAGTCTTTGACTGTACAAACGTGGGAAAAATGTAAACTCTGCACAGATGACATCACTGACATCTGTAGGAAGTGCACGTGTTTTTATTGTGCCAGTGTTTAATCAATGCCATATGTTTTAATCCCAGTCCTATCAAACTGTCCTAATATAAATCACACTGGTTAGTGTGATAATCTGCCAACATTGTGCATGCAGGCCCAAACTATCACTTTAAGATGTGTTTGAACCTGCCAAAGACTTCAGGTGAAATATTTGATTGTGGAATTGCATTTCTTTGAGTAACTTGATAATAGGAAAAAGGGGATGAGTCATTCAATAATTTGATTGATTGTAATTGCTCTCAGCTTACAAATTTTTTTTTTTTCTCGGTGGCAGGGAGATGTCGGCTCTCGGGGATTGCCTGGTTTACCGGGACCTCCAGGTGAAGGCTTGCAAGGGCCACTGGTATTTGACATTTTTCACCTTGACAAATCACACCACTTTAAAGAAAAACAACCTAAATACGCTGTCACCCATTTATTGGACTCATTGTTTAAATGTGTTGCTTCTAAAGAACCCACAATTTGTAGAGAACATCCTTAAATGGAGTGGAAACTGAAATCCAAATACAACTTTTTAGTAAGACTTAGGGTTGTTAAAGAGACAGCTAGTCTATTTACGGTCCCTGCCATAGATGTCCCGCTGTCTCTATTTACACTCTGATTTGTCACAATTTTCCTGGCAGCGCACTGTTGTGCTGGCAGAAGGTGCGAATCTCAGTGGACATTCGTGTCTGATGAGGAGCAATTGGCCTAACAAGCTGAACCAGAGACCCACATGTCCCCAACACGTCACCCAGATTCCCTGAAGCCTCCAGATTAGAGTTCATTAGGTCAGGGTGCCGCCACAGTCGCGCCGAAACAGGCGAGATTCAACAGTTGCCACCACATAAAGCACAATGAGGATGTAGACCACATTTTGCAGAATTCAGCCTCTGTCTTCATGAAGAATACAGTATATTGGCATCAGAGATTCAAGACTCACTGTTATTAAGCATAAATAATCATCGCACAAGCATAAATAATATCTGCGTACAGTTTAATTTAGTTAACACACACACAAATCTAACTTTAAGAGAGTGCTAATACATGCTAATACTGTAAATCCACTGATACAATCATGATGTAAAGACAGAATAGAATAGTTTGTTCTTGTGTGTGTGTGTGTGTGTGTGTGTGTGTGTGTGTGTGTTCCTCAGGGTAACACGGGCAGGCCTGGTCCTCCAGGGCCAGTGGGGCCACCGGGAAAAGGACTTCAGGGATCAAAGGTACGTCCCATTTCTTTTCTTCATAGACCATCTTTTACCCCCTGTAGACACGCAGGACAGCTAATGCATGCGTTTGTTTCAGGGTGAACAGGGGCCACAGGGCGTACCGGGGCCTCGAGGGCTACCTGGAGAAGGTTTTCCTGGAGCTAAAGTGAGTGACCACAGGGTTTCATATTCAGAGGTGTGTTTGTTTCTCTGTGTTCAGTATTTGCTGTGTGACAGGGTGATCGTGGCTTGGCTGGGGAGAGGGGCATGAAAGGATTAAAAGGAGATATGGGAGACCCTGGAAGTCCAGGACAACTTGTGAGTCCATCAGTGTCACCAAAATTAAACTCATTTTGTCATATCATCACTGGTAAAACAATCATTCTTTTCTATTAGGGACGACCTGGTGTCAAAGGTGAAGCAGGCATCACAGTGAGTTTTCTCTCTCAAATTTAAATTTCTTGGATATACTGAAAGATATAGAAATTTCTTTTGGTTGTAAACTTTGCACACACTCATAGTAAAATAATAGAATAATAATAACGTAAGCATGTGAACATTGATTCTGATATTTTATGGTGTTTTGCTAATGTTTTTTATATGCTAATGGTGTTTTGGTGCATTCTTCCAGAGAGAGGACATCATTCGAATGATCAAAGAGATCTGTGGTAAGGCCTGCTGTGGTCTTTTTCCACTTCTTTGTATTTTGTATTGCTTATATGGAAGAAATGAGGCCTTGTTGCCACTTTCTGCTCTTATCTGTGAATAATTATGCTCGTGTTCCTCCGAGTGGAACTCATCAAACTGACATTTCAGGAAAGAGCTCATGTATTGATCAAATGTGTTTGCAGGATGTGGGATCAAGTGCAAAGAGAGGCCGATGGAGCTGGTGTTTGTCATCGACAGCTCAGAGAGTGTGGGACCGGAAAACTATGAGATCATCAAGGACTTTGTTAACGCTCTAGTGGACCGGGTCACTGTGGGACGCAATGCCACTAGGATTGGTTTGGTGTTATACAGCCTGGAAGTGAAGCTTGTCTTCAACCTAGCCCGCTATTCCAACAAGCAGGACATCAAGCAGGCTATCAGGAACATCCCATACATGGGAGAGGGCACCTATACTGGCTCGGCCATCCGAAAAGCCACCCAAGAGGCTTTCTACAGCTCACGTCTGGGAGTCAGCAAGGTGGCCATCGTGATCACAGATGGCCAAACAGACAAGCGAGAGCCAGTGAAGCTAGACATAGCTGTGAGAGAAGCTCACGCAGCCAACATAGAGATGTTTGCCCTGGGAATCGTGAACACCTCGGACACTACGCAGGCTGAGTTCATGAGAGAGCTGAATTTGATCGCCTCTGACCCAGATGAGGAACACATGTTCCTGATCGATGACTTCAACACCCTGCCAGGTTAGAGACACAGATCTGAGATATTTTTGTGCTAATATGACAAAACACACCTGGTACTGGTTAATGTCATATATTATGTGTTAGGTAAAGATCATTCATCGGTTTCTAGGTGAATAATGCTAGCGTCTGTTGCGGCTGCTTTTAGCCAGTCCTAGATAAATACTAAAATGCTAATGCTTTTAAGCACATTTGACTGTCTACTGTTTGAACACACTAAAACCAGGTGATGAAATCAGTAAACAACCTAAAATGATTTACATCTCAAATGAGAAATTGTTTTCACGGGTGGTTAATCTATCCAAAAGAAAAGATCAAGGGTTCACCAGGATGAATAAAAAAATGGCTGTGTGAAGGTGAACAGACTGACACCCAAAGCCTCTGGTATCCTTTGTTCTTTCTTTTTTGTTCTGTCTCAGCACTGGAATCCAAGTTGGTCAGCCAGTTCTGTGAGGATGAGAACGGCGCCCTGATATATAACCGAGTAACCAACGGCTACGGAAACGGCTACAATAGCAACAACGGCAATAGAAATGGCAACTACGCAGTTGGCGGCTATGGATTCCGCCCCGTGACCGAGCAGCACATCCTGGTTGACGGTCAGATCAGCATTAACAGAGGCCAACCAGAGACGACTCAGCACGGCAGCCAAGGATCCAGCAGCACACACGTAGAAAACCTGAGTGCTATTTCACAATATTTTGAAAAAGAAATGCTCAGTGCAACATGGTTAATGATTGATTTTTCTTTTAGGAAGGAGGCCACCAAGTTTACACAGACACAGTAAAGTGGGGGACAGTGCGTGGTGACACATTTCATCACTACCCCTCTCACACCAAACCAGTCCATCCTTCCAGAGATCACTCTTCAGCAGCTCAAGACTCCTCATCATCATCTTCATCCTCCTCTACAGATATAAGCGCATCGTCTTCAGGCGTATCTGTACAGCATGTACCTAAACCGCGGCCGGTTCTTCCCAGAGGTACTTTCAGACTGACAGTATTTGCCTCTGCTGGAGTCGGCGCATGCAGACACATGCAGCTATAATGGGAGCGTTTATGTCACAGACAGCAGGCGTCCACAACATGGCAATTACAGAAAACACTGTCAATTCCAGAAAGTCAAGTTAAATAAGTAAGGTTATTTACTGTCAACACCCATGGTGTACCTTACACCACAACATGGCTACATTAAGTCACATGTTTATGAGGCTTGCCATAATACATTTTATTTGCGTGCAATTATTTTACTGGTTTTCTCTGTTAAGGCTGTTAAATGTGATGACTGTAAGCAGGCAGGCTTGGCGTATGGGGTCCACACACTCCAGTGTTGCAGTGTGTGCTGAACGATTGACAGGCTCAGCAATTGGGTCATGTACGTGTGAAGCAGGAGGGCCAATTATTTTTGATGCAGCACGGATGTGTTTGTAGAATCTGCTTCCTGTGAAGATACCTCAAAGTGTCTGCTCAGGCACTTTGAGGTGGGATTAGCACCGTCAAAGGTTGATGGCAGTTTCTGCACTTCTTTGTTATCTGACTTAATTTCCTTTCATCGTCTTGCATCTTTCTCCCCCAGAGCCGGCACCAGCAGACCCTCGATGTGTCCTGCCTTTGGACCAGGGCACATGTCGGGAATATATTGTCCGCTGGTACTATGACAAGCAGGCAAATGCTTGTGCCCAATTCTGGTACGGCAGCTGTGATGGCAACAAAAACCGTTTTGACACTGAGGAGGAGTGCAAAAGCACATGTCTGATCCGCAGTTCAGCAGGTACACTCTAATGATTCAGCGCTGAAATATCAAATATGTCAGGGCATAGAATTTTTTTTCTTTTTTTTTGTAATTTCACTTTGTCATTTGCTTTTTATTCTAGGAGTTTGAACGAAAGCATCTGCTGGACGAGGAGGGACAGCTATTACCAGCCATTTTTTCCAGGAAAGTTTCACATTGATTTTTCTGTCACACACGCACACGCACGCACGCGCGTCCGCATTGATGTAAACATGTACATAGTTCAATGGCTCACTTTGTGCTTCCTCGTGTAATGTTTATTTTAAAATGATGCTAGGCCTGTAGCTTTGACAGATACCTCCATTTTCATTTTCTTTCCATTTCATTTCCCCAAACCTGGATTGCTTCTATAAAAAGCCCAGCAAAAATTCTGGTGCTTTATAAACATCAGTATCATAAAGTACCATCAGCCAGTTTATCAACAACAATACACACAGGAGACATTATTTGTTCATCCAAAAGGGGCCTCTTTTTTCATTATCAACACACAGCACAAGAAATAACCTTTCTCAGCAGTTAAATCATTTAAACATTATTAATATGCTTTCCTTTTTTCATTCTCGAGTACAAATGTGATGTTTTATGTTGTCTTTTCTTGTCATTAACATTATTGTTCCAACAGTAATGTCAAAACTGACGCATAACTACCTACTGCCCCCTACTGGTATGGAAATGAACATAATTTTGCGCCATTGTTCAACAACCAGACACCTGATATTCTTCCCAAAATGTGCCGGGGGCATAAATCTATACTGTATATGTTCATATTTTTTTTTACATTTGATGTAATAAATCTAATGTAAACTATTACATTGTGTAGAAGCCAGATATTCATGGTCAAAGGTCTGGTGGGGAGAATGAAAATTACAAAGGTTTATTTTTAAATCAGCCTTCAGAATAAAAACAGCATAAATTATAGCCAATCAAAATGTGTCAAAAGTAGGTTTTTGTAAGGTGTTTTCTCAATAATTCAGTGTTAAAATGTGGTGAATAGCTTATCATTAACTTCAACTGGAGGCTGTTGCTGTGTTTTAGAATCTGATAACTAATTCAAGAAATGTAACCAAAATTCCAATATTATCACCATTAAATAAATAAATAAATAATTAAAACAATAGCAAAAACCCCATTTGGACCAGCAAATTATCTTTTACCGCCTGTAGATTTTGGAGCAAGTTCCATCTTCTGCTTAAATTACATGTTAGACGCTCCTCGACAAGTGGCAGAGTCTGATCTATCTTTAGCGCTGCCCACGGGAGGAACATTACCTAACTGCAGACAACCCTCACGCTTTTTCAGGCCACAGAAATGCCACTTAACAGCGTACGGCCATATTCCTTCCGACTGGCGCTGGTGTTCTTTTGTTGCTCTCGATCCCTGAAACACACCTCTGAGTAGATGTGACATCAAACTGAGTTGTGTTTAAAACAAAACTTCTGACAACAATGCATTTGCTAAATACTCTCACAACCAGCTCTGTGAACAATAACACTCCACACTCACACACACACACGCACACATCACCACTGATGGGGGAAAAGCAAAACCCTGCTAATTGGGGAACAGAACAGCTTGTGAGTGTTGGACTCACCTGTTTCTGCACACAACTGCTGCACACAAACCTGGCTGGTCCATTTTTAGCAGAATATCTTTGTACCCCTTGGTCTCATTTAAATAACATGCTACCATTATGTCAAGTTTTCAATTTCCGAAGTGACTCTTTATTAGCTATTTATTAGCTTCATCTGCTGAAAATTGAAGTTGTTTTTTTTATCATTTTCTAGACAATAAGTAGCACTAAGGCACTCCAAACCCTGAATCACTGAGCAGATGGCTATTATTTATTGCCTTTTTACCAGAGTGTAGGGAACAGTTCTGACAGGATGCACATGGATAAGTGATAAATTGTGGTCAGTGATAAGTGGTAAATTGGCCCACTGTTAGCCGGCCTCATGACGCTTTTGGAGCTGAATCACGGTGGCGTATCTGCAGCCAGTTGCTTCTCTCAGTTGACAGCAGCTGCTTCAGTCAGGCCTGTGCTGTGACTCAACCAGAGCAGACAGTGAAGGGGGGCTATATTTAGAGTGGGGGTGGGATTAAATTGCAGGGTCTTCACACTGGGAACCTTCCTGTTGCCCTGCCTTTCCCAACCAGGACCAACTGCCAAAAGGACCTCGGCCGCCATCTCTGCCCGCTCTCCTCGGATCCCCTTATATACCTGCCGTTTCCCCTCCTGACTCGCCATGGATGCCAACGCCATCAAGGAGGAGCTGCGTCTGTTTCAAAGCACGCTGCTCCAGGATGGGCTGAAGGAGCTGCTGAATGAGAACAAGTTTGTGGACTGCACGCTGAAGGTGGGCGACCGCAGCTTCCCGTGCCACCGGCTCATCATGGCTGCCTGCAGTCCGTACTTCAGGGAGATCTTCTTCACAGAGGATGGGAAGGAAGTGGAAAACACCAAGGAGGTGGTCTTGGAGGATATCAATCCCTCCATCCTGAACATGATCATCAAATACCTCTACTCAGCTGAGATTGACCTGACTGATGACAACGTCCAGGAAATAATTGCCATTGCAAACAGATTCCAGATCCCCTCCGTCTTCACCGTTTGTGTCAATTACCTGCAGAAAAAGCTTTCGCTAAGCAACTGCATGGCCATTTTCAGACTGGGCCTGGTGCTCAACTGTCCCAGGCTCGCCGTGGCAGCACGCAACTACATCGCCGACCGCTTCGAGCTCCTCCACAACGACGACGAGTTCCTCAAGCTTGCTGCCCACGAACTGTTTGCCGTCATCGGCGGAGACTCGCTGAATGTGGAAAACGAGGAGCTGGTATTCGAGGCAGTCATGGCCTGGGTCCGCCACGACAAGGAGCGCATCAAGGTCCTGAAGGACGCTTTCAACTGCATCCGCTTCCGCCTGCTGCCGGAGAAGTACTTCAAAGACAAAGTGGAGACCAATGAGATGATCAAAGCCGACCCAGAGCTCCAGAAGATGATCCAGGTCGTCAGCGATGCCTTCAAGGGGAAACTTCCAGAGAAACCCAAGAAGGAAGGGGCTGAGGGGGAAGCTGAGGATGACGAGAGCCCATTCCCCGGCTTTCTGAATGACAGTCGCAGACACGGCATGTTCACACGTCAATTCATGCTGATGATCAACGACACGGCAGCGGTGGCGTATGACGTCAGTGAAAACGAGTGCTTCCTGGTAGCCATGTCGGAGCAGGTGCCCAGAAACCACGTCAGCCTGGTTTCACAGAGGAACCAGCTCTTCATCATCGGAGGACTGTTTGTGGACGAGGAGAACAAAGACGTTCCTCTGCAGTGTTACGTCTATGTGGTAACTTTTTTCTTTTTTTTTTAAGTCTTTGCTGCTGCCTTTATAAACAATTTTCAGTCATTTGCTACTCTTCAATAATGTCAAAGATGTTTCCACCAGTGTTTATATACTTTAGATTTAAGTTTACCTTAAAAATTCTTGAAAAGGCCTAGCTAAAACAACATTTTTCATTATTAAAAAGAAATGTTCATAACTGATAGTAGTTTTATGGTTATTTTAAACAGTCTGAGCAGCTTTATCTTCAAAGTTTCGATGGAGACATGCTAGAAAATGTTGATTTATATACTTTAACTATCAGCATGTAGCTTTTATATTAATTGGAGGGACTTGAGAATGTTGTGGATGCAATGCAAAAACACTGAAAAGATTCAAATACTAATACCAGAAAAGAATTTATTTAACTATAGATATTTTACATGACTTCCTTCTGTTATAGATTTAAAGTTTTTAACCCATAAATAGACTTCAAGTACTAAAAATGGAAAAGTAATTAAAATGTTGGCGTATAAAGTAAGAAAACCTTTTATTTCTGTGTCCTTCCACGATCAATTAATGGATTTTGTCTCCCATGTTGCACATCAGAGCCACACACTCACTTTCACGGTTATAAAGGCGATTTTTTTGTTACATCATAATCAATACGTGGCTCCCATACGATATGGTGACTCATTCTTGCTTTTATGAAAAACTGAGCTAATGGCTGCTGCGAGGCTGCTTCTCTACTTTTGTTTAAAAACTTTTGACACTCGTCATCCTTCGCAGCTGGACCCACTCACCTCTGACTGGGTGGCGCTGCCGCCCATGCCTTCGCCGAGATGCCTCTTCAGCATCGGAGAGAGCGACAACCTGCTGTTTGTTGTTGCCGGAAAAGACCTGCAGACCAGCGAGTCTCTGGATACGGTCATGTGCTACGATGTCGGGTCAGTGCTATCGTCTGCTCTTTGGCCTGTTTTTTTACACTTCTGGTTTTCCTGTCTCACTTTTGTGTTAAGTTCTCAGGTGATAATTGACTTTGAGAAATGATTAAAGTTCTTCCAAAATCATCTTTTAAATGAGCTTACACCTTCATAATAGGTTATGGTGGATACTAATTTATTTGCATTTACCCAGACTGCTTTAGCGCCATTTAGTGTGAGAAGATCTGAACCAACAGGATAAGTCGTTCATGGTTGTTTCATTCAGGAAGATGAAATGGAGCGAGACCAAAAAGCTTCCTCTGAAGATCCACGGCCACGCTGTTGTTTCCCACAAAGGGCTCGTCTACAGCATCGGTGGAAAGACAGATGACAAGTGAGTGAATGTGTGTGTGAGGGGTGGGTGTGTGAGCTGCAGCTGCCAGTGGTCTATCATCCTGCCAGATTGCAGGGCTGAGGCTCTTGTAGCTTTTGTAGCAGCTCCTCAGACACAATCCCTTCATCTCCACAGCAAAGCCCTCAATAAGATGTTTGCCTACAACCACAAGCAGTCAGAGTGGAGGGAGCTGGCGGCCATGAAGACGCCCAGATCCATGTTCGGCGCCGTCGTCCACAACGGCAAGATCGTTGTGGCCGGCGGAGTCAATGAGGAAGGCCTGACCGCGTCGTCTGAAGCCTATGACTTTGCAACAGACAAGTATGACCGCGTCCATGTTTAGAGACAGGAAAAAGCTGTAGAGTCTGGCACGTCTGTCCATGTCTCCTCAGGTGGGAGCCGTTCACAGAGTTTCCTCAGGAAAGGAGCTCTATCAACCTGATGAGCAACGACGGCTCCCTCTATGCAGTCGGGGGCTTTGCCATGGTTCAGATGGAGAACAGAGAGGTGGCCCCTTCAGAGGTCACTGACGTCTGGCAGTAAGTGTCCTCCAAACCGGGGGGGTAATGCTGTTAGTTCTCTGATGCGACTCTGCTCTGTCCTGACAGGTATGAGGAGGATAAGAAGCAGTGGAGCGGAATGCTGAGGGAACTGCGTTACGCTGCAGGCGCGTCCTGCGTGTCCATGCGTCTCAACACTGCTAGGATGCCCAAACTGTAGACAAAACTCTACCCTTGCGCACACACACACACACACACACACACACACACACACACACACACACACACACACACACACAGTTTTCCTGCCTCTTTAAAGACGAAGCAAATACCAAAAGATAACAGGATCGTGTGACTTAAGCAGATGTTTGAAGTGCCGTTTACAACATTTATAGCTCCTCTTTTGTAAAATAAAACATTTGTTAACATTCGCTTCTTTCAGTTTTTTTCATTCTGCGTGATCTGAGGTGAGATTTCAGGTGCTACATTAGCAGAAGAGGAGCAGGTGAGTAGAGGGAATGTATATTTGGATCTTCTTTGTACTTTCAGTTAATAAAGAAGATCCTTTATTTTCTAACAGCGGAGAAGTTCAGGTTCTGTCAGGTTCTGTAAGTTCTCAAATGTGCTGGCTTCAGATGAATATTTGGGTTGAGGAGACATTTTGTTAAAGAGATGAAACTATAACTGGGTCACAGGGAAAAACATTTTAAAAAGTTCATGCTGTATTTGTGCTGTAAGATGAACGGAAGTCATAGAATCTAATATTTAAGATCATTTGTCTTGGATGTTTTAGCAAAGCAATCCAGATACATTTTGTTCCTGGAACAATTAACGTCTTTGTCCATACTAGAATCATAACGTATCAAATGATATAGAATCAAAATTAAATGGTTGATTATGTTAGGAAAATCCTGCACTTTCTGGTTTTTTTTTTCTTTTTTTTTTTAAATTATGTCCAAAACCAGTCAGGACAAAAAAAAATCCTTGATGGATTGTGTGAACCCCAGTTAAAAAAAGGGTTTTAATTCCAAAGTAGCTGAACAGACATGTTTTCTTTCTGTTAACACCAGTTTTATTAAAGTTCACATTGTTGTGGTAAAGCATACCGTCACAAATTAAATTCAGTCTAAAGTAAATAAAATTGTGCAAAAAATGTTTTTCAGCAGAAAATGCAAAAAACTAAAATTTCTACTTAAATGTCTGAACACTTGAGTGTATTTGTCTCCGGAGGATCCCTCTCTGGGGTGTCTTGCTGGACTTTCTTCCCCGCATCATCTGAAACCTGATCCGTGGTAAATAAAGTGACCTTTGAGCTTTATCTTCTCCAGCCTAACACCAGGAAGTTGGGCGATTAACAGCTGTCTCAAAACAAATTTTAAAAAAAAAATCCCTCTGGAAAGACTGGAACTGGAAGAGAAAGAGAGGGAGTGGGAGGAGGAGTGGTGGACAGAGGCACAGGCATGAAGGCAGAGATGAGACACTGAAAGCTGCAGCGCTGACAGGGACACAAGAAGTGAGTAGACAAGATTTTCTTTACTTTCAGCTCTCTTTTCCTTCCATTTTCACTCTTCTTTTTGCCATTCTGGTGAAAACGAGCTGATCTCCGTCGTGTCTGAAAAACACCTGGAACTTCTCCTCACATCCCAAACAGGAGGTGTTCCAGTCAGTGGCAGGAGATACTAATTGTTTCTCTCCAACTTTTGGCTTCTCTCAGTTTGTTTTGTGCCTTTTCCCTCCATTCTCTCCCTCCTAGAATCCCACCTCTGGCTCGTGCCGGTCGAGCCATTACGGCAGATACCAGTTCTGCTTCACAAACAACAAATATTTCATCACTGTGATTGTGAAATTACAAAATTCAAACTTCTTTTGATGAGTTTGGAGATGTTTTTCAGGCATGAAAACAGTGAAAGTGTGAGGTTGTTCTTCCCGTCTGTGTGCACTCAGCCGGGAAAGTGATATTTGCCAGCGACAACAGTTAGTGTTTATTGTTGTGTTTACGTGTTCTTGTGTGTAGTCAGATGTTTGAATATGAAGGGCAGTTCGGTGTGCTCTCCCTGACTTCCCATGAAGTCATGTGGGAGGGCAGGAAGATCCTCGGGCTTGTTTCTAAGTTGATCTGACAGATGTGTCTTTCAGCAGGGCGCCACCATGTTTGAAGATCACGACTGCATCGGTGTGGTCACGTTCATGAAAAACTTTTACCTACCGGTCACCTACGGAATCATCTTCATCGTGGGTCTGCTGGGGAACCTGACCTCCATCTTTATTTACCTGACGAAGCTGCGTCCCTGGAAGAGCAGCAGCATCATCATGGTCAACCTGGCACTGACCGACCTCCTCTACGTCCTCAGCATGCCCTTCCTGGTCTACTACTACAGCAACGGGGAATTGTGGGCACTTGGCGACTTCATGTGCCGCTTTGTGCGCTTCAGCTTTCATTTCCATCTGTATGGGAGCATCCTCTTCCTCACGTGCTTTGCGGTGTTCCGCTACGTGGTAGTAATCAAACCTCTGTTGGCGGCACAGGTGCAGCAGAGGATTTGGGGAATAATTGCGTGCTCGGTGGTTTGGGTCCTCGCCGCCATTGAGATCACTCCCATGTGGGCGATGATATCCTCAAATAAGTTCAACAACCACACCCGATGCTTGGACTTTGCCAGCACCATCCCCGTGAATGTGGTGAGGTGGTACAGCTGGATACTGGCCGTGCTCGGGTTCCTGCTCCCGCTTGTGGTGGTCTACATGTGCTACATCAGCGTGGTGAAACAACTGGCCAGGGGGCCGAACACCAGCAGCCTGTCTCGTACTCGAGCCCGTCGCGTCACCATGCTGATCCTGGTGGTTTTTGGACTCTGCTTCCTGCCTTATCACATCTTGCGAGTGGTGAGGATAGAAACTCGAGATAAAAATTCACCCGAAATGATGCCGTGCATGAAAAACATTGTGCACGCAGTGTATATTTTCTCCAGGCCTCTGGCTGGACTCAACACCTTCTTCAATCTGGCTTTGTACACTCTCTCAGGTTACAAGTTCAGGGTTGCCTTCCTCAGCATCGTGTGCAAAGCGAGGCGGGAGAGCAAAACCAGGTCTCTGCTGCACGTGGCCATCATCAACAAAACGGGCAGCGACGCACCAAACATGTGACTCGTGTTTACCTTCCATTGACTCTGGACAAAAGATACACTTTAGTTGTAGCATTTGCACTTGTTTTTACAACTGTTTTAATAGACTAGAATAGACTAGACTTTGTTGAGACTATTGGGTCACAGTAGTGCCAACACCTGGAATGCGAATGGGACAGATTGAGGTTAGAATTGGGTTAGGTTTAGGGGGTTAGTGGTGGTGATGGTTAGTGTTTGGGTAAGGCGCTGGGTAATGCATTATGTCTATTAAAGTCCTCACAAAGATAGTAGAAGTACAAGGATGTGTGTGTGTGTAAAGTTAACCATTGTCCAAGGCACTTTTTCCTCCTCAGGTGAGCAGGGGAACATTTTTCCAGTAAGGTCAGGAATTTTGTTTTTATTGGAAGAGTGTTTGAATTTCTGAGCTTATCCAGTAAGTTTGTGTTTCCTTGGTTTATATTAGGTGACATTGTAAATAACCCTATTTTATTTTAGTAACAGTGAAGATAGTGTGGCGAAAGGGTGATATAAATAAAGTGTTTTTTAGTCATTCAATGGTGGTGATTACTTAAATATATAAAGTTGATTTAAATATTTAAGAAATTGACATGTATGCACTGTATAAAAATTGTTTCTCAAAAACATGATTTACATGTGGTACAAATAGTTCTTTGTCATTTCCAGATAATTAAAATTAATGTTTTGTGAAAATGACTGCTAATAAACTTCTAAACAATCTGAAATCTGACCCCGTTGTTGCTGCATGTAATCTACAGAGCAATTATTTATTATAGAAATATTTATTGATTAAAAAACAAGATTAGTCAATTACTGAACCCTTGCACCACCTGGCGGGGACGATGAGTGACTCATCAAACGCATGCAGGTGCAACAGAAGTACACCTGACGTCGCATTTGTTTGACAAATCGTTAATAGATAATGTCTTCAAACGCGTTTTAAGGTCTCCTGTAAGAGTTTTAAACTTTTTTCCCCTAAGAGAAACGTTTAGGGACGCTTTTAACATCGCTGCCAAAGCCGTCACAGTCAAGCTACTTTCTAATAGAGAAAACTAGCTAACCTGGTTATTAAACAGTTTATGTCAGGGAAACAAGACCGAAAGTGGATTAATGGTCAAAAGGATGATCCCTGGTTAACATCAAAATGGTGAGTGCAGCTATTATTCTATAGATTTATGTGAGTGTTAGTTTGTAGCGTGTAATACTGCCGCAGTAAACAAAGCGCCCTCTAGTGGACATCTTTGCTTATAATCACTGATAGTTTTACTCGGATTCTACTCTGAATAACAGTAAACTCTGAACTTTGCAATTGAAGTTAGTTTCCGAATACTTTGTCAGAAAATAGTGACTATTTTAGCTATAAAAAATAGTCTGGAATTTGTATGAATCCTGAAGAGGAAATATTAAATACAGAGTCAGAATTTGTTTGAACTATAATGGTAATTTTCTTTCAAACCCCAATTTATTTGAAATTCACTGGTGTTGGTAATGTAATCTACAAAGTAAAAGAAAAGAGACAGGGTTTTTTTCCATTTGTTTTCCTTAGTGGTCTAAATAAAATGAATTTATGGCCCGACTCCACCTCCTGGAGTTAGTGATCTGTGAGAAATGGTGAATCTGAGCGCTCAGCTGGTTTCCGTGTGCAGATGCATTCACCTTCCCCATTAACGAGAAGTCACAGAGTTGATGAAACAAAATGCCAAGTAGTTAAATGCAGCAAAATGCGTCCCCGCGGGTAAGAAACATCTTTTAGAGCCAGCTATCACAGCACATTTGTTTATCGCTGTTAAAGTTCCAAGTATACATTTTCAGTCGACAGAGGGAACTCTTGGGGAGATAAGGGGAGCTGTTAGGTTATTTGTCTATCACTGTCTGCAAACTACATCATCCAGGAAACCATATGTCTTTCTGCTATAATGGTGTAGATAAGCATTCAAAACACGGTAACCTGACTCAGAAAGCAAAACTGATCTTAATGTGTCGGCCACCTTTCTATGTGCTTATGTGTGCACCCCCCCAACCGCATTGTCACCGGCTTACATAAGTCTAATCTTTTGTGTTGCACGCTGTGCAGGCAGGATGGAGGCTACAGCTGGGGAGGGAAGGGACATTTTGGTCCATGGCTGTTGCCGTCTTCTCTGGCTCCTGACTGATCTCCCGCTCGCTCTCATTTTCTGTCTCATGAACAAATTGGGAGGGGCTTATTATAGCCACAGGCTATGATGCAAAGCAATCATCTTCATAGCTAACGCCTGGTGTGTGGAGAAATACTCAGAAAAAGATTGTTTTTCTGCTGGGATGAGAAGACAGTCGGTCAACTGTTACTGTAAAACGTTGGAGAGAAAAAGCAGGCAGCATACCACTGGGTATGATTTCTGCTGGGACAACGTGCTGGTCAATTGAACCCAAAGGATAATTGAGGACAAAGAGCCTGTGGTCAATGAGCTAATGGTGGAAACAGCAATGTTCCCTTTTTGCTGACATGAGGTCGGTGAAACAGGCCCTGACAGTTTAACTGTCAAGCTCACAGATCTGTTTCCTGAAGGAAAAAAATCCAAGAAGACTCCTCGTCTGCGTGTGTCATGAATGTAGAAGTTGGCACGCCGCAAGAAGATTTCAGATTTTTATGACCGGAACACACTGTGAAGAAGAAGCAAGACGGAACCCGTTTGCGTATACGCGTGGCAGAGGCGGTCCACCAGGAAGAAAATAAATCACCAGGTGCTGCATATTTTTAATGAACACACTTCCTGCAAAAAATTGCCTTGATTGTTTCTTTGTACTGCATCAAGTCAGATTGAAATAAAAACACACAGCAGTGTGCCGCCAAGTTTGTGCTTTCTTATGCTATTCTTATGAAGCCACAGAGTCACTACAAGATTTCACAGATCAATACAGCGCTAGATCACAAACATGACACGGACGATCCTCCACTTCCTTCACCATTTCACCAAAAACTGGCCTTCTGTCTGAAGCACCATATATATATATATATATATATATATATGTGTGTATTTTTTACACTTTAAAATCTTTTAAAATCTGGTGCTTCGAGAACATTCAAAGCAAACATACTCATGAATAAATTAACACCGATCACGACTGCGGCACTGAAAATATGGGTAATAAATAAAAAGAAAATAAATATAAAGTGTTGCCAGGACAATTACATCCATCATTAATATTAAGACACTGTGTGGCGGTCCAATAAAGAGCAAGGAGGAGAGCAGACTTTGGCAGAGTCACAGCAGATGGAGACGGAGGGAGGAGAGTAAAGCTCGGAGAACCAGCCATCAGCCAGTGTGTGTTCTCTCCTCACCATCGCACCACCTGGCTGCTGTAGTCCTCTGTAGTGGTTATCTCCTCTTGTGCCTTCACCCCCTCCTCCTCTTCCTCCTCTCGTCCCCCCAGTCTCAGCAACTGAGCCAGATAGGTCCTGTGCAGCTGCTGCTTCTGCTTCCTCTCCTGCCACCTCCTCACACGCTCCTCCTGGTGCTGCTTCTGCCGGTTGTACTGGTAGCGCCGCAGGAAAAGCTCCTTGGCGTATTCGTACAGCTCCATGTCAAGGGCGTTCAGCCCCTCGATGCGCCACCGCACCTTCTCGCTGATGCCCACGCTGGCGGCGCGCGTGCTGTTGATCTGCGTGAAGGGCCGTATGAAACGCAGGCCAAACGTCCGCTCGAACAGGTACTGCGTCTTGCGCTGAAACTCCGTCAGGCCGTAGAACGCCATGTTACGCAGGTTGGCCTTGGCGCTGGCGAGCAGCGCGTGGCCTCGCTCCAGCTCGCTAATGGATGACATGTTGTAACAGCCCACCAAGCTGAGGTCAGCCAGCATACGGACCTGGCGGTTGTTGGCCAGGTTGGACGGGCAGTTCATGAAGTCTGCCAGGGGCACGCCTGTCCAGTCCTCCCCACTGTAGCAGGCCGGCAGCTCATCCTGAGTGGGCGGCCTGCCGTCACACATGTGGAGCGCCGTTTTCCACGTGGCCCCTCGCTGCACGTGCTTCCATTCACTAAGGTAGCGGGACACAGGGTCACGTAGCATGGTGATGTAGTAGAAATTCCTGCAGAGACACGTGGGAAACATGAGGTGTTAGACCAGCTGAAAAACTGGATTGCATTATGTTGAGTTAATCCATAATAATTATCAGTCTGAACTTATTCTTTTTTTTTTAACAGGACTAAAAAACTGTTTTCACATGTTCTAGTCCCCGTTTTTGGTGTTACAGCAGCCACATGCTTGTGTCAGGGGTCATCTGGGTATTTAGTATCTTTAATAATAAATAATATTTACAATTAAGATTTTATGTGATGAAAACTAGAAAACTAGTCCAACCTTAATGAGAAAGATGTGAGTTATCTTCTGAAGCCAGTAAAGAACGACAAAATAAGATTTCCCACATATAAAGAAATATGAGCAGAAAAAAAAAACACCACAGTGCTGGAAAAACTTAATCACACCAGTATGACTCAAGCACCTTTGGTGGTTCTGGATCATTCTCGTCTGTGGAAAAAGCTTTTAGCCGATAAACGCCACATTTCCTTTTTTTTTTTATCTCCTGGGTTCAGAGACTATTGAGGTGATGGAGGAGGCAGCGCTGGGAGGATTTCAGCCGTTTCAAAAAAGTTTTTCAAAAGGAGTACGGTCTAGATTGAGGGGAAAAAAGAGAAATTGAAAACGTCGTCATGCTCAAAGATCACCATGACCTCACCGTGTCAGCGAGGGAAACCGAATCGAAAGTCCAAAGAAGCTTAACATCAAATGTTTTTCATTCCTCAGATCTGCAGTTTACCATCTGGGAGATTTCAATCAACGTCTAAATAAAGAATTCACATTCAAGGACATTTCGCAGTGATGCTCTCTGATAAAGTCTTTTTCCTCCTGACATTTTCATCCCCTTTCAAGTTGATTTCTGTTCTCGAAGAGTTTTCTCAGGGACCATAAAGACTAAATTTGGCCCTGAAGAAGAGAAAAAATGAGTCTTGAGATGGATGGAGTTTAAGAAAATCAGATCCCCATCACCTAAGATGATGAGGTGAGATCCATCAAATATGAAGACAGCCCAATTCAGATAGTAATAAACAGGGTAAATTAGACATTAACATTCAGTATAATAAATTTAAGCTGAAGGGGGCTGTTAAAAATACCCACTTTGATAAATACCTATAGTTAACGGCTGAAATGTTTTCAATGCTCATTTATCAGGGGATCAATATCAGGGCTGCAATTGCGGAAAAAATATCTTCATTGTTGATTAATTTCCACAGTTTTCCTCATTAACCAGTCATTTACTCCTGTAACATTAATGAAAAATAGATCCAAGCATTGATGTATACGTGCTGCTGCAGTGATTATCTTCCATGATTTATTCACATGTTGATGATTAAAACAAATTCCAGAAGGTTTTGGGTTCAGTTTTGGACTCAGAGCCTTTTCGGTGTCTACTTTGCCTGAGGCAGCAGCTTCAGCACCATCTATATGAAATTCATATGGACTAGAATCCATTTGAGACTGCCATCTGAGCTCAATTAGCTTCTGAGGTTAGAAGCCGTGCAGAAAAGTGGAGAATTAAATGCGTTTACATCACCACTGACTCCAGACCTGCTGGGCAGTTCTGATGTGACGACGTGTGATGTTGGACCTACATCGTACCATGCTCTAATGTTGTGTGACACATTAATTGGTGCTCTGCTCTGTGTGTGATGAAAAGAAGTGATTATAGTAACAAATAAAGAAAACAAATGAAAGCTGGCATAGTTTGAAATTGTGTCTGCTCGGTGTCATAAAGCGGAAATATTGCTGTTATGAATAACTGCATTAAAGCCTTGATGGAGATGTTCCTGTTGCACATGGTAAAACATGCTGTCCTATCTGTAGCACAAAATGCCAATAAAATGAATCAAATCAACACAGGACCATACTTTTTGTCCAGATAAATCCAACAAACATGAAAAGTCATGGTAACGGCGGCGCTGTAGCTGTACTTTCACTGCTGAACTGGACAATCGAATGAATTGGATGTTGTTTTAACTGGAAAATGAGTGCAGCGCCCAACACCCTTAAAAGGTTTCCAGTTTAGCACTTATTACCAGATGGCAGATATCAATCAGCTGCGATGCACGCTGGAGTGCCATAATATCATGGCAGAGCACACCCACAGACGGACACCACCCAGAGATAATGGTTGTCCACAGTGGAAACTAAGTGGATTACACAGCTCTCCCCGCTGGGGGTTGACAGGCAGCGGCAGATAGATAGACACACACATAATGGCCCATGTTGCCGTTCCTGGAAAAGAGCTCAGTTGTTTGTGCTCCTCGCATCTATCTCTGCAGCTAACCATGAGACAGCCGGATCAATACGTGTCGTGCAACCCCACCTTTCTGCATCTGTGCTTCCATCATGACCTATTGACAAAGAGCAGCAAATGTCAGAGCTCTCTTCTTACTCTTGTCAGCGACAGGGGCAGGGTCAGTTTATGAAGGTCAAGAATAATTACTGGCTGAAAGGACGGAGAGGTGTTCCGCAGGAACCACTGTGATCTGTTAATGTACCTCAGCGTCATGGCTGGGATTGTTGCTTGCTGGTTTGCCGCCTCTGGGGAGATGCCAAAACTCGTGCTGATGTTCTGGACAAAAGTTCAAATGTAACCATAAAACAATCTACCATAGCAAACGTGCTATTGTTCCTCTGTGTCTTGCGGTGTCTCTGTGGATGACTTTTTCTCATGTTGATCTGAGTTTACTCTCTCAGATCAGCTGAAGTAATGCGTCGAGGTTGTAGCCATCAGCTTTTTTCCCAGGCATTAAAATGTAGGTGCAGGTCTTGGTGTCGCTGAATAATTCATGAATAATTCTTCTTGCACTATTAGCTTTTATTTTTTAAATAATGAACTTGACACCGTCTGAGCTTCATCAGCACAGAGTGTTGCATGTGTGCGTGATGATGTCTGGTTGTTTACGGAGTTAAATCAGTCCGTCTTTATTTTTCCACACACTAGTCTCGCATCTCGTTCATGCCCTTCCTGCTGCCGGTCGACTTTCAGCAGACCTGCAAACAGTATTGATCTGCATGGCTCGCGCTGATTGTCTCGCTCTCTCTCACTCTCTAAATCACCATCAAAAAGCTACAGAGGAAACTTGCTGCGAAAATCAATATCTGCTTTGTTAATTCACTCAGTAGCTTCAAGGACACCTGATGATCATCTGATGATAAAAGCTTTCATGGAAACTATATTGCCGAGGAGGCCTGCCAGCGATTTAGCCGGACCTCAATCGCTATTACGCCGTTTTAAAGACTGTAAATGCATCACATCGCTGTATGTTGAGGCGTTTCTGAGGGATGGTTTCAACACAGCTCGGTCTGCGAGACCATCAGTGGAGTATCACTTTCCTTCAGTGAGCCGAGTCGGGAGGAAGAAAGTGAACCTGAAAACAAGCAAGGGACAGCACATCGATTTCACACTGAAGCAGGGTGTTGATAAAGCACGCAGTTGGAGCGAATCCATTTTAAAGGTGTTTCTGTGCCCACAAGAGATCCTTCGGCCACAGGCACCAAGTGGGAATTAAACACTCTGGCGAGGGGGAAAAAAAACCTGCTGCGATGCTTAAATCTCTGTCATTTAATTTGCTAAAGAACGTTTGAATGCGGCATTGTGATGAAGCGCACGACCAGAAGGATCCAAATCAATCCTCAACTGATCCCAATTGCAGTTAAAGTGTTAACGAGCCTCAGTTAACAGAAATTCACCCCCCCAAAGATCAGAACAGTGAAACGACCACGGCAAACGACCTGGAGGTCAAGAGGGATTTATTTTCCCTGATCTGGATCTCCTGCTTTGTGCTTATTTAATCTTTTCCTGCCAATTACAGGAAAAATGATCCCAGGGCCCATTTGCACACAGCAGGATCACTATCCAGCAGGCCAGGGTGCACGCATAAACACTCCATCTGCCTTGAACGGCCTGCCAATGGTACACTTCCTCAAAATCCTAACCCAGTTGTGGGGAAACACCGGCGTGCAGCGTGTTACATGATACTCAAAGAGCGCGTGAGCGGGAGGGAAATGACGAGAACGGAGACTGATGCTTGAGGCTGATCTTCCCTGGTCAAGATACGAGATGATGCTATTTTAGGGTGAGAAAAGGAAAAGCCTCAGAGAAGCTGGTGTGGAAACAGAAGAACGCTTCCATGGAGGACAAGGTGTCCAGCAAACAAGGGTGTGAAGATGTTTGCTGAGTTGCAGCCATGAGAAATGATGCAGATCATTTCAGGGATCAATACATTTGTATTAAAAAAAAAAAAAAAAGTCTCCTGGGAACAAAGCCACATATTGATTGTGTTGTCCACAACACACTTGATGTTGTGGACGTCCATGCAGCCTGGTGTGTGCAGCTTCAGCGTCTTAGCCTCAACCTTTGCTTGACATCTTAATCTTTGCATGGTCGGGAAAAATGGTGGTATATACTCGGCAAAGGTCACCTCTCAGCCGCACAACCTACTGAGGAATGTCTGAAAAGCAATATTCTGACACTGATTCTCTCATGAGGATGTTGTTGCACAGAAGAATATGAAAAGAAGGGGGGAAAACACCACTTCTTTCCTGTGTTTTTCTTCTGGCAGGTTTAGGAATAAATCTAGATTTCTGGATTAAACCCTCCCCCACATTCTTATTTCTCTTACTGCTAACTGCTATAATAACCTGGATTCATCTAATCTCCCAGCAGAATGTAGAGATTATCACAATCCTTGGAATATTCTAACAAGGGTACAAGGCCACTCTGATAATGTGCAGTGGTTTGTATAATAAATTCAACTTTAATTGGGGAATTAAAGCTCCTTGTGCATGGATGTACATATGTGAATTGTATTTTATGTAGACTTAATTTAACGTGTGTCTCATTTTTCCCGCGTGCGGTTTTAAACTGACGTCACACTGCCGTGTGGCATGTGATCGAGGTCACATTTTCCCTGGCGTGACTGACAGACTGAGATGTAAATTATTGTATGAAAAACCGATGTGTCATCGGAAGACATTGATACCTCTGAATTAGCAGCGTTCACGTTTCATTAAGAGGGAGATTAAATGCTGCCATCCAAAGTTAGATCTCTCTGCGTGCAGCTGGACTGTAAGGTCCAGTCCAGTCCAGCTGCACGCAGAGAGATCTAACTTTGGATAACTATGAGCTGGATGAGTGAGAATCTACACAGACAGATTAAATGCTGCCGTCTCAGCCTTCAGAACTCTGTCAGAATCATCCCGGCCGAGACGTCAGAATCATAACATCAGGCTCTATAAGAGGACCTCCCTCAAGAGCCGTACACTCATCCGCAGCCAGAAATAAAGCCGAGTGCAGTACATATAGCTTTCCACCTACAAGATGTGACGAATCCGAACATGCGTGACCCGTCTCCGCACACCCTCCAGCGTTACATGTATTGCTCCAGATTCTTGAAAGCGTGTCATTTTTATACCTACTAGAAAAAACCTGAGGAAGGATTTTTGTTTTTATTGAGCATATATTTCATATTTGACTTCATCTTCTTGTGAGACAGAGGAAGAAACTTTGCAAAGTTGCAGATTCACTTAAACTCCTCACACGTCCACTGGGAACAGCATGAATGATTTATGGTTACTTGAAGGTCACGTTGTTTTCACAATTCACGTTCTTGTCGCAGCGACTTTTTAGAACAATGCTTGTCGGCGGCTTAAAATATCTATATGTAAGCTCAGAGTGACATCACAATCAAAAGCGTCGCTGACAGAAAAAGGACAGAATTACGCCTAAAGCGCCTCTGGCTCACCATAACTGCAACTGAAATGTGATATAAAAGGGTTCAACCAGACATTAACCCTACAATGTTTTGCTAAAATGACTCAAATATTGTTCATTGAAGATGGCTTACAGTTGTGTAGTCTCTGTCGTAGCTCCTTGTATATTTATGCATATCTGAATTTCTTTTTGCATCGTTATCATCTTCATGAAACCGTTACCAAATTACCAGCTAAAGTCATCTTTATTGCCCAGACTGAACCTGGCTAATTAGGCTGCCGCTGATCTGCGTTTGAGCCAGCCTGCTTTCTTTGCTCTAATCTGAAATAACGAGGTCAGTGATAAGGTTACACTATCTGCCTGCGCGGTGTGAGGCCGGCTGTCTCGGACCAACGCAGCAGCCTGGCAATCGAAGCAGGTTTGACGTCTGGCCTTACAGCAATTCCACAGCCCGCTGCGATGTGAATGCTGCAAGCCCATGCTGTGCGCAGAGCCCCGCAGGTACCTGTAACCAGTGGCGAGCCATCAAAAAAATACTTGCACTGGCAGCATAGAACCCAGTGAAGTTGGCAAATGAAGAAAATTTGGCAGACGCGAGGGTAAAAAAAATGGCAGTGACAGGCAAAGTGAAAAACCAGGAGGAGGCAAGATAAAAAAAGACAAACATAATAATGCTAACTTTTTCATTTAAAAATGAGGATATAGACAAAATGGGTCCTTCAGGTCACATGCTATCATCTTCTCTACACAGATCGTGTTCTTTTGCTCTGTTAAAAAAAATATTCTGCCTTATAGATCTTGGATGATTAGACTGACTGATTCCTCCACACCCTGAAAGAGTCAGAAGAAAAGGATGAGCAGGCGGTGGTGAACAGCTGAAATGACCCCGTGTCGTTATGAGGTCAGTAATTCGACTGATTCATGCCCTGGCCCTTGCCATGAAACTAAATGAAGATTATTATGCCTGTAGGTCCAAACTGAAACTCTAAAATGTATTATCTAAAAGATAAATGTTAGATATTCATGGGGTGATATTTCTTTCTTTAACGTGACTGTAGATCAGTTCAAACTTGTTTGCGCGCCTTCACTGAAATCTTAGCATTGTAGCGATAATTCAAAGTATATAATGAAATAATTGGGGAAAAAAAAATTCTAGATAATTATAATGTATTAGTTAAGAGTTTGATTTTAAATTTTGATCTAATTTATTACCTAGAGGCAGAAAAAGGGATTTAGTAAATGTTTGCAATTCAGTTGGGCAAATTTTTCATCTCAAGGTTGAAGAGGCTGATTTTTGTATGGCAAGCATGAGTATTAATGAGTTATGTCGATAGTATTTAAGTAAATATTCTCTTGGAGGCATTAAACACGGAACATTTAACATCAATCAGCATGAGTTCTGAGCGTTGGATGGAGCCTAAAGAGGCGTGTTTGCCTGCTTTGGATGCTGCCTGTGCAGCCACCCCTAAAGAGGTGTAATCCCGTTACAGTTGAACCAAATATTTAAAGAGCTCTGGCATTTTTCAATATTTTCAAGGATTACCTTTAGATTGCTGCTCAAAGTACACTAAAGCAGCAGGGATTTTATCTAAAATAATCTTAACATGGCCCAAGAATAAAGAGATTAGGGCAGAAATACGGATGATTTCACAGGACAGGACGGGGTGGCTTTAAATATTAAATTAAGATGAGCAGAAAATGCTTTTGTGCAAACACAAACACCAGGGCACCATCTTGTCTCAGTTTCTTCCTCACGGGTTCCTCGTGGGTTGTGTCGCGTGACACAACCCATGATGGAGGGGCTACTTCGCCCAAAGTGACGGGACAAAAGCCTTTCAGGTCTGATAAAACTGTGGTAACACAGAGCAGAATAGGCTGCATGCGTACTTTACTCTGCATTTTGTCAAATATGACAAGGGGCCTTTGTAGTTGTTTTTTTTTTTTTCCTTTTTATAAATGATGGTCACTTGTAAAACCCTCGGTGGCAGAAATCGTGCTGAGGAGAATTTCATGCAACAGATTTTGGTATAATCAGCGATGACTCATGGTGCAGTTGGTTTCGATCGGGTACCGCTCACAGAATCTCACACGTAAAACCTGTAAAAATGTGCAATGCAGATAGGTGTCATTTAACACCTCACTGGCGAGTCTGATTCCCTGTAAGAGACTTGGGAGCGGTGGTGACCTCCGACCTCTGAGTTAGTCATCTATCTGCCAGCTCTTTCTCTGACGAAGCACAGAAAATCTTTACTTGCTGGGCCAAAAATGTCGTTCCTGTCTGAGAAATGAACTGGTGTCTGCAGCCAGCCAGGCAGACGGCCCCACGTCGATGTTAATGGGTCCTGATCTTTCGCTGGCTATTATATTGACTTGACAAGTGTTGAACAGAGTGTTGTTGATTGGCTCGTAGTGCCGATACAGCTCAAGGCGTCTCTTCAAAACAAATTAAAGACATTAAATTAAGTCTGATGGCCCCTACAAAAGACAGATAATGGATCGGAAGGCTTCTCAAAGGCAATCTTTGTCCTTGTCAAGACCTCTAAAATGCTCCCTGTGACATATGGAGATTTGCTCTCTTGACCAAATATAAGACGGATTGGCTGAGGTGTCACACCTCAGAGGACCCTACCCTACTTAAGCGATTTACTCTGTTAAGCTTAGCTCTGTCTGTTCTGTAATTACAGCAGATGTAACAGGCGCGATGGGTTCGACAGTCCGCTGGGCGCTGGCAGCACATTGCATGCTGCATCAGCTTAACTCTTTAACATCTCATTAACATGGATGAAAGACATTAAATTACATTTAAAAAATAAACACATTATCTAGTATCCTATTTAATACACTGCTCTGGTGAAAATTGTTTGGGACTATAACACACATAACTAGAATTAGGAGTATAAAGTCTGAGGAATTTATGCTTTATTTTTTCCAATCCACTCCCAACAGTCTCAGAATCCCAAGTTCATCAGCCCAGCATGATGATGTCCAGTTACCATAGGAACCAGTCCTGGTTCTTGTACAATTAGTGCTTACCCCGTTTACTTAGGAATCTTCATCAGCTTCAGACATGTCTGGCTGAGTACTCCATAAATGTGCAGAACAGTGGGCTATTTTTAAACGAAAGTCAGACTATGATATATATAAAACTCGAAATGCAGGTGAGGGCCAGAGCGGGGTCTGAAAGATTCCTGTTGACTGAACGAGGCAAATGAGAAGAATTTTCCTAGTACTGGGCAATAATTAACCACATTTTCTTTTCTGTGCTCTTACATGTAATTGTGACTCTTAGACCAGGGATCAGGGATCATTTTCTCCAAACTGACCTTTTGCTCTTCGCAGTGCTCTTCTTGTCCCTCTTGTTCATCACCACAGGAACACAGCTCGTCAGCTCGGTCCAGTCTGCGTGCAAGCCGCAGCTCCAGCCGGTGGAGAAGCGAGAGAAGAGCCACGACTCGGCTCTGCCGGGCCGGTGACAGGTGCACTTCCGCTGGCCCGGCATGCAGTCGCACGGCTGCTCCAGCTGGATGTTCTTCACCAGGTGCCGACCGAATGTCGTCCCGCCTGTCTTCTGGATGTGGAGGAACACCATCACGTCGTCTTCTCGGATGTTGAAGTCGACGTGCCGGTCCAAGTCGCGCTCCGAGAAGTTAAATCTGGACGTGATTTTGGAGGGAACGTCGTCGTCCGGCTCGGGTTCATTGTAAACTAACTCAAATCCCGGTGAGTACCGTGTAAAGAGCCCCTTCTCATCACTTGCGAAGTAGCAGGTGTTGCTGTCCGCCGGGCACACATACTGGTAGCCGATCATCAAGAAAAGCACCGCCGCGATGGGGATGAAGATGAGTCTATTGAACTTCTCCTCCATAGTGGAAAGCTGTAAATCACGCCGTGGTGATGACCGAGTCTTCCTCGTTTGGTCTCATCATTTCAGTGCAGGTGCGCGCGGCGTTTTTCTCACTTAAGAGTTTAAAACGCACTTTACAATTGGGAACATGCCACGCACGTCCGGAGCAAGAATTGGTTCACTTACCAAAGTGAAAGCTGTCACACCAAACACACTTTAAAATGTGTAGCCCTGGTTTTAAGTCTCTGCACATCACCGCAGGAGGAGCGTCCAGTCTTGGCGGCTGTCCTGCCAAATGCTGCAGGGTATCCGCGCCAGTAGCGCCAGAGACAAGCGCAACGTGTTTAACACGATCGTTTCCTATTTGCACTTTCAAAATAAGAGCATTCGGCAACGTGCCATTTACCGTCATTTGATTAGCTTTTGTTTTGGTTGGTTTAATTGAAGTTGGCTTTATTAAAGACTAAATAATGATGCCGAAGGTCATCATAACGATTGATTTTCAGTATTAAAAAATTAGATATGGTAATAGCTGTTAAAAAACATTTTTAATTAAACATTTTAAATGGGTTTTGGGGGTTGTGTATTAATTGCATGGCCCTACAAATGCATATGCATTGATAAAATATACTGTATAATTTATACTGTATAAAGTATTGAATTATTTAGGTTGAGGTGCACAATTTTGAGGGTTCCAGTTCAGCTACTCTTAATTTTAATGGCAAAGAATACAGTTCCGATTGTGTTTCGACTTACTTAACTCTACATCTGCCCAGTCTGCCGAGCCAGTGACGCAACACTATTAATCACGGGCATATTTTGAATGAGTGCTGATGGAAAAATCACAAATACCACTAGTGTGGAAAGAATGTATGAAATGTAAACGCTGGTACTTATTTTCCACCACATTTAAACTAAAATTGTATTTGTTTATATTATTAAAGTAGGTCTGACTTAATCCATTTATTGGGCTACTATAATATACAAAAATGTAGCATTATTATTTTTGTTGCAATCATTTTTTGCTCTCCTAAAGTCAACTTAAAAACAAAATTTAAAAGATAAAGATGTTAAAGTATAGCAAATGTAAAACAGTACATTTTGATCTGAATTGACTTTTTATTTGATAAAGTATTCATAAAGACCGTGGAGGAGGTCTCTGCACTTTTTCTCTTTTTTCCAGTGCAGCTGCTTCTTGGGTGAGATGCATCATTCTTTGCCATGGATGGATTCCAACATGTGATATTCACTTGGGAATGCCTGTGCACACGTCTGTGTGCTCTGATCTTTTTTTTTTTTTTTTTTGTCATTAGGCTATGTCAATTTATTTTTCTCTGTACGTACATCATTATGTAGGGGAGCTACATTTATGGGACTGTACATTCACTAGAAATAGAGCTGAATTTACAGGAGTGTACAGTCTCGTGCAGTGTAGAAATAAAGGCAGTTTAGCTGCGCCCAGTAATGGGCTCTGTGTAAGCTGCACTGATCACAGGCTTTTGTTGTTTTGCCTTAACTGCTCTCCATCAAAGGATTTAACCAGGATGCACTTTGGTTTGTATTCTATTCAATCCTCTTTCTGCACAGAATGCTCTTTGGCCCCTTGCTTTGACGTTGACTTAATCTCAATGGGACTTTTGTCAGCGAGTTGCCTCTCATTGTGTCCCAGAGAAGCTACTCTTTGACCTCCGGGAAGCTGGAGGTGGAATCACATCTGTCATGGAAGGATGACAAATACCTGTTTTCTGAAGGTCTTGAAAAATCACTAGATGGTTATTCTGATCAACTGCTTCAGTGGTAAAATCAACTCAGATGAAAGCAATTTCTATCTGTTATGGCCTCGTTCAGATACAAACCTCTGACAAATGACACACTGATTAAAGTCCGAGTACAGTTCCTCAAGGGACCAAGTGCACATTAATGTGTTGTATAGTAAAGCGAGACTGGTGTTATTCTGGATGTGCAGTGGGGTATTTGCGAAGTCCCAGACGCCCACCACCCCACCTTTATGAGAATTAACCCTTGGAAGTGCTGATTCAGCTGTTGCTGAAGCATACAGGCTTCCCAGTAACAAAACTGTTCTGGGAGTAATGAAGGAATTGGGATTTCGGTTTATCTGTTAATCTATTTGTGTTCAGGAAGGCATGGTGATGTACTTGCCACCTTGTTTTTTTTATTTATTTATATGAATTACTATTGATTTTGAAACAGGGTTGAAAAGAATTTAGACAGTCACCATCAAAGGATACAAACAGAATATAAACTGCTGTGGAGAAAAACAGATGAATGCATTTCAGTTAACTTAGCAGGATATTTAAAGCTGCTGTTAATTCTGATAAAGTTTGTATGCAAATATGAAGTATTTAGCCCCTTGTCATCATAAACACATGCAAAAATGTGGTGTGATGGGTTAAGCGCACCCGTCTTTCTGTTACTGCTATTTTTCATCTTAAATAGATTTTTTTCAGTTGTAATAATGGTTGATGTATGTCAGATGAGCTTTTTTGTCTAATTTTTGAAAATTAAATCAATTTCAAAAGCAATACATTCTAACCTGAGTAACCAAAGGTTTGTCAGAGACAAACCACAATCTGACCTGAACCATTTATTGCCTAATTCTGATCACATCACAGCCACAGTTAGAGGTCGCTACTGCAGATGTTTGCCTTTTTCATTTGAAATAATAAACACCTACAATTTGACATTCAGCTCCTGAGAAAAGGTTTGTTTTTTATGTTGATATTAATAGATGAGTAAAAACCAAAACTTCTTTATCTGGATATCACATAAAACAGGCTTTCAGACATTAGATGTGATAAAAGCTGCGTGTGTCATTTAGATGATGCAAATATGCTGACAGCTGTTCTTGATTGCTGTGTAAAATCCTACAGTAGTATTCAGACATTTAGTTGGCCATAAACGTCTGTGCTGAACAAATTAAAACAGACGTCGACATCCTGTGAGTATTTAGGCCTGCTCTGATGTTCCTATTTACTGACCTTCATCTGATATCTGTGCACACTAAACTGCAACATCAAGACAGTCAGTCATCTTTTGTTTTGTTGCTAAAAAAGGATCGCTTCATCCGCAGGATTGTCTGTTTCCATTCTAAGTGTTATTATTAGATGTGTTGAAGCAACTGTTCTGGCCATTTGCCGCGGCTGCACGTTGTGAGTTACTGTCTGCTTTCCACCACAGGGATCCACCCTCAGCAAGAGCACCATGCCAGCCTTTGCAGGGCTTCCACCACGGCCTCATCCAAAACATTTAATCAGAAGGGACACTCTCCCCTTCCTGTCCTACATGAAAACGAAGCAGTTAGTTCATGCTGTGCCTCTTGGCAGCCTGACGGACAGCAGTCCAGAATGGTCCACGACCCGCTGAGCAGCGATAAATTCTGCATTTTCAGGCAGGTAAACGAAACTTTGGGGGCACGGTTGCATGTGATGTTTCATTCCAGAACCAGAATCAGTCTGTCTGCTTTAATCATCAACACCGATATTCCGCTCAGCATCAGCGGGCTACTTTCCCCAGAAGATAATTCGAGCGCACAAATGAATTCCACTGGAGAAATTACAGCAATTTAGCAATTTAAAAGTTGCATGAACTGTCACCTTTTTCTCGCATTAGTAATTTTCAATTTCTGCCACGTAGAACATTTTCTAACATGATCTACTGCTTTTACATCCAGAGATTTATACCGCAACTAAATTGGGAGAAAAAAAAACTGCTTACAAATTACAACTTTTCCCCAGTTTGACTCAGGGATTTATGCATTGTTTCCTGCCTAGAAAATAATGTAATACTCTTTGATGATAAGGATGAACAAATTCAGTCTAAAGTCTTAAAAAGCTGCCTTTTTTAAATCTTTTTTACATAAAAGCTGTCTTCTGGAAGCCTCTGTAGATGACTACAAACTTGGATACTGAAACTCTTCAGTTAATTCAGTTGAACTTGAATTAATTCATTATATAGTATAGTGCACAGACACATGCAAATATGCAGTATTTGTAGTTAGATGTAGTGACAGTCTTGATTAAAGTCCCAGCTAAATTCTAGTCCATTCACATGTTCAGAACATCCGAGGTTCTGGACCACATTAGGTACTGGTGTAAAAAAGCCCTTAATCAAGAGAAATTTAATATGAAACTCGTTCTGCAATGTTTTTACCCAAATTAAAGATTCACTTCTGATGTGAGTGTTGAGAATGTGCAGCGCAGTTAAGTTTAGGTTAACTGATCATATTAACAAGACTAGTTGCACTTGTCAGGAAATAAAAAGATAAAAAAGATTCTGCAGCCCGCTGACATGCTGGCAGACATTGCGGTAATTCTGGTGAGTTTCACATTGATTCTGGCAGTTAATGGTCCATCCTGCTGTTAATGTCCGTGCCAAGATGGGCATATCTTTGAGCTGAGTCAAGCCCAGTGGGCCACATGCCCAGTACCTCAGGCAATCAACAGCTGACCGTGTCATACTGCAGTATTGCTCAAGTGTGCACACCGCATTCTAGACTTGTGTAGGCTGGAAGCTCTCCTAGTCTAAAGTCTTGTTTGTGCTCCAGTTGTCAAGATTAGATTGAATGTCAGTTATTTTGCAGCATCATTTTCATAGAATTTGCTGTCTAAAAGAAGTCATTAATACCTGCACTCACCCCTGGTCACAGTTTGATTAAATTCATTTTATGAACTACACAGTTCCTCAACCTTTAACAGGCTAGAATTAAAATACTGCATCGCTCCGATGGTGACATGAGCTTTGAGTTAAAACAAGTCAAGATAAAAAAAATAGGCAGTTAAAAGAAGCTTCAAAGGGATTCTTTAGCTGTTAAATTCAGCCACAGTGAGGAAAGTAAGGAAAGCAGACGCATGTAAGGAGGATCTCTTGGAGCCTGGTTATGGCAAGCTGCTTAGGTGACTGCTTACACAATCAAACATCAAAGCTTTAAATATTCAAGGAGCCGGGGCAGGAATTACACAAATGGATTATTCTCTTCTGAATAAACATGGTCTAAAAATGAACGCATGGCAAAGTGAGAAAAGATGGTTTTGCAAAGTGGCATTTGGATACCAGTGGATACCCACAAAATCCAGGCATTGCTGATATCAGGCATTTGTTGAGCTTTTCACCTCCATTGGTGGCCGTTGCCAAGGAAACTATTCAACAAAGTGAGTATGCAATGAACCCACCGACATGAAAAATAAGGCTCTGCGAGTTCTCTGGACAGTCTTTAGGATGATGAATGATTAACTGTGTTTCCTAAACCACTAACCATCCAGACTTTCACCACTAGCACCTCTCTGTCTGTCTAGCTACCTTGCATGATTTATCAGAGGGCACAGCTGTATTACCAGATGTCACACTAGTGCAGTATGGAATTATGAGAACAAACACATTTTTCAGATAGATCGTGCACATTTGAATTGCAAAAATACCCAAAGTCATGTGTTAAAACTGTTTTGAATGTATTTCTCACAGCCTTCTGGCAGCATATTTTTCTGGTTTCCCCCAGAAATGTTGATTGATTGTTTCTGTCTCAGCACCTGAAACAGTGACCTTTATTCACCTGTTAAATATTCATGTTTTGTTGTTGAGGATAAAGCCACATCAACAAGAGACATTCAGCATAGTATTACTGGAAAAGGATTTCAACATAACAGGACAGGTCTTTAAAACATGCCGCGATACAGAGATAAGATGTGTTTTACCACCATCTGGTTAAAACTCACAATCCCAGAAAATTGGCATTACCCACTCCCCAAGCTCATGATGCACCGTCCTGTTGCTCACTATTTAAAATGCATTGTCCTATGTGTGGCTTTCTTCTAAGGATAAGAGCTACCGTAATGTACAATCTAAGAAGATTGTCCTGTAAGCCCTAAAAGATCATATCTGATCGAAAAGAGATGAGACCATTTCAGACAAAGCTTAACGTGAGCCCTCAGACTGGTGCAAGAACAGAGGTCGGGCTATTCTCTTCGGATCTCTGTGGCCCAACTCTCTGGCAAAGCCCCCCTCCTGGCATTTAAAACACGTGTCTGCGAAAGCATCATTGGTTCTTTTCTCCCTCCCTCAGCCCTTGGCAGAGAATCTTTGTGCATCTCTAAATGTCACGTTAAGTGCTTCTCTTGTCCCGCGCTGACACAAGAACAGGGTGCGATCTGAATGCAAAGAAGGCCCGTACTGGAAGGCCATTGCTCAGAGTGAACTCTCCTCCTTTGTAGGCTCACCCTCATTTGTTGCAACTGTCAAACAAAACAGCTAATCTCTAATAGGGCTTCCCAGAGGGATGGCTGGGGCATGCACTAATAGCCAGAGGGAAATTTGATTGCTGCTGCATAAATAGAGAGTTTGTATTACAGCCATTTTAATTCAATGAAAATGGCTCCCCTCTTTGGTGGAAAGGTTTTGTCAATACTCTAACAGAATAGTACTGCTAAATCACAAAAGAACTTCACTAATTTTACTAGTAGCATTTCTGTTTATCACTATATGACCTTCTGTGTGCATCTAACAGCTCACATAATTGGATGCTGCAGGTGAGAATTCAGCAGGGCATTGCTGTGTAAATTATGACCCCTTTAAATGCTAATGTCACAACAACGTGCTGCTTTAACAGGCCAGAGATGAGCCCGGACAAGTGTGAGCAACAAATTAGGTTCCAGCTCATTAGTTTGCTGTTAATAGCAGTTTCCAGTGTGCCATGGTTTTCACTGTTTACACAGAGCCAGACGGAAGTTGGGAAAGTTGAATTATTTATTCATACTGTTGTGAGTAACAGCTTTAATACAAAAACCCAAATTATGTCGGATGTAAGAATCAATCACCATAAGGTTCCTTGGCTTTCTTTCTGTTACACAAGTCCTGACCTGCAAATGAAATCAAAGCACTTAAAGTAGGAGATTAACATGCTAGCTCAAGCCTTACACAGTTTACACAGTTTGGCAGGGCTTTTGCACGCCTTACTCTGGTTGTGCTTTCCATCCTCATTACAAGGGTTTCCACAAATCGGCTGCTGCTGCTGCTCCTGAGGCTACTTTGCCCTGTAGAGCCTGGGCCTCCTTACTCAGTGGGAGGATAAGTAAGAATCATTGCAATGCTCATCATTTGTCCGCTATATATAATTCTTTAATGCAGGTACCCTTTGTGACCTGAGAAACATTCATAGGGGACAATGAAAGGAAACAGTGGGACGCTTCTCTCTTTCTCTCCTCTCCACCACAGCGCTCTTTCATGTCTCCTTCCCACAAGGCTGATTCACTGCTCCTGACCCCTGCAGCTGCCATGGTGAAAATAGACAACAAAGTGTCTGGGATGAAAACCGATGGCCAGTAGGCCGGAGGCTGGAGCTGCTGCACAGCGTCAAGTTGGTCGGACAGCCTCGAGTACTCTTGCTGAGCTGACACTTCCATTTGTCTGGAGTCAAAGAGGATTGGCTAGTAAGTGCTAACAAATGCTGGCTTTACATGCTAAAGCTGTAAAACGCTACCAATCTAAAAAACTGACTTGAAAGACAAGTTATTTAATGTGTTCTATATACATCTCTTTCATGTAGGATTATATATGGGGCTAAATGCATCATAATCACAATTAATCAACGATAATCAAAATTGGTTTTGAAATAAATATAAAACATTTGAGAGGTGGAGTCAGGTAGTATTAGCTTGGCTCCGCAGCATCATCAGTGGACTGGACTGTCTGACAAAATGAAAGGTTTTGTCTCAAAAGTATTACAACCACATGTTAGAATTGTCCTCACGTACTGTGCGCTCATAGTACTGAGCTGCATCTGCTTTCCAGTGCCGTGAGAGATAAGTCTTTTGCACACAGCTCTTTAATGTCCTGAGATACTGATCTATATAAGCACAACTGTACTGAGCTATACAGTATGCAGAGTGGTCTGAATCTACTGAATCCTTTGCAAGGAAAGATAAGAACTTCCTTCATGATTAAAGATGGTTCAGCATCTTTACCATTATTTATAGTCCTGCT
The DNA here is from genome assembly GCA_015343265.1 of Pao palembangensis. Lineage (NCBI taxonomy): Eukaryota > Metazoa > Chordata > Actinopteri > Tetraodontiformes > Tetraodontidae > Pao > Pao palembangensis. The sequence goes on along the minus strand of CM027085.1, from coordinate 3,249,725 downwards.
AAGAGTGTTAGAAGTGGATCTCATTGGGGGACTGGGAAGTGAAGCCACTGTTGCCTATAGTGGGAAAGATATACCACCACACTCCCTATGAGAACTTGGTGCAGGAAATGAACTCATAAATCAAGCAGCAAATTGAGTGCAGGGCAGTGCTTACTCATCTCCAGAGGTCCGCTGCTCTTCCTCCACACACCTCTGCTCCTGGCTGTTTTGCTGCATGACTAATTTGGCGACGCAACTTTTCTGTATCTTCCACTCTTGCAAACTTATCAGTATGTCTTAGATTTTATTTTTGACTGTTAGAAGAAGAGAGAATTGAACCTGGATTTTCTCTGCACAGGTCCTCCATGGTGTCTTGTCCTATGGGTGAACCTCACCTCCTCATTGTGATGCTGCTGGTGAGAGCTGCTTGTCTTTACCAGGACAGTCTTCTCTGCCTGCCTCAGGCTATACTGACAGTCACAGGCCCTGTCTTGGGGAATTAAAATCTCTATTTATCAGGAGTGAACTGCAGCTATCAAGGGGAATGGCCTGGGAAATAGCGCACCATTTACCTCTCCTAGCAATGGTACTCTGATTGAGAGTTCAGCAGGCTGAGTTGGGTCAGCGCTGCTTGTTTTTTACAGCATATGTCATTTTAAAAGCAGTGTCAAACCCACTTATTCCTGTTTGCATTTGTTCTATTTTGTTTAAGTGCTGTGCCTGTATTGTCCTTAAGTATTCTTAATGAAAAGGTCTCAGAGATCAAATCCTAGACTGGATAGTAAAGACTAGCACGGATTTGTGAATGCATGTGTTTTCTATAAGCAACTTAATCATTGTTGCTAATAAGACCAACGACTGTGGTATTGCCTGCAATTTTCACAATTAGGTTGTTCTGGTTTTCAGTACAATGTATATAGACTATACAGTAAAGGACTAAGGCAACAACCTTGAGGTGCACTTGGTCTATGAACACTTGGTCTTAACCCGTCCGTCTGAGGTCTGCCTATGAGAAAGTCATATCTACCTGCAGATGTATTGCAGAGGCCCAGGTATTCAGTTTTAACGTTAATTTAGATGGTGGAATTGTGTTAAAGGCAGAGCGATAATCGATGAACAGCAATTTATGAAAGCAGGGAGGAAGCCCCATCAACCATTAACGGTTGATCGAGTTTAGATCTCTACTGACCTCTACTGGTTAACTACTGAAAATATTTACAGCTGCTTTTAAATCTTAATTTGAGGACTGTACTGTAAACCTTGTTGGAGACTCCAGAAAATTTGCTATTGAAATTAAATGTCACAATGTTCGTCTTTTAAGCATTCTTAATATAACCAGATGTATCAAGTCAAATTCTAAAAAGTGAAAAAAAAAAAAAAAAAAAAAAAAAAAAAAATATATATATATATATATATATATATATATATATATATATACATATCCTGAAAAATGTTCTAACATGACAATCATGTAAATGTAACAAAATAGAAAAAGTTCCATTCAGTCAAAATATGCTATCATGTCTCTAACCGCTAAATTGTTAACGGATGTGAATACGTAATATCCTACAAATTAAGATTCTATTGTGATTATTTTGTTTGTAGACTCATTACAAACCTGATACGATACTTGGTACATTTTTTTTCTAAGAGTTAAAAGACAGCTGTTCTCTGATTTTAAGAGCCACTGTGCTTTATTAAAGGCTGTAAATAGAATGTAGTTAGGTGTTTTACGCTGAAATTACCGGAAGTTTCTTTTTAACTATGGTTAGGTTGTTTGAATCGGGATTTAGGAATGTGGAGACCAGCAGCTACATCCCCCTCAAATCGCCTGGGGTACCGTCGTAAAGAAGCTTCTTTTTTCAACATCTCCAGATTTGTTTTCCAAAACTCTTTTTGTAGATTGTTTAAATTCGTTATATTGTGTGGAACTCCAGAGTTTAAACTCGTGGTTGTTGCTGATATACAGTACTATTTTACATCGTCTTAATTTTTCACTTAGAGTGAAAACTGTAGGTTAGCAAAGTTAGCCCAGGAAAAGTTTGAAATTGGGCAGCCCAAAGGTTAGCTCATCCGGGGGAAGCTTTGTATTTTTGGGGCCTGTTGTTCAACAGTTGCCCGGACAAGTTTAAACATGCGGCTTTTTATTCGGATGGAGGTCTGGAGATTTGAAAAATCGCCGTGAAGTGAGCTGATTCGTCACCGCGATGAACAGACGAACGGCGCTATGTTTGGCGGTTTAGACGCCCTCGTTTTCTGTAGGTAAGGTACCTGAGATTTTAAAACGCGTGTCTTCAAAAATGCTTTAAGACGTATGTTTTTATCTTTTCCCACAGGACAGGGCTCGTACTTTTCATCTTGTAGGGCAACATTTGCTGATTGCCCGCCGTGTTTTGATAACAGAGCTCTCCTCAGGGACTCTCGTCTCTGTCTCCGTGGTTACGTGGCGGACGCCCAGCCTTGTCGTTGTTGCGTTGTGCTTCAGCTAGCACAGGGGGGTGGAACCGGAGAGCAGCTACCCTCGCTGATTTCTTCTGAAAAAGGCATCGTTTGAAGATGGTAAGGAGAACACGGCTGCAGCAGCACTGCGACATCTTCAGTAGGTGGCTGGATCGGCTTTGGTGGAATCTGTATTTTACCTGTCTAAAATAGATGTTCTTTGTAACACTTTTGTGTTTGCGTGCTGCCCAGCCTTCATTGATGCTCGCTACATTTGTGTACATTTTCATGGAACATTAACTTAAAATCTCTTTGTTCCAGCCATTTCACAACGGCATCTACTACCCGTATTCCAGTGACACCCAGGGGACCCATTCATCAGCAGGGATCCCATCCCTTTTGAATTCACCACAGAGCCAGCACTCTGGAAATGGTCAGTCTGTTTCTGCACCCGGCATGACCCCCTCCAGTGGAATCTCTGCTGGCCTTCCTTTCAGGTTCCGTCCACGCAGGGAGAAAGTGGACTGGCGGCGCATACATGCTGTTGACATCGACCATGTTGTGAGCCAGCTGGATGTAGATGTCCTCCAAGAGCACATCAACACAGTTACCTTCTGCAGCCTGGACGCAGAGCAATGCCAGCGATGCCAGAGCCCCATGGACCTGACTTTGTTGAAGCTCTTTCGCCTGGCCCAGTTATCGGTAGAGTGGCTGCTCCATTGTCAGGAATTTCTCACTCTTAATTTGCGAACAGCAGAAGAAAGGCTGGTAGCTGCCGACATGGAGCGAGATAAGCTGCTGGCTGAACAGAAGAAGCAGAAGGAGAAGATGAAGGCTATGACCATGGAGCTCAAGCAGAGGAGGAAAATTATTAAAACCCAGCAGTCTCTGTTTGCACCACAAATCACCAGCAGCCAGAAGGTAGAGTTCAGTACCCACTCTCATGGTATATTGGTTACATTTGCATTCAGAGTATAAAACAGATGGCTAGTTCCATCCCCCTACCCCATTTTCTCCTACTCTGGCCCCTGCTCTGTTATTGTTCCCAAGATCCATTGATACCACAGGGTTTGTGTATTTCATATAAAGAAAAGGTAGTGGGGGGGGGGGGGGGGGGTCAGAGCGTGGAAACCTAATTTTTATGCTCTTAGCTGACCAAGCTATGTACAATTATGTTGTTTTGTTGTAGGAATAATGAGCTTTATTTTCAGGCAGTAAGAATAAGATCTAAAGCTGAAAAAACAGATGACATCATTTGGTGGCAATTAGGTTTTTAAATCCTCTTACAAAAGGATAGAAGGGGCAGATTTGCTGACTCCCAGTATCCCCCCCACCCTCAAAAATATGCTTCATTTTGTTCTCTATACCTGATCTTTTGATGTTGAAATTTTATTTGTTGTATTTGGTATATTTTACTCAATACAATGCCTCTCGTCACGTGGATTATTTCTCGTCAGGGATATTTATAGCACAAATCCAAAATCAAACATCTCCTCTTGATGTTGCTGCTGACCTGGTCACACAGTTGCCTAGGCAACAGTTATAAAGTGTCATAGCAGCATGTGGTTGCTAGGTGTACAGGACAAGCTCAACTAACAGTGGTGGCTCAATTATTGATAGAGAGAGACCATGTGTTTGTGTCTTTAAGGACGTTTGGCTTCTTTCCTGTGACGTCAGTGCTGATAAATGTATTTTACCGTCTACACACCAATACAATTTTATTCCAAACCTTAATCTAATTTCACAGATTTGCTCTTTAAAGCAGGTCATCTTTCTGAGGTGTGTCTGTCTTTGAAATTCTGCTACCATATGGTGTGACATGATCGCAGTGACAGTCACTGAAGCAGTGCATGACGTAGCAGACACACTGCTACTCCAATTTAACATTGGAGTTAAATGTATGGCGTGATGCGTGTAGTGCAAGCAGCATGAGGAGAGATGCTCCAGGAGTAAGAAACACCCCAAAAACCTGCCCGATCTCTGCAGATGTTTCTGTTTGGAGGCTAACGAGAGTAAATAGTAGAGTTACTAAATTAATGATACTTAACCAGACTAAATTTAAATAGAGAATATACTCAGAACCTGAACTGTGAGATTGCTTGCATATTTTCTTATTTTGGGATTTACTTCTGTATTGAAAAAATGCACAAACTTATAAATGATTTCATTTGTTTTCCATTTAGTGTCCATGCTGCGATAAATCCTTCCTCAATGCCTTCTTCCTCCAGAGTCACATGCAGCGGCGTCACCCTGATGACTTTGAGACCCGTACGTCACAGACTTTTGCTGATTTGAGATTGGTGATACAGCAGTAATAGAAGTATTGAATCTCTGTTTTAAACTCAACACAGAACTGCGTTCAGACGGTGAAAAGAAAAGTCAGATTGAAAACCTCAAACAGGAGATCAGCAGTCTGAAGGAGCAAATTATTCAGCAGCAACAGGAACTGCATACCAAAACAGTTCAGGTAAGAAAACCAGGCTGTTAAATGTTGACTAATCATTTAGCCATAATACAGTTATATAATATAAACAATATAAATATTATTTGTATTATTTTTGCTTGTGTTGTGATCCCAGGAAAAGGAGCAGCAGTCCTCGCAAAAAGCACTTCTGAGAGAATTGGAACGTTTCAAGGCTGAGGAGATGGCGCGCATGGACAGAAAGATAGAAGACAGCAGAGACCACATGCGTAGAGAGATGGAATTTCTTTACACACGAAACATTCATGCGATTAATGTACGAAATTTGTGATCCTCTTCATGACACTTATTTCCATCTCATTGTTTTTGCTCCCCAGGATAATGTTTATAACACATTTTTTCTTCCATCTTTATTTTCATGTGTAGGAAGCAAATCTCAATCATTCATCCAAGAATGAAAAACCAGCCATCCCTGTTCAGACACAGGCAGAGAGAGATCTGGACAACTACAAAGAGCTGCAGCTACAAGCAATTCAGAAACTGGAACAGCAAATGAAGAAACAGGTCTGTCTCTACAATCTTTTGTTTCAGACTAAATTGAAGAATTGAACTAATTTTGACAAGATCTTATTTTTTTTAGGACAGAAAATGGGAATCCAGGTTACAGGACATTAAAGGTCAACATGAATCTGAAAAGAATGAGGTATGTATCGCCATCAAGCATCTGTAAGCAAAAGATTTCGACAGTAGCTGGTTTGAAAATACTTTCTTCCTCACCATTTCAAAGCTGCTGAAGGAGATGAGCAGGATGCGGTCGTCTGTGACCGACCACCAGGAGCAGAGCCAGAGGCTGCAGCAGGAGATGACAAAGCGGCTCCAGGAGAAGGAGCAAACCATCAAGGCTCAGCGAGAGCAGGTTAGCACTGACTGACGCTCAAACAGCTCCCAGTCTCGTGTGGTTATGTTGAGAGAGGATGTGGGGCGGAAGGTCAGCTCTTGTTCAGGATATCCTGTATTAGCTACATGAGCTCAGATCGGTGTTACTGTACACTTCAGGGGTCCAGTCAGTCATTCAGTCTTTGAAAATGTGCAATGGGTTGTTTGACATGTGTAAATATGTATTTCAATGTATTTATTTATAGAAGCCATAATAATGTCTTGAGATGCTTTTAATTACGTTAGTAATGAGACTTTTGGCACATGGCCTCTTTTCTAGAGATTCCAGCCAACTTCTGGAACTGAAAGACCTCTGGGTGAAGATATTTATGTCTGATCATAAGACATTTATGAACTGTTGTCTTTTCTACTCTACAGATCAAAACCTTGTCTTCAAATCCACCTACCAAAGTAGTAGAAGTACCAGGTACTGGCTCTTTTCTCAGTAACACATTAATAATCAGCAACTTAAATGTTCAGCAGACGAAATTGACAAGTGTAATTATCATGTGATTTCTTTCCCAGTCATTGTCAGTCAACCAGCTCCACAGCCTAAACCAAAGAAAGTTGTGCTTGGTAAGTAAATAGCAGCTATGTGTGGTATTCAAAAATTAGCATTAAAAACTGTCACCCCCTGAAACACTAAGCATGTGGGATTTATATAATCCTTTTTCTGCAAACCTTTTCATTTTTATTTTGACCTCGTATGCTGTCCTACTAGAGGAACCAGTCTGTACTCTTAAACTGGAACCTATACAGGAACTGTCAGAAGAGGAGAAAGGTAAAAGAGACAGTGAGACAGAGCCAGTCGACTGCATGCTGTCTGCATGAATGCGTCAGTCTGTTGTGGGCAGCCTTTTCCTTCGAGTCATTTGACCCAGTAACATTTTCAAAATGCCACGATAAAACAGAAAAAGATGGCGTCTGTCTACCCAAATACCAGCCCTAGCAACATCCTGGGGTTAGAATTAACGTTGGTTGCCAGCGTCGTAATCCTTCACATGGTAGTAAGGAAATGAGAAGAACAACTAAAATAAATCTCCACATACTACATAAGGAGTAGAATTCCCTAAACATTCATTCAAGGCCACATATTGATTGATTGAATTTAGTGAACCGAAGTAGTTTTTCTTGTAGGTTTATTTAATGACTGTTTGAAATGTTGGAACGTGTTGAGACTGAACCAGTTCTAGTGCCCCCAGCTTTTTGAAAGATGACTGTAGTTCAAGAGAGCTTCAAGGAAAATAGGTCCACGGACTGATTTTTCTGTGACATCCCTCATATAAGCATTACTGATTTTATTTTGTACATCCATTATCTTGTCACCTCTTTTGTGACAGCTTAAATATAGTTGCTCTCGTGCCTGTCACTGCTGCCTTACTGTTTGCTCATGCATGGAGTCTGCAGTGAATATAAGCAAAGACCTGAACCTCTCTTTTGTTCTTTTTGCCTTGTTTCTGTGAACTGGACTCTTGTTATTTCCAAATGATTGTTGTGTTTTCACGGACTGGAGTTTTGTTGTTACTCACTGTTACTTGTGTTAACAGAATCCAGCAGTTTAGCTGAGAAGAAGCCAACTGAGAATAAGTCTGTGCCAGCACCAAAGAAGAAGCGCACAGCCACCCCGGCTCTTCTAAAAAACAACAGCAGCATCAAGAAAGACGTGCGGCCAGATATCGAACAGGCTCTTGTTCTAAAGCTGGAAAGCATGGGAGTCAAGCCTGTAAGTTCACGCTGTGAATTGTGTTTTAAGAAGTCTCAGACATAACATATATAATTATAATAAATCTTTTAAATGGGGCTTTAGTTCACCTGTTGCAAGAATTGCTTCTAATTTTTGCACTCTGATTCTCAGAACCAGAGTGGCTTGAAAAACAAAGAGCTCACTTCCATCCTGGCCAGGATGCATTCAGAGCAGGAAAGCTTCGGAAAGAGAAACCCAGACTACTGGCACATCCGGGAGGAGATGATCGGCAATATGGAGCAGGAACTACAGATTCGGATGGCTGGCAGATCCAGACAGAAAGTTTCAGGTGAGTGTAAGAATCATGTCAATGGAAGTCATGGTCCAAAGCTTGTTTTGATTAATGTAATCACAAGACGTTGCTACAGTGCGAGGCTGTTTGTACGCTTATTTAAATTTTGGATTGTGTTTATTGGTTCACCCATTTAAAAATGACTTTTCAAGTTATTTTCAAAGAGCCAGCTTTCACATGATTTGACAAAACCTAAAACCTTAATCTGGACAGTAATTAACCTGCTTTGTTGAATTCATCCGTTTATATCTGTGCAGTTGTGCAGATCCGACCTCGATCCAGCAGTCTTCCCTCCAGAACTACCCAAATGATGTCTGGACGTGCCGTCAAAAAGTCCCAGACTCCCCAGTCAGCACAAAGGGACAAAACCCCAGCCCAGCCCAAGACTTCCACACCCATTACCAAGACGATGGTGAAAAACTTCATATCCAAGTAAAAGCAAAACCATGGATGCCTATTTCAGTAGTTTCTTGTAGCGTTCTACATATATCGCCCAATAAACATACGTAAACTGCTTAGACAAGAATGAATGATTATTTTGTCTTGAAATGCCGTAAATTAATTTTTTAGGACTCCTCCATTTAGTTCGGATGAGGAATCGGAAGAAGAGACAGAAATGGAAGAGGAACCACCAAAGCACCAGAGGGGGAAATCACAGCAGCCTAGTCTGAACCAGGGTGTCCCAGTCCAGACAAAGACCAGCAAAGCCATTCCAGTCCTGGCCAGGCAGGCTGCAGTCAGGCAGTCATTTTCCAGCAGCCCCCAGCAGACCACAGTTTTAGACACTCATGTCACAAGGACAGTCGTCACAAAGTTAGCAAGTGATGATGAAGAGGAGGACTGGTCAGATATTAGTGAGCTACAGGAGATCAACCCCAGACAATTCCAAAGCAGTAAAGACCAGAACGGGAACGTTGAAAATAGAAGCTTCGCTAAAGGTAAGTGACAGAGTCCGTATTTTATAAAGTTTTAAAACTGGAGCACATTGAAATGCACTGATTTGTCTGTTTTAATTTCTAGAACATAAAATCATTGATTTGGCCAGGAAAATGGAAAAGCAGTTTGCAGAAAGAGGAGTGAAGAAACCAGCAGGGGGAGTCAGCGTCTTACCAGAGAGGAGTGAAGTTCAGAAACTCACGGTGAGACCATATACACAAAGTACTGGCATAGTGAATAGATGAGTGATTTTTTGTTTTGGTTGAAATGTTTCTGTAACTGCTCTCAATCTGCTTGTGCTGACAGTTCACAGACCTGGAAGACAGCAGCGACTCCATGGTGTCATCCTTGGAGGAGAAACGGGACATTTCTAAACTGGCTCCCGGCCAAATGAGGAAAAGCCTGGACTCGCACAGCACCAGTGTTTGGGGGTCCTCAACTGGAAAGGGACCCAAATCAGGTCATTCAGTTTTATTTATATGCAGTGTTTCCTGTTTACCAGTCTTGCTATCAAATACAGAAACAGATTCTTCATAAAATAGTCCAGAAAGAGTGTCATGATGATGGAATCCATTATGTAAACACAGCCGTCACGTGCCCTGCAGGTCTGACTGAAGCTGGAACTGGAAGCACACTGAAGAGCAGCCTGTGCTCCCTCAGCGACTTCAGCGACTCTGACGACGAGCAATAAACACCAACACGGTGAAGCAGCACTGGCACAGACATCACAGCTCACATGGATCAGCTGTGTTTTACTCTCGTAAAAGTATAAAATGTATCATAAATACAGCAATAATCAAATCCAACAGGTACAGTACACAAGGAATGTTATGTGCCAAATACCTGCTTGCCTTTAACATCTTCTGAGTTTAGATTCTATTTTTATATATTCAGTGAAATATCACCCACAGTCCAATTGTAGCTTGAGTAAACATTTTGTACGTAACACTGAAAGTGTCATAACTTGTAAAATTTAATAATCTTTATATAGATATGTTTATGCGAGCAATAAATCCATCCATCCATCTTCTTCCGCTTATCTGGGTTCGGGTCGCGGGGCCAGCAGCCTAAGCAGGGAGGCCCAGACCTCCCTCTCCCCAGCTACTTCGTCCAGCTCTTCCGGGGGGATCCCGAGGTGTTCCCAGGCCAGCTGAGAATCATAGTTTCTCCAGCGTGTCCTGGGTCTTCCCAGGGGCCTCCTGCCATAGGGACGTGCCCTGAACACCTCACCAGGGAGGCGTCCGGGAGGCATCCTAACTAGGTGCCTGAGCCACCTCATCTGGCTCTTCTCAACGCGGAAGAGCAGCGGCTCTGCTCAGAGATGGAGAGCTTCTCACCCTATCTCTAAGGGAGAGCCCAGCCACCGTACGGAGGAAGCTCATTTCGGCCGCTTCTACCTGCGATCTTGTTCTTTCGGTCACTACAAATGTGAAGCGACAAGCAATAAAGAATTTTGGAAAGAGGTTTATTGGAATATGAAATGTTAAATTAAAAATGTCATAAAGTAATAAACTAGACTTATTTTCATTGATATAACTAATTTTAGGTAATCTATTTGTGACAGTTACACATATTTTGCCACCAAATATTTTCTAAAACAATTACAAAAACTTCAGTGAGGAGCTCATTTATGTATCTTGTTCAAAATTCCAATTTTTTTCCACTCAAAGGTCAGTGAAACACCCTGAGACGACGCTAAGTCAGACTGGAAACGGTACGAGTAATGTTTTACTGGCCACAAACATTTTAGCTGACATGCTAAGAGTGTAGAAAATGAAAGTTATAAAATGACATAATGTAATGTTTGAGAAAGACAGAAAAGTAAATGGATGAAAGTAGGCTTTGAACTGTGTAGATCAAAAAAATTTTAGCAAAAACAAAATATATTGTAACAAAATCTAGAGCCAATATCCAAAACCACCACCTAAACTACTCTGCTTTTAAATCACATTGATAAATTCAGACTTCTCAGGTGACTTATGTGTCAGACAAAGCTGTCCATGCTGAAGGTTTTGTTGGTCTTTGTTGCCAAGGTCGTTCGACTCTTCCTGCCCTCGTAAAAGAGCGGCTGCGCCAGGGTCACCCTGGATGCCGAGGCTGGCAACATGTAGGTCTGTCTGGTCCGGGCAGTGGCGTAGGTGCCTGGTCTCCGTGGGCTGTTTGGAGAGCTGTATCAGAGGTAAACAATACATCAGAAAAATAAGGACTGTACAAGTGAAATATCAAGAGATGTTATATTTACCTGGATTTTAGGCCTTCTTTTCCTGAGAGGTAGCCCAGCACCGTCCCCCCAGAGATGAGGAGGAGAGAGCCTCCCCAGCCAATAAACATTGCAGCTCCAAGTTCGTATCTGTATGGGCTCAAATTCTTACTCAGACATACTCTAAAATAAATCACACCGCTTCAGAAATACTCACTTTTGTGCCTTGAAATTGGGATCTATAAATTCTTTTATCACTCTGTTGGCCCACCATGAATAGGTGATCATTCCACAAAATCCTGGGCATGACAAAGGGGGAATATAACACATCCAGAACACTGATAATGTGAATGTATTTGAGATATGTTTTACCTGAAACCAGATAAGTTGCAGATCCAGCAAATGTCACCCTGGAATTGGCGATCTCTGATCCACCTATTTTAGTGCACTTCATCCCTATGAGTGTGAGGACGCTGCCAAAGAACCCGGTTACGACGGCGCAGATGGCAAGCGCTCGGCAGGCGTGTAAAAACACTGACAGAAAGCAATTTCCATACTTTTATTAAACTTCTCATGGATGTCTCTTAGAACTGAAAAATTGGAGGATTTGATGATATTTTCCTGTTTCCTACCTGGCAAGTCCAACATGGAAGGGTAATCCTTGCAGTCAGACACCCCTGTGGTATCTGAAATGCAGTCTCTCCACAGGTTGGAATAGTAGTTGGCAGTGGTCAGGACGAGGCTCCCTACCTCAGAGAATGTCCAGTACTCAGTGGGGAGAGTGGAACACACCAGGATCCAGCCACACAGACAGGACACAAAGCAACCAATCTCTATGTACATCACTACCGTCCGATACTTCATGATGGAGGCTGCTCGTTGACCATGAATCAGTCAGGATCTCAGCCTACCTGCTGTGAGAAACTGCAATGTTCCCCTTGACTCCGTAATGCCTGAGGTTTGTTCTCTGTCTCAGCTTTCAGGTGATTTTTGCCCAGTAAGCATCCTTAATCTTCCCAGCAATCAGAGTGAGGACGTTACGTGTTACTGGAACCTTTGGTTTGTTTTGTTTTGTTGGTTTGTTTCAAAACCAACACATTTCTTGAATATTAATAATACAAATAAAAATAAATTATGATATTTCTATGAGTAATCACAAAAAGCTTAATTTTCAGTTATTTTTTTATTCAGTTCAAATTACAGTTCATTCATGTAGCAGATTTAGAAATAATCACTGATGACTTAAAGCTATAAACTATACACAGAGTCAAACATCAGTGAGGGCCAAAAGTAATTATGTAGACATTTGCTGCCATAACTTTGAAGGCTATTGTGAAGTCAGACAAGAGGGACTTTAATCTAAAGAAGCATCCGATTTGCTGTCACAACAAGTCATCTTGTTGCCAGATATGTTTCTTTGCTTTGCTTCTTTCCTCTGATCAACTGAATTCTGGCGTGAGAGATACTATGTATCCCTATTTTAAATGTACAGCCTCTTAACGTTGGTGTTTTGGCTGCTCAGGCCTGCTTGCTGTTACATAATTGACTGTACAGCCGAGACAAAGGAGGATGGTGCCCACCAAGCCGAGGTAGACGGGTGGTCCCATTTCATACCTGAAGAAATGACAGTTAAACCTGGCCGCTGTTTTAGTTTTCCTCACTATAGTTGACGCATTACCTCATTGTTGATGAATCTGTTTTGCTGTGTAAAAAAGCACCAACCACTCTGTGTATGTATAAACAGTAAGCTACCATGCATGCAGGAGAGGTGACAGCACATGAGGGTCCACACAAAAAACAAGAAGAACCGCCAGAAAGATGTTCCAAATGCTAAAAAAAAAGAAAACCTCACCGCCGAGCAGAAGGATGAGGCTGGCTGTCACTAACAAGCTGTCATTGCCTCTCTGATCCCTGCCAATATGTGTGCACTCCAAACCGAAGAACACCAGGCCGAGGCCCCGACCGGCCATCAGGAGCCCCCTGGCTGTCTGGATGTGAGCTGGTTACAAAAACCAAACACATGGCTCCTAAACTCATTCAGATATGGTTAAATTCAGCGTTAAAGCAAATGAGTGATGAAGTACCCACGCTTCACTGTCCACAGGACCCCAAAGTCCACACTGTTCACCACAGCAGTGGAATCTTCCTAACAGTCTTTCCACAGGTCAGACCAGTACCAAGCTGCAACTATGACTGATGAGCCCCCCAACCCCTCAGCTGAGCCACCCTCAAGAGGTTACAGGGAGAAGAGATAAAGAAGGTGGAGGATTTTAAGTACTTAGGGTCAACAGTCCAGAGCAATGGAGAGTGTGGAAAAGAGGTGAAGAAGCATGTGCAGTCAGGCTGGAACGGGTGGAGAAAAGTGTCAGGGGTGATGTGTGATAGAAGGGTTTCAGCTAAAATGAGAGGAAAGGTGTACAAAACTGTGGTGAGACCAGCGATGTTGTTTGGTCTAGAGACAGTGCCACTGAGGAAAAGACAGGAGGCAGAGCTGGAGATAGCAGAGATGAAGATGCTCAGGTTCTCTCTGGCCAGACTGAGATGGTTCGGACATGTCCAGAGGAGAGAGAGTGAATATATTGGCAGAAGGATGCTGAGTTTTGAACTGCCAGGCAAGAGGCCTAGAGGAAGACCAAAGAGGAGGTTTATGGATGAGTGAAAGAGGACATGACAGTAGTTGGTGTGAGAGAAGAGGATGCAGATGACAGGGTTAGATGGAGGCAACTGATTCGCTGTGGCGACCCCTGAAGGGAAAAGCCGAAAGGAAAAGAAGTGTGACTGGCTTTGTTGTGTAAAAAAACTGCACATAGTTAGGTATTTGTGTGATTGCATGGATATTTTTAATATTCTGTATTTGTTTATTGTGTGTGATCAAAGAGCACCACGGTGACATACGTTTTTTTAAGCCTGCATTTATTCATACAAACCAAACATTTTTTTTCCCTTAATACAAAAAGAAACTGGAAGTACTGTGCAGGAAGTAGCTGGTAACGAGGCAAATAACAGTTGTCCAAGTCATAACTGTATCACTGAATTACACATACAAACAAGTCTTATCAATCAGAACACCTGATCACTGTATTAATCTTTAATGCTTCCAGTGCTGAAGCTGATTCAGATGTAGGAATTTTTCATGAACGGCGTTCTCTCAGTCTTGGGACTGCCTGACAGTGATGACACAGTCTTGCTGCTGTTCTGTGATGTGGACGGTGTGGATGTGCTGGACTCTGACCCTGGCGTTGAACCCGCAGACCTAGTGGTTCGTGCAGGTTTTGACCTCACCGGGCTTCCAGATTCTGACGTTCTTTCTGATCTCGAGGAAATGTCGGACACATCTGAAATGTCCAAATTGGAAGACAGCTCAGAAATGGAGGACACTTTGGTTTTGGAGGTGATCTTGAATGCTGTCGACAGAGCTGTGGTGGACTTGTTTTTCTCTGGATCTGGTAGTTGCCGGATTGTAATAATCCTGGAGATGGAGAGGCACACGTCAAAGATGATCCAGCAAAAAAAGCTGCTTTAATGGTTTCATTAAATTGTACAGTATTGAGATGTTTCCCATTTCCTTGTCATGTTGGTACCAACTGCTTTGGCTTTTTTCTGGCTTTATATATCCCTCCCTATAAAAGCAAATGACTCACCTTTCTTTTCGTCCACAGAGGGGCGTACACACCGACCACAGGTAGAAAAACCCACCAGTCATGTGAAAGGCCGAGCCCACCCAGCCGAGGAACAGTGGGGTGCCGAGGTCAAACCTGTAGGCGTTCCAGCAGCCACAAAGTTTGCCTCCAAGTCATTTTTTCCAGGTAAAAATTAAAATTTAGGTTTGTTAACTCACTTCAGTCCATCAAAGCTAGGGTTGAAGTATTCTTCTGAGACATAATGGGCGTAAACGGCATAACCAGACGCAGCCAGTAAACCTGATGAGAAAACACAACAAAAAAAATCAACAACAAGTAGATAAACACAACACATCAATATAAAGACAAAGCCAATGTTAACCACTAATGATGTCTATTCTGCACACGTGTTTGCTGATAGTTCTATTAAAATAGACGTTACCACTGGTTATGTGGCAGCATCCACCAGCGTAAATCTTCTTGTGTTTTGATCGATCCTTCCCCCCGATGAAGGTGCACTCCATTCCCAGCAGACTGAGCACAAAGCCCAGCATACCCAGAGAAAGACCTGACATCAGGAGCCCACGCACAATCTGAATGGAGCCTGGAGTTGCATGGAAAGTCATGTTCATGAGTGCAGGCATCAGTGGAGGTCTTGTTTGCTCAGCGGTGTGGTTACCTACCCGGCACAGACCACAGCACCGGGAAGTCATAGCAGTTGCTTACAGATGTTGAGTCTGTAAAACAGGATCTCCACAGGCTGGACCAGTACCAGGCCACCTTGATGATCGCGGAGCCCCCCATACCCCCAATTGCGGTTATTTTCCATCCTTCCATGGCCATTGTACAGGCAATAAAAATCCATCCCAGAACTGTCATCAAGAACCCCCAAATCTGGACTACACGAATTTTCATCTTGTTGCTGGGCCACCAGCTGTTCTGTCTAGTATTGTTTTTTTTTGTCCTTTCATTCGCATTTGTTGGAGTCAAGCAATGTTTGCATCCTGAGCTTGAACTGGTCCTTTGCACCTGAATTCAAACAGATGTCAAAGTGGCCTCCAGGTCTGCCCCTCTGCTAAGAAGAACTGAACAAATCAGGAGATGTGTCTTAGTTTTCTAGATAGTATCACACACATGTGGGTGAGAGACAGCTTTTATTTCAGTTCCCATGGACCACTAGCTGAGTGTGCTAAACTGAGCTTTTGTGTCAAATTACAGTTTCACTCCCTCATTGGTGGTATTCTGGTGTGCAGATACAGTTTAAGAGGAAAAACCTCAAACATTTGCATACACATAGTTTTTCCATGTCATTGCCTAAATCATCAACAAAATGTACTATGAAACAATCTTTGGTTATTAGTACATCAAGTAATTTAACCCTATGGTGCATAGTGGTCGCTGCAGTGCACAGCCACTAAAAAGCAATTTTCTCTTTAATGCATTAGTTAATTTGTGTTACTATAAGCGAAGAGCGGTCACCAAAGTATCCCGTGAGGCCAGGTTTGGCACAGGATGTCACTGGCCCCAACTCACCAAGGTGAAAAATGCAAACAGGTACCATGATGCTGCATGCTGCACGGTAGACCAAAAACATCTGCATGCAATGTTGTGTGCCACTCTGCCCTGGATGCTTTGCAAACTTTCATACAGCCTAGGTGTGATGAACATAGAAGTGTTTGGAGATGCAGTGTCTAAAATGTCAGTTTGTGTTTTCTTCCAACATGCCAATAAGGACTTGGTAATGTCACAAATGCCCACGTGTGCCCTTAGTTCGACTAAGGGCACACGTGAGCATTTGAGCAGAAAAAAATCTTGACCAAGGCTTTCATAATAGGATTAAATTTGAATTGAGAAAATATTTTTTTATAGATTAAACACCTTCTCCAAAGAAAGGAGTTTTTCTATTTATTTCCAACTGTAAACAAAATATAGTTAAAATATCATTAGAATTTTAGATTTTTATTAAACCGACTTGTAACGATGAGGCGTTTGAATGTATAGCAACATTCTTGCTTTGGTCACTAGATGTCGCTTAAGCACCGTCGGTTGGGTTTTCGACAAAGCCAACCCGGAAGTTTTTATAGAACACGTGACCACTTTTTACCACGATTCAGCGTTCGGTGTCTATTTATAAATGTAGTCGAAATTTCGTACTAATTTCTGTTTCTGTTACTATCGGCGTATGTTGTGTTTTCTTAAATAATGTAATGGGACGACTTTTTCTGCGACAAAAGGTCTGTTTTCCCGTTTTGTTTACTTTCACCGGACCCATAGATAGCGAGAGACGAAGATGTCTGGCTTTAGCGCTGAGCTAATAGACTACCTGGAGGGGAGGATAACTTTTGAAGAGTTTGACAAACGGAGAGATGAGCGGAAAACCAAGGTAAAATAGCAACACCAACTTTACCATTACCCATTAAGAAGAAGCTAGGTAACGCAGTGTAGTACTAAAATGACCCAATTTATTATTCCTTTTACAATAAACAAATTGATAAAATATATTCTCTTTGATATTGCAGGACTCTGAGGCATTATCTGAAGATGTAGATGATGGTGCTCAACCCTCAACCTCTGCACTTATCACTCTAAGTCAAGGTAACATCAAGATCTAAATTCCTAATGTTACTGCAGCGACATTTTTTTTTTCAAATGTGATGAAAGAAAAATAACCTTAATTCACCAAATGCATTTTTCTGTTTTTGAGAAAAATAATTTGATTTCAAAATCATTCCCAAAAATTTAAATTAATATATGACAAATGTTAATAATGATCCTCAAATAGCTACATGTAGGAGAAGTTACTATGTCAGTTTTTACATTTATTTATCAGTTGTTCTGGTTTACTTTATTATATATGTTGCTAATCTGCCAAAAATCTAAGTATGAATCTGGTCATCTTGAAAGTTTAATGACATTTTTGGTGGACAAAATGTACATCTAACATCTATTAAAAAAATTGTACTGTTTGAAAAACAGAAATAAAACCAATGATCCATATTTTACTGTATCTATATATTTTTTTCTTTTTCTCAGAGGAGGGTGTGAGCCCGGGGGTCCAGCTGGCCTTTGCCTCCATGTTGGGGGAAACGCGCGAACCACCGTCTTCAGAGGAGGAGGAAGAGGAAGAAGAGGACACCTTGAGCTATGTTGATGATGAAGACGATGAGGACTACAAGGTGAATGAAGTGGAAAAGGAGAAATTGGAGGTGGAAGAGAAAGTGAAGAAGAGGAAAGGAGGGAGAGGACGGAGAAAGAAGAAAGATGAATATTACAATGACTATGACGAAGAGGAGGATCCTTCTGTGGGGGACGTGTTTGCGCTGGAGATGAAGCTGAACCGAGAAAACAAGAAGATGATGAAGGTAAGGAGGAAAAGACTAGCTTCCATAACTGTGGTTTCCCAGCTTTTAATGTCAGTTAGCTCCTGATATTTTGGGTGTGAGCAGGAGCGGCGCCATCGCAGTAAACTGCCACGAGCTTTGAGAGGCTTGATGGGGGAAGCTAACATCCGATACGCACGAGGAGAGAAAGAGGACGCAATTATGATGTGTATGGAGATCATCAGACAGGGTAGGAAAATGTGTATTTTCAGAACGGGTTCCAATGTGCTGATACAGTTTAATGCCAATATTATTCCAAAGCAATATCTTCATGTTTGTCTTTCAGCTCCACTTGCATTTGAGCCATTTTCTACATTGGCTATGATTTACGAGGACGATGAAGACACAGAGAAAGCACTGCAGTTTGGGTTGATCGCTGCCCACCTCAACCCCTCAGACTCTGAAGAGTGGATCAGGCTGGCAGAAATGTCTCTGCAGCAGGACAACATCCGACAGGCTATTCTGTGCTACACAAAAGGTCACTTAGTCAAGTTGCCTGTAAAATTAAATTGATAAAGTAATTTAGCTTGGTGTTTTCTATTTCTTAACACTGATTTTTTTTTTTCTTCACTGTGTTTTATTTTTCTCTATTTCAGCCATCAAGTATGACCCCACCAACGTACGCTACCTGTGGGAACGCTCCAACCTCCACATGCGTCTCGGTGAGCAGAAACAATGCATGGACGGCTACCGCAGGATCTTGTCACTGCTGCCAATGGAGGAAGGAGAACACTTCATGCAGCTCTCCAAGGATATGGCCAAGTACAGGACACACATGTACATACATCAACAACAACCTCAGAGCACATGAGACATATTAAGTTCTCGCTCTTCTTTAGGAGTTACTATGAAAGTAATGACCTGGCTGCAGCTCTTGGTATCATAGAAGAAGCTCTAGACAGACACCCTGGGCTCGTTAGTGATGACTTTGTCAATATGGCAGCAGAGCTTAATATCGCCAAACATCAGTACAGCAAGGCTCTACAGGTACAAGTCCACATGTGTGACCGGGTTGCCCTGAATAAAACAGTACATGGTGAATGCAGAAATCTGTCTGTTTTCTGAGGTTTTGGTCCAGTTTGCTGGAATAGTTTTGATCAGGGATGAGTCCAGAATGGATGTTGCAGCAACAGCAGATAAAGAGAAGGTGCTGGGGCAGGAATGTGAGATGCAGGAGAGCTGTAAAGAGAAAAGAAAATCCCTGACTGTGACAACAGAAGAAGCAGCAGCAGAAGATAACGGTAGGTTAAAATAATAAGACAGGTGGGTGCTTTTTTTTTTTATTATTTTACATCTTAAAATTTTGTTTTATTTTGCTGATGTACTTGCTGATGTACTTTGCTGATACTGATTATTTTGCTGAGTACTTGTGATGCTGGAGCCTTATAAACTAGCATTAAATAGCATATTTGCCAACCTAACGTAGACATTTAATGTTATTATAGACATTAAAAGTCTGTAATAGACATTAAAGTATTGGTTTTTAAAGAACTCTCTATGGTAACCCATATCAGTACATGATACTGTTTTATATGTAAACTGGTATAATGAAGTATAGTTATACACTGAATAGCAAAAGAAGATACAGACATTATTTTTCCCCTTACTATAGGCAGTAACGGGCAAACCAGAGTTGTGTTTTTCCCTTCTGCACTGTGCTTCTGCTCTGGCCTTTTATTTGTAGTCAGGCTGATTATTGATATTTGTTTCCAGGTAAAATCAAGGATGTTCAGGTACCAGACAGCATCCCAGTGGATCTGAAAGCTAAGCTTATTGTCTGCCTAATTTATCTGCATGTGAGCGCACCCCTGGAGGTGGGTACAGTTATATTTTCATTATGAAATTGGTTTTATTCACCATCAATAAAATCTAAAGCTGAAATTATGATTTAAAACACTATGTATGCGCCTACAGGGGTTAGTGACATCACTAATGGAGCAGAGTGCAGAGGAGATTGGTGACTTATATCTTGATGTAGCAGAAGCCTACCTGGATCAGGGTGAATACATGTCTGCCCTGCCTCTGTTGTCTGTACTTGTCGTCTCGGAAAAGTACAACTTGGCTGTTGTTTGGCTCCGACATGCAGGTAGGACCAACTGACAGACACAGACTGTAGAGGCATTTGTCAAAAATAATTTTATTTTTTAGAGTGTGATACAGGGTTGAAACTGACATGTATCTCTTTTTTTTCATTAGAGTGTCTGAAGGCACTGGGCCACATGGAGATGGCAGCAGAAAGCTATACTAAAGTAGTGCAAATGGCCCCGCTCCACCTGGAGGCCCGGCTGTCCTTGGCCACCCTGCAGCAGCAGCTGGGCCGGCCAGAACGTGCCCTCAAGGCTCTGGAGTCCATGTATGACAGCGAGACACTGGCACAGGACTCGTCAGCATCGCAAAAGGTGAATATGTGTGTTTTTTCAACTAATATTTCTATAGCTCATTTGTGTATTTTGTTTTCAAGGATTTACCACATTTGCACCAGGTTTCATACAGCAGTCATATGTGTCAGAGTATTAAAGTAAAGCAAATAAACCTTCAGTTCAAAGGAAAATTATCTTAAATCTGGGTTTAACATCTCAGTTATGTCATATTTAATTTCCTGTAATATCTAAATTAAATCCTAGGCCAATTAAAGCTCCTATCCTCTCCTCTTTTTCTTACATGTGACTCCATAGGAATTAAAGCTGTTGCTGCATCGTTCCACTCTGCTGAAGACTCAGGGACAAAAACAAGATTACTTGGATGCTATGATTACCATGATCTCCATGCTGCTTAAGGTGGTGCATACAGACACAAATACAGACATACATACATCTACTGAGGAATTGTAACGCTAAAGTGGAAACATATGCACTGAGATACTGTATTTACATCTGTCTACACTTGTTTTAGGTGGCCATGCAGCGAGCTAAGGTGTGTGTGCGGTCTGTAACTGTGTCGGGTGAGAATCACCTGAGGTTGGTAAAGGTTAAAGAACTGCAGCCAGAAATTGCAGATCATGAAGCTGCCTACCTGGACAACACTGGTATAATATACATACGTTGTCAGCAGAAGGACGGGCTGATGTCCTGCCTTTACGACTGGGACTTGTAAAAACAAAAGTCATTATGATTTCGTTGGTCAATTCTCTGCAGGCAAAACCAATGTTCTGTCCAGAGAGGACTGGTGGCAACTGCTGGTTAGCTGCGTGCTGACGCTGTGCGAGGTGAAACGCTATGCGGAGGCTGAGCTGCTGGTGGAGTCAGCCATGGAGTTCTACTCCTTCTACGACAACAAGCCTCTGAGGAAGGAACTCGAGTTTTTCGGGCTGTCAGCCACCATCCTCGACCACAATCACTACAATGCCTACAACTATATTAGGTAGACTGACGTCTCACCGTCTAGTACAACGTTTTTGGATGATTGATGTGAAGCACTATATTTACTTCTCTGTCCAACAGGTTGATGCTGATGGAAAATGTCGATCTACCTCAGCTATGGAATATTTTCAACCAGGTGTGTTAGATTATGTATTGACAAAACGACACTCAATACTCAATACGACGCCTTTTAAGAACCATTGTATTTATTTTCGTACTTCCCTACCAGCTGACGATAACCTCCCAGCACCAGCGGCACCATCGCTTTTGTCTGAGGTTGCTACTAAAACATCCTGACAGCCATGCTTTGTGTGTCCTCTGCGGACACAACGCCATGGTGTCGGGGAGCTTCAAACATGCTTTAGGTATTAAAAAAGTACTGAGAGCCCCGTACTTGGTTAATAAAATGCAAAATATTTTTATGTTTATTTTTTTATGTTTTATGTTTTTATGTTCAGGACCTTTGCACTGCTGTTGCTCTGATGACACGGCTTCAACAGTCTGATACATTTTAAAAACCATTTTGTTTTTTTATCTTCAGGCCAGTATGTCCAGGCCTTCCAGACTCACCCTGACAACCCCCTGTACAGCCTGTGTATTGGTCTCACCTTCTTCCACATGGCATCTCAGAAATATGTCGCCAAACGACACGCACTGGTTCTGCAGGTAAAAGGCTTAGGTGCCTTTATTTGCTTTAGTATTTCACGAAGAAGCAGCCACCTTATTTATAACATGGTGATTTCAGGGCTTCTCCTTCCTGTGGAGGTACTTGGAGCTGCGTGGCAATTGCCAGGAGAGCATGTACAATCTAGGTAGAGCAGTACACCAGCTGGGCCTCACACATTTGGCCATACATTATTACCAGACGGCGCTTGCACTGCCTGTACAGAATCTGGAGGTATGTTTGATGCACATGCACCACACATGGAGATATAAAGTGTAACTGAACTGGCCCACCTCTCTGACAGGGCATACCTGACGATCAGGTGGACTTGAGGAGGGAGATCGCCTTCAATCTGTCTCTTATTTACCAGACCAGTGGGAACACAGAGATGGCACGGCAGCTCATTAACACATACTGCATCGTTTGACAGTACGCATGAATTCACCATCATGAGTTTAAGGTCAGGATTAGTATATTAGGTTTTTGTGTGCATGATCAGATTATGGGAGTATAATGTGTGTGTATATATGTCTCAGTACTGTTGCCATGGTTATAGGAGTATTGAAATAATAAAAGTACAAGTGGTCTGACTTTTGTCATCTTCCAAATTTAGATTTTTTTTTTAACTGTAATGAGACACAAAGAGGGGAATCAGCAGATGATTTCTTTTGTTGTTGCAGAGATTAAGTCAGGAGATTATTTACCAAATCCTTCCTTTTCTCCTACCCCAGCCATCTGCACCTATCGTGTTTCCCCCCTGGGTTTCTGTTCTTCATCTAGACCAGAGCCAGGGGGAGGACTGGCCCACTGGTAGAAAAGTGGCCTAGAATGATGTACTCACTACTAATGCCCATAAACACAGCAAAGAAAGAAAGTTTTGAGGAAAAAAGTCAACAACAAACAAAGGTAATAATCTGTTTCATACATCCTCTTCTGGTAAAACAGATTTTAAAAAAGAAAATGTTTTTTGAGAAAAAACATTCAAAAACGTTACAGAAACAAGCTCACGTGTGGAAAGAAAACGTAGCAAGAACCTATTGACAAACACACAAATATTTGGAAAATTGTAGTTCTTTAAGCACTCCACCCTTATTGAAGAATATTTACCTTAATGACCATTTTATTTTTGTCATGTTAGTGGAATGAGCATAACATACACTGGCCAAAAAGGTTATATTTTATGTGTAAGGTGTATAGTACATCGTTTTACATTTCTGTAAAAACAGTAAAAAACCTCCCGAAGAACCCTGATTTAGTGACCCCTGGAGGCCCGCGAACCTCAGTTTGTGCACCCTTGAACCAAACTGAGGGAGGTGGTGACAATCTAGTTATTTTGATACCGAGATCGGCCAAGATGGACTCCTGCTCTCCACCACGGGGGTTTAAAAAGTTCCCCGCTAGCTGTTTCAACGTCAACCTGTTGTAGGAACCAAAATGCGGTCGAGGCTATTTCACTCCGATCCGGAGCGTCGACAAAACGGGCAGAAAGTGCGCGGCTCGGTAACAAAACGGGGGCGGATGTGAGGCGGTCCAGAATTAATAAGAGATGAACGCGTCTTTCTGCGTCGAAACTGCAGATAAATCTGGACACAACCACGACTATAAGACGTGAATTAAAATCTCCAAAGTGATGTTTCGCTTTCCCCGGAGGTTGATACTACCGATAGACAGCGACGCTGCACTGTGGCTGTGAAACGCTGGAATCCGCTCGGAAGCTGATGTCTGGCGGTGGTACTGTGGCGGTGTGGATGTTCATCGTCCATCAAACGGCATCTTCGTGGATTTCTTTGGTCATGCACACGGTTGCGTGAATTTCTTTCACCCAATCAAAGGTAAATAAAGCCTCTTGCATTTGTAGCTGTATTGCACTTTATTGTTGTCAAACATTTTAATTTTGATCATGCCATTATTTTGTAAAAGCTGCCTCTGTCTGCTATTGTGAGATGAATTCATGCTTTGACTGGTTTTACTCGCAGCAACAGTGACAAATACAGGCCCGACTACAAAAATCCATAATCCTCATCCTGCCGGCTCTTTCCAACAAGAAATGGAAAGACAGCTTGTGATTTAACTACACATTCACAATGTCTGCCTGGGGAATGTCCCCACATCAGCCTAGAGCAGGTGTAATGCCTAAACAAACAGATCAGCACCACAATACAAGCACGGCTCCTCTCTCATTTCTTTACGCCTCCATGCAGAAGCTGACCCCGATTATTATCTGTGATTATGAGAAATAACAATGTGGGCTGAGGTTTTGTTTGTCAAGAAACTGACATGTGGTTTTCTCCTCATTGTGTCTGACTGCGATCCGTCGATACCAGTGAGGATGTGGTCCACTTTCACACGTAGTCATTGATCCCAACCCTGGTAGGTTAAGGTTCGAAAAATGTCTTCAGAGCCCAGTGTTTTACCAGTGTTTATTGTCTTCATATTCTCTTGTCTCGTTACAGACACACTGGTGCTGGTGGTTTTGCACTCTTACAGAACTAATCAAAATAATAGAAGTGCAGGTGGAAATACTGACCCAAAATCACAGATATACCCAGTTCTTTTTAACTGATTAAACAATAGCAAAATCTATTGAATTTACTATACATTTAACATCTATTTATGTAGTTTCTATAGTTTTTTATTATTATTATTGTGAACTAAGTTTAAAATGACAAACTGCAGAGACTGATTGATATTTTTGGTGCAGGCTGTTTTGGACTAGGACAGCTGTTGGAAAGCAATCTTTACCAGATCAATAAAAGAACAGTTAACATTAGCCAAAATTATTATATAACAGCATAGTGTTGGATGCCCATTGGTGCTTGTCACTGTGTATAGGATACATAATCCTTATTTAGGGTACAATAACAGGATTTTAGTTTTGATCAGCTACTCCGCTGTCACATTAGCACATTTAAATATGTAATCCTCTATGAAATCAGACATTTTATAGGATATTTAAGTGATTTATGTATTATGTGCCTATAGTTCTGGTGACACAATGTGAACAAGACTGACCTGTTAGCTTATCATAGCAGAAAAGAACAATGATTCAAGATCATTTAGTTAATGTGTTATGTTATTGATGATGATATGCCTGATATGTACAGCTATTTATGCTTCCTACCTAATCTATACAGTAACACTACCATATAACCATCGTGTAAACCCTGACCAGCAGCTCTTCTTTGGTTGCACAGCTTTGAAAGCGCTGTCAGGTCTGTCACATCAGATTTAACACTTTGCACTGAGTAATGTTAGAAACACAAGAGTGCACCGAGACAAAAACCACGCAAACTGGCACGGAGGAATGTGATGTGTGTGTGCTGGGGACAGGAAACTGTCGTCTCTGATGGGACTGCTTCATTGTTCTCCACTGAAGCCACAGCTATTTCAGGCCAGTGTGTGATAGCGTTCCTATCTCTGGACTCTGTTTCTTTAGTTAATAGAGTTGTACAAGAAAACTAAACTCGGGAGAGTTCACATTTGTCTCCATGTCACGGAGCACCCAGTCAAAGGCAAAACCAGTTTATAGTTCCACCTTCTCCCTGGTGGGTCTTTTCCATTGGAACGCCGTTATGTTATTTAGGCAAATAGGGCAAAATTCTGGCATCTCTGCAGGCGACTGGGCCTGGGCTCTTTGATTTAATTAGCCTGGAATTTTCTCTTTACATAAAATCTTTTTTTAGCTTTTAGGTTTCAGTTCTTGCATGATTGCGTATGTTGGTTGATTCAAAGAGATATTAGTAAAGTTGATGCCTCTCCTGTTCTGCTCATCCATATTGTTATTGACAAAAAATTACTTGAATTCACGTGAAGGCTGCCCAGCGTTCCTTTACTCAGGTACAGGATGAAAGCAGAACAGAGTCGTGTGTGTTTGGTGCATCATCAGTGGTTAAGTGTTGATGTCAGACTGTGGTCTGGTTTCCCTGGGACGTGTATTTAGCCAGTAGTTATAAATAACCCACAGGCTTGAAGCTGCTCTTTGACGAAAGTTGGAACTCCTAAACTCTTACAGGTCTTTAAAATGTCAATATTTTTCTCAGTATATACTATGATGTATGGCTTCTCACAAAAGAATATTCTTTGTGTAATTATGTGCAGTATTATTGTATTTTTTTTTTTTTTTATTGATTATAAAATTGTCGGTCATCTGTTTCGATTTTTGATACATGTGACCCCTCTATAACGTTAGAGGCACCAATCAGTGTTTTCATATTTCTATAATTCTGTCTATCTAGGCTGGAGAACTGAACTCAGTTTTGTTGTTAATAATATTGTTGGTGACATACCTTTAATTTTTTTTAATCTGAGTAGGTTGTTTGTTAGTCTTTCCTGTTGTGGCTTCAAGATGTTTGTGCTGAACATGGCTGAACTATTAATCAGCCAACAAATAATTACTTTATCCACTATGGCTATTGATGTATAACCTTATTTCCCCCCTTTGTATAGGTTTCCCTATGACACAGTGCTCAAGTTTATCAAATACTTTCTGTTTTTGAAGCAGATGGGAGCTTTATGACTCTTCAGCAGCTTACTGAAACCATTACAGCTTCTGATCTGACAGGGCCAAACTCATGACCACACATGCACTTAGTCCTAAAGGGGGGGCAGTGATGAGTCAGCTCTAAACGCTCCATCTGTGCACCTACTATCTATTTTCTGTGTATTTTTTGTGCATGGTACCTGGTATGCTCGAACACAAATGAACTGTATCACACTTGTATGTTTCACACCTTATCCATCCAGTATAAAGATATCAGTGTATTTGTATTAAAACGTGTCTGCTTTGCTGCGTGTATAAATAGAACTAGAACAAAATATATTCGTTTTGTACAGCTCAGCAGGATACAGTTGACATTATAAAAACTGTTTGATTTGTTTTAGAAATATTTACTGATGGTAGCTGGCCCTGATCCATATTGTTTTTCAGTAATACTCTACGTCTTCAGCTCTATTCGAGATGTTTTTTTCTATTTCCAAAAAAGATAATTGTGTTGCTGTTGCTGAATGATTTAGTAAATGTCCACTTGCACGCTTTTTGTAATTGGATTCATGCAAAAATGGCAGAATTTAACCTTGGCTAGCTTGAATCTGAGGTTGCTATGGTGCTTGAAAGCGTTGCCTGGCACAGGGTGACATGTCAAGAAGTTTATTGCTAAGCAGTTAGCCTAAACTTACACGTATGCCTAAAGTGGAATGCTTCTTTTTTGACAGTGGTGAAAGGTTGGGTATGTGGGGAGGAGAGAGGGGTGGGGTAAGGCTGAAGTAACATGGAGGTATTAATGGCTCAATCTTTGTGACCTCCATTGTCAAAACATCATGCAAATAGAATTTCAGAGGTTCTACAGCACAGAGATGATCACTGAGACCCTCACCTCACATTTGGAGAGATTTCTTTGGACGCACACGACTGTTTGGAATAACATTTTTGTGTTCAAGCCTGGGAAGATAAGAAACGAGCTTTGTAATAATAACAACTCAATAAGGGCGTATCAGAAAATCAAAAGTCCAGTCATTGGGTAACAACAGATTTAAGGTTTCACAATTATAAACACAATAATAAAAGGAAAATTGAATACATGTGCTGCAAAATTTTAGCAGTGATTCAATTTGAAACAGCCAGTAAACAATGCTGGGAAAGGTTGGACTCTTTGACCTTTACACAGCAGTCTGTTTAGATGAAAATTGTTTGACATCTGGATGGAAATGTAATTCCAGTCGATGTGCTCCAGCTGTGAGATTGAAACCGTGTGCCCCTGCTGGATTAAAGGCAACTGTAACCCCCCCCCCCGCCACTGCATCCTCTGTTTAATCCTGATGCCGGATCAAGGACGCTTGTATCCAAACAGCTTCACGTGCTCGTGTGTGTACTTCTGATTAGTTTTATGAAGACAAAGATTAGTTTTGTGATCATGCAGGAGAGGTTTGAGCTCCTGGTGCCCCAAGGACGGTTTGTTTTTGGTGGTTTTGGATTCTGAGAAAGCTGCAGTGCCACAAGAATTTGTACGCATGTGAGTGATTATAATGCTGCTGAATTTAAACTGTGCTCGTGCTCCCGCCTCAATCCAGATATTTAGGCAAGTTCATTTCACTACAAACAAACTAAATATCAACTATGTTGGAAACATTTTTATAGTTATTTTGATCCTTTCTGATGGAACTATATTTTCACGGTGTTCATGCTGTACAGGTTGGATAACTTCTGGAAAACACTCCGTCAGGACATCTGGACATTAACAACACTGTCAACCTTCAGGTCTCATTTCAAAACAGACTTATTCAGACTGGCTTACCCCTCATAATATAAATCTGATTTTATTGTTAGATGTCTAAAGTTGTGGTATTGTCTTCTCTTATCATTTTATATTAGAACTCTTATTCTTTGTATTTTAATTGTTTTATTGCAAAGACTTAAGACTTTTGAAAGGCATCTATAAAAAAAAATGCATTATTTTTATTATTTCTCCGCCTGCAGCTTTGAATGATTATTACACAACCTAAAGCAAAGCAAAATAACAGCTTTGTGCCAGACCTTATTGACCAGCATCAGTGTTGGACTGAGAGCCAAGCCCCACTGCTGCTCCAGCATCTGCTGGAAACCTACTGTAACCTGTCAATTTCCAAGAGTTTAGAGTTTTATTTGCTTCTGACATGTCGTGCGTTGGACATTTTAACCTTTTTCATTTCCCTGTGGTGTTGCCAAACGATTCAGAAGCAGGCCATTTTGCTACTAAATTAACTTTGGGAAAATAACATCCCATTGTGATCAGCTACTGGTAAATAAGGGAGGAAATGCAATAACGTTCAGAGATTTTTTTCCTCTAGTTTTTTTTCCTCTCTAGTTAATGCAATCATCATTTGGCATGTTGGTGTCTTTTGAATTAGCCAATCACACAGCTTGTTTACTGGAGATAGACATGTGGTGTAAGAAGCATTTTTATCAACAGACCAAGATTATTCTTACGATAATGAGGGAGGGAGGGGAGTGAGAGGGAGGGTGGATTTAATGTGGAAGCAGAGACCTGGTATTGCCTAATCACCTGTCACATGGCAACCAAATTACACGTGACTAGGAGCGATGCAGACCAAGGGAAACAGAAGGGAAGGTGTGAGTGTGTGTAACCATTGAAAGGTTGGTGGGTGATGATTGTATTTCTGTCCAGGGTGTAAAACTGAGCTTGTTACCATTTGGAGGTGCTGCTGTTTGAGACAGCTAACTATCTGACCCCTAACAGTATCAAACTGCACAATCATGATAAACCATTTTAATTGACTGTCCTTTTAACCAAAAAAAAATAGCATTTGCCCTGTTGAGTTGAAAATATTACCACCATCTTCCCCTTTCTTCTCCTCTTATTTGTCCTGACGCCTCCCTAACTTCATCTTTCTATCTTTCTCTCTCCTATAGGTCTCCACACTCCCTTCATATCCCGTCATCACCCCCTCCTCCCTGGGAGACCAGCAGAAGAATTCCTGGATCGCCTTTCACCATTTACCCTCTCCCATCCTCATTTCCGTTTTCAGAATGGATGTGTGCATCAGCGTTGGTGTGTTGGAACAAGTCGCTCCGCTGTTGCCAAAATGAAAAGCTCTGCCTGAATGTTGAGACTAAGTTCACCACAGTTACGTGTTCACAGCAGGAAATGATTTAAATGGCTGATGGAAGTAAGAGAAAACATCAAAAGGAGCGATTAAAGGCTTGTCCTGCTTGGTAATGTTGTGAAAGATTGACCGTGGAAGCAGGAAAGTCGGAGGTGCCTTGCACAAGGGAACGCAGGGCAGTTTTCTTCATCTTTTCATTTATTCATTCACGTTGGTCTTGTGTGTTGGCTTGTCTTTGGTAAAAGGCCAGCACGTGCACTTCCTTAGATTTCACTCCCTGAAACCCCTTTCTTTCTTTGCGCCAATCACTCAGCCTCCACCATTCGCCCCTCCCTCACAACGGCCGTCCTTCCCCCTCGTCCCCGTCCCCAGTCATCCTCCCTCTCCACCGCTGCTTCCTCTGCCCCCACCTCTCCTCACCACCATCCTCATCAACACCATCACCACCCTTATCACCAGCACCACAACCACCAAGCTCCCTCATCCTCCCCGCCTCACCTTCAGTCCCCTCCAGTCTCCATGTTCTCCTCAATGGCGATGGCCACTTCTGCTGCCTTCTCATCTTCATCCCCATCCACTTCATCATCTGGAAGTGGCAGTGCACGAGACCACCTGCTGGCAGTGCGCCGACGCACCTCACACACCCGACCGTATACGATTGGACCCGAAAACCTCCGCAGCCTGTCTGTTCAGGCTGATGTGGGACCCTCGGACTCCACATCCTCTGCCACTATGTCATCAGGGGACCATCCAGAAGCGGCAGGGGTGGGGCTCCAGCGTGCTAACAGTGACACAGACCTGGTGACATCAGACAGCCGGTCTTCTCTCACAGCGTCTACGTACCAGCTGACACTGGGACATGGCCACCTGGTCATCTTCTGGGACATCAAGGAGGAAGTAGATGCAACAGACTGGATTGGTCTGTACCACATCGGTGAGCAATTGCACTCACTGTCTGGAGTTTAATCTAGTAAGGCTGTTGATTCCCCACAGAAAAAGACAAAAAAATCTATTCTAGTATTAACATTTGTAAGGATGAAGTTTCAGGATATTTAATTATTCTGCTGAAGTTTTCTGTCTGTATGTGTCTTTACTCCACTAAGCTGAGCCAATTATCAATGTGATATTTTGGCATGGACAGGACATTCCCAGTGTCTCATGATGGATCTTTTTTAGAACATTATTTCTTAAGTCGTCTCTGTATGTCAATTCCTGCTTGCTCATTGACATCATTTCCTCTCGTTTTCCAGTCCCACCCATCCTTTGCCTTTTCCTGCTGGTCATGCTCCTTTCTCTGTTGGTGTAATAGCATTTGCTGTTGGCTGTGATATGATAGCACTACTGAAGAGGTTGTGACTTGAAACTCTCAAGGTTAGAGCATTACATCAGCCTCACTGCTGCTGTAATAACCAGCTAATGGATGGTGTGTGGTGATGTTTCCGTGAACGGATGAGAGAAACGGAGTAGGTAATCTTAAAGAGAAAGTCATGCTGACACAGCATGAATGAATGGATTTAAGAGTAGCACATTCCCTTTGTCAGGTGCATGGGGGGGTTAATAGTAGCCCTTTTTTGTGAATTAAATTAGTTGCAGTATGTCTTTGGAGCTGACATTTTTGCAACAACATCCTTTACCAACTTGACCACGTTTATGAGTGGTGCCTGTGGACATTTTTTTATCCAGACAGGGAGACAGAAAAGGCAGTGAAAACGGATAGTTCCATCCTCGCTTCACCTCTCTGTGGTATTGACCCATAGTTAGGAGGATTTCTGGCAAGGCTCTCCCCAGGGCCTTGAGTTGTTTCCAGGCTGGCTGCCGATTGTGCTTCCCCTGGAGCCGGCCGAGCTCCATAACTTGCCCCTGTTGTCTGTCCTGTGTGTAACACTTGTCTTTCTGACTGGGAGCCTGTCAGGTCAGATGACTATGCGCGGTTGTTTGAGGGATGGTTATTTGCTGTCACAAATAAAGGCTTTTGGGATATTGATGGTGAACTGATGTGATGTGAGGGCAATGGGACCTTCCATATGTGTGTGTGGCTGAGGGACTTTGGCATTGATCCATCACAACACTGACCATTTGTCACAAGATGGGCACATAAATGTTTGATGGTCAGGAGGAGCAGACAGGGATTTAGTTTATGGCCTGAGGGCAGTCTTCCTGAGGGAGTCATCTCCATCACACTGATTTGTCAGAGCAATATGCTCCCTTAGGTCTGGTGTAAAATCCACAAACGTTGTAGGTCAAATTAGGAGCGTTAGATAATTTGTCTCGTGGAAACACAAGCGAGATAAACACAAACATATTTTACAGATGAGACATGTGTTGCCAACATGTGGGACTCCAAAAACCGTGGTGTGAATGGCACCCAGAGGGGGCAGATTGTGTGGAGGCTGGAGCCAGGACCCTACTTCATGGAGTGTGAGTGGACTTTGAAGTTTGCTCATCTGTGGCTCCGAGCCACCCAGCATTGATTAGCTTGTCTTGGTCCACAGCGGAGACCAAGATCTGCTTTAAATACTATCATGGAATAAGCGGCGCATTAAGAGCAACGACACCTTGTATTACCGTCAAGAACCCGGGAGTGCCGGTACGTACCAGCTATGCCTCACAAAATTCAGTTCACTTGGACTGCTCTGGAATTGGCTGTTTTTTCATCAGTTGGGCACCGAAGGCCAATTGGGGAACCAGGCTGGACCTCAACCCTGTCGGAAACTGGTCAGCTTTACTTTGTCTGGTGAGAAGAATGAAGCGGTAGAATGCTGTTGTGCTGTGATAAAATCACAAACATATTTTCTGATGACTGTGTCTAAACCTCAGATATACGAGCAGTGGGCCTGAAGAAGGGCATGTTCTTCAACCCTGACCCCTACCTAAAGATGTCCATACATCCTGGGAAGAGGACTGGCCTCCCAAAGTTCACCCACCATGGACAAGAAAGACGCACCTCTATCATTGCCAACACCATCAACCCTGTGTGGCATGGAGAGGTCAGCATTAACAGACAGTGTAGAAGTCTGCTGCTATACTGTAATTTCACTCTTTCTCCAGAATTTTATGGTATCAGTCTCTAAACATGAATAGTATGCTGTAGGGGGCAGTGTGGTACATTGATGAAAGTGTGCACCAAATGAAGAAGAAAAGGCAAGGTTTCATGGCATGTGGCACACCTCCATGAGCCTTTGGTTGTTTTCATTATGTTGTCTTTAAATGTATCATTCTGAATTTGAATGTAATGAAGCTAAAGGCGAGTGTATGGGTGAGCATCAAAGTTGTAATTCTAGTTGCAGGGACATGGACAGGTGAGGGCTTCCACACTGCTGACTTCAAACATTTTCATCTTCAAGGAGGTAGACTGAGCCTACATGTAAATTGATGTAAAGGCTAAATATACAGTACATTAATTTGGTTCTTTAAATGTTTAAAAATGTTGTTTTCTCAGCTTTTGTCTGAAAAGTAAACAAATTTAAATTATCACAGATTTTCATGATTGGGAACTCTGTTCAAAAAATACCTACAGAAACGATAACATTAAATTAATCTTTCTCTTGACTCGTAGAAATACACATTTGTGGCTCTAATGACTGATGTGCTGGAGATCGAGGTAAAGGATAAATTTGCCAAGAGTCGACCAATCATCAAGAGGTTTCTGGGTCAGCTGATTATTCCCGTGCAGAGGCTTCTTGAAGGGCCAACGGCTGAGTAAGTCCACATTGCACAGACACACAAGTTCCCTCTGGGTGCACAAATGTGTGCACTTTATTACCTTTAATAATTATCACTTGATGAGCGAGAAGACCTCGGCGTACGTTTGACCTTAAGCACCAAGACTGATTCAACATGGTTGACTCAGATTGAGTCAATATTCATCATATTCTTGAATGAACCCTGATTGTGTAAGGTACCACAGTGTTTCAGGTTATTTATTTACTGAAAAAAAATGTATACGTAATTTAGAACTGAAGGGGTCTACAAGCATACATCTGTTTGAGTTTAAAATCTGTGTGTTCAGTGATCAGCCAGTCAGCTACAGCCTCTGTCGTCGTCTCCCCACGGATCATGTGAGTGGGCAGCTTTTGTTCAGAGTGGACATCACCTCCACTGGGCAAGAAGGTATGTATGTGCATTATCCTGAGTGATCAGCACTAAATTAACTCTTTGCATGACCTAATATTTTCTCTTTTAACAAGTCTTCCTTGGCTGAGAGACTAAGAGAAAGAGAATACATTTATTTAATTATCCTCTTTGTCAGAAGCTTCCCCAGATGCTGTAAGCACAACCTTGGGCGGAGCAGTGAACAGTGAGCCAGGCAGTCCCTCTGACGATGAAGATCTCCCTCATCCAGCCTCATCCATGCGTGTCACCTGTGGAGCCTCCCCGACAGGCTCTGATGAAGGCTCTCTGATAGTCAATGGTGCTTGTTACTATGAAGATGACAGTGTTTGGGGAGAACCTGGCCAGATGGGAGTAGAGAATCTACTTCCTGTGGTTTTGAGCAGCCACGCCCATAGGCAGGTGTCCCTTAATGACTACCTGGATACCCTCGAGGTGGCCAGGAACTCTGGAGATCGGCCTATGACTGGCCCTTTGCCAAAACTCCGCTCCAGCTTTCCGACGGACACACGTCTTAACGCCATGCTGCACATAGACTCTGATGAGGACGAGGAGACAGCAGGGCAGCACAGGGAGCAGTCCCAGGAAGCGAGGACTCAGATGGGTGCTGACTTCTCAAGTATGTCAGCAACAACTGAAGGGGAGCAGAGTTCAAATTTAGAACCACAGGAGCTGGTTGGTGCTCTGTCTACAACAGACACATGCTCCTCCGCTGGACCCCAGCCTGGAAATGAACCTACAGGGCCAAGACCTGCACAAGCTGATGCTGGACGTGAAGCAGGGGGATCAACTACCCAAACCAGAGAGGCCTCCCAGGTTACAGCAGAAACCTCTGCTTCTCCCAGCCCTTCTCAGGCACCCGAGACCACTGCAGTAGATCCAGAGGTCAGGAATTCAGTGGAGGAGTATAGCAGTCAGGAGCAGAGCGGCAGGGCAACAACCAGCCAGGAAGCATTTGGCTCGTCTTTGTTTGGTTTACTTTCACCCATTCAGGTGAGCTTCGTCAAGGTTTAATCTGACTCTGATAATTTAAGAGCATTTTACACAAGAATATCTCATACAAGGCCAACAAAACATGTCAGGGAAATTATTATTTATTTATTTATTTTTTTGAAATCTGTTTAATATAGGACTTTAGAGGTCTTAATGAGATTCTTTCTAAATGAAGCATCAAAAGGATTTTTTTATGGGGTTTTTCCTTTTTTTGTCAGGAGGTACAAATGATAAAAGAGGTGGCCCCAAAGGCAGAGGAAGAAGGGGTGGAGTCATCAAGCAGTGAAGCTAATGGCCCAGCAGGGGGAGCTATTTCTGCCTGCATCACAGAAGGAGGAGGGGGGACTTCTGAAGTTGGTAGGTCAATCATGTTGTCCTCCTAACACACGCACACTCACAGTCAGCAATTGATTCAAGAAAAAAACTTGATTTAGGGGCAGGAGCCAGTGGTGGTGATAGGCATGAGGAAGAAGTGGAAGTCTGGAAGAGAAGGCAGTCCCTGCAGGCCTCTGGAGCAGCGGCCCAAACGCAGGAGACTAGCGACGGTGCACGTGGGACAACAGGTAAGATGGAGAAATATTTATGGGTTTTTTTTCTAATCTTTTACAAAATACATTTGTGTATCACAAAATGATATATTTTATTTTTATGTGGACGCAGGCGCCACAGCACAGGTCAGCAGCCATCAGTCTGTCCGCCCCCTATCGTCAGTGCGCCATGACATCACACGCTACCAGAGAGTGGATGAACCACTGCCACCTAGTAAGTGCATTCAATTAATGTAGCACACTAAATGATTAGAACAAAGATGGCTGCACATAAAAAATACTGACAGTTGTAAAAAGAAAAGATGAGAAAAAAAATCTAAATCTTTGAATTTATAGCAGTAAAACTAGTCATGGCCCTCCTAACTGAATTCTAAAAATTATTCAGGCCAACAACACTGGTTTTTCTTTAAAAAAAATAAATAAATAAAAAGATACAAAATTTAAACTAAATGTTTGTTTTGATGCTTTAATTCTGTGTTTGTCTTGCTAATGTGTGTGTCAGACTGGGAGGCTCGCATTGACAGCCATGGCCGAATATTTTATGTGGACCATGTAAACAGGACCACAACTTGGCAGCGTCCTACTGCTCCTGCAGCCCCTCAGACCCTGCAGAGGTCCAACTCCATTCAGCAGATGGAGCAGTTGAACCGCAGGTCAGATGCACCGTCTCTGCATCAGCTTCAAACTGTCACTGAGTGTAAAAGGAAGAAATACTTCCCTCACCTCAGCTGTCAATTAAATAACACAAATATTCTTGTTTCTACAGATACCAGAGTATTCGCAGGACAATAACCTGTGACAGCAGACCAGAGGAACAGCCAGCCAATGAGCTGCCTTTGGATGAGACCGATATGCAACCCTCCATCCCAGGTATTTCCTCTCCCAGCACCTTTTTGTGTTCTTTGAGGCTGCAGAGGTTTGATTTGTCAACTGTTGGTGTCCCGCAGAGCTGCGGAGGGACAACACTGTGGCTCAGTCCAGCTCAAGGTCTCGCCTCGCTCTGTTGCTACAGTCCCCCAGCGCCAAGTTTCTCACCAGCCCCGACTTCTTTACTGTGCTGCATTCCAACCCTGTACGGATACTTTCTTTTCCTATCGTTTCTGCTGAGTTCCACATCTTTCTCTTAGTTCACATTGCTTGTTTTTGAAGTCAGAAGAAAAGGGAGTGTGAAAATGAACTGAGTGAGCTTTCTCTGGTGGTGGTTTTTCTTTATTATTTTCCTTCTCCTCTGTACTTTAAAATCTCAGGGTGCCTACCGTATGTTCACCGCCAACACTTGTCTGAAACACATGATCAGCAAGGTTCGTCGAGATGCTCACCACTTTGAGCGCTACCAGCACAACAGGGACCTGGTGGCCTTCCTCAACATGTTTGCCAACAAACAGTTGGAGCTTCCAAGAGGATGGGAGATGAAACACGACCACACTGGCAAGGTGGGGCTGTTATCCTGAGTGTGAACAGGTTCAGAGGCTGGAAAGGTGTTAGATGCTGGAGTACACTTTTATAGTGGGTAGACACAGCTCAGGTCCTCCAGATAATGCTTACACAGGAAACAAAGAAAAGCTTAATATTTTAAGTCAAAATATTACTGTATTGACTTGTGCATTAAAGTAATTTCAAATTTCTCGATCTGCTTTGTACCCTTACAGCCTTTTTTTGTGGACCATAACTGCCGTGCCACCACATTCATCGACCCCAGATTACCTCTCCAGAGCACTCGGCCGCCGAGCCTCCTGGCTCACCGCCATCACCTGACACGTCAACGCAGTCACAGCGCTGGGGAGGTTAGCCCGCGGCGACTGGTGAGACTCACATTTGACTCTAACAAACCAGTAACTAACATTTGCAAGCACAGGTCATCATGTTTCAGGTTCGTAGTCTAAGGCTGAATCCCAACCCCTTTCCCTCCATCTACACCTCAAAATGAAGTGGCAAGGGAGAGGGTGAAAAGTGTCTGCAAACAATTTGCCATTGTCGAGTGTCTGTGCTCATGATAAAAGCCTTTTTTCTTTGTGTTTGATTCCTGTTCAAGGCACTCTGATAAGAATGACTATTCTTAATATAGGCCACAGAGTTTCATTTTGAAACATTTTCCATTGGTGGTGTGCCTTGTGATTTTTTTCCACTAAAAAAATTTACCTTGACTAAAAAAAAAGGTTGAAAAACACTGTATTAGTTTATTACAATGAACAATTTTAAAATACAGCTGACAATTCCAAACACGGCAAAATATTTATGTGTAGTAGCTAACAATTTAATGTGATAAAAAAAAAAAATTAGTCATTACTTTCTTGCTTTGTCTTTCTTTTTTGTCTACGTTCTGCCATCATGTCTTTGGGTGCAGTATATCTTGCAACATTTCTGTACCCCTTCGTTTCAAACGAGGTCCTGGTTTGTCTTCATTTCAAGGGCTGTGTAGCTCTTTCCCTTCGTTCTACAGAGAATTGGGACATCCCTTTACTCATCGTGAACATGCAAAAGAGGTAGAATTGGGATTGACCTGAAATATTAATATGTTTTTGTAGGGAAACGAGGACCACCGTCACGCAGGCCCGCCTGTCGTCCCGCGGCCTTCCAGCACGTTCACCTCTGCCAACAGAGGGCAGTCCCAAGACGTTGTACCAGTAGGTCAGTACTGATCAAAAACACGTGCTGCACACAGCCCTTTAGTCAGGATCAAACACTGATGTATGTGAACACGTCTGTCGTCCTAGCTTACAACGAGAAGATTGTGGCATTTCTTCGACAGCCAAACATCTTTGAGATTTTGCAGGAGAGGCAGCCTGAATTGGCCCGAAACCATTCACTCAGGTACTGTTCAGAATTCATCACTTACAGCTGCAATTAGATGTAATGCCACAGGAAATCACACTTCTGTAATAACAGGGAGAAAGTGCAGATGATCCGCACAGAAGGAGGGTCAGGATTGGCCAGGCTGTCGGGTGATGCTGACCTGGTAATGCTGCTGAGGTGAGACTTTTCATTTTGTCCTTCCTTTGGTCTTTGATGAATTAAAAACCTTCACTTACTCTGTCTTTACACTGTGTCTTCTCCAGTCTGTTTGAAGATGAAGTAATGTCCTACGTGCCTCCTCATGCCTTACTTTACCCCAGCTACTGTCAGTCACCACGGGGATCACCTGTCTCCTCCCCACAAAACTCACCTGGTAGGAGATAGATTTTAATGTTGCGCTGAAAACTGCCATTAAACAACTTGGAATCTTCATGTAACCTGTAACCAACTTGAGGGTCCATTTCAGTACTAATGAAACCTACATTTTTTCCCGTATGCAGGTACGCAGAGAGCTAACGCCAGAGCACCAGCACCCTACAAAAGAGACTTTGAGGCCAAATTGCGTAATTTCTACAGGAAACTGGAAACAAAGGGCTACGGCCAAGGACCAGGGAAGCTGAAGTGGGTAGAATATGTCTGAGGAGAGGTTACACTCTCATCTGACTTAGTGTTGACATATGTCCTCCTGTGCACGTCCCAGGTTGGTCATCCGTCGTGACCACCTGCTGGAAGATGCTTTCAACCAGATCATGTGCTACTCACGTAAAGACCTGCAGAGAAGCAAGCTTTACGTCAGCTTTGTAGGAGAAGAAGGGTGAGTATACAAGTACAGCTCAAAAAATGTATTAAAAATTAGTGAAATCCTATTATATAGATTCATTACACATAGAGTGAAGAAGAGGAGAAACTTTATTTATATAGCACATTTCCTATAAAACTCTTTTTTACAGCATGAATACACAAAGTAAAACACTTAAAGCCTATTTCCTTGAAATTTTGATGATTGTGGCTTACAGATAACTTTTTCATAATATTTAATAATTTTGAGAAACTTCAGGAGTGATTTCCTCAGTAATACATTAACTGGTGATCAACAGCTGGTGTGATAATTCTATTCCGTCATAATTGCGTGTGTTGCAGGTTGGACTACAGTGGGCCTTCCAGAGAGTTTTTCTTCTTGGTTTCCAGGGAGCTGTTCAACCCTTATTATGGTCTGTTTGAGTACTCTGCTAACGACACCTACACGGTCCAGATCAGCCCCATGTCAGCCTTCGTGGACAATCACCACGAGTGGTAAGAACCCAATCTAAAGCTCGCAATGATGGCGTATTCCCATTGCTCTCACAGTTTAACGCCTCATGTTTCAGGTTCCGGTTCAGTGGTCGTATTCTGGGTTTGGCTCTGATACATCAGTACCTGCTGGACGCCTTCTTCACCAGACCTTTCTACAAGGGACTCTTGCGCATGTATGTAGTGTTTCAGCTCACTTCAGTAAAGCCAGCATGTTTGAAATACTTAATTCAGATAAATTAACCAGGATTTCTTTTCCTTCTGTAGTCCCTGTGATCTTAGTGACTTGGAGTATCTGGATGAAGAGTTTCATCAGTCTCTGCAATGGATGAAGGACAATGACATAGAGGACATGCTGGACCTCACCTTCACTGTTAACGAGGAGGTCTTCGGACAGGTCAGTGTGTTTCTTAAAGTTGTATTTATGGAGCTCGGTGAAGAGGATGATTTAAACTGCTCAAATATTTTTTGTTTATTAGATAACAGAAAGGGAGCTGAAGGCTGGCGGAGCCAATATCGCTGTGTCAGAGAAGAACAAGAAGGAGTACATTGAGCGGATGGTAAAGTGGCGGATAGAAAGAGGAGTGGTGCAGCAGACTGAGAGCTTGGTTAGAGGCTTCTATGAGGTATGGTTTGACATTTTTGTGTTACACTATTAGGTCACAGGACATGAGGATTTTGTGGGTGTTTTCCAGGTAGTGGACGCCAGGCTGGTGTCAGTATTTGACGCCAGGGAGCTGGAGCTGGTGATCGCAGGCACAGCCGAGATCGACTTGTCAGACTGGAGGAACAACACAGAGTACAGAGGAGGTATGGAAGACTGTTTGCACTGTAGTTTTAGGTTTTTTTTAAGACCATCTGGGTTGTCGGACTGATTACCTGAGGGAGAGCTGATCAGGTCTGTGAACTGAAACAATTATTGCCACCTTCTGGTTTGTGGGAGAAAAATGCTAGTCAAATGCTTGATTTTACCTGGTAAAAAAACACCCTGGTAACCATCAGTGTTTAACCGTTTCAGTCATTTAAAGTCATAACTATTTACATAATACAGGTAATTTGTTGTTAGCTGCATTCAGGACTGTGTCTAATATAGCACCTAGCATGAGTTACTTTAGAAAAGATGAGTTTTGTTAGTGCTGGCTGGTATTTTCTCACCACGGTGTAATCCCAGAGCCATCTTAGATCTGGAAGTCAGAATAAGGCTGGAACAGGATTGCTGAGCCTGTGTATCTTGACATTTTGTGTTTAGGTTACCACGACAACCACATTGTGATCCGGTGGTTCTGGGCAGCAGTGGAGAGGTTCAATAATGAGCAGAGACTGCGGCTGCTGCAGGTAGGAAACAGTTTATTAAAACAGTTGATTCAAGATTTCAGCTGCAGTATCTCAGTCATTTTCTCTTGTTCCACAGTTTGTGACGGGGACATCCAGTATTCCGTATGAGGGCTTTGCTTCTTTGCGTGGCAGCAACGGACCCCGTCGGTTCTGTGTAGAAAAGTGGGGGAAGGTCACTTCACTGCCCAGGTAAGCTTTAGATGGAAGGTGAGCAGTCCAGAAGGTTATTCTGTCTGACCAGGTAGACGATTGTTATCACTTGAGATCCTTCACGGGGAAGCCATCGTCTGCCTGGTCAGACAGAATAACCTGCTGAACTGTGACTGGGTTCCCCAGCCCTAAGTCACCTTCACTGTTCAGCACTGGTTGCAGCACTTGGAAGGCGCCATCTGCTGCAAGAGCGTGCACGTCGTTGACCTATGTTGGGATGTGGTACTGCAGTTTGTTAGAGGACTCATCTGGTACTAGGTGAGTCCTCCAATGAACTGTAAGCGCTGCATCCCAACATAGGTCAACGATGCGCACCTTCCTGCAGCAGACGGCGCCTTCCAAGTGCTGCAACCAGTGCTGAACAGTGAAGGTGACAAAGCAGGGCTGGGGAACCCAGTCCAGGGCTGGGGAACCCAGTCCAGGGCTGGGGAACCCAGTCCAGGGCTGGGGCTGTAGGGTAGGTAAGAGTGGTGTGTTAGAGTGGAGCATGTCATTGTACACACACTGATTATTTGTGATGACAGGTCCCTTCTAGCCCTGGCTGGTCCAAATGAACCCAAGCTTGTGTCCCAACAGGTGACAGTCTGCAGATGTTCCCAGTAAATACCAGGGTTGAAGTCTTTCTGCACAGTCTACCAATGGTAAGCTAATAATAACAAGGTAGCCTGAACCCTGAATCAAGGGAGAACCTTTGCTCCCTGGTGGTGTGCTGGCCTCAGACAGGCAAGAACCTTCCTGTTAATAGGTTGAATGGAGGGATTTTCAGTGTAGAAATCTCTCCATCCAAGCTCTTAGCTAGGAAAGTCTACCTTGTCTGAGGCCAACACCCCACCACAGAGCACAGGTTTCCCTCAATTCAGGCTAGCTTGTTAACATTAGCTTACACTGACAGACTGTGCAGTTTCAGAGATCAGCGTCCAGCTCCTAAGAACCCCAATCCAGCAGTTTTTTTGTCCCACCAGGTAGATAACTGCTTTCACCTGGAATCACAGTTACCTTGGTGAATGCCTTTGTCTACCTGGTGTAACAATAACCTGCTGGATTGTGGGCCTCGCAGGCGCTGGCTTCTGACGCTTCAGCACTGATACTTACTGGAAACCTTGCACAAACCACACCTTTACCTGCCACTGGAACACAAGACTGAGTTCATCTGGGCTGACAGTCCTCCCGCCTAAAAGAGAGGAAAAACATCGGGTCATTTAACAGTGACCCGTACAGCATCAAATGTTTTCACACTTTCAATAAAGAGAAATTACAACTACAGAACTTATGGTTTTCTTTTACATATTTTAATTAAGTCTGCGACAGGAAATGACATCACTATTAAGAGTCCTACCTTGAGTATGATCTCGGGGTAAAAAGGCCAGAAATCAGCATCTGAAGAGACCAGACACCAATGAGAATACAAAGTAAACTTTTAGGTACAGGAGCCGTGTTAAACTACAACATCCTCCCGCTGACTTCAACTGTATTACATTTTACTACAACTTCTGAAGGGGATTGTGGAGACAGAAAATTACATTGTTTTTGGTTGAACCATCTCTTTTTGCTTCCTACTTATCTTTTAAAAGAGAAATGGCATGTACCATATTGAACATTTATGGAAATAAACTGCTTTTCGTTCCCTCATGGTTTTATTTTATTAAGTCTGGAAATCTTAGTATGGATACAGTACTAATTAATAGGGCAGTTACAGCTTAGTTTTTTTATTTATACTTAATGACAAAAGCTAAGAAACACGTGGTGGTGTATACATGCAAACTAACAAAACATCTACAACTGTCCACGCTGTATTATGGTATATATTTTATAATAAGTATTATCTAATTGGATATAATTCTACTCAAACATCAGTGGAATGCACAAGGGCATTGTTTCTTACAAGCGTAGTCGCGTAGTTTCAACTGTCGCCACCAGGGGGCGGTATGCGGTCAACTCTCCAATGAAGTTTCTTCCAACCATAACCTAGAGTATTAGAAAAGACGTAAAAATTAACACAAGCAGATTGACTTCAGTTTTTCATATGGTTTATTGATTAGCTGTAAGAAGAAATAATTGACCAGCTTAATAGTTTTATGGAGAACACCCACTTTGATGGTAGTCAAAATATTCTGTTTTAAACTCACACTCTGAATTAAACTTAACATGAACAAAAAAAAAAAAAAAAAAAACCCCGCTATTCTCAGATATAAACTAACCGACAAACCTGAACACCAGCTTCCACCCCTACTTTCACATTTTTCTAGCAAACCATGGCCATTAAATCAGTGTAATGGGTTTACAAATTGTTTATCAACTAGAATAAGACTAAGCTTACATGCAAATTAAGACTTCAATGGAACAAATAGCTGTCAAACAGCTGAATTTCCTGATCAATGACTAGAAAAAAAGAAAATGAGCAGTTGACCAGCACTTCCTGTTCTCTCTCCCTCCAGAGCTCACACCTGTTTTAACCGTCTGGACCTGCCACCTTACCCATCTTTCTCAATGCTGTACGAGAAGATGCTAACTGCTGTAGAGGAGACGAGCACCTTTGGACTGGAGTGAGACCCCCACCCGGTTCAACTCCACCATGAAGACTATAAAGGACTGGCAAAGACGAGGGATGCTCCAGTTCAAACACTGGATCGGGGGTTAATTTATTAACAGATTACATTTTATAACAGAGGCTGAGACCTCTTCAACTACGAAGCTGCACCGAGGTAAACTATCATTTGTGTTGCACCTGCATGTCATCTGTACCTGCACAGTAACTCACGCTTTCACTCCCCTGATGTGAGGAATGAGGACCCACACTGCCTTTGGAACCAGAAACATAACTGCCATGTTTGTTGATGCAGATCTTTTCCATCACTTTTCTGAAGAAGCGACCCACTGCCTTCTCCTACAGCAGAATTGGCCTTTTCTAATGCCATTTTGGATGGACCACAGTGGATTTTCTGCCCAACTACAAGCTTGAGCGAAGCCCTCGGTGACATACAGCACCTCCCCGTGGCCTATTGTGGTGACTGCAGTGTGTAGATTATATAAATTAACGTTTGGTGGAGTTTTACAGCGGACGTTTACACTTTCGAA
The DNA here is from genome assembly GCA_015343265.1 of Pao palembangensis. Lineage (NCBI taxonomy): Eukaryota > Metazoa > Chordata > Actinopteri > Tetraodontiformes > Tetraodontidae > Pao > Pao palembangensis. The sequence continues at coordinate 3,205,801 of CM027085.1, read as the reverse complement.
AGAAAAGTGCTTTCACCTCCAAGAAAGTGATTTTCTAATGATGTGGCAGTGACTGTGATATGAATGTAATTAATTTTTATAAAAATGTGTGGCAATTTTGTACCAGATTTAAATCAACTGGCAAAATGAATATTTGGTCACTGCTGATTCACCATTGAGTATATTAAGTTGGAATTTACTTTGATTGTATTTGGTTGATTTGAACCCAGCTTTCATACAGGTCTGTTTTGTGAAATTGTTAGCTCATCAGCTTAAAAAAAAAAAAAAAAGAAAAACCTTGCATCCCTCTGTCATTTATATGTCCACACACCAGAGGCGGCTCTCAGATAGTTTACAGGGGTCTGACAAGAGGCTGAAAATGCATAATTTCATATTAATATGCATCTTTTCCTGTATAATCTTTTCCAGGCAGTCAAATCCAGCTACTCACACCACCATTATTTTGTAAAAATTATTCATACACATTATTCATAGCTACAGTTTAACAGTATATGTGTACTGCTCTTTGAAGTAGCCTTTAAACTAGCACACTAGCTGCTACATTTAAAATAATTCCAGATGCATCATTGATCACTAGAGTCACACATTTCTAGTGAGGAATTAGCCAAACAACAAAATGGTTGCCACTTTAACCATCCATTTCTGTTGCAGCCAAAACCTTTTTAAGGTTTAATACATGGCAACCCAAAATTATCTAGCATCTTCTAAAATCACAACAGCAGATAACATCTAGCTCTTGATAGCTACAGTTAAAATATGAACAGTTTTATATCTGAAAAGCCGTACTGACAATTCTGGTAACTGCCTCTTGACTGTGCCCCATCCTTCAACACTGCCCTTCATCTGCTCCTGTCACACCCAAAAGCAAACCAAAAAAAAAACAACAGACTTCAGACACGTTTGTATTGAAGTAAAAAAAAAACAAACAAAAAAAAAAACATTTCATCCTGACACAGTGTGTACTCCCATAGATGTTGGACACTTTTGAATTACTGTAAACTAACATTTCTCTACAGCAGTTTGTCTAATTTTGCACTCAGTATGGATTCTTTTGTATTTGATTGTGTTAATCTTGAGCTTGTGTACTTCACCTGGACAGATCAAACCAACAAAATACAATCTAGCAGAAAAACATGAATGTTTGGTAAAGAAAAAAAAAACTATTTTAAAAAAGTATGCACTTCTTTTCTCTGATGTAGCTAATTTTTGTAACACTCTCATTACACACATTCCATTGATGCATTACGAATGTAAGCACGCCTTCAAAACACAACCTGCAGGCCTAAAACACCAAAAAAGATCCCTGCTCAGGCTCTCTCTCCCTGACAAACACACAAAAATTTCATTTATCACATCTACATGTATATAAAAAAAAAAACATGGAAGCTACATCCATCCAGGAATTATATAATACAAGCAAAGTCCAGTAGACATTGGATTTTAAATTAAACTAAACATGAAAATAACTAAAATAATGAATTCGTTGACTTTTGGTTCAAAGCTTAAATTTCCACATTTACCCAAATTAAATGGAGTTATCAGTAATTTATTTTGAATTAAGATCCAAAAAGATTCAAATGAAAAGTTCTGGACGCATTTACTCAGGTTACAACTCTGCATTACTGTTTGAGCACAAGAATAATTCATGATGCAAATTAAAGTTTGTTTTATTCGGATCCGAGTTGCACAAAGTACCAAAGTTTAGAGCCTGAGTGGTCTGCCTCACATCAACCTACCACATACACACACACAAGTACACTCCACCTCACTTTATAATGAATGTTTGTGAGCACTTCTGTACAAAATAAAACTTCATCTCATATATCACCTGCCTGTGCAAGTTACTTCTACCTGCCTGGTTAAATCTGTAAAAACTGCAGAAATTAAACAGGATATTAAAGAAGTCTGTATTCATTTTGAGTATAAATACATCCAAGCTGTTTATTAAACTACTAGACAACGTTTAACTCAGGTAGCCTCGAAACAAAAAACGTACAATAGAGCCATCAGAACCAGCCAAAACGCTACCAGTTCCCACTAGATCAGAGAAGAGCATTAAATCACAGCTGTAGAAGTGGATGTACTCACTTTTTGAAGACGAATCAAAGTTTGTCCAACGGCTTTTTTGGATTTTTCTTCACAAATCTCGTGAATTTTAATCCTGTAATTAGAAATTTATTTTCCACTCGAATACTGCATTCCAGCGTCTGAGACTTTAGCTAAATTAGGGTCACCTGTGAACACCTGACTTCCTGGTGTGCCTCTATTCTTCTTCTATTGTCTGATGGCGGTTGGCAGCGTATATTTCGGTGCATTACCGCCACCGACTGTTAAGGAGTGTGAATCAGAAAGATTTTCAAACGTTCTAGAGACAATCAAGAATTTCACAATAAAAAATTCCCATGGTGAAAACTTGTTTCTATCATAAAAAACGAACAAACAAGAGAGAGCCTGAGAAAGAACGGAAGACATAGGGAGTGAGAGGGAGAGAGCAGACGAGAAATTTAGATTTAACTATATGGATGGATTATTAGCTGTAACAACACCGCCATCTGCTGGTTTTAGGGAGAAGATACATAAAGAAAAGCTTACAGCACCTGGTATTCCCAGGCGGTCTCCCATCCAAGTACTAACCAGGCCCGACCCTGCTTAGCTTCCGAGATCGGACGAGATCGGGCGTTCTCAGGGTGGTATGGCCGTAAGCGAGAGAAGCAGATATCAAAGGTCTATTTATATATAGTTGTAACTATTTAATGATGTTTTTCTATTAATTTATCTGCAACAAATACGTTATGAAAATTGTCCATTGCCAATAGGTTGTTGTAAAAATAAAATAAATACACTGCTATCATACTGTTAAAATGCTGCAGTTTTGTACAATACTACTATTGAGTTTTACTTCGTCTGTATTTGTCGCAGCACGATGCGTTCACGAGAGATATGATGGATTCAGATTTTATCTTAGTTGGGCATGGAGTGTTTATTTAGGATACTGACAGATTTACAAAACAGGAAGCGGAAGTTGTTAACGTCTTCTTCACTTAAATCAACTCATCAATATTAGACCACAGCGCCCCACAGTGACCAAACATTTATATGTCACCGGTTAACCAAAACATTACACAATCCTGAGGTCACACGTGGTTACTCACGTTCAACAACTACACATAATCACAATATGCAGAAGTTGTGGTTGTACTTACCATGTCGAATCCAGTCTTCATTTCCACTTATTTCATTTCTTCGTGATCAGTTTTAGCAAACTGGTGTCATTGATTGGTTACGTGAAACCCCGGTCTACCATATATCAGGGATTCATGGAATGAGATAAAATGCTTTTTTTTAAATTACTTTAGCAATGTACAAAAGATCGATCCAAGAAGCGATGTATTACAGTTCCTCAATTAACTTATCTTGGCGATGCGGTTTGTTTTTAAACAGCAACCTCTTCATGTTATCATTCAAGTAACAGCTAAGACATTTGCAATGTAAGAAATTCCCAAAGTGCATATAATAAAATAACTGGTATAAAAAAAAACCACTACAATGAGACAGAAGGACTGCAGAAGAGATAAGTAAATAATATGCGTCTGGTTATTAGCAGTAACAAGAGCGCCCTCTTCTGGCCGAATAGGCAGAAAGCGACTGCAGAAGAGAAAAGAAAACGATGAGCGTCGGTTAGTGCAAGAGTGGCCAGAAGCGGCAAAAAATGGCGTTATTAAGACAATCCAGTGAAATCACTATTTCATATTTGGTAACTAGATTTGAAACAAGCTAAAAACCGCAACACGCTGCATTGCTCTATAAACCTCCAATATGACTACAAGATAACAGTCTTGTAATATGTAAATAAGGCGAATACAATCGGTGCTGAATTAATGCAAGAAGAGCTCGACTATCATTTATGTTGAGACTTTTGAAAGCGTTGACGCCCTTAAATAATAACTGCTGTATATAAAGACGTCTTAAATGATACTTGCTGTCGCTTACGGCCATACCACCCTGAGAACGCCCGATCTCGTCCGATCTCGGAAGCTAAGCAGGGTCGGGCCTGGTTAGTACTTGGATGGGAGACCGCCTGGGAATACCAGGTGCTGTAAGCTTTTCTTTTCTTTTTTAAAAAAAAACGTCTCCATGGGGTAACGCATACCGTCTCTTAGGGGAATATAAACATACAGGTTATTTCCTAATTTGTGTTTTAATCAAGGTCTACATACCCGTTTAATTCTACAAGAAAAAATTTCAAGGACATTAATCGAGAAGGTCATATCTTTATTTAATGGTAATTCATTAACATTTTCAAAGATACGCAGGATTAAAATAGCAGTTATAAAAAAGTTGCTATACTGACAGAGCATCATGTAACCTTTTTACCCTTACAAGATTATTAGTGATTTTCTAGCAGTGCATTGAGAGCTTCACAGTGCTTCTTCCACAGGCTAACATTTTCTCATCATCATGAATGCTAGCATCAGTGAGGTCCTTGAGGAGAAAAAAAAAAATATGGCTTCGAAACAGAAGCATGTCAGTGGCATTTAACATACTACAATTTATTTACTAATCCTGATTTCACTATTCCTAATTGGTATTGTGATATACTAACGATACCTTTTGGCCAACCAAAGCTGACATTTTTAGCTTTAAACACATCAATCTGAGGTTGCTACCACAATGTCCCTGCTTAATAAATAATTAGAGCCAAGTCAAGCCAAGTCAATCAACACCGATGGCCTCAACCAAGAAACCAACCACAATATTACACATGCAATGTCTTCTTATCCATCATAGCCAGAATTTAATACTGGTTTGTTCTGCTATAAGTATCTCTTTGTGCGGGGCTGAAGTAATCGTATTTTTAATGAACAAATAAATGCCAAAATTAGGTGTAAATCTGCTGATTGATTTCCTGCCTTACAGTGAAAACTCTTTTAGTTACTAATGTTGCACATTCCAATACAACTGTAGTTTCTTCAATTATGCATCCAGCTGCAACAATGACAATGCAACTGTGGGACCAACAATCAATTTGGTAGCAATTTATAAGGTCAACAAACTGGTTATCAAATAAACACTCAATGCTCTGCCATTTTTGTCTTTTTTTTTTTTTTAGGTTGATTTTTAAAATGCAGCGTGAAGCACCTAAATGCAAATATCAGATATTTGTCATTCCTCACAAATTTTTGGATGTGTTTTAAATAAGAAAAAAAATACAAACTACATATTCTATAAATGTTAAATACAAGAAGCATGTGACATGAATTACTTTCATGAAAAAGTGACTCCAATCAGAATGTGGAAGCAACAGTTAACACTACAGTCAGAACAGCAATTGATCTACACTCCACGGGCATTATTCTGAGGCATATTTTCCTACACACCTTATACTGCATGAATCATAGACATAATTTACAGGTAACAGACCTTAAAACAGTGTTTCAGTTGTACTTTCTTTCATAATGCTATTTAGCCCAAGTGGTTTTTAGTTCACTGACGACACACCCTGTGTGTTAAAGCTTTAGTTTAGCTTTATCAAATTACAGACGACGGTTGTTTTGCTACACGACATCCAAAACACAACCCAAAACTGAAATAAAACCCAAAAACACCCATCAGAAGTCATGACAGCAACAACACGGTGGGTGCAGACGCGACGCAAGCTTCACCTTCACGACACGTCCACCACAGAACATCAATATGAAGCTGTGACATCAAACAGCAGAGCTGGCGAACCACAGCCGAGCATGAGAACAAGCGCACACCAAGACATAAAGCGGACAAACACAAGTGTAGCACCATCGCAGACAAAAAAAAAACCCAACAGTCAGTAAAAGTTATGACTAAATGAATCAATACAAAAGCCATCTCATCTGTTATTTCTCCATGAAAAAACCTCAAATACGTTGCCAGAAAGATGCTGCATTCAAGTCATGTGGGTGTATTTCAATGGTTGTGTAACACATCTTTATTTGTACTTGAAAATCTTCTTTGCACAAAACACAGACTTAGTCAAAGCACATTTGATGCAAATTGTCACCACAGACCAAAGACCCAGAAGTCCTTTGTACGACAGCACTATGGTCATCATGTTTAATCGATTACAAATGAATGCATCATCTCCAAACTGAAAATTAGCATATCATGGCCATTTTTTCCTTTCTTTGTCACCCTCTCTTCCCATGGGACTTGAATGCAGCATTTGATGCTATGTTTTCTTACTCCATCTTATGAAATTCTCATCTATAGGACATTGCTGCACCCTTGGGTGCATTCCCAAAGTCCTCAAACCTTCTCCAATGCTCTAAGAGCATGTCTAGCTCTTGGCCAATGGCTTCAGGATGAAATGTGACAGCCGCCACACTGTGCTCGCTGCTTTGTTGTCATTCACTGCTCAATCCTGGGAGTGTAATCGGGGCGACGTGTTTGAATGATCTTCGGCCGTGGGGTGCGAGCCTTGTCATCTTGGTCGCTGTTGTTGGGGACCGAGGTGCTGACCTGCTCATCCTCACAGACATGGACAACCACGCTGGGAGTGGTAGGGGTGGCAGTGTGGAGTTCATACTTCTCTCCTATCACATACAGAAGTGTAAAACGGTGCTACTACAACAACATTGACTATATATTGTTAAAGCCAGATTCCAAAAAGGTTGTTAAAAAATGGATGCCTCAATTGGCATGCTATTAGGTAGCGGTATAAGCTGCGGTTGACACTGTAATTTTGATGATGCAAGTACAGTCGTAGACAACTTCAACATGTTAGTTCACGTTCAACAATATACCTGGTCCTAGTTTGGAGATGGCACACAGCAGGTCATAGTTGATGACTGGTGTTGCGTCCTGAGATTGTTCCCAGCCCACTGGAGGGGAAGCAGGGGGTGAAATCAGGAACTGCTTCTCTGGCTTTGGGGGCTCAAGCCGAGGACTCCCTATGTGAACTGACTGTAGACAGAGAAGCTAAATATGAGTTTCAGGGCAGCTGAGTGGCTATGCTATTTAAGCACCTGCATTTGTCAACACTAGCCCAAACTAAGATGAGATTCTGGACCAAACAATGAGCTTCTTTCCAAGATTACACCTTATGATCTTGCTTGCATGTACAACAATGCTCAGTTAAATAAAGTTACTAATAATTTGCAAACAAATGATTTTTCTCCACACAAATTCCTGCCACGCTCTATTTTTCTCATTCCAAAAATGTACGGAAGAAATCTAAGCGCCTGTCTGGACTAAGGTGGCTTTGTAGATCAATTGTACAGGTGAGGACAAATTAATTTTAAAGCGACACCTGGGCGAAGTACAGCCTCATCTCTTTGCCGCTGAAGTCGGTCTTGTGGAGTTGAAGTCTCGCTTCAGCTGCAGCCAGTGCATCACTGAAACTGATGCGTACCCGCCGGAAAGACTTGAAGTATTGGAACTGCACCTCTGGGTCGAAGGATCTGAACAAGGCTTCGAAACCTGCCTGGAGGGACACAAGGGAGACAGAGGTACGGATTAAATTCAGAAAATCTGAACTATTATAATTTAGTTATTATTAAAAAAAAATAAGCCAGAAGCTGCCATGATCAACTGTATATATTTATGATTAAAGTCAAGAAAAGCAGCATAAAATAAGCTGACTCTATAGCAACCCTTCACCTAACATGGCCTGAGTATATGAGAGCGAGTGTGGGAGTCAGGCAGCTGTGGCCTCAATTTTACATGACAAATTACTGTCGCAGATGCTAATAAAAAAAAAAGAAAGACAGATGACCTTGGCTGTGACATCAAGGACACATACACACAATATTTGCCATCGTGGCAGCATTAGAGATAATCAGTTTAATTTAACCTCTGATCTTGCGCAAACTTTTAATCCATTATAACTTAACTCAATTCTCTGAAACTGGTTAGGTTAATGTGTAAAGGTGTTTCAGTTTCTATTAGACAAGAAAATAACTTTGAATGAAGCATTCAAAGGTTGTTGGCTTATACACAACCCATGGGAAAGTGAACCACTAAGGCAGATACTGAAGAGACAAATGCTTTAACAGGTGAAATTGTGGCAGTTTATATAACTGTTAGAGTGAAATGCATGATTAACATTCTACAAAGATGAGAGAAATGGAAAGAATGGGACATAAAAATTTTCCACTGGTGCTGACAAATTCAAAAGAATAATCTGTGCTCTGTCTAGAGGATCATGTTACATCAAACACGCTGTCGCAGTCATCAGAGTTTAAATACTCGGGATAAAAATAGCTTTTCACAAGTCCTCCCTGCCTCCTGCATTGAGCAGTTGGTGTGCTGAACTGTGCTACAGCACAAGGCACAAATCACTGCTCATGGACCCCTGCAGAGACGAATTTAAAAGGATGGAGGAGAGTTTAGGTAGCTTATTATCATACAAAAACAGGAAATGCATTGATTTCTTACTTCCTAATTTTGTGGTACTCAATTTTCTCCACATTTTCTGTTTGACAGCTACAGATGGACAGCTACAGATGGAGATAAATCTTCTGACACATAAACATATTAAATCTAACCGTAACCGTGTGAATATTGTATACAAAACATTTAAAGTCTTATATCAGTTCTGATGCATATTCTCAAATCTAGATAGGACCATGCTTGTTCTCGCTCTCTCTCACTCACACACACTGTAATTTTCCATACCGCAACCTTTTTATTCCAATCTCCATGCCTGATGAAAATCTCCATCTTTGAGAGAAATCTGCCTGATTTACAGAAAAGCTTCGGTCTAAAATTATCATCTCAAATGCCCAGCAGTGATATTGTAAATTTAATTACATTTCTATGACATCACATCTGGGTCATTTTCTCACAAGAATCCAATATCATTATTGGCTAATCTGCTCATATGGATACTGAAAATATTTATATTTATTATGTAATCAGCTGCAGCACATGAATATAGAACACATTTGCATGTACTTACATTTTATCTTGAATTGTTAGATTTAGCAGATAAAAATAAACATAAAGAACAAAAGTCACAGTGGAATCGTTGGAGCAGACCTGTCTTACCTGTACCTCTGGATGGTTGAACACTTCCTGGTTTGTCACAGAGGCTACGAGGCAAAAATGGTTACACTTAGTTGTCTTGATGTGCATGATGTGTGATCCAGGTAGGCGAAACCTCTTCCACTTGATGCTTGAAGTTAGGTCGCAACGGGATAATGAAACCCCCCTCAGCGGCGATGAAGACGTTGATGGTAATGATGATGATGAAGAGGAAGGGGGAAATCGGGGGGAACGGGGGAGCGTTGCTTTCCCCAGGGTGACACGCAAAATGAGGTAATGAAGGCCCTACAACAGGAAATAGGTCAATATTCCCAGGATGTGTGGTTCTTCTTTTGTCTTCACTCTAACAGAGTCCACAGTGTTGCAGCATTTTCCTATTCAACTCAAAACCTCCTGTCCCACATTCCAAGGTTATCTAGTCTGGATTTCAAAAACGCTGCTACTTCAACACTCTTCTTCCCTTGCAGTCTAGCCTGGCAGCAGCTTGCAGACTGGAGGAATCTTCCAGAGATTTGGGTGTGGAGAGCTTAAAATGTCATTCAGCCTCTTTTAAGCTCCCTTTCTATCCCCTCTCTCCTTCTTCTGCTCCACAGGCGCTTTAAATGAGCCTCCGCCATCCAGTGACGCATGATCCACAATCCCCTCCCTCTCCCCTTCCTGGTCTCATTCATTTACTGCAAACCAATCAGCTCGTGGAAGTGGAAGGGACGTCTCTGCTGCGTTGTCTGACAGATACAGCAATGCTGACTAATCACACAGAAATAGGGCCAATGTGCACGAAGAGAAATACAGAAATATGACATAAGCTCTGAGCAAACAGCCACATTAATCTGCTTTCTGATGCTTTTACACCCAGGGGCAAAATCCTTCGTATTGTGAAATGTGTGTGACAAATCCTTTGTCACATCCTACTTTTACACACACAGCAAAAGAGAAAGGTCAGTCACAGAAAATGTAAATGAGGCCCAGTCTGAGGACAGCTGTAGCCAAAAGGGAAGGATACAAGGTAGGTAAAAATAGAAAAAATGGAAGAGTGGTGGGAGGAAGAGTGGGAGAAAGGTAGTGCTCATGGAAAGTATGCAGTTTGATAACATGCTTTTATGAGTTATAAATAGCAGAGTTTGAAGTGGAGGGAAAGTATCCAGGGTGTTCTGCTACAAAAATCATAGCTACTGTAGACTATGGAACATTCACTAAATTGTGCACCTGTGTGTGTGCGCGTGTGTCTGTGTGTTGCATTTAACCATCAGTAAGTTCCGCATATTCAATATCTCCTGGAGCGAAAATGATTATGATATTATTCCAAACAAAGAAACTATTCACTGCTTGATTGCTAATAGTCATACAACAGGAAGGTTATTTCCAAGCCTGCATTAAAATTCAAAAAAACTGAAAACCAAACTGTTCTGTGCTTTTATGAAATTAAAAATGTAAAGTTTACGTACCAATTTATGTGCCAATGACCCAATTTGTTTAGCAAATATTAAAACACACTTCAAAAAAAGGTAAGTCTGATTTCTTCAAAAAGACATGCAGACGATACAGTGAATTATGTTCCTACACTAGGGTCATGTCACCATTTCCCGTTAACTGACCAATTTCCCAGTAAACACTTAAGCTGTTCTTTTATCACAGCTGGAAAAGAACAGGACTTTACAATAATTAATGACTTTGTTTACCTCAAACCACAAAATGAGTCATGACCGCAGACAACAGACATGACTAGCAGCACTTGAAAACTACCTCCTACCCCTCTAATGAATATTTATTCTTAAAAGGTTGTTTGTTAATTTTTTTATTATTACTGTTCCAAGATGAACACCCTTCAGGGGTGGATACATGGTCCCATTACTGCATTTTACCTTATAATTGAAAAAAATAAGCCTATGCCTGACCCAAACCAATTAAAAATGGGACAAACCACATGAGGCGGAGGCCGCACCATCCCATCAATAACATCTGGCTGGTGGTTTGGTTGGATCCTTCACTATGAGACCCCTATTTCTGCCCTCAGACTAGAGGTGTTAATGCACAGTGACATGACTAACAGCACTATGTTCTGTGTGCTTAGGATGGAAAAAGTCTGTGTAAAATAAACTGGGGTGAAGCGTCTAAGGCTCCTGATAGTGATGCCGACGCTCTCATTTTAAGTGTTGTTTGTTGACGTTAAACATTACCATGTGAGCATGTGTGTGTAGGTGCTAATCATCTCCAGAGCTCAACCTCTCCCCACTGTGAGTGTGTGCATTTTTTCCACTCTCATGTTTTTGTTTCATCTTCCCATTTTTTCCATTCCCTCACTGTACAGACTGGCAATACCAACAGCCAATTTCATAATGTTTTTTTCTCCTGGTTGTGTGGATCAATTAATAATTGATAATGTATGTATTAATCACAGCTTGTCAAATACTGGCTTTATGTTTAACATTTAAACTTACAGGAAAGTCTGTTAATTCCTTACTATACACAGGAACGTATTTGCATTATTGGATCCCAAAGTCAGGAAACAGTGGCAAACAACTAAACTGTTTTATTCCTAAATCCGAACCTGTTGTTAGCTTCTGATAATTATCTCTTTCATTATCTTTAATATTTTATTATTTATATAAGATTAAACAGAACAAGCAAGTGAGAAAGATAGATTAAAAACTCTAGCTATTCCAATTATGTCACATAATTTTCCAGACATAAATTTTTATTTTTAAACTCCCAAATCTGAATAGTTCAGTGATCCACTTGTCGTCAGACGGGCATCAAATTACAGGAGCCAGACTGCAGTGACAGGCTGCCATTTGTGGCTTAAACAAAATTCCACATCAGAATAACTACAGATGAAAAAGCAGTGACACACATCTTCCTTTTCCAACTGTATCTGAGATCTTGGCAACAATAATTTAGATTCACAATTTAATTCAGAGGAACAAGTCATCTTTTTTCCATGTGATACTCTGACTCAGAGCATGTTTAAAAAACAAAGCTACTCAGATTTTCCATTTGCCCTAAACTTGTTTGTCTGATGGCAGTTTCGGAGGAGCACTTCTTGTCCACCTATTCATCCATGTCTAACCCGCTTATCCTGTTGTGTAAGAGAAAACACACATGAAAACTATGGCCGCGTCTATAATCTTAATCAGTGATTTTTGCCTAATCTCGAGGACCGCTTCCTCCAGTCCTGCCCTGTTGGAAAGGTCGACTGAGATTTTCCAGACCTAAGAAAAAGTTTTGTGGTTTTTTTTTACTGACCTAAATGTGTTCTTCCATACAGTTTATTAGCCAGTTTTCTGATCCAGTTGGACTTTAAAAAAAAAAAACCTCTTTTGTTGGACAAGTGGAAACCAGATTCCATTCGCCCACAGAACAGATCATATCCTCAGAAATGTACTGTCAGGCAATAAAAACACAGCTACAAGTAACAAGGAAACCGTTACTTGTTATTGGCTGTACACTGAGTAAATTACATAACAGATATTCCATAGCTCATAATACTCTTTTTCCTAACAGCAGCACACTTAAAGTGAAAGGTGAAAAGGTGAAATTTCCACTTAAGGTGAAAATTAGCACAAACAGTATGCAGAGTTTGAGAGTTTCAACTAGATATAGTGCAAGCCTTCACTTAATAAAAGATTTTAGCTACAATATGACTGTTAGTAACATTGACTGAAACTCATAACTGTAAATTTGTTAAACATAATTAAACAAACTGTTCTAACAATATTTTTTAAATAATCTGAAGCTGCATAACAATAAAACTCAGCAGCATTATTGTAATATGTTAACAACCCCAGGCTAATCCAGTGGAAAAAGTTTTTTGTTCAGTCTGTAGGCAGAACAAGAGTCGTTAAAAGAATGAGTGCAACCCAAAGTTTAAAATTATTCAAGATTATTGTTGGCCATTTTTCTTTTTTAGGCCAGCCATTTTCCACCCAAGGCTAGCATTGAAGGAAGTATTCAACTTGAAGCACATTAACCCTTTACTAGAAAAAAAACATATTTGATTATTCTCAAGACCTGATGATACACTGACTCACACCCTCAGTGGAATATTATTCCACACAAACTTACTGTCCATGACATTGCTGCAGACACCCATAGGAAAACTAGTAGGATTATGGATAAAAACAAGGGGGGAAAGTCATCAAATACCCTTTGCCTGTGTCCTTTGTTGTTCATTTTCCACAACATTAGCACCTACAGCGTGCCAAAACCTACACAACTGCCCGGGTGTGTATGTGAATAGTAACTGCGCCCATGTTTTTGATGAATTGGTGGAGTTTGCAAGCATAACTCTGTTTAAACAGTATAGAGATGGCAGCCAGTCTCTGCGGGATCCCTCCCATTTCACAAGGCAGCTCATCTCTGCAGAGTATAAAATTACTTTTCTTAAAAAAACAATTCCTAAAGTACATTGGATTTTAAGACAGATGCATCTATACTCTGTGGTGTATGTACAGAGACAATTAGTTATGTTGTTCTATAACTTACTTTTTTGAGTTTTGAACAATTGCATCAAAAATATTAGAAAAGCATTCAGAGAGCACAGAACTCCACCAAACAGCTCATTTCCTCACATATTGTGACTTACATCCAAAACAACCTTGTGTGTGTTCATGTACAGGTTTTCCAGGGTCCTTTCTTCCTTTAATGAAGGTTGTTGAACTCAAAAATAACTATACAAGTTAACCAGTAGCAGCCCCTCGTCTTCACTCTTTAGAAGCTCCAAGGTCAAAGTCCCTCTGGAATCCAGAACATTAACTAACTTTAATTGTCTGTTTCCTTGGCCAATTATCAATTTTTTCCTGAAAGTGTCATTAAAATCCACTATCCAAAATAACTTTTCGAATTATGTTGCTAAGAAACAGACTGTGACAAAATATCCTCCTTTGGCGGAGGTAATAATTAGTAGGTATTTTCTGTTATGACAAAGTACTTTTCTAATACCAACAGATGTAAGAAAAAGTTTAGATCCTTGCAGTCCACCAAGTGAAAAATCAAATTTAATGAGGATGGAGACAAGTTTATGACCCCTCTAACAGGTGCTTTAGACTTTTCCAAAGCCTGTAAATTCTAATGAGAAAGTGATGGTGGAATTAAAACAGCTTGCCACTGCAGTAAACACTTTTGTAGTCATGGAACAGAGCTCACCCATCCAGGGTGTGAGGCCAACTATTCCAACAGAACTGATCTCATCACTTCCACTGAGTCACGGTGTCCTTTATTAAATTCAGAGATTTGTTAACACGCACTGATGCTAATTTTTGAAAGACTATTAGGTCAACAAATTTGAAATTACATAACCAAGTTTTTTAAACATGTTAGTTGGTACATGCCTACTTTAACTATTAACTTTTAGAAGGCACAACTCAGCATTGTAAATTCATATTTTACAGCACCATTATATGGGAACTAATAGAGTGCATATGACATAATAGGATAGATTATAGGGTCTCATAACAATATAAGGTTCGTGCTACTGTGAGAATGACACCACTGGGATTGTTGTCATTCTCGCAATTAATCCGTCAGCATGACATTAATGGTAATGAATCAGTGTTATTCTGTTTACAGCCCAGATATTTGAATTCCTTAAGTAGTACCTCCATCTAGTGGTCTGTGCCCCACAAATATACAGCTGCAATTCTAAAGGCGTCTGGACTGATTTGAACGCACCAAACTCCCTTTAAAATTCAGATGACCTAGCGTTATCCCGAGCACACCAACAAGGCCAGATTTGATAGATGACATTATGAGACATCTTGCCAGTTAAAAACCGTCATTCTGAAGGTCGGCGAACAACCAACGTGCAAAAAGATACGGTGCAGAGTTAAAATACACCACCAGGAAAAGCTTCTTACCTTTAGACTGCCTTCATTGAATAAATCTTCCGGTACTTTGTAGGCTATTAAAGCGTTGGGTAGATCAGTAAACTGAACATCGACTGTCGCTTCCTCTTCTCCAGAATTCTCGACTTGCTGCATCACGACTTTGGACAATCAGAAATATCTTGTAGAGACACATGAAAGAAAATTAGCAAAGCACATCCATCACCATGAATAATAAGGGCAGGCTAATGATCACAATCAATCTTACATGCAAATCTACAACACAACAATTATTCTGCTATGACTAGATGTTTGCGGTGATACGCACCAATAAAAAGGGAGGTGATTTTTCATGACAATACAGCGATGTGTTGTTGGTTTTCTAGTAACTGCCAGAAGTAAAGCAGCCCTTGATCATAGCGCAATAGCGTTAAGCTGGCTAGCAAGACAATGCTATGTAGTCCGAGATGAAACTGAGAGAACAAAGTGTAAATAAGATATTCCGCGAATTTTTCACTACAATTAGTTAAAGGCAAATGTCTTCGTTTGGTAGTTTGAGCTGTCATAAACAAAATTTGGACAATGTTAACTAATATTAATTAGAAAAAATAACGCTAAATTATCTAGCATGACGCAGCGGATAAAGGAAGTGTCGTCATAAACATGCACTTCCGGTTTACGGTATTTAGTTATTTAATCTTGCTGTTTTTTCCTCCGGTATTTTGGACAAAATAACTATATAACTACTGTTGTGATCGGAATTAAAATGATTTTATTTATCAATTTTTTAATTTGCAAAATTGGATTTTTAGAAAATTGACACATAAATATAAATTGGAAAAAAACTTGTGTAACAAATATTAACGTTTGAAAAAAGAATAAATTACATTTCTCTCTTATGTATCTTATTAATTTCATTCTAAAAGATCATTTTTAAAAAAACATTTCTTTTACATTTCTAGTGCTGTTTCTAGCTGTTTGAGTCATTACAGTTGAGAATGTATAATAAATGCAGCAGAAGATTACAAGGAAATTTATAATGTGTCTATCACAGTGTTAGAATATTATGCTCATGAGGTGTTGGTCCTTTGGTGGCAGGGCAATAAGCTTCTAGGCATGTGGAGATCAGCCACCATTTAATCCTTTGGGAGCCAGAGAAAGAGAGAGAGAGAGAGAGAGAGATTGTATTTTTTTGATTCTTAATTCTTTTTAAGGTGCAGTTCTGAATCAAGAGCCCGGCAGTCGCAAACAGAGAGCAGAGACAGCATATCCCCTGAACCCATCCATCTTTGGATATCTCAGGATTGAGATTGTTGTTTTTGTGTTTTATTTGGAATTTTCCTTGACTTTCAAGCTCAAAGTATTGTAATCCTTTTTGGAGCCACTTTGTTAGCAGTTTGGAAACTATAAAATATTTTTTTACTCTCGTGACAATTGAGACATTCAGTTTCTGCTTATAACATTTTGGCTTGGAACATTGGAAATATATATTGTTCTGGATTATCCTTGCTTGGTTTCTCTGGAACCTTGTCAAAATCAAAAGGAAATTAGTGCTTTTGGAATATATTTTGATACCATTTGGAACTTTCCTAGTACTTCAAAAATCAGCCCTATTAATTTTCTCAAATTTCCCAAATGGCTCAGCAAGACTGTCCAACTACAGACCTGTCAAATGGCGCCATTGTTCACAGTCCGGTTGCTATTTGCTCAGATCTGGACACCCAAAGAAGAAGGGAGAATGAGGACAGAAAAGAAGAAGAAGAAGAGGAAGTGGAACTAGCTGAAGAGGTAGGAGAGGATGTTTTAATGATAGCTGGAGATGAAGAAGAGGTTGAAGAAAACATAGGGCAAAATGAACCAGAGGAAGAGAGGATTATCCCAATGCTCCCTCAATCAAATGGAGTAATAAATGAAGAAAAAAGAGGAGTTAAAAGTTTGAAAAAAAACTATGGAGAAGAGGAAGAACCTGGAGATAAAGACAACCAAAACATAGACAAAGAGACAAATGAGGAAGAAGGAGAGAGTAAGGGAGAAGAGGAGTCAAATGATGGGCATACAATAATAGAAAATCCATGTGATTTACTGACAGTAATCGATGGAAAAAGAGAAGAGCATTTATTAGACAACAGTGACGACAGAAAAGAAGATGATGACAGAGATGAAGAGGATATGATTGAAAATTTAGAAACAGATGTAAGAGAGGAAAAGATCAGTGAAGGAAAAGGAAGTAGTGAAAATTTGAAAGAAAACTGTGCTGAAGAGGTAGAATGTGATGATAAAGACAACCAGAACATAGATGAAGAAACAAATGAAGAGATGGAGAGTAGTGGAGACGAAGTGTCAAATGATAGGCATACAAAGATAGAAAACCCATGTGATTTAAAGACAGTAATTGATGGGGAAGGACAAGTGCAGTTATTAGCCAACAGAGAGGACAACAAACCAGATACAGAATATGAAGCAAACAAACAAGATGTGACAGAAATTTTGGAAACACAGATAAGAGAGGAAAAGATTGGTAACACAGATGATGTCTTCAAAGAAGACATCAAAGAACAAGAGCTTGGGTCCTGTACAGATGATGCAGATTACATTCATGAACCAACTGTGGCACATGAGCTGGAAGAGGGGACACAGTTGTTTATTAACGAGACTTACAAAGAGGTTCTTCACACTGAAGGTGAAGTTACAGAAATATTTGAGCCTTCTCTAACAGTTGTGACCTCAGACACAAGTGAGATAAATAAACAACCAGGTGATGAATTTACTGTATGTCAGCCCTCAACAGATCCCAACAGTGCTATTCCCTTTGATGCAGGTGCCACAGTGGAGGTGGTGGAAAATCAAATCTGCCAAATAACCAATGAGAGTGAATTTACTGATGAGAATGAGAACACTAGAAAACAGCACGTTGAATTTTTCCATTACATCTCATTGGATTACACAGAAAACAATGTTAACGATGAAGCAGCTAAAGACATCATGACAGATGACATGCCTGTATCAGATGACGTTCTAGAGGTGGAGAGTAAGGAAAACCAGGAAGCAGAGCAACTGCAATTGAATGTTATCTGCTCTGAAGAATATTCTCAAACAGAGATAACAAGTAAGGAAACATTGTCAACACTGATTAATCAGATATTCCAGGAAGAACAATTGCAATCGGATGATTTTCAAATGGTGAGGGATAAACAGAATATGACAGAGGGGGATGATGCCATTGATAGTGTTGTTAGTGAACCCTTGTGTGAGGAAGAAAAGGGAGAGGATGATGATAAAGAGTTAGAAAAAGAGAAAAATGTTGAAGTTGTGGCCCACATAGAGCTTCCAAATCCAGTCCTGCAGCATGTAGAGGAGGGACAGTCGAACACACAGCAAGATGTAGATACAGACAAGTCCGGGGAGGCCTTTAAACTGGAGCAAGCAGGTACAGGTGAACCCAGTAGTCCTGGAATTGAGGACACATTAGGGCAGAAACAGTGCACAACAGTGGAGAAAAGTGATTTACAAGACCATCCTCTTCCAACCCAGAGTGATGCATTGATACGCTTAAAAGAAAACATGACAGCACAGCTCAAAGCAAAAGCCTTTACTGCAAAAGGAGAAAACATAGAAGAGTTGATAGCGGAGATGGCGATGGCGAATGAGCCTGTGACTGTTTTAGACGACGAGTTTGATGAGCTGGAAGAAGCTCCAGATACAGAAATGGGTGAGCAGAAGCCTGCTTCAGTTACAGCTGAATCTGATCACACCCTGGAACCAACAAAAGTTAAAGAACATAGTGATTTTCAAAAAAAGGAAACTGGACTTGAGGAGGGGAATGAAGAGCCACATAAACCTGGACAAGAAGAGATTCAAATGAATGAGAAGCCAAACGTTAATGACACAGACTTTGAATTTAGTTTAACTGACAGAGTGAAAGAAATGAAACAAGCAATGGAGTGTGGGGTGTTGAATGTTGACCCTCAGCCACCAAAGAAAGAAGACTGGAGGTCAGTAAGAGTTCCACCACACTGGAAAAAAGATGACAACTGGATAAAAAAAGAACCCAAGGATGTGAAAGAACCAGAGGTAAAACACTGGAGGAAAGGAATAAAGCCAGTGAGGAAAGACATCTGGGAACCTGAGCTGGGACATAAAGAAAGATCGCCAGAGAAAAAAAATCTGCCAAAAAAGGAAGACTGGATAAAGGAGCTGAAGTCAGTAATCAAAGATGAATCCTTGCCCAAAAAGAGAGATGAACAAGTGAAGAAAAAGCGTGTGGTACTTTTGGAAGATGGTCATTCTTATTTCCCTCAGCTGGAGCAGAGGAATGAAAACAAAGAGGAGGTGAAATTGAGCTCCTTTAAGACGACGGAGAGCGCCTCACCTCCTGCGCAGGACAGCACAGAAAACCAAGACCAGGCCTATGAAATTTCACTCTATGTAAAGGTAAAAAAATGATGAGCCAGGAAGAAGTGCATGTACATTCTATACAAGAAATTCTTAAAATAATGCTGTTAGGTATGATTGTAGGTATAGAAATACCACATGGGGGCTAATTGAGCTCCTAGCACAGGTGTCATCCCATCATCTGCATAAAGGGGACTGGGTGTGCACCTACCTATAGCAAAGCAGCGTTGTGGTAAAACTAAAAAAAAAAAAAAGTAATTGTCAGCAAAAGGAAAACTGGCTAACGCTACCTTATGGTTGAATGTCACATATGTAGGATGTAGTACACTTATTTTTTGTTATATATGCAGTATGTCCCTGCATCATCAGTTTATAGGACTCATGGACTTAGTTTTGTCATCATTATCTTTGTGGGGCTTTAAGTTATAATTTTTCTAAATTTTCTAAATGTGCCATGTTTATATCCAGGACATCACATTTTTTTCTTTCTTATTTTACGTTGGTGTGATGTGGTTTGGTCTTTGGTATCCTTCCTGTCCTTGTTGGCACTTAATCTTGTATGTGTTCGTGTGTGCGATAGCATCTGAGAAGGAAACTTCAGGTTGGCCTTATTATCTTATCCAATTAAGACAGTGATATCCTAATCCATCAGGCCTGTCAGTCAGAATCGCACAGTGCAGGCAATCCAAATGCGGTGACTTAAATAACAAAAGAACCCATTAATTTCACTACATGTGTCGATAAACTTTAAAATCGAATCAATTATTTTGTTACCTATGTGCGCCTTAAAATATCACTTATTTTGTGTCCAGCTACACATTCCAGAGTGAGGCCAGAGTAAAAAAGGGCAAGCCTTCTGACGCCAATTAGATTGGTTTAATGCGGAACAAAAATGCGTTAATATCCAAGAGCCCCTTCCACATGCCAACAAGAAGTCTGTTCTCTGTGGGAGCTAACGTTCAAACAATGGCTTCCATTGTGAGGGGCTATGGCAACACTGAATGGAGTAGAGTAAATATTATATAAAGTTTCCACCATCCTGGTTTTGCAACATCCAGATCCAACCTTTTTTTACCTGGACTTTTTAAAAGTAACTCACTAAAAAAGTGACCACAACCCACAAGATGTCCAGTTCCTCTCAATAAATCAACAATTACTTTTTAGGTCTGTCAATGATAACAGTGTTATGCTACTGATTCCAGTATAGCATGTGGGGTTAAGCTCTACATTCTCACCCTGTAAGCTGATTAACCTCCTGTTTGGGGCTGAAAGTGGGCACAATGTTGCTGCACAGACTCTGCTCAAAACAACACATTCCTTGTAAATGTTTAATATCATGGAAATGACCATTCCTCAGTCACATTTCACGGAGCAGACGAGTGTGAAAATAAAAGAGGGAATAACAAGAATGACATTTCCTGGGTGGTGTGTAAAAGCCAGTTTCCAGTCCCACACAGAGCACAGATTCAATGCTGCCCACGTCTTTTTAAAATACCAGAACTTAGTTTTCAGTGCATCTTAACTTGTTGATTGAAGTTATACAAGTCAAAATAGCAAAGAAGGTTTAGTCAGTTCAATATTGGTGATAAGACACAGCTTGTGGCTGTGCTGAAACTTTTCTCTGAACGCAGGAATGTGTCTGGAGGAGACATTCACATACCAGAGTGAGCAGAAGGAAAAAAAGAAAAGACAAAAAGGCGGTCTAAAGAGCAGGCAGATGGACAAACGCTTGTCAGTCATATATATTTACAGGAGACTAACAAAGATTATGGATTAAATAAATGCAACAGAAATTTATTGTTTTGCTCTAACAGCACGAGGAAATTTTCTGAGGATTTTGGGCTCCCACAAAACATTTTAAACTTAATTAATCATCATGTCTCTTTATGACATTGCAGTCCAAAAACTGGGCTTCCCTACAATTGAGCTGTTTGTAAAGGTAGACTTTGTGAACATCCTTAGATGTCAACGCCAGGAAAGGTAACACCGAATTGTCTTTTTTATGTTTATTTACATTATGTGTGTGTTTGTGTTTAGGCGGGCAGCGATGGGGAAAGCATCGGCAATTGTCCTTTCTCTCAAAGACTCTTTATGATCCTCTGGCTCAAAGGCGTCATCTTTAACGTCACCACTGTTGACCTAAAGCGGTGAGACTGCAGCCTGTATAATATGCATGCATCTAAAAGATTTATTCTTTCTGTGTTCACAACACACTGTCAGCTCTAGTCATGGATGTCTGCTTTATTTCCAGTGGCAATAATGGCTAATTACCAAAGGTTGATAAGTGATTGTGTAATAAACAATATACTTTCATTTCCATCCCTATTGCAGTCATTTTATTTTGTGTTGTCAGGAAGCCAGCTGACCTGCAGGACCTTGCTCCAGGAACCCACCCTCCCTTTGTTACCTTTAATGGTGAGGTAAAGGTCGACGTGAACAAGATCGAAGAATTCCTGGAGGAGAATCTAACCCCACCACGGTACAAACCATCTATGAACAGAACAGAGGTGACAAATGTTTTCAGCTGATCTCCCCTATGTGTCTTTCACACTAGTTACCCCAGACTGGCCCCCAAACATCCTGAAGCCAACACAGCCGGCATAGATGTGTTCGCCAAATTCTCCGCTTACATCAAAAACCAGCGGAAAGACACCAATGACGGTAAGTCCAAGGAGTTACAGATATAACATTATCAAGACCATTCATTTGGTTCACATTCAAGAATACAAGCAAGTGATGAGTATACACTTTTTTCCCAAGTGGTATAGGTACAAGTGTTATATCCTTCTTCCTGTCACACGTTTTCCTCTGATGTATTTATGGGGTGTACATACTATCTGATTTCTAAAAAAATGATTTGGTATGATTCTGATATCTTGCATGTTTAATACTTGCCCTGTGTGCCATTACAGAGTATTTAACTTTTGTGTACCCGTTTTTCGCTCCAAATGCAGTTTTAGAGAAAGCCTTGCTTAAGTCTCTCCGGAGCCTTGATGACTTCCTGAGAACTCCCCTGCCCCCGGAGATCGATGCTTATGCTTCAGGAGACCTGCCAGAGTCCTCCAGGAACTTCCTAGATGGTCCTGAGCTCACTCTGGCTGACTGCAACCTGCTACCTAAATTACACATTCTTAAGGTAAATTCAGCCTTTGTGTTTTTACAATGTCTTTACCCGGATTATAATTACTTTTAAAGGGCTGAGTTTTTATTTCTGTTTGCAGGTGGTTGCTAAGAAATACCGCGGCTTCGAGATTCCAGCAGAGATGACAGGGGTGTGGCGGTATTTAAACCGTGCCTACCAGCGGGAGGAGTTCACTAACACCTGTCCCGCTGAGAAGGAAATCCTATTTGCCTATCTGGACGTTGCAAAACGAATCAGATAAGAGGGGAAAACAGATCAGGGTAAAACAGTAAGTTAAAACAGAGATGGAGGAAGGTAATCAAAAAAGAAATTACTGTTTTTAATTATAGTGTGCATGTGTGCTCTCACAGGTTGGGTTGCACAAATTTAAAAAAAAATTATCAAATGAGAATCATAAAACTAATTACTTAGTAGGGCTAATTACTGGCAGGGCCACAATTACTGCAGAAATATAAGGATTTTGATAATTAATGAGGACCATAAGTACATGTGTTATACTGTAGATTGGCTGTAGTTTTTGGCACTAAGTTATCCTCATTTATGAGAATGAATTATTGTGCTCAGTAATTATTTATGTGAAGCAGTGAAACACGCAAATACCACCAACTGTAACCACAGTAATCATTTGGTAGATATGATAAAATAAATGAATTAAAGTAAAGCCGAGAGCTGGGAGCTTGTTAGCTTAGCTTATCATAAAGACTGTAAATAAAGGAAAACTCCAAGCTTGCTGATTATTAGCAGTTATGGTACTAGTAGAAAATTATTCCATCAACATAAACAGGCTGGTTGTTTTCACCTTTTCTCACACTTTATGCTGCTAAGCTAAGAAAAGTTCATTATCATCTCTAGGTTTATATTTTCATGATTTTTTTTTTTAATAAATGTAACCACAAGAAAAAAAACTGAATTTGACTTAGTATTGTCTCTTAGTATTGTCTCAATGATCATTAGTGATTAATATATGATTATGGCCTTTTTCTATTTTTATATTTCATTAATGTTCATTCTACACATTTTGTACTGATAAATAATTTCAAATGTTTCTACTGGTCAGGTTGGTTTAACAGATGTGATGAAGCTCACACACATTATATGTGACTTACCGTAAAGCTGCTACCTTTCAGTGTATCAAAGGTCATAAAATTACAAAATCTCAAACAATAATCCCAAATATCTTTTAAATAAAGAGTGCCTCACTGCCCAGGTAATTTAATATTGCTGTATTGCAGATATATTTGTTGGTTTTTGGTTGGTTTTTGATTTTATTTAGCTAGACTGGATAGTTTAGCTCTCAAAACTGCTTTTAGGCCATATTAGGCATGCAGAGCAAATGAATGCAGCTCTGTGCAGCTTTTGAACTGTTTTGGGCTCAAACACTGTGGTAGAATTGTTCCAGCTGTTCAGTGTACAGTGTATTACAGATGATGCCTGGCCCAAACCACTCCCGACACCAGCCTGTTGTATTCTGGCCTTACGATCTCTGTCTGCAGAAACTTTTATTAAACTGATTTTATCACTAGGTGGGCTTTCTCTCTGTCATTGTCATTCAATATAAAATTGGGAGTTATTTTTATTTATGGATACGGCATAAAGTTAAATTCAGAGTGTGGTATTTTAGCTTACCAAGAGGAGATGCGCTGTTACAGTTACACTGAATACTTCTGCTGAATCCTCTCTGTCATTGCTTTGAATCAGCATTTTTTTTGGAAAATAGTCTTCACATTGGAGGAGGTAGCAGAAGGCAGCCTCAGCCTGACCTGCAACACATTAAAAGGCTCTGAGTACAATATTACTCTTAGATTTACTTCACACAAACCCAAAAGGCACATAATTTACACAATTCTAGGTAGTTACCTGAGGAGCTATTCCATTTTTGAATGAATGAAATTGTGCCTAAAGAATTATATACTGTACAATGATAATACCGACACACGCTTTACAGTGGAGCATGTGCAGACACACACTGCCATCACCTGGGCAACAGTGATGGTGACCCTTGAATAAGCTCTCTGAATGAAATTGCCTACAGTTTACACACTCTGACAGCAAACACACACCCACACCCACACCCACACACACACACACAGAAAGAGAGAGGGAGGGAGAGAGAGAGAGAGGAGGAGAGCTAGAGGATTCAAAGGTCATGCTAACGTCCAGACAAAGAATGCCAGATGTAAAATAGACCTGACTAGTGTTAAGTTCTAAAATGAAGTATAACACCACCTTATTAGATAAACTATCTATCTGAAGTAGGGTCTGTTTCTTTGAGGATTTTGCACCAACAAAAAGATGGGATCCTTTCTAGGTTTTTATATTTTACTTGTTCATGAATTTTCTCTAACCTGGGTGTTCAAATAAGACTTTTTTTCAAATTGATTCATGGCATAAAATAAACTGCTATATTCAACGAAGTACTGAAATACATGATTATTAAAGATGACAATTATTACTTACTTCACTTTCTTTTTTTGACCTTCAGAGGCATGCGTCTCTAAGCACGTGTGAGGATCGATCTGTCTACACAATGAACTAAATAGGAACTAAATAGAAAACTGCATAAATAAAAAATATCCATCTTTATTATCACTGTTTTTTTCCATGCTAAAAATCAACTTTATTTTAAAGTGGGCACACACAATCCAAAACTCTGTGTGTCTGTCTGATATAGAGAATAAGAGATTAGGAAGTGTGATTGTCCATGTGTCGTGGGCACATGTTGTCATCTCTGGTTGGTCAGTCTTGTTATTTAACGAGTGAATAAAAAGGTCTCAGTCGAGGCTGGCGCCAGCATTGGGGGTCCGGCACGAGCCTTTCTGATGTCACAGCAACAGTCTCTTAGCAGTTTCGCACAGGAGGGAATAGTAGAATAGATGATAAAGAGACAAATGATAAAACTAGTTTAAGGCAGTATGAGGGTCCCGACGATGCTGATATTCAGGGTTTAACGGCTGTAACATTAAACATTTGAAACTTACGATTAACTGCAGACATAAAAGACAGTTAGCTTAGCTCAACAGTAACAGGACACAGCTGGCAATAAAGTGCTTAGTTTGTCATCACATAGGTTTTGCTTATGGTGTAAAAAGATCTTCAAACAGATGATTCTGGATTGGACAAGTGGTTGATAAGGAACAAGGTGGAGGTGTTTTTTCTGAGAGATGATCAGTTTTGCGAGCAGTACTTCCAGAAGCACACTATGGGGGACACGAGCAAAAAAAATAGTCACAAAACAGGTAAATATGGAAATGTGT
This sequence comes from Pao palembangensis, assembly GCA_015343265.1. NCBI lineage: Eukaryota > Metazoa > Chordata > Actinopteri > Tetraodontiformes > Tetraodontidae > Pao > Pao palembangensis. The sequence continues at coordinate 3,180,176 of CM027085.1, read as the reverse complement.
GTGTATAAAATATAATTCAGTCCCAGGCCAAATTTTTAATTTTTAATTTTTTTTTTTTTTAGCTCTTCCCATTATATTGTATTATATGTATTTTAAAAAATAGCACATAATTCAAATGCTGTGTCCTAACTTATGAACACCTTGGGCTTTTTCAATCCTTTAATTTACATTTCTTGTATAATCCAAGAAATTTTTGGTCTTCATTTTCACCTCTTTTGGTCTTCTTGGTTTGGGATTTCTTAAGATTTTGGCCGGTTACAACGGGGTTGGCAACATCTGCGGTACCCCTGGATGCAGTGCTGTCCGCTGCTGGGGCCACAGTGGTGGGCTTCACCCCACCGTTAGCAGCAGGGCTCTTTGGACAAAATAAAGCAAAAAGAAACAGCAATTACTTAAAAAAAAGCATGCAACTTATACTTTACTTTAAGTATGTTTAACAGGGTACAATGTGTTTCTAACTCACCAATTTATTTTTTCTCCCTGAATTTCTGCCATTTGCTGCAATAAAACAACAGTTTTAGTGGAAACCCAGTAAACTGGCACAGGTCTGGATTTCTGCGAGGTATATGATGCAGTTACCTCTTGACATGATGGTGATGCGTGAGCTCAGAGTGCTGTTGACTGCCCTCTGCAGCTCCTCCAAGGCTGTGATCATCTCCAGCATCTGAGCTTGTTTCCCCAGACTGGCTGAATCAGGGTGGGTCCTCGGTCTGCCCATCCTGGTGCCAGCAACATTAGTTCCTGCGGCCCACCTGTGCATGGTTTCTGTTGTCCCATCCGCAGCTGGTTTGCTGTTCAGAATCCAGTTTTTCAGGTACTGGCTTGGATTTAGTGCTGCAGACATTTCAGGGGATGCTGATGAATGACTAAGATGGAGATGAGGTCTCAAAAATCCTGCAATAAAAAAGAAAAAAGGAACTTTGTGATCATCTAGACCTGGTTGCTGGATCATGCAAAGTGGCTTGTGGTCCTGACATAAGCAAGTCCCTTTTGAGTGACACAGATTTTAAGTTTCGGCGTGGGAAAGATGTTCGAGGTCATGTTCGAATTGCTGACGTTTCTGCGTGTACACAGCCTCCCTGCCAATACGCATGTACACACATTTTGATGGGATTCCAATGAATTACTGGTTGCTATGGAATCACTGTGGCACATTCAGCTGTGACATGAGAGTTTTATATTTATCTGTGTGCATACTGACGTCTGACAATTTATGATCATGTGGCACATACAAACTTCTGGAACAAAGGAAATTATTAAGATGTCACTTAATTTAATCATTGTGAATTTTGTAAATTAATCTGACTGCTTTAAAGTTGAACTGAGATTATAATAACAATATAATAACAAGATACAGGATCATTATTGTTAAATAAATGTTAAATATTGAATGGAGTAATATACTAATAGAGAACTTTTAAATAATGTACATGTATTCCATGGAGATGATTAATTACTCTAAATGAGATGCTTTGTTCATTAAATACAACATACAACATTATGTTAAAAAAGACTTAGTCCACATTTAAATAATCTCGTCACAGCTTTTTGCTCACCTCTCTCAGTCGGTGCTGCCTTCGCTCCTGTCCTGAGAATCAGGAGCATCACTGCCACCTTCACAGGCAAGTTGTTAAACATTGTGATTAGATGGATATTTATGATAACGGTGTGACAATCTTCTGAAGATTGGTTGGAATTTTCTTCTTCTTGCAGAGAGTTTTTAAGCTCTTCCTTCTGAGTTCCTAATATTGGAGATGTCGCAGACGTGACGAGCAGATATTTATGAAGTTGGAGATTTAAAATCAAACTCAATCTCGTTCTCTGATGGTGTCTTCAGATTGCCATTAAAAGTTTCGTTATTTCCAAAATAATGAAAAATCAGATGCGAGAGGTCAAGATGGTTCTCAGCATTTATCCCCTTTCTCAACCAGATGTTGGTATTCGTCTACTTTACCTCTGCTCCAAACATTTACAGTTAAATAAATTTCTTTAAAATCTATTTAATGGAATTCTCTCTTTTCCAAGGATGCGCCTCTTGAAGAAGGCTTGTCGTTTTCAGGCTGGCTTCTGACTCACTTGACCAATATTGGTCTTTTAAGCATCAGTTAGCCCTGGCTTACTTACTGATGACCCTCTGTCCGCCAATCACACTCTTTAGTCCCGCCTCCTCCTCCTGGATAGATCGCTGACATTTGGGGAGTTTGGCGGCAGGCTTTGTGTATTTGGAGTCAAAGCTATCTTTTTTTGTGAATGATGTGTATGTGTTTAGGATTGCATTCAACGTGTGGGTGTGTGATGTGTTTGTGGCGCTGGCTGTATAAGCAGTGATAAGCTAGTTCTTAATATATTTGCTCAGGGACCACAGAAAGAGAAAAGCCCTGTGACGCAGGAGGGCCTGGAGCCACACTGACTGCACACACACACTTGCACATAGACACAAAGATAACAAATACAAGATCCAAACACAGAAAACGACATGGCAAACTCCTTCACATGCACGCACGCGGGCACCTTACACACTCACACACATATGCACAGTCTCTGGATCAGTTTGAACTTAGAGGAATGAATGCAGGACACACAGACTGCAAAAAGAAATGTTGGATGCACATCAAAGGGCACAGAGAAGCTGAGAAGTCATGTCAGGATGACAAAAGACTGGCTTTTTTTAACCTTCTCCTTTTCTTCTGTCCTTCATACAGGAAGTTGGCAAAGTAATGACTCCCCCAGCACATGAAACAGAGAGAAGTAAAGCTGGAATTAATGCTGGAGTCAGTGCGAAGGAGACATACTGGACACTGCAAAGAGTGAGGGTAATATGTGTGTGTGTGTCTGTGTGTCTGTGTGTGTGTGTGCGTGCATGTGTGTCAGTTGCTGGGTGAAGAGAATTTAGCTTAAGAACATCCACTCATTCATTATTACTCCTTCGTTCTGTACAGCTTTGACACTAATACGCTGTATGTGATTTTGTGTGTACTTGTTTGTTTGAGTCTGGTTGTCCACGTGGGAACCAAAACCTGAAGAAAATATAATTTCTTACCACCTAATTAGAGTCTATACATTAGGTATGTTTACATTTAGGCTATTTGGCACTGAGAAGTTGAGTCAATATGAAGTCCTTACAAGAATAGCTTCAAAAAGTAAATGAGTTTCAGAAAAATGTGTATTTTCCCCTCCTAGCTGATCTATTTTATTTGATCTAGAATCACCCAATCTGCCTTTTCTCCCTTTCCTCTCCTTTGTTTCCTTTCCTTTCTTTTATTTTCCTTTCCCTTCCTCAATCATCCATAGTTTTTCTTCTTAAAATCAAATTATAGTAAAACAACAAAACGACTATTTTAATAGTATTATCTAATTTTTCATTCTATCAACAGCTATAGCAGCAGGAGGAATTCAATCCAATATGCTTTATCATACATTTCATCATACTGTTGGTAAAATCCACGACCCAGTTTTAAGAATGTCTCAAAATAAAGCGTGGTGGCTGGAAATGTACAAGTATACAGCACAGTAGGTTTTCTTTTCTGATAATGCAGACATACCCACTGTTTTCAGGTGGCAGACAACTGTTTTATGCAAAAAACTAGTTGTAATATTACACTGTTAATGATTTTGATAATTTAATAACACAGTGCAGAATGTTGATATGAAACACCAATATTCTACAGAAATATTGACTTTTTTTTTCTGTCGTGATACACCAGCTCCAGTCTCTAGTCACAATTCTCCAGTTTCACCGCTAGAGAGCAGTCTTTCTCCACATTTGGCCACAGAGCAGAGAAGACGAGGCGCTTAATGCGCATCAAGATGATTACCAATATGCGCTGTAGTTTGTTTGTTTGTTGTTTTGTTTGTTTTTTGTACAAATAAAATAATTTATTTAAATAATGGAACCCATTATTAAAATATAGTCTTGGAAAATATAGCTCCTTAACGCTAAATATATTGTTTTTTAATAAAATGGATTATGTTTATTTTTTAAATTATCATTTATAGATACTTTTGCTTTCAAACATATATATATATATTTCAAACTATAATATGAATAAAAACTATAATACGAAAAATAATATAATTAATCCTAAACCATAAGGTCTGTCTTTTAAACGCTACTGGAAAGAAATTGTTAAACATAATGTAGTGGTGGGAAATACGGGATACTGCAGCCTCCTGGAAACCTAAAAAAAATTGAAATTACAATGTGAGGTTTTTTTAAGGTTATTTGTATCAAGGCAGGTGTTGTGAGAAATGATGTTGGAAATCATAAAATGATTTGTTTTCAATTAAGTACTGCTAATTTGTCCTGTATTTTTTTCATGTTAAGTAGCCAGAAAAATACCAGTTAAAAGTATTTAAAATATGCCGTTTTCCCCATTAATATATTGTTTAATTGTTTCATGACTAAAAATATACATACATTCGTGTCTATTTATAGAATCAGTATTTTGCCTGAAATGTTTTCTTTAACAAAGCAGATACATTTAGTGCTTCTTATAAATCTGTTAAAATATTAAATCAATGTCACAATAGCTCAATTGTGAAGAAAAATCTAAAGATTAAAATATCATAATTTTATATGAAATAATAATAATAATAATAATAATAATAATACTGCAGTAATTTCAGTTAAATAACTTACAGTCAAAATCTCCTTCAAGTGAACTGTTAAAACAACAGAGATGTATACAATATACTAATAAAAGCAACTAATTTCAGTGACATTAAATAATGGAACACAGGTGAATGGGATAATTACAAGGTGAGAAAAAGAGGAGGAGATAGAAATGAAATCAAAATATGGTTGTCTGTGTGATGCAGAGGAAGAGGAGAGACCCATGGGAAGAAGATGAGAGAGAGAGAAGAAGGTCAGAGACATGGGTGAAGAGCTGATGGAGAAATGGTCAGAGAGATGGAGAGTGTGTGGATCTAGAGAGGGTGTGTGTGTGTAAGTGTGTGTTTATGAGTGAGCGGGAGAGAAAGAGAGTGATTTGTTTTCAGTGAAAGGTGAGGCCACTTAGCTGAGGCGTAGAGCTACAGCGGAATCTATTACCGTGTGTCAAAGGAAACACGAGAAGGGCACGACCTGTGTGTGTGTGTGTGTGTGTGTGTGTGTGTGTATGATGGAGACATTCTGTGATTAATCCACTAGACTGCCTGCTGTAGATGTGTGTGTTTGTAGCTTAGCATGAATGATGTTATGACTGTATTGCATTTTGTGTCATAAAAGCATTTTTATTGATGGAAATTAAAGAGTAGCTTGTAAAGCTTGCGTGTGTGTGTATGTGTGTGTGTGTGTGTTTCTTTCATGATGTCATTCTTTACATTAATTTTTGTGTGCTTAATAGCCCATACAGCACCATCTTACAGAACAATATTCACCAAAAACTAAAATAATTATAATCAGACAGATTTTATTGAGTTTCATTATTTATAAGAAGTTTTGTCTTCACAGCTGAATATAGCTGAGATGATCAGATGAGGTCAGCAGTGCAAACGACTTACACCTCCTAAAAAGAGAGGAATTTTTTGCAGGAATGGAACTCAATCACCAGGTTCTAGTCCCTGTTCCATGATCAAAAAGGAGACTAATTAACAGGAATATTCTTTTAAATTATATTTTATAAAATAAGTGGCTATATTCCATGACGTCAGAGAGAGAGAGAGAGAGAACCCTCATGGATCTTGTGGCTCACCAGAGGCCAGTGTAGTTCACTTGGGGGCTGAAACCGTCTAACCACATTCTATGTGTGTGTGTGTGTGTGTGTGTGTGTGTGTGTGTGTGTGTGTCTGTGTGCGCGTACGTGCATGTGTGTATGCCTCCATGTTTGCCAAAGCCACAGGCTGCTGCCCACCTTTTCTCAGTATTAAGCAATATTGTTGCCACAGACCTGATGCGAGATGAGACAGTCACTACAGCAGGAAAACTGGAAAATGCTAGTTCTATCCCTGACCCTGAACATCTGCCTTAACTGGTTGGCATTAGGGAGAAAGTGGGAAGGTTTGCTCACCTCACCTTTGACTGACCCTTCACCTGTGACCAATTGGCCTTTGAAGACACTACCTGGGGCAAACTGCTCCAGACAACACTGCTCCTGGCGTTGTTATGGCACCCAAACACCACACCCACAAAAAGGTGGTGATTCAGGGAGGATCTGTGATACTCCTGTGGGCCGTGCTAATATCTGAGTGTATATGGGTGAGCTGTGTCAGCATATAGGCAGTCACCACTCTATTGGGTTTGGAACAAAACATAAAAAAAGAGAGTGGGGGCATGGGGGAAGGAGGGGGCGATGGGTAGATGGATGTGAAAACGAGTGAGCGGACTGACAGTCCTGGGAGCGATTGATCCTCTTCTTGACTCCCTCCATCCCATCCTGCTCTCCATCGGCAGAAGACAGATAGTGTTGAGGTGGCCTGTATTGGATTTATGAGTTAATGGCCTTGCCAGGATGAGACAGATGGAGAAATAAGAAAGAGGAGAAAGAGAGAGGGAGGGTAGAAGCGAGTGAGAGATTAGGAGGGAGGGCAGGCAGAAGGGTGAAAGAAATGTCAGAGACAAGAAGAAAAAGGTTTTTGGAGTCTGCGCATGAAAATACTGTAACAAAGTAATTAACTTCCCTAGCAGCGTCTTACCGTAGACACACACACCATATAGACTTCAAAAACACAGATTTAAACACAGCATAAAGCAGCAAAGAAGTTTCAATGAACAAAATGCAGAGAGGAGCACTGAGCCCATAACGGCATTTGGCCCAAGGTCGTGACTTTTACGCTGCAGGGAGTGATGAGTGTTGTAATCTGTATCACTTACTGGGTGCACATATGTGCTTCTGGCTCTTCGTGTGTTTGTGTGTGTGTGTGTGTGTGTGTGTGTGTGTGTGTGTGTGTGTGTGTGTGTGTGTGTGTGTGTGTGCGTGTGTGTGTGTTAGGGGAAGGGGGTTGGAAGGGCAAGAGACTGTAATGATAATAAATATGATTATTAATAACATTAAAGTGAAGTATGTTTAGCCCAGACAGATAAGCTGTGTCCTCCTCAGAACAGCCCACAGACATCTGTCAGAGTCCTGCCATTAAAACCGGTACGTCTTCCCAGTGCCTCACTCACTCATTTCAACATTAATTTGCAATGTAGGCTATCTGTGGAGAACACAGATAATAAGTATATGGTTTTACGATATAACCTGTATCTGAAGCTGTGTAAAAATGGTAGATTTGAAGGTGTGGCTCTCATTTTGGTCCAGAAGAGGCCAACCTGCAACACAGCAATTGCTGGAGTTTTCTATATTTACGCTGCACCTTTAAAAAGTTATTGCTTACACGGGTATTTATATTATTCATTTTACCAGGAAAAACTTAGTCACCTTGAGAAGAAGCTCCTTTTTTCAAGGAAAAAAATGTCAGAATTGATTGCTTGCTTTAGGAAGTAAATCAAACTCTAAAGGTTAAAAGATGACAGCGCGGGCCTTCACAGTCTGCCTATCCACCCCAAGTGACCCCTTACACTCATCTACATCTTCAATTCTGCTGCACCCATCCTTCCATCCCCCGCTCATGTCTTTTTTGTCATCTGCAGAGGAAAATTAAAAATGTAGATCTAATCGCAGTGGGGTTGTAATGTGATCAGGATGACAGGGGGATCAATAGAGACTGTCACACACACACACACACACACACACACACACACACACACATACGCATCACAACTACTGATGCATGTCATGGAAGAAAAGTATGGAAGGATGAGATGAAAGAGGGGTGGGGAAGTGGATGCACCACTGTTGCTTTAACAGGGTTTTTGTTTGTCTTTCTACACATGTATGGAGTATAAAGATGATTCTTGCTGCTTCTGCAAGTGGAGGGAACAATTCTGGGCTTCAAATATGGCAGAAGCAGCAACTAGGGCAATAATATTTTTGCAAACATGTTACAATGTTCAAGTTTTATGGTGGAGATAATTTAGTGTTCGTGAAACTGCAGAGACTTTAAGCTTTGAACTCCAACCTAATACATTTAACACAAACAGTGTTACTGATCTGAATCTAATCACTCTTTAACCATTAACCACCATTGCAGACACACACCTGCATGGAAAGCACACACACACACACACACACACACACACACACACACACAGCTACTCACACTCAGTGATTGTACCTGTACATCTGATTGTGCAAATGAAAGATAAATGAAATATTGACCCTGAAGATTCATGCATAGTCAACACTTTGTGAGAGTGAAGTATGAATTAGATATGCTAATGCAGCTGTGCAGGATGTCAATAAAGCTATGATGAGGATGGGCTGATGATGATGATAAAAGTAAAAAGGACTAAATAACAAATTCACAGATTTACATCAGCCTCAAAAAACACAGTCTTAACCATAACAAGATGCTGTAATTACATGTTATTTTTAATTTTAAGTTGTGTATTTGTGTGTGTGTGTGTGTGTGTGTGTGTGTGTGTGTGTGTGTGTGTGTGAGTGAAGCGGCTTAAATTTTTGTGGGCTGTATAAATTGTCCAGTGACTGACCACTGTGGTCAGACACGGTGGTCAGCTTAAGTGCCCCCCTCCCCCAACACCCACATACACCCACACATCTTCATTAACAAAGAAACATTTCTATTGATCCAGTCTGCAAGCTCGTGTTACGGCAAAGAAATATGTATTGGGAACTATAACTGTGTTACCTACACACCAGCCCACCCTCTCTCTCTCTCTCTCTCACACACACACACACACACACACACACACACACACACACACACACACACACACACACACACACACACACACACACACACACACACACACACACAAATACACAACTTAAAATTAAAAATAACATGTAATTACAGCATCTTGTTATGGTTAAGACTGTGTTTTTTGAGGCTGATGTAAATCTGTGAATTTGTTATTTAGTCCTTTTTACTTTTATCATCATCATCAGCCCATCCTCATCATAGCTTTATTGACATCCTGCACAGCTGCATTAGCATATCTAATTCATACTTCACTCTCACAAAGTGTTGACTATGCATGAATCTTCAGGGTCAATATTTCATTTATCTTTCATTTGCACAATCAGATGTACAGGTACAATCACTGAGTGTGAGTAGCTGTGTGTGTGTGTGTGTGTGTGTGTGTGTGTGTGTNCACACACACACACACACACACACACACACACACACACACACACACACACACACACACACACACAAACTGAACTCCACATGCATTCACTTACACTGGCAACATGTAAACACTCTCAGGTTTTCTTTCTCCTCACACACGCAGGAATTACATGAAACACACATGCAGAGTGACTGGTCAGTGCTAAGCAAGTTATGTTAGTGAATTAGTATTGACCAGCTGCTTACAGCATAATCTGTGGCTACGGCTTACTGCTGGTGTCAGAACCCCTGCGAGGTGTGTGTGTGTGTGTGTATGAGTGAGTAAGAGGGATCCTTTAGCATCATAACTGTCACTAAGGAGGTTCTCCACAGACCTAATGCAGCCATCACTCATATGCTGTACATTATAATAACTTATATTTTGATTAAGAACTTTTGTGTTTAGCCTTTAGTATCTGAGATGGGATCTGTGTATTACTATAATTTCAGAGTACTAAAATAACAAAATAAACAAACTAAACACTTATTTTTTTTCTGGTTGATTATTGAATAAAAGCATGTTGAGCTCAGTACTGCAGGACAAAGAAAAAAATGTCTTTTATTTTGTTGAAATATAATTGTATATGTATTTTCAAAATGATATCTATTGTTTCAGGTACTAGTAATTAGTTTAAATTAGTGACTCTGATATTGTGGTGATATCACTGATATTAGTGATATCATAATGATTAGATACAATTACTTATGTCTGGTGATGATTTTATAGAAGACAACCATTCCAGTAACATAAAACAAATCCACAGTGTTAATATTAATTACAAAAATGTGGAGAGGCTAGTATGCTAATCTTAGGGCACAGTCATGTATAACACTCAACACTACCTGTTCTTAATCTTTTATGCAACTCACATGTAGCTTTTTATTCATTTTAATCAAAATCCTCCAGATATTTCAAGTCTTTGGATGTTGTTGCATTAAAAAAAAACTGCAGTTTATTCTCCAGTTGCACTACTTTTTTGATCACATTAGCTTAATGTCTGAAAAGTGAAATGTAACGTGAAACCCAGTGCATTTCTCTATGACAGATAGCCGGGGCTGGACCTCTGCAGGCATCAGTCAGGGCTGGCACTGCTTCAAAACCTCAAACTGTGACACATGTCAACCACAATCTCACACACAATCCACCCTACCAACACACACACACACACACACACACACACACACACACACACACACACACACACACACACACACACTCACAAACACACTGAAGTTCCACGTCTATAACAATAATACATCAGATTTACCTTCATTGGAGCAGAACTAAAATCAAACTAACCCCCCTCAGCCCACCCACCTTACCCGGTCATCCCAGGCCAAATCCAATCACAGCTCGATACTTGCCGTGATTGATTGGCTTCCAATCCAATTGAATTTCTCTCAGATGGAGATGAGAGGAGGAGAGGCTGCCTTGCTCAAAACCATTAGGCATTGGCATTGGCAGGAGGGCTGGGCGGGGGGGCAAAATGGGGATACAGAAGAGAGATGGGAAAGAGAAGAGAAGTAATTGAGGGAGATTGAGGGCGTGCAAGATAGAAGAAGACTGAAGGAGGGAGAGATAGAACTGGGTCTGTCCAAATGTTTGCCAGCTCAAATTTAAAACACGGCACTGGAAAGTGTGTGTATGTGTGTGTGTGTGTGCGCGCGCGTGTGCCTGTGTGTGTGTGTGTGTGTGTGTCTGCCAACTCCCATTTTAATTGCCTTGTCAGAAGTTGACTGTAACTGTAAACTACTAAAGTGCTTGGAGACACCAGGGAGGAAAAATAAAATGTCTCATATTTCTCTGTCTGCCTGCTCTTTCCGAAGCAGCAGGTCTACGATAAAGCAGTTATGTTCTCAATTATTATTGAGAATAGCACTTTTGTTACATGTGTTGCAAAAACTAATTAATACATCAGTGGTTGTTTTGGGGAATCCATTTAATGATATGATTCCACACAACAGGAATACTATGTATGAAAAGTTGAAATTTCACAGGAATATAATATATTTTACTTAATCATCTTCAGGTAAGACACAGGTTTGCACATGGTTGTGGAGCATTTTCCTTTAGGAACTCTGCAGTATTGCATATCCAGAAATTATTTAGGTATGATACAAAAAGTGGGTGCAGGAGAATTCCATAAATTGAAATCTAATTAAGTTAAATATTTAAGATAAATAGACTGATGTTTGCAAGCCGGCCATGATCAGATGGAACCGTGTATCATGTCAAGATGAGGTTGTGTAAGAACCAACCGAATAATCATCTGCTGAGGTAAAACCCAAAATCTACAGTGATCTCAAACATATGTGGTGACTTTCACGCATAATACATGCACACTCACAGGCACACACACAGACACACTTGAAACAAGGGTTTGGGCTGATAATGACGAGGATTTGACATCTCGCTGGGATGTGATGTTTATTTCCCTGCCTCTTCCTACCACAATTCCCCCTGACCACAACTCCCTGTGTCCTGACAAAGCAAGAGAGGGAGAGCGAAAGACAGAGAGGCCCGGTGAAGAAAATGGAGAGGTGAAGAAAGAGGGAGCAACCCACAGACCACATAATGGTTGTGGCATCAGTTATATTACTAATACACACACTGGGAGAGAGACTTGATTTTGACTATGGTGTGTATGGTCACTGCTGCAATCAGTGATGAACTATAACTAAAGATATGTTCTTAAAAAAAAGTATGAATTTCTGACATTCTTCAGCTCTTTATTACAATTTTTTTAAATGTATTTATTTCGAACATGTAATTTAAAATATTCAATGACTATTTCACAAAAATAACTAAAATAGTACATCATGCTTCTCATATAAGGAGAATAAGAGGAAAACAAAACTTCAACATGTTTCAAAGGGAGTGGGAAGAAAAAAACTTTTAAAAAAGTAAAAAAAAAAAGAATTTCTGACATTCTTCAGCCCTTAATTACTATTACTTATTACTTATTAATTTTTAAAGATATGAACACCTACAAGCTACCATCCTAAAGTCAGCAGCACTGTCGCCTGCGGAAACCTTCGCCCATCTTCTTATCCCTATCAAAATTCATCTTTACAGCAGCAACCGTACTAAAAACTATGACAGCACAGATCCAACAGTGAAAGGCAACTACAATTTGAGGGATTAGAAAAAGGCTAGGAGGCCTTTAAGGTCCCTTTATAGACTGTGGGAACTGACACAAGTTTCTCATCTTTGGCTTTGACCCCAGTTGATTGAATGGATTTGCTGGAGTAAGGCCAGAATGATTCTTGTGTAAAATATGTGTTGCTGCATGGTCTCCCTGAGGGACAGCAATGATAAGACTGCCAGGTATCTCAGCACAGCTCTTACAACACCTCCTCATATCTATCACTGTCCGTGTCCCCACTCGGCACCCTCAGTCGTAAAGATTAGGTGCTTCTCTTCAAAGTCCACAGGTTTGAAGTCCAGATAGCAGACTGTTTAACAAGACCGAGCTGAGATGTCCACACACATTCCTCTTCATCATGATTTGCAGAACCAGCATGTGAAGGTGAGTAATCCAGAGTCCGTTTTTTTTTAAATTCTAAAATAAAAGTAAATTAAGTTATTACAGTTATTAAGTTCCTTTAAGAGGCATTTTTAACCAAACCTAACACTATAATCCTGTTCAGTCTTGTTCTGTTCTTAATAAGAGAAAAGTTATTGATTGAACATGCAGTTAACTGTGTTTGAGTGTAAACAGATGAGCTGCCCTTCAGTCTGTGAGCAGCTCACACTGGTACGATCATGTATTTTTGCTGCTTCAAGATGTTCCAAGGTGTTAATGCAGTCAACTTGATCTCAATCCAATAGTGTGCAGAGATTGTTGAAAGGCCTGATGCTGAACGCTGAAGACTGTAATCTGTCTGCAATTAACAGGCCTCTGTCTGGGCTACTTGATACACATTTAGAGGAGCAATGTTGCTTCAGATTTGGTGCAAAGCATTTATCAGTTGTATAAAAGTGGGCATGGACATTTACAAAGATGCATGTGGATTAAATGTTTTCACTTCTGGAAAGTCTACTGTACTTGGCGGACTTAAAGTTTTCATGTCTTTTCCGGGAAAAAAAAAAAAAATTCAGGCATAACAGCATTTATGAAGGAAAGTAAAATAATAAAAAACAAAAAGTAACTTAATATATCTCTTTTCCCTCTTATTTCTCTTCTTTCTCTCATGTATCTGACCCATGCCCTCTGCTTCCGTCTCTGTCTTTCTTCAGGTGTTATGTGTGCATTTCAAGCAAAGGGCAATTAACATGAGACATCAGTCTCATTAATAATACATTCTTAAGCTTTTTAATTATTTACTTTAATTGCTGATTTAAGTTTCCTTCCCTCGACACAAACAGCCACTAGGGGAGTAATACACACACATATGCACGTACACGCACGCAGACAAAGAGGTCGTTTGCTCTCAAAGGTGATGGATTGAGTTTCTCTACACTCTTTTTTGCTCCTTTTGTTAAATTTGTGTGTGTGTGTGTGTGTGTGTGTGTGTGTGTGTGTGTGTGTGTGGGTGTGTGTGTGTGAATATGCACCAGGACCAAGTCTGTAGATGGCGAATTTCGAAGATCAATACAGTTGATTGAGTGCAAATGAAAAGAGTGCAGCAGCTACTAAAACTCTGTGTTGCCACATTTTTGAGCGTTACTAATGAGGCGATAGGGAATATTAATGGTTCTATCAGAGAAGGAAGCTCAGGTTTACTTATTACAACAAAGTCACAGGCTCATCTGTCCATCGACTGGGCCTTGATCTACTGAAATGTAAAGTCAAGTAAAAGATAAAAAGATAACCCCACTAAAAATCCAATATCCACCTTATCGGCCTTATTAGATAAAATCTGATACAGCTAAAAGTTTTATTTTGCAAGTGGTCTTTTAAGGTGCAATTGAAGTTCTGTCCACACTCACAAGGCATTCATATTTTCTGTATTTTTCTGAAAGCCTAATAGATAAAAAGAAGAGAAATTATCACGCTACACTTGTGAAATCACAAATTTCCCAGTTGTGACTGACAAAGTAGGAGTATGTGTAGCGCACTGTAGAGTAATCTGTTGGTCTTCTCTTTCTCTTTTCTTTTCAACACTTTACATGTGCTTATCAAGAGAAAACTTTGGACTTTACCTTGACTTTCGAACCTAAACTTTTATCAGTAACACACGGAACTTGTGCAACATACTGCATGTTGGTCTGTCTTCTCTGTCCTATGTTCCTCTTTCATTTACTCTAACAGTATTGTGGTGCTATATTTTATAGGCTATCAAAAAAAAATCCATTTTAATCAATTCTTTCTGTCTGTACTTGCAGGCTGGATTTCTCTAACTCACTGTGCAGCTGGTCGGACATTGTGTCAGGCGGCAAATGGCTGGACCGTCAGACTGTCGTAAACGATTGTGATGCGTCGCTGTCAGTAACAAGGATTCATCCTGTTGTAATGCTGCAGGCTGACAGGAAATCACTGTTACTGTGGGCGAGTGTCTCCCAAACACACACCCAAACCCACTCTGAGTCTCTTCAGTGTTTTCTGCACTCTCCACTATTTATAATTAAACTTTGCTTTGTCAATAACATATAAGATTTTTGTCTTTCTTTATTTGAGTCCATAATACTAGACGTGTGTTTAGAATCTGAGCATTTTAGATCCATGAACATTTTGAAAGGAAAATATTGATTATATGTAGAATCTCTAAATTACGCCAGTGACGCATATGTGATGGGAAGTACTGAAAAGAAACAGTGTTGCAACATAAGTGGATTATCTTTTACTGTTATAGATGTGCTGCATGACACAACCATATTTTAAAGAAAACATTCAATTCTGTGCAATTCTGTGTATCACAGTATGACAAAATCTTAACTTCAGGGAGGCACACTGATTAGGTCTAACATTTCAAATGCATTTTCAAATGAAAGGAATGGACACAGCTGAAAAAAATTAGATGCAAACTGTAAAACTACATCTGTATGCTCACAGGAACACGGTAAACAAAGAAACTACGGACATGCTTGTGTTTTAAATGGATAAACCTTTCCTTTTGTATGAGATGTGATGCGTCTCTCATATATGAAGTGAAGGACTGGACACTAATTAACTTCAATTATAGCGTAATGTCTCTTATCAGAGTCTAAGTTCTGTTGGCTGTCTGGTTAACAATGAAACTCCCTACAAACACACTCCTCTTGGTGCACACTAGTTTGGTTTCGCCCGGATAATTCACAGACAGGGATAGTGTGTTTTGTGTGTGTGTGTGTGTGTGTGTTTATTTACTTGCCACACAGTAATTTTTACTCACTCTGGGGAACTGGTGTTTCACACAAGCATGTGCACAAAATTAAACAATGACAAAACTTAAAAACAAGCACACAAAAACACACTCTGGTTTCTAAGAGATATATATGCACACAAAGGCACATTAAATCCTCCCTCTCACATACACACGCAGAGATGCACTCAGACCCCATGAGGCCTCCCGTTAACTCATGGTTAGACGTTTGGTCGTGACACGCCAGAGTAAAGGCGGCCCAGCGGAACCGATTATGGGCAAACACAAACAAATAACATCAGCCAGATGCCAAAACAGCAGTGGGAGAACTGAACGGCAGCCAGAGAAGAAACTCTAGAAGGTTTGTCCAGGCACTGAGAAACTCAAATGAAGCAGTGAGGAAAATCGACTCTTTGTGCGCTGTGTTGTCATTAAATGGCCATGCAAAAGAGGTGACATATGTGGCTGATGACAGAAGTCATGGAATTCAGGGATGTGTATAAACTGCAAAGACATGTAATTTCTGATAACATTGAGAAGCATTTGATGAGAAAATTAGGGTAAGAAATAGGTGTGCTAATGACTTACAGCTTGACTAAATGCCAGTATGTGAGTTCAGAGGTCCACAGTTCACACACACAAATATTGTTGCACAGTTGAGTTGCAGTACTCACCAGGGAGTGGCTGAACAAACAAGCTTTGAGAACTGAGCAGTGTGGTATCAAAGAAGTCCAGAAACGAGTGGCCCTGGAGATGTATGTGGACCCTCTCTGTCTCCTAAAGATTTCTGCTCACATTTCCCTCCAGCTGAATCTGATATTATCATACAACAATCTATTCCCAATAGAGCCCTTTCCCTTAAACCTGCCCCAATAACAGTAATGGTGCAATTCCAAATAAAAGAGCACCTGTTTCCCAAAAACACTTGTTCATTTACGTCAATAAACTATCAAGTCATGATATTCTTCAGTCAGCAAGTGAAAATGGACTGATGAGGCCGGACTATGTAGCATCTATTCTGTGTGTTGGTATAACTGCAGGAAGTCACGCGTAGAACTCTGTGCAGAACCAGTGCTGAGTGCTGTTTTTTTTTTTTTTTTGAAAATGCTGCACTGCCAACGGTTACAGATAGGGAAGAGTAACAGGTAGACATCTGAGAAATGCGCACCTTGGCTGGAAGGACAGATGCATATTTTATTGACACAGATGGAGGAAACATCCACTAGTAATTGAAAAATGGAAAAAAAAATTGAAAAACCATTTCCAGTCTCTGATAAAGGCTTACTGTAAGTTCTAATTTCATAAAAGATGTTTGTAGACCTGGGGCTCTGGCTCTCGCTGTCACTCTGCCCTCTTTGTCCTTCCCTCTCTGTACAAGCGTGTGTGGAATCTTTCCCGTGACGCTAAAGCTGAGGAGCGGCTCCAATCTCTCCTCAACTGAAAATGTATTGTTTTCTAATAGAATGGTTGGAAGTGGGGTGAATGTGTTGTTGTTTTCTGGAAATGGACATAATCGAGGTCCATCACCAGTCACAGAGTGAAGACTGCATCATTTAAAATGGTCCTAATGCATCAGAAGCCCACTGAAAGCACATTACGAGTGAGTCATAATTAAAACTACAACAAAGGCATTAATGCACTATGAAACAAGTCAATTTACTGTTCCTCTCTCGTCTCTTTATGCCTTTTTACCAGGAATGATACAAGAAACAACTTAAAGCCGTGTAACATAAAACAGCAAATAGAACTCCATAGATGTGGTGAGTTTAATGTAATTAGAACCAGTTCATCAATCTGCCCTCCTCGGGTGAAACCAGGTCATGTGATCAACACAGTAACGTAAAAGGGGAGACGATACTTCCTGGCTATCATATCATTGTGGCAACCCGCTATAATTAGACCTATCAGAGGAAGCCTTTGGCTTGACCAGATCTATAATCTCGACTGAACAGATTAGTCATTTTAAAGACAGGAGTCAGCAGCCTGGGACGGCCGAGGGAATCAGCTGAGACAATAAGAGCTTTACATCTTCCCTGTATTATGTTGGAATTAATGTCTAAAAACTCATGCTATTTCCCAAAGTGCATCTTTTTCATTTCGAAATAACCACGTAACCTCATAAAAATGGATGGAAAGATTTTTTTCTTTTTTCCTTAGTTTTTTTCCTTAGTTTTTAAGACAGATTTTCTGATAAATGCACAGGAGATAAATTACAACCTAAATACTGTGGACACTGTTTTGAGGAGCTGTTCTCATCGGTTCATCCTTTGTATGAAAGTAAAAAATAAAATCGCTTTAGCAAGTAGGGCTTTAAAAACAAGAAAAAAAAACCTCTCTACTTATAACTAAATATATTTAAATATACCTTCATTTAAAAAAAGAGTTGGAAAAATGAGAGAAAAAATATTTTAAGCAATGACAAAGGAAAAAGAAAAAAAGAGTAATTCCTTTTCACACTGGCATCAGACTCCATACTGGGATTTGGCAAACTCGACTTTAATTACAGCAGAGAAATGACACTTGATCCAAGAGATTAAGTCACATTTGAGAGGAGACAGAGGAGGAGGAGGACAAGGGAGGAGGAGGAAAGGAGCGTGCAGAGGGGAGGAAAAAAGTGGGAAAATGTTTATGTTATTAATGAATTATTAATTAATGAGAGGTGACAATTTTGGGGGAAAATTGGACGTCAGACACTGGAGGTAGCAAAAAACAGCTTGGGGCTTAGGGGAGAGGAGGAGAAACAAAACCCCCAGAAACAAAGGGTAAAGATGATGAGAAAGGAGGTGATAACAACATGGAGGAAGAAAGAGCACTTTAGCAACTTCCTCTACTTACGGTAATGTAGCATATTAACAGCGCTACATCATCCACTTTCATCTTCTTCTGTCTCTGTCAAAGGAGAAATGGATAAAGTGATGATCTTATGTGGAATTAGTGGCCAGCAAAAGCCTGCAAAAGTTGGTAATTAGCTACACAAAGTTGTTTGAGAAGACAAAGGGAGGAAGTGAAACTGATCAGAGGTTGTTTAGAAAGAAAGGAAAACGTGTGTGAATGTGACTGATGCTCCAGCAGAGTGCAGCAGTTAGCATTAAAGGGCAGCCTCTGGGGTTCACATGGTGTCAATATCACAGCCACTTGGTGAACTGTCCTGCTGCATCAGTCTCCAGACAACAACCCTTTTCTATTCATCTATGTATTATTTTCTCTGAGTATGTTCAGTTAAATCAGCCCCAAGATGTCTCCTTTTTTTCTCTTTATGTCTCAGATGACCTCATTCGGTCCAATTTTTATAAAATCTGTGGAATAAAAAGGAAAGTACATATTACACATATTACTCGACTGCAAAAACTAAAGCGCAACTAAATTACTACTGCAAGTCTCTGCTAAAAGCTCCTTTTTATTATTCCTCCTCTCAGGGTGGAGAAGTCATTGAAAGACGATCATGGCGCATGCAAACAATTACGTATGCTGATTTCTGAGCTACCAGAGATCAACAGAACCAAGCCCTGTTGTCAGAGTTTGCTGAAGCCTGCATCTTCATCTCCTTTCTATCACTCCTCTCTATCTCTCACGCCCTCCTCCCCTGTCCCTCTGTTTGTGTCCTTTGCCCACTGCGGTGGTCTCTGGTTTCCATAATGGTTCCCAAGATGCATTGTGGCTTTGTGGGAGCGGTGAGGCGCAAGGGAATGTATGAGTGTGACTGTGTGTGTGTGTGTGTGGGCAGTGAGAAGTGATGCGGTCATTTCGACACATGAGAGGTTTTCCATCAGCAGCTCGAGGCAGAGTGAACCGCTTCAAAGGCACTTACACACTCACTCTTTCTCTCTCTCTCTCACACACTCACAAACACATGAGAAACCACTCAAACTGAGGAAATTCACACATTATGTATGTTAGAGATGAAAAGTGCTGTGTGTATTTTTACTGTATTTAAAATCCAACAAAATGGAAGCAATTTACTTTTTTATTCAATTCACTTCCTTTCTACATCAACGCATCTGATGGAGTGTTAATGAACATTAAAAGGTTGGAATGTTTGATGTGAACACTTGTATACACACACCAAGTACCATTATATAGTAGGTAGTAGTCTGCAACTTAAGAACACCTCATTTCTTTGAAAAAAAAAATCATTTAAATGACTTTAAACACTCATGCACAACAGAACCACTTGTGCTTAGGACCATATTATACATTTTATGAATGATATTATAGACACTGGCATATTATTATAAAGGAATTTCTTCTATGATTTGGACATAAATTCAAATCAGCTATTCAGGTGTTTATTTTATGGACATTGTGTTCTGACTCAGTCAGGTTGTGTGCCCACTAGTGGTACATATGGGAACAATGTTCGTGTCACAGCTGGTTACCTGCATGAACATGTGGCTGTCAGTGTGTCTTTAGTTTAAAACGTCTGGGGTACAGCATTTGTAACGATGAAAAGTCTTTATCATTAGGTATGAGTTAGATGAGATATACTTTTTGGGATACAACAGCTTTGCGTATTGTATAACTGTGACCATGTTTTGCACAAGCTAGTTGTACTAACTCAAACTTTTCAAAATGAAGCTATTACATTAATTTCCTAAAGAGTTAGTTATTCATTTGAAACCTTTTAAAAGAGCAGACCCAGGTGCCATCACACAGTTTTTTGTTATATTAAATTTAACATTTTGAAAACTTTGTATCTTACAAAAGTGTTTGTCTTTGCTGCATTTTGTTTGTCCAGCAACCCTTAAATTCTTGCAGAATGCAGCAACCAAGTTTCTTGAAAAAGCACAGTAGTTCAACATTTTATGTACATTCGGCTGATTCAGCTTTATTACAAGACAGACATCTATGTATGTGTGTGTGTGTGTGTGTGTGTGTGTGTGTGTGTGCGTGCGTGCGTGTGCGTGGCAGCTCAATATGTTTGCCCAAACTAATTAAGGGTGAGTGGGCTGCTGTGGCATCAATGGATGTGTTTTTAATGATGTTAGCAGAGGTGAATATGCAAAACGCCGCCAGGGTGACAATTTCATAGGGACACCTTGATTGCTTGATTGATTTTTTATCTGAAGTGGCATCAAATATGCATAAATATGCACATTTTAGTATGTAGGAGAGAAACTGTGCGGAAGTCTGACTGATGTGAAGAGTTATGTGATTATACGAGTGTTTAAAACTGGTTTTCTATCAGTAGTTTTTGTGCCCATTTTTGATTTGCACATTAAACCTCAACAGAAACACAAAAAAAAACACAAAAAGGCAAATGTAAAAATAAATAAATAAATAAATAAATAAATAAAAATATAGGTTTATTTAAAGAGAAATTCATAACAAAATGTACTTTTAACAAAGCAAAACCTCAGTTAAAGGCTTCAGGTTTGATTAAGATGAATGTAAAAAAAGACGTGTGTGTGATTTGTTTTTGATCAGACACAGCTTGTTCCTCATTCACAGCCCGCTTTTCTCAGCAGGCCTCAGAGGAAGTGTGTGTGAGTGTAGGAAGTCTGGTGTGTGTGCTACCGTGTGTATTATGGTTAATCTTGTGGTTGTGGTGAGCTGCTGCCGTTCGTTGTGAAACGTCAACTTCTGCAAATCACTTTGTGTCACAGCAGGGATGATGCAAATGCAGGAGTGTGTTGTGTGTTATGTGACATTATGAGAGGCTGTATGCTTTAAAATTGCAATTTATTTTCACCCATTTATTTTTGATTTCATAGGTGTGTTTAACAGTGTAAAAATGGCATTTTTGTGGTTTTGTCCATGTGAAAGAGTTAGTGACACAACTGAGAGTGTGAACGGGTTGTGTCTGTCTGCTGTAACCCCCACCTTCAGTGTCTACCCCACTTCTCCATCTGGTAATTTGATGCTGAAATATGTATCTAAAGATATTTAATAAATTATTTATCTGTTATTTACTAATGGCTCTATTGACTGCAGAGACTGGCCCGCCTGATAGGGTGACAGAGAGAGAGAGAGAAGAGCAAACAGGGAAAAATAGAGAAGAGTTTGATGGCGGGATAAGAGAGAAAGAAAGAAAGAAAGAAAGAAAGAAAGAAAGAAAGAAAGAAAGAAAAGCTCTAAAAGGGTTTCAGGAGTCCCGCGGGGAGGACAGAGTGATGCCATCAGTCTCTAGTCTCCATCGTTCCTGCATATGGAGACTGCTTTTTGTCACATCTGAAAACAGATAGTGGTGCATGCTGAAATATTGCGGCCAGTCGCTTCGGCTTATTAACTTGTCAGATCTTTGTGGAATTAATACAGCTCTGGTAAGACAGAGAACATATCTGAGCCAAGTCTGAAAGTAATATGTAGAGGATATTAGAAGTTTGAACAAGACTGCAACCCTCCGAGCCCCTGTTTCTAGTCAAAGGGCTGGAGCTCACCTGGTTGCTGTCAGAGTAAATGGACTTTTAGTCAGTGGAGAAGCATTGAACATATGGTGCACATGTTAAGACAGAGAATAAAGTTCAGAATAAAGCTGCCAATAAAGTCCTGAACTCTTTTGAACAAACACCTGAGGAACCCAGACCACATGAGTTTATGATTGAACAGATAAATGTCAGTCTGGGATTGTCTGAACCATAGTATGCAGGCCAGATGGCCTATTTTACCAGAGGCTCATTGCAAATCCTGACGCTTCAATCAATGACTGAGTAATGGTTTAATATGTTTAGGAGCATAAAAACAGAAAATTGACAACCCATATCAGATCATTTTAAAAATGTTCAGTGTATGTATTTTTTTCTACCAGGATTTAAGTTCAAATAATTACTAAAAAACTTACTAAAAAATGCTTCTGTACAGCCAGTACTAACAGGCTAAGCAAGGAAGTAAGAAATTAGATGATCATGATTTAGAATACAAAAATAATAGCTATAATAATAGCTATAAATGTGTACGCCTCCCTAAGTAATCAGTAGTCTGTGTACTTCTGGGTACAGTCTAGACAAGGTAAAAACAAATGGTTTAGAGTGCTCAATATACTGTACACTGTAGGCAGCTGCTATTACTGCAGTTAGTTTGTAAAAATGTAAACTACACAATCAGCCCTTAGATGATGCAGCTTAGAAAAAGAAAATGCAACATTACTAGTTTTAATACACATGTATTTCCTTTCAAAAATCAAGAACATTAATTTAGACAAAAAATAAAAACAAACAAAAAAGACAGCATAGTGAGCTGGTAGAGCTACGTCTGGAGTAGTTTTGTGTGTGTGTGTGTGCGCGTGTGTGTGTACGTGTGCACATTGGTCTCAGTATATGTATATGAGTCTGTTCTTCTTATCAGCATTATATTCAAAGCTCTGTGGCACCAAATCACAGATCAATGGGCCTAGACCAGCAGGCACAAATTCTGTGTGTTTGCGTGTGTGTGTGTGTGCATTCTTGTATGTGCTCCATACTTGCTCCCAAAATAGTCATTCTACTAATAAATGGAGAGTGAGAAAATTTTGGCTGATCCTCACAACTTCAAAGGCCTTGTTGAGGGTTTGACTTGGTTTAAGTTTGATGTTAGAAGTGGGATTAGGTCAAGGGTAGGGTAAGGGTTAGGGTCAGGGGGTTAGTTGTGATTGTTGGTGTTAAGGTTAGGGGCTAGGTAATACATATTGCCTATGAATGTCCTCACAAAGATAGAAGTACAAGGATGTGTGTGTTTGTGTGTGTGTTTTGGAGACATATGAGTATGTCCAAGCATTCCTCTTTAAATGTGAATGTACGTGCCTGTAGTGGAGCCAGTACTTGATCAGATAATATCGCATATCAGAGCAGTGGAGACTTGAACCAATATGCATCAAGTGTATGACAAGTCTCCTCTTTGTGTCTTTGTGTGTGTGTTTGTGTGTGTGTGTGTTGGTCAATATATTTGATTGTTCCAGTAGCTGTCGTAGCAGAAAAACAGCGCAGAATTCATTTGAGGGCCAGCAGACGTGGAGACGTGCAGTCTGTGGCTGCACACACAAACATGCAAACGTACGCATACATTGTTCCTGCTGTTGTTTCTATTTGTTTGCCTTTCACCTTGCATCATATAACTGTCACTGCTCACAATAGGCTGCTGCTGCAAAAACACCCTCGGTTATTAACTTCGTCCTGTGTCGACTGAGAGTCTGAGCATGCACCAGTGTTGGTGAACCACAGATATGCAGTTCACGTCAACTGAGGGTGGTTAATGCTGTGGCAGAGTGAACCTTTATAGTACATAGTCAACACTCATCAACTTTACTATGTTTCCTTTCTGTAGAAAGTACCTTAAATGCATTACCACAATTTTTTTGTACTTTCTAAATTATTGGGAAAAAAATTATATATACTGTGTATATAGATAGATAGATAGATAGATAGATAGATAGATAGATAGATAGATACACTATAACTTAATATACTTACTTATTAATATATATCTATACTTAATATAGATATATATTAATAGATACACTGTCTTTTATTAAGATAATCACACTCTTGACAAATCTAAAGAAAAAAATGAAAGTGTAAAAATGCTGCTTGAATCAAAAAACAGCAGCCATCTAAAAATATCAGGTTAAAAAAATGCTGCAAGCAATAATGACTTAATGATAAAATTAAATGCATCCAACCAACTAAATCATAACCTGTAGTCAGATTCTGTCTAATATCGGTCTGTCCACTCAAAACAATCAAACAAAAAATACTTAATTCTGTCACATTTGCTTTTCCAGCGTTCTTCGCCACTAACGATAACATGCTATTCCACCATTTACCTGTAGAGGTCACTAGAAGCCAAATCCACGCTGCTGAGCACACCGAGTTTACAACAGCCAATCTCAAGATGATGCCTGCAACATAAGTCAGGATACAGATAAACACACACCCATGCTGCAGGAGATTAGTCTTTCCTTGCCACAAACCCAGTCTAATCAGTAATGAGTAAATATTACAGGAAGTATTTCAAGGAAAAAAGGAGCAAGGGATGAGAAAATGAGGACAAACCATGTAAGCGTGCAGTTGTAAACAAGGATTGCTTCATTAGAAAGACTCATGCTGCTTGGGTGAATGCAGCTGTGTGTTTGTATTGGTCAACAATTACCAAGTAGCAGCTCTCATAATATTAAAAGCGGATGTTCAGAAGTACTAACACCTGGATATTCCAGTAATTTGCAAAGTCCCTGCCAGGACTCAGCAGTTGCTTTAGGTAATGTGAAACAGCTGACCTCAACTGATTTCTTTTTCTGTAAAACCTTACAAGATTTGTAATTTCAGGCTAATTTTATATATATATATATATATATATATATATATATATATATATATGCTCAACACTGAGCAGATGAGATGAGAAAAAGGAAAGAGAGATGTGAGAGGCTTGTCTTCCAACTTTGGTACTTGGAAGACAAGGTTTATTGGCATTAAGCTTTAATGCAAGAAGCCTTACACAACACATATTTTCCCTAATTTTAGCTCTATTTTTATACCATGTTGTTTGTGTTTGTGTAGGTGTAAGACTGTGGCAAGCCACTTGACCAGAGACCTCTTGGCAGTCACACTATCCACTCAAACACCCCTTTCACCACTGTGGTCTGTGTGTGCATGTGTGTGTTGTTACGGATAAACCTGAAAAAACTGTTCAAGCCCAAATCAAAAGTCCAGCAACGACAGAAGAGATAAAGCCCACGTACTGTCCAAAATATTCATTCTGTGTTTTTTTTTATTCAGATTTATTAATGGTAAAGAAAAATCCACAAAACTATATGAAAAAAAAGCAAAAACACAAAAGATGATCATCTCAGGGGCTCTTTCTGACAAAAGACAAATATACCAGTTATTATTGTTGTTGTTGTTATTATTATGTTTATTAAGTTTAACTATACCTCAAATCTACACAAGATTCTTTGTGTCCTATCAATGTGTTTAAATGTCCAATCAAGAGGTGTTTGACAATATGATATCGCTGCCACCTGGTGCTCTTCTTTGTTCATTTTTTCCTATAATTACACACAGCATGGTTGTGTGCTTGTTTGAGTGTGTGTGTGTGTATATACGCATGTGTGTCTGTGACATAATTATGGTCTTAAAGGCAGCGTGGCAATCTTTTGTCAGAAAATAGCCTGCAATTAACATGGTGACTATCAAGTTGCTGCACGTGCTGTGTGTGTATGTTTCTGTGTGAATACAATTTTTTGATAATTAAGAGAGAAGAAAAAGAGTGAGAGCAAGAAAGAGAGAGACTAAGAGAACAGATGCAGGAGGTGTGTCTACTTCAAATATGCAGAAAACCAATGCGTTACACCGTTATGCACACCGTTAGCACGTGTCCTATTGTTTATTTGAGTGTGTTTGTGTGTGTGTGTGTGTGTGTGTGCTACAGCCGTATTAACTCGTGAAACTTCATCTGTTAAAGCATAAATATCTGTACTCTCTATAAGCTCTTATTGAAAAAATAATCAAATTAGCAGTATTTTTCCTTGTGCACCCTCCGTATGACACCCAAAACACAAAAACAAAGGTTTAAATAAAAGGAAAAATATCATATATTTGCTTTGTGGAAAAGGATGCATGACTATGAGTGCACGTGTTGCCCTAACCTAACTGAAGAAGTGAGTACTTCTATCCAATAAAACTCTAATTATGATATTTGGTATTACACATCCATTCCACACTTTAAAACTTTACAGAAGTCTCCCCCACTATTTTAGTTAAAACAGTGCAAGTATCTGATATATAAAATGATTTAAAGTACATAAATCCAACATGAAAAGTCAGAAAAGTGTGTGCATGCATTTGTCCATTTAGTGTAGCCATTAACCCATTAATGATGTTGTCCTACGAGCTTTAACTACTCCAAGTCAAATAATCGGCTCGTAATACTGTTAGTTCATTTGAGACTTCAAGTCGTAATGTTATTAAAGGTAATTTACAGCAGTGTCATCCAAGTGTTGCTTTTAAATTCAGTCATTGTGTCATAAACGACAAACACACATATTGCAGAAGTGGAGTCCAACCCTTCAGCCTGGTAATCAGACACACACACACACACACACACACACACACACACACAAACACACACACAAAAGCAAACTGTCAAACCAACATTGCCTTTAAATTCAGCAATCATGTCATAAATGTCAGTACACAATATATTGTAATCATCAGAGAGTCGTCAGCACAGGATCGTAAGTGGCGTTAGCCCTCGTTACCGGAGGAGGGCCACGTGGGTCAGCCCCTCCCTCTGAGCTGTATATCCATCATGGCTCTAGTTCCTTGGGGGGCTGTTGATTAGCCAGAGGGTGTAGAGAGGAAACTGGTCATTTTGTTAGCCAGTCAGGGTCTACTTTCACAAAAAAAGAGCAAAAGTTCTCAAAAGGGCAGAATCATAGTTGTTAAAAGTAGAACAAAATAACTATTATAAAGCTAAACTTTTCCCAGAGGTGAAACTGTACTTTTTAGTTAATGAACTTTGGAAATTATTCTTCAGGTTTACCAAAGCCAGACTTTCTTATTGGAGCTCGCTAGCCCTACCCAAAGCTCTGTTGATCAGACTCTGAATTTCTGGTTCTGGTTCTGTGCCTGTTCCTATAAAATTCCATCATTTTACAACTGTGCAAAAACAAGATAAAACAAAAAGTCTACATGAGCGACGTGTTAGGCTCCAAAGCATAAATGTTACTACGAGATTCCTACATTTTAATGTACACATCAGTGTTTTTTCCATACTAACTGAACCAATACCAACAAGAAAAGTTTTACTTAATAGGTATGATGACATTTCAGGGATTCTCGTCCACACTATCCCTCTAGAATTCAGCTCAAATTAAGTTAACTTTGTCATCTTAAACTACAACAAAAAACAAAAACAAATAAACAAAACCTTAAATGTGTTCATAGACTTATAGAGAATATACACTCCAGAAGACCTCATGGGACCAATTATCACATTTACTGTGCTGTGTTTGCCAGGCTCTTGGCTCTATACTGACAGAGGGAGAGGGAAATACTGTAAATGCTGCAGTCATCAACTCATTAGCCTGGAATAGCATAATGCTTAAATGTGTGTCTGGAACCTTGGAGGCAAGGTTAAGGTTTTTCAGATTTGAAAGAGTCTCACCGCACAACAACATCTCCCTCGTCTTTACTCTTGAATATTATTGTATTCATGTGGGAATTTAACCTTTTTGCAAAATTGGTGTCAAAATTGTTTGTCCTCTGTATTCAGTATTAATATTTAAAGTAAATCTTGCGGATATGTTTAAGCTTTTAGTCATCACACGGCACAGATTTGCAGATAGCAAATGTTTAGATAAAATAAAATAATCCAAACCTGACAGACTGTAAAATCTGTATTTTCATTGTGCAGCTGCCTGTTTCTGTGTAACAGACAGACTGAACAAGACAACAGACACACGGGTCCTTGGAATGGCAGCACCAGGTGTGTGTGATTCAGACAGAGAAAGGTTCTGTGTGTGTGTGTGTGTGTGTGTGTGTGTGTGTGTGTGTGAGAGAGAGAGAGAGAGATAGAGAGATTGCAGGAGGTATTTTACTGGAAGAATCCTCCTGCTATTGAGTCATGAAATCTAGGCAATGGAATCTCCTTCACATCTCTATGACTTACACACACACACACACACACACACACACACACACACACGCGCGTTTGCACACTACAGTTAGTTTTGCCACATTTGTGGAACAAAAAGGGTCTTATAGTCCCTTCAGGGACAGTGCAGAGATGTTTAGATGATGTCTCATCGTTGACATCTGTTAACACACAGTCAAACAGTCAGACAATGAGCTCATCAGAGCCTAGTGGAGCAGAAGAATAAAAGTTCATTCAGTGAGTGTGTCTGCTGGCACTAAATCTGGCACCCTGTGTTGTTACAGACAACCCAATTAAACCCCACTTCATACACTAACGCTCACCCCAACAAACGAGGAGAAAACAAGGAAAAAAGAAGTTATTAGTTTGAAGGAAATGTGCTGACCTGGTTGGGTGAAACCCAAAATGCCTCACAGATCTCATCATAAAGTATGAATGCAACAATCGAGTGAGCTGGTGTCAAACAAGATGGAACAATATGACAACTGTATGTTATACTGGTGGCACCTGTGTTGCCACAGTTACATTTTATTACTGATTAGTAATTAGTCCTCTAAAAGGTAGTTTAGTTACTTTACTGATTACTTGATTTGAAAAGTAACTAAGTTAGAGTAAAAGTAACTATTAATTACATTCAGTAGCTGTCGACAACAAATGACAACCAGTTTTGCCACCACTCTATTGGAAGTAATGTCAAAAATTTATCTCTTTACATTTTAAGTTTAACTTAAAAACTATTTCCTAAAAAAATGCATTTTATAAAAAAAATCAAATGATGACAGTCACTTGATTTCAATTAGTCTGATTTAAATTAGTCATGTTACATTAATACTGTTTTTAAATAAAAAAAATCAAATTATGACTAATAACTGTTGTAATAAAAAACAAAATAAAGACACCCTTTTTTTAATTGAGATACTTAACTGTTAAAACTGGCAAAACGCTATTTTTAATCTACTATTAAATTGTGTAATGATGGCACGAAATGAGGACGAATCAAGCGTATTTAAGGGCAGCATGTCCTCCACAACATACTGTCGGACCAACCTCTTCAGTTCTTCCCGACTAATGTTTTTTTTTTATTTACACCTCCCCCAAAGTCCTTCTTTTGTTGTTTTTGCCGGGGGTTTACTGTGCTGAGCTGTGACTCCATGTTTTTTAAAATTTGACGTGGAGTTTTTGGAGGTTGATATAATTTTGTTACCACCAGCACAAAATGTACAGAGAACTCTGATATTGTTATCTTTAGCAAAAACAAACTCAAACTAGTGATTGTAAGAAGAAAGAAATTTATATCTTTTTACCCTGGAAAAGGACTAAAAAATAAAAAATAGCGCACGGTGAATCAGATAAGTAACATTAATCCAACTACTGGTTTGGAAAAAGTAATGTGTTAGATTACTCGTTGCTGGAAAACAATAATCAGATTAGAGCGTTACTTTGTAATCCGTTACTGGCATCACTGGCGTAGCACACATCATTGTGAGTATTCTTTATATAAGAAGTCAATATATAAGAGGTCTTCAAATGAATGGCTGAGACAAAGAACCAATAAGGAGTCGTACAAAAGAAAGTATACGTTTATATCCGTATATTTCCAAAAGTGAAACTGTACTGGTGGCATTTGTTGAAAGTTACAAGTTCAAGCTGTCAGAGTATACCTTTGTGTGTGTGTGTGGGTTGTATGTGTGTGCGTGTGTGGGAGGAAGGTGACTAACTGTGTTTCCAGCAGTTTCTCACACATATTTGCCCTCCTCCATCTTCTCTCTGACTCTCGTCTTTCATTTCAGTGTTTTTTCCCACCAACTCTGCATAGTATTTTTTCCCTACTCAGCCCATCTGAGGTCTTAAAATGGACATATAATTAACATTCACAACAACATCTGCATAGTATTGATCATCTGCACTGGGGAAAATTTTACAGAACATTTTATAATATATAGCTGTCAGAAGGGTGATTTCAAACAGATTCCATCAAGAGTAAAGTATCACTTTGCCAACAATTACAGTAATTTGTCCCCCACTCTGAGGTAAAGACATCACGCTTGAGCCAGCAGAGTTTTGAGGGTGAACCAAGGGCCTGCAGTTATGACTCAAAGACTGGTGATGTTGATAATTCAATCAGGCATAGTTCAGTGGATGAAGCTCACTGGACAGCATCCAGACTTTAAATCCAATTTTTAGTTTGTTTGTTTATTTGTTGATGAATTTAAGAACTGCTTTAACCAGCCAGAGAGACAGGCAATGTAGTTGTACACCCTCCCACCACTCAAGCACACACACAGTCACATGATGTATTTGATGGTGTGGAAGCCTGTGGGGGCTTAGAGGAGAGAATGAAGTGAGAAAGGAGGTGCTGTAGGATGGTTACATGATGAGGTGAAAGAAAAGAAGCAAGACATGACATGATGAAGGGAGGGAGGACAGCTGCACAATACACTGGACTACAGACAATGATAGCAGTGGTTGTTTATGAGAATGAAACTGTTATAGTCACCTACAATCATCAGTGTAAGTTACTGCTGTTTGTGCTAACAATCCAAACCAAATTTTAAAAACGAGTAGTCAAATTTCAGGGAATATCCAGACCATTATTTTAATTTTTAGTATGAGAATTCCACTGGTTGCTTGCTTACATATTTATAAAAAAAACAAGGTTTTTTTTTTTTGTGCTGTTGCTTGATATCACATAGTGTTTAATTATCAGGCCTGTGGAATGGTATCTAATCCCTGTCAACCAGGAAGTTGCAGCTGGAGGTCATGTTGTGTCTGGGAGGGGTCAGCAGTCAGTGAGTGAGCAGCCTCCTGCTGAGTTCTCCCAGGACAAAAAACAGGACAACCACTGGTCTGCTTCCCAACCCATTCCCAAATAGTTCAGTCCAGCACATACCTGATTCTGATTCTGTGCAAGACTGATCAGTTGCATACAAAAACTGTTTGTGGTTTGTGAGTTAGGGTACTGAACCTGCAGGGGAGGAGCAGCAGCTGCCCTGGCTGGCATTGTGATTGTATTAAGGGAGTCAGAGGTGGAGTTAAGGAGGTGCAGGAGTGTGTCGGTGCAGGTGTAGGGGTTGGAAGGAGGCGTGGGGCTGAGGGTCAAGTTGCAGTGGGCGTGGGTGCATGTGTGTTTGGACTCTATCTACCACAATATAAAAACGCTGATTATAACTAGTTAAGAGGTGTGTGTTTAAACCTTGAATGCAAATATCCTCACCATGCAGTACTGTTCCTTACATCAGGCTTTAATCGTTTAATCACAGTTACGTTTCCTTCCTTCAACACCCCCACTGAAAGGAACACAGTCTATTTTTCTCATAAAGAGCTTGGCTATATCTCTTACACTATCTTCTTCTCAGCCCTAAAGTGAGCTGTGTTTGTACCAAGAGTACTAAACTGCATAGTCCATGTATTTCATACGCTGGCATATTCACAAGGTATTCTTTAGCACTGACTGAAAACTGAGTTGTGGTAAATGATAATGCCATTAGATTAACAAGAGAGTGGTTGCACAGGTAGGAAGTAAGTGCTTTAGTTTTACTTTAAAGACCAGATTACCAGATTTAACGTATTTCGAAGAAAAATTTTGATTTTTGCCATGCACAAGTTTAATCAGCCATGAGGAAATAAAGATGTACAACACTTCTCTACACACACACACACACACACACACACACACACACACACACACATAGTGGTTCCAATGGTCTGACAAACCAACCTGCATTGATGCATGTGCAGGTGACTCTGTCTAACCCCTGCAACACACAAACCACAAAAGCACATATGGTCGCTCAAAACTACACACCACAACACGCTCTCCCTCCCTTTGGTTTGCTTTAACCACAGCTACTTCCTCGATGCAAACTGTTGGCTGAGGAGGGCAGGTGGTTAGTTTGATTACACACTCAAGAAAAAAGCAACCAACACCATCATACACACGCACAGACATACACACACACACACACACACACACACACACACACACGCGCGGTCGCACACATATTAAAGCCACCATGCAGAATTCCAAAAAAGCAAACTAGGTGGTTTGCGAGATCGTGCAGACAACCTCTCTTTGGTGATGCTGAATGCTGATGAGAGATTCATCTCTGAAGACAAACAGTCAGCGGCAAAGGGGATTTAGCGAACCACAGACCAAAACAACAACTTAAATAGCAATGAAGGAAGATATGGTGAAGGGAGAGAAAAGAGCGGAACCAGAAAAGAGCCGTAAGCAACTGAAAAGTAAGAAGGATACTCTGGCTAGTAAGTAGAAAGTATATGAGGAGTTTGTGGCTTATTTTGAATGTGAGTCACTGGAGGACTGGAAAAACCACAAAGACCTTTTTTTTTTTTTTTTACCACTTCTGTCCAGGACTAGGACGCCTCCTCAGCTGGGGTAAGAATGTAAAAACCACAGCCTCTACATTTCTAATATTAACATTTGTTGTTCTGGCAAACAATATTCTCAGAATCATACTTTAAAAAGTAGAGTACACGCAATAGGAGGAAATATCTGCAGTCAGTTGTATGAGACTCATTTGTATAAACCATCACCATATAAATTTGGATATCCTGGAAAGCTTACTGTAAAATAAACAAGGGCCAGTAGCAGGGCCAGCAGTAATCAGTCTACAAACAATAGCATCCAGATCAATGGTAGAATTGTGCAGCTGGTGTTAAAACTTAAATTAAATGCACAACTATGTTGGTTAGCCTGGTAACAACACAGATTCCATGAAGAAATCTCTGTCTTTTTATTCCCATGATTCATTTTATTCCAAATTCATATATAGGCCTATTTTAGGTTCCGCCCTGTATGGGTTTAGAAAGCAGCCACTCATTTCACACAAGATGGCGAACAAAAGCGCCACATGGAAAACAGTGTCTGTAAACTATTGTAATGAAATGCTGTTTTAGGGTGTTATTATTGCACCACATTAGATGACAGGAGAGTGGCACTCCTGGAAAACAAATTGCAGTTCTTTGATCCACTCATCAATTCCTGCAGCACAATTCAGCTCATTTGCAATCTAACCAATCAAGAGATGAGGCGAAACCATAACCTACTTGGCCACAGTTAAAATACCACAAACAAAGTGACACAAGTAGGTTTCACAATAAAAGCCACCAAGTGATAGAATCTTTTTAAAAAAAAAAAAGAGGTGCAGGAAGTATCAAATGAGCAGAGATGGAATTGTCAAGAGTGAAAAACAGTAGGAGGAGGTAAACAGCGTTAAGCAGCACATTTTCTCTCAACTGCATAAAACATTGTAATATGATTT
The DNA here is from genome assembly GCA_015343265.1 of Pao palembangensis. NCBI lineage: Eukaryota > Metazoa > Chordata > Actinopteri > Tetraodontiformes > Tetraodontidae > Pao > Pao palembangensis. Next base: position 3,146,871 of record CM027085.1, on the reverse strand, counting down.
CACATAGACTGTTATCAACATGGACACATTTAGACACGCAGATAACAGACTTTAAACCAGAGAGTACACACGGGAAATGAGCTCATTTACTTATCAAGTGAACCGGCATCCACTACAAAAACTCACCTTCCATCCAGCTATGACGTTTACAAGTTATACGCCCTGTATGGAACAAATCAAAAAAATAACAACCACTCTGTCTATTCATCATAAACAGAAAAGAAAAGACTGTCATTTCATGGCCTCCAACAGCATCTTTGAGACGTCGTCCTGCCAGTCAGCTCTTAGAAAAGGTAAGTGCAATTTGTTTGTGCATGCATTACTGAAATTGTGACACTGCAAGTAAAAAACCTCATAAACCTGTATAATTATAATCTTATTTTTAGTGGAGGCTCTTTCATCCCAGTCAAGCCAAGTTGAAAAATTCTTTTGAAAAATAATTTATAAGCTAATAAGTAAAATTAACATTGCTAAAAGTGGGTGTGGATTTTATAGAACTGAAACAGGCATCTTGAAAGTTTACTTATCTGTGTTTAACAATAAAGGTATAATTTTATCATTGTAGGAGTTATCAAATTTACACTGATGTAGCTTACACCCAACTAAGGGCTGGCTGTTTCAAATAGGTGGCCGTTTCAGTCATAGTTTGACGTTCAACTGACCGTTAAGGTGTTGTGTCAACATGAGAGACTCACTATGATGTCCAGGTCACACGGCAGCTGCCATCAGCAGACAGCCTCCCCGATAACTCAAAGGGAGGAGAGTGAGGAATGTAGCAGCATTCCATCCTGCTGCGTCCACCAGCAGCTGTGTCGCTTCATTTTCCTGCCACGTGTAACACAACATGGGAGATGAGGCATATTTTTTATGATGATTCGATGGATTGAATGTTCACAACATGAGAGACCGTCTGAGTAAGAGATCTGTTCACATTTTTAGTGAGTTTGATTGATAATGGATCTCCATTTTACACCCATGCAACCAAAAAGAAAAACACATTTGCAAAACTTTCAGTTTTACAAAGTTGAAAGATTGGGGTAAAAGGGAAACGTAATGGTCTGTTGTTCGAGGACTTGTCCATTTGTATTGTAATAAACGAAAATGAAACATAAGTGGCTGCAGTTCTGGTTTTACACGTCTTCAGCTTAGGTTGTGTGTGCAGGGGGAATTGTTTATATCACACTGTGACAGTGTGAGATGAGTTTGCTTCCTGTTGAACTTGCTAACTCTGTTATCACCGTTAACGTCCACATCTGCATTTGAGTTTGGCGTAAAATTGTCAGTAATTATCATTTTGCTTGAAACCAATATGCAGGCATATGGCACATGTTCCCTGAGCAGAGATCAGATGCTTCAACATCCTAACATGTTCTTCAGACATCAGGTCACGTGTTTCCCGCCTGTGGTTACATGTTTTCGGTGCATGTGTGAGTGCATGAATTGCTCAAACAGGATATGCATGCACAGAGTTGTCTTCCCTTCAGTTACTGGAAACTGCACAGCACAACACACCTATACTGTGTGGGTTTTGTGAGCCCAACCTCATCATTGCTGAAACTTTCTGAAAGGTTACAGAGTGCTTCCAATACACATCTTATGCCATTGCAGAGTTTGTGTAAGTCCTACACGTGTCAAACCACAGCATGATGGGTTTTAACCAGCACAAGTTGATCAAATCATATGTGGTTAACCCATCAGTGGTCAAGAATCAATGACTGTCATCTCTGATTGGCTTCTTCTTCTGCGGCGCCATTGGTGGTTCATGAGTAGTTATGTCATCACTTAAGACTCGTCCAATCATCACAGTGTTAACTGGAGGTCGACCACAGACATTGCTGTTTATCGCCACATACATATTGCACAAACGTGTCAGCATTTGTCTGTTAATCTGTCCTCAGCTTTAGAACAAATCTACCAGACACACTCCTTATCAGTTCAGCGTGTGCAAACTCTTGCCTATATTTCCTTTGTCAGACTATCTGCTCTCACTTCTCTGAGCTTCAGTTTAGCCTCATTCTCACTTGAAAAATGCTGGAATATATGTTCTTAAATACAACTGAGTAATTTGCCCATCATTAAACAAATAACTTGTCCGTAATTTCAACATAATATGGTCTCAATGAAAAGGGCTCAAGTTACACTAATAGAAGCTACAGTTCAGGCACCCGTTAAAATTTTCATTTACTACTCAAACCAATGACAATGGAAAGCTTCTCCATCTATAGTCCTGGACCTTGCATCCTTTATTTTAAAACAGAGGTATTAGCTGCAATAAAAATTGTGATCCCAGTAATTTACACCCAAATCTTAGTTGCAGTTTGTAGGATTTATTGCATTATTAGCCTACTAATTTTACTTGATGTGATTGTAATTGCGGTTTAGTGATATGAAAAACATGCTCCTACTAACATACTAACACCAGACCAAAATATAATGCCATCCATCCATCCATCCATCCATCCATCCATTCATCCATCCATCCATCTTCCACCGCTTATCCGGGGTCGGGTCACAAGGGCATCAGCCTAAGCAGGGAAGCCCAGACTTCCTTCTCCCCAACTACGTACTTCATCCAGCTCTTCCGGGGGGATCCCGAGGCGTTCCCAGGCCAGCCGAGAGACATAGTCTCTCCAGCGTGTCCTGGGTCTTCCCGGGGGCCTCCTACCAGAGGGATGTGCTCGGAACACCTCACCAGGGAGGCATCTGGGAGGCATCCTGACTAGGTGCCCGAGCCACCTCATCTGGTGGAGGAGCAGCGGCTCTACTCCGAGCTCCTCCCAGATGACAAAGCTTCTCACCCTATATCTAAGGGAGAGGCCCAGCCATCCTACGGAGGAAGCTCATTTCGGTTGCATGTACCCATGATCTTGTTCTTTCGGTCCCTACCCAAAGCTCATGACCATAGGTGAGGGTAGGAACGAAGATCGACCGGTAAATCTCTCTTCACCACAATGGATCAATGCAGAGTCTGTACTACTGCAGACGCCGCACCGATCTGCCTGCTGACCTCCTGCTCCATTCTTCCCTCACTCATGAACAAGACTCCGAAGTACTTGAACTCCTACACTTGGGGCAGGATCTCCCCAACCCGGAGAAGGTACTCCACCTTTTTCCAGCTGAGAACCATGGCCTCAGATTTGGAGTTGCTGATTCTTATCCTGGCCGCTTTACACTCGGCTGTGAACCGATCCAGCAAGAGTTAGAGGTCACGGACTGATGAGGTCAACAGGACCACATCATCTCCGGGCAGACCTCATCCACCCTGGGGCCCTGCCACCGAGGAGTTTTTTGCCCACCTGCAACTTCAGACCGGGAGGTACAAAAGCCCGTCCCACTAAATATAATGTTAGTGCACAATATTAAGTATATTAGATGTATTCCACAGTTTCCATCATGCCCATTTATATGCCTCTTTTATATACTGCATCCCGTTTTAACAGTAGAAAAAAAAAAAAAAAACTCAAAGGAGCATCAAGTCATGTAGAGTGAACGTTAATGATATAGATTTAGAGGTTAAATGTGTTGGTAGCTTTTGTGATATAATAGGCACCACATTAGTACCTGAATGAATCAAAATCACATCATGTATTATTGTGATTTTTTCAGTAAGTATACTCTTACACCTTAATATTAACCTCTATTTTCATACACTAAGACTAAATGTTACTAAAACTCAGAAACTTTTATTTTCTCCTCCTCTAATCCTTTCCCATCCTATATATCACAGATGTTTGGCTAGAAAACCGAAAGCCACTCAACTTGTTTTTGCATATTTCCATCATTACTTGTTGAATTTGCATTGTTCCTTTCCACACATCCATATATCAAACTGCTCCAGAAGTTACATTTTGCTGTTTTTCTGTCAATCTTTTCCCTAATTTACGCCTCTTGTCATAGCCCGGACCCATCGATTTGCGCCAGCCACTCTCCACTTGTCGACTTTCTCGTCCACATCGCGACCACATGTCCAGGCCTGATTCTGGTTATCTAGAGGTTCCACCTGCCATGTGTGTATGAGAGAGAGTGTCACAAAGACGGAGAGTGTGTTATCAGGAGGTGGCAAAGGCTAAGAGAGGAAACTCTGTGGGTCTGTGTCGGGCTGATTTTAGAAGAGGTGATGCTGACTCTCTGCTACTTTCAGACATTCACATAAGCACTTATTTGCAGTATTGTCACACGATAACGGTGCAAGTTTCTCACATTCTATTATTCTAATGTCAAAGCACACTTCAGATAAAAAAAGGTGGTAGAGTTCTTGTCTGGGGCGGCAGTTTGGCTCAAATTGAAAAAGCTCCTCAACATTTTCTGCTGATTGACAGACTTGATGGAGCCTGATAAAACTCTGCATGTGTCATCATTCTTACATATTTTTTTGCTATTAAAACTCAATATCTTGTCATAGAGATGCTTTCTTTAAATCAAACTTCACAATAATTCCAAATAGCAGTAAATAGAGAGAAAGAAACTGGTTTAAAATGTGTAAAAATAGTAAATATTAACAAAATAAGCACAGCATATAAATTATAATGTTATTCTGTGTATTATAAATAAAGCATACAATATGCAGTAAAAATATATATAAATACTTTAGCATCTCAAACTATGTAAAATGACATTTTTTATTTATTTTAATTAACAGGATACCTCTACTTGTTTTTAAAGATACATGTGTCCTTTATGATTACAAAAAAATTTAAAACCAGTTTGTCAGAGGCTGTTACTCTTTCAAAATGTCTGTTAGTGCTTTGTATGTGCACAAAAGCTGTAACAGACAGACGAGATAGTGAGCAAAGTAGGAAGTGAGGAGGATGTGTGCGACAGAACGACCGTTAGCCAGACAAGGGCGTGCATTCAGCACACACTCACACACCAAGAAGCACACTCACTGTTGTGGGTGTTAGACACCCTCACTGTTGTGGGTGTCTAATTTTCATGAAAAGATGTACAGACCACTGGATTTTATTATGTCACATGATACAGCAGATTTCCAATGCAAATATTTGCCTTTGTTCAATTTGAATTTAGACGTTCAAATAAATTAATCATTTAAACCAGAAAAAAAGGACCTGCATGTGTATCTGGAGCCTCCATAGGTTTGCATTTATTCGCTAATACTGGTGAAATACACACACAAACACACACACACATACACACAGACACAGACACACACACACACACACACACAAACTTAGCTTTCCAGTCATTCAAACTGAGATTAAAATGTTTCTGTTATGTTTGGGTCTGTGTACAATGAAATAGATAACAGGCATTAATTGCAGTCCGCTGGCTGCAGACAACAGTAAACGGTGACATGTAGATGGCCAAATCTTTTTTAAACTGCTGTATGCACTCAGAAAATATTTCCCTGTTTCGCAAATCCGTGAATAACCTAACCCTAAGGTACAAACTAAACAGTTTGCTAGCACACTGCTGGCAAAGAATGAAATGGAAAAGAGGATAGAGGAAACGAAGGAAGGGATGGACTTAGGAGAAATTAGTAATGTTGCTTACCAGAAACCCCTCCTTCTCCTCCCCTTAGTTTACTGAGTTGGACAACTATTTCTCAGCTGCTACACGACGGAACAGCCTTTTAACATTCTCAACTCTGTGAAATGTTTTTGCTGTTTGTTTAGAAAAGGCCTTCACACATGACTCTTTTCTTTTTAATTTACACATCGAAGCTAAGCACGAGGAATTTTCAAATAAAATCTGAGTGGACCCTTTTTAAGAATCCTCCGGGATCCTTAGATGTCTTAAACATTTTTTTAATGCTTGTCTGTTATTTATGGAAGGGGATTTTCCATCCGTACCAGCAGTTGTGGGAACACACACACACACACACGAACACACACACACATATTTAGGCAATTAGATTTCAATAGTGTCTTTTCTTTAGTGCAGCCATATACTCTAGAACTGTGTCATCTTCTGCTACATTCACATTCTCTGGTCATTCCTTGTCTTTTATGTTTTCCGTGTGTGTGAGACCACGTCTGTGTGTGTTGTCGGTCATTTTTCCAGCTGTGATCTCTGGCTCTTATTTTGAGGCCTGGGAATAAGCACGGAGTTCCTTCTATGGATTCATCTTGCATCCATCTTTTCTTCCCACTTTACTACACACACAAGTCGTTTACACACCTACGCACACACAGTAGCTCCCATGTGGTGATCTGGCCACACATCACACAGCCATGCATTGCCATTTGATCTCTGCACCTCCCCCCTGCAAAAAAATGTCAACATCCGGATTCATCATGGATTCCCACGTCAACCAGCTTGTTGAATTTAGTCTGAGTTATTGAGTATGGGACATGTAGCACAGTAACGGTGACACATAGCTGGTGAAAAAGACATTGATCGTTAGGTGATGTTATTGACTTGGGTAACCGAAATATACATTTGATCGAAAACTTTATGTTTGAATCATGCTGCGTGGCCGTATAAATATCTGCCAAATAACTGGAATAGTAAGACAGTGCTCCCAAACACATCCCCTCATTTCCTCTCTTTTTCATTTCTCTTCCTCTGCCCTCCTGCACGTGCTTGACTGCTGTCTTAATAGTTTCAGGGTTTTTTAATATCAGCCTGATCTGGACAACGTCCGCAGCTCTGTGGTATGGATTTCATTAGTGAGCTGACATTTGCCTTAATATAAATTTTGTTTCAGAAGCTTTCGACCTCCCAGTGGATGTTGGAAGAGATTTCTCTCCCTCTCTCTCTATCCGCTTTAAGGAAAAGGCAGAAAAATCATATTGATTGTTTCAGATGTAGAGATCTTGAGTCTATTTTTAATGCATGTTTCAGACCCAAATGATCAAAATCACCCTTCAGATATGAAGAGTGACATGGTTTCCTTTGCTGTGTGTTGCGTGTGTTTTGTGGCCTACCACCAGTAACCACGTAAAATGGTAAAGCCGAACACTTACCACAGTGTGGAATCTCTTTGTATTGCTTTGGTAAATGCCAGGCGGTGGAGCTGTGACTGCAGGAAATCAGCGGTTGTGTTTCGGTTTGCTGTTGGTTACAGAGATAAGTCAGTAAGTAGTTTTAGTTTCTAATTCTGAGGCAGCCTTACACATTTCAGAGTTATCAACTGGTATTCATAATAAACACACGTTGGTGCTGTTATAAGAACACGCCGGCCATCTCTTTTCTAGTCTTCATTTTACTCGACTTCTCTGCTGACTCTATCCTCCATCGAACTTTTTAGGGAACCACAAACAGCGAACATCCATCTGTCGATCGATGAATCATCCAGAGCTTTTTCAGTGTTCCCAAGCCATGTTTTTGCTCCAGACCGCACCGGTTCCCCTCAGCCTTAATGTGTGAGATGGCAGAGTTAAGCCTGTAAAGTCTGGTGGGACAGTTGTCCCGTGTGAGGTAAAGGCGAGGTCCCTTCTGTCCTGTGGTTAACGAAAAGTCATGCAAAGAGTTGCCTCACCCTTTCCTCACTCTATCTCACCCATTTTTCTCCCCTCCATCACCATTTGTCCCCACATTGTGGTTAACAACTGAATGTAGAGTGTCGTTTTGCGAGTGTATGTGTGGCCTGTGCCCATTAGCGCCTTCCTATTCAGGATTGTAAATTCTGCCCAACGATGGAGCCTTCTGATTTATTAATTGGCTCGTTTGGGACTCCGCGTGTCCCCGTGTGGTTGAGTTTTTGCCTGATTGGCTCTTTCTGTACGTTCTTTCCACTTTGATGGTCCATTTGAGTTTCCCAAGTTACTTTGCATGCTAACATGCACACACGCACACAAATGCTTTATAAAAAGCAACCAAAGCCTGAGGGGTGTGAATGGCTAATTATTTGATTGAAAGTCTCTTTCTCTAACTGTCAGAAATGATCTAGTCCCTGGAAAACAATCATTGATTTTTGTGTCTGTCTGTAATGACTGTTTTTTCCTGATTCCGCAGCCTGTGTCCAATAATAACAAGCATCCTGTCACTGGACAGTACAAGTGCAAGTTAGATGGTCAAACACTTGCTCACACCTGATTCAGGTGACACCTGTCACCAGTAAATGCAAAAAAAACTGGTTAAAAGGTAGCTTGTTTAATACCACTGTTTCTTTCCTTTCGAACATCAAACACAACATGGCTGCAGACCTGCGGTGCCCCAGAAGTGGTTGAATTTACTGAGAAGTTTGAAGATTTAATCAACATTTCCTGATGCAAGTGTGTTTAAGCATCTGATATAGGTACTCAAGCACCGTCAGACCCATCCTCCAGGAACAAACCAGTTTATGTTTCCTGTGACCTCATGCAGTGTCCCAAAATACAGTATATTCAACACAAAAAATTGTGTACTTCAAGCTGCTGCTGCTGCTGATCGTTGTTGCCAGAGACAAAACTAACGCTGCTCACTGGTCACAACCGCTCCCGAAACAACAGAAGCGCTATTTTGTGATGTGTCTACAAGTCTTGATCTGGTTCTATGGTATCTCAGGCAACACCTGAGTGCCATGGGACAAATGTGATGACACACAACAGATGTGACGAGTCTCCTGTCAGTTCCAAACTGGATAAAACGCAATTTTTGTCACGGAACACATTTTGAAACATGAAAAGGACATCAATAAAAAGCAGCGTGAACCAGTGCAGTTCACCCACCAGCACTGCCTGAGTTTAGAAGAACGGGGGACAACACTCTGATATAACCTCATGAAATGGCATTAGACAAATATCATAAGTGTTGAAAATCTTATGTTTAGCAGGTCACATGAGTTTTGATGAACTTCTAAAAAAATCGAAAAGTCTGCAATCTTACTGACAGGCCTCACTCCAGCACATCTGTCAGGAACCCCGAATTATTCTTTTCATGCAAAATCTACAATGTTTAGTTCAGAGATGGGACTTCTGGCCCTCTGTGTGTGTGTCTGTGTGTGTGTGTGTGTGTGTGTGTGTGTGTGTCTGTGTGTGTAAGAGTTAAAAGTTTCTGCTCAAATGCACCTGCTCAGCTATTCAAACTGCACTAAACACAGCCTGAGGCACTTCTATCCTCCGCTTTATATCGCTCTTTCACTCTATCTCTGCCTGAGATGTCTCACTCCTCTGTTTTCTGCCATTTTATTATTTTTTCATTTCAAAGTTGAAAGAATGAACATTTAAGTAACTTTGACGTTGTGCATGATTGAATACATATGCTCTCTCCCTCTCTCTATCTGTCTCTCTGTCTCCTTCCTCTCTCTCTGTCCTTCATACCTTGTGTCAGAAAATCAATTTTTCGTTTAGCAAGAATAAACCCATCTTCTCTCATCGTAGAGGCCGGCTGAATAATTGAACACACGCGCTCACACACAAACTGCTTTTGCACATTAAAAGTACTTGTGCAGTCATTTTATGACAAAATTGACATGAGAGGAACATTTTTTTTTCTAAAAATCAGTCTCTTTCATCAGCATAACACCCTTCTTCTGCATGTTTTCATGACAGACATGTTTTTAATTCTTATGTATTTATTTCTTTTTAGTGACATTGTAGATGGAGGCTGAATCTGGGACAGGTGTGTATAGTTAATGATAAAACATTATTCATCAATTCATTTGTTTGGAATTACAGACATTTTACAACTTTAAAGTAGACCAAAAGCCCTTTACAAACTGAAACGGGGAGACTAGTTTCATTAAGATAGGAATTCTCCTGTATTACTGGTGCATGGCAAAGATGGTAACTAGAATTTTGATAATGGGTCATAGAAAGCGCCAAAATGTTTTTAAAAGATGTAACGGCATTTCTATAAAAAATATATATTATAAATATTATTATTAGTATTATTATTTTTCTTTATTAAGGTTTAATTGAACCATTCATTATTAAAGTTTTCCTGTGTTATGGAGTTTGTGTCCTTGTGCACGTCTGCATTTTGTTCTGTGTGTGTGAGTGTGTGTGTGTGTGTGTGTCTATATGTGTCATTTGGTGCTAGTGCTAACTGATATGTCAGAAAATCAATTAATTACTTTTAAGCGGCAGTTAACTGCATCCGCACAATACACCCATGAATTATAGAAGAGGTGTGTATCGGTGTGTGTGTGTGTGTGTAGAATTGAACTGCTCTGTTAACTAGAGACAATTGCTAAGTCCTCCGTCACTGATCAATTGATGAGATTGCTTCGATACAAATCCACTGAGCCACTGAAGCGTCTGAATGGACACAGTTACAGTGAGTACGTGTTTTTGTGTTATTTAATAAAATTTTCATATTTCACTGACACTAAAAAATGGGTATTTCTGATCCATGTCTCGGCAACTGCATAGGACGTCAATATTTATTTTCTCATCGATTAATTTATGCCTAAATAATAAAGTTTAATTAACATATACAATCACAAATCCACTTTGACAGAAACAAATTAGATAAAATATAGGTTGTTTTTTTTTCTTTTTAGATTTTAACATTTGAAACAGTTTAATCAATTGACAGGTTTAATGTAAGATAATGGAAATGAAATAACACAAGTTAGGACTTCAATCCAGTTTTGTGAGGATATCAATATTAAAAATACCGTCATGTTTTACTGATTGTTGATTTAGTTTATAATTAATTCAGGTCTGCAATGACACAAGTAAGAAGTATTTAGTTTTCTCAAGTGCCTGATTCTAAATAATTAAGTTAATTAAAGATAAGATATTGTAATGCACCATGAGAACCTCAACAGGGTGGATGTCTGCATGCAGGAAATACGTTGTTAAATGCAGTAAAGAAGTAAAAACCTAAAGCTCCGTATCCAAGTCCCTTTGCCCCTCCATTGATCCCCTTCCTGTGTGTGTGTGTGTGTGTGTGTGTGTGTGTGTGTGTGTGTGTGTGTGTGTGTGTGTGTGTGTGTATGTGTGTGTGTGCGTCCGTGTGTGTGATATTGATCCTCACCATGCCACTGTCACTGGCCTCAGGGTGGCCTCTACTCAGGGGACAACAGGGACAGACAGCCGCTGGCAGAGACACAGGTAGACTGACTCATGCAAAATATTACTTTTGGGTAGGTGGGATTGCAGGTGGCTTAATTTACTGTGTAGTTACGGCACATTATGTCTAGCAGTCAAAGCTATTTGGCGTCTACCGTTTCAGGTTTGGAGAATGCGTCCTGATTCTCTGTCCTACCATTTGTCTTCCCGCTGGGGCTCACTGTTGCTTTGTGAGTCAGCACAAGCTGAATTTTCACCCGTCTGGCCAAATACACACGCCAGACAACCACTGAGGCTCACCATACCCCAGGCTCCCACACACTCTTGGTCTGAGGTTACACTCAGAACTGTCACTGCAGTGTACAGAGACACACAGACTTTTGTGGTGATGTCACAAGTCAAAGGACTCACTACGGGAAGCCGACTAGCCAATAGTTTGTGTGACATCGTGGTTGTCCTGGTCCAGCAGAGCATCACAATGGCTTTGTGAGGAACTTTGTGAAAATCCATCATTGGTGGTGGAATATGTATGTAACCTTGGCTGTTTAATACAAACTCTAAAATAGTGAAGAGTTGATGATGAGGAAGAGGAAATGGAGGGAGGGGGGAGTTCATTTGAGAGGCTACTGTAAATGAAATTAGCAGCTATAAAGAGCCCGAGGGCAAAGTGGAGTCGTGTCCCCCGTGGCTACGCTTTAGACAAGGAGGGAATGAATTAAGCTTGACTGGCTCCTGCTTCTGTGCCACCTCCTCTTGCTTTCTCCCTCACTTTTTCATGTTTGTACTAATATCAAGGGTGAGATACAAGGATGAGAAGGGAGGGAATGTATGAGGGTATAAAAGCAGTTGTCGAAGGTGAAGAAAGACGGGAGCGCTTCTTTGCTCAACAAATTCTACGATACTTGAATATTTTGCTGACTCACATTTTTGGATTACCAAAAGTTTAATAATAAAAAAATATATATTATTTTCTTTCTTTTTAACTTAGGCTTTCACTAAATTCCCCTTCCCATCTCTTTTGTCATTACTGGTTCCCTTGATACTCTTGTTTCTCTTCCTTCTGGGTGCCGGACACTTGGCCCCAGCTGTCGCTGCTTCCACAACCAGGGCAGAAGCATGAACCCTGGGGCATTTTCCAGCTCCAGCCCCCTGTCCTGGGCCATGTACCTGATGAGGAAAGGTCGAACAGGCAGCGGACTCTTTGGTAAAGCTAATTCTTTTTTGATACCTCTCTGTTATCGTCATCCTCATCATCATCATCATCGCCATCGTCAGTAATAGATCAATAGTATCTGTAGGCCATGTTTTCCGCGCTGTAGTTTGAATCACTGCATTTGTCGCTTATTTTAATCTGAAATTTGCCAAAAAAAACCAGTACACTAACAAGTTAAAACTTCTTTTCATATAAAGCTCCTTTATTTAGAAGCTCCCTCTCTCTTTGTTAAATATGTGGTATTGAGTCTTTTGTTGTCTCCTGTGGTTCTTGAGAGAAATCTATTAATGATCGGAATAACTGAGAAATAGTGTTATTCGCTCATTTCTGCACTTAAACTGGATGCTAAATTTGACCTATGTGTCAGGTTATGTGTATCTGTTATACTGAATTACAAAAAAAACGCTGACGCTCCAGGGTCTCGTATTCATGACAGCTGATCTGACAAATCCATACAGCACAATATGATCAGGTTCCGGGTTCTGCATCAGATCAGGGTCCAGAAAAGGCATTTTGTGCGTATGTAATAATTCAGCGTGTATTGTCTTTTCTCCTTTTGGACTCTGCTAATGTGTCATTGTTTTCAAATGATTTCCACTGAAGCTGCCATCAATAACATCGATAGGCAATTGTGACTATTGATTGTGGATCTGAGAACACCGGCCCGCTCACATTACAGGCCAGTCAGTGGGAGCTGCTAGAAATCCAACCCTCGTTCTTTTTTTCTTCCTACTTGCTCTGCTCCATTTTACACATTTATACATCTTTGCAGTAAATGCTACAAGGACTTGTAAAGTAGACCTTATTTGTTGGAGACAATCAATTCAATTCACTTCAATTTTATTTATATACAGTCATTTGAACATATACATTTAATCTGCATACTTTAAAAGAAAAGCACTTGTGATTCATTTTAAAGCTTTTAAAATTCCTAAGACAAACACACCAATGATGCCAAGAGGTGAAAAATAAATATTTCTGAGAGCAAATCACATATGTCCATCTGAAGCCAAGACCAGAGTGAAGGCGTTTGCATTTTTTATCATCCCCCCTTTGGCAACAGAGGGCTGGATGAAGAGGTAGACTGGCATTTCCCTAAAACTCATCCGACAGCATGTTGATTTAGCTCAAATCAAAATGACTGACTCCTACAGATGGAAGAAAAAGCCTCACAAAAGTTGATCCTTAAGAAATTCCCTTTAACTACCTTAGATAAGAGGAATGTTTGTGGAAAATCATACTCATATGATGTTTTAATAATATACATGTTTTCATATAGACATATTGGTATTTTATATCAAATCTTTAACCAATCTAGTGTTAAATTTAAATAAAGATCTTTCATATGCAAATTTTGGAAATGTTTAAAATCTTGATAATTAAATGAGCAAATCAATTATGTAAACAATGGAGCAGTTGAAAATATTGGAATTAATTCTATCATAATGAATATAATTTTTTTATTTAGATTTTTATTCTTAAATGTATCCACTATAAAATTATTATTATTATTATTATTGTTATTGTTATTGTTATTGTTATTGTTATTATTATTATTATTATTATTATTATTATTATTATTATTATTATTATTATTATTATTATTATCATTATTATTATTATTATTGTTGTTGTTATAATTTAAAGGTTTAAAAGAACTAAAAAAACACATAGCACATACAGTGCATATTTACAAAGTGATTTGAATTTACAGAAAACCCCGTTTAACTTTTATGAACGTGGAAATATATTTTAAAAACAAACTAAAGTTGTTTTGTTTGTCCATATTTAACTGCCTATCTGTCATGGCCATTATCACTCCATATACAAATTACCGGTACCTTTTTATAAGGTTATAAGGTTTATGGACTTTTGGTTAATTAGAATCATTTACTGCCCCCTATTGTCCATATCCGGTACTGCTTAGAATGGTTGCGCAGCCTTTACAGCTGAAGCTGAATTTTGGATCTTGGCATTGAATTGCGACATTAAATTAGGTTTTGCTGCGTTTCTTTATTTTTGATAACGTGTTTTTCAATTCCAGACTGTATTTATTCTTTTTTTTTTTTTTTTTTTACCCATAGTTTAAAGGCTACTTTATTGGATTGACATATTAGCCACGTTTTAAAAAGTTGAACGACTTTCTTAGCGTTAAAGCAAAGCAGAAAAGGTTTCCTTGCTCTCTCTTTCATCTTTCTCCGATAAGCCCCGCCTCCGGTCGGACGGACAGAGCGCTGATTGGTTAATCCGCTATACGCGACAGTTTGCCGGGGAGTCGCTTCATTGGCTGAGCTGCCTCACTCACAGATGAGATGCAAATACAGGAGATCTGCTCGTAAAAGTCTGGCGCTGACAGTGGGGGTGTTCACTCATCTGGAGGGGAAGGGAGCAAGTCGCAACCGCGGACAGGAGGTTGGAGCGGTGAACGCAAATTTCTCGGTTTGACTGTGTTAACTGAAACGTATCAGCTGCCATGAGACAGAAGATCGTCTAAAGACTAGAAAAATCTCCAAAAGTCGCAGAGAGACTTTTGTTCTGCACCGTGACTCCAAGAAAAAGAAGATTCTGCGCAAGAAATCAGCTTTGGACATCGTTTTCTTTTCGGAACTCTTCGCAGTGACCCTGAAACGGGAACGAACCTCCCGATTAACATCGTGAGAAGTTGTAGGAAAAAAACAAACAAAGGAAACGTCATTTATTCACTTTAGAACCGAAGACTAGAGAAGTTGTGGGCTAACTGTGACGCACCAATGGTGTTTCTGTGGGATGCAAAATACGGTAAAAGTTGCTTCTTTCATGATCCGCAGTGTGTGTTTAAAATTCGACAAAGGTTCACAAATACGCTACTATTTTATTATTATTCGCGTTACCATGGACTAAGCCCGTCAGCAAGCGGGCTGACGGGCTCGTTGATACATTCGTTACATTAAGAGTAAATAAATAAAAGTGCCGTTCAAAGTGTATAAAATTCTGCTTAACACCAAACCTTTTTACAAGATACAATTAGAAGTTAACTGTGAAACTTTAAATAAGTATTGATCTATGCAGTTTTGAAAATTGTTGATTTTGATGAATGAGAGTAATGGAAAAATATCACTGATGTGGATACATTTTTTGTTTAAATAATACACAAGTTGATTCTCCCATGCATTTATAAAACATATAAAAATATGCTCATCTTACTTTATATTGATTTTAAAAAGCCCCAAAATTATAGAGGCTCCTGACGGGTTAACTTTATTTTGCAACATCAATATTAAACTATTTTAAGAAAAACACTTATTAAATTAATGGTCATATGGCAGATTTGCCCAACTTTAACTTTAATCATACGCTCTTGATTGTCCTTGTTTGACTTCATGTGAACCAGATTTATAGTGTCTTTGTGCCTCCTCGACTAGTAAGGTAGCAGTGGGAGGGTTTTCAATCTGTAAACCAAACTCCAAACCGCCGGCATGTGGCTTCATTTGCGGCTTGGCCGACTGACAGCGGCAAGAGCCGCTGACGCCGTTCATCTATCAGATTCACCCTCTGCTCATTCACATTTTTCACCACTTCTGCAGCTCTTCTGGTGCTCATCCTCAATACGATGCATTCATTTAAAGTGAACGAAGGAAGAGGGGTGGGTGGGTGTTGCTGCAGTCTTTGGATTCATGACTACAAGTTCTGGCATTCGAATGACCACAGAGTGTGTCATCATGCTTTATAAGTGTGTGAGTGTGTGTCAGTACATCTTCTGTGTGTTTGCATCTGTTTCACACTTGTGAAGATCAAGCTTTTTAAATATAAAATAAACACAAGCTTAAACTCTTTTTTTTCTAAAGAAATTGTGTTCTTATGTGGAGCCTGATGTATAAATACACAAATATGAGAGAAAGTAGAATATAACATAACTCAAAACTGCATTTGTATATCTTTGGAGCAAAAACATTTGGCACATTGATATGTTGTAAAACAAATATTGAGAATTAATTGCATTATTTTTACTCTTTTAAATGTTGTTGGTGCACCAACAACATGAAGATATTTCTTGCAGCATAAAGGAAACTGATCTGACCTTGTCTACCTTCCCCAGACCCAGCGCCTGGCCGGCGTTACACCCCACCCTCCACCACACTCGGCTCAGGGGGAAAGATGGCAGAGGCCCTGCCCCTGGGTGCCCAGGAGGCCGGTGGCGGGGGCGCTCTGATGGGCAAGCTGCGCATGGCTGACCGTGGCATGATGGAGGTATTTATGCACACTTTTAGTGAATGAAGATTGCTAAAGTCAGATGTAACTAGTTGCTACTGTACCACTTTGCAGGTGATTTCAGACCATCCAGGTGAGCTGGTGAAGACAGACAGTCCCAACTTCCTCTGCACTGTGCTGCCAACACACTGGAGGTGTAACAAGACTCTGCCCATTGCTTTTAAGGTGTGTTACTTTACACATAAATCTGTCTGAAAACATGAACAGAAAGAGGGTGCTTAGACACAATTATCTTATTTTATACAATACATTGTTCCTTTTTAACCACGGGTTTAAAACACAGCTGTTTTTTGCTTTCTGCTGCTCCATAACACACAGCCATAAATTAGTTTGCCAAATTGCAGTGTGCTGTACGGTATTTCCTCAAGAAAAAAATAAATAAAAGAATAATTTCATCCATCCATCGACTGTTTTTGCAGGATGAGGGGTTAATTTTCATCGCAGAGAATTCCCATATGCATCAGTGTGGTTGATGCAGACTGCTTTCCTGCACTTTGAGACAAAAGCGCATTTGTGGAAAAGCAGCTTTTACCCGCAGAACACACAACTGATTGATTTATTGAGTTTTATGCATTAGTGTTCGCACGTGTCTGTGTGTGCGTGTGTGTGTGTTTTGAGGGTTTGATGGATTTTGCTTGGTTATGGAGTGTCATGAGCGGATGTCACTGCCTTTTACTGATAATGGATAATTGATATGGCACGTGCACTTCCACACACAGACACACACGCGCATGCACACGCATGCTCATAAACACACTCTCACACACACACACACACACACACACACACACACACATACACACACACACACACACACATACAATTACGGTTGGTGCATGCATGCCGTATTTGAAGCAACATTTTATCGGTTCATAATACTGTTAACAGATTAGTAGAACATCAGCATATCTGTACTAAATAGAATTGAATAATCATAATTATGCTGATAAACAGCAGAAACTAGCAGTATTACTTGTGTAATAGTCTGAAAGGCACTTATGTCTGTAATGATGATTTAATTTCAGTTTCTATGAACTCCAGTTCCCAGCTTGCAGAGCTCTCTGCACAGTGTCTGTCGTGGTCATCTGGTGGTTTGGTGTGATCAGTGTGTGAAAATCAGCTTCCTTTTAACTTTAAATGTGTTTTCTATTCATGTATTTCTTACTCACATTTAAAAATATAAAAGTCCCACGAGCAAGACTTTCAATTGCACAGTTCTTGAAACTCAAACTTCTCCACAATGGTCTCCCCTCGTGTCATTAGGTGGTTGCCTTGGGCGACATCCCGGATGGCACCCTGGTGACAGTAATGGCGGGAAATGACGAGAACTATTCAGCCGAACTCCGTAACGCCACGGCCGCCATCAAGAACCAGGTGGCCAGATTCAACGACCTGCGTTTCGTTGGCCGCAGTGGGAGAGGTAAAGAAGGCAAATGAATGCAGACCATTACCATATAGTAAATTAATTCTCTCTTGTAGCGAGCTCACAGCAAGCCCAAACATGGATAAAATAGGGGAAGTACATGTGAATAAAAACAGTATTCATATACTTCCTCATAATACAGCATTCATCACCTATCAGGCTCGGAAGCCCCCCTCCTCTCTCTGTCTTCAACGGACACACTAGACCAGTTATTCTAAATCAGTCACAGGCAAATGTTCTGACTTATCTATTTAAAACACCAACTTGTGTACACATGCTCCTGCAACACACTCGAGCAACCCCTCAGCCAAATGGAAGAATGGGAAAAACTGTATGAAATTTGATAGCTTTCACAACCCTCTGCTTTGAAAACACAGCCATGTTACTATGTCATATGATTCAAAAGGCAAAAGTTTGAGGGGTTGAAATTTGTTTTTATGCAAATTTTAACTGCACAGAGCACAATGAGTTTCACTCAGTGCATCACGGACAGCAGAACACATCTGGTTCTTTGAGATTCACTGAAATGCTAGTATCTATGTGTAGGTGGTAAAGGGACTGTCATAGTTCTCCAAATTAGTCATCATTAGTCAGAATGTTCCCTCTTCTGCTCTTCACACCTTAATTACCCTTATACTTTACAGTTAGATTCAGACTTTTTCTTCATACACCGATGTGCTACTGCTTTCCCAAATGACCACCTTTAATAATGTAAAGTAAACTGTACAATCCAATATAGGTTTCTTTAGGGAAAACACGACACTTTATGTAATATGCTTGCATATTATTGCAAAGAAAACCACAACTCTTTGCCAACCATTTCACAAGGTCACAAGTGTGCAACATTTAATTGCAGGCCTTATCTATTTAAGCCTTCATAAAGGCCTCTCTTACACCTGACTAACAGGGTAATTCAGCAAACCACTCTTGTGATGTGAATTCTCCCATCAATGTCGAAGGCTTGACTTAAGAGCTGTTTTTAAAGAATGGGAGTGCTACAGTACCAGACAAAACAAAGCAATCTAAAGGAAATTTCCAGATCACGTTTCACCCCTTCCTCCCTCCTTCAAGCAGCACACCGGTGCCATCCCCACCAAACTCCACTGCGTCTGCAGCTTTAACATTAAATAGCAGACACTGAACAAGATGAAAAGATGTAGTTATCTACTGAAACAGGAAAGAAAGCTGCAGCAGCATTGTCTTGTGTTTCATAGATGGCTCACCCCACTACCAAACTATTGCTACATAGTGTATATGTTTTGTAGCTCCTCTTAAACGGGGTTGTAGTTTATCTCTCACAATATCTGATCCTGTGCAAACACACAGACACACACACACACAAACACACACACACACACGCTCAGACACAGACACGCGCACAGATACATGCACAGACAACGACAACTTAGCTATTCCAGGAACAGACACGCTTGTTGCTTTGTTAACAACTGAGTAAATAAGAGATTCTCTCTGATTGGCCTATTGTTAGAAAAAAATGGATGAACCACAACTAGGCAAGCCTGTACATGGCAATGTGCATACCTGCACCCATGCACACACACACGCACATATGCACGGATGCATGACCAGCTCATGTGTGAAGTCTGTTGTTATCTAGAGCAAGAGAAGAAGGAGACAGACACACACAGGCACTCACACACACACTCATCTTTTAGTAATCTGTAATGTGTGTGATGCCAGCGGATGGTTGATAGACACAACAGACACAAAGACCTCAGCTGTTCTTGCCCTCCTCCCGTCCCACTGCCTTACTGTAAACTCTAAGTGTAAACATCCTTCACAAAAACGTGTTTCTCCACACAGTAAACAGTTTATGCTGTCCAGTTTATTTGTTTACATGCAGCAATACATATAGAATATACTATCTGGGAAGAAGAGTTTTTGGTGTTTTTGTAACGGAATGAAGAGATGAGGTCTTTGGTGATAAACCCCCTCTTGTGGTCACAAAGTGGAATCGTTTCAATTTAAACGTCAGGTGTGTCATTTTTTCTTAATATTATGAAACTCACTTACTCAACTAAAACAGCAATGAATTGTTAATCAAAAATATTTTGACTGTTTCTATAGATTAATAGTTGCATGACTTGTTTCCAAAATTAACCGCAAACCACAGAATCACTGTGCGACGACTTTGACCTGAAGTGCAGGAGGCAAAGTGCCCTAAATCTCATGTAACTGCAAACATTATTTCCAATACAGACTACATTCATTTGTTTTTACATTCATTTAAAATGTATTATGTCTTTAATACAACAAAAAACAATCTCATTTCACTCAAACTGCATGTACATTTTTAAAATATGTACTATAGCACCCATTATCACATATGTAGTTGTCCATTGGCAGCTACATTCATTAAAATGGCAAAGCTTAGTAAAACTTTCAGTGTTTGACAGGCTGTTGTAAATCATATGTCTGCCCGCAGCAGCTACGTAAGAAAAAACATTCACCATTAACACCCAGTATCACCCATGTGTGTCTGCAATTTGTGTGGCATCAGACTGTCTGGATGTGGTAACTCTACTCCGGCCTTGGCACACAACCTCGACGGTGGTCTGCACGTGTGCGAATGTGCCTGTGTGTTTGCAGCAAGCATATTGTTGAGTGATTGTTGCCTCCAAAGCACACACAAATTGCCCTACAAATGCGTAGTGCAAACCTTTGGTATCACAAATATTTATTTGTTCTCAGACGTAACTGAGGTTCAGCTGATGCTATTTTTTTAAGGTTATTTTTGGATTATACCATGGTCAAATAAAACTCATGCCTCTGATTGGATAGAACGTGTCACTTAAAACTGCAAGTGCTGTAAGTCACCACAGCAACAGTACTGATAAAGGAAGTTTGTAAGACTTTTGTTACAGGATGCTGATAGCTTCAGTAATAAATACACTGCACATTCATGTCCAGAATTTATACTGCATTTGATGATAAATGTTCTGGTTGAGTTTTCTCTTTTTATGTAAACAACCGTATTGTCCACATACTATCTACAAGTTAAAAAAAAAACAACCAAAAAACAAAAAACAGCAAGGCAAAGAGAGCCATCCACATCTTAAATTTTGGCTACGGCCATTCACTGGTCACTGCTGATCCTTCCAGTCTGCATAACTGACCTGTCCTTTTTTCCTTCCTCTCTCCAGGAAAGAGTTTCTCTCTGACCATCACTGTGTTCACCAACCCTCCTCAGGTGGCCACGTACCAGAGAGCCATTAAAATCACAGTGGACGGTCCTAGAGAGCCACGACGTGAGTGCATCATTTTATTTCTATATACAGTCTTATAAAAACAATTATCCAGGGTTGCCTCTTCAGTGGCACATCTGTCAGGATGGCTGAGTGGTCAAAGGGCCGCTATACACTGTGCGATTTTATGACACACTGTGTGACGTACAACATCAAGTATGATGTGTGCTGCTTGCTACATCGCCTGCCACGAATCACAGGCTATAGTGTAATATGCAGCGCCATCAGCGGGCACTGCATCAGTGTGCGTAATCACATACGTCACAGAAAAGGTCGTAGCAGCTGTCACATTGCATCCCAAATTCCTGACATTGTTAGAAATTTATCTGAAGTTATCTTTGGTCGCAAAACAACGATGACTGTCTTTGAACTTGTCTCACACTCGCGCGACTAAACATTTTTCACCATTCTCCCATGATGGTCATCTTTCCTCTGTGAACACAGTTGCACAGTGTATACCAGCCATTAAGAGCCAGACTCAAGTGTCAAGAGCTTCCTCTCCGCAGGATTTTCTGGTCTCCAGGTGGAGGAGGGGTTCAAATGACATTCATTTTAATATTAGAATATAAATTGTTATGACTAAAACAGACAATGAGTCGAGAACAATTTCAAATATTACCACTCTACATTGATTATACCAAAGTACACTAAAATTGGGCTATTTTTGCTCACATACGCTGCAGAGTTAAGGTGTTATATGGTTGTGCAGTCATTAAATAACATCACATCAGCACAATATAATCAATAAAAGCTTCAAGCGAAATTTGGGGGGGTTAGGGTTACCCTATCTGCCATATTGTTGAATTAAAGGCTGAGAAGACATCCAGTAAGAACATGGCTCTAATCCTAGCAGACAAACTATGAGTCAGTTTAGAACTAGATGCAGCCCTGACTTCCTCTCCCACTCAGTTCTGTGAAACATGGGGATTTCTCAGAGTCAGATCATGAGAAGGGCAGAACTGGGATACTGTGTGTGATATTATGTAAGAAATAATACACACTACTTTTGTTGAATTATCACTTTGTATTAAAATGAAGCAAAGTTAGCGCCATGGTTAACGATGTCAGTGAGGTGACAGAGAAGAAGACTCCTTGCGAGACCTCAGCTGTGAATAACCATCACTCATCTGTAACACACACACACACACACCCACCCACCCTCACACACACAGCATAAATACACATATGCACACTTCCCCCATTGGGAGGAAGTGCCTGTAACTGGAGCTCATTCTCAATGCTTTGAAGTGTGGCCAACACCACAGACAGCGTGACAGAGCGCCACACACACAGCAAGACCCCTACGTGGCGCCCGTCAGATTCCCGAGTACAAAAGCAGACAGAGCTTGTTAATAACGCCCAGATCGTCAGGGTATAATCCCGGGGTTTTTAAGCATGAAATAACCTGTGGACAAATCACCTCTACATGTGCACATGCTGACAGATGATTTTCGACTCAAGCGGCAGGAAGTTAGTGTGTTATTAGTTAGTTATTTAAATGTGACATCACTCCCACTTGTCTCCAAGGCCATCGTCAGAAGATGGACGAGGTCAAACCTGGCGCCCTGGCCTTTTCTGAGAGGCTATCGGAACTGGAACATCTGCGTCGCAGTTCTATGAGAGTGACACCTCCTCACCACCACCACCACCACCACCACCACCATCAAGCCTCTGCAAACTCTCGCCAAACTGCTGCCACCTTCACCAGCCCCCCTCACACTCAGTTAGCAGCTGGTAAGAAAACTGAAGCTGTTTCCTGTACTCTTTTCTGTACACCTTTGTCTAATAATTTGATTTTGTTTTTTAATAATAATTATGTAGCCATGTGAAAAATTAAAAAAAAACGTTGTTTCATAAAAAAACTTTTTGAGTGTCAGGACTATTTTCCAAAAGAGTATTTCTTGTTTATTTAAATTGTTTATTCTGTCTCATGAGAACAGATAAAAAAAACAGTGGTGTTTGTTTCTCTACTGAAAAAAATGAAGTGATCCTTGAATTTTCAGTATCTGACTTCAAGATGAGCACTGGGGTTAAATCAGATCACTGTGCAGTGATGTCATTAGTCTCTCAGCTCGGTGTTTAATGAGGTGAGGCAGTCCAGCTATCGTTTCCCTGGAAGAAAGTCATAGTTGTGTGAGTGACATTTTTGGAATGTCACATGTATCTGTCACTTTGATCTTAATGATCTTAAGTTGACAACACCCCACAGGTCACTACGGGAGACCGATTCAACAAATGATCCAGCACCATCTCCTGTAATCACAGGATTAGCTCAGCATTTTTGGGAAAAGATCTAGGATTTTAACTGAATGTTCGCTCATTTAAGTAACAACATGTGTAAAAGAAGGGTGTGTGTGTGTGTGTGTGTATGTGTGTCTGCACTTCCTAAACCTTATATCTCCTTGTTCCTCCTTGTGGTTATGTTGAGATCCATTGCGGTCTACGTGTGTATGTGTTTGCGTACAAGAACCTCAAAGAGTGTGTGCTGTGGTTGCCGTGGATACGATACGAGGCCCAAAATCATGGTATCTGTTCCCATTCAGCCTTGCAGTGATGCTAATCACGTGTAAAATTTCTGAACTTCTTGTATGTGCATTTGCATCTGCGTGTGTGTGAGTGAGGAAGCAAACTTTGCCTTAAGGAGGAAATGAGAGTCAGCTGGCAGGAAGTTACAGGGTTGAGAAAAAAAAAATAATTAAAAAAAAATAATGTGTAATTGTCCAGACTTCTCAGAACAAAAAAATTAGAAATTAAATTCAGACTCGTGATGCTTTGTTGGCCATCACAACACACGCAGCATTAAAGATGATCATGTGATCAGAATGCATTTGTTTAAAAAAACTAAATCAGCTTTCTGATCACATGCAGATGGAAAAAACAAGGAATATTTTCAATCCGTTAATAAATCCAAGATACAAGCCACCTCTACTATAACCACACCACGAAGCAGCTGAAATACATTTTCCTTTTATACAGGACAGACATCACACTGCATTAACTTCCTGGCCATTAAAGAAAATGGAAATTATAGTTTGTGGGACAAAAAAGACATTTTTTATGATTTTATGATGAAAAACAGCAAATAGTAATGCTTTTTTTTTATTTGCAGCATTACTAAGTGCCTTAGACACTGTCTGTATACTAAGAGAAAGAAAAACAGCTTTAAGCACTTCCTTCTTTCTGTTTTTCCCTCTATAATAATGAAAAAGAGAAACAGGAAACCGTTATGAGCCACTCTTTTTTTCTTTCTCTTCCTCTTATTTGCTTTGCTTTCATTTCTCTGTAACAATTCTTTTCCCTTCTCCCCATTTGCCCCCCTTTCTTTTATTAATTAATGCAATATGGATGTTCAGGGACATTTTTTATTTATATTCTCTGTATTCCCAGTATACTAGTTGTTTAGATAACTAAGCTAACAACTATTGTGGTGCTGGGAGTAGCAACTGATGTTTCCTTTAATAAAATCATCTGTGTTTTATTAGTCAACTACATTTAATTGATTCTATTTTACAAGTTGCCACAGCTGAATCGTGCCATTAAACATGGGGCAATGCATCGCTCCAGAAACCAGTTAATGCGCATGATGCAACAGGTGGCAAGAACAGTGGTGTTAATTCGTGCCCAGAAGCTAATTTCTGTCTCTGACCTGGCAGTTTTGTTCAGTCGTGGCAATTACAAATGCCAGCTGTGATGAATATAAAGTTATCAGCTGCTTGTTGATTCTCTAAAGGAACCCGCCCCATCGTTCTGTACAGTGGAAAGTGCAGCATGCATGGTAGAAAAGGATCATTGTTTCCAGCTTTGCTAGCTCACCCAGAGAGTTTAGAATTGTCATTTTCCTTAAATAAGCTGACTCAGTCCTACAAAAACATTCAAATCAAAATAGTGAATAAGTGGCTTTCACAAAGAAGCCCCAGCCTCTAAATTTAAATATTTGGATGGAGCAGAAAACATTTTATAAGTGGCATCACAATATTTCTCCCAATGCCACTAATTTGTTGATATGATGTGTTCCTCACTGTAGCGTTATTCTCAAGCAGGCCGGCAAAGACTCTTACAACATATTAGTGCCCTCCGCCAGGGGGAAAGAAGCCAGGAAAGGAAGGGGCTTGGCACAGGACCTGTGCTTTACCGCACACACGCGCACACACATACACACGCACACACACACACACAAACACACAAACACATACGTCAGCGATGGCCGGGAGAGCTCTTGGCTACACTTGAAAAGCTTTCATTGACGTCTTGGCTGCTGTGTACAATTTGCCTCCTCATTTGTCTGCAGACGCGCGCACACACACACACACACACACACACACACACACGTCTGCAAGTCTGTGGGTGATCAGTACCATTTATTACACTATGGGGAAAAAGACTGATTTGAAAGAAAGAACTCAAACACACACATCACACAGCCTTCCTTTATCTGTCCACCCCCACAATAAGTTAATTACTTCCTGTCTTCCATCTTTCTTTCTTCTCCACCATCAACTATCAACAGTTTCTGTCCCAGGACCACATTTAATCAAATCAACTTTTATTCAGATTGGAAAGTCTACACAGTCTGCTCTACAGTTTATGATTTATGTCTGGGTGATTGTTTTAAAGCAAACTAAAAAAAACCCTTAAAAGGTTATCTGAGGTGTTTTGTGCCGACATTCACAATGTTCCAAGTGCAACCATTCACTCTAAACCATCTCTTTCTCTTTTATAGATTCTAGACAGATGCAGTCATCACCATCTTGGTCCTATGATCAATCGTACCCCTACCTTGGCCAGATAACCACGCCCACGATGCATACAGCCAATCCACTTTCACCATCTCGATCATCACTTGGTGAACTGTCGTCACGGCTCACAGGTAACACACTCCAGCATGTACACACACAGAAAACAACCTGTGAAATAATGAGTGTGTGACTTCTAACCTTTGACCTCTCTCAGGTCCTGATCTGGCAGCCTTCAGTGACCCTCGGATGAGCTTAGACCGTTCTTTCTCCTCCCTCCCCTCCTTGCCTGACACCCGCTTCTCTGACCCACGCGTCCATTACCCCCCCACAGCGGCCGCCTTTACTTACACCCCGTCCCACAACCCCGTCTCTAATGGAGCGCTTGGGATCACCATGGCAACAGCTATGGCAACCACACCTGCAGGAAGATACACCTATCTGCCTCCTCCATACCCGGCAAACAACCCGCACCAGGCTCAGAACGGTCCTTTCCAGTCTACCTCCTCACCATATCACCTATACTACTCCACCGCCGCTGGCTCATATCAGTTCCCCATGATGGCTGGAGGAGGGGGCAGAGGGGATTCACGCTCCCCCCCAAGGATCCTTCCACCATGCACCAATGCCTCGACGGGCTCGTCACTCCTGCACCCATCTTTGCCAAATCAGAATGATGGCGTGGGTGTGGAAGTCGAGTCTAGCCACAGTAGCTCCCCAACCAACATGGTGGCTGCTGAAGCCGTCTGGAGACCTTACTGAGTCTGCCAAGATGGCAGAGGACACCAACTGACAAAAGGATGACCACCTAGTTGCAACTCAACACAAGAATAGACTGCTCAAAGTGATTCTTTTAATTTATTCAACAATGTGTCGGCAAAGGTCTTTGCTCAGTAGATTTCAAGCATGAAAACCAGACACTATTTTTATTATCTCAAAACTCAACAATACCTTTACTCGTGACTTAAAAGTCCTGATGAAATAATGGGGGAATGGTTTATAATTAAAAATCCAAAAAAGAGTTAAATTCTGTTAAATGAAGGACAGAGAGCCAAGGGTATTTTATTATTATTTTCATTATTATTATTATTTACACTGACAAACTGCATGCAGCAGCACTGGACTCATCATTTCACCTTCCTTTGTAAAAACAGGTCTGCATCAATGTTGATGTTATCATAAAAGAGTGGTTCATGGCCTGCTGATGGTTACTGTTATCTGTCTGTCATTGCCTATTTTACCCAGGATGTTCCCACTTGCACATTCTTGTCTGGCCCTTTTTATTAACAGTGATCATTGTCATCGTCGTCTGAAGAAGACAGAGAGACAAACATTTATGTCCCGCGGGTAAATTTGAGAATAAAGGGGACTGACCAAGGCCTCTGTGACTTCAAATCAGAACTCTTTATTTCATTTCTACCATCAGAATAATTAGTCATGTCTGGTTAGGCCAGTCGACTGATTACACAGACCAAATAGAGTAGGTTGTAAGGAGCCATTTTTGACAGATATCTGAAAATTTTTAATACTCATGTCTCATTTAATATTGAGATGTTTGTTTTTGTCTTGTTTTAAAAAGTGATTGTGTCTTTAAACTTTTTCATATTTATTTGTCTCTAAAGGACAATTTAGAAAGGACCCAAACTTCTCATGGAATCGTTGAAGGCTTTAATTTATTTTACAATAACATATTAATTGTGTGTTTGTGCATGTGTGTGTGTGAGTGTGTGTGAGAGAGAAACCATTGATCCAACATTGATTTATACTGTCAGTATTGCTTGTGTTTTCATCACAGACGTGCACACACACACACACACAAAGTTAAAGAGCAAGATTTACAGAACTGTTGATTGTTCACATTTGGTTTTGATTTACATAAACATTTTTATGTGAAAATACTCTGCAGGCCGATTATTAAATTTGTGTGTTGTTTATGTACTATTTCTGAGCATGAAGCATTTACACATGCATGTGCACCCAGACATTACACAGACAGTATTTGAAGCCAGACCGATAATGGGCTGCTCTATAGGGAAGAATAAGAAAAGGAGTCAACATCCACACGGTACCAGCTGAATAAAAAATGTAAATATAATAAAAAT
Organism: Pao palembangensis; assembly: GCA_015343265.1. Taxonomy (NCBI): domain Eukaryota; kingdom Metazoa; phylum Chordata; class Actinopteri; order Tetraodontiformes; family Tetraodontidae; genus Pao; species Pao palembangensis. The sequence goes on along the minus strand of CM027085.1, from coordinate 3,118,985 downwards.
AAAAAGCAGGGAAATTCAATAAGGATAGTTAAAAAATAAAGTAATTATGGATTACGTTTAATAATTAATAGAGATGTAGGCCAAATTGTTCAGACAATTCTTCTGTAGATTTCCATTTTTCAAGTTTCCAATATTTTTTTTACATAAATGTATTTACTCTTTTCAGTAACTACGTATTTCAATATATCAAAATTTGAAATAATTTGAGACTTTAAAATATATTTTCTGTAATTAAAAAAAACAAACAATTCTCCCAACATTACGCCGGCCAGTTTGTCGAGCCTTAGTAAAGACTGCCATCTTGTGGCGAAATTACATTTGAGCATTTAGCTATGCGACTAATTACAGTTACTATTTTATTCATAATTACTTGAAGGGAAATCTCATTTCATAATTATTTAACAGCTATATGCTGCTATGCATGGAGTGCAGGTCTGTTAAATAGGTACAAGTTTCCATTTGTACCAAGTTCTAGTCACATTCATGATTAAGTTGATTTCGTCACAACACCTTCAGTGCTTGGCTGAACAATGAACAATGAAAGAGAATTTTACACGGCGTTTAACTCAACTCTTAAAAAACTTACACAAAAGACCACAACATTTTGCAAGAACACAAAACCAACAGTATTTTTTGTAGCCCTAACCCTACGGTGTGAGCCAGTGCTGAGCGTTTGTTCCCTCTAGTGTTCACTACAGACACTGACAAAAGGTTTTTCACCGAAACTGAACTTTATTCTTATACTTCTTTTTATTATTATCATTATATAACAGTGCACACATGCTTACAGTAAACATAAATTTGGAATCATCTCTGTACTTTATAAAACTGTAAAAAAGATTCTTATTATTAAAGTAAACATTAAATAACTTAAGAAACTTAAGAAATACACTGTATGTATTTATATTTAACGGTAAACCTGGCATAGCATTTTTCTGCATGGGAGAATCTCGAAATTGAAATGTTTAGTTCTGCGCCGATATGAGGACTGTCTCTCCTTTTTCCTAGTGCTGTGAACGCAACGTGAGCAACTCGTGGCGTCATCATTCTACGCGCCAAAAGTTTCAAAGTGCGGAAGGCGTCGCACTACAACGTCGGTGGATTCTTAAATATTTTCTTTTTGTGTTTTGGTTATTTTAAAGAAACACTTCGCCCTTATTATGTCCGAACAAGCAGGATATTCGCCCAGTTTTAAGCGGCCATCTGAAATCATGCGAATGAGAAGGAAAAGGGCTCGTTTAAGTACAAGCGGCCGGGACTCAACTGAGAGTCCCGGACAAAGCGACTCATCTCCGTCTTGTGTGCGACCCTTCTCCCCGGGACCGCTTTTCAACAACCAAAATTGCGTAGGAGGGGGGTTTAAACGCAGGAATCCGTTTGCCAGTATAGAGAATACTTACAGTCCGAAAAAGAAGCTAGTTATTTACAACGATAACGGAAACGTCGAAGCAGTGGACCTGAACAAGATAAAGAAGTCGAGCGAAAAGGAGGGAGATCAAGACATGTCTACAAAGACAGGCTGTCAGACATTTTTACCTTTCAGTGCGAGGCTGACTGAGGCTGAAAAATGGGAGGTCAAAGATATCTCTCCAAAGGTTTGTCTAATGTTTGTAACGTAATTAATAGCAGATAATGGCAAAAAAGTAACATAATAATTCTGCACCGTCCTTTACTACAGAACAGTCCCAGTTTCTCTGAAGATGACTCACTCTTTGAAGAAGAGGAGGAAGATTTTAAAATTCCATTGCTGAAGGTTTCATGTTTCCCTAGGCTAAAATGCAGTATATGCACAACCAGATGCTTCTTTACTGTTTTCAGTGTCCATATGGCTAAAAATACGGGTCATTTATTGTTTGTTTATTTCTTCAGAGCCCACATTCAATTGCTGCAGCCTCTATTGCTCCTCCAGTCTGCACACAGTACCCAGCAGATTGGAGCTTGAAGACCCGGCTCCTTTTCACCTCTCCTATGTCCCTTTCCTGGGCAGAACAACCCAAAGCTCAGGAGGAGGCTCTGGGGATAATCCAACACTGCAGAGCTCAGTTTACCTCTTTGCCACATAGTCTACAGGTAGGATTTTTTTTTTTCCTTTGCCAAACACCAATCGTTCCCCAGGTTTCCTGAAGATCTTTGTTTATTTACAATCCTGACTGTTCACTTTCAGGATCCCAAATCCTGCTCAGAGCTTCGATGCGCCTTCCAACAGAGTCTGGTGTACTGGCAACACCCCTCCATCTCTTGGATCCCCCTGTTCCCCAGAATCAATGCAGAGAGGAGGCTGACTGGGAAGAACAGCCCATGGGCACAAGATATCGCACTTCAGCAGAGTCTAATGAGTGAATGGTGAGGCTGTAGTTATTAATTAATGATAGCTGTGTATTTTAAAATTATTCAAATGTTTGAAATAAAATTAAAAAAATATTCTTCCTCTTGATTGTTTCAGGTCAGTCAGTCTATCGTCTCTCTACAGTCTGATGAAGGCCAGACTGTGTCCATACTTCTATCTCTGCTCCTATCAGGTAGGTGTTTGTCCAGTTTAATTGTTCCAGAGTAGGTTACCAGTCAGAAAAGCTATTTAAACACAGCGGAATGACATTCCCTTAATGCTTCTATTCTCTTAGTTTACAGTGTTGTTCAGAGTGGCGGGTCTGGCAGGCTCAAGCAGCATCTCTGCATTAATCTCTCCAACAACAAGGGGCCTCAGAGACGCAATGAAGGCTGAAGGTGGTTTAAAAGAAAATGTCTTTATGTTTCAGAGACTTTATGGTCACAAAGATTGTTCTTTTTTTTTTTTTTTTTTTTTTTTTTACACATTCCTTTTAACAGACTTTCATATTGTCTTTGCCTCTTTAGGTATAGAGTTCAGTCTACCTTTAGTAGAAGAGAGGAAGAGGAGCAATGAACTGGAGCCACAGGAAGACAAAGGAGTGGACGAGAAGGAGAAAGCAGAGGAGTGGGTATCTTTACTTCTTCTGTAACTGTACTGCATGTTATTAAGAAAAGTAAAAGAAATAGAAGTAGCAATCATGTGTATAAAATTTACTTTAAGGCTGTTTTATAAATATGTAAACATTTATATTTTAGATGTTGTGAGCTGCAAGAAGATGATGCTGATGACAAAGGAAATAATGCCGACTATGATGAAGATGGTAGTTTGTCATGGCTAAAGGCAATGGGAGTCCAAGACAAAATCAAAAGGCCCGACAGCATCACCGCACAACTGTATCCACTGTGACAGCTATCTGGTAGCCACTGAGAAACCATCATAAAGTAGGCAGCTTCAAGATTAAATTTCCACTAAAACGTCCTTAACCAGCTGGTGCAGTTGTAAAGAAGGCAGCACTGTGTTGTTGGACCACAAGCCCGAGTCTATGGTGTGTGTGGAGGGATCACACATCTTCACCCTCATCAATTTCCTCATCAACTGTAAGAGTCTGGTTGCTGCGGCAGGATCACAGACTGGGCTACCCCCAACACTGCTGGCCCCTGTTGCTTTTAGAGGTGCTACAATGCACACGCTGAAGGTAAGGAAGCAGACACACACTGAAAATAACATACAGTATGAGGCTGCACCTGTCTAACCACCTGTTTTTCAGGCCCGCAGTGTCAATGTCAAGAGCCAGGTCGGTTCTGCATACCAGAATATCAGCAGTTTAGAGATCACAGGTACACCGCTAACCAACCTATGAATTTGTTTGTTTTATTTAATACTGTTTTTCTCTCTTAAAAATGAATATGACAAGTATGTGAATTTATTAGTACTTCATAATATAACTAAATGGTCTTTAATGTGATAATTTTTTCTCCTTCCTTAAGGGCCCATCCTTCCCACCTCTCTTCATAGCATTACAACATTGCTTCGGCCTGCACAGAAAGGAAATTTTTCAGCCACTCTTTACACACACACTCCTACTGCTGTCATGAACACACACACCACCAAGGACCAGGTAAGACACTGGAAGAAACTTGGAATTTAATGTATTACCACAATTAATGAAATGTAAAATACTGTATTTAAAATATAATCAACCTAACTGGGGTGTTCCTGTAGGGCACTGGAGGTTCTGTGGACTTGTCTGCTTGTGGTCTACATCCTGTTTCTGTTCAGCAGTTTAAGCAACCCTCTAGTCTGGGCAAGACAGCTCTAACTCACATCAGCATGAACAACTACAGTTACACCTGGAAGAACTGATAGTTTCTGATTCACCTTTTATGCATAATAATTAGGAAATATGGATTTTTTTTTCTAATGTGAAAAAAAACATATACAGATTATGTTTTACTGGATTTTTTTTAAATCCTCTTAATTTCTTTTTCAGCATCAATTTGTTTTGATTTTTACCATTTTGACTTGAAAATGTTTTATCTTTTATCTATAATTCAATATTTTTGTGTGTTTTTTTGTGAATACAACTAAATTGTCAGGATGGTGTGTGTGAGAAATGTTCAGTTATTCATTTACTCAAAATAAAATGGTTAAACAATGGACTCAAGGCTCCGCTCATAGTAGTACCGGTAATCTCAGCCACAAAAGACCCTTCAAGGATTAAATCAAAAAGCTTCTTTTCACATCAAATCACATCATCCTTGAAGACAGAGATGATGCAACCAGACATCACAGTGGAATAGTTTTAAACAATATTTACAATACTGCTACACAACTTATTAGTGATTGCCTCACCAAAGTATTTAAGATTGGTAGATCACTAGCATCACACTCTGCCATGAAAATACAGTGTAAGGAACATCGCCTTACTCAATCACAAAATGAAATGCCCCGTGTGAGGCTCGAACTCACGACCTTCAGATTATGAGACTGACGCGCTGCCTACTGCGCCAACGAGGCCACGTGCATATGACAGAAGAAATAAGAGAAATACAGGTCCCGAGGCGATTTAGATTGGACAATTTTTGGTTACTGGCCTCCTCCCACGTGGCCTCGTTGGCGCAGTAGACCCTAACCCTAATCATAACTGCTAACCTTAAACCCCGTAACCCAAACCCTAAAATAATGTGCCCAGTGTGAGGCTCTAATTCACGACCTTCAGATTATGAGACTGACACACCGCCTACTGCGCCAACGAGACCACTTACAAGAGAAAGAAAGACCCAATACCTATAGACCAAGATCACCACCTACCAGAAACCAAGAATTGTCCAATTTAGATGGCCCCGATAGCATACATATCAGCCTACCAAAACAAGCCGAGTATTAGGACCTGTATTTCTCTTATTTCTTCTTCTTTGTGCGTATGCACGTGGCCTCGTTGGCGCAGTAGGCAGCGCGTCAGTCTCATAATCTGAAGGTCGTGAGTTCGAGCCTCACACGGGGCATGACATTTTAAGGAAATAAGAGTATGTCGACGTTTCTTTATTATGAATTTATTTTTATTCACAAAAAGAAATATCATTAAGAAGACAATGCAACTTAAGGAAACGTTGAAGACTTTATCTGAACAATGGCGGGATACCCGAGCCATTAGCTATTATGATGTGTCATGCGAACTCCACCACGATAAAACGCATCACCCCGCGCATTGCGTGCGTTCGCATTTCAGTGTCACTAATGTCCTGGGTTTTTAATACAAAACATTTTTAAAGGCCACGTAGAGCAGTCTGCAACCCCTATTTAATGTAGCGTGAACACTCCCGTCGCTGACCAGTCGTATAGTCTGAACACCGCGCCACAGACATTAAGACTCCCGACCAGCTGACAGAGTCGTAGCGTGAACATGACGGCAAACAGCAAGGCATGGTGGCACAAGCGTGCACGTCACGCACAAGTAAAAACTAAAACAACCTGGCTCCTACAGGTAGGCTACAAAACATTGAGAAGTTGCGCTGCAAAGTTTTACGTTTTTCTCACGACTGACAAACTGTCTCAGACTGACAAAACTATTTTGGTCACGTCCCAAAATATGTAATTTAGCAAATATTAATGGTATGTTATCAGTTTTCTTTAGACTGTGGTAAGGTTTTACTACTAACTTAAAAGTTGCTTTATCTTACCGCAGTGCCGTATCCGTCGGTGCTGACATATCTCACACAACTACTTAATCGAAAGTGGTTTGAAGGTCAAATTTACATCTTTATCTAGAATTTATGCATTTGTATAAACAAGGCGAAATCCGACGTTTTTAATTAACACAGCACAGCCATCTGAAGGTCTTCTGTGACGCAGTAAAACGTCACACAACACCTGCGTCAGCGTTATCGTCATCACAGACTATCAAATACTGATTTCTATACAACGGACTTCAGATAGTTTTTAATTTTTGTTTTACTTTTATACAATTCTTTCCTGTCTTCAAGTATCTGGACTAGGGCTTTGGATGAACTGATGATAAAACAAAATTGCCACTTTAAAGGATCATGTTTAATAATTTAACATGCATAAGCAATAATGAAGTTACTGTACACCATTGACAAAAATATAAAAACATTTTTTAACTTTTTATTATGCCCTGAAATCATCACAGATCAATAATGATGCACAATTTGAACAGAGATTAGTCTAATGAAAGTACATTACATCTTGAGAGAAGAATTGAATCAAAAACTATTCAAAAGTGATAAAGGCGTTTTTCTATTAACAAATAAATTTAGAGTTACACCCAACCCAGCTATGGGGAATAACATGTTATTTTCACTGTCAAATAGGTTTATTGGAAACATCTTTCCCCGACACAAGTGGGGTCAAAATAAATCTGCAAGTGTGTGGGGCATTCTGTTTCCAGATATTTTAGTGCACGATTTTCACTGCTGATTTAGCACACAGTAGCTGACTGTACTATCTTTAAGAACTATCTTTTCACAGGTTTTTAGGAAATTCCCCAAATTGCACAGTTACATAGTTATTAAAGAAAACAATTTATCCTGTAATTCAGCAAAATACAGAATAGTGGGTCCCAATTATGTTGCCTTGAGTGTTTTTATTACCCTGGTGAATGAAGATGACTGGCCTTGTAAATTCCAAATAAATTAGGCATTAAGAATTTCAGTTAGCCTTTTGAGCAGAGGCTACATGTTAATACCGCATTTCTGAGTTAGGTATTAGGTACTTTTATGTTAATACTGCTTAATTAACAAATTAATTTTTATATAAATGACAAACAAAAGCAAAGCGAAATAAAGCACTCGTTCACATATTTATATTTCAAGTCACTTGTGTTTCTCTTCTCACTGTTTCCACTTTCCAGATGAATTTATAATGAGATGCACAAATCAGGTTGCTCCAATAATTGTTGTGACATTAAATTTTAAGTGTTGATTTTCAGCTTCACAGGGAGAAGTGAGAACACAGGATTGATTCTGAGACAGTGAGAAGACGTTGAACCATTTAAATTACAACTCTATATGCATATTCAGTGATTTAACCACAATAACCCAAGTTGTCATGAAACCAGATATAAAATGCAGCATAAACCAAAGTGCTAAATGATAGTTATGAGTGAAATGAGCTGTAAATTAAAGGGTTATAAAAGACAAGAGGTCCATTCTTAGGAATGAGTTAAGTGTGATTCATTTATGCAGTCCTTCATTCATTTAGCTGCCCACAGTCAGTGTTTCTTCCACTTCAGATGAGGAATGAAAGATTTAGAAATCAAAACCTTTGCTGCACTACTCCATTTGTGATCCAGGTACACAAGCGTGGGGCTAGCAGTAAAATTTGGTGCCTAGTAAAAGATAACAATGCTAGCAGGAGGGAACTGTTTTTGAACCTAATGCCCCCAAAATTTTTCTAGACTTTCATGCAAGAAATGGTACACCCTTTGCATACAGTTTGACAAAGAATCGTTTCAAGAATCGGTCAGTCCCCTCCAATGTCAATGAAGTTTATTTCTATTGAATACTGACTACCCTTCCACATATCCAGTTGCAGTAATTATCTTTTGGGTTGGTACAACATAAAAAAGAATTTATATCTGCCGTGTGTAAGGTCTGATGAATGAACTTAACTTTGTTAATGTCTAAAACGTGCAGGGAAGCACTATTTCCTTCAAACTCTCCATATTGATTATTCAGTCGTTCACACAAATACAGTAGAGTTCTTCAATTCACTAAAAAACAGGTAGTTTACATTTTGATTGCAAGACATATTTTCTTGGAATCTTGCTCGTTCGTCATTTCCAAATAAAAGTTATTTATCTCAGAAAGACAAATCACAAGTCTTCCTCAGTGTCCTTCATGTTTAAAGAAGCAAAAGAATAGTTCTGCTTCTGCTCTCAGAATAACACATCCTCGTTAGTAATAAGTGATTCCACCACAAGTCTCTGGTATCGGATGTCGTTAAGGGCCGTCATGGCATCCAGGTCTGGGGCCCTCATCAGCGTCGGGCCAAACACGATGCCCAAGTTCTCACTGGTCATCAGGTTTTCTTTCTCATAGTGGACCACTCTGGATGTGCAAGCAGCAGAAAGAGAGAGCAGTCATTAGCTAATGCAGTCTCTTGGATGTGATCAAATGTGCACATGAATTGTGCAATTTTTACCTCTTAAGATGAGCCATGAGGTATCGCAGTGTCTCATAGTGAGCTGGAGGCAGCAGCTTCAAGGCCTCGTGGAGAGACTCCAGGCGTTTTTCTGGGTCTGTGATCTCTGCATAGTACCAAAAAAACCCCCCAATTATCATATGATAAGGGAAACGACGGCACTTCTTTAATGTTGTCAAGGTCAACCAAAACCCCCTTCATTCACTGTTGGCATCTTATGTAATAAGGTAAAGAAATGCGCGGACACATACTTGCAGCCTCTATGAAGCGTGGGTAGGCATCATATGTGATCAAGGGAATAGGCAGCTCTCTAAAATAGAGTTTGAGGGCCCCAGTAATGATGTTGATGTCCTCATAAGCATTTGCAGAAATATCAGCCTTCTCTCCATCTGTGAGGAAACACATCTAATAAAATCCATCCAAACAAGTGAAGAAAGCAGCTACGCAAACAGGCTTCTGTGCCAACAGGCTCTCACCTCTGTCAAACGCCAGCTTGACATCTTCAATCAGCTCACTGAAGCCTGATATTCTGTACAGACCTTCTGACTGTAGACCTGAGGATTTGAACAGACAATAGCACTAATTTCCTCAACTACTTTATCTTCGGCTGCTCATTCTGAACCGGAATCAATAACATGATGGCTGAACAGGGAAATGATGAGTCACCTATACTCAGCTTGTGGGAGTCATGCCTGATAAATAATAAAATCCCTTTTTCAGCCATCGTTATATAAATACTATGAGTCAGATACACACAGACATTTTTCTTACCTCGAGCCTCCAGTTCCTGTATGCACATGTCCACCACCATGGGTCTCTTGGTGTTGCGGGCTTTGACCAGTGTGGTGAGGTCACAGCTGTAAACCTTCTTGACGTGTCGCAGATCTGGCTGGCAGTCATTGGGCACGACTTTGGAGCACTGTTTGTGCACGTTCAGGCCACAATCTAAAGGAAAATACAGATTATGGTGACCAATTAAAAACATGGGTACTTTATATGGTTATATTGCTTTAAAACGCCATCTATTATGTAACATAATAATGGTGAACTTGTTATTATAAAAAAAGCTCACAGGATAATGGTTTGCAGCCTTGCATTTCATGCACAGGCACTCAGAATTAAACAGAAAGAATAAGGGTAGGTGGAAAAATTCACAATGACACTGTGTTCTCTGGCGTCAGATTTAGTCTTTTAATACACCAGAGATGAGTCAACATCCAATGTGATAACCTACATGCCTGTCCTAATTTGGAATAAGGTTGAGTACAGCGGAAGAGGATAATCATTCTTTGAAACAAAAAAATGTTTGTTTGTTTGTGTGTTACCTGCACACTTGACTCCTTGAGCAATGAGGCCCCACATAAAGTTTGCACAATATTCACACCAATGTGGACCTCTGAATGTATGAACCTGAAATTAAAATTCAGAGAAAAGTCACTTTTCAGATAATTCCCAACAATACCTAACAGAATAATACATGTAGCCACACATAATTAACAGTAGGAATACATCAACACCAAAAGCAAGCAAGCACACTAAAGGAAGATGCAAAGACAGCAGGAGACTCAAATTATATAAAGAAACCAGATTGCTGGAATAGCTCCTCATAATTTGGGAATATGATTTAATAAGCAGAGCCATACACACTGAAATCAGAATGTGCATGTGCAGGTGTGTTTCAACCTCTGGGATTTCCAAATTCAAGAGTGAATTTGGATAATACCTCATGAGCTGAATCAGCAATCCTGTTTCTCTCTCTCTCACACACACACACACACACACACACACACACACACACACACACACACACACACACACACACACACACACACACTCTCACACAGTAAATGGCATTCACTCACCTTGAAGTTGTGAACCTTCTCGTATTTGGGCGCCAAATCGCTCTCCTTGAGGGTGGACCTCCGCACCAGCGATGTGAGCTGCGAAAGGGCAAAAGATCTGATTGGTTGCCAGAAGTTGGAAGCTGGGTAGGTAGGTTTGGAGGGGGCCGGTGTCCAGCTAAGATGGGTTCTTGAACTGGTGCCGGGGTCCTGTGTGCTGCCAGCGGCTGGCAGGGAGGGAACAGAACCAGCGCTGACATTTAAACTAAGAGCTGTGGTAAACAAAGAGCCATTGGGACGAGTTTGCTTTTTTGCTCTCCTGCGTTTTTTATCTGCTTTGATGCGGTATGACTCTCGGCTTGGCATCGTTACATCTGTAGTTTTTGTCTAAAATGAATTCAGACCGATTATGAAGGAAAAAAGATTTCCACTTAAAAAAACGGTAAACTAATCAGAAGGGAAAAGGACGCAAAATAATCCAGAAAACAACGGAACTACAGTCTGAAATGAATTCAAAGATCCAGCTGACAACAACATCCCAAACCAAGAAGCTAAAGCACCAATCATTCCATCTGTTCACCACAAAGATCAGCCAATCACACCGTCGCCGTACGCTGATGCTGTCTGGATGGTGCAATTCCAGTCAATAATAAACAAAGCCGGCAAGCCAATAATTCCCAATCGGAGGATGAAGAAAATAAAACAAACTTCAATAAATCTCACTTGTTCTAAAAACTATCAAATATTTTCCAGTTCTTTAAAGTCAAAAAATCTTAAAAGCAGACTGATCCCAGGTTTGTGCAGGTTAGCGCTCTAACCCACATGGCTGCGAGTGTGTTAGTCTGCTTTCCCTCATAGGGGAGAGGAGAGAGAAGAGAGGAAGAGAGAGGCAGAGAGAGAAGAGGAGGGGGATACTGAGCTACAGCACAGCAACGAATGAATTTAACCAGATGCACCAGAAAAGACAAGCCAATCAGGGGACTTTGACTCTTGTTTGTCACCAAACCTGCAGCCGCAATAATCCCACGAGAGAATTCCATCCATGACTGAGATGTTCATTTATTTACACTCGCTCCCTTGTCTTCACATGAATTGAACTGGCACAATGCCAAAAAGCCAAAGAGCTTTTTGGCATAATTTATTTTTCAGGTTAACAAACCTAAAATTCTAGAGCAACAGATTAGGGTGCAATGTGAGAATGTTTGGACTACACCTCTTGGATTGAAAATGCTAAAAAAAAAAAATGATATACTGACAACCACAGGTAAAATCTTAAATGAAGGTCTGGAAAATGTAAAGTAGATAACCATATAAATATATATAACCATATTGTTACTAATCTCACAGGGCCTGTAAAGCAGCAGTTATCCCCCCCCAGTAGAAATCAATCAGCTGAAAGACCGAACAACATCTCCTGCTTTGGATTTAGTGTCACAGCCACACTTTGCTTTGTCTGCAAATCCAGCCAATTATGAAATACACACACGTACACAGGACCACCCCATTGCACACACACACACACACACACGCACACATATACACACACAGTCATGTATAGGGTGCAATGGTGGTCTGGCTCTTGGGATCATGTGTTTAATCTGGGCTGTATTACAGTTTGATCCATGTAAACACTTTTGCTAGAAATGTATTTACTATTATATATTTTCTCACATGTCACTATTTTGCTTTATTTGTGCTTGTTGCCTGGGTTCAGACCTAAAAGCTGACAAAACAAAGTCACACCAACAAACGGACAAGTTGGACGTGTAATGCTCAGTGGGTGGCTTTTGGGCATCTGCAGGCGAATTTCTGTTATGTAATTTTACTGCAGAGCCCTTGGCTGGAGGCCACCTCCCTCATGCATCCATTATCCGCCCTCCTCCTACTTCCGTCCTACTCCTACTCCCTCTTTCACCACATTCCTTGACTCTTTCATCCATCTTGATACTGTGCACACAGCAACTTTCCTCACCTTTAGCCAGTGTCAGCTCCCTGCAGGGTTACATTTAGACGCATATTTGGTCATATTTGGTCACTTTAAAGCACATTTTTCACATTAAAGCACATGCATATTTTAAAATGCCAATTATGCTATTTAGCCCTAAACTCATGTCAAAACCCCGGACACCAAGCGTCTCTACGCATCACATTGTTGGATTTTGGCAAATCCTGTGAGATCATAGCTGCAACTGTATTGTGAGATGATGACTTTCTCACACTATCAGGATTTTCTTTTCCTAGGCTTCATTGGTGTTGGCTTTCTGTGAACATCTCTCGCTGTTTATTGCATGACCACTGTACTGGAACCACCACCAAAGATATTGCTTCGTTCAGGCATAATTGTTATCTTTTGTCTGGAACATTTCAAAATTGTACAGTACATTTCAGCCTTAACTACACAAGTATAGTCTCCGAGAAAACACAGCCACCAAGACCTTGTTGAATTAGTTCATCACAGAATTGTGTATTTTCAGTGATAAAGTCAAAAATGAAATATTACTACTATAGGCCAAAAAGATTGATTGTTCTCACCCTCTCCTCTGTATTATGGTCATCTTTTGCAGGAATAGGTCCATCTGGAGTTTCCGGACTGAGTGGAAGGTGTTTTTTTAGGGTGGGTTCCTGGTTCAGGGTGGTGTAGCCCACATGCTCATAAATGGGGTTTATCGTCATCTTAGCAATGTACTCGGCAGCCTGATAGAAAATAAAATTACTGTCAACAAACAAGCACTTCATATAACCCACGTTAATGCCTCTGCATCTACAGTCTGACTATAAAAGAAATACATAAAAATATACAAGGAATCTGGAAGCAGTTAACAGTAGCATGCCTTCTTGTTGTCCTAATACTACATTGTGCTACTTGATATATTTTTTAATAATGTGAGTTCCTAGCTGTCACAGAAACTGAAGCTAAACAAAGTCGTTAATGAGACCTTGTTTATCAGCAAAGCTAGCATTGACCTGAAGAAAAGTGGGATAAGACAAATTAAAAGAGGGGTAAGCACAGACCTTGGTCTCAACATAGAGCGTGATGAGAGCATCAGTGACCAGGTCATGAATAGACTCAAACCTCTTCTCTCCAACAAAGTGCTTCCCATCATGATAGAGACGAAAGTTTCTTGTCTGATTCCCAAACCTCGAGGCAACAGAGCAGGAATGCAACGTTATAAATACATATAAATCTAAAACTGTATAATTATTTAGACACAAACACAAAAACATAATAAGCATTCAGGTAAACCTTAAAATGTTGAAATTCCCTAAATTAAAGCTAAAATGGCATATTTAAATCACATATTAATTGTTGGTAAAAACAAGAGCCACTGCACATAATTTATAACAATTTGGGGGTAAAATCTAATGACAAACAACAGTGCATTTTCTTTCTTTATACACAAAACAGTGATGTGGTGAAAGGTTCAAAAAAAACTTTTAATGATAGACAGACCCTGAAGTGGGCCAACACATTACCCTCCTCAGTGGATCACAACCGAACCACTGTGAAATAATACGACATTGCAAAATCATTAACCTAAAATCAACCTTTCCTAGTCAAATGCTAACTTTATGGTGTAGGTATTTATGGAATTTAATTATAGCCATGGGGAGAAAGACGTCTGCAGGTGCAAGAGTGGCAGCACTATGAATAGAGCAAACTGACCCAAAACCTATTTCAAACTGTGCCGTGCACCCATTTAAAGTATGACACTTGTGATGAAGAAATGGCAAATTTGGGTACAAATGAAGCTCACTGGGCAAAGTGAGCAGGAAACTGACACAGTCTCTCTCTCTGTAATGCCCTCTTTGAACCGGGAGGAACAGGGTGTGGACCAGTGGGTCCTCAGATGAGCAACATTTGGGCAGCGTATACCTTGACTGCTGCCTTAAACGTTTACATTCAATGACACACACACATCCTCAACAAAACAATAAGACAACTGCCACAAAATACAGAGAGGGTGCTGGAGGTTAAAGGCATATAAGATCTCTGTCAATTCACATTAAATGTTGAAGCCAGTCACACCACTGCTCATGAAAATTTGCAAAATGCATGGATCAAGGCATACCTTAGAGCTAGTGTGTATGTACCCGGCTGCCTCTGACTCTCTCTGATGAGGTAGCTGCCTTCAGCCTGACTCAGCAACTGGTCAGCCTCTTCTCTTGATATCATGCCATGGTATCTGGGTTTAAGGCAGAATGGGGTTCAGATTCATTGGTAATTGAAGGAACATGCCTCAGTTGAATACAGAAAACCAACTTACTCTCTTCCATAGTATTTAGGTCGGTTGTCAACCTACAGCAAAGATAATAAAAGGATGTTAAATTTAATAGAAATAAGCCACTTTTTTAGTATATTACTTAAAAGATATTTCCCAGTCAGTGATGCAGTATGAGGTTTCCCAGCATTTATATGGTGCACCATTAAATCACATATTGGCTGACTTCCCAGCAGGGAGCACGAGGATGCTGGTAATACCCAGACTGTAGGAAGGGGGTAAAACGGGGGCTATTCCATCCTCTGTCTGCCAGTCTGCTGATTTTTACTGGGTAAACATTGGCTGCCTGACCAGACCAAGGGAATCAAAGTTAACAGCTGCTCATTTAGCAGCATACTTTTCAGTCCATGCATCCAATAACAGAGAATAATACACATAAACACCAGATGCAACCTTATTTTGAATCCAATTCTGTTGCTACAAAACCATTTTTCTCCCTGACAAATACATCAGGTTTCTTCCCCCTCAGTGACTGACTTCAGCAGCAAACTAATAAACCTGCAGGAATCTCACATCATTTTTTTTGTATTGTATTTTGTATTTTATTGTATTGTAATAAAAGGCACAAAAAAAATTAAAGAACTGAAAAAGATGTAAGAATAATATAAAGGCTGCCATCTGGAAATGAGAATGTGTGTGCTCTCACCTCACTGGTGCAGGTGAGTCTGCGTGGGTGAGGTGCCTCCTGTTGGAGCTGATACACTGGGCAAGACAACCACACAGAAAAAAGCTACGGCATATCTGAAAGACAAATTCTAAACAATACCAAGTCAAATTCAGTCAAAATCTTTTTGTATTACTTACAATAAGACTTCCACACTGGAGGCCTGTATTCATCATGATCTGAGGACAAAAAAAAAAACAGTGTGGTTTAGTGGTTTAAGTATATAATTTTCTTTCCTACAGCGCCCTCAAGTGCAAAAATACGATAATCACAGTGATGCTGTAATCTGCAGAAGGAGGTTAAATAAAATCTAGGTGTAAGTTTTATATTTTCGTTTTTAGTACATCAGTACTGCTATAATGCTTTCTTTATAAGTAGATTAGCTGACCAACATATAGTACGCAGGCGCTGACAAAAATGTATTATTTCACCCCTTTGGTCTATTAGGAAATTTTAGAAATGTTTCTTCTTTGCTTATTCACCTTTGATAATTCAACAAGGTGGCATTAATAATAAAATATGTGTGAATTTGTGTGTCATTAGAGGTTGAGAGAAACCATATAATATGCAACCAAAGGCCCTCAGATGGAGTTTGGTTGAACTCTGCAGCCTGTACAGAACATTTTCACTTAAATATTCCTTCCCATGATTAATGTACACGAGCTTTAAATGTGTAAATAATTACTAAATCAATGCTGATAATGAAGTATTGTACATACAATCCATGTGCTGTCCTGTCACAGCCATCTGCAAATTCAAGCGCTTGCTTGAATTTGTGTTTCATTTTCTCAGCCTGGGGAAACCTGCCAGCATGTTTCCTGTTTCTGTGTATTCTGAAGTCACTCAACAAGTCTTATCTATTCAACAATTCTGTCCTGTTCATATCCTGTCTTCAAAATAACCACTAACCCTCCCTGGATGAGTGTGTCACCCTCCTCCTCAAGGCAACAGACAGACAAACAAAGAAACCAGACATAACATGCAGACTGTGAAAACTCAGTGTTTTCAGTGAGCACAGAGAGAAACAAAAGCCAGAGCGTTCACTGATTTTGTCGATGCACTGCAACTTCTTATTAACAACTGATTTTTCAGAGGACTGAGCCAAGTGCATCTTGAGATCTATAATCGTCACATTGCAATTTCAATTGTGCCAACTTTGTAATTGCTATGAATTTCATTTTGACTATCAAATTAACTCTAATTAAATTACCTTCTGACATATTTTTTATTTGGATATGAATTTGTGTCCTTAATAAAGCTACCATCTTAATATTAAAATAGATCCCTATGTTAACTGCACTGGTACTTAGAATATATTAGTAATGTTTTTTTTTCTTCAATGTGTGTGTGATATTTTTCTCATTTCTCACTATATTTCAAGCTCTATTTATATGTATGTGTACATCTCTAGCTGACCCAATGTAATATATTCAAGTTGTAGTGCTAATAAAGTCAATTACAATGGGGATGCATTACAAATGCTGATTTAAAATGCTGTTTTTCGAGGTAGGAAGCGGAACAATAAACGCCATATTTGACCTGATTTTAAATAGCAATAGCATGGAACTGACCACAATACATGTATTGTGGTCAGTTCATAGAAACAAATATACAGAAAACGGTTAATGGTAGTGCAAGTGTATTAACCAAATGGTATACAAATGAAACACCAATTAAAGTGTTATCACAGTTATCTGCTTACCAAAGACGTTTAAAGCCATCTTGATTGTGTGACGTGAACAATTAAGGAGCAGATCCAGATTTTCCACTAAAAGGATCCACTCAATTTAAACCCTGAAAGAGTGAAAGCATAATAAAATTACAACACTGATTTGCAGACTGGTTGAAGTAAAAACTGCTGAGTAATGTTAAACAACAAATGATGAATCAAAGACTACCACAGAGCTAACCTTAGCGAATTCGGAAAGCGTTACTTTAGTTGGCGTGCTGATTGGTATAGAAAACGCAAATAACACATTATTTTTAAATTTCAAGAAAATAAATAAATGGCCTCATACTGTTACGTAAGTCCATCGATCGCATTTCAAGTCGAAGCTTAACAAAACAGTGGTTTAATAATCCAATGGTTAGCTAATAATACTCATATACGATCCATTCTACTATTGGGGTCGCCATCTTGGGAGGTCACGTGGGCAGTCTTGCCCTCTCCAGAGTAACTATGGCAACAGATTTTTGCTGAATCGTGATTATTGTGCAAATATGGCACATAGTTATTGTTAAACCTCTTTTTCTCTAAATCTAACATTATACATAATCAACATTATACATATTACATACATATAATTGTTTAAAAAGATCTAACTTAAAGTAACATCGTTAAGTGAGGCCGGTTAGCTCAGTTGGTTAGAGCGTGGTGCTAATAACGCCAAGGTCGCGGGTTCGATCCCCGTACGGGCCACATACCTTTTTCTGTGCTTTTCTAAATTGTTTGAATAATAATCTGTAACATTTAAATTAAAACACATTAAACACATCCTCTTTAATCTTTTTCTACATTGTCTTAATTGTTACAATGTATGTAAATGTAGTCTTTTTAACATAGTACGTTGCAAAGGTTTTCAACCATTCAGACCATGTTCGTCAGGACGCCAAGCGAATTTGCAAAATAAGATACAATCATTGCCAGGGCTGCCAAACTTTGTCTGGATGTCATTCTCTTGCCGTTCATGTCACACTGCTGTTCACCAAACCACCACCAGATGCCGCTGCATGTAGCTCAATTTCCACTTTCTACCCCCCCCATCCGAACAACGGCAGCGCCGGGGTGGCCAAGCGGGGGGCGGTGCGGGTTTCTCTTCTCCTTATTGTTCCAGTTAAGAGGGCTCCGCGCACGGTTTTCCCACATTTGCTTTAATGGCTACCGCACAGTTAGCACGTCCTACCTGAGAGAGGGAGCAGTCCGGGCTGCGAGGAGGGGACTTACCGCTGAAAATAAAGTCACGTCGGCGGTGCAATACTGTACAAGATTGCGGGCGAAAAAGCTGTTACGGACGGACGATCTGTGGATCCCGAAGAAAGACGGGGGTAAGGAAATCATACTATCCGGAATATATGAAGCGAGGTTCCACACAGGCTCCCTTTTGTTGCATTCCATGTGTTGTACATAATTCTTTTTAAATTTAGAGTCGCTATAATACCTGTTTTCAGGTTAAGCCTTTGGGTTTTTAGTAGCACAAGATGTCTGATGAGCACAGATATCTTGAGTATAAATAAGCTCCACTCTATTGCAGCCTGTTCATTTCCTCCTAATCGGCTGAGCTTTGGGAGCAGCATGGCTTCTTTTACTGTAAGCCTCATGGTAGACAGAGATAACCCTCAATATCAAGCGCTGTAAATGGCTGCATTTATTAGAACGTTTCTACAAAGTTCACATTTTGCAGCTTTTGCATGTATGGATTTATTTCTATCATTGCTGTTATTACTTTGCTATTATTTCTTCCCTGCTGGCTTTAAATATACTATTTCTCAGGACAAAATCATTTATTTGCAATTTAGGCATATGCACTGACAAACATGCATTTGAGTGTAATTGAGTTGCTTTAGCCTACTGACATCTTGGCCTCAAGGATTACCCTGTTAACCTACATCCTGCAGCTTGAGCTCTGCAAACTGTACTGTTGTAGATCTGCTTTTATCACTTGACACCCAAACCCCAGGAGAATGCACACATAGAACACAAGAGGTGACAACATCAGCTTTCCATTATTGATCTCTGGACCTCACACTCGCTTTTTCAGGATGAGGTCAGATCACAGGGGTCAGCAGCACCCTTGTGCAGCCCTGTCTTGCTCAAAAGCTGCTTCATTTTTGCTAATGGTTGCCTGCAATTGTGTGTGTCATTCCAGTCAATATTACTACCCACATTGCCAGAGTAATTGTGGCAAAAGTCTCCCATGGTGCAGCATGGGAGCAATAATGGCTCTGCAGGTGAAGAATGTCACCTTGATCAGACATTGATCTGCCACAGAGTGCTGCCTTAAGCCTGCTTTTTTGCAACCTTGATCTGGCTCTCACCTATGCTACTGGATACCGTTATTTTGGGGTGTCATTTGTAGACTGAGGTCAATACGGTCAGTATTAAGGTAATGGATTGACTCCCTTTATAGGGAGGAAGGGATGTGAAGGTGGGGAGCTTGAAAACATAAGATAAAGTGAAACATACCTGAAGCATCAGCCTGATCCTTTCAATCTGGAGAATCTTTGTTTCACACAAATTATTCCAATGTAAGAAATTGCTCCTGTGCAGTATAGTAAGCTCTTTTAGAACATAAGGAGGAGGAAGTAAAGCTCTACCAGCAAGTCACAGGCAGACTGAGAGATCTGGGCTTTCAGAGTAGCCTCTGGTGCCACCAAACAGAATAATAAACACGCTGAATCTTATCTTTTGCGGTCGTGCTTTTCAAATTAACCAAATTGCAGAATTTTTTTTTTCCTTTTTTCCAGAGCTGCAGAGTTCATTACAGCTGAAAGGATTCTAACAGAGTAAGATTTAGAATTTAATCATCCACCTTCTCTTGTTTAAATTTACTACTTTGCATCACAGAGGAAGCTGACTGTTAGAACCCAATAGAATGTTTTAATACAATTAGTCCATGACATGGTAACCTGTAGCTAATTTCATCTTGTGGCATTGTCTCCTCCTTTATAATGCCCAATCTGTATTTTTGGCATTCTCACCAATCAGCCCATACTCATATGACTGAGCTTCTTTATCTGGTTCTGCTCTGAAGATCCATGAATAAGAGTGGTGATTGTGCGGCCAGTTTTATTGCTGGGAAATGTTGCCCATTACACAACCTTCGTTTGAATCTTCAATGTCAGATTATGTAACAGTTCCTTCCCATCTTAGCATAAGCACTGTCTTTATACCCTAAATAAAAAGAAATCAGACAAAATGACTGGACAACCGAAGGATTAAAGCCAGATTTGTAACCTCTGAAAGCCCAGAAAATAAAGCCTCCTTTGTTGAACTGCATGTACGCACACACATATTCACACCCGATTCTCAGCGCTTGCTTCCCTCCGACAAACTCTTGGGAAACTTTCGGCTAACGCCAGTTCAAAGGCTGGTTGAGAGGCCTCGGTTGCTGCGAGTTAAAGCCCTGCTGCTGGAAGCTCCCACAGTGGCATCCTTTGTGCCTGTGTGACCAGCTTGCTCTGTATTCCTGTCTTGCTCTGCTATAATCCCCCTTTCACCCCACCACCACTGGCTCCCACTGAGATGATGATGAAACCTTTGCCTTCAAATTTCCACTGTTTAGCCACCAGATTGATCCTCAGTATGGATTGAGGTTTGCTCAAGATGGTGTAGACTTACTCCAAGTACCGTGGTGTGTTTGTGGTGTAACGACTGCCTGAAATTAAGGCTGTGGGTGTTGAGACAGAAGGGAGCAGGCAATAAACCAACGGTCAGGAGAAAACACCTGCTTGTTGCCACTTTTTTTTTTTTTTTTTTGGCTGAATGAAGCCTTTGGCAGATTCCAGTCTCAGATACAGAGTGAGCCAACAATAAACAAGCAAACAGATTTTATTGTGGCGCGATGAGGAAGTAGATCACAAGAACCACAACATTCCCACAGGTGTAATGAATAACTTTCCAGGTTCCTTTGTTGCTGGGGTCACGTCCTTGGCCAAGATCCAGTTTCAGTTTTGCGTTATTCTGTGCATTTATGTTTAGTTAAGTCAAGCAACACTTACAGCTCAGTTAATTATCTTTGTACCTGCATACAAGTGCAGTGAAGGAAGCAAATTACTGACCACAGAATGTCAGACAGGAAGTTATAGCTTGAAATTCTTCACCACAGACCAAAAGTACGTTAGCTGCAAAATGGTAAATTGTTTAAACTGTTGGGCAGTTAGCAAACAACAAAGTCTAGGATAAGTGAATTCCCCCCTCTCTTGGTCGGGGAACGCTTGTTGATGGGGTTTAGAAGGGTCATGCTGTGTTGATCGAGTGCCAGAACGACAGCCCATAGGACCCAGAAAGAGAAAAGGAGACTTCAGAAGACATTTTGGGTTTAATAGAGGCGTACTCGTGCAGGATGCACGTGCAGAGTTTTTGTGGTGCGGAGAGACTCTACAGTGGTGTCGTTATACTTCCTGTCACCAGGGAAAAAGTGACCAGCGTGCAACTTTTATTTTATTTTTACTTTTTTTACAAAAAGCCACAAATTACACCCTTGTGTTTGGACATTGTATTGAAAATTGTGCACCACCCATCTGTTCTCTAAATATTTAGAATTGACTGGTTTTCAACGCAATGCTCAGCTGGATAATTTCGATCTGGGACCTCAAAGACATAATGACCTGATAGTAATCAAATCTGACACGTCATATTGATTTTTGGTTTTCAGGTAATGACACCGTGTGTCTGTGACATGCACTTTACCTTTTTTTAGATACCAGCAGTGAAAATAAATCTAAATAATGCTGTGTGGTGCATGGTATACACAGCAATTATCACAAAGTCATATTTGAGTAAATGTATTTGGTCATGTACAGTTGAGGTTGAATTAGTGCACAGTCATGTACTGTCTGTGCACTAATACAACCCTGTCTGTGGGTCAAGACAGTTGGCTCTCTTCTAAAACATTCCTCAGCTCTGATGTCAACAAAATCCCCTAGAGCATATTTATTGTCTGAACTTGAGGTTGATCAAGTGTGCTGTGGAAGGCACGATTTTAGCGTCGTCAGACTGTATCTCACCTACTTGCGAAGCTTTGATTCAAGTCTGAACTGGTCTTGAAAGGAACTTTGTGCTTTTCGAATACAGCTGAACCCACCTGTGACACACTGGCACCCAGATTATACACATGTCTAGCAAGGTTTGAGACAGCTGTGTGCTCTAGCCAAAGTCATTGACTGAATGCCTAGAGGAGTGTGTGTGTGTGTGTGTGTGTGTGTGTGTGTGTGTGTGTGTGTGTGAGACTAACTGCAGTTTATTCCGATGCTTCACAGTCTTCTTGTACAAAGTAAACTTTGTAAAGTTTTTAAGGAAAATATTTCATTCTTCTGTCGTAAAACTCTGAAAACCTTTAAAGTCTTTATCCTGCAAATGGCTAAAGGCTGCAAAGGACCTGAAAAGATATGGAATGAAGCCCAACTCTTCTGTTCTCCACCAGACGTGAACCTAGGTGCCTGCAGCTCAAGAGCTCGTGTCTGTCACCATGGCGGAACCAGCTGAGAGGTCGTCCACAGCCGGACAGAGACTGGGTGCCCCTGAAAGCTTTGGGGTGTCCACACTAGAGCCTGGCCTGCGTCCACCTGGCCAGCCTCCAGGACGGCAGGTTCCCATAAGGGTTCAGATGCTTGATGACGCTCAGGAAGTCTTTGAGATACCAGTGAGTAACTTCTTCCTCTTTAGACATAATGATTTCAATGTAAAATGTCCTGATATACTGCACAAGATAATTTCTTCCTCCCTCTAAGTGTCATTAAAATGTCATTGAACCATTAATAAATCATATTGTGTGTAGTTTGAGCTGGTCTGCCCCAACAGTTTTGCAGGTTTAAGTCTTTTTCCCCATTGTGGCAGAAAGGATGATTCAGATACGTCTTTCTGTACATGACGGCGATCTACGGGAAACCTCCTCTCTTAACACACTACAGCCAGCTGCATGATCAGTTCAGAATACGAATAGTGTTTGTGATCATAATTATGATCCAGACAAGCAAGACCTTCCAAACTGCAGAACTTCCAGAGCTGCCAGTTTGAGTAGCTGCAATTGGGGGAAAAAATGCCAAGAATGTGTATGTCTCTTAGTGCGCCAGTGCCTGAGGATGTATGCGTGTACATGTGACCTATCTGGTGTCCGTGGATGTTTTTAACGTTCAAAGGACTCAACTGGTGAACAATAAAGGAGAGGGACGACGGGACACAAAGGCTTTCGAAAAAACGTTTCGACTTCTTACAGAGATTCAGCAAGGGCCTGCTGGTCTTCTCAGTTTATCCCACTTAATCCATCCTCTTCCTGTTAGAATACCTTCCAGTGTAATCATGCGATTAGGTGTAGACTAATGTGTACATCAAGAGATAAGCCGGTCGTTTACACTAACATAATTCGGTGCTTGATTTGACTTTGTCTCGCTGCAGGCGTGCTCATTAACTGAGGTTTAACTCTTAAAAGCTCAGCAAGAGGGGTGTGGAACTGCAGAAGCATTTTACGTTTCTTATAACATGTGGATTTTGCTCAGTAATATTGCAAATATTTATGTTTGGAATTAAGACAAAAGCACTTTTATTTGATTTATTTCTTACATCCATCACATTGTACATAAAAATTATGAAGAAATACACTTGTAATATTATACTAATCCATCAAATTATTTTGTTTTTAGATTGATTTTTAAATAGTCCAGGATCTGACCTTTGAATATCACACATGGATAATAGGAGAACTGGTGATCAATCCTGTGTCTGGTTTACTTAATAAAGTCAGAATTGTGCAAACACTATGCTATATGTTACCAACAGACTGCACATCTAGAAGAACAGGCCTTCACTCTGACCAGGATTGCTGCATTTATAAAACATTTAGTGCATACTGCATTAGTGAGCAACACACGCATGAAATTGGAAGTTTCATTATTAATGCAGGGTGGAAACAGCAAGATGGAAGAGCATGAGTGCAGAAGATTGACACCCTCCTGCTGAATAATTTAACATTTTATAAAGTGAATTAACATTGAATTTGTTTTTTATTTTTGTTTTTTTAACATTAAGTCACTCGGCTGAGTATTTGCTGGGCGTGGCCCACACACAAATGTAAACATTGTCACAAGTTTATTCTGTGGAGGCTGCAGTGTTTACTTCCGTGTCGGAGCGAAACTTGTTCTCACCAGTAAATCTTCCTGCCCCAGATTCTGTTTGTCACGTGGTCACGGTGTCTGGTATTGAGAGAGAGTTGTACCAGCCTAACGTGCAGCAAAAAATGATTTAACACAGTATATAAAATACAGTACACTCCCCAGCTGTGTGATAATCCACAGCAGGAAGTGTTCTCCAACCAATACACTATTCACTATTCCTGTCTTATATCTGCTGTAATATGAGTTACTTTTTAGGGAAGCACAACTTTTATAGTGGGGCAGGATTATAGAAGATTTAATAGTTTCTGTTCCTATAGATTTCTTTATTCTTTCATCTCTTTTCTAGCACACTTCCTTGACCTTAATACCCTTCAGTTATCTGTATGAAGATCGACCCTCTTACTGGACACTGGAAGCTTTAAAATGAGACTTGCGTGCATGTATGAGAGTGTGTAATAAGATCAGTGTGGTTGCCTGATTAGATTGGAGCTTTGTGATCTGCATTATTTTTTTTTAATAATGTAAAACGGGATGATACAGTACTGTAAGGGGGCTCAGGAGGATTAGAAAGATGGAATTGGAGGCGGCTACCTGATGGAGTAGCGGTCCCCCAAGGAACGTGGTAGAGGATATATAACTACAGCATGCAGCACATGCTCATTTTTATCTGGGGATGAGAAGAATTGAAGTTTGAAGGCACTGATATAAAATTTTAAAATGAGCACAACTCTATTTTTAATGTTAGAGTCAAACTATCTTTTTTTCATGAGCTCTTGCAAAGCTTGGGCAGATCAAGAGTGATGGTTAAAGGGTCAGAAATGCTGTTATTTTGGGGTGAGGCTAAGACACATGGTTTTATGATGTCGACATGTTTATGACGTGGCACGCTTTCTCCTCTCTTCTCACTCTGTACTTATCCGTCATCCCACCTCCAAACCCTCATTTTTCGTCCTTAAAAATAATCTGAGTTTTCTTTCTGCCCTCTTACAGAGCCAACGGTCGCTTTGGCAGACCACATTCATTATCATGTAGACGTGTGTGTGTGTGTGTGTGTGGGGGTGTGTGCGCGCATGTGTTTTAAATCCCCCTTGTGCTGCTACATACTAATCCCACATTGTTTACACGAGCTCACATAAGTCATATTTAACCATGTTTTATGATGTGACTTTATAGGCCACTGCGCTGGAACACACACCTGCACTGCAGCCAGTTACATTCTTATTAAAAGTAAATATTTGATAAGCTGTGCACGTAACAACTCATATGAGAGAATGGTAAATAAAGGTGGCATAATTTATGCAGCAATTTTGTAACCCTGTTAACTTTTTGAAGATTTGCTGTTTTGGTAATTTGTGCCTTCAGCTCTAATATTTATAATTTAAAGTTCCTGTTGCTTAGTTAATACCCGTAACTGCAACAACACATGTTTAAGTTGTGAACATTGTTTTAGGAGGAACAACTTTAGTCTTACAGCTTAACCTCTTTATGTTGTGTTTATGCACAAACAGGAAACTGATGGAAAACAGCAGGTTTAAAGCGGCTCTGTAAGTCTTAGTTTAAAGTTTGACAAGCGGGGGTGCCGAATGCGTGCTTACAGAATCTAACAGAGGAACTGTGTCGTATTATGTAATGGTTGGCATTCAGTCTTTCATTCCTGTGGTCAGAGAGCTTCTTGCTGTGGATTAACTTTCCTTTTAGCAACTTCTTCTCCTAATTTTGCCTCAACTGTTGACCCCTGAATTTCAACCTGAGAAAGGAGTAGCCTGTCCTCGTGGGAGCTCATGAAGACGGGGCAGACTCTGAAAGACGTAGTTGACAAGAAGCTCTTACAGCCTCCATTTAATTTTGGAAAAGAAGGTGCAGTAGTAAGGTTTCAGTGGAAGCTGCATTTTTATTACACTGTTATTAAAGTGGGTGTGTGCACGTGGAGCCACGTGGAAAGCTTTACACATGCTGGGTTCAAAGGCAAGGCCACAGATGGAGCCGCCTTTAAGCTAGGAAGGAGGGAATGAGTGGGCAAGACAAACTTTATTATAGTGAATGCAAGACTGTTGCTGATAGCAGTACAATTACCGAGAGACATTCTCTGAAATCAAGCCTGACGGGTAGAAAAGACACAAACGAGGCCCCAGCGAGTGATCGGACAGAAGTGGCACCACACTCAGTGCTGTGAAAGAAGACGGAGATTGCAGCACAGAGAGATGAATGCAGACACGTATCCGTCTCACGCCAGCAGCCAATGAATGAACAGACACTGTCCTCTGCTTGGCTGCAGATGGGAACTTTTTTTGTAATTTCAGTGAATGAGGTCCTCGGGGGAGGCTGTTCAAGCCAAACGGTGGGCCCCAGTTAGGGGGGGTTCCCAGTCCCTCGTGACTCAGAAAAACTTGCAGACAAATTTGCAGTTTTTGTGGATTTGCTTTGAAGCAACTTGACCACAATTTTAAGTGCTCAATGTATTGAAACATCTCACTCAGTGTGGTCTTCTGTCATGGTAAAAACAGAGGCTTTGGGCATAAATGGTGGTATTGTTACACTTGGTCTGAAGTAATAACCAGGAAGAGTTTTGCATTCACATGACCCAGGTTGGATCAGACTGTTTCCTGATTGATCCTATCTCAAAACCATCAGACTTGTATTTACAACACTACATTTTTCTGTCACACCCCCTCGCCGTGAACTGATAGGTCAGAGCTTAAAGGTATCCTGAAAGGTGCATTGATAGCCATCTAATAATATCTTTGCTTCCGTGTCAACACAGCTGTATTCAAATTTCAAACGCTAAGGCCTTTGCCATTTAAAATACAAAGAGAAATTGACATCAGCCTCTCACCAAACATTGAAAGGTTTATCATGACAACCAGGCTGCCTGAAAGCCAGCCAAAGTTAATTTTCTGTTCCTGCTGTATATGAATGATGATGACTACATAATGTGATGCTTGTTGGTGTTGGCCTGCATGCAGCCCTCTTGTTTGCATATCCTCCTGAATATTTTTGGCTCAGATTTCCCCCGATTCTCAAAGCGCAAAAACAGGGAAACACAAAACTGAAAAAAGTCCTCTAAAATAAGATATTTGCTGTCGTGTACTTTGGTGTGAATTGGACAGAAGTGTTTGCTATTGCGCTTGCATTCCCCAGCTGTCTGCTGTCGTAAATAAGCACCAGATGATGGAGGATAATGTGCATCAGGCTGCATTTTCTCTGGGTGAAACACTCAGCAGCAGGGTTGCTGCTAGAAGAAAGGGCTTGGAAATCTCCTTTTCATGCCGTTTCTGGTCTGCATTACCGTCGATACGCAGTTCCAGTTGAAGTTAGCCAAAGTGTTGTACTGTGTTTGTGGGGTGAAAGTACTTAATGCTGAGAGTATCAACCACTGGCTCCAGTCAGCTGAAATCTTTCTTCACTGGCTCCTTAGTAATTTGTTCTGAGGCCAAAAAGCAACATTACAAGGAGCTCTAGCTTTATTGCTCTTTCCTTTTGGATGTCATTTTGTGTGTGTGTGAGAGAGAGAGAGACAAATTGTGTGTGTGTGTGTGAGAGAGAGAGACGAATTGTGTGTGTGTGTGTGTGTGTGTGTGTGTAGGGGGGGGTTCAGAAGAGTGAAGTGTTTGCTCATGTCCTTGTCTTAATTTGGAGATTTTCCAGAAGCCTCAGCGGAATTTGATGTGTCTCCCCTGCTGTGTTGCCAAGGATCCAGTCAAGAGTTTCTCTAAACAAACTGGCAGTGGAATGTGAGATTTGGGTGAAAAAGTAGTTTAGAATTTTGCCCACCTTCTCTCACTTTTGTTAAGCTTCATTTTGTGTCTTTGCATCTCTTTGAGAACATTCCAAAAAAGAAAAAAACTAATTATCAGTTTGGGTTTTACAATCTTTTCTCCTTGATGAAATCCTCTAATTTTCTTTTGGGTTACATTGAGTTATGTGTTTTTGGTGAACATCATGTTTTAAATTTTAAAGCCTTCAGGGGGACAGAATTCCAGAGATTTGTTCTGTCCTGAAGACAGATGTGTTTCTCATCACTTGTGCATGTTGATTCTATTCTTGTCAAATGTCAAAAGTAGAATTTTTAATTGCACTGAAAATGATTTCCCGTGATTTGAATAATAATCTTTTCCATCACTGTAAATCAACACAAGCTTGTATCATTTCATGTAAAGTTTTATGTCAGTTTGAGGCCTAGAACAAGCTTTTCCTCTGCCATCCTCCATGGGGGGCCAGTTGCTTTTTAATGGCACATCAGTGTGCATGTGTTCTCCTCTGCTACTTTATTTAATTGTCTGAGAGCCTCAGCATCGCACATGCTGAGACACAGCCTGACGATATTTCCATTACTGCACAACAAGCCAGTTTGACTTCCCACAGCAGCTTCCTGCCACTGGCATGTATTCTGCCAACATGCAGTATTTCTAACAGTCCGGTCAAGCATTAGCCTTTGCATGTGTCCTTTAGCCATGCATGCTGGGCGGATGTGTGCGTGGATGGTGTTTTCCCTTCTGATAGTGTGAAGGAAGAGGCTTTGACGTCTTGCCAGGAGGTTAAACCGGTTAACCTAATCTGAGCGCAAAGATGCAATTGGAGGACAGTCGTGGTCGGAGGAATCCCAGCTGTCCTGCTGCTCAGTGGGATTTCTGCTTAAGGGGGAAGTAGCATGATTCATTCAAGGCAGCGGAGGTGCTGGTTTGTATGTCATATTGGACCATCACATTTTTTTTTCTAAATATATCGACATTTGAGTCTTAATCAATAGGAAGATATTAATGGTGGTAAACCTGTATATTTCCATGTCGCTTTCATTTTCAGTCTTTTCATATTTCCCACTGCTCTGCTAATCAAATCCCCCTTGGAATTTGGTTTTGCAGGATCCCTAAACCAATTTTCGCACACTTCTCTCTCCAGGACAGTTCAGTTTGTCACACCATGGCATGGCTAGATGGTAAAAGTCTCAAAGTCATAACAACACATTCCTTGCTTAGCTTGGAATGACCCCTGCTGGAATTCATAGCAGGGGAATGAAGGAAGACAGTAAACAGCTCTGAGGTGTTCTCTGTCATTTTTTTCCCCTCTGGAGAGGTCTTATCATCAGTCTGTACCATGTGATTTCCATCGAGGTTGAGAGATGAGACCTTTCCTTTACACTGACTTGACTGTGATTTAAGATCAGATATTTTATTTCCACAAAATAACTTTTAATTATTACCTTTTACGTATAATTCAACAGAGAACCATTTTAGTTTGGGAGAAAAACAAGTAAAATTTTACAAATGCGGCATGTAGGGGTGTCATAGGTCAGTGGTATCACTCACTCCAAGGGAAGTTAAGTAAATCCTCTGCCCTCCATGGCAGAGGATTGAGAATGTTTTACTTCACTGTGCGTTGTAGGGGAGAGGGAATGGCTGCGAGGTTTCCTGCTGTAATCGATACATTTTCATCTCCAGAAGGAAGGAAGGGGAATTTGAATGCATTAACTGAAGGAGAGAAAGATAACAATAGAGAAGTTTAAGTAAAATATGTGAATATTTTCTTAGCTGCAGGCCTGGATCTTATAAAGAAGGGAGAATTTCGTATCTCGAGTCCTAACAGTTGTGGAAAAGTATGTTTCTACTGGCTGATGACTCTACTGAGCATGTTTTTGGCAGAAAGACATTTTGATGAGTCAACAAGTGCAACGGCGGCTGACTTGCTAGTGTTTCCCGATAGGCAAAGGGCCACGTGGACTAGCTGGAAACTGGATGGAAAACAAAGTAGTGAATATTTTCATTTAGGGAAGCCTAGAGGAGCCAAACAGCTGCAGAATACATTATATTTTTCACATATTATATCAGAAGACAACCCTGAAAGATTTTACACTTGTTTAAAACTTCAATGCAGCATCAGCTGAGAGAAACTAGGCCATCAATGAATACACAGTGATTTGGATGGAACCCACAGAACTCATTAACCCCGATGCTCAACACTGTGCTGGCTCAAAGGTCACACACGTCAAAGAGAAACGCGTACTGGAGGATGTTGTTGTGGTATGATATGTCGAATAATCCTGCTGAGCCTGAAGCAGTAAAATGTTGGACAACTGCACCAAATAGGAGTAAAACTTTTCCATTATGGTTCTAATTCTATATATAACAAATCATTACTCTTGTACAAAGTCTATTGTTAAGTTCAGTCAACTATATTTGGGTTTTCTGGTAGATTTACTGTTGTTTTTGGACTGATCCTGCCTGCTTTATTGCAGCAACACAAGCCAGAAACAGTCACAGTGTTGGATATAGCATGATCAACCTACCCAGTTTGGATATTTTAGCCTTCGTAATTGCACACAAATCGAAGCCAGCCTTTTTTTTTTTTTTTTTTAAAGAGTCATGACTACAATTTTTGTCTGGTTTAGACTAACAATAATCTTGAGTCATTTCAGACTAAAAAAAGAGAAAAATAAGATATATTTTGCTGTGTCACATTTTCATTTACTTTACTTAATAACTAATTATTTGTAGACTCACACTCTGTCTCTCTGTGCCTCTTTACACAAAGTCAGTTCATGGTTTCCCCATGTCTGGAGTTATTTTGATGACTTGAGGAGGTTCGCCTTCTAATTTTCTTGACTAAGTCACGTTGGTGTGTGGCCCAAAAAAGACAGCTGTGTGAAATGGGACTCTGCCTTTAAGGGCATGACCCTGGCCTCCGCATGTTGCTTTTACAGTACAGAGTTGCTCTGGGAAAATCTGACTGGTTGCCTCCAGTCTTTTAGTGTATGTGTTTGAGTTTTTGGCACATGAAGTAAAATTCAGGATCTAATATTGGATAGTCAGGCTGAGAGGGGCTGGGGGGTTTACAGGGTTGTGAGTTTTTAGCCGTAAAGTGCTCAATGTGTATAAAAGAGTCTGATTATTATTGACTGGTTGCACTTTCAGCCTGTAACAGGAAGAGAGTGGGGACTTTGTTTTGCTTTCAGCCTTCTGTCACTTCCAGGTTCTTCAACTGGGACCTTGGAGTACGTGTCCAATCAAACGAGCATAAATTGTGCCACTTTAAACGGTTTGGTAGCTCTGAGACCAACAAAGTTTGAAACTACATTCAGTAACCAGATCCTGTCTGCTACTGTTTGTTTTATTTTAGCTCTGGTGTCCTCAAAAGAGTGGAACTGGACCACACCCATTGGGTTTGGAATCATGCTGTCAGCACTTTCCAGTTTTTCTCTTTTAATCTTTTCAGTTCTTTTCAAGCTCTTCAACTTATCGCTGTCAACAAATTTGATTGATTACCCAGACTTTGGACAATAATGCCTTGGATAAGTACCTGGCTCACAGGGTACCACAGCCAGGACATGGCGTCTTGGAGACACTTTTATTATTGTAACGGGTTCTAATGCTTAAAGATATCACCCCCATTCTACTTGTCACATTGCCCTTTGCATTCCAGTGGTTTGCGTTACCTTAGTTTGTGATACAGGATATCTTCTCTGTGCATGTTCAGGCTGCTTTTGCAGACAGGTTTGCCCATAGTAAAGAAAATTGCTTCTGCACAAAACAACCATGGCTGACAGGGGCAAATGCACTGCGAAAGAGTAAACACGCTGCAACTGGCCAAATGCTGCAAACACAGAAATGATGCAAAAAAAACACATAAAACAAATACAGTCTTAAAAGATGAGCAGGATGCAAAGATTAAAGTTAACTTTTGTAGAGGAAAACAAAAGGTACGTTATCCCTAATGTTTTGTTGTTGTTGTTTGTTTGTTTATATTTGGCTTCAAACCTTGATTTATGAGACACACATTTCTGATTGACCGTTCATTTTAATCTGGTCCCCCGCTCATCTTTCAAGACTG
The DNA here is from genome assembly GCA_015343265.1 of Pao palembangensis. NCBI lineage: Eukaryota > Metazoa > Chordata > Actinopteri > Tetraodontiformes > Tetraodontidae > Pao > Pao palembangensis. The sequence goes on along the minus strand of CM027085.1, from coordinate 3,087,059 downwards.
TCGGCTCCCCCTACTGGCAAGGTGCACTTTTGTTGTGGAGTGAATTTGTACGTTTCTCTCTGGCAGTTGTTTTGGAGTTTTGTGTGTTTTTGTATTTGCAGCATTTTTCTTTCACCTTTTGTTTTGTGGGTTTGTAAATGTTTGTTCCTGCGTAGTTTTGCAACATATTTCTCCAGTGTTTTTCTGTTGCATTTGTTCCACGTGTTTTTGCATCATTCCTGTTTTTGCAGCATTTGGCCATTTTCAGCACGTTTAATCTTTTGCTGTGCATTTGCCCCTGTCGGCCACTGTACAAAACACTTGGAATTCTTGCCCTGGGTTATTGGATTTTATCTTGCACAACACTTGACTTGCTGCACCCATTTTTATTACATTCAGCTTGTTCATTTTCCATGGCAGGCGAAAACAATACATAAAATAAGCTGAACTCTGCTGTGAACAAGGCATAAAGATGTAAGAAAATGCGCCTTTTCTGATTGTCCACTTCCTTCTCCCTTTTCCTGCTTTTTGTTTCTATGAGATACAGCTTCTTTCTATTCCTTCCAAAACTCATTTACACCAAGATTATAACCTCCCGGAACTGGATCTCTTCCAAACTGCTGATCTCTCAGGCTTTGCACTCGAGGGTGGCATTTGTCACTCAAGCTGCTGACCTCTGTGCTGTTCACGTACACACCAGGTTGTCTTTTGCTCGGTTTCTGCCACTTCTGTTGACAGTCGCCTCTCACTGTTTATTTGCTCATCTGGGTAGTCAGTGAAAGTGTGTATGTATGGATATGAGGGTGTGTCTCTGTAGACAGAACAACCACAAAGAAACAGATGGACTCACACACACACATCCATACACACACACACGGTAGCCAGATGGTGACAGACTTGGCTTACACCTTGGCCTTGCTGCTCTATTTCCTCTCTTCCTGTTTTCTTCTCACCATTTGATGTCGGTTTTACTCTTGTCCTCCTATACTGATGTGGACAGTTTTTTCTTTTTTTTTTTTTTTTTTTTGGCAGCTTTCTTTAACACATCTTTGTCTCTTTTTCCTTCTGTAAGAGTCAGAAACTGTCCAAGTCAGGAACAATCCTTCTAAATGAAAGTAAGACAATGTAGTGTAGTTATGCTTGATCAGCGCAAAGGACATGCAAACAACCGCATGAAAAAAGAGAAGGTCATCTGCATTAATGCAGAAATGTGAAAAAAATCACTAAAGCGACTGTTAAATACAGGGACTTGTCAAAAATATATGTACATAAATCCATAAAAAGACCTAAAGTCCGGATTTGTACTCCTGTTATCGTATGACCGATATAGTTCATTTCATGCACTTTGATATTCGTGCAGGAACATCATGCAGACACACTGACACCATCACACTGTCTATGTTTTGTCTGCAGCTGAAGTGTAAAACCCAGATTTGCTGATGAGGTCATAATCTGCATTTCTGCTTGTGTGTGCTTGTAAAGGATGAAAAGCAGCCACATATTAAACTGACTACGGTCTCCTGAGACCCCATATAGATAATAGTATACTATAACTATGACTTCTACCACTTTCAGCTGTCTCTGAGTTTGGTTTTTGATCCCCTGTCTCATTTGGAAATTCCACATATTGTTGACTTTCGGTGCTACATGCTTATTATGCTTACTCTGCTTACTTTTGGTTCTGATTGAAGTTTGAACCTTCTTCCCTCGAGATAATCAAGAAACCCTTGTCTGAAATGGTGTCAAGGAGCTCTGTTGCTTATCTTTACTCTAATCTGTGTCTGCCATTTTCTTTTCCTTGTTTCAGCCACGGTCTCCTGGTAAAGTGCTCTTTGACCTGGTTTGTGACCATGTCAACCTGACAGAAGGAGACTATTTTGGACTGGAGTACACAAACCATCGCAAAATGGCGGTGAGTGAGGCACATCTGTATCATCAGATGAAACTTCTTTGTGGATTGAAGCATCTATCTGGACCCAGTTGTCCTGTCTGTTCAAAGAGCAGGGTGACTGTGCACATCTTCTGTAGCATGATGAAGCCAGCAGTAATGAATGTCAGTTGGCTTTTCTCTTTAGGTGTGGCTGGATCTGCTGAAGCCTACACTAAAACAGATCAGACGTAAGTCAGTCCCACTTTCTGTTGTCAAAGTAAGAAATTCAGCCCTGTCACCTGTGTGTGTCTGCTGTTATAAGAGATGACTGGAAGAAACGATATCAAATGTGGATGTTAAAATGTTCATTTCTGCCTTCAGGGCCAAAAAACACCATCCTGCGTTTTGTGGTGAAATTCTTCCCCCCTGATCACACACAGTTTACGGAGGAGTTAACCCGGTAGGTCCATTTTTTTCTTTCCTTTATAACCACAAGTTGTAACATCAGAGACACAAACCAGGGTGTTATTATGGAGGACTTTCTCTAGTTCAATGTAAATTTGGAAAAGGATCTGTACACACAGATGAGATTAGGTGCTTGCTTCTTTTCGCGCCTCCTTCAGAGGTTGTAAAATATCAGTCACCATCATCATCATCTGCTTCTCTGTTTAGTCTGACAGCAGTGCAGCACCATTTGATACCGGCTGGGGTGGAAAGCATAGGTTCGGAGGGGCTTTTTATTTTCCCATGATGCCATGGTCCACAGCTGGATCTGCTGTTGATATTGGCTTTGACTGTCATAAAAGGAAACCCCAGATTTATTATTGTTTTAATTATGATTGGATTAACATTCTGTGTATTTACCTTCTTGGATTCCATTCTCATCTTTAGAGGTTTCTGTGTGGTTTGATACATAGATTTATGTATTCAAAGCAGGGATTTGGGATTATAGTATCACTAACAGAAATGCAGAAGAATCTTAATTCTGCTGTTCCATATTTAGATGAGGGTTTTGTCGTTATGTTTGCAGATAATGCGTGTCTGTTAGCACGCCAGTAGCCGCTTCTCTCTGGCATTAAACAGTTACCACACGGAAACTGAAACCCACCACATGGACTCCATTGGGCACCTATTTTCCACTGCCTGGTCAACTCCGATAGACTCCCATAGTCATTCGGCCTGGTTCCTAGTTTTAACGGGAAGTGGTGACACACGATATTTCCGTATCAGTGTTTCCTCTGAACAGATTGCCAACAGATAGACAGGGGAACATCAAGCTTCTGTCTGGCTTTTATTTAAAAATAGGAGGTAAGACAGTCAGAGCTGTGAGTAAATTTAGGTTCTAATACAGTTAAATGAAACCACAAAAGTTATCCCAACTAGTTTTGTTAATACAGCCAAGGTTTTCCGTTATTGTATTTATGCCATCAGATAATGCAGCTTCAGCCATGGACCATGGACAAAGGTGTGTTTTAGCCTCATAACCTTGGTGCTTCCTGTCTCTTCCTCTCGCCCACACTTCTCCATTGTTCTCTCTGTTTTCCTTTCTCCAGGTACTTATTTGCCCTGCAGATCAAACATGACCTGGCTTGTGGCCGTCTCATCTGCAACGACACCAGCGCCGCCCTCATGGTCTCCCACATCATTCAGTGTGAGTGTAACATGAGCACAGCTACTGCCTGTGCACTGATTAAGAAATGGTAAAAGGGTAAGACAGATACACGTGTGTCTTATCTGTGTGTGCTTTGGCATAAATTCTGCATATTTCCTGAATTGTAAGAACATTCATTCGTGTTTTGTCATAGCGTTGAGTAATGATCCCATTTGTGATTACTGCAGTATTTGCTCTCATGACATAGGTCTACAGTCATTTTTCATATTCGCAGTCATGATAAAGTAGCCCAACTTGCTGTCTTATGGCACATTTACCTTGTGTTTATAGCTTTGGGCTATACTTTTTTTTTTTTTTTTTTTTTTTTTTTTTTTAAGACAAATGTTTCTCTGATATGAAAGACCAAAAATCAGATGACAAGTAAAACGTTAGTGGAAAACATTCTAAATGCTGTTAGGATTACGCTATGAGGTTATTTCATTGTTAGGCTGGTGGACGCATGTTCATTAGCATTCTTGAGACAACCTGCATTAGACGATGTTAAAATCAGAGGGATTACAATTTTCCCTCTCATCCTTATTCGCAAGCACATTTCTGCCTCTTTTTTTCTTTCCTTCTATCAGCCGAGATAGGAGATTTCGACGAGACGCAGAGCTGGCAGCACCTCCTCCACAATAAATACCTGCCTGACCAGGATGCCATCAGAGACAAGATCACCGAGTGCCACCGAAAGCACGTGTGAGTTACAAGACTTGACCTTCCATGTCAATGAAAGGGACAAACAATCAGCGCAGTAAAGCTTTGTCCTGGGCACATCATGACGAGTGTGACAAAGACAACCCCGATGCTCTAATGAAGAAGCCCAGACTTCTGATTCTGACATGCTTCTTCTGCTCCTTCAGAAACAACATGAAGCCATTTGGAGGCTTTTTGATGCGTGTGTTGGCGTCCTCCAGCTGACTTTCGTTGTTGTTCCCTCCGAGAAAAAAAACAGAGGAGAAAATTCTGCTTACATTGCACAGTTCATAATTTGTTATACTGTATGTCTGTAACTGATTTATCCAGTGAAGAGTTGCTAAAGATTGGAACAAATCCCACCTATATGGTAACAAGTTAACCAAACATTAGTGCATTTAAACTGGTTGGACATCAGCAGAAACCACTAAAGATTATCTGGAACCTTAAACTAGATTCAGTGACAGAAAAAAACAGATATAATGTCTGGAACCAATGAATTCTCTACTGACAATAGATGCCAAACTGTACATTTGAACGTACACCCACAAAATGCAGCACTGTTCTCCTACTGTTTACCTCAAAACAGTTGGTCAGCTTATCCTTTGCTTGTGAAACAGAATTGTTTGATAAAATTAAGGGGAAGGTGTCTGTTTTACACACAGACTGATATGAACCACATAGATATGCATCTGTTTATTTAAATATTCCCAACATAATTACACCCAGCCCATAAATGGCTCTTCAGCTGAGATTTGTATCTGTTTAACATCCCAATTGCCGGCGCACACTTTTAATCTCCCGCCCCCTCAGAGGGGGCTACACAGTAACAAGCCATTTGGCACTCCGTCTCACCTCTCAGGCCCCTCGGGATCACACGTTTCACACAGTGCAGCTCTCTCCTCTTTAACAGCGTCACCGTGCTGCCCTGCTTCATGTTTGCAGACACATGACAAATATGTGTCCTTGTTTGTTACATGTGTGAAACCCACCCCATGGAACAGCTAAAAACCAAACCGCAGACCTGTTGGTTGCTCATTGCAACCACAAGAACTAATTCCCCTCTCTCCCTCCCTCTTTATGCCAACACAGGAAGGAAGTGGCTCATTCAGCAGCTCATACAGGAAACAGGAAGCTATTTTCAGATTTTTAGCAGCAGTTTTTGTGTGGCAGACTTTTTTCCATCTCAAGTGTGCACTGTCAGCTGATTTAAGATTGTTACTTAGGTTGACAATTAAGTATCCAGAAATCATTGCCTACACGAACTATAAACAATGGTACAAAGAAGAGAATGTAATTGATTGATAAGTCACATGCCTTCTATAGTGGGCAGACTCCTGCAGTCTCTGACTTCCAGCTGCTGGAAATCGCCCGACGTTTGGAGATGTACGGCATCCGTCTGCACCCCGCAAAGGACCGGGAGGGGACTAAACTCAGTCTGGCTGTAGCCCACACTGGGGTTCTGGTTTTCCAGGTAGGAACCAGAATTCTGGCGCCAGTTGAAAACTTTATTTAATTGATGTCACTTATTAGGCAGCACATTGCGGTATTCCTTGGATGTTTCACGGAAACAATTTTTGATTTCCTAAGCCGTGTCTTTATTCAGGGTTACACAAAAATTAACTCCTTCAACTGGTCCAAGATTCGCAAGCTCAGTTTCAAGCGCAAAAGGTTCCTCATTAAGCTGAGAGCTGACCCCTCTGTAAGTCATAATACTTCTTCTTGTCTGTTGTTTTCTGCACCCACTCTCACATTTCACATGTTTGTCATACAGCAGAACGCCCACCACGACACGCTGGAGTTCGCCATGGCCAGCAGAGATTGCTGTAAGGTCTTCTGGAAGATCTGCGTGGAGTACCACGCCTTCTTCAGGCTCTTTGAGGAACCCAAACCGAAACCCAAGGCAATCCTCTTTACCAGAGGATCCTCTTTCCGTTTTAGGTGTGGAGAGGACGGAACAAAAGTTGGAAAACTGCTGCGGTTTGCATTTCATCTGTGTCTTGTCTGTCTGTTCCTGCAGCGGTCGAACTCAGAAGCAGATCTTTGATTACATGAAGGATTCGGAGCCTAAGAAAGTTCCATTTGAAAGGTTACTACTGTAAGGATGAATCGGAGTTCTTTTCTTCATTAGTTGGTTTCATCTTCATCCTCTCCTGTATTTTTAGGAAGCACAGCAAGATTTTATCCAGCAGCCGTGCGTCCCCACAGTCGTCTTCCATCAGATTGCATGTGCCAAAAGAGGTGAACTGTTCATCCATTCAGATTTCCTTTATCACCACCTACTCTTCCTCTCAGCCACTGACGTGCTTTCGTTGTCCTTCATGTATCTATTGTTATTAGTCCTCTCTGAAGTTTAAATCTGGAGCTGCATTGTTCTCAAACACAAAGTTCTTTGTGTCCTGAGAGCTCCGGGGTGTGACTGTTTCTAAATGTGTGCACGGTCCAGCCTGCTTCCAGGAATAATGGTGTTTTAATCAGCCTTGTTAAATAGCATTTGTAAAATAGATCCTTTTTTTTCCCCCCGAATTTTCAGAGTGCCATTTCTGTGGACCAGCCAGACTCGGGCCACCCAGCTGAGCCGAACGGTTCAGAGCTATTAGCGAGGGCTTCCACCACCGATGGCATCCATGACATGCCCGCAGCAGCTGGCTCAGACCTGCTCCAGCCCCAAGAGAACGGAAGCGGACCAGCTCCAGACCACCAGTTCCTCAACCCAGGTCCATCCTGCAGAGCAAACAGAGGCAGCAGCTCCTCCATTCCTTATATAGATTGCAGTGATATAGACAGCGAAGGTGATGTGACAAAGAGCAACAGGGGCCACGGAAATGCAAATGACAGCAGAGCGGATGCATATAATAACAGGCAGGAGGGTAGCAATAGCAACGGAGGGCCACCGGGGAAACTGTTTGGGGTGGTGACTGGCTTCTACCACACCAATCATCAATGGCCGATGCAGCAGCATCAACAGCAGAAACAGCAAACTGTGCTGGCTAACAGAAGTGAGCCTAACAAGAGTAATGCGATTCATGAGGTGACAGATTGTGAAATTTTGCCAAACGGAGGTTCCCAGTATGGCCGTGTGCCGCTCCACAGCACGCTGCTGGATGAAATATTCCAGGGCCGGGACAAGCGGCCCTTCGGGACGCGAAGTCAGTGCTCTAGCCCGGTGATTAACAGCTTCCACCACCGCACAAACTCCTTCAGTCACGCAGAGATGACAAACAGTCAGCCGCACACACGCTGGATCGACAGCGGGCTTTATTTAAGCAAGCGTTCGGGGGTTGTACCAATGGAAACTCCTCCCCATTCTAAATATGCTAACTACTCCCCAATCACCTCGCACCACACACCGCCGCATTACGCCAAACCGTATAACAATAACGTGAGGAACCGTTCCGACACAGATCCGTTCATACTCAGCCAGCTGACATCCACGCCCATTTATTCAAAACGTTCTGGGCTGAATGGCCGAGCCCCAGGCTCTGCCCCAACGGAGCGAAGAATCCTAACTAACGGTAATCACACGGGAAACCAGCAGGTTCCCGGTCAGGCTCGGTCCAGTACGGGGCAGAGATTGTGTGGCCATCAGGGCAAATCTGGTAATAACTCAAAACGAAACAGCAACTTAAATCAGCCGGTGCAAATGATTGACGGCTCGACCAGTAGCGGCTCTGACAGCAGCGACACGGAGTCAGACACTGGCAGCAGCGCGTACAGCCAGCCGTTAACGTTCGGCAATCCCGCCGCCGTCAGCTCTATCAGTTCCCTCAACTCCAACGGCGTTCACGCGTCTCCCCTCCTGCGGAGCAAGCTCTGCTTTGGGAGCCTCCAGCTGGAGGAGGGTGAGGGTGGCGAGGACGGGGAGGAGCGAGGATGCTACCGCTTCAATGAGGAAGATATAGAAGGTCAGGTTTTCAGGTGCTGAAGGGTAACGATGTGCACGTAGTCCAACTGTGGCATAAGACACCAGAACAGACTCGAACAGCCGTGTTGGAGAATGAAACAATCACACAGCCACATCATTGAATGAAAGATATTTAACTATCCGTAACTATAAATTGTGATACTATATAATTAGTCCCCACTTGTAGGCTAGCTATGATACACATTAAAAACCACTTCCTGTGCAAAGGTTTTACATATTTATGACCTTTTAAGGTTTTTTTTTAAGTGAATTGCCCCTGCCCAAGTTCTCTCTTCCTTTTCCAGAAGAAACTAAGTCATATATAAAAAGAAAAATGTAAAAATAGTACCTGTAAGCCTGGAGACACCTCAGTCAGTTGCATGGATTTAGCAATCGCATAGGAAACATCCTCCTTCCAATGTGCCATAACTGAAAACATTTAAAATCTATCTGAAATAGTACTTTTTACACAAAGAATTGGTGGATGATGGTTTTCATTGAAGCAACAGATGATTTATTTAACACTGGTTTTAAGCATTCTTGTCAACCAGCATCTGCTGCCTTACTTGGTCACCGCCAGCTGTAGAACTTTGAACATCTGTAGTGACTTAAAAATCCTCTGTGATTCTTTGTTGTCTTGTGTCGTTGATATTAGCTGGAGTTTGGGTATTTTATCGGGAACTTCCTGGAGGTGATGTTTTTGCGGATATTGATTCGGTGAATGCTTTTGGTAGGAAATGGATTGTAGACGTGGTAGAAGATGTTTTAGATCTTCCAGAGGTTGTAGATCCCCTGACATCCTGTTCCTCTGAGCACTTTTTTATGCTTTTATTGGATTTAACTCTTTGTCTGTCGAGGGCAAACTGCACTGTAATTTGAATGTTTTTGCTCAAGATTTTTGTAGTCCTTTTGTATTTAATGTTAGCAGACATGAAAGTTAGCAGACTTTTTTTTACTGATTTGGGTGAGAGAGCACAGCGCTAATGTTTGGTATGTGGAATTTTGAAAGATTGCTCAGTGTAAAAATGCAGATGTGCTTGTGCTACTAAGCTGTGGAATTTTTTTCGAGCTTTCATTTTCTTTATGTCTTTACTCTAAATGCACAGTAGGCATTAATGGAATACACCAACCATCACCTTCAATCTGTGACCATCAAGAGCTGTCTGCTCTGCTGACCTTGGCCCCTACGTATGTCCTTGTAACACAAGTCCAGAAGAATGCTTCACTCTTTACGCTGAGTTTGCTTCCTTTTCAGTGCTGTTTATTGAAGGTGTACGGACCTGCTCCACGCCATCACTGTCATTTGCTGGCTGTCTGCCCACTGCAATGCATGCTTTTTATTTGCACTGCAAACAATAATACCAGTGAATCCAAAAAAGGACTTACTTCTGTTGCCCCACTTTAGTTGGATACAAGGAAGAACGCACCTTTTGCTGTCTTAAATGGGAAATCTCTTGATTTTGACGCTGATCATTTGCACCTACTTTTAAGCTAAACGATAGCGTGACGTGCAGTGTAAAAACACATACATTAGAGTCGGCTTTAAAATTTGGACATTTTTTTAGAAAAATCCTGAATAGTAACGCATGAATAGGCTTTTATTGTACTATTGATATTGATCTAATTGACATAATAATGTCAATTCGCTCTGTGGTGTAGCCGGTAAATTTACTTCAGTTATTCAAATTGGATATCAAACTGTTCTTTTTCCCTAACAGCTCCTTCTTCTTAAAGCAAATGTTTGTTTCTCACTTTGTAAATGTCTGTTAGCATGTTTGTGTGTTTTTTGTTATTGGGGAAAATTATATTTTCCTACCATTTCCTTTTCGTTGCTCTGAGCGCATGTTCACTTTTCTGTCCCTCTGCTCTGGTTTTGGCTCCTGTGTTTCTGTCGTGGGACTTAAAATGGCTTCCAAGTTTTAGGAGACATTGACTCCCAGAAACCAACAATTAAATGTGTCACTTTTTCTGTTTCACTTCTTTTTTTAAATTGTGCTGCACATAATGAATGAATATCTAGAAACCATTTGTGCTTTCTGCCCCTCTTTTTCCTCACTATGCACAAAAGGGCAAACAGGGCGGACTCCACTCCAGTGCTTATCCGATCCAGAGCGAGGAGGTGGTGGCAGACAGACATGAGTAAAGTTAAAATAAATGCAAGTGCAAGTGCAAAAGCAGAAATCTTTAACAGATTTGGAATTTTAAGTCATAAGAAAGTCTGTGTATTGTCAGGAGGTGGACACACAAACATGAATACTGGCGTTGAGTCCACTTTGGGGTCCTTTTAAATGCTTGTCACCAAATAGCTGTTGCAGCAAATCATTTCCATTGAGGCTGTTTGAAATTTGAATCTGTACATACAGTAAGCAACTGATAGATTGTGATTCTTGTGTGATCATTTGAGGGCTTAGAGTTGATCAGAGCCTAACTTGTTGTTTGGCTCGAGTTCAGAAAGTAAAATGTTTGCTGTGTACTTGTGTAATAATTTGAAAACTAGTGCAACATTCTGAGAAATGCTCTTATCCATCGAGTTCGCTCTTAGCAGTCGTTTAGCTTAGCACAAAGGAATCAGTGACCAACTCAAAACATCACCAAATAACTGGTATGTCTATTCATCTGAAAATCCTAAATCAGCAAGAAACGGAGTAAAAGCATTTCTTAAGAAGTAAGCAAGACATTTTATTTTACAGTGGTTAAATGGTAAAAGGCCGTGCTTTTAGCATTGCCCCTTTGCTTTTGCTTTTACATAACTCACTTTACCCTGACCAGCTAACTTTAAAGTTTTGTACAATTAAGTACAAACTCTTCTTATTCCTTTCCAGAAGAAAGCCTATTGAAATGTACCTTTTCTTCCTTCAACACACTAACTATTGCCTGAACCCGCACTTGCTTGTCTCCTGCTGTTCTTTATTTTTATCACAAAACCCACTGGATTTTTTATTTCTGGTGATTCTGGTGATTGTTTCACTCTTTATTTCTTTTTCCTATTAACACTGTAAATGATTGTGTGCACTAGTTTCAATAAAAAAAAAACAAAACAAAATTGGAAATTTGAAGGAAAGGGACTCCAGAATTTAAATGTCCTGCTGCCCCAGCCCTCATACCCCCACCTGCAGACCCTTGTGTGATCTGTGAGTCTCCCCACCCCTCCGTCCACCCCTACCTCTGTGTTGTGGTAGTTAGACTGTAGATTAGAGGTTGTTTCTTTAGTTCCTATAGTAGTTTTTTGTCTTCATGGTGGTTCTTCTATAGAACCCATCACAGACCTGCACTCAGTGGTTGCCATGGTGTTTTACCCATGATCCAGTTTTGGTGTGTAACAGTGGACTCATTGGAAAGTTTGCACATCGGCAAGTATACAATCACAACTTGGTACCCTTTAGTGACTAGAAGTAGTGGTTTTTACTCCCCGTGTAATTAATCTCACCTTTGATCAGACTGTCTTAAATGATATTTAAAGTTGGCCAGCAGGAGATATCTCCAGATCATATCATTTGTGCATTTTAACAGAAAAGCTAAGGGTAACTACAGACTAATTATGCTTGTTTATGCTATATTATTCTTCTAAAACCTCAGTCGTGTAATTCTACTAACACCCACTAGTCACTAGAATAACCACTAATACCACTTTAGTTTTTTTTTATTATTCTTTTGCAAGGACTGTCATATTTTAAAGGTAGAGACAGTAAAAGTCTTCTTTTTTTGATAGAAATTCATGGCCATGGTTAAAGGTAAAACTAGAAAGTAGAAGGAAATGTAATTTTCTAATAAAGTTTTAAATATAGAGCTGGGAGTGAATTTCATGGAGATTTTATTTTACATGTAGGATCCACGTTGACTCTATCCCTCATCATCACTGTCTTCTCCTGAATCTCACTTTACCACATTTCTTCTCCAGAAAATCCTGGATCAGACGAGTCTCCGGCTGAAAGCCCCCATCATGTGGTTGTCAATGGCAACGGCTCCATCGGTGGGACCGGCACCGACAGCGACATCGTTCTGATTCAGAATCCCGAGGGTCGGCAACTGTCGCCCCTCACCAGCCCACTGCTCACTGACGCCGGGTGTGTCCGCAACGATGAAGACGAAGATGCGAGGAGGAAGGTGGGTATACAGACCGGGGAGGGGCTTTATTGCCAGTTTGTAGGCCTTGAAATCACTTATCAGCTAACCATGTGGAATAAAATAAAATGGAAATGTTGTCAAATGTAATCCATAATATTTGATCATCATTAAGACCTCACACTGTGACGCACTAGCCCTCATTGACTCTTTCCTGTGTTGATGGTATCACCTCTTTAAAGACTGTTTTCATGTGAATGGATGGTCAAGTGTTTGTACTGTGTCCAGAAGTTTCCCACAGATAAGGCCTATTTCATCGCCAAAGAACTGTTGACCACAGAGCGGACGTTCATCAAAGACCTGCAGGTCATCACAGAGGTTAGAAGAAGCTACAGCCTTCAATAGATTCATGCTGAATAGTTGAAACAACTAATGACAGAGTCATTTAAGATCGTAAAGTGATCTAAATTTTGATTGTGCGTTTTTGTACTCTGTAGTCCTTTGACCGTTTTGTGGGGAAAGACGAGGCCTTCCCTGACACCGTCAAGACACTGATCTTCAGCAGTTACGAACCTGTTCACAGATTTCACCAAGGATTCCTCAAAGAGGTGGAGCAGAGACTGGCACAGTGGTCAGTATGTGTGGAGGCTGTAAATATGGTGCACAATGCAGAAATCTAAATGATTCACATGCACAGTCACATCCATGTAGACATGCATTTATTCAAGAAAGGCTGCATCAATGACTTATGGAACTGATTCAAATGGACCACAATGATTTTTATATATAAAACATGTCTAAACATGATATAAAAGTGAAATAAGTGATTTTAGTCAGTAGAGTTGGAGCTGCGTGAAGGACTGTAGCTCTTTTCTGACATATAGGGGTGACTATATGTAACTGCATGTACTAAATTTTTTCTTGTCCTTTTTCAGGGAGGGTCGATCCAACGCACATATAAAAGGAGATTATCAACGGATTGGTGACATTCTCCTGAAGAACATTCAGGGCCTGAGGGTAATCAAGTTCAATTAACTCCCCAGTTTCTTTTTTATAAGGGTTTTTTTTTTTTTTTTGGCTATATTTGTGTTGGTAATCTTGTTGTTTTGCATCTGCAGCATTTAACCGTTCATCTTCAGAAGCATTCAGAGTGTCTGGTTGAACTAGAACGAGCCTGTAGGTGAGTAAACAGAGGCTAATTGACATATAATCAGAGTAATGCATTAGCCTAGCTAGATTGAAATCTGAAGAAAAAAAAATGTTTAGCAACGATGACTGCTGAGATTTGGGTCTGACATCCAAACCTCTAGATTAAATGTCCTACTACATATTTTTTTTAATCTTGCATGTATCACTATGTATTTATGATGTATTATTATCATAATTAGTAAATTAATTGTATGTGATAATCTCAATCTAAGATAAAGTTGCACCTTGTCATATTTGCTGCCACTAGGTGGAGCCCTTATATCAGTGGTGACAACACTACCTGTTATCCACATGCATGAAAGATGCAAGTTTTTTAAAAAGTATCAATGACAGTTTTAAACACGTGTCTCATTTCCTCAGGTCCAGCCGGAAGGTGGAGGCTCTCTGTCGAGACTTTGAGCAGCAGCGAGTTTGCTACCTGCCCTTCAATATGTTCCTCCTCAGGCCCCTCCATCGCCTGCTGCACTATAAACTCATCCTGGAGAGGCTCTGCAAGCACTACCCACCCACCCACGATGACTTCAGGGACAGCAGAGGTACAGCTTGTTGTCTCTATGCCCACCTCTCTACCCTCAAGTTCTTCTTTTTTGCCCTCTTTGACCCTCCTCCCTGTATCATTTCAGCATCCCTGGCTGACATCTCTGAGATGGTGCTCCAGCTTCAAGGGACCATGATGAAGATGGAGAACTTCCAGAAGCTTCTGGAGCTGAAAAAAGATCTGACCGGCATTGATAACCTCACCATCCCTGGAAGGGTTAGACTTTTTGCCTTGAATTAAAAACTATGCTAAATGAATTTGTCTCCAGTTTTATATTTTAGTTACATTCCAGCATTAAAAGTCAACATTGTTAATGTTGACTTTTAACAGGAGTTTATCCGATTGGGCTGCCTCAGTAAACTCTCCGGGAAGGGTCTCCAGCAGAGAATGTTCTTCCTGGTATGATTTTCCAGTCAATTTTGCAAACAAAACTAACCAGAACTACCCAAAATATAGAACTCTGATGCTCCCATTTGACTCCCTTTCACATTAGTTCAGCGATTCTTTGGTGTACACCAGCCGTGGAATGACCCCATCAAACCAGTTTAAAGTTCATGGCCAGTTACCTCTGTATGGCATGACGGTATGTGACCGTCAAGTTGGAGTAGTGGCAGGTTTTAGGCAAATATTGGTGTCATGATAATGTGCGTGTGACTTTGCAGATCAGAGAAAGTGAGGAAGAGTGGGGAGTCCCCCATTCATTCACTCTCTATGGGCAGCGCCAGTCTGTGGTGGTGGCCGCCAGGTACGCGCCGACTCACACTCGTGCACATAAACGGTGGCAAAACTGTGGGACTAAGTCACCTGCTGTGACGGAAATGAAGGAATTAATTTGTTAATGTGCAGTGTCACTGATGGAGTAGAATTAGTCTCATCATTTCAGTCACTTTTGCCTTCATTTTCTCTGTTTCTGTCCAGCTGTGTGTCAGAAATGGAGCGCTGGCTGGAGGACATCCGGATGGCCATCGACCTGGCTGAACAGAGCACCAGTCCAAACACTGACCTGTTCTCAGCTGGCTTTCCTGACAACAGTAAGTCCTTTTAGATTTACTATATAAAACAGTTCTTTTTCCATTCATCCATTCCCTCCATTTCTTTCCTCCTTTCATGAATCCGGCTGTATTGTCCCATCACATCTTTACCTGATCTGCTGGATTGGACCAACAGATCAGGTTTTATTGTCTCTATTGCTTGTTTAGATGATTCAGTGAAGCCGTTACCCAGTGATGTTTGATGTGTGACACTAGCATTGTTCCTTAATGGAATCACTGTATGAACATTAAGAGTGAAAACAAGCAACAAAAGGCTAATTGTCCAGCGTATTATTGTTTGCTTTGTCCATAAGTTTTCACTCTACACTTTGGTCAAAATCGAAAGAAATCATAGATTGTTATATTTACTGACCAGCATCTTTCCTGTGGTTCCCAGAGCTGTCAGAGGACGGTGGTGTTGACCTGGAGTCGGAGGATGAACTCAGCAGCTCGCGCTCGTCCCTGGAGCGACAAGGTCACCGTGGAAACACCACGGTGCACGTCTGCTGGCATCGCAACACCAGCGTGTCAATGGTGGATTTCAGTGTTGCTGTGGAGGTAAGATGCATCTCTTTTACTCCTCCTTTACCCTGGAGTCTTCTGGACATTCTGCCCAGTTTCTGTCCTTGGTTTTCCATTGGAAAATTTTCCTTTGGAAAAGACTCTAAGCAGATGTCTGGGCAGACATCTCCCTCTGTGGTTTACTGGTATGGAACACTGTCTGTGCTGTAGTGCCACCTGCTGATTAACAGTAGTACTACACACTACTCGTGTCAGGATGTGTTATGCATTTTGTGTTACTTTATTTAACCTCATATCCCTTTTGTATTATCAGAACCAGCTCTCAGGAAACCTGCTGAGAAAGTTCAAGAACAGCAATGGCTGGCAAAAACTCTGGGTGGTGTTCACCAACTTCAGCCTCTTCTTCTACAAGTCCCACCAGGTGAGATGTACAGGAAGGACTGCAGTGATGTTTTTGGTAGAAGCATGATCACTGAGGTTTTTCTCCTGCCCACAGGATGACTATCCTCTGGCGAGCCTCCCTCTGCTCGGCTACTCTGTCACTGTTCCGTTAGAGTCAGAGAACATCCACAAAGATTACGTCTTCAAGCTCCACTTCAAATCGCACGTGTACTACTTCAGATCAGAGAGCGAGTACACCTTTGAGAGGTGGGAGTCTGAACTCATAATTTAAGAAGCAGTACAAGTTTTTGCGCCACAGAAGTCCTTAAATTATGTGTAATAATGTGAATTGACACACATGAAGTAGTAAAATACATCTCAGTAAACATGTTCATGTTATTTTATTTCTTGTACATTCCATTTTATTACACATTACACTTAATTTCTGATCTTTTGTTTTGGTGTCTTTATAAGTATGGATTCCTGGTTTAGTTACTAAAAACTGGTGAATGTTAATGTAAATGGCACCTTTACAAATATATTTACTGAGACAAAGGTTAATGGGAGGCGAGTGATTGTTGTCACATAATCCAAAACCTTTTTTTGATATTGAAATAAACTGAAATATAGACAGAGCAAAAATGTCTTCAGCCCAAATATCAGTTTGAATAGCTCACCAGGGTGAAAGCCTGTTTTTTAATTGACAGAACATTTGTATAATTCCCTGTGTGCTGTTGCTGTAATCTTGTCACCAGGTGGATGGAGGTGATCCGCAGTGCCACCTGCTCTTCCAGCAGCTTGTTACCAAGCGCTAGGAAAGCTCTCTACTGATGAACTTGCCTACCTGTGCTGCAAAGACTCACCTGGGTGCAGATCTCAAGACTAGAAAAAGACTCATTACAGAAACTGGTAACCACATAAATTGATATCTCCAATTAGCTGATGCCTTCAGAGGGTCCTGCCAGCCTGTTTCTGCACCAAGACAAATAATCCCTCACCCAGTCTGTCCTCAAGAGTTCACAACTGTTAATTTTACACTAATCCAGAATTTAAATAAAACCACAAGTATTTAGGACACTGTTTGTACACAAGTCAGAATATGGATGTGTAGTTATATGCAAACCCGAGCATTTTTGATACAGTATTTTCATCAGACAATCTTTTTGTAATGAAATGTGATTCTAGATTTAAAAAAAATTTAAACATTTTTAATAAGACAACCTTTGTACAGTACTTTGTAAGACTGTGAAATGTTCTGGATGTGTAATTTTTTTAAACTGTTTTTGTCATCAAACTTTCAAACAGATTCAAACATAGGTATTTCATTGGTTTATTTACCAAATCTTTTATTTACTGTATTCCTCCAGTTATTCTTTTAAATAAAGATCGAGAAGTTGTTTTCATATGGAAAGAAAATGATAACTCTAACTCGTGTATTTTTTAATTTACCTGAAAGAAGAACAGGGCAAACCAACTGAGTATTTCCTGGGATATTGAGGATAAAAAGGATGTCGTATAATGAGCATATACTTTAGTTGAAAAACATGATGGGTTAAAGTTCAGTCTATATTCATTACTATGAAAACAGTTTTGGTTATAATATTTTATTGTTTTACTTGTGCAAAATGTGTGCAAGTTAAAGCATCATACACATTCTGTTTACATATAACAAATCAAGACATGCAATAAAAATAAAAAAAAAAATCTGTTTTTAAGTCAGGTGAAGTTAATTATTTGTTGTAGCTGTTTGAGTGTTTTGTTTTGTTAAAATTAAAAGTAACTCTTTATTGGCATCTAGTGGTGAATATGTGTAACTACAAAGGGTATTTCTCTGCTCTAATGCACAATGGAGATCAACAGATCCATGCGTTAAACCGAAAGTCATTAATCTCCCTCTTACATTTTCTTTTATTATTTTATTTATACACTGGTTACGTTGATTATTACTGGTTACGTTACGTCGATGTTATTTTGCCTTAGCATCAATCAACCGTGTATCTGCCGAACCATTCAAGAGTGTCTGGTTTAACTAGAACGGGCCTGAAGGTGAGTGAACGGAGACTAAAGTCATCAGAGCAATGCATTAATTTAGCCAAGATGAAATCAGTCGGAAAAATGGCAACACGTTTCTTGTCAACGTTCCACAAAGATGACCGCTTAGAGTTGTGTCCTCTCTGACAATATTCAATTGTCAATTCAATTCAATGTATGCGTTTTATTCTGTATTATTATAATCATCAATAATAAGCTAATTGAACTAGTTCGATAAACCTAAAGCTGCTAGGGTGTCTAATCTTACCACTAGATGGCGCCCCTCAGAATTAACCAGGTTTCCGTGTTTTCGAGAGATAAGGACGCCATCAGCCAATATTAGAAAAACAAGATGACGTCCTAAAATTTCTTGTCCTACATTTTAGGACCGTGAAATGTCTCAGTACTTTTCCGCCAGATTTTACTGATCCAGTTACCAACTGTTTTTTTGCTGTATTCCTCAAACATGAGTAAAGTTTGTTTTCATGTAGAAAAAAATTACAATGCATCTCAAACTGCTGTATTTTTTTTTTTTTTAATCTGGGACAAAATAACAGAATGAAAACAACACAGTAGATTCACTGGTGATCTCCACCAGGATTTATTCTTTTACTATTTGTTTTACTGTTTGTTTTATGTTTTTTTATGGACAGCACTTTGTGTCAGCTGTGGTTGGATTTAAAGTGCTTTATAAATAAAGCTGAGTTGAGTTGAGGAATATCAGTGTCGTGCTTCTCTGGGGACGTACTCCAGCCTGTGAGCCCCACACGAGTTGTACTTCTCGTAGGTGGGCAGCGAAGGCCAGTCTGACTTGTATGTCTGTGTGCTGTAAACATACACCTCTATGGTGCTTCCTGCTTTCAGATCCTTCGCAACCTCCATCACCTCCACCATGATCGGGGTCCTCTGGTATATCGTGGGAACGACTTCAAAGTCATCTAGGAATTTCAGCATTTGCTCATCAACCTTGAAGATCTCTCCCTGGACCCTGTGACCATTTCCAGGGATGCTGAGGAGAAAAGGAATGTTGTGTTGGGTGGCAATCACTAATGGGTATTTCTGGGTGGTGCAGGCTGTAGCCAGAAACTCTGCTTTGCCGTTGGAACTGTCAAACATGCGGTAATGGTTGGGCTGCCCCCTCTTCAGAGTGCCGTAGACAAAGATATGAGTCATGTCGATGCTGTCGGGAACAGACAAATGGATGGTAAGACAAGGAGATTATTTTAAATGCAAAATATTTATCCACTTTAAAGGTTTGGTCCTCACTAATAATCATGACCAAAGAGTTAAAGGTAACAAGTTAAATCTGACACAAAAAAGGCATTCTACGATAAAGATGAGGTTTATATGATTTAAAACTCAGAAAACAATAGAAAACACTTTATATACAATACCAAGGTGAAACTATAGAGTATAGTAAATGTCTCTTTTTAGAAACACAACTATAAGTACGTTATTATGTAAAATGAAAAGGAATGTTCTTTACATTTACTACAGTAAATAATAAAAAAATGAAATTAAGTAGGTCAGACCTGCTTTTCGAGTAAACAACTCCTCTATAGGCGCACCCAAATTTAACAGTGAACGCGTTTCTCAAAAGGTATTTAGCGAAAAAACAAACAAACAAACAAACCTATCTCTTTAGCAATGACGGCATATCCCTGTATTAGCCGTACTGAGATTAGAACAAACACCAGCTGAGTTGAACCGGTTCCTTGTTGTAACATTGCCAGTTCCGCTGTAACCACCTGACACAAAGTCCTGTTCTGATTGGTCCAACTGATTTTTGGCCTACGAAAAAAAAAGTGAATGATGTCGCTGAAGGCCCTCCTGCCTTATCATACTTATTTTACTACATTTTTATTCGCCCCGCCTCTCGTCCAAAGGCAGCTGGGATAGTCTGAATTATTTTTACCCGGGTTAATGACCATGTCAAATTAATCTTGGCATTAAATTGCATGAAATTATACGATTGACAACAAGACAACCATCAGAAATCTGTAGTACATAATATACATAATGTTCTCCTCTGTTTTGATATTTTGTATGCGCATACGAGGAGCTCTTTAGACGCTACTTTACGATCTCGCGAGATTACGTAGACGCCTGCAGCCTAGCAGCAGAAAAGACGGGGTAAACAAATCAGAGCCACAGGTTAGCAACGGTTAGCAAATGGTCATGCTAAGTGGCTAATCTTTAGCGATTGAACTCCTAAATTCGGTGGTTTTTAAACAACGGTTTTTAATACATGGGACGACACAGGCCTCGACAGCTTTTACAACCTGACTCGTGAGCTGCTACTCAATCAAAGAGTTGTGGCTAGCTGTATTACTTGTGTCTAACTTCATGTAACGGGACACGGATTTGTTCCATCTATCCATCCCGTATTTGTCACCGCTTATTCTATGCAGGGTCGCGGTGGGAGCTGGAGACAATTCCAGCTTCATTCTGCTACAACCGGGCCCACCCAGGATGGCTCGCCAGTCCATCGTAGAACTAGCACAGTGATGCTAATGAGTTAGCTCGCAATGTAGCTGATTTTTGAGTTAAGTCAGGGTTCGGTTGTGCTACGAGGTTGGATGACCACTTGATTGCATTCATCTTGGCTTCTGACTGTATAATGTTTAGTCTAATGGCAAACTGCTGCAGCTGGTTTCGACGCTGGCGAAAGCCCAAAAGGTACGTTAAGCAAAACACACCGTTATTCAGCCAGGTAAATGTTCAGGATGGCTTTAATCGTATACAATATTGAAACATTTCAATCAGATGCTTGTTTTGGTATTCAGGAATGAATACTGGTTAAAGCTTGTGCTCAATACAGACTTCATTACAGCTAAACATTTGTAATCATGAATTCGCATGACAGTTTAAGTTACTTGTCAAGCTTGCTCATTACTTGCTGTCTGAACTGAATTTTTTAAAAATCCATTTTACATGTCAGTGCTAAAACAAAAAAAATCAATGACACGACAAACCATGGTGGTTTGGAGCTTGGGACAGATTTTCGCTTTTTTTCTGCAATAATAACTATTTTTAGATCAAGCACTAGTGAATTTAAGCAGTCATCACCAGGAAATTGGCATTTTAAGTGTCAAACCCACGTGGTGCGAGTGAGGCACCTGATCCTTTTGGACTTAGCCAGAAATCCAAGCCTAATCCTACAGCCAGGTCTGATCAGTGGGACTCTGCCTTTCACTGTTTTGCTCCAAGTGTTTTGTAGCAGTAGGAAAAACCCTTAACGAACAACAAGAAGGTGGTGACAGCGAGTGGCTCTCCAGATGAAGACCAGTTTATTGCAGAGGACGGTTAGGTGGATAGTGTGGTTGTTGTCACTGTGGCACAAATGTAAAAGTTAAGTATGCATTAAGGAGGAGTACATTGTTTGTTTTGTTAGTGTATGCATTGGTTCCTCGCATTGTCAGTTTGGGCTAATGGAAATGTTTTTTCCCTGCATTTTCACCTGTGGTTCTTTCTTTGGTCAACATTTATTGCCAGAATATATGTTGTGCAATGGCAGTTTTCATTAGCATTTATACACTGTAGTAGAATATTATTTTTGTGTCAGTGTGCATAGAAATGTCTGTGTTTCTGTATTATTATTTTTGTTTTCATAAATGCACTTTTGTTCAAACAAAACATATAGAAAATTGTAGTTACTATCCAGCATGCGCATGGTGTGTTTGCGCGTGATGCTGTATTATCCACATGACTGGCATTTTAATTGATGAAAACAGCTTTATTTATGTGTTAGGTATTTTTTTTTCCATTTGGGAAAAGGCAAATAATCTGAAATGAGTCTTGAAGCCTCTTTTTGTCTCATTGTATCTGTACTCGCGTCACCTTTTTCTGACTCACAGGCCTCTGAGCAGATTTCTGATTGTGTTATTAATTGGTTTACGTGTGCCTACTAATGCGTCATGACAGATAATGCCTGCTAATATGCCTCAGATGGTGTGATTGACAGTCTGCCCCTCTGCATGCTTTTCCTTTTTGCCTTTCTTCCTTTAACAGGAATGTGACCCTCATCATGCTGGGACTGGATAATGCAGGAAAGACTGCAACTGTTCAAGGAATACAAGGAGGTATGATATTTGAGTGGTTTTGCATGTTTTTCATGAAATTATGTCATGTTTATATTTTGTTACTGTGAATATTTTTCAAACACCTGCATTTGTGTTTGTTTTTGTAGAAGATCCTCAGGATGTGACACCCACTGTGGGATTTACCAGGATTGAGATGAAGCAAGACAAATTCCAAGTGACTATCTTTGACCTGGGTGGTGGGAAGAGAATCCGAGACATCTGGAAGAATTATTACACAATGTCTCATGGCGTGGTGTTTGTGGTGGACTCCACTGATGTAGACAGGATCCACGAGACAAAGGAAACCTTAACCGAGGTCCTCGGCCACCCGTGCATCTCCGGGAAGCCCGTGCTAGTGTGGGTCATTCGAGATCTTTATGCCTCTTTAAACTGAATGCGCAAAATCTCTGAAGTCAGAGAAATGTTTCAGTGGCGTTTCCTAATTAGTAATTAGGGAACTATGATTTTGAGCGCAGAATATGTTTCTAGGGACGCAGAATATTGTAATCGGCAATCAGTGCAAAAAAGAATTTCTAGGAAATACTTATTATAAGCAGTGTGTCTTAACACCCTGCAAAATGAAATTGGCCTTTCATGTGTTTGATGTTTTTCCTACACCTGGTTAATCTAGTGCAGACACATTGGATGGATTATGACGTCTGTTTTCTCAACTTCTTATGTGCTTCCAGGCTTGCCAACAAACAAGACAAGCAGGAAGCTTTGTATGAATCGGACATTACTGAGAGGCTTTCGCTGGAGCAGCTCGTCAATAAGTACAAGTGTCGCTGTAACATAGTGAGTGTTTGGGCACCTGTTCTTGACCTGCACTTGAATGGCATTAAGGCTTGTTGATTTAACCAGGCTTTTGAGACATTTTTAGCTTTATCCATTATGAATTACAACAGCTTTTTTCATCTTTTTCAAAACAGACTTTTTTACTTTTTTACTCTTAGTTTGTGTTTCTCTACCAGGTGCCATGCTCTGCCTTTCGAAGCTATGGCAAAATGGCTGACAAGTCCATTAAGAAGGGCCTGAAATGGCTCCTCAACACAATAAATTTAGAATACGAGATTATTGCGGAGCGTGTGTCAAAGGACACGGCCGAGCAGCAGGCTCAGGAAGAGCGGTACAAAAAGGAGCGGGCAGAAAGAGTACGACTTATCAGAGAAGAGAGGTAAACTTGGGAGGATAATTCCACACTCTTATTCACTCTTATTTTGAACCAACACTTGGTAATATACCTAACTGTTTCTGCAGAGAAAGAGAAGAGCGAGAAATGGCTGAGCGTGAAGGCAGGGAGATTCTAGAGGAGGACTGTGATGAGGAAATCATGCAGAGCCCCTTCCAGCCAATCAGCAATGTGATCTCTGTGGTGTGTGTAATTGTTGCATTCAGAGTGAAAACACATCTTTAACTGAGCTCAAAACAACTGTATCATACGCTGTTTTCATTTTCAGTATGAGAACAACGAAAAGATGAACATGATGACGGGCACAGCCTCACAACTTTCACACAAAGAGAGGTGAGGCTATGAGGAGATGTTCGTCCTTGCAGGCTTGCATGTCTATGTGAGCCAACACTGCAATGAGGGTTTTTTTTTTTTTTTTTTTTTTTTACCAAAACACAAAGTACAGGTAAAGCCAAAGGTCAGTACTTTCAGAAAGCATTTTATTGTGTTTTTAGACAACAAGAAGAGCTTGAAATGGCTGAGTGCAAAAGCAAGTATGTCTCAGAAGATCACAATGATGAAAACATACAAAGCCCCTTCCAGCCAATCACCAATGAGACCTCTGTGGTAAGTGTTTTCCTTTACAATTTAGTCTTAAATATGTTTTAATTTCGTCATAAGAAGCCGTACTGTTGTGTGATACACCCCATTCAGCACCAGAACAAAGATGCGGTGCAGGAGAATACCAGCACAAAGACTGGTGCTGATCAGGAGTGCTATGATAACGATAGTGATGCAACCAACAGCAGAAAAACTCCAGAAACCAGCCATTCAGGTGAGAAGGAAATGTTCTCAACACTTCATTCTTATAACAGCTTTGACAAGATTGTCCTAAACACTGGAGATGAAGAATTAAGAGATAATGGAAGAATGCTTATACAGTATATGCGGATATTTGGCCAGTGAGCACCTTTATATTACCTTATTATTGCATATTTGTAATTAATAATGAAATAATTAAAATAAAATAAATGATGTTTCCACTACAAACATGTATTTCTTTTATCTTTTAAATTTCTCATGATGTAAATACCTTTGTTGTCAGCCACAGTCGGCAAGCAAGATGTAAAGAATGTGAGGAGCCTGTTCCTGAAGCGGAAACATCGTGTGGAACCGCTGATTACTGGCGAAGGCCCACCGATGTCCGAAAGTTCTCCTCCAGGTTAGTCTGGAATTTTTCTTGGACTTGTGTTTTATAGTATTGGGTTTATTTGGGAGAGAAAGTTGTTCTGTTTGAGTTTCACTAAAATTGCTCATACAGTATTTCTGTGTGTGTGTTCATGAATTTGGACAAACTTGACTTTTATCAACATTTTGGCATTACTGTTGCTTATGTGGAGCACATATCCGCAGGTTAGATTTCTCTAATCTCTCTAACTCAGGGGTCGGCAACCCGCGGCTCTAGAGCCACACGTGGCTCTTTAGCGCCCCTTAGTGGCTCCCTGGAGCCTTTATAAAAATGTATGAAAATGGAAAAAGATGTGGGGATATATTTTTTGTTTTAATATGGTTTCTGTAGGACAAACATTCTTAGCGTTTTCCAATGCTTTAACAATGTCTATAATAAATATTAGATTTCAACATTTTGTCAACGAAGATTTGCGTTATAGCCTGCGACATGTTTCAGCACGGCGCGGTGCCAGGCAGGTGACTGTTGCCTGTTTTTGTTTTTTTCGAATCCTCAAAATAAAAATGACACCAAAAATCTGATTTCTTTATTGTATTTCTATAGTTTCATCAATGCAACAAAACATAATACATTAAGATTGTAGTGGGAGTTAAACTTAAAGCACCAAATATACAGCAGAGTAGTCACGTGGTGTGTCATTCTCTCCAGGATGTGCTGCAGGGAAAATAAACATTTAATCATGAATGCTCAGTATGTATTTGTAGCCTACTTAGTCATTTTGATAGTAGGCTAATATAGCTAATATACACTTACAGCCTGTGTTGCCTTCATATAAGGCTTAAATAAGGCTTTTATTATTATTTTTTTTTTTAATTAGTTTTTTGTTTTTTGGTCCAATATGGCTCTTTGAACATTTTAGGTTGCCGACCCCTGCTCTAACTGGTCTCAAAAGAGTGTCAGTGCTCTACGTGTGCTCATCAGGGTTTCGTTCTTGAATTGTGGTGAATTAATCCACAACTATCATTTTACACTAAAAGATAGTGATTAGAAACAGCAGGACTCGAGACTTGCCTGTCTCCGTGTGGTGCAGAGGAAATACTCTTAATTAGTGCAGCAGAGTCACTTTCTCTCTTTCTCCACCTCTTCTTGCATATGTCTGAGTCTGTGTGGCGTTTCATGTTGGCAGACATCTTTAATCCACTCAAAGGCTCGTCTGCGTTAAATACCTGCATCTACTGTCCTGCCTCTCTTTTCATTGCATAGTTACATCTCACATTTACGCTGTATTTGTCTTTCAGAACTTCCTGTCAAACCACTTTTGTCCCTTTTTTCTTCCGCAGAGTTTTACAAGAAGCCTCTCCCCCCTCTTGTGAGCAGGCCAAAACCAAACGGCGAGGCTCACGATGTCATATCTTAACCTCCTGTTCACCGACCAGGGTTCAGTCACGGCCTCCATTTTGTGGTTTTCCAAGCGTGCGGGGTGTAGTCCTCCAAAGCCAACTAGCCAACAAACCCAGAACAAGCACCATGGGAAATGAAGTCTTACTCAGCTGTTGTGCGCCCACTCAACTTGAGTAGGGTGGGAAAACGGACCTGCATGGTGCCGTAAAAGCACTGCTTCTTCTCTTTTGCAGCTGCAGAGTGAGGCTTTTTCAGCTTTTTTTTTTTTACCAACATGTGCAGTCTAAATACTTTAACTGAGCATTTATGTGTGCTTGTTTGTTACTGAGCAGTGGATGGATTCCACAATTTCAAAAAAGTTTTTAACTCAAAAAAAGAAAAATTGTGATTGAACTGAAGAAGAAGAAATACTGTATTGGTCCCACATGGAGAAATTCAGTTTTTAAAACCGTTTTTCTTTTACAAGTACTTGAAGCTTTGAACATACAAATGAACACATGTGTTGAGGGAGAGGTGAGAGAGTGAGTAGGCTGCCCCAGACATGCCCCTAAGAGCATTTGGGCTTTTAGTACCTTGCTCAAGGGTACCTCGGCAGTGCTTTTAGGGTGTCCTGGCACCTCTCCTGCTACCAGCAGACTTTTCCAATTTTGCTTTAAGTGCTAACACTACATCATTTCTTTTCATGTTTTTATGGCCATGAAAATCTTTATTTTAGTGGTTGTATCGTTTGTTTCTTTATAGGCACTCATTAAAACTGAAAAATCTATATAGTTGTATTTATTTGTTTACAAGGATTCTGCCATTTCTACTGTGTACTTTTTTTGAGTTATATTTCTCTGTGGACACACTTTCTGCATCCTATATGGCCCGTGTGTGTTTGCTTGTAACATTGCATTTCCCCGCTTTAGTTTCTGAGCTGTGAAAGAGTTTTGAGTGAAGGTAGAGGAAATGTGACTACACCGACACCTAGAAAAAGATGATACTGGGTCAGAACACATTAGAGCAGCAGAAGCCAGCTCAGAAAATGACACGTCGCAGATACAAACTCTGACAAATGCAGTATATTATAGTCCAGCAGCCTCTTTGTTTCTGAAAACGTATTTTTCTACCTGGTCTGAATTTTACAATCATTAAATATATTTTAAAGTCTATTGTGTCTGTAGTCTTTCTGTGCTTTTAACACCTACTGCAAGGTTGTTGCTCTGAAATCTTTGTTTTATTTTTGCATCGGCATGTAATTAAGTTGGTTTATAACATCCAAAGTACTGTGTCAACTGGACTGAAAGGTTTCCTTGAAAAGGTTTCACCCTCTCTCCAGAGAGCTTCTTCAGTTCTAAGTTTGCTGGGGCAGAGCCTTGAAAATATAGCCCTGTGGACCATTGGCATGTTAATGGCCCGGGTGGTCACCTGAGAGTCCTTGGCAGGGTGGTTGGCAGGGTTGTTCACCTAGTTTTGGTTGGGGTGCTTCCCCTTTGGCCCAACACAGACGTGCCACTTCTTCAGGACAGGACTCAGCAGTACACCTACACCTAAAAGAAAGTGGACACTCCTTTGAGGACAGTCAAGTACGTGTGCTGGCCAGAGAAGATCGCTGGTTTGAGAGGGGTGTCAAGGAAGCCATCCACGTCAAGTTGGAAAAACCATCTTTAAACAGAGGTGGTGGACTAAGGCACTTTCTGTCACCCACGTACAATGCAGTTCTCCACTCATTTCGTCAGCATTCCAAACATTCACGCTGTTTGACCAGACCTGGAGACTCATTAACATGTGACCCAACAGACAAAGGGGAAGCACCCCAACCGAAACTAGATGAACGACCCTGCCAACCACCCTGCCAAGGACTCTCAGGTGACCACCCGGGCCATTAACATGCCAATGGTCCACAGGGCTATATTTTCAAGCTCTGCCCCAGCAAACTTAGAACTGAAGAAGCTCTCTGGAGAGAGGGCGAAACGTTTTCAAGGAAACCTTTCAGTCCAGTCGACACAGAGAGATCTACTTTGGATAACCATGACCTGGATGACTGAGAATCTACACAGACATCTTGGTCTATAACACTTCATCAGCTGTTTATTTTTTTTAGCTGGTCTTCACACATTTGCTGTAATTTTATATCTTTCACTTTCATAAAGACTGATTA
This sequence comes from Pao palembangensis, assembly GCA_015343265.1. Taxonomy (NCBI): domain Eukaryota; kingdom Metazoa; phylum Chordata; class Actinopteri; order Tetraodontiformes; family Tetraodontidae; genus Pao; species Pao palembangensis. The sequence goes on along the minus strand of CM027085.1, from coordinate 3,059,205 downwards.
CAGTAATATTGTGCTGAGACTGTTGGAGTATAGGAGACCGATTGTTTTACAGCTTTTTTGAAAAAGCATCACTGCTAGAATGCTATTAAAAGTATGATTAAGTGAAAGCGAACCTGTATAAGGGCTCTGTTTGTTGATAACGGCAGATAAAAAAACACTTTCATTGAGCAGATTCAGCTTATCAGAGACAGCAAACTTCATCAAACAAAATAGAAATAATAGATCAATACTAGACCAATACAAAATCTTGGTCAGTGGCAGCCAAATTCATATTTGTCAGCATTTTGGGGCCTCTTGGGGTGTTTGCTGCTCCTAAATTCTTCGCCTCAAACATCTGTCTTTGGCTTCCATGGGTCATGTCACTCAGCAGTGGGAACACAGCAATAATATGTTGTCTCATTACTCTTCTGTCGGGAACAGGAGTCATTTAAGTGAGTAATGTCACAATATGGGATCTAAAAATTTCGAGTGATGCAGTTTCAACCTGCAGGACAAGGACGGCGGATGCACTGGCGCCCTTCAGCAGACGCACGGAACCATCAATAACTTTCTCATTATGCTTACAATCTTTGAAATCAATCTGTTAACGTCCAGCTTATTCCAGGAGGAATGAGGAGTGCTGTAATCCCCCTCAACAATCTGCATCTGTTTCAGTTATTGCTCTTCTGACATAAACCAGAGGCCCTTTCTTAAATATTCATGCATAAAGGTTTTCACGGCCTCCAAAAATGCTTTTGAATAAAGTAATTTGTATCTCCTTCTCTACAATAACTGTTGTTCAGCGTTATCACGCAAATGTAGTCACTGCAGATTTTATGGTATGAAAACAGTTTCTAAATCATTAAGCTCTGTTGTAACTACGTTACAACTACCAATCATTTTTATGGCTTATTTGCTCAAACTGTGCCAGTATGAAAGATCGGTGTCATTAGAGGCACAGCTAGAACTTTCATTGAATTGCACATCAAATAAATATGAATGGACATGAATGTCATAATGCTTCATTTAGCCTTGCCATTCATGGCATTTCAATATCTTTGTTACAATTGTACCACAGTTATTGACATCCTGGTGAATTACAAATTTACAGTGCACCTGGAAACTACTCACAGCACTTCACTTTTTCCACATTTTATGTTACAGCCTTATTCAAAAATGGATTAAATTCATTTTTTCCCTCAAAATTATACATACTCTACCATACAGGCCTGACTAGAGGCTTGCTGCAAAGATGGTTGTCCTTCGGAGGTTCTCCTGTCTCCACAGAGGAACTGTGGAGCTCTGACAGAGTGGCCATCAGGTTCTTGGTCACCTCACTGCCTTTCTCCCCGATTGCCCAGTTTAAATGGCCAGCCAGCTCTCACAAAACTTCTGCTGGTTCTAAACTTCTTCCAGATTTGTGTCTCAAAACAATCCTGTCTCAGGGATCTACAGATAGTTCCTCTGATGTCATGCTTGGTTTGTACTCTGACATGTACTGTCAACTCTGGGAACTTATGGAAAGGTGATTACCTTTCCAAATCATGTCCAATCAACTGAATTTAAGTTGCAGAAATATCTCAAGCATGATTGGGGGAAACAGGATGCACCTTTTTTTTTAAATGTATTTTATAATTTTGAATTGAATTAAAAGGGAGTTTTTTCTTGCCACGTGCTTACCTGGGGGTCTTGGCTCTGGGGTTCTGCCTCTGTAAAGCACCTAGAGGCCATACTGTACTGAATTGAATTAGACTGTAAACCGTTGCAGTTATCATCACAGACCACATGGGGGCGTTTATGCACTGTCACAGATTACATAGAAACTAAAAAAACGAAGAAGAACGCACCTGATCTTAATTTTGAGTTTTATGGCAAAGTCTGTGAATACTCATGTACGTGATTTCTTAGTTTTTTAATAATTTTGCAAAAATCTCAAGAAATTTCCGCGTTGTCATTATGGGGTGTTGGGGAAAATGTACTGCATTGTACTTCAAGCTAGCTATGAGGAGTCAAACCAAGACAGTTTCGGTAAGTGTTATTATATTTACATCTGTTGTATTCTGTTATTCATATATTTATGTCTGTGTATGAATTGTATTGAAATTATTGCTGACTGCAACGGTCCGTACTAACAAGCTGAATGTAGTTTCTGGTTTACATATGAACTTTTCAGCCACAAAAACGTACTACCCCCTCTAGACCCCGTTTTTAAAGATATAAGTCATATGTAAGAAGGAAGGGCTACTTACAGAATGAATGGCTTATGCTTAAGTTCAATTCTAATTAATACATTTGTTTTAACTTTTTGTACCTCGTGGTTAAATGATTTGATAAAAACGCAAAAAATATAAACAAAATAGATGTAGATGTGTGACAGTTTTCAGTGAAACTGACAATATATAACCAATATATTGTCCAGTGAAGTAACTAAGACTGTATAATTCGTCACATTTTGCCATGAAACCATTAATAAAGATTACATTATCAATATTTCTGTAAATAGATAACAGCAGTAATTTGGCTTTCCTCTTTGTACAGACAATCAAGGCAGTTTTACAGTGTTCCACCTGTAGTTGCTTCTTTGTGCCTGCAGATGGCATTGCAGCTCCGAGAATGACCTCTCGCCTGTCACGGTGGGTGGCTGAACAAGTTTTTTTTTTTTGTCTTAATTTATGAATTGAATGATGTCTGTTGCAGCATGACCTTTCAAACCTTACCCTTTACATGCTCTTGAGACAGCGCTTTATTCCGTAAAATCAGCTGCAACAGTGGTAAAAAAAAGAAACTAATGTAGAAACAGAGAACTTAATGTCAAATTTGTTCTTGTCTCGTATTGGTCCTATGTTAGTATTACAATACATTATAATTTCTTATCCAGTAACTCATTAGAAAGTTGAACAGCGCTCTACTGAAATAGTGAAGATGTGCACCAGACCCAGCGATATTAATCAATCCATCACTCACAAATTCTGACCAGTTAAGTGCGTCTGTACTGGACATACTGTACGGGATTTCATTCAGGTCAAAAAAAAATGTTGAGGTTGGCAGTTGGCAGAAGGAGATGTCGAGGCAGTAAAAAGAAGGAGATTACGTAGAAAAGGCAATGAAAGATTGGAGAGTGGGTAAGAAAAGCAGATAAGGGATAATGAGGTGCTTGCAGGAATAATAATAGAGGGGGAAAAAAGTGCAAATAATGGGCAAGTGGAATTTTGGGAATTGACAGTGAAGATAAAGGTGAATAGGGGGCTGAGCAAGACTGTGGTGGAGCTGACCAGGCCCAGTGAGGCAGTCTGGGGTGCAGCAGGAATCGTGATGGTAGATGAAGCTATTGTCGTTTGAGTGACAGGATAGTGTCAGGGTACCGTGGGGGTGACCCCAGGGAACATCAGCTCTGCCTCTGAGTCAATACAGGTGCAAGAAAGGAAATGGGTGCATGTATTTTAGCTGCTGTGAAAGACCAAAACACATTTTGCAGACATTTGTCAATCAATGGTAATGTGGACTAGCACTGTTGTGCCTGTGCCTGAAAGAACACTTGCTAATGAAACATCACATCAGTAGGAATCTTCGGTAGTGCTGGATGAAATGGTCCCTTCAGTGAAATGACAGCCACTGTCATTGGTTAAAGACATGTAAAATTACTTTCTGTACATTTAACCGGCTGTATTTCTCTTGTGTAACATTTTATTTTATTTACATGCAGTATTTAGTAATACTATTTTGTTAGCGAGATTATAACTATAGGCTATCAGGAAAGGAGTTTGTGCTGTTTAAGGCATATATGCCTGTCAAAACTAGGTTAGCAACTATCTAGTTCAAGATAAAATGAGTTAAACCCGGAGGAAAAAAAATTGTGAGCATTTTTTGGGATTACCATGTGTCTTAATGCTTAAGTTTGGCATCTTCTTGCAGTCGAAAATTGCTTTTCATCCCTTTCCTATTTTCTCACAATCAATGCCTGGTGTGCAGGTTTCTAGCCCAGTGCATACCTGTGTTTAATATCAAGGCTCAACAGGTTACTGATCTTTCACAGCTTTAGTTAACACACAGCTGTGAGCAAATGTATGCTTGGATCAGAACCACATGTTTCCATACAATGAACAGAGCAGCTGATCATGGGCTAATCTAATTAGGTAGCAATTCATGTCAAAGATGTTGGATATTTCATAGAGGTCAAGAGTTTTTTCACGTAATAGAAGAGATGCAAATCATGTGGAAAAGTGCAAAATCTCTTGACTTCTACCTTTAAGTGCAAGTGTGCATGAAACAAAAATGAATCTAAGGTGTCATCCAGATGTGCAAATGCAGCAACACACAGAAACAGGTATTAGAGTTGTGTTTTCCAATGAAAGATCAGTGCGGAGGCACACCTTAATTACACTGTTGTGAAAAATTGGGAATTGGCAGGCCAAAAGAAATCATCAGGCAGCCGTCAGGTATGTGTATCTCTGATGTCACTTCTCTCTTGGCCCCAGCAAATGGTGTTGTTTTTGCTTTTAAGTCATTTTGCTGTGACTACAGACACAGGGACAAAGACATCATCCCTTTAAAACCAGCAGTGGTTATACTCAATTTGTGCTGCCTGTGATGACACAAGAAAGAGAAGAAAGACAGCAGCTAAAGCAGGGAGTAGCATTCCACTCACACTGAAAATGTACCACATGTCAAACGTTTATCACAGCACTGTGGAGCCAGTGTTGTGGATAGTCATGTAAATATGTAAAGGAGTGCAGCGGAGCACTTTCTGTTTGACATATGCATCTCTGCCACCAGTGGAATGGAATAAAACAGTGAAACGTGTGTATGTACGTACAAGTCTGACTATAGATCTCCTCGCATATATAAATCTAGTTTTGCTGCAGTAGCCTCATACAGCAGCAGCATTTAATCCCAAGGTGTAATGTATACTGGTCATCCTGAGTACAGGAAAGCTATCCATTTAATTAGTCTGCATTTAAATGACTCTCTTTTCAATGATGTAACAGGTTTTAATAATGTTTTGGTCTCTTGAGTCATTGTTATTGTGAAGGTATTGATTAGATTAGCTAGATTTCCCCTCTCACTGGCGTTCTTACCCTTTGGGTTACTGTTAATCTCTCAAGGCAAGAGGGAAAATAAACAAAATCTTTGTTGTTCATGACAAATACATTAATTATTGTGTGACAGCAGAGAATTATACATATCCAGGCACATCCAAGCAAAAAGGCCAGTCAAAACAAAGGGAGACGGAGACGTGTAGAGAACAGCATTGATGAGCAGAGGGAAGCGATTGAGGAGAACAGTATTGAAGGCACTTAAGAGTGATTGCTCCCCGAGCTGGTGAATCAGACGGTGAGGAGGCAGGGGAGGGATTCTGTTCAATGGAGAAATATATATTTTATAAAGCTGCTTTGTACCTTGTGACCTTGTCTGTGTTGCTTTATCACCGCTTAGTAGCATGATGCACATTAAGTCAGTTATCATATTATTGTTTCACAGGTATGACTTTACAAGTTTACTTCCCCGCTGCTCTTATTTGTACTGGGAGTGTGGCTGTTACGTCATCTAAGTATAGGCTGTAAATGCAAAGACATCAAATGATGCATCAAAGACATGCTTTCATCTTTGGCTTCCCGAGTTCAGACTCGGAGTCACTGCAAGTTCTCAGAAATTGGATTTATATACAACCATAGAAACAAGAAAATAGAAGGAATGGTTGAGTGAAGATAAATACATTTTAATACATTTTCGGAGTTAGGCTCTGTTAAATTCTCCAATATTTGATTCTTCGATGGGCACTGAGACCTGCCCTCAGATAATGAAAGATGGCAGCAGCTGAAGGCATCAATTGGCAGATTTCTGTTCACCTTTCTAGTTTGACCTCTAAAACCTAGCGTCTGTTACTCATAGCCTTCTCTTTCACTTCTTTCTATCAAACAAATGTCCACTGACTGTTTTTCAATGTTTCCGTCTCAACTGTCTTGCTTTTAAAATGGTCTTGCATGTGCTTAAAGTTGAGATGACCTTGCATTTAGTTATAATGGCTGGACTTATCTCAATCAATATGTAACTGTTGTCTCTATTGTGCTGATTTTGGACCCATTCAGGGTGACAATCGGCTCAGCCATTATGCCTTAAGAGTCCAATTGTGAGTCTGTAATTGTAGGGCTAGATGTAAAATGTGGAAATCAGAATAATTTATGCAGGGTGAATGTGGGTAGGGTAAGAATGACGAGAAGGAAAAAAGAGAATCACTGTGTGACTGATGAGACTCTGGTGTTACTGAGCAAAGAGAGGGCGAGGAAAGCAGTCAGGCATGGCTGAATAATTACCAGAGATGAAATAAAAACAAGGCTGTTGTTCTAAAATAGGCCACTATTAGAACTTAAAATTCAGTGTACCAGCTAATTATAGATCTATCAGTCAGTCATTGGGCTGTTTGGTGTATCATTGACCCCATACATTACATAACATTCCATAATAGCTATAAAAAAACAAACAACTTCATACCTCAATTGTTAAATGTAAAATCGTTGCATTTTTTAGAGTCAGGTGACTGAAATACCAACTGACCGTAAATGTAAAGTTTGAAATATCACTCAATGTCTGTTTAATTTAATCCTGCAAAAAAAAAAAAACTAGCAGAAAAAATTAGATAAATTTACCTCCCTGAACAAAATAAAAGCCTGCTGGGGCCTCTTCCTCCACATAGTATCTGCTTATCTTTTGTCTTTTATATTTCTGTTTTAAATCCTATAAAACAGCAGCAAGATGACTTTGATTTTGTTCAGGGGAGAGAAAAAAGATGCCCCGGGATTCTCCCGGAAGTGCTGGAGGAAGTGTCTGAGAAGAGGGAAGTCTGGGTGCCCCTGCAACCCGGCCCCCGATAGGTGGAAGAAGATGGATGGATGGACAGAAGAGAGAGAAGACAAAGCAAGTGTGCGTCTGAGATGAGGGAATTCAGGTTAGCCATGTTCATTCTTCAGGCTGAGTTAATATTGCCACATTTAAGGTTACTATATTGACACTGTCATTTAGATGTTAGAGTGTTTATTTCGTTTGCAGAACTTACATGCATTTATACAAATACAAAAGAAAATACAAAACAAAAACAACCGAAAAGGTGTAGGCTGAAGCTATTGCTTATTACGCCTACCCTTCAATTAATTAATTACCCTTTTCATTAATTTAAAAACGACAGATCATGTCCACTATATCTCTATATCTATAAACATGATTTGAAAATGACTAGTTAGCGTCTTCATGTACTGTCAGGTGTTTTTTTTTTTTTAAATTTCCAATAAATAATCGCACCCTAGTCTTGCTCCTGCTATATATTTACTCAGCCCATTCCTATCTGACACACATCTCTGTCCAACGCCTCTGCAGTCCATCATCTGCTTACTTCTGGCTGGATTTAATGTTCATAAACTGTAAAGTGAAGCCTGGCTGCACTGATGGTCATTGCAGCTGAGGCAGAAAGGACCCGGTCAATAAACCCACAGAGTGAGATGCCTTTTGCTGAATGGCGCACATTAAACCAGGGCCTGTAAACTCATGCATCCAAGCACTTATTACCTTTTGCTCTCCTTCTGTCATTCTTGCCTGAGTGCATTTTGGTGTGATGTGAAAGCTCCTAAAGTGGAACTGAACACTTGTGAAAGTAGACTTTCACTCTTCAGTATATGAGCAATTATTGAGTTTTTGTTATCTTTTACATTGAGAAGCACACACACACACACACACACACACGTAGGGTCAAGTCCAATGCACTTGAGGTACTTGGTCATCACTACCTTAAAGATAAAAAAACAGAAGAAGAGATTCCTTCATTCTGCTCATATATTTTGAGATGAGGTGTCAGTTATGAAAAAATATATTTTTTAAATTGATCTTATGTAAAGTGAATGTGAGGGAAAATGAAGTTCAGCTGACCTCCAATTATTCCCCTCAGTTATTAAAAAAAGCTTTAGGCTCAATATGTTTTTGACAATCACACCGTGCTGCAGAGATTCATCGATGGTCCTCCGTGTCTGTGCAACGTCAGCGCCGCTGTCATAGCTGAGATTATGCTTAAGCTGATGCACATGTGCCAAGTCAGCGACTGTCGCCCAAAAGGGAGGAAGGCCAGAGTATGAAAGGAAAAAAAAACCTGACTTGCTTGACACTTTTCAACTTTGCAAGATGGGCAAAACAGTGTGGAGTGGCAGACTGTCCCACTGGGTTAGCACAGACATTTCCAGGAAGCAGGGAAGCAGCCTTGAGTCACAGTTTTGAAAAGCGTCCACCCTGCCAACCTGTCCTTGAGCCAGACATCCTCAGTGCCCATGGATCCTGATGCACAACACACATCTAAGCTCAAAAGGCTGGGAGATTGGTAACACATATTAAAAAAATATTTTTGGAGCCTTGTTGTTTCTGTTGCCGTCGATCTTAATTAGCCAAAATGTAATAGAATACTATCTTAGCACTTGATTTTGATCAAATTAAAATAAATACGTTTAAAAAAATTCTTACGGCATTTCTAAACTATAGCGATTTTTTTTAAATCTTTGAAAACCACCAAGGTTTAACATCCCTTAATTCTGTTAATTTCACAACCCAATGCCTAGCACGTTAGAAAACACCTCGGTAACTTTATTTCAGCCTATTTTGATGAAACATCCAACAACTCTAAATGCTTCTAAATTTTAGCTTCTAAATGCTCCAGCACTTCTCCAATTGAAATTGAAGATGAAGTGTTTTTTTTTTTTTTTTTTTTTTTTTGTTAAAATAGCCATTTAACACAGCATAGATTCAGGGAAAATGCATGAACCCCAGCTATTACAGATGTTTTTTTAAAAATAAGTTTTAACCAACAAAGTTTGTCATTTTAATTTAACTCCACTGAAAATGTTTTTGGAGACCAGCTAAATTAAATTCTAATATAGCAGCTATTAGATTAACAGACAAATCATCTTAGTAAAACTGTATTTAAACAAATGGGAGAGAAAAATAAATGCTGTCTCCTCTGTTATGCATGGAAGCACACTTACCTGGTGCATTAAGAAATCAATCCTGCAAAGAGTCACAGTGGCAATAAATGGATTTAATGGCAAAGTGCTGCAGTCAGTGTGAGATTCAGTGATAAGAGCTTACCGAAATGACACTTATCTCATCTGTGTAACAGCCTTTGTGTTTTAAGAATGCAGAACTTCAGTCTGAATTCATTAATTGTCCTGATGTAACCTGGATACAATTTGACCATTGGAAATGAAGAACAGTGAAGGGCGTGACTGCACAAGCCAGCGAGCTGACTCTGGTTGTCTGTACGTTGAATTGTATAAACGTCAGACCCTAACGCTTTTTTTTCTATTTAATGTTTGTCACAGAACATATAAATGCTGCTGTTATTATTAACAACAGCGTTAGGCAATGCATAACAATATTTCCTCTGCTGCTTTTTATATTTATTAATAACCTCATGATTCAACGCCAGGAAAGTTCCTCTGTAACTGACGCCAGTGAGCAGGATGCTTTGTGCTGCATGAACGATAACATTTCAAACAAATGAATCGGACAGGTTCTGACCCAATGAGCAGTTGGTCCATCTCATACAGTATTCAGTTGAGAAAGGAAGCAGCAAAAGACTGAATTCAATCAAAACCTCAAATTGTTAGAACATAAACTGTTTATACTACCAGCAAGGCATTGTGCGGCCTTAAATTGTTTGTTTGTTTGTTCTCTTCCCTGCATAATTTCTCTTGCTATCCTCAGCTGTCTGTTCCATATTTAAAGTCCAGAGAGCTCAGTGCCACTGTATGTGAAATCCAGTATTCCTCAAAGATATATGCATCACAGTGCTGCTGTAAACGTGGACTGTTCACATCTATAAGCACGTCTTCCTTTTATAGCTTGTTTGAGTGAGTATGTGAGACACCGATTTTGGAGTCAGAGCAAGGGCAGCTTTTGTGCTGGCACTGTCCAACAGCACTTGCTGTCTGGTTTTTTTGAGTGGACAGAGGGGCGACAAAGGTGGTCAGCCATTGTTGCATAGACAGGTATAGTAATTACAATCTACCCCATTCAATCCCTATCTCCATAAAGCACCAGCGAGCTCTCAAAGTCTCATTATACGCTTGCCAAATGGAACAAAAGCTCAACATTCAATGGCTCTGGCACTCAAAAAGAGACACTGACCCCTTTCTGGGGGTTAGACATCAAATTGTGTCATGGATTCATGGCTGGAGAATTTGGTTTGACTTTTAATTTATGGGTTTAGAGAGGGGTGTCACATCAGCCCCTGGATTATCCTCATCTGAGCACAAGTGCACTTGGAAACCCTCAACCTCTGTGTGACAGGGTCCAGGTCACTTTAATGTTAAGCAGCTTGCGTTTTTGTGCACCATTTAGCCCTGTAATCTAGATATTTTTCTTCTTATTGTTTAAAACATCAGCAGTCTTCAACAGCTTGTTGTTATTATCATGCTTGTGCATGATACAAGAGTCTAGGAAAAAGTCCTAAATTGCTTGAAAATGTAACATTTACACAGAAATAATTGCATAGCCAATATTTTGGGGTCAAAGAGGTCTCTTTTTGATTGTTAGTCACAGCCAGCTCTTTAGATTTGCTCTAAATTAGCCTAAATTGAAGTGTTAGGGCTCAGTAGACAATTCCTAATGAATAAAGGGCGACACACATCTTGACAGAGTTGCTTGAGAGAGCACAGATGTTGTCGCGAAGCCTTTGCGCACAAAGCAAGACACTTGTCTCGTGTGATGAGATGGCTCATCTGGAAGTGCCATTAGCAGACATATGATTTATGGCTCTGTCTGCTGCTCCTGTAGAAACTTTCGCTTCAGTACCACCAGCCCAGAATAGACTTTATCTTTCTCTCTTTTTTCATTCTTTCTCTCCATGTCTCCCTCAAACACGTTCACAATTACAACTCTGCTAATCTGTATGGATGTCACAGGGAAAGAGTTATAATCTTCCTGATTGGTTCATGTGTTTTTTAGTCCAAGCTAAGTGCTTTTTAAATCTATTTTTTGGGCTTTTGTCCCCTGTCAGCTGACCTTCAACCTCTAGCTTACCTCTTCATCTGCAGTTAGCTTCCCTCATTTACCTGATAACTTCTGCAGCCCATCTGCAGTGCCTTTCATTCCAGCTGTTTTAACTTTAGTTACTACCTTAACCCTTTTTCGTTGTATTTATGTCTCTTTTTTTCCCTTATTCTTCAAAGAGAACATACACTTGCTACCTGCCCATTTAGTTTTATGAATTCTCTGTGATCTTTTCCCCAAAATGTCAGTCAGTCGCTGTTTTGACCACTTCATGACAAGACAACAAAAGTACTGGATCTGAGACATTTGCCCTTTTCCCCCGCCTGTCTGGTTCACTAATAGTTTCTTCCTGTCATAGTTAAGAAGAAAGTGGCTGATGAGAGCGGCGTGACTGAGGCGTTTCTCTCTGCCTGGATGCTCCGTGGTGCCACATCTGTCTCTCTGCCGAATGTAAAGCCTCATCAATCAAACAGCTCAACGCAGGTGAGTACAGAAGCAATCAGCCATTAATCACTCTGGGACATGGACACTAGTAGGAGTGCCAGTAGGAGACGATGCTGCTTAGCTACTGTGAGTGTATATTTTGTAGCTCCATTTGTCTCCCTGATATTAAAAGCTGACACCACCATTGTAGGTTCATAGCTGCTAACCACAACCTAGAGCTTACAGAGTTTCTAACAACTTTTTTGCTTTTTGTTTTAGCATTCAAAGCAAAGTGTGGCTTAGCAGCAAACATACGCTGCTGTAATTTTCACTAAACAGCAGCAGCATATTGGGGTGGTTCAGCTTCTGGGGGGTCTCCCTCCCGCTGGATTTCAACAGCATGCATTCCTTAACAACCTGTGAACTAACTCTTAGGGAGTATTATGCTAATCAACGCTGGTGGATTAGCATAGACGATACAGCTCCCGGGGAGAGCAGCAAGCACAGAACCTAGTCAGTAAATAGTTTATAGGCTTACAGCCGGGTCAGATGGCATCGGTGAATATGTGAGACCTTTTAATGTGGTTTGATGATAGACTGATAAGTGAACCTCTTTCATACCTTAACAAATGGGTTCATTTTCAAATAATAGATCATATTAATTTTCTTCCCAATAACAAAAATAAAAAAAAAATCCACTTCAGGCAGCATCAGACAAAAATGTCCTCAAGGCAACTGGACAGAAGTTTTACCCAGTTCACTGATAAAGTTCTGTTTTCCCATGTCAGTTCTGAGACGTCACAGTAAGTGAAACACCACAGCAGGCAGAGCAAGGCACAAATGCAATGTACAAGCACTGTACCCAACTAAATATGAAGGTCAGCTTTGATAAGCTTGTCGCTGTTAGGTGTTTCTTTTTCTAGATTTTCTTTGGTCGTTTTAATTTTTTTTTTAACTGCTTTATTTTACCTGAATATAAATGATTTGACTCCTAACTCCAGCATTAGTTTATTATATTATAAACATATTCAGGACATAAACTGTACTCATTCATTGAGTTTCTTAATATGGTGAAAGATGGGGTCTATTGGCTATTCATGGCAAAGCTTCTACTGCTGCTCACCTTGGACCTCTGAATCCAACTGGCGAGGAAACTCAAGTCAGCTTGTGCGAAATAAGTGAGAAATAATAAGTGAGGAAGATAATTTTCTGTATAAATAAATAATTTAAAAACACACACAAAACTGAGTTGCAGAAAGGCAATTAATTCTGGGAAAAAGAGAGCACATTTAATTTAGTTTATTAAGAATGGATACATTTAGGTTAAAAATAGTCCCTGCTATCTAATTTAATGATGCATGCTAGATTCAGATGCACAGTTTTGGCTCTGGAGCCAAAACCGTTCTTGTCCTAATAATATACTGTATACTAATCGTTACTGTGCTGGTGTCTTCCTGGTCCGTGGTTCCGTGTCCCAGGTCCTGAGAAGTTTAATAAATAGTCCAAATTGACACACATTTGTTTTATTTTATTTTATTTTATTATTTGACATTACCTGAGGACAGGTTGCCGGCTGCACTCGGTCTGCAGTCATTGTGTTAGACTGGCCTAAACCTTGGAGACCGCAGACATCAGGACAGTTTAACGATTTCAACAGTTTAGCCCAAGCAAATTCTTAAATGGTACCGTGTAAGTGGCATTAATCAGAAAAATCTGTCAGTCAGTCATAGAGATATAGGTAATTGTATTCTCAAGGGGATTTTTATCAGACGTGACATCTAAAAGAATGCCAAGTGCTGTGGAATGTCACTAATGGTTTCAAGAGCTGTTCTTTCCACAGCATGTATGTGGTGAATATAATGAGGCTTTAATCCAACATAGCTTTTTAGTTGTTATTAAAGGATCTGAATAATTTGATGATAATCTTAATGTGATGTCTGCATTTAAATTAGCTTTACCCATTTAAGGTTTACTAATGTTTTCAATAAAATGTACATACTGTATGGAGACTAACCTGTAGCACATCAGGTCATATGAAAACAGACAAAAAGACTTCCTGGATGTCTGCTGGAATACATTTTGCACGCTTCAACTCACAACCTTCCCGCCCTCATTGATGTAGCAATTTCACACAAAAATACAATAATGGCAGACAACCAGGGCCATCTCTCCACTGTCTCTCCTCAAAAGTCCCCTCTGGCTAAAGGGTTCAGGTGCAAACGAGCCAATTGTACCCTGCCTTCGCTGCGCTGCTCAGGGCTTGCTGAATATGAGATTTCAATGCAGAGCTTTTCCATTTTGTCAGCAGCACCATGGATGACTCTATAAGATGTATTAGTATACATCGGATTTGGTGAAACAATTTTAATCCAAAACCAACCACTTTGAAATCTGCACTGATCCACTTTCTGAGGTTTTATAAGACATCAAGGATCTGTGTTTTTTTTTTTTTTTATATATATGTACATTTGATAATTACACTGCGTTAATTGATAAATTTGTCTTTAGTTTTCTCAGCTGCAGCCATACTTGGTGTAGTTGGTCAACCACGTCTAGGCTTTTTTTTTTTTTTTTTTTAGACGTTCTCAGTTATAGGTTGACAGGTTGTTATGGGGTTTAAATATACGTTTTGGGCTGATTTAACCATTTCTTCCACACTGTCGGTGTACGTTTCTGCTCTCCAAACAATTTGATTTGTTGTCCTTGAAGATTGTTGCGAGGTTTTATTGAGTTTCCAAGCTAAAATATAGCTTTTCCAGTGGGCTCTAATGAACCAGGTCCCTAAAAGTAAATAGATAAAAAATATGCTGCAGCCTGTTATACAGTGATACAACAGTCATGGAATGTTTGCTAAGTTTATAATCATCTTTCTAAATAAATAAAAATAAAATATCTTTGTTTTAGGGCTTTTAAAAAAATGTATAAAAATAACTATTGATCACATAGTAAATGCAATTTTAAATGGCTCCTTTTTATAACAAAACAGTTTTGTTTTTTGCATAAAAGCAAAATGAATGACATTGAACTTTTCTGAATAACACTGTGAGGCTTTGTAATAAGTTAGTTCACTGGGGTGTGCAATGCAGCCTCCGAAAGTACACTGGGGAAATGGAAGTATACGGTATGTCAGCAGGTGCCATTGTTAATATTTCTGCAATGGCAACATTTAAGTTGTCCATCCAACTTTTTGTGTATCTGTACTACCATTCCATTCTAGTCAGAAGATTTTTTTTTTTTTTTTTCATCAAACTTTCAGGCAGAGAGACGGGTTATATAAGTTGTGTTGACATCCTAATTCTCTTTCATTTGCACTGATGGTCATACTATGTACCGAGTGTGCTCTTCTTTGGAGGCATCATAGATTCATACTCAAACTTTTTTCTATGGCTTCAGAGTATTTTCATATTTGTGGATGAAACAAGTTGTATGTGTTAATACAGCAAAATGCAGTTATACATACAGTCTTTTAAAAGAAGCTGAGTAATATTTCCGAATTTATGAGTAGATGCTCTACTGCAGTTGGAGCAATCATCCTTTTTCATGTTTACTTGTCTATGAAGCATAATTATCTAATGAATATTTGAAGGTTTAATCTTTCTACATTGTCCTATTTCTGATTTTGTTTTGACTCTTCTTCCTTGTGTGTACTCCACTCTGTAGTATCTGCACCTGTTCCCAATTATTTACCTGCCCCTAATACTGCTGCCAGCCAAATTTATATTTATTCAACTCCCTGCTTTGCTGTCCTTGTGCCAAGTTGTGTTCAGCACATTTCTTTTTTTGGATTATTGTTAATGGGTTCCGGCTGAGCCTTATTCGATTTTTTGGACATTTTACGACTGATTTTTGTCCAAGTGCTTTTGCTTATTTGTGTGTGTGTGTGTGTGTGTGTGTGTGTGTTCCTAGCCCTCCAGACATTTGAACTTTGTACTGTCAATGCTAGTATTTCTGGTAAATTAAAGTTGGATGTTCTGCTAATGCTGATATTCACATATTGTGTTGATATTAATTTTTTACTTCAGCACCTTTAGCACATGTGGACAGATGCATTGATTAGTCATTGGATGTGTGATAATGGGTAAAAATGATTGATAGACATCTTTTTCCTGGTCAAAAATTGACAGAAATTAAAATTTACCCCAACAATGTCTCCTTAAACAAGCCACGCTTTTTTTTTTTTTTTCACACTTTCATTCTGAGTCAGAAGAAGGAGACATCAAACATCATAAGGCTGATAGGTTGTTTTTACGCTGCTGTCTGACTTCTTAGCCCAGATCAGATTCTGAATTTGAATTTGTACTATCCGTTAGTTAATAAGTGTGACTAACAACCACTGGAGCGTTGCCGCTCTGGAGAGGAAATATTGTTAAAAGTAAAAGAGGTGTTATTGCAGTAATGCATTTCATACTTTATAAGTAGGGACTTTTCAAGGTGGGTAAGGTAACACTTGCCACTTGTTAGCTGCACTTTTCACCGCTGTTACACAGAAAGAAGGTATTTTATGGGCCTGCAGTTTGTTATACAGTCTGTTTTGTATTAAGAAAAAAACAAAACAGGGAGGGTTTGTTAGGCAAAAAGGGTGCAATACTAATGAAGCATTTCCCGGAGCAAGATTTGCTACAGAATTTAGTTAATAAATGGCTTTTAGAATTATCATAATTTAAATGCTGGAGGGTCTTGTTCCAATGCTGTGGTTAAAACAGGCAGTGGTAATCAGGTAGCAGTATATACCTGTATTCAGTACCTCTATCAAAGTGACTGGAATTATGGGAAATTTTTGATATCTGATTAGATTAAGGTGAGAAGTGGTGGCTGTTGTTGTTCGCTGATTTATGTTCACATCTGTTGGTAAAAATTGGAAAATGGGAAAAAAAAGAAGGAAATGCTGATTGGCAGTTCCAGGTCTGTGTGAAGTGTGATGGCCTTGGGTTGCTTTCACTGCACCTTGGTACCTCAGAATTATATACCTCACTTCATATTTGAATACATACTCCCAAATACAGTACATCCCAAACTAAAGCTTCACAATAGGCCCTTCATTAGCAGAGTAATATAATTAATCCTCTAGTTTGGTCTTGTTAAGCTTTTTTTATCCAATCTTTACTGTTGCTCTAGTGTATAGAGGACACGCCACAAACTACACTAATGTTAGCAGCTTCGGTTATCTGATCAATTATTACTATATTTAGATACTGCATATTTAGATACTGCACATGGGAATTATGCCCATGGTGTCCCACTGGTTGAAATGTAAGATCATTTCAACCCATGATGCCATTAAAAACTATAAACTAAAAGGAGGAAAAAAACATCAAATTCTCATATTTAGGAAGGGTAGCGGGTCCAGGGTCAATACGACTTACTGGTAACTGAGTTCATGTTTATACCTCAGAGACCCCTGCAATTATTATAATAATTAGCATACAAGCCAAATGGGAAATCTGTTAATGCAGCTATGTTTGTAGCAAAACAGTACATTAGCTCCAGTTTTAAACCAAATTGGAGATTACAATGCTCCAAACGTTGTTTAACTTTTATTTTAAATGAAAATGGCTTAGAGTAATTCTAGTTGTTGTTGTTTGATTGAATCTGTTAATTAATGTCACAAGGAAATTAAATGCCATGTTTTTGCAGCATTTTGTTGGCTCCAACAAACATCAGCATATGATGATGCTATTTGTGATAACCATTAGAGGAAGTGGGGATGAAGCACTTATTTCACTTTTACTGATGGATATAACGGACAGATACAAAAAAAAAAAACCTCTAAAGACACCAGATTAGCAAGTTTAGTGGTTAAAATAACAGTATTATTGGCTACAGGCGATTATTTGTGACATTTCCCCAAAATGCTGCAGTTTGGTGACTTTTGAGATTTTCTACGACTATTCCCGTTCGGCTAAACTTTTGTGATTGCGATTTGATAGATAATTGTCCACATCAGAGTAGTCTTATGGCCGCCGTTCCCATGGCAACTCCATTTCCAGGCAGCCATTTATGTCTCAGTATAATCATGTCTTCTAAATCATTTGGCCCTTTGTGGACTCTCTCATCCTTACCCACCCACCAATAGATTAAACAATATTTTTCTTTCTTTTTTCTTTTCTTTTTATGTAGGTTGACTTGCAGACACTTTGATCTAATTCATAATTAGACAGAGGAGCACACTTTTGCTAAGGGATTTTCAGTCATGGCAGTGTTAGAGGAGGCAGCTCCAGGAACACATTCCCCGCTGATGTTCCCGGCAGATGTTCCAGTGACGTTCATGTTCAGCTCTTCAGCCTCCTGTCTGGATCTGTGATCTTTAGTCATTCATTAATACTAAAATTTTTGCCATTTTGCTGCAGGATCTATCAGTAATTAGGATTAAAAATAACTATATGAGTTTCTTACACTTTTCTCCTATACTGCTCACATGACATTGACTTATCCTGAATAAGTTGCTTAAGTCATGGGTTTCATTGATTATGTATTCAATTTTATGTGTTAGAGGAGTCCAGTTGCTCTTTTGGGTTTTTATGGTCAGGCAGTTTTATCTAAATTCAGGCGGTTAGCATAAAGCTAATAGAGTATTCCAGATTTGACTCAGGCCAGCTGGAGTTAGGTCAGGCTAGAACAACAACATACAAGTTTCCGAGCTATTAATCTCCTTTTTGTTTCTATTTATTCATTTTACAAAGTCCACTCACCTTTAACTTTCATAAATTTGAATAAAATAGCAACAAACACTAGTTTTTTTATTTATTTATTTTTTTTACAGAAGCACTAGATCTAACATTTGTTTAAAATGATCAAATATTTTACATATATTTGGAATTCTTTGCAGCCTGATATGATATAACCATTAACTATTTACCCCCTAAGTATTTTATTTATTCTTGCTGATTTCCTGGGGGTAGCCCAGCAACCTCCACCTATAGCAGGCACAGCCATGGTGCTGGGGGCTACTGGTATTGCATGATCTTTATCCACTGATGGTTCCTCTCTCATTGTTTTACACATGACTGGCATTCCTACGTTGACGAGGAGCAGGAGCTGGGAACAACTGTAATGGGAGTCTGACAGGCTGTCCCTGCTCCTCCTCTGCACCCATGCCACCTCCCCCTCAGTCACTCAGAGGAGTTGTTCCCTGCCCACTGGCATGTGGATGTGTATAATGGAGATGGATGGTGGCTGGCTCTGCCACACCGTGGAACAGACGGACTCCTCCCTAAACGCCTGTCTGCCAGCCTTCATCAGTCTCGCTGACAGAGCCCCCCCACCTCCCCCCACTCCTGGAAGAGAGCACAGGCTCAGTACTTGATACAGGCTGCAGTGTGAGGCTGCACTCCTCCTAAAATGTATTAAACATATTATTTCCATGGCAGTACTGACTGGACTTGTGACAAAAAACACAATCGAACGTTAATGTCGTCGATGCTGAACGCAGCACCTAGAAGTATATTTTGAAGAAGGAATACACATCCCCCTCAGTGAATCTGCGTTTTCATCCTCTTTTATGCCCTTATTGCTAACAAAGTATGTGGGTGTGTGAACAAAGGTGTGGGGTTATTGTCTGCAACAGCTAAATTATCTCCTTTTTCTCTTGCCGCTGTCTTGTGGAGTTTCTATGCAAAAAGGTTCTGGCCAGATGCTGTGAAGTGCATTCGCTATCCAAACACTGACACACAGTCTTGTTTAATTAAGCTGCTGGATCAATCAATAAGCGCTTTGATTTTCTTTTTTTCCTCCTTGAAATGCCATCTGTTCAGCATGACTCATGCAAGGCCTGAACAACTTCAGTTGTATAGTTTGGGATATCCATAAAAGTCCAGTAAAATAACAGGAGAAAAAAAAAATATGCAAGGACATCTTAGTTTGGTGGGACTAATAAACTTCCACTTCTCCAATACTCTACTGTACTGTACTGTCTAAAATCAGTCTTGCTTGCCAGAATCATGTATTTTTATATTTCCTGGAGCTTCACTAATCACAGCAGCAGCAGCAGCAGCCTTAGCAAAATGTCAAACAAATATCAGGGAGCGGGTCACAGAGACAGATGGGACGAATGGCATGAGAAGCTTTTGCACCAGTGGTTAACACTGTACTGATGTTAGAACACCGTGGTTCATGCTGTGTCGTCTTTTCTGCACAGCATGAAGCATCAGACCCAGTGAATACAAAGCAATTATCTGTTTGATGTAGTAGGTATATGTAACAATTTGATATTGAGTCAATCTTAGATTCAATAGAATGTTATATGATTTAGTTTGTATTGTGCTCAGTCACTTTTCTTCCTCCAGATAAAACAGAATTGTTCCTATACTGAGGCTTTGAAAGTGGGTGGTGGAGATAATTATTCCAGGTACTCAGAGTGTGCCTTAGGTTCTTGCTGGCTAATTAGTCAACATTGCATGAAGGTACAACATTGCATGAAGGTAATGAAAGCAACAGCTGTTAAACTTTAAGAGGTCTGACTCCCAGTGCATTTGAAACTCACACACGTTTGTGCTTTTGTGACGCAGAAAGGATTTTAGGCCACTGAAAAAAGACAATAAGTGTGACAATAACAAGATCTTTGTCATTTTGTGTAAAAAGCGCAGCAGTGTTGAAATCCAGAGGTATAATGAATGTTATTCAAGACAGCCGTGGGGTTTCAGTCAGCCACCTGTTCCTGTTACATCTGTGCAGCCCCAGAGGAAAGAAAGAAATCGGACAGCATAATAAATTTAACATAAAGGAAACTTCAGAATATCTTTGTTATTGTATATTATCCAGTTTCAGTTTAGTCCTGTAACATTTCTCTTAAGGCACACACAGCAGTAGATTTTTTTCTTCCTTTAAAATTAAAACAGATATCATAAAAGGGTTGTGTATATACTGTAAAATCTTATTACATGCAAATATTTACCCAGATAGTCATTAAAGTAGGGCTAAATTTTACAAGCTGCATTCAAATTATACATCTGGGGACAGTGGAATTGCTGTAAAGGCCTTAAACCTCAATCAAAACATTTCTTATCACTAATGCTTTTCCCGCCACCTTGCACCGGTGCTGAATAAGCAAGCATAAGATGAATTAAATCAAAGTAGCTTGAGGGCATTTCTGTGCAGAAAACAGCCAATTATATCCCCCTGGAAAAGAGACACCGGATTTATGGTTTTGTTTATATTATAAGGAAAATGTAGTAGTCGTATGCTTGTATCTGTAAACGTTCCTGCTTGGCAGGAAGTTTAATTTAAAAGCAAGTGCAGCGGGACACCATGGGCATAATTCCGTGCTTTGGCCAGTGTCTGACTGGACAAAGAGAACGTTGTTCATTAAACAGTCTTCCTTAGGACAGAAAAGACAAAAAAACGGAGAACTTTGCATAAAATGAGGCTTTAAATAAAGACTGAAGAAAGGGGAGAAAAAGCAGACATCGCTGACTTATTATACTGGTGGTCTCGGCACTGGAGCAAGACACAGGCCAATAAAAATGCAGTGTCTTCTCTGGGATTATCTCGACATTGATTGAAGTGCACAGGCGGCTTCTCGCTTCGGAATTTCCCATTTGAGAGAGAAGAGAACTGCTTTCTGTGGCTATATTCTACAGTCGGAGCTCATCACTCTCAGATGCTTAATACACAAATAAGCAGGGCCAGTTACCTGGCAGAGCAGCATTCTCCCAGTGAACCACCGAGTGCTGGATACTGACAGTAATGCAAACATGAGAGAGAGAGCAGTTTGGCTCAGAGTTGTGCCTGCCTTTCTTTTGAGATGTATTCTTTCTTTCTATTGGAAAGCATTTTATGGTGATGGGAAACAAATTTTCACATCCCACAGTATTTTTCTGACGTTTTGTCAGTTTTGATGATGGCCCCACTCTATGTACTCTTGTTCTCCGGCAGCCACTGTGTAGTTTTAGTTAAACTTTGTCGCTTGTGTAGCTGCCATAATACCCCCCTTGTCCTCTGCAGATGATCCTCTCAGAATTTCTCTGTAGTCTCCAGCTAATGCATTAGAACTTGCAAAAGTTGTTCAGCGGTGCAGTGTGTCAGCTGCCAGGGGCTGTGGAGGGGCTTTACAAAGCGTGATATTTTAAATTGCACATCTCTATCACTGTGGCTCTGGATTCTATTGGAGTTCACACAATGATCTCAGTGCCAAACCTCTTGTGGAAAATTGGCTTTGCACAGTAATAGCTCTTAACTGGTGTTTTTTGTATCATCCATCAGGTGCTCAGAACCTGCCCCTAGAATGCATTATTATCCCTGCAGAGCCGTGCTCACTGCGCCTGATGGAAATGCAGAATGTTTGCCTTAACTTAAAAAAAAATCACGCACATAGAGAATTAGTAATGTACTGTTTTCTGGAAACATCTTTTCATTCAACAAAATTAGGGATGAAAGGTTCAGAGTAGTAAGTAACAGATCTTTCATATTTTTTGTGATCTATCAAAACTAAAAGAAGAAAACTTTTTTCATTTAATAAAAACATCATCTGTTACGCTTCCTGAATGTAATTTGGATTCACAATGGAACATATAGTCCATCTTTTTTTATTCTTTAAACAGCTTTCGGTACACTTTTTGTTGTAGATTTATATGGAGATCCAAATACAACTGGGCTATTTGGGCTCTCCATGGTAACATGGTAAATCAGAGATTAACATGGTTTCAATCTTTTCCTGCTCAGCATGACCTTTCTACAAACACAGACATGGGGAAACATTTTGTAATAGCAGAAACAATTGAAATCAATTATTTTTACAAAGAGTGATGTAAAGCCATGTAACAGTGCTCACTGCTGCAGCGGCTCAGGACTGACCTTTTGTCATGCAGTTGTATAATGGCAAATAAAAGCTTTTTTTCTTTTTCTACCCTGTTCTTTACAGCCACGTTTCCACACATATTTAAATTTACAGCATGTACACGTTTTCTTGTTGTACTATATCGTATTTGACCAACACAGCATCACCGACTGTAATCACAAAAACCTCAAATTATTTTTCAGAACTATTTATACATAATACATGATTTTAAAGAGAGCATCATATACATTTGCAGACTTAAACACTGCAGTATTATCATAAAACATTTAGAATCAAGGGTGTTAGCATCACACTATCTTGACTTTGTGGTTCAGACAATTCTGATAATAAATTAACATATTTGCACAACAACAAAAAACACGTCCTGGTAATAAAACATCTACCAGGAACAAGAGATGAAGAGACATGATAGACTAGACTCGCAAGGAAGTTGGGGAGATTCCATTGGTTGTTAAACTCTCCATGGGGAAAATGTTAAGCAGATCCAATGGATGAAGTAATTCAATTTGAGCCCCTGAATTATAGCATCATTTACCATGGAATTAGCATCTGCCACTATCAATCAGCAAAGCAAAAGACCAACACAAATTATGCACACAAGGACATTGGTGCTCTGTGTGATTCTACTCCATTAGCAGTTTAACCTGAGTGCGCTCACAAGTCAGAAATGTTGTGTATTATTGCTCATTTATAGGTATGAATATGTTGCATGTATGAAAGTATAGTTGCACTGACCAGGGAGCTCAACGTAACAGTGGTGAATGTGCTTATAT
Organism: Pao palembangensis; assembly: GCA_015343265.1. Classification (NCBI taxonomy): domain Eukaryota; kingdom Metazoa; phylum Chordata; class Actinopteri; order Tetraodontiformes; family Tetraodontidae; genus Pao; species Pao palembangensis. Next base: position 3,036,216 of record CM027085.1, on the reverse strand, counting down.
TTATTTGCAGGTTTAAACACCATCAAGCCACCAAGTGACCATACAGTCATTAAAATTGCACATGAAGTTGGTGAGAATTTTTATCATCCGTCAGAAAAACCTTCCTTAAGGTGTTACTGTATGTGAAGCAACTTCCGGCAGGCTGGCTTTGTATTTCTGAGATGATTTCTGTGGAACTGGAAATATCTCTCCCGGCTCTACAAATTGGCACTCTTCTAGTGTTGGAAATCTAACAAATTAGATGTTGCTAGCTGTGTTCAAATGCATCAGACATGTTCCTTTGTGGCTTTTTTTTTTGTTATTGTGGGGAATGTGGAGTTGACAGACATCTCAATGCAGGGCCATTATTACTTTTATTTTCTCAAAGAATGTACTGCTGAGCATTCACAGGCTCTTCTTTCTCTGCTTGCTTTTGAATTCAGTCAATTAAAACACAGGGACAGGGACATGACTTTCAATTTTTAAATGCAGACCATAACATCTAAACCTTTCTCTGTTTTCTCATCTGCATGCTACTTCTCAGAAGAAATTACTTTGTAAATAAGATTAATTCTCTCTCCAATTGGAAACAAAATCTTGCTGCTGTGACATATTCCCTGCCCAAAAGACTTGTAATTTCTTTTCCTTTTGTGACACCTCACATCGCTGAGCAACTGAGCAAAATGTTTCAAATTAATAATTCCAGGTAAAAGGGAAAAGTGATAAACTACATTGCTCTATTTATTTCTCAAATAATGATGGTATTTCACGGTTATATAAGGCTTGTTCCAGTAAGGTTAATCTTCTTGAATTCTGCCATTTTCACCCAAATGTGTCCGTTAATGACGGTAGGTGTCATCTTGTTCTGCACAGAAAGAGACAGTGTTGTGCAGAAGCTTGCTGCAAGATGACCAGGTCATTCTTATCACTGACCAAGGTTGGCAGAGTGTCAAAACATAGCCTCAATCCGCTTAGGAGGAGGAGGATCAGCAGTTGTTAAATGAATGACACTGCCCTGAGGAGGGGTTTTCAGAGTCAGCAGAAGGTGGCTTCCTAAAAACAACTGATGTACTGAGAATTTATCATTTCCAGTGTCACGTGGAGGATCTACTGATTTCTTTAAATCAGTGGGGAGCCTCAAGAAAGCTCTAGTTTCAGTATTTTCTGCCACAGGTAGAGGTTTGGAGCTAATTCCAAGATAGCTGGTGCTGTGCAGCTCAGTGGGGAGCCTACAGGCTTGTGGTGGGATCTAAAGGTGACCCCTGCTTGACTGGGAGCTTGTGTCAAAAGAAGAACTCCTCCAAGACTATGTGATGCTTCATCAGATCACCAACAGACAGAGCTAGGGTTGAATGAAATGGTGCAGCCTTTCGATAAAGCTGTTTGCTGATGCTGTTTTTGTGGAAGGAAGACCTCAGTTTTGTTAGCACAGCTAAACACATCTGTGTAGGGCTGTGGGCAAAACTGCAGAGCTAAACCTCTGCTTGTGTTAAAAATTCTTGCATCATTCTACTGTAAAGCATTTTTGAGCTATAGCACAAGCAACCGAATCAAATTGATATTTAAGACAAGACCACCGTGATATGTCACCTCAGTTTTCCTCCCATCGCATCATTAATAGAAAAAGAAGGGTGCTTAAAATATAAACTAAGCTTTGTGAGCAGAAACACATCATGAAGAAGTTCTGCTCTTTTGGTACTTAAAAAAGTGGTTTTACTACTTTAATTGAAAAGCTAATGTATTACTCCTTGTATTACTCCTTGCTGTAAATAACAGGTGATGGATTAACAGTTCATGAACACTTTTCTAAAGTTGCATTTTACTACTTTCGATGCAATAATTGTTAAATGATTAACAAAGCAGCAATAAGAGGAATTTTTCTGTTCACATTAAAATGATGTTTGCACTGCCAACCATTATGGATTCTTAACTAATAGGCAGCTGGTTTCCTGCTGAGTTTAATGCATTAACTACAATAGCAGCAGAAAAATTGCCATCACCCATGATAAGGATGGGTTGATTTGACCTCCTGCTGTGTGAAACCTGGAGAGATGCCAGAACTCAAACTAATTGCTTAAACTCAGAAACCTGTGTTATTTCATTAATATTTCAGCGCAGTTGCAGTTTCCCATATTACTGAATTATTTAAAATGTGTTTGCTGTCTGCTATGCTGTTTACAAAAAAAAGAGTCAAACTTATATCTAAGTATTGATTCCATATCATCACAGTAAATAAGAGTTTCACTTCGGTGTGAGAGCAGCATTTAATTTTCTAATTTTCACAATAGGAAATATGTGTGATGTGGAGGAGGGGTTTTGGCAGGGGGTAAATTTCAGAACTGTTTGTAACAGAGCTTAATTTTCTTTTGCCACCTGTAATTGAACTTTAGCTCAGCACGAATGATACACTGTGACACACTTCCTGAGTCATTACAAAATGAGGATTTAGAAACTGTGCTTCTATAATACTTATTTGAACTTATTTGTGGAGCCAGGTTTGCTTGGACTCTTTTATTAGACATTATTCTGACTAATAAATATTCTGACAAATCCAAATCTATTAATCACTCTGGTAGTTCTGGTTTTATTTTGTTCCTTCAAATAATACTGATTTTTTTTATATTTTTATATCATTTAATACAATTACTAACTTATTGCTGAGGGTTTAATTCAACTTTTTTTTCTTACATTGCAGTTTGTCTAATAGCAGTTCATCTCAAAAGTAGTATGTCAGATTTAATTAGATTTGTTCAGAAAGTGAGAGAGTTCAATGGAAATATTTCCCCTGTCTGCGTCATGTGGGTTTTGCTGGTGATTTATGCGTCGCCCGACTAGTCCTGAGCCTGCTAATTCCAACAGGAGGAGCAGAGAGCACATATTGTAAGTAATTCCTAACCTGAAATAAACGCTGATATCATTCATCACAGGCCACTATTCCTCAGCAAAATGAGTTCCCAATTGTGTCTCCTTCAGCAACACCCCAGCATAAAATCATCTGTTTCAGATGATACTTATTAGAGTAGCAGATATAAACTCGCATCAACGTATAATTCCTGCAGTACACCATGTAAATTCAACACACTGCGTCTTCTTTTGGAATTTGGCTCTGTGGTGGCAGCTGTAGCTTAGCAGGCTTCATTTTCAAAAGACTGAATAAATCATGAAAACTGTCAAGAAGTGAATAATGGCATTGAATTAGGCAACAACAGAATCACATTTTCTTCTTTAGTGAACCTTAAGGCCTTTTTGTCAGCTGCAGCTGTGGATAATTTGTGTGACTCTTAGTTTTGTAAATGCCAGTGTTGGAAAACACACAAATTCTGAATAATTTAGGGATCTCTGTATTAGTCTGGGCCAATGTGGCCAGGGAGGAAATGTTGAATTTGGCAAACATAAAACGGATAGGAGTAAGGTGAAGGGGGGGAAAAACAGATGAATATTTAGGACAGGCACCCAAAATAGCTAAGCTGTAGCAAATTTTAAGAGCTTATTAAAATACAATAAATACCCTTATGAAATATATTTCAGAACCTAAAGAACCTCCATATAGAGCAAAATCACTGGTATTTTTGTAGCCTAGATTTGAAGACGTGCATCAGAGCCACAGAATCATCAAAAGCCTAAAACTGGAGCTGTTCTTCAGTGCTGTCAGAGGATGGTACACATTTCTGATGGGTTAAAGTGAATTTGCTAGATTTTACAGGGATGTGAGTGACTTTTCATCTCTAAACAAACAAACTAGGAGCAAGCATAATTATGCCTTGGGCTGGGGATCTCAGATATGCCGAGGACTGAAACTAGGGCTCTCCAGTGGATTTTTTTAAAATCTGTTTTAGGATTGAAAGTTTTTATGTTGCATGAGCATCTCATCAACAGGTGTTGAATATGTGCATAAAAGGCTGCAGTTGGTGTTTTTTCAGATTCCATTTTTGGATGTCATGTCATGTAATTTATCTGCAAAAAGCTCTGCCTTTTTTATGTGGCGGGGTTTGTGTTTACAGGTCACATGGTCCCGGCACCAAGTGACCTTGACACACATTAGCGTTCATTGAGTTGACACCTCTTCCCCCTTTTCTCCACCCACCATTCATCTTTATGTGGCTGCTGCTTCACTCTTAGTATTTCTACTCAGGCAGGCTAATTTGGGAATATGCAATTATAGTCACTGATTTAAATTAACCTAACTATGACACTGAAAATATGACCCTGTGAGTTTTGCTGCCAGTAATAATGCTTTACATATTATTGCTCAAATCATTACAACATTCTGTCATTAATAATTCACCCTGATATGTCCAATCCTCACCTTCGCTACGGTGGCTGCATCTATGAATAGAGCCTCTCTGAGCAGCAATCCTGCTGTCCTTTTTTGGTGGCATTTATAAAAGTTTCATTGGAGTGATATAAAACATTACACGTCATGCTCTCATTAATCATTTGTGTCATGGATTATTGCTTCACAGCTAGGACAGAGCTCTGAGGGGGGCTTCACTAGGTCTGTATCCATTTGTGCCAGGTACGGCGAGTGGTACAGCTGATGAAGTGGACGGTATGTCATCCAGAAGCTGATTTTTAAATTAATGATCATCATTTGCTTGCATGAGCTTCTGAGAGTGTGACATATATTCTATAAGCATGAAAGACTACTAAACACTAAAGTAATAATCTTTGTATGGATTCTGTTTGATTGATCTGGTTTTCCTAAGAAGAGTAAAGGTTATATCTTGATTTTCAGCATCAGAAGTATGTGACCTCACCTCACCTGACAGTGTGGATGCACTTTTGTATCATCTGTGAAGCCTCTGGTTATACGTTATCCTCTGACCCTCCCGAGAGAGTTTTTGGGTTGTTTTTTTTTTTTTTTTGGATTTTTCCCTGTAGGTTACTGGATGAACCGGTCAGTCTAATACCGATCAATACATTTACTTGATGATTCACGCTTCCGCTCAGAGAGAATAAACAGCAGCATAGTTAAAAGAACAGTAAAATGATAGAATGATGATGCAGTATTTTGAGGAAACAAATTTAATAAATTCTAAAGTGGACAAGGAGCCACTGGAGAAGATGAAGATGATTTACGCTGTGACAGGATTGGTTTTATTCACGATGTTGTTCTGAGAATATATAAAACTTAAATATATTATGTGCAAGAGCATAAACTTTTCACTATAAATAAGATTTAATTAGTCTGTAAAATCATATTGATGATATATGAAAGAAAAATAATTCAGCTTGACATTTGAATTATACACATCTCTTCACCACATTAATAAACCCTTTCCGACTGCCTACACTAAAAGTGAAAGGATTAATAGAAATACTTTTCCGTGAAAGGCAGCCAACGATTTATTAGAGAATCATGTTCTGCAGATGACTGCGTGTGAGACAGGGGAAATAAAACACCCTCATCGCTGAATTTATCCTTTCCAATTCTGTCTGATCTGTGTCAAATGCTCTACCAGGAGTTGGTCTTAGGAGGAAAATGTTTAACGGGATACTATGAGACTCAATTTAGATTTAGTTGGCCTCCAACCTGCATTTCAAATCCTTTTAGTTACAAATAGTAGGAGCCTTTTCAAATAACTACTTTTCCATTTTATGAGCTGAAGACTGTAGTTTTTATGAAAGTACATTTATAGTCTTGAAAGGAAGGGGGGATTTGCACAAAACATATTCATTTCTATGCTCTGTATCTACACAAAAAAGAGCAGACAGTGGGTCAGCTGTTTTGAACATACTATGTGACTCAGCTCACACATAAAGGATCATAGAAATCAGCAGGAAGGAACTGTATCCACAGCTTTGGGTTTGCACCTGACTATAGCTGCTTTGCGCAGATAACCATGACCTCTGACCTCTCTGTAAAGAGTAGCAAACCTGATGCAGAAACAGGTTCAACAGTGTCACCCGATTCTCATGTAGGCTTTTTTGCTCCTCCCGTTTATCTGGTTCTGAACATATCTAAAGCAAACATGTCGTTTTTAGTATTTACAGAGGATCATCACTGAGGATCGGATCTTATAATTTAATTTAATTCATATAATTTACAAATTCTGTTAGGCCACAAACAAATATCTTGGGATTTAAAATCCTAACTCCAACATTACTCCCATTATCTGATCTTATCTGCTAAATGGGCCAACGAGCCAGCTGGTGCTTAACAGTCACGCTCAAGTTTTCCAAGCCAAACAGTTTTCTTTGGCACCAAAGCTGGGGCCGAAACACACAGCCAACCCTGCAAACAAACAGAATTAAAATGAAATAAACACTTGTGCAGTTTCTGAGATATGTTCTGTTATTCAAGCTCATCTTCAGCTGTCTGAACAGGTGAATAGCTTCAGTTGGATAAACCCAGTAACCTCAGAGGGACGTGTTGGATCCACAGTCTAAATGACCAAAGGTTTTGGCTGAATTTACAAAAAATGAACCAAACCTTGAATAAGATCCAAAGTAGTCATGTAACCACTTGGCATGTTAGAAAATATGGTTTTAAAGGGGAAGTTGTGTGTGTGTGTCTGTGTGTGTGTGTGTAACAGTGTGTGCCTAATATGTGGAAATTCACTTTTCAACTAACTTCCACTCTTTTCCCTAATGCATTCAAATTCAGAATATCTAATTTATAAGAGAGTGGACATTCACACACTCAAAGAAGAAAAATAAATAAATGGCCCCCACTTTAATTCAGCTTGGATTTTAATTTCCTGTTGCCTGCCACTTTTCAGTGGAACACTGGTGAATGTTAATTCAGACATTCATGCCACAAATTCTAGAGTAGAGAAAAATGTGTAAATAAAAAAAATTCAGAAGGTGGTCAGATAAGGTCTAACTATGTGTGAACTACAGCTAAATCTTTTGGGGGTTTTTTTTGCCTTTGATATGTTATTAAATGTAGTTAGTTTTTCTTACTGCTTTGTAAGTCATCAGAGAAGTAACTGTCATGGCTGCCATGCCTCGGTTACATTAGCATGAACCTTGAAATGTGCCATTATTTGGAAGCGTAAATGTACATGACTAAACTTTTCTACGCAGGAAGATGCACAAATTGGCATCTTGGCATCTTCATTTGTTAAAGGGCAGTTCAGAATGCAGCTACACCAGTAGTTTATTTGTGGCATTTTATCTACATTATCTTTTAAATTTTTATTATTCTTATTATTACAGCACAGCATGTTTATTTTAAACACTAATCTGGGGAATTATTTGATAAAATTTTCTTAAAAATTGCATTCATGCCTTTATTCATGAATAAATGGATAAATGAAATATGGAGCAAGAAAGGGTAAAGTAATCAAGTCAAACTGAAAAAGTTAATAATTTTATGTAAATATCACACTTTGTTTTAAACTTTCAAAAATGTTTCCTTTTTAAAAGAGCCTCAGAAAAGCAATTTATTACTTTTTATTTATCTTCATTCTCATGTTTAAGGACTTGTTAAGAGGGAAATTAAACAAGATAGTCCAAACTGTGAGATTCTTGGCAACGACCTAATTTAAACATGGAACATCTAGGTTGTATTACAAGTCTGCATTCATCCCTTCACTTTGGTGACAGGATGACTTCGTAGGGAAAACTGGTCATCAGGGGAGGTGAGATATTAGTGGAATGACTTGGCATCTAAAATGTCCAGTACCAACACATTGGTATTTTGATATTTTAAAGAGGCAATATGGAAGTGTTTAAAGGGTAAAAGGGCCAGATTAAGTTTGCCCTATATCAGTCTAAAAGCTCCCAGTTTTAAAGAAGAAAAGCTTATATTTTCTTTTTTAAATAGTTCTTTAGACATAAATACAAATCAAATGTAATATCAGGAGTCCGTAAAATTCAATCTAAACTTATTTTACTCTGCAATAACCCTGTTTCTGAAAGAAACAAACCAATACTGCCAGAGTTGGGAGGAAAGTAAATAAGTTGCTTCTTTCAACAGCATCAAATATTATTCCAAGGAAGAATAAAATGTGATTGTGTGCAGATTTGGGAACAGAGCAAAGCTGGAACATAGCTGTTCCAGCTGTGTCGTGGGGTTTAAAGTGTATGGGCCTGTTTTTTGGTATTATTTTGAACCTGAATCCAGCATGTTGTTATTAGTTGCACCAGCTGCCAATCATAGACGTGCCTGTAGTGACCATTTTTACGTTCAATTAAAAAACGTGAAGGAAGTGCCACTCCCTCTGTGTAAATCTTTGTAGAAGTGCAATTAAAGCTTTAAAGGAAAAGGTCATCACACATGCTGTACAAATTAGCCGTGACATTTTCCAAACGCCATTGTGTTTAGTTCCACTGATGAAAACAGAGTCCAGAGTGATTGAGGTCAATAGAATATACCAATCAACTTGCTACAGATCATTTCTATCTAAAGAGAGATGGGGATTTGTCACCCTGGTGCAGGTTGCCATGACAATGGTCCCTTCAGTCAGAGTGAGGCTGAAGTCATTTTGCTCAGTATAAGCGTAATCAGACATGGATCGCCCAAGATCAAAGACCCAGCCGAGTCATGCTACGGTGGGGTACTGTACAGTTTTTTTCATTCTTTCTCTTGAAAATGTAACATTTTCATCTTCAAAAAGCTGCCAGGTAAATAAAAGTAGAAGATAAATCAAAAGTTGCAGAAAAAGGAAGCTGGAATTTGAGGTATTTCCACATTCCTATTTGGAAATGATTGGTTCTAAAGTTAAAGATAAAAGCAATTCAAATTGAAATTTCACCTGTATTTTACCTGCTGCTGCATTCTTTGTTTGCTGTTGCAAAGGTTATACCAGAGAAAGAGAAGGCGATGAATACATTTCTCTAGTTTTTTCCAACAGTCCTTCAGTTTCACTGCCTTCAGCCATATGGGACAGACTATTATATCTTTTGTTTCGTTCAGTGCGGCATCTCATTAAACTCTGGAGACATTCTAGGACCCTTTTTTATACTAAGTTAGTCATTTTTTAAAGCTGATATTTTTCACCTCATTGTAAACAGCAATCCAGTCCACACCTTCCTCCTTTAACAAATCATCTTGGGATATCAAAATATCCTGAAGTGGTGTCCATTTCACTGCAAAGGAAAGTGCAGCCATTGTAAGTGCATTGTAACACATTTTAAATTTCTCCTTTTTAGTGTGTTTGTGACAGGACTTACAGGAAACAGTGTAAATGCAGTATAAAAAGAAAAACAGACAACAGTTCAGTTCATAAGAAATGTGCGACAAATGTTTTAATTCTATTAAAAACATATATATATATATATATATATATATAATGGATGACTATGTTTAGGAAACCTAAATATTTATTCGCATCAATGTTTTAAGTGTTCAATAAAAGGCTAACAGCCAGTTGAAAGACGGGTTTTCGGTTTGTGTGATTACTAGTTAAGTGCCAAACATCACTCACACACTGATTGGTTTAATTAAATGTGCTAGAGTGACAGCATCCAGCTGGCCAGCATTGTGAAAGTGATCGCTGTAATCATGGTTGTAACTGACATCCCAATGCAAGTGCGATTTCAAGCAAATCACAGGAATGGAACGATGGAAATTTGTGCGATTTGTATGTTGACTTGAAAGCATTAGTGTTTAAGTGTGGACATGATTGAAATGTTCCTGGAATTTTTGTTTCACGTTGCCTTTTTGTTAGTTGAAAGTTACCATTATACCAGATGGACATGTTTTTTTCCAGGGTGTCTCTTTTGTGTGTGCAAAAGGTAAATGGTCACTTTCAGTGACCAACAAGCAAACAGGTGGAAATTTGTGGGCCTTGGATCTCTTTGACCTTTGGATATATTCACTTCACAGCGTCACAACCCCTAACATTTAGATTTATCAGTTGAGTCTATCAGTTCTTGGGTTCATTAGGTGCACACTCCTGCAACACAATTAATGTTTTGAGTCATGGGAAAACATTCCAACTTTATTTCTGGCACCTAGCACCTCTCCTGCTCCCAGCACACCTTTCCCTTTTCCCTTTAATGAGTTTCAGATGCATCAACCATAATTTAATTCCATTTAGTTCCTTGTAGAAGATACCTCCAACCTTTTTTTAACTGAAATGATGACAGAAGCAGAAACTGGTCAAGCAGTCAGAGTTAAATATTGAAAAGTGATCAGCTGAGTAAATGAAGAGACAAACAATGAAAAAGGAATAAAATAAAAAATCCTCTTGCTGGAAAGAGCTGATGGTCATATATTTTCCTTTCAAAGCTGTCATCAAGTATAGAGAAGCAGCTCTGCGGAATAGGCACCATGTGGAATTTACTGATTTTAGCTATTAACTTTGCTGCAAAAATCCACCATTAAATTGCTGCTGCAACCAAAAATAGACATGGACCTCATGAACTTGATTTCTTGAGGACAAGCTTGAAAAACACTTAAAAATATGGCAGGGACTCGTTATGTACCACATTTAGGTTAACTTACATGCTTAGGCTACTTATCAGATACAGTATGTCCCTTTAGACCATTTACATTACTCTAAAAGTTGTGGGGAACTCACATGTTGCACCTGTTAAAGAGCATCCCTTACAAATCTAACACCTTACATTACCCCTTAGTAATAAAAAAAACAAAAGAAAAACAAATAGTGATGCTTCTGCACCTGCAAATAATTGCAGCAGTTTCGGTTTGTGTATGCAAGTACAGTATATAGTTTTTACTCATTTGTGATCTGGAAGATGCTTTCAGGAGGCTAATCTAAGGCTGGCTCCTGGATGATAAATGGTGGCTGTGAGAGCCAGCAGGGTGAGACTGGGTCATGTCTAAGGTCACTCTGGATGGAGTTTTGTGGGACTGTAAGTCAGTGTCATCAGCATAGATCACTGAGACCCCCTCCCTCCATGGATGACTGACTGGCTTTTTAGCTGCTACAACAACAGACACAGATGGAGGAAGAGGTTAGTCATTTTTGTGAGCATGTCAGGAAAAGAGACAAAACAAAGGATGAAGAGCAGGCAGCTCTGACCGATAATGGACCGGCACGGCCTCCTGTCACTGGTTCTATGATTTATCCTGAGTAGAACACAACTGCCCCTTTTAGTGTAGCCAGATAGAATACCCATCTTCCTCTCCACTCCTGCATCACCTGATGATCATTATGTCATTTGTTTATGATCCACGGCTGCCTGTTAATGGCCCGCTTTCTGTAATGCTACCCATCAGTCTTCCGGATGGCCTACTTCCTCATAGATACCGCTTTCCCTCCTCTATGATTGACATCAAAATGACATAAAAATGGGCTCGATCTGTGATTGGCTTTAATTAATAATGACATATTTGTCTGCTGAGAAAATCAAAAAGTCTTTTCAGGACTGTTTAGCAAGAACATCTTTGTGTGTCTCTGAGAAAATTAGCAAAGAACAAGTAAAATGAATTCCAAAAAAAAAAAAAAAACCACAAGATAATCGGACCGAGTTTAAAGTGGCTTTGAGTTTAAAGTGTCTCGTTGTCCTGGTAACAGAAGAAAAAGCAGTGGGAACAAGCACAAGTTCCTTTGGGTTCCTCTGGAATGAAAGGGGCTTTTGTATACACAATATACATGTTTTAGTAACTGTTGGTGAGCAGATGAATCTCAACTTTGTGTTTATTTAACTGCTGAGCATCTGTTTGTGCTGTTTTGTGCTGGTAGTATGTTAACTATGGCTATCATTTGCATGCTGATAAGGATTGTGAAGGGCTCCAGCACACTGGTACTTCACTCCCCCAATCATGCAATCGTGGTGAGGGGCTAAAGCTCCTTGTGGATATTTGAGTGCACTTGCGTGTTTGCTTTTGCTGGATTGACTTGACAAAGTATCTCCACTGGTGACTTATTTTTTAAAGAAGTGGCTTTGTAAAACATTGGTAAAATCTGTAATTTTCCTGCTTGGAAATGTCACTGTTTCAATAGATCACACTATCATCTCAGAGTGGCTGAAAAACTATGCACCGATCATGAGCAGAAGTAAATTAAAAAGCAGAGTGAGCATAATATCTACTCACATTTGGCATCTAAAAACAGCTAGAGATGGTGTCGGTTCATCTCACAATGTCCTACAAATCCCTTTGAGCCTTTGAAAATTTTGTTTTTATGTGCCAGTGGAGTAAAATAAAGGATTACCCGCTTCTGTGACCAGATTTACAAACCAGACAACCTAGGTTGGTGCAAATGTCATGAAATGTTGAAAGAGGCCTGACATGACACAGGCACCTTAACATTGTTATACACACATTTGTAAGGATGTAGAGGGGAGGGGATGCTTTTCATTAGAAAATGTACAATGAAGCAATAAGGTGAAACATCTTTTTAAGCCCCCTCCCTCAGTTCATTTAGTATTTGTTTATGTGACTCAAACCCTCATGAAGCATGGCTCATAGATTTCAATATTTTGGTTTGTTCTGACATTAACCCTGTCACCCTTTGACTATTATTACTTTTTTGTACTGCAGAGATTTCCAGCTCATTTTGACTCATTGCTTGTTTTTGACTTTGCATTAGCAATGCGTTGAGGCACCGCAGGGTAATAAATAAATAAATAAATTACAGTCCTGTGCAGCATGGAACAGCACAAAGGATGATTTCCCTGCAGGTGTGGAACATTTAGCAGCTAACTCTTAGCACTGCAAGGCGCTTGGAGACAAAGCTAAACTTATAAAGCTATTTGACTTGTAATTGTTTTAATTACACGGTTACATTGATAGTCAAACCTTTTGATTAGCAAGATTTTATAAAGCCACATTACCAAATTTGGACTACCTACTCAAGGAAGGCATATTGTCTTGTGTTTATTTCGCTCTGCCATCTGATCCAGAATTTGAATTGTATTTGTATTACAGGCCTGGAAGATGACAATAATTGTTCTTCCTAAAATCAAAGAAACAGATTATGTCTCTAGAGATTTTTGATCATGTGGTGCTTTTTGGTTCTATTTTACTTCTTGCCTTTCACAATTTATGTGGATTCCATTATTGTCTCCTTGCAAACATCTAGATCCAACACAGATTGTTATTCACAGAGATGTACACTCTGTGTGTGTGTGTGGCTGGCTGCGCGCACACAAATGTTATGATTTTATTATTTTTATATATCTGCTTGGAAAGTAAATAAGAGTCCAACTCAGCTTGTGCTCACCTCAAGACTTCCTCGTTCATGCGCTGAACAGGAACTACAAAGACTTAAACCTGCCAGAGCTCCAGTCCTTCAAAGTAAACCTCAAACATCCTGCCGGCACCATACACTTGTTGTTGCACCTTATATGTGGGACTCTTTGAAAGGTGTTTGACCCTTTGAAAGTACATGTGAATGTTTGGCCTCCATAGTACCTGTAAAACCCGAAGTCCAGTCTAAGTCTGGTAGCAGAATAGGACATCTAACTATTCAATAATGCTACTAACTATTAAAGTAAAATATTGGTATAAATTAAATGTGAGTTCAGATCATAATCTGAAGGTAAGACCACTGACTGGATAATAAGGCATAGATATACTGTATATACAAACCAGTAGCTGGGCTGAGAGTTTAGCCACAATGTCTTTATTGAAAGATAAACTCCACATCCATCTGTCCAGTTGGTATATTTAACATAGTAGACTGTCAGTGTGTTAAAGCTGGTTATGTTACAGTCATGACAGTGGGCCAGACATGTTCTATGACAGGCAGGCGGCGCAGGAGCCCAGCATCATTAGCACATGTTCATTACTGGATGCCGGAGGAGGCTTATCTGTCTGAATGGCCTCATTAGTGATAGGGATTAATATGCAGCAGGTTCATTAGAGAGACAGGTGTTGGAGTGTGCTGATAGAATTGCAACAAGGATGCTGGACAGGACTGACCATCACCAATCATGTTGTTTCAGCTACAACAACAACAACAGCCACTACTGATCTTTTTGCCATAGCAGAGGAGTGTTTTTAAAGATGGGAAAAAAAAACAAAACCTTTAAGCCATTTGTTTTAATGCCGTGCGTACCTGAACTGTGATTTTACTACTAAGATGACACTGGGTTGTTACATTTTTGACAGTGTTTTGTCATTGTGACTGTCTTGACATTTTCTCCATTTACATCACTTGAATAATCTAACTCAAGAAATGTGACAACAGTTGGATTTTATACTTATGTAAATAGGTCCAAATGATTGAATCACAAAAAGTGCACAGTTACTATGTTTAAAAAGAAGAATGAGCCAGAAGAACTGTTTTTCCACCGAAAATCCAGTGTCTTTTATGTAGTACAAAAGAAATCCAAATAGTACAAAATAAATCACCTCGTTGGAATTCTGTAGTAGTAGTAGTATCGGAAAGGATAACTGAGTTCAGAAAATTGCTACAAGTATCATAAGAACATAATTCAGGATAAGGTTATTTTCAGGTTCAGAACTTTCTTTCACCCGATGGAATTTCCATTCCCAGTAAAGCATAAATATGCGCATTGTTAGATGGAGCTATCCATACAGCAGTATTTATTCCTTCCTTGCATTTGAACGACTCAGAGCTGCTGGTGGGCCGCTGCATATTCACCCTGTGCCAATAGCATGCTGTGATGGGGACTTCTGTGCAGCACATTAAAAATTAATTGCAGCGCGATCGTGTGTTCTTTTATTTATTAAATATTTCCCCAAACAAGATCCAATGCCCGGTTTGAGTTAAAAAGTTCAGTGGAGCGTGTTGTTTCTTTGTACATGGTTTTCCAATGCCCATGGGTGTGTGAAACCTCCACAGTTGCACTTTGTTCCTTTTCCGTTTTGACAGTTAAGCCTGGGGAAAATCTACCATTGTGCTCATATGCTGATCCGACTGTACCTTTAACTGTTTTATTATCCACTTCATGCTATTTTGCAGATATTTCATTACCCTACCACTCATCTATATGTCCTGTTATGTAGTATACAAAATAATTTTCTGCTACAGAGAATAAACTAACAATATCCCACTGTTACAGGAGTTGCTGGTATTACCAGTTGTGACATCACTCATTTTTTAAGCTCTTTAAGTTTTTATTTTTGGCCAACAATTGGTCTGACTGGTAAATATTGTGCATCCTTATTATACATGAATGGACCTAGCCCAAAATATACTATTAAACTGCTACAAATTCTACCTCATGTGACCCAGATGATATAAGCAGCAGTTAAAGGAATATTGATAGAAGACAGCTGGCAGTGATGATCATTCTTAAAAGTGAATCTTTGCATCCCAATGCATCAATTACAGTAGTACAGGCAGATCGGGAAGCAGGTCTGCTTTAAATGTCAGTCTGAACAGGAGACCGCTGAATAGTCATCTCATTTAAAATTAAAATCAGTTCTTCAGCTTCAGTGAAAGCTGTAAAATGAATAATTTCAGCCACCAACATTTTTAAGTCCTCCAGACATGCAATATTTCTGAGATAATGTATGTCATAACATCTATTGACCATCTCTTCACGATGCATCTTTCCTGCCTGTAAAGTGTAAATGTGACATTTATACCCACAATACCACGAACAGAACACCTAGACTACAGTCCACAAACGAACCTTTTTAATGATTACAAACACCGTCAAATACATGTCAGTTTAACCAGAATAGAACATTCTTGATTTAAGGTCTTGTTTTCTTATCATATTGTTTCGCGCTGCTGCACTCTTTTGTGTTTGTGCAGCACCCAAGAATGGCAGAGCATCAGCATGCATCTGATACTGTGTGGCATCTGCAAGCAGGCATCAAAACTGAACTCAGACACTGATGCACTTGACAGCAGAAGACAGCATGGAGGCTGGGGGGACCTGCGAGAGCAGCCGCTGCTGGCTTACATTGCACTGCAGCAAATCCAGACACTAACACAGCCTTTGGAGAAGCCTTCTGACCGTATTGCTTTGCATATTCAAGCTGTTAATTGAGCAAATGTCTTGGAGCTTCTTCATTCAAAGCATTTGTTCTGCGAAAAAGGCACAATCCTAAAAACAATTTAGGATCATCACCAATATTTAAAATATGCCACGGCCTTTTGGATAAGTCAACATAATCCATCTCCAGCCTTTACTGAGAGACTTTGAGCAAGGCAGGATGCAGATAAGGTCCGACAAAGATGGAAGGCCAGTCAAACCGCTCTGCTAGCCGAGATTATCGTTGACATTTCCTATTTCTTGACTGGGGAAATGCACACCAGAGAAGGCAATTAACACGAGCAAGGCGCCCACAACTGATGCCTTTATTCTGATGAGGAGATTCTTTTGGTGACCAGAGATTGGATGTTATTGGCTTCCTTTTTTTAATGATTAAAAAGCATAATCTTTTTATGTCAAATATGCAGAATTTGTCAAGATTATGTTAGAGTCACATTGATTGAAGCTGTGATGTAATCTGGTTTGGTGTCAGTGTGGTAAAAAAGAGCCAAACATGAATTAAATATCAGAAAAATAATGAGGAGGCAGTGGCTGCAATGGCAGGTTTTCTTTCTACAAATGACGGAGGTGTTTCTGTTCAACCTGCCTCTAGATTACATTCAGACCCAATTTAAATGGATGTGCTGTATTTATGTGGAAATAAACTGCATGATCGTGAAAGTTATAAATTGACAAATAAGCAAGTGATGAAAGTGCAGGAGTGCCTAGCTTTTTCAGCATGTTGCTGCTGTGCAGACATAATGAATCCAGCAAAAACTTTGACCTGAATAATAGAAATGTTCATCCATGCCATTGTAACATGGGCATAATGGATTCCCCCTGTCATAACTGTTTTAATGGAGTCATTTGCATAAGGAAATGAGTAAATGCAGCATATGTGCTATCTTAAAATAACTGTAAATGAAAAAAAAATGGTTCTACATTAAATGTAATACCGAAATATATGAATGAATCAACATATCTAACCAACAGGTATGGTAGATAACAAAATAAATAAATTTTCATTTCCGTCAAAAAAAGTCAATGTTGACTAAGTTGTTTCACTGGCCTAAGTTGGCAGTTGCCCTAGAAGTTGCAACACGGAAAAGCCGCGAGCTCGAGGAACGTTTTGGGTAGAATTGTTTTATTGCCCCAAATATGAGAATTCACATACATATAACTCTACTGGTAACATCTTGATTACGGGGTATCCTCACAGGGGACACAAGAGGACACCCCATTATCTATCCAACATGCTTTGGACTAGTAGACAGTTCATGCTGAAATGGTTTTAAGATGTGCTTGTGGAAGTGATTTTGCACCTGGGCTTCAGAAACAGATCGCATTTACTACTTGTTGTTATGCAGTCGACACCATTGCAACAGGAATGTTTTTGCAAAAGCAGTTAAAAAACGGTCAGTTCTTTTGTGAATGTTATCTTGTTACGGAGAAGGAAGGTTTATCCTGACAAATGGAAACATATTATATTGAATTGAAGAAGCGGAGTATTTTGCATATGCTTGTTATCATGATTCAATATTTAGTAATATATTCAAAAGAACTGATGCCAAAGCTAAGATTTCTCATCGTGAACCTCTGTGTTAGACAAGCAGAGCATAAATGATAGAATCAAGCTGTTTTCATGTTTAACCTATTATGACTTCTTGCTGTTGAAGTCAGGAAGATTATCCTGCATTTAAAGTACTTTGGACAAGCACAAATGCTCAGCACCAATGGCTGGGCAATAGTTGTCTTTATGTCAAAAATGTGGGTGATTAAAATGTGAAACTTAAAGAGTAGGAAGATGCGGATCGGAAATAAAGAAGGGGCAAAAGTTCCTTTACAGAAGCTTCACAACAAGTCATACTCAGCTGCTTCTCAGAGCAGCAATACATTTAAGAAACACATTAGATTCTACTGTGAAAACTATCAGTTCTTGCACTACTAGGTTACAGTAAGAAGCCAAGATTTATTTAGCAAATCAAACATGCTGCAGGTAAAGATTACACTCCATGTATACATGTGCAGTTAATGACGGCTGCACAGTGTGCTTCTGTACACAGTGTAATGCAGCAATCAGCTATATTTTATTGACCAACATCAGGAAGTCAGTCCATCCTATCAAGCTTTCTACCATCATTGCCTTTTTTTAAATAAATATATTTGCTGTGTGTCTTTAGAGTCAGAATTACTTTTAACCTGACGTGTGAGACACCAAAATGCTCGTTTTAAGTAAATGATTAAAATAATGTACAATTCTGGATGCCTACAGCACTTAGACAAGGCCCCCACCTCTCTGCCACATCAGAACAAGTGTTTAAATGACAGGATGAAGTGGAACTTCATCAGACAACAGAAAAATTAATGAAGTTCTATCACATTTAGATAATTTTTGTGAGCAAATAACCATGTCATTCTTACTAGTCAACGATAGTGTTTATATTCATGAACACATTTTCTGAAGACCTTTCTAACAGCTGATAAGATAATGTCTAAAACAAGCAAGGAAATATTTGATTTGCAAAGAAGGAACTTTACAGCAGATCAGAGCACTGTGTAACATCTTGAAAAAGAAAATGTTTAATCCATAAAGAAAGGATTACTACACAACACACGATACTGTTAAATATTACTACATCTGCAGCTGAACTCTTTGTAAAACCACTCATGTACAGCAATCCCCAGAGTTGAAGCATTTGTTCTTGGTCCTATATTTGGATAATTTCTAGCCTACATGATATACATTCTAAAGTAAGAGGAGTGCATTCTAATGCAGGAAGAATGAACTACATACACATGCAATATCTTGTTTATACAAACTGTTTATTTCTGTTTATCATCTTTTATCATGAATATAACTATAATCCTGACATAGTCCTTCAAAACATTATGGAATTACACATAATGGTGGTAGCGGTGTTGTGTTGTGTGTGTGTGTTTACACAGAGTTTGTAATTACGCAGTAATGCTTTTATTGCTGCAGGCAGGAATGTTTCAAAGGTACCTGGAAATAAAATGCTGTCTGCATTTCTATAATATGAGTGGAGGGGAAAAAAGAACAAATTGTTCCCCGGAACAGAGTTGTTTTTTTTTTTTCCCTTTAAGATTGTAGCATGTACTACGCACCAAATCTTTCCTGCAGAACTCCTTTATTTCTCGCCAATTAAAAGTCATTAAGTTTCATTGAAAAGCCATTTTCTGTGAAGAATAGTGCAGCTGCACTTTACACCAATTTCCACTCAACGTTCCTGCAAATCTACAGTCTTTGTAAGAGGGGTGCCGTTTTCAAACGGTTCACACAGGGAACAGTGGCAGTGAAGAGGTATTTAGCTGAAGTTAATGAGTGTTTTAAATGTATTATGTGAAAAATGACAGGACATGGCATCCATCATCCATCCATCCATCCATCCATTTTTTCCCGCTTATCCGGGATCGGGTCGCGGGGACAGCAGCTTAAGCAGGGAAGCCCAGACTTCCCTCTCCTGAGCTACTTCATCCAGCTCTTCCGGGGGGATCCCGAGGCGTTCCCTACCGGAGGGACGTGCCCTGAACGCCTCACTAGGGAGGCGTCGGGGAGGCATCCTAACTAGATGCCCGAGCCACCTCATCTGGCTCCTCTCAACACGGAGCAGCAGCGGCTCTACTCCAAGCCCCTCACGAATGGCAGAGCTTCTCACCCTATCTCTAAGGGAGAGCCAGGCCACCCTACGGAGAAAACTCTTTGTGGCCACTTGTACCTGCGATCTTGTTCTTTCGGTCACTATCCAAAGTTCATGACCATAGATGGCTGTAGGAACAAAGATCGACTGGTAAATCAAGAGCATCCCCTTTCGGGTCAGCTCTCTTCACCACAACGGACCGGTGCAGAGTCCGCATTACTGCAGACACTGCACCGATCCCCCTGTCAATCTCCGCTCCATTCTTCCCTCACTCGTGAACAAGACCCTGAGGTACTTAAACTCCTCCACTTGAGGCAGGATCTCCTCCCCAACCCCGAGAAGGCACTCCACCTTTTTCCGGCTGAGAACCATGGCCTTAGATTTGGAGGTGCTGATTCTCATCCCGGCCGATTCCAGCGAGAGTTGGAGGTCACGGACTGATGAAGCCAACAGGACCACATCGTCTGCAAAGAGCAGAGCCCCGATACTGAGGTCACCAAATCGGACCCCCTCAACACCATGGCTGCACCTAGAAATTCTGTCCATAAAAGTTATGAACAGAATCGGTGAGAAAGGGCAGCCCTGGCAGAGTCCAACCCTCACTGGAAACAAGTTCGACTTACTACCGGTGTTCTGTCGAGATTTCCTATTTCCGCAAAACGTTTGACGTGATAGCACGGATCGACAGATATGTCTGTATCCGTTCTGATGTTCTGAACGTTCTGTTAAAATTACCCCGTCAGAATATGCTTTACTGTAACCATGTTCTGTTAAACAAACGAACCACATTAGAGTAAGCTTTAACAGAGATGTACTTTAAATAGGTTGTTTTAAACTATCCACACATGTATGGCTACGGATGATTTTCAAATAATGTATAAGAACGTTTGTATACAGGTACTAAAGACTCAAACAAGACTCAAACAAAAGCTAGAAATCATCATTAGGTTAAATTAAGTAGAAAATATTAAACACTCACCGCTTTCGCTCAGAACAGCTGTCTGGTAGGACAAATTCCTTCGATAAATGACGTAATGTTTGTGCGCATGCGCAGAATGACATAATGCCTTGTGCGCATGCGCAGTGAGGCTTGGTAGGAATTCTCGATAGGTAGGAAGGATTTACAGAACACCGGCAATGGGGACCAAGCTCTGACACGGTCATACAGGGAGCGGACGGCCCGTATCAGGGGGCCCAACACCCCGTACTCCCGGAGAACCCTCCACAGGACTCCCCGAGGCACACGGTCGAATGCCTTCTCCAAATCTACAAACACATGTGGATTGGTTGGACAAACTCCCTCAAGGACCCTGCTGAGGGTGTAGAGCTGGTCCACAGTTCCACGGCCAGGACGAAAACCGCACTGCTCCTCCTGAATCTGAGGTTGGACTATCCGGCGGACCTTCCTCTCCAGTACACCTGAATAGACCTTACCAGGGAGGCTGGGGAGTGTGATCCCCCTATAGTTGGAACACACCTTCCGGTCCCCCTTCTTAAAAAGAGGGACCACCTGCCCGGTCTGCCAATCCAGGGGCACTCCCCCCGATGTCAACCACGACAGCCCCACAACATCCAGAGCCCTAAGGAACTCCGGGCGGATCTCATCCAACCCTGGGGCCGTGCCACCGAGGAGTTTTTTGACCACCTCGGCAACCTCAGCCCCGGAGATTAGAGAACCCGCCCCAAGTTCCCAGGCCCCGCCTCCTCACTGGAAGGTGCGTAGGTGGGATTGAGGAGGTCTTCGAAGTATTCCCTCCACCGGTCCACAACGTCTCGAGTCAAGGTCAGCAGCACACTATCCCCACTATACACAGTGTTGACAGTACACTGCTTCCCCCTCCTCACATGCCGGATGGTGGTCCAGAACCTTTTCGAAGCCCTTTTTGAAAAACCCTTCTCTGTTCATTCATAGTCACAGCAAAGAAAAATCAAACCTTAAAAGTGAGCTTCTGCAGACTGTAACAGAGGAGTCATGCTGGTTAAAATATTTAAACCCACGCTTGATTCTCAAACCCAAGTATATGCAACTTGACTGCCCTCGCTGCTTTTCACTGCCTTTCATCGTGACTGTTGACCAGACCTCTAAGAAATTCTTTCAAAGGTCAGACTGTGCAGAGCTGCATGAAACATTCAGCGGCTGACCATATCAAACCATGAACAGAACAGGAATAATGAAATGGTAATGAATAGTGTCTGTGTAGATTTTCACTCATCCGGGTCATAGTTATCCAAAGTTAGATCTCTCTGTGTGCAACTGGACTGTAGTTGCATTTTCCTTGAAAATGTTTTGCCCTCTCTCCAGAAGGCTTCTTTAGTTCTGAGAGAACAGTCCAGTCCAGTTGCACACAGAGAGATCTAACTTTGGGTAATGAATAGTGATGGCTGCAGTCACACTCAGGGAGGAGAGGCATCACAGCTTGTGTTTGGAAGATGGTGGAAGGAAACCTCCATGATAACTGCACTGATTAATTGCAATCCAGTTTTTAGTAAAATAAACAACTCCTAGTTGTATAGTAAAATAAATAAAATTAGCACTGATATTCCACATTCCACCTAGAAGTTGGTGCTTGCACACCTTTAAGTTCAAATAAAACTTGTAACTGTAAAGACGAAGACACATTTTTAGCAAAGGGTATTGAAAAAGGCGACAATTGTAGATTAATTCCTAACACACATTTTTGAAAAAATATGTAGAGGCAGTATATTTTGCAAGAGTACGATATCAGCAGTTTTTCATTTAAATGTAAATTGTGGACAAGTCTTTTGAAAGTTGAATCCAAATTCAGCTACAGTGTTGTTTTTTTTCTGTAAAGATGTATTCAAAGGGCATGATACTTTTCTGGGAGTGGTGTTTGTAATATCAAGACTTTACTGTGTATATTCTTAATAGTGACCTATTGGTTGTTGATGGAGGAATTTAAAACAATGCAGCGGTTTGTCTATGATTAGAGAACAGTTTGTCTCTGGTCAATAGTTGCTCAACTGAAAAAAATATATAATAATAATAATAATAATAATAAGATGAATTCATCGATGGTACTTAATAGACCTTTAGAGAAGAAATTACAAAACAAAAATCACCAGACATTCTGACCCGTTAAACAATTTATTCATGTAAATCAAGCACAGTGGCAGATGTCTGTGGTGTGATCGCTGATGCTTTGACTTCTTTTGGTGTCCTGCCAAGCAGCAGAAGGTTGTAAACTTTTCTTCCAAATGGATGGAGTAGAAGTGGTTGGAGTAAACATTCTTTACTGCTTACACCCAATAGGTTCATAGACAGCAGTCATACATTTAAAAAAAGAAAAAAAGCCTTTACAACACCAAGTTATGATTGTAAATCATCAAACTTACAGTTTCATGCATTGAATATTGAAAAATAAATGGCTAATTTAATCAAAAACAAAACAGCTGAAAATAGAAAATAAATTATAATCAAGGCAAACCTAGTTCACCTTATCGTGAAAGTGGCTACATATCTAACCTGAGGACTTAATGAAGAAGAATTAAAGGCAAATTCATGAAGCACGTGCTTGTGCTTTCTGTCTCAGCTGATAACAGAACATATATTTCCTCTCCTAAGTGTAAATCCTATATTACCTCCCATTGTTACTGCTGGGACTCAAATCCCACAGCTCTAAGGCCGGCCTCCACACTTCCACCATCATCAGATGTATAGTCATCATGATCAGAAACACTTGATTTTGCTTTCATTTCTACTGAAAGCAAAATCTGAAACTTTATTCACCCCGACCATCCACTCGTCTGAACCCCATAACCAGCGTTTGCATGTTATCATGTCTCCAGATAAATTGGTGTTGGACAATGATAGGAAGAGGTTGCCACTTTTTGTTGGGGTCTCTTTTTACTTCCCCACATAAAATTAGACTTTAGTACCAGTCTATATAGTGTACCATAATGTGCAAAACCAACTCCACTGGTCACACATCCAAGGGTACACACTGACATGTCTTCCTGCGTGTTACTGTGACAGTTCATACAGCTTTCCTGATCCTAAATTACATCTTCAGGTCCTCCGGGCAATAAAATATCCCACCATGTATGCCAGCCCATTCTCATCCCAGCATGTCACATACTGACATCTATTCATGCACCCCTCACATCTTATCTAAATACTCTAAGTACCCTAAGGCCTCGCCAACCAGTGCTCTCTGCCTTGCCTTTAGGTTTCTAGGCAGATGTTAAAAACTCGTGCCCAACAGATGTGGTGTCAGGTACAGGGGTTTGATAGTCATGGTGGATAGGCACAAGTTTAGGAACTGGACTGCGTGGTTAGGTTTAAGAAGTTGTAACCTAACTTGGTTTCATAGGCTAAAGAAATACATGTTTTGCTAGCTGATGATAAGGTTTAGGTTTGAAAACTGCTCAAAAAGGCTGGCTTTCCCTGAACAAGGCAGGCTTCAATGACGACCAAAAAGTTTTTGGTACTTGGATTGCTTTTCTATTATCTGTTGTCACACATTCTCTGAATCAGTTTTGGGCTGACGTCAGCTACTGTCCTCTGTTAGTTCAGCTTGAACCCCCAGGTAATTTCCTATATTTGATCTACATTTGTGTTTACAGCAAAACCCACTGCTGGTGCCAGTGGAGGTGTGGGTATGGCTGAGATTTTGACGGGAGACAGTCAGCATGATCATCTCTGAGAAATCATTTTTACAACGTTTAAGCATTAAAAGCATTTAAAGCCACCATCTGCTGTCCCTCTAAAACTACAGTTTTAACTACAGTAGACTGTTTCTTGTGTGCATCCTGCCGATCAGAGGGAGGTTGGCACGTCCACAGATGTATGCACAGGACATTTTAATTAATTTATTTATTTTTTAAATGCCGGTAGCAAATAGTGTTTTGCTGCAGAATGCTCTGCACCACTGGCCAAATGCCCTCTGTCATATTGTAGGTGGCAAAATAGCTAGGTCTAGGAAAGGGTAAGAATTTGATTTACTACAATCACAATCAGAAGAGATGATTTTTTTTATAGTTTAATATGGTTCAAAGCTGATTGATTCTTGAAACTCTTTGTTCCGCTGTTTTTCCAACTTGGGCCATTTAGCCCAGCATAAGTGGAAATTAATTCATTCTATTTGTCTCAGTACAGTGACTGTATCAGTTAATGGTCAGGCTGAAAGGCTGTGGGGAGGTGTTAAAAAAACAACAAATGTATAGCCGTTTCGCTCTAAATTGAATTTCTTTACACTATTTTCTCCCAGTTGAACCAGACACAGATTTCCTGATTTTTCTCATGTTCACACGGTGTGACCGCCTAACAAGTGCAAGAGTTATGGGGTTAAGCAGAACAAATGTAAGAAAGCGAGGTGAGGCCATTAAAGTTTAACGATGCTGTCCTTATGAATCAGGTGTCCTGTGCTCATAATGATTGGAGGGGGCTCGGGGGGGTTGGGTGCACATACAACTTTTCCCAATGGGCTTTTTCTCTTTTTCTCATTTTAGTCTCCCCAAGGTGAATATCATATTAACCCCACAGTGTTTGTTCACTGACGGATTGGTTCATTTGATCGGCAATGAACCAGACTTGCTTTGAACAGCTAGTCTGTGTTAGCTCATGTAAGGATTCGTGTTTTAGTCATGATTTCTGCTGAAGAGTACTGCAGTGAATGCTAAAATAGGAAGGGGAAAAATTTCCCTCTCGCCCAAAAGGTATCAATGTGGCAACAGCATATAATTTCAGTCAGTAATTTGCTTTTATTAATATAAACCCGGCTTTCCAAACTTATTTCCTTACACTGGCTTTGTATATGTGAGCCAATTACATGTTATTACTAAAACAGCCTTTCCTGACTACATCCAGACGGCAGGACAAGCTCCCAGCATCCTTGGCTCATTGTTTTGAGACACATCTTATGAGCCTGCATATTCTTGACAGCTTCGATTTCCCACTCTACATTTTACCTTGTGTCTGTCAGCAGCCTCATTATCTCAGCTTCCTACTGCTGGTCTGCTTCTTGTCTGTTGTCTCATTGTGTCTCAGGTGAAAGAACCAGTGTCATTCTTACTGGACAAACTGGACTGTCATAGAAGCTAAGACCGGTCCTCTGGACCCGTGAAGATTAGCTAATATATTTATAGTGAAGGAGAACTTCATTGATCTTGATAATTATGTCAGAACCTTCCAGTGCCCACATTATCAGAGTGAACCTCTCTGACACTGGATTAAATGATGGTTTAATAATGTTGTTTTATGTTTGCTGGTTTTAATACATTTGTGCATACACATTTCCTTATAGTCTAAAGATAGACAAAATGAGCTAGTCTGGGAAAGTGAATCATGAATCTTTGGAATATTTTGAATTTGAATTTTAAATACCTAACAAATGATGGAAAAGCCAAGTCCCATATGCAAGGATTTGTAATATAGAATCATAAGCCTTTTTCTCTAAATATTCCATGAAAAGTACCTGCCATATTTCTCAGGGCTTGAAGTGCTTTTAATCTTAATTAATGCAGTGAAGCTTTTCTTTAAGAGCAAACTGTCGTGTGTTTAATTAAAATTCTTTTGCTCAAATAATACACAACCAGTCTGCATATTTGACAAGATTCTTCCTTCAATATTCATAGGTAACCAAAATAATTCTAGGGATGTATTCAAAACAGATTTACATGTGCTTTTTAATGATGTACATTGATTTAGCGGTGTGACTTTTTACTAAACAAAAGACCTAAAAATCACCCGTTTCGCAGTCTTTGAAGGTTATCATAAACAGGCCAGCTGCATGAGCGCAGAGGCTTATTAAACAATGCAAATTAATTATTAAAATGAATAATGTTGGTTTTAAAAATGAAAATAGTCCAAATAATATCCCCTTGTTTCTTTGAATCAAAGATGTCACACAGCTGATCCTCATTTAGCTTCCAGCCCAATTAAGAAACACATTAATTACTTATCGCCATATCATTTACCCCATCCTCCTCCTTGTCCGTGTCTCTGAGAATGTCTTGTCACAAACAATTAAGGCGATAAAGACGGAAGTTAATTGAATTAAGGGTAGTGATGTGTCATTTGTTACAAAGTCATTGCCTTCACACAGAGAGTGAGGAGTCATTGAAGCCTGCCTTTTTCAGGGGAAGCCGGCCTGAGCCAGTGGCCTGAGCTCTTTCCAGTTCCAAAAGTCTGTCTGTCCTGCTCTCATGATTTGTATATTATTTTATTGCATATTATATTATTCTATTGCATATTCAATAGAAGATTATTAAATAAACCCCACAAATAACTTCAAACCTTTAAGGACATTTGAATTTACTCCAAATTGCAGTGATGGCATAAGACACCACTGGCTTGTTAAACAGTCTATCCATTATTACATTATCATGTATAGATCAGCCAATAAAAAAATGTAACCGTTACCTAATGTTTTAAATATAACCAACTTGTGGCTGTCCAAAGATTGTCCACTAAAAAAATCATTACCCACATATCAGTTTTACACCTATTATAATTAGATGCAAGAAAGATTAATGAAGGCATTACATGTTATAATGAAGCCTGCTGGGAAATAATGTGTTTGCTTTGCCCCTCTCTGCAGGAACGTCACAGCGCAGGGTCAGCTACAGAAAGGCAAGAAGGGGGCTGGATGTCTGCCAGCCTGTTGGCTTTAACCTTGAGTTCATGTGCAGCAGCATGGTTGCTCTCTAAGCCTCAAATCACTGCGGCATCTCCAGCCACTGCTGATGAGATCAGGGCCATGCAGGAGTAGAAAATACTGGAATAGAGTTGACAGAAACTTCTGAAAACAGAAGCTATCATGCTTCAGTTTATTCATTATGAGGCAGGAATCTAAGATGATATTTATTTTTAAATTCACTGTCGCTGCTCAGATCAATTCAAACTTTTGACACCATAGATTATTAACATGGAATGCTCCAGTCATGTGCAAGTATTCATGCATTTATATGCTCATTTGTCCTTTCAGTTGTTTTAATGGTTTCCTTCAGCACCTAACATCCTGTAACTGTGTACATTTGAGCTGCTCCCAAAGCAAATGAATGTAAAATTGTGAATTATGGAATACTATTATAGTCAGAGCACAGTCTAAAACACATTAGTCTTGCAAAATCTGCTGAGAAACTATAATACGTAAAGCTCAACAAATCTCAAACTCATAAAACATTTTGTAAATCTGCACGATAGCAAAAACACTGTATTATTGTTCTTCTCTAAACTAAACCTTTACTCGGGAAATCTAAAATGAGCTGTCCACCTCATTAAGCAAGGAAATTAACTACTGGATGCCTGATCTTCCTTCCCTGGGTTTTGATCGCCCAGCTTACAGCATCACGTTTCTGTGTATTCGTCTGTGTCACCAGGAAAGGGAGCCCCATTTGTTGCCACATGGGGGACAGGAAGAAGAAGGCCTGCGAGTCACTTGGTGCGACCCAGCTTGTCTTGACATTAGCAGCATTCCGGTGAGAATGCATAATCAGCACCATATTAGCTCACATGCTGAGTCACCGCTGTGCCCCCGACTCTTCCACACGCAAAATGTTCTCCTCCCGGGGTTGTAAAAGGCCCACACAGACGTCACTTCCATACATTCTAATCTCAAACCTTAAACTCAGATTATTTTTTATATTTATTTTTACTTTGCAGAAACTTTTGAAAACTGGAAATATCAGTAAATGAGAAAAATCCAGTGGCATAAATGGGAATGATAATGCCCAGTATGACTGATAAAAATGATTCTCGTTTTAAATTCAGTGATCATTCAACTGATCATAGATCACATAACCAATTTCATAATCTTCATACGCATGTCTTCTGTCACTTTTCATCACCTCTAAGTCCATTACATTGATGTGACAGAGTCTGATACATTTGCAGCAACAGAAATTTGAAGAAAGTCTTCTGCACGTATAAAATGCAACATTTTCTGAACTGGAGCAGGTGCCTCCAGTTAGCAAATTAGAGACTCATTTATAAATAGAGTGTACGATAATCTTATCAATAATTTCTACGCTTGTTTCCCACTCTTATCATTCATGGAAGTAGGGGTGTTGAGTCGTTTCAGGATAGAACTGACAGATGGTGCAGTGGGAGGAAGGTTGAGGCTTCTGAAGCTGCTGCTGCCGACAGCTTTTTCTTTTTTTTTTTTGTTCTTTTGTTGTATTTCAAGGAAATATATCTGTCAAGATAAAAGAGTGTGAGTGGGGGTGGCTTTCTAATGTTCAAGGTTGGGGTCAGACTAGTATGTGGCTATACTGAGAGCTCTAGTACAGAAGAAGAACAAATCTGCTAGCACTAACCTTCAGATATGTGGCTAAGTTTGGCAGCTCTGTGGACTACTTAAAGACTGAATCAGTTGGATTCCCTACATACAAATTACAATTCCTGAACTTTTCAGCTGAACGTTTGCAGAAGATTGAACTTTAAGCTGATTTAGCAGCCAGCAGAACCTCAGTCAAAGATCATTTCCACGTGTTGATTTAGCACATGCAACACTATTGCTCTCTTTTGGATTGAAAGGTAGAGCACATTTCCTTCTCTGTTCAAATTCAGATGAGCTTGTGAATGGGCTTTCTGTTTCAGTTGTGAAGGACCTTGTCTTTTTAAAAGCTTAATGTACATGTTCAATGTGTGTAGGATAAATCATAGCTTTTGATTTCATGTAGAATTGTCCCATTAATGGCACCCTTCTTCAGTATTGGACACATTTCTACCAGTTTTTGCACCTGCCGCACTGACAGCCGGAGAGCTAGTTTTAACTAATAATCTCTGCTGCCAATTCACCGGTGGATTTGTGACATGATGCGATACATCGAAAAGCAACCGTCAACCTCTATCAAACAAGGTTTCTTGCCATTAAGTCGTCATATCCTCTCCACGGACACCCTCTCCCCTGAGCCATCTTGCTTGTAATAAAGACTGTGCCACTCTGTGCCTTCATATGCTTGTCTGAACCTATCAATATCCAGATTCCTTAGGGGGAAATGAAAGAGAACTGCAGAACTTGATCTATAAAATCTGGATAAAATGAGCTTTTCCCTTTTATGCACTGCTATTTTGAAGCGATGTGGCCATTTTTAAAGCCATAATGACCCCAGAATCACAAATTCAGGCATTTGGAGATAAGTGCAAAGAGTAATTGAGGAGGTGTTCAGAATGATTGTTATAAACCATGAATTCTTGAGAATTATGGATCTTTTATTTCAGTAAGGGTATGTCTGTATAATATCCATTTGATATCCCATAAATCTTTTTAAACTAAACGCTGCTGTTCAAGTGAGAATAAGACAGGAGAGAAGCTGATAAAAAAAAAAAAAAAAAAAAAAATCCTACGCCGCTGAGAAACCACTATACAAGCAGGAAGGTGCTTGATCTCTTTCTCTGGTCACTCAACGGTGTTTGCCCTGAAGTTATTTGCCTGGCTTCCTAAAGGCTAATAGCATTGACCTCCACCATAAAGGAAGCCTTCAAGTGTCTTGTTCTTTATAACTCAGATGCTTCACATGTTCTCCTTGACACAGTTTGACCTTCAACAACACAGTGCTGTCAGCACTGGTCAAAACTTGGTTGAATGGTCCATCTATCCACTTTTCTCCTCAACTTTTTTCAAGTTCCAGAGGAAAAGTCAGTGCGAAGTGTCATGAAGTTCAAGAAAATCATGGTGACAACAGATTCTGAAGTCTCCACAGACATGAGAAAGTATTGCTGTGAAGAGAAAAGTCAGGTTTTTCAAATTACAGCTAGGAAGAATAAAAGCTGTCAAAGAACGTTTGTACATTTCTGAAAATAAATGTAAGATCAGAAAAATATATCCTGTAGATGTTTTGCATTGCCGTCTATTGAGGCAACTGTGCGAGAAAGAAAGATGGATTTCTCCATGATTGTGATGATGTCCCTGCTCTTTATGCTGAAGAGCTGATGCCGGAGCCTGCCATTTGTCATTGATGCTAGAAGATAATGCTTTCTGTTTGTCTGTCTATAACTTTTACCACGTACCTGACATGACAATTATACTAAATGGTGACTACTCCGAACACCAAACAGAGCGGATAACAAGAAGTCACCTTTTCCCCATCATCCGCAAACCCCACCATTATTATTCAGTTAATCATTTAAAACATATATCCACTATAATCCAATTTTAATCGTACCAAGGCATGAGCAAGAACTCACAATGCCTGCACACCTGCCTACATGTTACTGGAAACCGGAGAATAATAAGTTGTTTTCAGTTCTAACATTTGAATCTTTGTTTCAAGTGGTCGCTGCTGCTGCTGCTGCACTGACTTGTGGGGCTTCATTATCTTCTTTATTTCACTAAAGATGTAAGTATTGCCAGCACTAAATAAGGCACAAAAACAAATACTGAGGCAATTTCCCCCAACATTTCCCAGATTTTAAAAGCCTGAAGTTGGATTTTACAACCTAGCTTCATGCATTTTGTCATCAGTTATGCACAATGTCTGCGTAAGTTTCTTGTGGTCGATATGACGTAACTTGCACATTGATACTCCAACGTAGACGAAGATGTTATATAGAAACATATTGCTTAATCGAATTTAATTCCCAGTTTGGAAAAATAGTGGAAGAGGGTCTTATATAGAGTTGCTTGGCGAAGGCTTTTCTAGTTTATCTGTATATCTAGAGTACAACAATACATTTTGTCTGCAGTGTCGTCAACTTCTAGTGTTTGACAGTAAAAATGATTCTAATTTGAATGTGAGAGTTGCGTTGGCATTGATAATATGAGAAGCGGAAGAGGAGCTTGACAGAGAGTCAGATGTCTTTTAGACAGCTGAAGAAGGCTGTTTCAGAGAGAAACTACAAATATCTCCCTAAACTCAGTCACTCTTCAGTGTCTCTTCATTACCTAACATAATAATGTGCAATTACCCAAGAGAGGAGGCAACAGACCCGGCAGCACATATCAATAATTCATCCATTCATGTACTGGCCAAATATGAGGCTGCCATTTTCAGGTAGTTACATATAATGTTACTGAAATGTAGAAGAAAAAGCCAGAAGCTATATTAAGTGGACCAGTGATTGTTATTTATTAGTGTTTAATTGCAATAATGCTGAAGAGCCTCTGCAGACCACTGAAATTAACGTGTGGAGGAAGAGCTCCTTGATTTATGAATTTAATTACAAGCATTTAATGAAGTGTTGCTATTTACATTCCGTTATTTGAACAGTTCATGAATTGCATGCAGATACTGACTGACAGGAATTGCCTTTCAACCGATATATGTGATGGTAAAGACCTGAAGGCTTTTCTAAGTTTGCCTGCCACCTTGCGCGCCGTGAACATCACATCACCGTGGAGCTTGTGCTATTGTGACATTGAATCTCACAGGTGTTGGATCCTAAACCCGGAGGGGGCATGCCTGGCAAAGAAAAACACTTTCATGTTTCCAGGATGCTCCAGTGTTGTTGCAAATTTATGAAGATGTTGTTCTGCGAGCTGTTTTTGACCCTAGCACAATGGCAAACCACCCCCAGGATACACTGTAATGGATTGCGAGACAGGTTCGCAGACCCTACCCAAGAGGCAGGATGGGGTGTGAGGACTCTCATTTTGATTACAAATGCCTCATTCTCTCACTTGTTTTTGCTGAAGACCTCAGGTCTCGGTGCTGAAAGCATGGGACCATCAATGATCTTCACCATTTTGCTTTTAACAAGCTATGACAAACAACATCATCTTGTTCCCCAGGTTCCTCGACTCACCTGTTTTCCAGCCTTTCATCTTTGCTGTGTCTTTGAACCAGGCCTTAAGGCAGCCACATTGAAACCACATTGAGACATGGCTCCGAGGAAGCCCGACTCCAGACAGAATGAGCTCTAATTCTGCTAACTCTTTTATACAAACAAACCAAGTGGCACCGCTTCTCTTACATGTCGCCCTATTAGTCACTTTCCAGTTGAGAAATCACAACTTTGTCACTGTTTTCACTTTGTAGCTGTCAAGATCAGTCAGAGTAACTGCATATAAATACAGGGCGTCAGTGTGAGTGAGTTTTCGTTTTGACAAGTCACAATATAAATAAACGGAAAGAAGAGAAAATACAAAATAAACTGTTTTCAACCCTTGTTTTGACATCAGCCTTATGAAAGCCTGCTAAGCAACACTTTGGCTTTTGAAATGCTATATTTGAGTGCTTCATTCCATTTGCAACTATGCAGAGGATGGAAACTTTCAAATACAGATGCTTTTAAAATACCTGTCTAATAAAATACCTGTCCATTTATTTTTTAGACAAAAAGCAGGATTTAAATTGTATCCAAACTAAAATTCAATAGGTACATATCTAGTGTCTCCCATTTTCCATGTTTTTAACATTTTCAAATGAGAAGGGACCATGAATATGGGCAAAGCTGAGGAAAGCATTAGTTGCTCTACTATTAATTTGACGGTAATGAAAGCTCTGATTGATAATAAATTCTGGAGCTTCTAATGACCCAAATTAAACCTGGTTCTGATGGTTGTTGGAACTGCAAAAATGAATATGGCTAGTCCTAATACTTTGGTAACAATTCTCTAGCTAGTTGTCTGCAGAGGACATTCTGATAAGAGCTGTGGTTTCTGTGGTTTAAATGTGGGTTAATTGGAGTTGCTGAGGTGTAAAACCATCCTATCAGCCAGTGTCTTCTGCATTAGTCACCAGCTTGATGTTTAGTTCCGTTTTTCCTGAAAAGGTGAAAATGCAACAGTCATATTAAAATATGACCACATGTAAATGCCCCAGTATAAGAGAAATCATATTAAATTAAATGTCTCAAAGCTGACCTAACACACCCAGATAAGATAAGTAGTTGTTAAGCTATTTGTGCACATATGTGGTAACTGGACCACTTTAGGTGCTTCTGTTTTTTTGACTAAGCATCAAACTGGTTTCATTCTAAGAGAGAATTCAGAGCTTTTCAGACCGAAACGATGCAATTTAAGGCAGCTCGCCTTTACCCTTTGACATGTTATCAGAACGAGTTAGCTAAAAATTAAAGGTAAGACAGTAATATGAAGGCAAGGTCACTCCTGTGCATGGATTTGAGAATTGCATGGGCCTATTTCAGTAACCGATTCAAAGCATGTAAATGATGTGAAATCAGGACTGCAATCTAGATTTTAAATGTACCTTTAGTCCATTACCCAAGTTTTAATATTCCATAATACATTTATTATTATTATTTTTTATTATTATTATTATTATTATTATTATTATTATTTTATTATTATTATTATACTTTATATGTAGATATATTGTTGGTTAATTCCCCCTTACGGGAAGAAGCAGTGGATTTTCATTCAAAAAAAAAAAATCTAAATTTATTTGGTGTTAAAATAATCTCAGACTAGAGTTATTGTTTTTATTTTTTTTCAATGTGGCCAGAGGAGCAAACGAGCGTAATTCCTGCATTTAGACACTGAATTTGGCTACTTCTCACATAATAGCAGCTCATATTTTGGATCATATTTTATGTGCACGTGAGAACAAAGAGACTGTGTTGAAAATGGAAAATGAGGCATCACCAAACTCTCCACACATTACAAATCCCTCCTTCAGCTCCCAATGCACATTCATCTTACCCATAATGATTGTCACAAAGGGAAGAATCGACTGTAGGGCCGATTTTTGAGGAGAAATAGCCTGGCTAATTGTGTCTAGTGATAAAACTGCAGGGAGCCATGAACAAATACCTGTGCAGTTTTAAATGTCTCACCAGGGCATTTTTATCTGTACCTCTGTTGTAAAAGTTTAACACCAGTTTGTTCCCTAAAGACGATCACGATGTCACGTTTCATGTTTTCTGTTTGGCACATTATCAACCTCAGTATAGGACTTTTATTACCACAAAAGCCCAGTTAGACATTTTTGTAATTTAGCTTCTCTTGTTACTAGCAGCGATGATATGTAATCTATTATATCATTAAAGTATTGTTTTCTTTAGATACAGTGCATAATGCTGAAATCCACACACACTAAGATACATTTAAACATGATGAAAACCTGTCCGTAGGAAAATACTTTATTATGCTGTATGATAATAATATCAGCATTTGGAATGGTCTGAAAATGACATCTGTAACGTTATTATTAATTAGGATCTTTCTCTTAAATGACATATAGTCCTTTTTGTTGTAGTGCCCGGCATACTCAAAAATAATGAATATAAACATAGCATAAAACAAGTAAAGACAAGTATTCAAGGATTTTACTTCTTTTCACCTTTGAAATGCAGCACACTTCAAGTCAGGCTGAGTGAATCAGTAATAAGCAGCATCCTACGATTGGTGTTAATGCTGATAGATGAGACAGGCTGCACCTTATGCAAAGCAGTTCGGCAGTGCTTGGTTTTTTAAGAAGTATATCACGCAAATGACTGAGCCTCCACAAAGCCGCACGGAGGGTCAGCGTTTGCACACTGTGTCTGCAACCTAAAACAACAAACTTGCATCACATATACAACAAAGCATTTGTCTTACTTAGGTCTAATGGGGCTGTATGTTTTATTCTGCTGTCTGGAAGAGGCTGAAGAAGGCAGGAGGACTTTTGTGCAGCCTGCTACGCGCAAAGCTTCATTGAGAACCTGCGCAGCAGACTGAAGTAGTTTCCACTCTGATAGTTACACAAGAAACGGGCTCTGAAATGAGGGAGAGAACACTGTAGAGGAGTGGCTGTAGGTTTCATAAGCTGGCCTGGAGATCTTTGCCCACACAAGCCTGTTTGGATTTGAAAAAGTAGCTCACTGAGTACCTTAATCTAATTCAAACACCCCTATAATGATTCCAATAATTATGACTGGCATTTAATTATAGCTGCTCCTCACAGTGGTCTACTTGGAGAAGAACTGCCTAGAAAATTAAAAAGTTGTATAGCATGTAAATCACGCTTCATCTGAGCTTTTATTTTGTCACAAAAGGATTTTCTGACTGATTCTGGCTAAATGCTGCTAAAAGGGCTAATGTGTAATTTGTCTTTAGTTAAGGAAAATAGATGCTGGCTGATTGTGTGGGCTGTCACATTAGCCGCAGGCCTCTGCAGACACGTTGTTCACAGCTTGGCTTCACAGTCCTCAGATTATTGGACACCCTTTCTTTGTGGTTGTCACCGATGAACAATGACGGTGTTTCGCGAGCATGAGCTCGCCACCATAACAACTGATGGTATCATCCACTTTGTTTTCTTATCTGCTGGAAATTATGCATTATTTGAAGCCTTTTACACTCTGTGATTTTGACTGATGCTGCTGCTATCCAGTATGACTGAGCAGATAAACCTGGCTGATGAATTTCTACGGCATTATCAGGCATTCGCAGAGATTTTGAAGATGACAGGACTGTTCTTCTGATTTTTAGAACTTTTAAAAATGGCAGTGTTTTGTAACAGGGTGTAATTAGTGGGAATAATGTAAAGAATTAAAATATTAAATGTTTAATTATATATTTAACAGCAACACATTGTTTGAAAGCACATAATGCTTTTCTGACACATGGTCAGTTTTTACAAATATTACACTACCTTGCTATACTAACAAAGAACCTGGACTTCATAATCATCTAATAATTTCTCTTTTACTCAATTTTTCAAATGATCAAGAAAATAAAGCACGTTTAGAAATTAAATAAACAAGTATGTAGCTACACACTTCCTTGGATGTAGTGGGTGAAGGGAAGTGCTGAATGCTGGGAGTGTGTTCCACCAATCAGCAATCCTCTGCACACAGCCAGCCAAAGCTTTGTTTGCTTGTGTCCAGTTGTCTTTTAAATCCACTTTTCTGTATAAGTGTGTCGGTAGGCTAGGAACAGGTTTCCCGAATGGCAGGGGAACAATTCTATTTGTGCCACTTTTGACTTCACAAGCACGGATGCTTAGAATGTGCAACCTCCAACCCAGAATCAGCCGCAGCACTAAGACTACTAGACCGACTTCAAACTCTGAAATATCAGTGTTTGTGTATGTTCTGCTGTTATTCTGTTAAAACATATAGCCTTGATTCCTCACAGCCTTGATTCCTCACTGACACTGGACTGAAGTTAGAGTATACTGACTTTAGAATAAATGCTGGGAAAAAGGAAATGCTTCAGGAATTTATAGACAGCCTTGCACAACCCTGATGGCGTGAATTCCCTTTTGTCAAGAGTGACCAAAATAAAGAGGGATAAATCTTGGTTTAACGTAGTCTCTGGCCTTGAATTTTCTCATATATGTTTTCTGACAATTTCCTACGTTCTTGCTTTGCCCTGCTGTCCGTATTATCCTCGCTCTTTAACATTAAAATAACTCTTAATATCCCAGTTTGTCTCTGCCTTTGACTAAATGCTTCCCAGTGTGGATGGAACATTCACTTATTAATTTAATCATAATTAGTTTTTTAATTAGTACGTTTTTCTGTGTACAGTATTTGACGACGGTATTAAAGAGATTTTAAATGTTGAATTTCACGTAGCCAGCACATTTTCCCATCTCTCTTAAAAGAGCAGTTTTAGTGCCAAATTTTTTTCTCCTTTTCTTTTCCTTTGGTGATGTAAAGGTAAAAAAATAAATAAAATAACTGTGATCAGGGTCATTTCCCATCCCATAAAAAAAAAAAAACTGCAAACCTGCTGCAAGCCGTAATCACACGTCTGATACTGTCGTCATCTTTCTGAATGACTAAAAATATAAGGAAAAACCAGGCTTCCATTTTTCTAAAGCTTGCATCCATTTTGTTTACCGTTAAAACCTTTTCAGAATTTTGCATTAAAAGTTGTTTCATTGTTTTAAACTGCTCAGCATTGCCATAATACATTGTGTTCTTTAATTATTACATCTTCAAATATCGAGGCGTCGCAACATATTCTGATTCCTCATTCGTTGCCTAGCAACTATAACATTAGTGTGAATTTGTGGCAATGATGAAAAACTTGTGCTGTTAGCGGTAGAATATGAAGATATTTCATTTTTTTATTTTACTGATAAACATCTGATGTTAAAATTTGATTTCTAATGTGTTTTGATCCAGAAAGATATAAAAAAAGTTAAACAAAAAAAAAAAAAAATCAGTGTTGACTTTGCCGTTTAATAAAATGTAGGTGTAGTAATCACCAATTAAAAATTCCCAAGCAATTGGCAAATTCAGTGTTTGGTCTGCCATTTAAATAAAGTTTGCCATTTCAAACTTTGCCCTAACAAGCTGCTTAACCTTACCACTTAAAGCATTAACCAAATTATGACCCATTATGTTAATGTGGTGGCCGTGTAGAGGTTGATTATTTGAATAATTTTTTTTTTTTATTAAATGGATTACATTGAAATTTAGATTTTAGGTCCAAAAGTTTGACCCCAGCTCCGCTGTCAGAGGGTAGCTCCTCATCTGCCTCTGTGTCATTCCTATCAGCTTCTGCAGCGGTTGATGGATGTTAGCATGTAAATCCATTATAAACATCAATAGTTAAACAATATTTTTTCTCAGCATATTAGCCTTGAGTATATTTTATTTACACAGGTATTTTCATAAGCCAGAGGTACTCAGTTGCAGCACAGTGGTTCTTTATTCAGTACTGGTTGCGAACACACTGTAGTGGCCAGGCCAGCTGTTTACTTCGATGTAAGAAAACATCCAGCAGTTGTTAATGCAACCGTGGCCACTGATGTCGACCTCAAACCAGTATGACTGCATATATAATGAACTTAAAAATAGAGATTTGTGAAGCAAATTACCATCAGCATTAATGTTCATTTACTTAAAGCATGAGCTGTAAATATGTATTTAATGCATTCGGTGCACCGTGCTCTTTTATGGTGTAATTACACTGAGTAAATAGTGTATGAGTTAAGGTGATTTAGTTTTGAAAAAAACAGCACCTTTTACACCAGCATCCTGTATTTCATGCAGCAGTGTCTCTATAAAATGAATTTTCTATTTCTCATAATTGCTTTTGGTTGCTGCCTGTGAGAGAACTGCAGAGGTTAAACAAAAGAAGAAAGTAGGAAGTATAATCACCATCTGTTGTCAAGGTCGTTTGCCACACTATAAACACATCCATCATGACGCGAAAATGTTCACCTTTACTGGAAATGGAGTCGTTAGTCTCAGTGACATTTCTCATTCAATATTTTGGACCCTTGTGCAGTAAAGAGCAGATAAAATCACCAGCGCAGATACAATCACCTGTTTGATCTTTTGTTCATTACAGCACCAACACCGTTTTCTTTTAATTAAGAAAAAGGTTTTTGATAAGATGTCGGTGTAATCCATCCTTCAGTACTATTATAGTCTTGTACTGCCTCTTTATTTGCCATCTGGGACATCTTCTTTATGAAAAATGTGTAACTAGAGAGGAAAGTTCTCGAAAGGGCAAATCCTGAAACCTGCTGTCGGTCACGCTTGCAGGATTTCATCTTAGTTTCATCACAAAATAATGCTTTGGCAGTTAAACTCAGATTATCAGATGGTGTAAAGGACCTCTGACGAATATGATCTCTTGTTGCCAAGCCATGAGAAAAACCTTGGTTCTTTGGCTTTAATTATTTCAGTTCTGTGTTACATTGTGAAAAAAGTGGAAGAGTGAACCAAAGACATTTGTTCTTGCACTTTTTTTGTTAAAGCATTTTAGTTAGCCGTCACTCTGTCTACTTTAAAACAAGTATTTTTCCACCAGTGGGAGTGAAAGAATGAGTTCAAGCACGTGTAACTTTAATAACTAATAGACCTGCTGGAGCTCTTTATCACATTTTCTCTCCTTCCTTCTCCATGTCATGATTGTTTCCGTGCCCACATAGTCGCTGATGTAGTTCACCTCACCACTATTGAACCCTGAGGTTTTGATACATTTAAAATATTCTTAAAATATGTTTACTCACAACAGCGTGATCCGATTCTCACTCCTCCTATGCCCTTTTAAAGTCTGCATGTAATTGTCTTGGCCTCGGTAGGGAAATCCGGCTGTACTGTGTCGTTAATACAAGCATCTGGAGGGTTTTCGCCGTCTCAGAGAGATGGAGTCCAAAAAGTCCAGAGGGAGCTGAGAGTATCTCCTTCACCTGGTTTGGTCATTAGGATGCCCCCAGAGTACGTTTCTTTGGCGGGTCTCCAGACACATCACACTAGCGGGTAGGCCCAGAAACTGATCCCGAATACTCTAGAGATCATAAATCATCTAGTGGGGCAACAGCCATGAAATCCTGGAAAATGTTTACAGGCCCTAAATGCCTTTGAGAAGCTTATACGCATTTTATCGATGCTAGTATTTGTAAGACTGGAGTAGTTTATACAGGTCTTAATAAAGTGCAAATTAATAAGTGGATCTCGCCAACATCAGATTATTTATTTATCGTTTGACTCTTACCTGTTAAAAACTGTGTGTTTTCAGGTCAGAGTCTTCTAACATGCCCTAACAATGTCCTCTAACAACCCTCTCAGGCTCTCTCAACTTCACCCGAACCTTCCTTCCACATTTGCAGACATCACCAGTGTGGTTTGTTTTCCTATAGCAGTCAAAAGAGATGCTCCTGAAACCTGCCAAAAGCTCATTTTTATTGGTTTTTTAACCAGCACAAAATCCTGTTGCTGTACAACGAGGGCAAAGCTAGCAAAGACACAGTAAAAGACAAACTATTGTTAAAACTTTCCCCACAATGTCGGAGAGGTGAAGTGGACTTGAGTTAAGTCAGCAGTTTATTTAAATGTATTTGTTTTTTGCCTGAAAAATGAAAGCACCCTGATTTAAATTTGAATTTACAGAAAACAAAATGAACTGCATTTGCCACGTGGACATTTATTTCATTTCCATTATTTGAATTTTAAGGTGAACTTTTGCCCTACATGGAAATAAAAGCAGGAGTGTTGCAATAATGCACTGACAACCTCTGCTTAACTCCAAGTCAGGCCATCTTTCAGTGCACAGTCATGCCTTGCTGAAGACAACTGTGGCATGAAAGTTTGATTTATCCTCATAATATCCATGAGGTCAGCAGGACCTTGGGAAATCTCAGCCATAAAACAGGGCTCTGGCTGGGCCTTTTTAATACAGCCTCCGTAAAATGGCTGAAGGAGAAAAACACTCCGGTTCGATCAGAGAAGAACTGTTCCTGCAGCTGCAGCAACTGCTGTTGCATTCACTGCAAGTTGGACAGACGTGTCAGACAACATTGCTCTGGATGAAAGACATTTTGTTCTCCTGGAAAAATGGTGATTGGAGAATCCTGCACAGCACGGAGGGAAAGATCTCTTTCCTATTATGACTCCATTTCTTTTCAACCAAGGAGTCAAAAATGGTTTAATGGGGCATTCTTGTGCTCGAGGAGAAAAATAAGAACTATATTTTCTCAGACTAAACATCTGAACCGGAAATATACCAAGTTCATGAAATGATGAGGTGTTATTTCCTGCCATATGTCATATCTGTTGGTTAAAGACAGCACTGCCATTAATGCAAAGATATTATTAAACCAGCTGGCAGCAGGTTGTCTTTTTAAGATTTTAATTATGACTTTAGAGTTCTCCTCTTAGCTTTTATTAGCCCTGAAAAAGAGATTTTTGTCAGCTTGTTTGTGACTTTTGCATTAATTATGAAAACTACTGGCCTGATTACGCTAATTAGATCATTTAAATCAGCGCTGATCATTCCTTCATTAAAGAAACAAGACAGTATCTCATGTCTGGCTGAAGATTCTGACAGATTCTGTGTTTTACGTGTCAAACGCTCACGTATGAAAGCACGTGAGCGTTTGACATGGCCTCACCTTTAGGAAGAAAAGTGGAAGAAAGGCTTGTTATGAAGGTTGGGTATGAAGGTTGTTATGGCACCATTACCGCTCCGTTATCAATCCTTGTCTTGACCTCAGCTGCAGCTGTTTACATTTTGCAGGGTTTTCTTTGGCTGGAGTTCAGGAGCTCTCTCTCTCTCTTCACGCTTAAAATTTGCCTTTAAAAAAAGCCGTGCAACCAAGTATTTCTCATCCTAGAAAGACGACAAATCCTCTACCTACATTTAAGATGAACAGATTTCCTGACTAGCATGGCAACGAGGTCCTTATAATTCTTTTCAATGAGGCTTCATGTGCGGCTGAGAAGTGAAAACATGTCAGTTTGTTTTATATTATGATGTCTCTCTCAGATGGATTAAGCTGCAACAAAAGCGGCAACATTTTAATGATTGCACTTCATCTCTCTCATGACTGTTTTTTCATTTGTAGCTGTATTTTTTTCATTTAGTTGTTCTTTATTTTTTTCCATAATGGAATCTGAGCTATATCTGGAATTTTG
This sequence comes from Pao palembangensis, assembly GCA_015343265.1. Taxonomy (NCBI): domain Eukaryota; kingdom Metazoa; phylum Chordata; class Actinopteri; order Tetraodontiformes; family Tetraodontidae; genus Pao; species Pao palembangensis. Next base: position 2,994,540 of record CM027085.1, on the reverse strand, counting down.
GCTGAAAAACATGCTTGAACATTGTGTGGTAAGAACAAAAATGAGTGAATGGAAAGTGCTGCAGATGGGGGATGGACGCGGGTAATTGTGCATGCATTTTAGTTCAGTCAATTTCAGGAGTCCCTGTGACAGATGAAGACTGTGTGGTGTTCATGGCTTAATTATACAGTATTTAGAGCATTACATTTTGGCTGGCAGCATGATTTAAAGCGACTGAAAGGTAGTCTTTTCTGCAGCTGGCCCGCTCTTATTCAATCTGATATCTGTCATAGAAAATTATATAAAATATAACCACTGTGAATGTCTTCACTCTGTCCAGTCATGAAATGAATTATTGACATAATTAATGACTCATGGTACAGCAACTTAGTTCTCCAATGCAACACAAGCTCCCCCATCACAAGCTTTTTTTAAAAAATATTTTTAACCCATTCTTTTAATCCTTGTTTCATTATTTTTAACACCCGTCCTGGGCTGCCACCTTATCGTGGTGGAGGGGTTTGCGTGTCCCAATGATCCTAGTGTCTCTACACTGTCACCCAGGTACGAAGAGACAGGATCTTCGTACCTGGCTGGGCTCTCCCTTAGAGATGGGGTGAGAAGCTCTGCCATCCGGAGGAGCTCGGAGTAGAGCCGTTTCTGGTGAGGTGTTCAGGGCACGTCCCTCCCCTAGGAGGCCCCTGGGAAGACCCAGGACACGCTGGAGGGACTATGTCTCTTGGCTGGCCTGAGAACACCTCGGGATCCCCCCCAGAAGAGCTGGACGAAGTAGCTGGGGAGAGGGAGGTCTGGGCTTCCCTGCTTAGGCTGCTGCCCTCGCGACCCGACCCCGGATAAGCGGAAGAAGATGGATGGATTATTTTTAACAACCCGTTTCATAATTGTAGATCTTCCCGAACGACTCATATCTGTGAAAAGTATGAAAAGGTGGAAGAAAAACAACATAAAGCAAAATCACCCGTGTAAAAAAAAAAAAATCAGACAACAGATAATGTTAAGGTTCTGTATTACAACAGGCTACCATACAGTGAGCGGTGTGCTTGCTGCACTGGCACAAAAGTGGCTTTTAATAATGATTTTGATATTTCTTGTTGTGATGAGAGACACTCGGGGGCGAAAAAAACAACCAAGAATGAATAATAATGATAACTGGTGAAACCGAAGCTGCTGTTTACTGTCAGCAACAGATTTTCTGCACAAGCATCAAATAGTGAGTGATCCCAAAGAAAGAGTGCACATTCCTTGTGAGGGATTGTCAGGCCTGCTTACTGTCATTTAGGATGACCTTGTCACTCGCACTCGCAGCTCTTTGAATTACATCCCATGACACCCCCTCTAATGCTATCATTACCATTATTAATGGGACATGACACAAGTCATTGCCACACAAAGCACTCTTCCTCTGGAGGAGTAATGGCATTTGCTCTGATGTAATGCTTTCGCTTTTTCCATGTCAAATATTGAGAGTGCACCGCTCTGCAGACTTCATGCAACTATGGGACGGGGGACTTCTCACACAGCCAATAAAACCTAATTTCATCAGGGGGTGAGCGGCTGTGAATTAAAAGCCCCCGCCTGTAATCGGTTTCAAACAGGGTGGCTGTACCAATAGGACAGTGCAGCTGAGTGGCGAGGCGCTGCGGTCTCTGCGGCTGCACAGCTGGATGCACGGTGCTTGGTATCTTGGCGTTGTCTCTACACTGTCACCCTGGTAATCACTCCTGATTGCATGCTGCCTAATTTATGCATCTCGTCAGACATGAACCATCTCTATAATCAATAGATTATTATAGATTTTCTATTGCCTCCATTTAGGCAGGTGCAGGTGGTTTTGTTTTTGCGCGCAAGTCTGTGTTTGCTAATGGAGGTGTTGACAAAATGTCATTTAACCATCTATTATTTGGGCAATGCTCAAAAGTCTGAGGTTTCTACAGAGCAATTTTACGTAATTATTATGCTCCCTGGATGTGCACGCACGTCTGCGAGAAAATAACAACATATTTGCACTCATGCTGTATAGCAATAAATATGAGGGTCTTTTGCTTCATTTCCACCACGTGAATCAAAAATATGTTTCATGCCAAATCAAAGATTTTTTTTTTTTTATTAAAACTTAAAATTCACCTTGTGATTTTGTCCACTAGATGAAAAACCACATTAGAACTTAATGAATATTGATGAGAAGTAGGGTTTATTCTAAAACTAAAATTTGCATGTTCCTTTTTGCCACCAGACATTTTTCCAGCCAAAATTGCAACGTTTCTGATCAGCAGCGCACACCTGCCTGCTGTCACTGCAGCAACTGGCGCGTTTTCTACACATGCAGTATGTGCCGTGCTAATTTTGTAACTCATTTGCATCCGTGTTGACATTAAAAAAATGGATTGGGAATACTGAAATGTGTGAAACCTGCATGGTGCTGTCACAGAAGTGGGATGCTGCTATGATGCTTAAGCAGACTGCACAACTGTGCTCTTGATGACTTCATTGGCGAGGACGCTAGCTGAGGAATATAAGCACATCCGACAGCTATGCTGCTTTTTCAGCTGGAATAAATTACATTTACACAAACATCCTAGAGTTATATTTTTTTTTTATGTTTTTTTTAAATGATAAAAGCAGACTGTGCTTATTTATAGTATTTTAGTTGCATATTTATGCATTATAAATTAGCATTTTTGGAAATCTTTATGTACTGTTGTCATAGTGCCTGCATTTGACCTGGGTAGGGTTGTTTAATTGCTTGTGAGGAAGCCTCCAGTGATGGCTGCATTTTAGAGATTCTATCGCTGATTTGTCATCCCTGAAATGCTAAATGTCATACTAGCATCTTAATGTGCTGTGCTAGTGTCCATGGTGACACACATTTAAACATCGGTCACTTGAATCAGGCCTTCGTAGCATGTTCGACTCAGAAAATCAACCACTGACCTTTGTTTAAAGTAAAGATCACTGATGGCAAATTAATCTTCCTTCATAACCATGACCGTGCTCTCTTTTTAAAACATTTTTAAAGGTGGAATGTGCTGAGAAAGTGAAGCAGTTGTGTCAAACGCTAACGTAAATGTCACAGGCAAAGGTGTGAAGGTAGCCTAAGGTTTTTAAATTCTTTTTTGTATTATTTCCTCTGTATTGTAGTTTCTCCAGTCTAACGATTATTATTGGGATTTAAGTAATGCCTGAGGTCCAGCCTGTGTTAAAGCTGGTAAAATTCTGGGTACTTTAAAAAAAGAAAACAAAAACTATTTCTCTTTAACCTTCCTGGATGGCATTCCTACTTTGTGTTCAATGTGGAATTGGTTGTCGTTGGTGCCAAAATATTTTATAATATATTAAAATGAAAATATTCATATTTTCTGCTCACTGCAGCCTCAGGTGAGAGGCTGACCGTTTCTCTGACCAAAGGTGTTGGGCAGCGATGTTTCAAACTTTGGTTTCGGGACAAGAACCCGGGAAGTCTGCACATGTGGGTGGACCGGTGGTAGATCTGAAATCAGGAGGACAGTGAATACCGTGCCAGTCACGAGCCGCTAGGAATAATTTCCAACATGAGACAGGTGTAATTGTTGTGGTCTTGTGCTTGTCGGTATCAGATCACCACTGGGACGGGTGCAGATCACTTGAGAGTAACAGTGCTGTGTTCTGAAGCACAGCAGAAATGGTCAGCGCCTCGTCACTAGCTCATCCAGGGAGTACATTTCATCTGGTCTGCTTCTTGTGCTCCTCTGTATAAATAATTGTTTGAATATTTAACTTCATACATATTTGCACAAAAGAGTTGTTGTATTATTTATAGTCTGAGGGTAAATGACGTGTCTGCATACATTTTACGTTTTCTGTCTGCTTGTCCTCCAGGTTGGAGCTATTGCGTCAGCAACAGCACCGGCTTTCCTTCCACCGGCTTTAACTGCCACTCCAATACGGTAATTACCTCATCCTTCTTTCCTGCTAATGAGAAGGTGAAATACGAGTGCCTGGCATCCACAGTGATTTCCAACAGTTGCTCGCTCCCTGCAGGAGCAGAAAGGCATAGGGAACACAGGCTCGTTTCCACCTAGAAGCCACCGGTAAATAATGCCATCCATCCTCAAACCACCTGTACAAGTTTCTGTGCAGGTCTGGAGACAGATTAGGAGTCTGGCATTATTTCACAATTAATTTAAACCACATTGTGATTCTAAGATGCCCCAAAACATCTGGGCACAGACTCCATGCGGCAGGGGTTCTTGGTACTTATTGTTTAGCTGGACATGCTCTGTCATCCTAGAGCAGATACATACACTGATTTTAATCATTGATATTCTCCTTGGGAATCTATGTGTAATTCAGACATGTCCTGAGTTTCTGCAGGGTTAGTGAATGCAAATGCTGCATATTGGGCAAATTTGTAACTGAATATTGACCTTAAAAGAAGAGCGAGACCTCTTGCTGTGATAATGACACAAGTAAAAATAAGACTTTGAAAGAATAATTGGAGCTGGACTGAAAAATACAGTGTTCCTTTAAATGCATTTTATATGACAGCACTGGAACAAAGCTCAGCCAGACTGCTACACTTCCAGTTGCTAGGCGAGAGTGCACTAACTGATCAAATGTTAGCAAATTGGCTGCAGATCTGTATTTAGCTCTGGTCACATGTTCTTTCCTGTGATCATTCTCACATCTGAATCTACACAAAGTCAAATTCACACTCTCAGTCTGAATTTGGCTTGAATTTGTCCTCTCAAAGGCATCTTTCGCTCCTTATCGACAAGACACGAACATTCAAATACCACGGAAATGAAAAGCCTGCTTTATAGGCCTGTTATTCACGAGCCAACACACATTTCTATATCATCATTTCAGTCTTCCCATCTATTATGGCTTTTTATCTGATGAGAAACAAATCACGGTTATACCATTGTCAGGAACAAAAACCATTTTCACATTGAAGGTTATAGAAAAGCAAAGTACGGGGAGAAAAATATCTATGTATTGGTACCCTTTGCATGTTCTACAATGTCACACCTGAGGAGACAAAAAGGGTTTCATCAGAGCTGCACTTTTTGGGGACAATCTCAGCCATCTTATGGTTTTTGCAGAGCATTGCATTTGCCATAAAATCTCAGAGATCGACTACAAACCGTCTCCGCTGGGGTGAAGAAATCCTATTAGATTGAAAAACAGTGAGGGATGTTGAAAACCTATTAGCCGTAATGACGTAGATTCCTGAATTGAAAGAATTTAGTATGTTTCACTGGAAATGATGCTACCAGGGGTAGAAAAAAACATTTTATAAAGTCATGTAAATGATAATGTTTACTGGTTTTACACACTTCCATTAGAAAACCATTAGCTCTACTATTATAATGAGTAACTTAGAATTGACTGCCTCAATTCAGTGTTTCACGGATATCTCTGGCAGTTACCAGATTATGGATGCGTGGATATTTAATAAACTCCAGTCTCAGTGGATGTCATGTGGTGTTGTCTGGGAGGGAATAACTGGAAATGGAAACCACAGATTGGGAGATGTCATTATGATGTTATTATAATAAACCTTTTTTTTTCTTTTGCTGGACTCATATTTGAAGGAAATGAAAACGTAGCCCAGCTAATGCAACTGCAGCTAGCACGCACACACACACATTTCATCGCAAAGCTAAAGATCCAAAAGGGAATTGATGCAATTCTGGGCTAAATGCTAATTGTGAATTATCTACAAAGTGTTGCAGCCTGCACCCCTTTTGGTTCTGTACGACCTAAAACATGCTGTTTAGACACTTTTGGTGAGAAGGTTTTAAATGGATTAGGTGGCCACAGCACAAACGTTTCAGTGCACTCTTATTCATCAAATCAGTACAAAGGCTGACACTTTGTGCTCGGTGGGTTTTTTTTTTTTTTTTTACAGTGAAAAACAGAAAAACAGTGGCCACTAAATGAAGATAAATTAAACAATCTATTGTGTTTAATTTGTGCATCAACAGACACTAAAGCACCACGAAGAACGCACTTGATCGCCTTGCGGATCTTTTCAGCAGTTATTAATTAATGGAGTTGTGAAACTGTAGAATGTTTTTGAGATGGACTTATTTTATTCCAAGGCTCTCTGTGATGATGGGATTTGATCACTTTTTTCAAAGGAGCCCTTCAGAACGTCCACAAGGTGAAGACAAAGTTTCTACACGCTCCAGCTTTAGAGCACAAAATCAGCATTTTACATCTTTAATGGTCCATATTCAAGATTGTTTTGTACATTTTAGTTTCTTATTTACTTTCATGACAGATTTTTAATACAAAGCTTAAAGCACTCCTAAATTTCTGCTAAAATTTGTTTTATAAAGACTATAACCTGACTATTGTGTATAGATCTTCAAAGCATATATTTCTGTCCGATGCTATAAGTGGTAGATGAAACAATGTGCAGTTTAAACTGAGCTGCGACCTTTAACAAGGGTTTTAAGGGTAAAATAAAAAGCCATTTCTAGACTACAGCAGAGTTCCGCTTACCTTAAACCTAAACTGGCTCTCACTGAAACCAAACAACTCTTCCCCGACAGACGCTTGTGATTAAAATTTCTTAGGACATTATTGTGTGCCGGTGTTGTTCAGCTGAGCAAAGTTTCTCTCCTGCTGCCAAACAAACTCTAAATATTAGGAATACTGGGAGGCTTGGGAGGACATCTGCTCAATTACATGAATGAAATGTTCCTGTATGTGGGTTACTCTGGTTTATTTCAATGAATTATTCTTTTTTTTTCTCCTGATTGAGCTGCAAGTTATGGTGTCACAAACTAAAGATCCAGATTGTAAAGATAGAAATAATAGCTTAATGCATGGAATATATTATTCAATGTACTGGCTATACCTTAAAAAAATAAGATAAATAATCCTCAAATATCCTGATTTTCCAGAGTTTGTTTGTAATAATATTATTCACCAACCTTGTTTATCTTGGCTTGGTTAATTTAACAAATGACACATGTGTTGTCATTGGAATAGTATTAAACAGATCAAATACAGACATTTTTGTTCCGGGTGAAACTCGGTGCTGGTGAGCCGTCTCAACTTTTTTCAACTCATTTTGTGCATTAGAGCAATAGTAATTAGAGTTTTATTTAATCTGAAACTAAAAAGAAAACCCAAAAGCAAAGCTATAAAGCAAAGCAGATCAGAAAATGACATCTCTCTCTCTTCCGACTGACTGATTTATGTCATGTGTGAAAGCTGCGTGCTCGGGGTGCATGAACTCGCACAGATAAGTCCGGGCCTTGCTGGTGACGCTGCTGGCGTGGGAGGAAAAGCACATTTTTTCAGTTGCTGTCAATTTGACATTGTCAATTCTATTGGACTGCGAATGCCATTTCCATATGATTACTCTGACATAAATGGCATACCACTTGCTGTTTCGTCAACCTTTTAGACTACCTGCCATCAGAATAATAATAATAATAATAATAATAATAATAATAATAATAATAATAATAATAATTATTATTATTATTATTATAATTATTATGGTACCTGGATGGCGGCGCGTGTAGACGCAGTGACCTCACGCTCTCCCGAAACTTGAATAACAATAATAATAATAATAATAATAATAATAATTTATTGTCTCTGAGTGTTGAATAATTCTACCTAACACACTGTAGAGATTTATATTAAGCACTGCCAACCATATATGTAAGAAGTCAGTTATCCCGCACTTATTGTGCAAAAACTAGTTCAAGCTGTGAGAAGAATAAAGGATCAGTGAGAACTAAAAGCACTCCAGTCTGAGTGTGTTTTTGGATTAAAGTTCAGATGGAGCTGCAGCTCTCTGGTAATTTATACCTCAACTTTGCTGTGAGCTGCGTCAGCGCTTCGCCGTCGTCGGTCGGTCGCGTCTCACCGCTCACTGTCGTCACTTTCACCGTTAAAAGACACGCAATTACGTGGTCAGCTAACACATCCTTCACAAATATGCTTTATTGCCAGTCCTTAGAGTCCCATGAGCTCTGCCGCGTATACCTCCTCACTCACTCCAGATTTCCACTGCCAATAATCGTTATAATTCATGCTTCCCTTCTAGGACTTTAATGATGTTTTTACTATTTATGGCCGCAGTCAGCCGGGCGTGCTGATTCATAATTGTTTCTCCCTGCCATTTTACTGGCATGACGTTTCTCACATTCACATCAGTAAATTAATTTTGACTCTCCAAAGCCATATTTCACCGCAAACCACTGCACAGCATCTTCCAGTGACCAGGTTTCCTTAAGCTGCTGTCGGAAGGAATGGTTTATCGATCCTCCCTCCTGACGCTTTAATAAGTGCTTTGCATAACAAGTGTTTTACGGTGGGATAAGTCATGTGGGACTGCCGGTGGCTATCACGCACATTATTACAAACAAATGTGTTGACACCAAATGACAGCTCAGGGAAGTGAGGGACTGCGTTAAAAGAGGTTGCCTAAAGACTGAATCCAGGAAGTTAAGGTGTTTCACTGTTTTTCAGTTGTAAACGTCTCTAGGTTGAGGGTTTGGAGTAACCCAAATCAAGCCTTTCATGTAATTACAGTGCCATACACACCGGAAGCATAGATCGCCTTCAGATCATTAGAAGCTTTCTTTATGTTTGCTAGATTTCATGCAGCTTGGCCCAGCAGGCACCAGAATCCCCTCATCTGCAGCACAGCCATCCTCACTTTCACACACTCCCCACCCACCTAAGACAATAGATTAAATCACATACAGAATTTAACCACATCTTCTTATCTTTTTGCTTTAAATGCACACTTAACAATCCATCTTGAACCTTGCCCAGAAAATGCAGCTGAATTTCAACATAGAAGCCGTCTTTGTTTGCATCACTGAAGTGGCTTTTTATGTTTCTTTGTACGGCAGGGACAACAGTTGACAGCTAAAGCAAACAGAGTCTGTGGTCAGAGGTATGAGATTTCATGAAATAACCACTGGTACTGTAGTTTTTCCAAGTCATACTTTTTTTTCTAGTGCAAAAGAAAAAAAATCTGTTACGTAATGACCATTTAGTGGAAAATGTGTTAAAATATTGCTTCATCTGTTGCTCACAAGCTACGCAGCACCAGCAAATCTGTTTAGGAACAGTGGAGATTAAATCAGGAAGATCCATGAGCCAGTGCAGCAGCCCCTGAGAGAGATGGATGGCCAGAGAAGGAGGTTACAGTGGGGGCAGCTCCCTTGCTTCAGTGCTTCACTGCAGGGCTACTGTGCAATCCTCTTGGGTATTGTGACTCTAGTAGGCAGGTGCCACTGCAGCCCCACTGCTCTGTAACAGTTATATCATTTTATGCCAGCCATGAGTAAAAGTTTCTCCAACTTGGCGATGGCTGGATTAATAGCTGTGGTGGCTCAGTATCGATAGAGCTGGAGAAAATGGTGCATGCTGAAAACAAACTGCATCTCCAAATCCCTAAAGCTTCTACAAATTAGATTTTCTTGTAACTGATTGCAAATGAGTCGCACTATCTGCTCAACTGAAGCCTAAAACCTAACAGTGCTTCTATTATTTCCATTATTAATTATTCATATCGCCTTGTCTTTATTCTGATTGTGAAGTTAGGGGCTTAGGAGGGGTTTCTTTAAAAGTAATTACCCTACCAAGTCTCCTTGGCCATGAGTAGATGGATTAAAATATCAGTAGGAGCCAACGAGCCATATCAAAGGATTACTGTCCAGCCGTTCTCACTGGTTCTCTGTGTTTCTGAGCTGTAAAAATCAGGTGCACATGCTCAAAATTGGGTTGATAAAATCGGAAATGTTTTGCTGAGGTTTCCAGGGATCAGCCTACATTTCAAAGAGTGGGGCTCGGATCTGGGGGATTTGTCTTTAACACTCGGGATTGTTGTGCAGGAGAAGACAAATTTTGTTAGTTTTCAGTTCTGCAGGGAAGGAAAAGTCCCCGTTGATCAGAAAATACACTGTACATTTGAATTATACTGGGCGTTTTTCGATGTTGCGGCTCTCCAGGAAGCATTTTATTAGAAGACCCAGACATCTCATGCTCCTATAGGCTTCACATAAACCTCCATCCAGCCATTTTCTCACTTACGATAAAGAGGTATTAAAAATGGAATATAATCACAGTACGTACAAATAAGACAGACTGTAACGAATGATTTCACTGCAGTAGTATTGGGGAGCAGGTCTTTGTCTGAGTTCCATCTTTGCTATGACAGCTTTTTGAAAACTGCCACAAAAGTCTGTAGTTTGAGTCCATCAGGGAACTGTTTTGATTGTATCTTTAATAGTCCTCCACACAATAGAGGGACCATGAAAGTGACTGAAAATATGGGCAAAGCTCAGAAAAATACCCCATTTTCATTCCTCAATTAATTTTAGTATCATATCCAATAATTGTTAACCAGACGATGTAGACGGGATTTGGGTTGTCTTTGTCTTTTTGTTCTGACTTTGTTTGTCGTGCATTAATAACACAAAGGTCCAACCAACCGCACCTTCCCTCCCTCTCTCCCTCCCACCCACACACACACACACACACACACACACACACACACTATTGTAAATGTATTCTGGTTCAGAAAAGAGTTTCTCTGCTTCTGTTCCTCACTCCTCAGACAGTGTGTGCCAAGCAATTGATAATCTTTTATTTTCTGGCATCTGGTGAAATAAAAGCTGAGGTTTCCACATTGTTATGAGATGACGAAGAAAATGCAATATTGGAGCCAGAGAAAGATAAGAGTTATGCTGGGCTAGGAGTCCTGTGTAAAAATCAGAAAGGTCAAGGGAGCTTGAATTCTAACCAGCCTGACGTGTTGACACTGAAGGTCATAGAGATTGAAAAGATAATCCATTCTCATGGATTATGACTGCACCTTCCATCCATTTCCTTCTGGTACTTTTTTTTATCCTCCACAGCAGTTTGCTTGTAAATTTTCTTTCTTTGATATGTACAACTACTTCGATCTGTAATGGTGAGAAAGAAAATTACAGAAAAAAAAAAAAAAAACATGGAGGAAAACGCCACCTAAGGCAGAGCAGTGAACCTTGGTGGTATCAAGCAACATAATAATTTTAGTGGAACGACCGGATAAGTGGGGCCCCTGAGCAAGATGCATCATGATGGTAGTACAGTCTGTAACATACCTGAGTTTAATGCTGCTGCCAAAGAAATATACACAATAGAGCAAAAGAAAATAATAATAATAATGATGCAGGTAGACTTAAATGTGTTAAATGTGTTCAGCCTTTGAGCGAGTAAACAGCAGTAGCCACAGTGTCTGCTTTTTTGGAAAACTGGCATAAGCCTGAATTTGAAATGAATTTCTTTGTTAGTAACAAACACATTTCCCCCATTTAAACATCCAGTTTACATTTTAGGCTTATAGAATCTCACTTTGCAGACTCGCATTGATTCACTCTGAACCGTCACCTCAGGTTTGTTTGTGGAAATTTTAGATCCTCGCCCATACTGCCTCCCGTGAACACATCACCCTGTCCTCAAAGACCTCCACTGGCTCCCCATCCCTCAGCGCATCCATTTCAAACTTCTTACCATCGTCTTTAAGTCTCTTTGTAACGTGGCGCCTGCCTACCTCACTAAGCTCCTCCATCACCATACCCCCTCCCATGCCCTCCGTTCAGCTGATGCTCATCTTTTGTCTCTTCCAACCAGGACTAAACATAAGATCTGGGGGAACCATCACCGCCCTTACCCTCTGGAAACCTTCAAAAAAGATCTCAAGACTCACCTCTTTAATATAGATTACACATTATTATTATTATTATTATTATTATTATTATTATTATTAACCCTTTTCTCCTCAGGTAAATTTGGCGGTTCAGTTCAGGCCATCAAAGAAAGGACTGACGATGCAGTTGTCTATGATCCCGACGTGCTGTTAATCACCCCACGTCTCCACTGCTTTGTTAGACGTCTGAGTCCTTAACACCAGCTTGACCAAGGCTAATGTTTGTGATTTTCAGCTAAACACTGATCGTCCATGCAGCATGTAGATCAAGGAAATTGATTTTTTTTTTTTTCTCATCTTCACAATTCACAAATATGTTTGCACAAATGGAAGAAGAACAAAGTCAAAGAACATTTTATTCTGCTGGTCCGTCAACCTGTAAAGTAGCTCCTGCTGCTCTAATTCAAACATTTGTTTTTGGAATTACTGCACCTTTTTAGGCTTGTGGGAATATAACTGAGCTGGTGGGCAGAAGAGAGTGGAGGTGGTGTATGCCAGAAATTAAAGAGGGTTAAATAAAAGGCTGGAGCAGGACTTCAACTGACTCACCAGGCAGAAGACAGGCAGAATATTTTCCTTTCATTATATTACACCACCTGAGATTCCTTCTTGTATCTGCAAACGGATGGGGGATCGCAAAGCTAACCCAGAGCTGGTCCAATGTATATTAATGAGAGCTAGATGGAGAGTTTGGTGTTGTATTCTTTTCCTCACTAAAAGATGGTGTAGCTTAGTTCCAGTGACTGTCTGACTGAAACCCAATCCAATGAGTCACCAGCTGTTGAATCTGAAGCATCCGTTTCAATGTAATCCAACACTTTGCACTCAAATGAAGCGATGACTAATAGCATCTGATTGCTTTCTCTTCAGGTTTAAGATAAACAAAAGCTGACTGCAGGGACAAGGCTTTAAGTAAATCTGCAGTCTGATGCACCACATTATTTAGAGGTCTTTAGTTCCCGGCCATTACCTGTAACATCAGTGCCAGCTCTGAGATGGTTTCTGCGCAGTAAAGTGCCATTAAGAGAGAAAAGTTCTCCAGGGGTAAAAGCCCTGTTGCATTTTCTCAGCCTCTCAACCTATGACCGCACATCATGTCGACTGAGCCTAATCTGACAGGACGCTAATAGACGGTCTAATTAAAGTAATGTCCACCCATTAGGAGTGGTTAACCTTTGACTCACCCACTGACAGCGATAATAAGAGTGGAGCTGAGCACATAGATGCACTTGCACTGTGAACTCTTGTTATTTACGTATTATTTCCACACTCCTTACATTGTGTGCACGTGTGCGTGTGTGCATGGAAACAGCCATCTCTGTGATGCAAAAATGTAGATTACACGCATAGATGCACACTGGCTGCCTGTATCATACATCTGAGGATTATCACGTGGTCAGGCAGCTGATACTTCACCTCACTGAAATATTGTCATCCTTTCACCCACAATGGTGAACCAAGGTGCACCTCTTTCCACAGCTTTGAACTCTGGTTTGCTCCCTCGCACACACACATGCACACGCACACACACACACACACACACACAGAGCTCACAAACGCTTGTATCCCTGCTGCTGATCCGTTGTGATGTCTCATTCCACCTCATTTCTCTCCAGACCCCTGCTTCTTTCTAATTGAAGCAGCAGCGAATACAATTATGGTGAGAATCATCCCGGGCTGATGTGAGGATGGATTAACGGGATTAAAAAGATAATCTGTTGACCCTCTGGCCCTGCCACAGTATGAGGCTGGGAAGGCAATTTGAAGCGGAGGGAGGAGGAGAGGGGTGGGCTTTAATGAGCAGGCTGACAGAAAGCCGGTGACCACTGAGAGCCTTGCTTGACTTGTCACTTCGGGGATTACTTTCTACAAGACTCCCCACCACAATTGCACCTTACTCCTCACATCTGGCCAAGTCCTTCGAGGATGTTCAGAGCAATTCCAAGGATGCAGTAAAATAGACCCACAGAGCCGCCTCCTGCTGTTTTGTGTCAGGATCAGAGCCCCAAAATATTAATAACATTTTCAATTAGCATGAGTAGTTGTGGGGGGCACGAATGGGACGAGAATGCTAAAATAAGCAGACTAAAACATTCAGAAAACTTTACTGGTCCTGAAGTTTCTTCAGTGGAATAGAAAATGAGGCTGTGAAAACTGAAAATAATTACATTTATATCACAGTTTAAATGACATTTAAGCTGTTGGAAAAAAAAATCCATGCAACACAATATATTATATGTTAAATTCCATCTTAATGAAGTAATTATAATTGAAAAACAGTAGAAAACAGAATCATCTTATTTTACTTAAATAACCTTGGAAGCTTAATGTATTTGCATGCCAGAAAAATAGCTTTTGACTCTAAAGTTTAATTTAAAATTACATTAAGTATAGTTTTTTCTTCCCTGATTCGGTTTGCCAACAGTATACCTGCCTTTTGTTGTTTCATGTAGTCTTCTGAGATGTATGCCATTCAAGTCATGTTGGAACTGTCAACTGTGTGTAGTTCTTAGAGCTTTTTAAGCTAACATTTCAATGGGAGTTTTGATGTCAGTTCACCACAGTAAAACCAATTATCCTTCCTCTACAGGTGGCTTCAAATGCTGCCAGAGAGTAGGCACCACAGGAACTGAGTCAGAATTAAACTTTTCAATATTCCGACTGACTGGATAGAAGCAAAACAGGCTGAGATTGGAATGCGTTTAAAAGACATAACCATGCTAGCCTTTGTTATATCTGAAGGAGAAATAAAGTTTACCTAATTATCTTATGTAGACTGGAGTAAAACATGGTCTTCCAGTTAAACTATGAAGAATTTCAAACTGTCCTTTTGCTTTAAAATATACAATTTACTGGAAATGCTTACCCGTAAGGAGCCACTTACCCGTTTAAGATTGAGCAGGGAAAAATGATGTATTAATTTTCAAAGGTCCAGCCCCTGATGGATATTTTCAATTTTCTAAATGTTTGTGCCAAATGTGATTAGTGCATTTCATTTCTTTATGCTTTTAGGTTTGGCTGTAACACTTTGTAAAAGATGTGGACCGTTTAATTCCATTTATATGGAATGCGTGTAAAGACAACATAAGTGATAATAGAGTGCGCAAGCAAAGGAAATTAATATTCTGCCTTGGTCTGTTCTTCAGCTTTTAGTCACACAACTGTTCAACTTATACAGTTTCAACCAAAAACTCTTCAGTGAAACAGTGGCGGAGTAATCAGCCAATGAGAGAAATTTAAAAGCACGCCTCAGAACAGTCTGTTTAAAGAATCTCCAATAAAATTTTTCAAGGGTGTGTAATTGATTTGATTGCAGGAAACCACCAAAGATAGAAATGTTGAGTGAACTCAACATCATATGTACCTATTTAAAGGTTAAGATTTGGAATTAAGGGTTGGGGTTAGAATTGGTTGTAGAGTTGGTTAGGGTCAGGGTCAGAGCGTTAGTTTGGATGGTTAGGGTAAGGGCTGGGTAATACCTTATGTCTATGAAAATTCTCACAAAGAGAACAGTACAAGAGTGTGTCTGTGTGTGTGTCTGTGTGTGTGTTATTTTTATTACCAAGTGGTTCAGGGATCTACATTTTGTTGTGTGATAGAGCTGAGAACCAAGGCTACATTAAAGTGGGACACTGCAAGGTAAAACATTCATCACTCACCCATCCTCACCCTCACACATACACACACACACGCACACGCACACACCTGCCCTCACACACGCAGGCACACACAATCTTCACACATGCTGTGGCCTGTTTAATACGCAGTATGTTATTTCTACAGCTGGGGGTCCATCAATTAAGCTAAACAGAGAGATGGTATCATAGGAGGCGATAAATATCCATAATTACTGTTGAAAAGCTCTCCATCCTCTCTCAGTAGGCAGAGATGATAAGTGATGTTTAAAATTTGAAATCTTTTTATGGACGAATTATACACACATTGTTACCTTGAAAACAGTACTTGAATTTTACACAAATTACACTGTAGAGATCCACTTGAATATTTTAAGGTTATTAAAAATATATAAGTATGTTTATTAAGTGGCACATTAGGTATTAAGTGGCAAAGTTGCTCTTTTGACTATTGTGTTAATTGATCCAACCAAACCAGTCAGTTAATTTCCTTTATCTTTTTCCCATTCCACAGTTAATGTAAGTAGATGGTGTGGGAGCGCCCCAACTTTCTGCTCACACACTTAGTAGCAATGGTGATGCAGAGCAGGATTTGACAGGCTGTTGTCTCCATAAACTGCCTGTCAAATCCTTGGTGCCATAGCTTGGTAAATAACTATACAGGCCAGACCACATGCTTGTTTTGCAGTCCGATGCTGCTCTGTTTAATTTGATCATTAATTCTGCTATATTGCCATTTGAGTTTGTCATTTTCTCATTACTTTTACTTGCTGCGTGGTGTATATCCAGTGCCACCACCTGTGCGGAATAAAAAGGGAACATTTTTTGCAGTCTTCCGGTACATTCCTTATCTGCATACGCCTTTTCTTCTCCCACTATCATTAGCGAGCAGAGAGCATAGGCCGCGCAGATTGGTACTGGTGCGTACTGGTGTTTTTAAGGTGTCACTCTAAGCAAACGTGTTCAGACATCAGCAGTGACGGACTGGGATCAAAACACAATCCTGCCCACAGGGGCCCCCACACAAGCACAAAAAGCACACCAGGAACCGAGTCTCACCAAAATCATTAACAAATACACATAAATGTGGTCCACATGAACACAATTAAAAGATCGGATGCTCAGTAACTGTTATTGGTTCACTGGGACCATGAGGGGCGGAGGCCCTTCCGGCATCTGCCAAAAGATTACCATTTCCAGATTCCAGATTATTATTAGTTTATATTATTGTAAACTACAAGTCTACGTTTGAGAATTTGCTGAAGATGCTATTCCTCGCCTGTAACAGCTTTATCGTTTACTGTGTTTTCTTTACACCTCAGAGGGGGGAAAGATCATGAAGCCCTCAAGTGCATAATTCTGTTTTATTGAAATGGGGAGCTGACTTAGATGGCGTGTTAAGATGTGTAGTGTGGCATATTGTCGAGGGAGCCGGTGGTCTGACATGCAGCGTGCAGCAAACAGCTCAGAGCTTATTTTAAGGCCTACATTAAGGAACCGTCTTCTTCTTTGGGGAGATCTTTAAAGATGAGAGAAAAATCTTTAAATATGTATATGATATCTTTAAAGATATATAACATAGACATGTCGTATTTGTGTGACATTGAAGCAGATTTCACTTGTTGGCTCAGCACATGCCTCACATGCAATAATGTGATGTAATAATGTCTCACCCCTTAACCTTAAAATGTTTTTAATGTACTGACAATGTCAACTGTGAATGGGATATTTTATTTGAAATGAGTGGACGCTGAAGCTGCCGCATCAGAAACCACTATGTTTTCACTTTCGTGTGACATCTGTTAGATTTAAAGTTTGAATATCATCGGAGCCACTAAATATTTGCATCACTGCATATCCTCATCACTGATTGGGCTGACCCCAGAGATCAGCCTGTGTGAATCATACACCCATGAGGCAGCTGGGAACCGGCTGGCTGACAGTGGCGAGGACAGATTTCACTGTCAGGCTGCCTTCAAGACTGTCCACAAGTTCTTCCACTTGTAAAAAAGACCTTTTCCTCACTACAAAGAGTTATGCAATCGTTGGCAAGAGTGATGTGCTGTTTTCTTAACAGGCGGGCTGGCTGAGAACAGCCCAGCAGACTTTAAACACGCTGCGCTGCGGTGTGTGACTGCTGATGACATGACCTAAAGATGTGTAAACTGTGATTATTCACACATTTGATTGACAGTGGCAGTCTGAAACTGCTTTTGGTGCCATAAAACCACTGTAACCATTATGTTCAATAGGACAATTGCTGGGAAATTGCTGGCGTTGCCGCTGGTGTGATTTATTTAAGCAGCTCCCAAATGTCCTGTTTACTCTTGAAATGGGCACGAGGTATGGGCAGCCAGCGTGCTAATCTCAGCGGACCAGTTTGCACACGTATCACCAACAGTTACACATAATTCACCTTTAACCTGTAGTCCCTCCGTGTGCTCATTAGCTCTTACTCAAATAAATGCATCATATATGAAGAATCCACATTGTTTAAATAAACAAATGGTGGCATCCCCTCTATTTTTTTTTTATTATTTGACAGTTATTTAATGAATTGGTTGATGTTCTGTCAGCTGCTTCTCTGTAAATTATTTTATTTAATGGTTGTAACACCACTGGCCAGAAACTTTTTTTTTAGGACAGTAACGACCTACAATAATAACTGTGACAGTAATAATAAAGTCTTCTTGGCTCCTCCTGACCTGGCAAAACCGGTTCATGTCACAAGTTCCCTTTGTTGAGTCTGAAGTTTTGGCCTGACATGACATTTCTGTATTTATTTCTATAATTATTAGTGATTTTTATGGAAAACTCATGCATTTGTGCACGTGTGTGAGAGAGTGTCCAGGAAAAGGCCACATGGGCTGTTTTCCTTCTTGAAGCTGCTGCCAGCCGGCGTCGTCCCTTCTCCCCAAGACAGAGGCGACGCTGCCTGATGGCATCAGCATGCAGATGAGGTGCTGATGTTTCCACGCTCACATTAGGGCGCAAGATTACATAAACATAGTAAAATACACTCGGAGAAAAAAAAAAAATAGAACTTTTCCACATTTTCACACTTGCTGAAGATGTGCAGCGTGTGTATAAAGATGTCAGCTGAGAACAGGAAGTGCCTGCCTCTGTAGGCAGTGGTGCGTCTGATTGATGTTCTGAAATGAATAAATAACAGAGGCGGGTGGGCGAATGCATCAGTTAGCTGCAGTTCTTTCAATTTCCTCTGAATTCAGCACCCCGTGGCAACATGTTAGCTGACCGTTATAAGACGGAACTCCTTTCTGCCAAACCTTTATTAAGTGATCGTTGTGCTTCATTTTCTGATGCTTTACTTTGTAGAGAACACAAGAAGACGAACAAACAAAAAACAATAATGCATTCTTGTCAAATCAGAGCACAGCAGCCTTCCAGATGGCTGCTGGGTTGTGGGTTTGTGTTTCCGTTGCCGTCTTCAGTCGGGCAGCTGTGGGGAGACTTTATGATGGGTGTCTGCTGGAAGCAAAGTAATATGGGTCAGTCATCCAAAGGCCTGAAAGTGACAGCTGAAGTAAACAGGCACTAATTCAGCTATTGTGGATTATCTGCACATCAAATTTGGCTCTGCGTTTTTGCCGAGGCATATCCTCTGAAACATTGGTTGGTTTTGCTGCATTTTGACAATATTAGGCAGCCACCGTGCTTGGCAGACCGCTCACACGCAAGGTCTAGTGATTATTGTAGAAATGGGAAAGAAGTTTCCTAAAACAGAAGAGAAAGAACGAGAACATTGAGGACAAGAGGGCCCGTCCAGGGTCATTTGCATGAGGCTGCGTCATTGCCATCATTCTTTCATAGTTGTGTTTCCATCACTTTTTTTGGTGGATAATTCAAAACGACCATCTGGGTCCACAGCGCAACCCAAAGTGAACGCGCTTGGAGCGGGAGCGCGCGTCCAGGAAGGCATCGCAGTTTGGAGCCGAGGCAGAGCAGTCGCCAGCGGAGGACCGTCACGGCGGATGAGCGGAGCCCAGCTCTTGTGTCGCCGCTCACGTCCATTTTACCCCGCAGCCGAACAACATCGTCCGACAGCCCCAATCCTGCCTGCAAAATGATGCTGAAACTCGCCTGCCTCCTCGGGGTGCTCGTCTGCGGCAGCCAAGGTAGGCGTGCGTGTGCGTGTGCGCGAGAGCCTCCCGCTTTGACGACTTTGTGGACAAGTTGCGCGTCTTTTTGGCGTGATGTTGTGCAGCAGCCAGAGAGAGCTGAGCGGCAGAGAGGGCTGGATTGTTCAGCTGGACCGTGTTTTGTAGTTGAGGCACGTCTGTGGGGGACCAGAGCGCTTTCCTGCTGAAAAGGGGCATGATAATGTGGTCCCCATTATGGGACGGACGAGACCCCAAAACCGCTGTCCTCGGGAGTGGCTCTTGGTTGTTTTTAGTTTAAAAATGTGACGTGCATGAAAAGCTTTTGCCTTGTTTAACTTCGTTCAGACAGACCGTTGTCTCTCGTCTTCTCTCACTCTGCACAAGCGTGGTGTAGATCGGAGATTCTGAGCTCCACTCGCTGTTTGGTGGCGGGACTGTGGCCGATAAATGCGTGTTGCGGAGGAATAAGTTTCTTGGAAGGAGCTGCGTTTGCGACGCTCGGACCCTGGCGTGGTGTCATGTCCGCGGTTCACCTGCTGCAGGGGCAGATGAGCGTGTGCGCGGCGGCAGGTGTGTGTGTGTGAGTGTGTGTGAGTGACAGAGAGAGGCGTGACAATTAACTATTGCTGCCCAGAACGGAAGAAAGATGCGAGCATATCTGCATTTTATCACCTTAAGTGGTTCTCAGTCCTAAAAAGAGGCTCCATATTCAGTTCCTTAAAGGGAAGATAATTTGCTTTCAAATGCAGATTAATCAGCGGCGTCATCTTCCACTGGAGTTTTTTGGGTTTTTTTTCTTAGTTCCTAAAGAAAATGAAGATTTGAAATGCTTAAAATCGAGAGAGGAAAGTTGTTCATAGATAGTCTCTTCCTGGCGCAAAACGGCAGGTGGGGGTAGAGCGCTGCAAAGTGGTGCCAAGAGTGCTGCGTCTCAGGCGCCGGTGCCGCTGTTGCGAAGACCCCAGGGGCTGTAAAGAGCTGCTCAGGATGAGGACCAGGATGAAGTCCTGTAGTTATTTTAATTGCAGACACCCTGTAACACCTAAGGAAACTTGTCAGTCATCGTTTTGATATCAGCTTAAAGTAAACTTGTCTAAAAATAGCACCTTTTTTGGCATGTGTCAACATGATTATATGGCTTTTGTGGAGTGGTGGTTTGTGGCATTAGAACACAAGAGGCAACTTAAAATGATGATCCTATCAACGAGCCACACCTCATATTTACATTTAACAAGCTGAATGGAGAAACTTGCTGTAATGACTTCGACACAAAGCACCACATCACTTTCGTTCAAAGCCATATCTCCTGTTTGGGCGCCATTGTTTCTTTCCCTTTGTTGCAGGAGTATTACATCACCCTTCCACCGCCCAATTTCCATTTTTATCATGTTTTTCATAATGGCCTAGCCTACACAAATTGACCGGTTAGTGACTGCAAGGAAGTTGCGGTAATGTGAACTATAAGAGAAGTGTTGCAGTGGGTGAAGGGCACGAGCGTGAGTGGATGATAAAACACTGCCATGAGAACATGAAGAAAGAGCTCAGATGATTGACAGGTGACTGACAGATGACAGCTCCTTTGACAGATGACAGTGCATACAATTTGGTGAGTTCATAAAATGGGTGTTTTTGCTGATGCCCAAGTTAAGTGGAGAAGTTGATCTTCAGTCACTTTTTTAAAATATGGTCTGATAACTCTTCAGTTCCTTGCTCTTTGGAACAGTTTATACATGTAGGGGAAAATGCAGTTTTTACCAAAGATAGGTAGATTTAGAACACAGACGGGGTGTCTTTCGCTCAGCTTGTGGAAAGATAAAGATCTCGCGTGACTTCACAGCTTTGTGAGGATGGCTGGATTCCACCAGCTTCTCTGCCTCACGCTGCCTCCGAAAGCAAAACGTGCTTTTCAAGATGTCTGTGTAGATTCCCACTCCTCCAGGTCATAGTTATCCAAAGTTAGATCTCTCTGGGGGCAACTGGACTGTAAGGTTTCCTTGAATGTGTTTCGCCTCTCCAGAAGGCTTCTGACCTCTCCAGAAGGCTTCTGAAGCCTTCTGGAGAGAGGGCGAAATGTCTTCAAGGAAATCTTACAGTCCAGTTGCCCACAGAGAGATCTAACTTTGGATCTGCTTTTCAAGTCCCAGCTCACATCCCTGCATTTTAAGTATGCTTCCTTGAAGGTCGAAGGTATATGTATTTACCTTTCCCCCCATGCTAAGTGCTGTGAATTGTGTGCTCAGCTCATCTGGACCTCACCAGTGGTATATTAGGATATTTTGCCAGCTCTGAGAATGTCAGTAGTGCTTGGTGTAAAAGATTTATGCTCCTGGTCTTCAGAGTCTCTCAGTGATTCCCGGGTCTTCGCTTTGGGGAGTGTTTGAGGTTTGCTTACATCTTTAAAGTCTGGAATTTGAACATATTTATGTGAGAACTGTAAATGCAGTGGCACACACACACAAATTTCTCCTGGGGTCACTCCCAATTTATACAAATGAAACAAGTATTTCCATATTCTCTCCATAAATCATTTCTGCTAATAACTGTATGGCGTTAGAAATAAACGTATGTGAAAATACACGTTCTTTCTGACTCATTTCTGCATTTTTAGAGGTGGGCACAAGTCTAAATAACATTTAGTAGATATGAAGTAATGTTGAAGAAAGACTCGTCACACTAGCCAAGGCTTTTGTCCTGCTCCTGAAAGGTGAAACTGATTGTGTTAGTTGATTAATAAACTCAGATTGGTAGCATACATATAGGGACTCTGTGTATTAATGAAAATGGAATTGCCCTCATGAGGCAGCTGTATATGAGAAATCAATTTAAGGAATGACTGAAGTCAGCAGGGCTGACTTGTACAAAGGGCAATCTCTGTTATGGATATGCTGTTTACTTCTCCATGCAAGCCTTTGATTTCCTGTCCTTGCCTTTGAGCACCACATCTACCAGTCTCAGGACTTAACATTGAATTTGTAGGCTGCGCCTAAGAGAGGTTGGACTTCTATCTTCTAACACCTGGATATGTGAGAATAGCTCGGCACTCTCAGCAGTGCTGCAGGGCCAGCTTGGGGGGAATAAAATGCAGAAATGAGTCAGAAAGAACATGCATTTTCACATACGTTTGCCACATATTTCTAACTCCTATCTGCATATTTTCTTGTCAATTTCCAGATGCAAAGGCCGTAAATACATGAAAACAATGAACACCATTAATATAGTATAAATTCCGATTAACTTACTGTGGCACACACATCAGAAAAGGAAAAGCAAATTATTCTTTCAAAACAGAAAAATGGAATAAGCTAATACTTTGCCCTGCCTTCTGCACATAAAACAAACACAATGAAGCACAAAATAAACATGTACAGGCACAAAACTTCTACCAAGTACAAAAGCGTACAGAAACATAGTGAGCCATTGATGCCATTGGCTACAAACACTGGTTCAGTTTAGGGACCCACTTGAGTAACTTGACACAATCGATCTGCCTTTTTTCATTAATAGTTTGGCAGACTCGGTGTACAAGCTGCTCCGTTAACATCTCGCAGCTCAGTTAGCAGCATCAGAGATGATAAACTACGCACATGTCCTTTTTTTTTTTTTACTTCTGTCAGGCAGTTGAAAACGTTCAGTCTGAGGAGAGGAGAAATTCTAACAACAGTATCTTAAATGTAGTTGTTTGATGTTGGCCCACAGGTCATATACAGCAGATGATGTTGCTCTGTCAAGCAGCTGTGATCACTGCTGTACTCTTGGAAACACTGATCGTATTTTATTTTCTTAGAACCCGGAAGATAAATTTGTTAACAGTGGAGTGAGTCTGGGTGGACTGATACCATTGAGAGGAAGAAGAAGAGTCAGGAAGAGATTATATTTAAAAATTCATTCAATTCAGCTGAATCTGATTGCATCCAGTTTTAATCGCATTGCGATAAGATAGAATCCGACTGCGGAGTAAAATTAATGAAATGTAATTAAATCCTGTCAGAATTAAATCAAATTAGACCAGTGTGATGCGAGTGGAGGAGGCAGCTACTGTTGCTGCGTCATGCCATTCGCTCCTGTGGCTCTGGCTAATGTTTCATGTTGGGGGGTCATCAAGGATCACAGAAAGGAGCTGTTTGTGTGTGTGTGTGTGTGTGTGTGTGTGGCTAAAACTGGTACTGCAGTCACATTCAAAATACTGTACTTTGGTCATGTCAGTGTGTGTCAACTGTGCTCTTCTAGTGCTGCAGCTGATCAGCTCTAGCAACAGCCTCATTCATCTTTTTATTAAAAATGCTATTTAAGCTATTTTGGCAGAGAGATTGCAATGTTTTTTTCTTCTTTGTCTTCATTTCTACTAGGAAATCATCCTTGTTTGCAAACAGACACGAGGATACTAAATGTTCAACAAGACTGCTTCAGCCTTTTTGTCTGGGGTTTACCATCAAAGCCTTGCTGTTGTTGGGTGTTTGATTTTCTGTCATTTCACCGTCCCCTGGGTCACATTTGAAGCTGTGCCTGTATCATTGGTGTGAATGAAGTTGTTGTGTATCACACTCCTCCTTCATCCATCATGTGCTTGCACATGGATATTTTTGTGCATCTATTCTGAAGCAGACTGTCTGTGAGCACCAGCTTTGCCTTTTAGTTTCAATAGGAAGTGTGAAGGGTGTAAACGTGGCTGTACCCTTTGGGGCTGAGCAAGATGTTGCCTTGACAGTTGACAGAGTGCAGAAATTGGATGGCTAATTTGGTGCAGACATTGGGACTGAAAATGGCTTCACAACCACACAATAGAGACCTGTTACGAATCATCACTGAAATGGCTTTTTGGGTGCCTAAGTGTGTGCTGGTATATTAAATTCAGTGCTAATTTCCGTCAGATGAGACTTGCCAAGGCATTAAGATTGACATAGGTGGGTGTCCATTACCATGGTGTGTGTTGATGACAGACAGACGGACAGACAGGTGAGTGTGTGTACGCTGGGACGTAGATCGAACCGCAGTGAAAAGGAACCATTTACAGAGTGGTTAGAAAAAGCATTTTTTTTTCTTCTTAATGGAAATTAGACTTCTGTCAAGTATTTATTTAAAATAAGTAGTTAGCGTCTTTCTGCAGAGGCTGCAGAATGTATATGGTCCATCACGGTGATTGAGAATGAGATAAATGTTAATTGCAGCTCTGCTGGCTGGCAGGCACTAATGAGTAAGCATTTCAGGGCTTTGGGCACACTTTATCACAAGCTAATGGCTATTTTTATTATCCCTGAACATGCAGATAATTCCAGCATTTATTCAATTAATTGTTTAGTCTATGGAATGTTGAGACACACTTACCCAAGCTCGTAGACATCTTTACAATAATTTGTCCAGAAAAAAATGATTTACCTACCTACATTAAAACTTCCCCTTTAGTTTTTGACAGCCATGAACTAAATGCTCTAAATTCAATCTGTAATCTCTGTTTTCCATCAAGATTGTCATATTCTGCATCGTTTTTCCAGCCTCCCCCTCTTTGCTGTTGGTTAATGAAGCTAAATTGTGATGGATGGACTTTCAAGTCAAAGGCTACAGTCCGTTTTGTGATCTTAAAGAGATCAACCAGTCTGGCAGACACACAGCATGATCGTTTCCTAACAGAGCCAGCCGAGGAGTGTGCACTGTTGAGGCGTTTAAACCCCAGTACCTGCCGGTATTGTTAGTGTTCAGATGATTTTAGGTAGTCCAGCGTCCTCGTGGGACTGGTTGTGCTTGGAAATGATGCTGAGGCAGTCTTGAAAAGAGATCAAGTCTTCTCAGATTTCTTGCCTGGTGGTGACTATTCCTATTTATGGGAGGCAGTTCTTGATGAGAAATAGATGAGAGAAAAAGACAGGAGGAAGAGAAGGAAGTGGGGGGGCACTTGGGATGTGTTTGTGGTGTAGCAGGATAACTGGCATTGAGGCCAAAGCGTCTCTTCTTTCCTGATTGCCTCCCCATGCCAGGCGGTCTTCAAACGGAATCTCCGAAATGCAGTGTGGTCAAGCTTGTTTTCGTTTCTATTCTTCTTTCTTTTCATGTCTCCATCAAAAGAATTTCCTTTAGCTGGACATAGCTGAAACTCCTTCCCTGGGAGATCTCAAGGAAGTCTGAAGGTGGTTGAGCCACCTCCACATGCAGTTTCAAGGCACAATCCTGGAAAACGCATGTCAGACACTTGTTGTGACAGGTTTTTTTTTTTTTAAAGTCAGGCGTGGCATCAAGGTGAAACGGAAATGAGAGCTTGGTTTTCGCTACAACCAGAGAGTATGCAGGTACAGTTGGTGTGACACTGACCTTGAAGAAAACAACCCTGATGACTGACGGTCCTTCAAAGTCACCCGACAGACATTGATGTCAACTGCAGATTGACTGTGTGGAGGCATGAATCTATAGGGCACGTATCTGTTTCCTTTCCCTCCTTTCATGTGCTCTCTATTTCCTGTTCCTCCCACACCTTTCATCAGCAGCATCTATAGGGGGAAGATCCTGTTCTTCCCTACAGGGGAGGATTTTCATGCCTCTGTGCTTAATGTTATTTGCTGAGGGAGATAACGGCGCACTACAGCTCCTGTCAGTTATTAACACCTACAGATTTTTATATTGTCAAGAATTCTCATCTTCGGATGGTTAACGGCTGTTTTGTCAAGTGCGTCTCTCATCTGTACCGGCTGTTTTGAAAGCAGTCACAAACAGACACCAGGCAAACTCTAGGCACGTTTTAATTAATCAAAGCACAGTGTCCCATCATTCCTAGCTTGCCTGTACTCCCATGGTACTCTGAGAATGTTGTCTTCCCACGCTCCATTTCATGGAATTACACAAAGGGTTTCTTTTTAATTAAGGAACCTACCTCGTCTTCACCTCCACCAATTGTTTACGGATGTTTTGGCACTGCCGATGAAGTCCAGGCTCTCATGTCTTGGTCCTGGTCTTTTGTTGCTTTTGAAATCTCTCAGATCCGAGTTGCAACCTCAGCCTAGCCTAGATTTGGATTGATTCTCTGTCTAGACCAGGTAAACCTTGTTTTATCTTTTCCACCTCAGCATTTGTACAGACCATGGTCATAGCAATATGATAGATAGATAGATAGATTATTAAGAGAAAGCCACACCTATGTATGTGCACTTTTCCTCCATTATTCATATTCATGAGATCTTCATCAAATGCACATATTATGTTGTTTTGTGGATGTGTTTATAGAGATAACTTCAAGGTGGACGGGTGCTGAAAAAGGGCCAGCTGAGGGAAGGGATCTTTTGCTGGCCTTCTTTTCATGTGAATCTATATGCTCTAGGGCTCAAGGCTTAAAGGAGCCGTGTGATCTTGTTCATTGATGTATTTCTTTGCTGCCAGAAAGTTCTTTTTGCATAGAGTCCTGTTGTAACCACCACCAGGGACCATAAACATCAGGGAAAGAAGTGCTGCAAGACATTTAGCATGTGATCTTCCAGACTCTGAGCTGTGAGTGCCTTTTTTGTTGTATTTAGCTAAATCGGTCCGGCGGAGGGATTTTTGGGTCGTGTTTTTATTCGACATTTCAGAGCCTATACCGACATTGTGGTGTTGTTGAGCTTAACACTTTATGGCAATCTTCAAAGAGGCTGATTAGATTTCTTAGTGTTCTCTGTGCTGTGGAAAGTGTGTTTTCCAGTTAGCCAAACCTTGCAGTACATTGCTTCAAGAGGCAAGATTACTTTTATTTCACGGTGCTTTTCATCCATCCTGTAGCGTCTGAAATAGGTGACCAAAGAAATGATATATGGTTTCGGCTCTTGAGGTGAAAGCCGCGGCAGCGGATACAGAGAAACATTGCAGTGCGGCTGCTCAGTCAATAAGCAACAAGATGCTCTGTTGGTAGCTGCAAAGAGTATGCAGCAGTGGCTGTGACAGCTCTGTCCCCAAGGAGGCGGCCTGAGCCACAAATTAATACAGCGCTCCCACATGATCGGGAGTTTCATTTGGAACCGTCACGGTACATAAAGCTCCACAGAAATGAGGAGTTCACTGAGGTCCCCCCTCCACCTTCCCAAGAGTCCCCCTCTTACCTGTGTCATGGTGAGACTCGACCCACCGCTCCTTCGCCTACACGTCCCCACCTCCTCGGAACTACTTGGCAAGGCCGTGCTGCAAACATCCAGAAGGACTGGCAAGCTCTTTAAGACACAATCTTCCTGAAAGAACTCAAAAAATTACCATGTAATTACATAGAAAAAAAATCACAAGAAATTTATATATAATTCAAGATTAAATTATCTCTGACAGCTCAGATTTGTTGGCCAACAAATTTGCCAGCAACTCATGCCGTTTCTGCAGAACTGATTTGACAAGAGTGTGAAATTCTCATTGACAGACACGGAGAGTGATGTAGCCCCGGTGCATGCTGCAGTTTTATCATTATTTTTAAAATGCTCCACATTAGACACAGCAACCGGCTCCCTCACTACACCAGGCTTCAGTGTGAGGATTGAGCCAATGACTAATCACTCAATTTGCTCAACACAAAATAGGAATTCATAGTCTATCTGCATTCATAAAACAGTACTGTCGATTGCTTGTTCATAAATTGACCTCGAGTCTGGGATGTCGGATTGACAGTATAGTGCTCTAATTTTAGACTGATTTACACATTTATCTTTACAGAAAGCCAGAGCCTGACCTGCGAGCACGCAGCACTCAGCAGGGTCAACAAAACAAGTAAACTCCACAAAGTCCACGTTTTATTGCTTTTAAAAGAGAGCAGAAATAAAGGAATGTAGTTGAAGACTAAGAGGTTTAGTACACATTTTCTCTTTGTAACACATTGCATTAGTATTCACTTGCAAATTGTCTGTTAAAGGAGATAAAGGGAAGATGAATTGTCTTCCCATGGTCTGATCTCAGTGGAGAATTAGTCTCTTTCATAGTGATTACCTCTCATTATGGGTCTTACGTGATGGAAGATAATGAATTAAATAAAATGTTTGTGGTCTCTACACTTATTCATCAATGCAGAAACCAGTGGAAGTTTATAGAGTCTGTCTTTCATTTGGTTCCTTCTATCCCAGTGAAGATAGTTTTCACTGTTTGTTACCATTACAAATGTTACTGTGTTTTATAAAGCAGCCAGTTTATTTGTGGTTTTCTGATCTCAGACAAGGGCCCATATTTAGTGGCGCCTCACTGAAAGGTGTTCTATGTTGTTTTCCCAGTATGTATTAGAGCGTCGCTGGATCTGATGTCTCTGCATTTTAGCACAAAAAATCTTTCTTTTTTTCTCTGCGTTCCTGCTCTTTCTGAGAAGCATATCAGTTGGCTTTATGAATACTGATGATTGCTCCCTGCTCCTTGTCACCGGAGGTGAAAATCCTGAGAAAGGGGAAGAGAATCTACAGTCACTCAAAACCGAGCCTTTGAGGAAAAACACCTGCAAAACAGGGTTTGCTTTCTTTTTTATAATGCTCAGTAATGGATGATCGACACAGACTTCAATATGTCAGCGAAAGATGGATAAAAGGTTTGTTCTTTAGCTAAACATATAATCCTGTTCAAATCTCTCCTTTCTCCTTTTTCTTTATGTTGTTTGGCTGCACTCTGGAACCTCTTGGATTTAGCTCAGTGCCTTTATAACAGCTTGCTTGTACAACCTAAGAAAGGAGGGCAAAAATTTATTACAGTAGCCTTTTTTGGCCTTTTCTTCCATATTTTGGTCCAAGCATCTGCACTATTTTACCATCCACCTGTATAAGAAATAGTGCTAAAGCAACATGCTGCTGAAGGAGAAAAGGTGTTTAATATGGATTAATTGCGGCTGTGTGTTTGTGAGGTTGTTTATTTCGGGATTTTGCTTACGCTTTGATTTTTACTGGTTTGGTTCTCGCCCCCATCTAGCTCAAGGCTCCAGGCATCAAGTGAGGATGTGGTGCTCTTAATTGCGTGCATCAGCAGGTTGATATGCAAATAACATCCACTATTCACAGTGCATGAAAGCACGGCAGAATTCCATGTGCCTGGTATTGAGATGATTCATATAATGTTCAATCATGTGTCACCTGTCTCCCAAAATGACAATGAAAATGAACAAAATGAGAATTTCAGGCAGTAAATCAAAAATTAGGACCTCCCATTTTGCCGGTGATTACAGTCCAATCATCATCTCGTGGCAGGATTCCTATTTCAGCGCTTGAACATGAGAAGGCCTGATAGTCCATCAGCAGCACAGGGGGAGGGAGATGGAGTCGGTGTGGCCTGCGCTCAACATGCTCAGCCATCTGGGGCTTCATCCAGACCACAACAGAGCTGCACGGCTCTGGTTTGTGTCTGTGGCAGAAACAGTGAGAAATATGAGGAATTTCCAAGCGAGGTCAGCAGAGCAACAACAGCCCACGGAGCTCTTTGTGAAATGATAATATCCTGTTTTTGCTAAGAATCTCTTTCTGCCCAGAGTAATCCAGCATGCTAAAAAGAAGTTGCGTGTTTTCACTTTTTCATGCTTGCTATTTGACAGCATGTGTTGTGCGCAATCGGCATTTAAGTGCGTTTGATACCCAAGCAGGTAAAGAAATCATTTCTGCCTCCTCCGTCAGTGCTGTTGATTCGCTGAGCCTCAATCTTCTGGCTTGTCACACAATTTCTGCTTCTCTTTGTTTGTTCATCTCACCGCCTCATGCTTGAATCAAACTGAAACTGTAGCTATTTTGCACTGCGGAAATCATTGCAAGGAAGGAAAATACTACTTCTTGTTTGCATGAAATTAATATTTGTTAAGTCCCCATAAGCTCACAAAACCCACTTCTTAGAGAGTAAAGACGGAATACAGTGGGGAAAAGTAAGCCGATTAATCACTTAGTTGATGGACAGAAAATTAATGAACTATTCTGGTTAGCAAGTTTCTTTTATTGTTCACAAATTGCACAATATTAATTCTTCTTATTTATGTGGATTTGCTGGTTGCCTTTGTTTTTTATTGAATATGTCAAACAAAACTGATTTCAAGTTGCCACGCGCTGTTTTAAAGCAAGCGGCTGGTCGTATTTTCCGAATTCTCGTTCACACGCCCGTAATTCATGGAAAAGTCTTATAAAAGGAAACCTGCCTGTCAAACATTTTTCCATATTGTTTGATATTTCAAGGTCATGAAAATATTTGTGTGATACCAGTTCTTCGTGTAAGCACGTCATAAAAATCCTAATTTGCAGTTTCTCTGTGGAAAACATGAATATTGATATCCATATGAGCCCAAATTAAGCTGTGCAATGTTTGCGTGTAATAATGTCGTGTGTCTGACGGCTGCATTTACCACTGTGCATGTGCCCATGCACGTGCGTATAGCTAGACCCATGTGAACAAGTGATTTATGGGCTGTTTTTAATCAGGCGCTAGAAAACATCATTAGACAGTCTCCCCGCACTCACTCCGCCTGCAAATGATTCGGACCCTCCTGCTCTCTGGGATAGCCTCCTATAATTAGTTCTGGGAACTCACCTGTTACTGAGCAGAGATAGAGAGAGGGGGAGCGACGTGCAGGAAGGAGCAGAGTCGTGCAAGAGCAGAAGGCGAAAAAGGTTGGCAGAGGAAAAAAGAAGCATGGGAGTGGAGGCGTACACAGATGGGTAAAGACACTGACCTCGATGCAAGCACTGCCAAAGCTAGCCTGCGTTTTCCACCACATACCTGTGCTAGATTCAGATTCCCAGCCTGGCTCGCCCACGTTTGTGGCTGTTATTCCACAGAAAGATTTCAGACGGAATCATTTTAGAGATCTGAGAACGACTAACGACAGGAGGTTAAATGGTTCACAGATCACATGATGCAGCAGCTCCTTTGCCATTTTATATATATGTGTATATATAAAGAGGGATCTTAACATTTTTCTTTTTACCTAAGAAAAAACTAGAAAATTAGATTTCATTAGTTAGTTCTCTCTAAAATTTGTGTGAATCACGACAGAATGGTGATTCTGCCCCCAACTAACATGTACTGTACACACACTAAAAATAAAATACTGGACTTGTCAGGCGACTTATTTTCGTATGCACAGGCACGCACATAAACAGCACATCTTGCACTCCTGACAGGCCAGTAAAAACATTATGAAATATTCAGCAGGCGTTCCTGCTTCTACCTGTCTCAGCTATTTCTCCTTGCTTTGTGCAGATTTGTCAGAACCTCAGGACGAGCTGCTGCCTGTGTACTTGTTGGCATCTGTTCTGTTCCTCCGTATTTGGTGTAAATGTGAGTTTGTGTATGTGTTTGTTCACTTGTGTGACTGTGTCTCTGCCTCTCCTCTCTTATATGGTTGTTTAATTGGGTCTTAGCTAGCCAATCCTTTTTGTCTGCCTCGTGTTTACATCAGCTTTGTCGCTGTTCTAAATTGCCAAGTAGAAAAGGTTGGACAAAGTGCCGTCTGCCTGCCTTTATTCAGGCTGTTCGTCGCCTTTGACCTAACACAAAAGAATAGTCAAATTTGAGTTGTGATTTTGTGTTTTCAGTTGACAGATTGTTGAAAGTGTTTACCAATAGCTTCTTATTACCTGTCATAAGTGCATCTTAAGGGTTAGGGGTTAGGGTTAGAGTTAGGGCTAACCCTAACCCTGTGATTTAAGAAAGACTAAGTTATATTAATGGCACTTTTTTTGGCAGGTGTGTTGTTGTTTTTTTACATTCATTACATCAAAATGACCACTGATGATCTTGGATCATTTTTATGTGCCATTAAATCACACAAAGCAGAAGCAAATCTGTCCATCTGATCTGAGGACGGATGCTGCCTAAAAACATTCTTATATGTAAATTCACGATCTTTTCTCTTTGAACAGAAGCCGCACTTAAAAAGAATAACTGAATATGTTCTATTTTAAAGTTGCTATTAAAACAAGCCTTATTACTTTTTCGGGGCAAAACTACATGAAGAGTTAGCAGTGTTGATAAGAGCAGAGTAGTTAGGGTTAGATGTGGTACCCTGCTATTAGAAAAAGTGCCGTACATCACAAAACCTAATAAATAAAATACCAAAAATATAGCAGTCTGTGGTTTTATAAATGACACAGGTTTAAGTTCCCTAAAAGTTGCCTTTTCCCATCTTCAGATCTACCTATACGCTAATGTTTTACCGAGTGTGTTGCTGGTTACAGTTGCCAGGTTGGAGGAGCAACATGTGCATGAGATTGGATAAAAAAAAAATAACTGTGTTAATCTCTGCGACTGTGGAAATAGCTCAGTGATCACATAAAATGACTAAAACAAGAGAGATCAGGCGGTGTCAGGGGACGATAATGTGTAGACTTCGGCTCTAAAATCGCTGCATTGGCTCCCTGTGTGTTTCAGGATCGATTTTAAAGTTCTTTTATTGGTTTTTAATAGTCTCCGTGGTCTTGGGCCTTCTCATCTCTCAGTCCTGCTTTTATCATATGAGGTCCTCCGGTACGGGCCTTCTCATCATCCCAAAAGCCAGGACCCGCACACATAGTGAGGCAGCCTTCCAACACTATGGCCCTCGTCTGTGGAACGCCCTGCCGGAGGACCTCAGGGCTGTAGAGAACGTTAGTGTCTTTAGAAGCAGGCTCTCCTTTTTAAGTTAGCTTTTACTTGGTATTTATTGATTTTATTCTTATTTATTTTATTGTTCTAATTTATTTATTTCATTATTTTATCTCATATTTCCAGCGTTTCCTCAGAGGGAGCTCTCTGCACCGGGGGTTGTGATCGGCTGTGGCTGCTGTGGCTCTGTCCCGTGGGCTCCTGCGGCCTGGTTGGGTGGTTGTATGCCCTCCTCTCCTCTGTGGGCCCCCGGGTCGAGGTCCTGTAGCTGTGGTCTGTGAGCGCCTCCCGGTGCGGACAGCTCCTTGTGATAGTGTCTCCTCGCGCCTCCTCCGTGCCCAGCCTCTCGTTAGACTGCGTGTGACTGTATGCTTACAAGGGTGTAGATGAGGATTTGTGTGTAAGCAGCCGGGCAGCCAGCCTGCATCTGCAGCCTGTTCCTCAACCATCATGACCTACCTTCTAACATTCTCCACTCACTTCTCAAAGACCAGACCGGTGGCCAAACACCACTGCTCCAGAGTGGCGTTCATAAGTCCCAGTGTTGTGAGAGGTTCATAAATCACAGCCATCTGGAAAGCTCTCTGTGCTCTAAAGTAGCATCCTGCAGGCCATCACCTCCCTCCATCTCACTCTGCTGGCAACTCTCTGATCAGATAGTAGATCCCAGAGCGTCCTGGCACAACTGAGCCTGAGTGGGAACAACAGAGCAGCAAATCTTTATTAAAGCTTTTCATTCGGGTAAAGACAGAGTGCCACCTTGCTCGCAGCGCCTCATTGGCTTCTCTTTGTCGGCCTCATTTAGATCGAAGTGTCAAACTCAAGTGTATCGCCTTTAATTGTAAACAGAAGAAAATGGATGGCCTAACAATGGAGTATTAAATTCCACCTCTTGTGCCTCATTTCTCCCGCTTCATTAAAGAGTCGAGATGAAGCCACATCGCTTTATTTATGACAGCCGGAGCTTTATGAGACATTCACCTGTCATCCCATCCAGCCAATTCACTGAAAATTCACGGAGGATGTCACTGGGCCAAATCCAGGAACACATCTCTTGAAACTAATGAGTGACACTATGTCTGCTGCCATTTCTACCACAGAAAGTAGAAAAAATGGTTTTGTATTCTCTGAACAGGGTGGATTAATGCCCTTTTAAATGACTGCATCATCTTCTTACCTCCGACACGACAGAGCGCCTGAAAGGCTGCTTTGCGACAGGATCTCTAGTTGCAGGGATGGAACACGTTTATCAGGTCCAAACCACAAATAAATGTGTGACTTTTTTTTCCACATGATAAACAACACTGAGCAGTTTTGCCTGATTGGTGTTGTTTGTCATGTGAAACTGCTCAGGGTGTAGTCACACATAGCATTGCCATCGCGGCTATCACCAGGTAATCAGGGGATTTACACACCTGGACCCGTATGCATGAAGTTATGAAGAAACTGGCATTCACTCTTTCCCTTTGATACATTTTTTCAAAAGTGATTCAACATTGAACGATAAATCTGAGTTCAGTTAGCAGAAACATCCCCTGAATAAACAGTTTTAAAGCATCTTTGCAGGTATTTACTCCACTGAGAGTGAAAATGGGAAGTTCCCAACGTCCTAACAGTGACATTAATAAACAAGTGCCTACATGTTACAAATTTCCATCACTCCCCAAAATGAGCTGGAATTAGCATTAAGCAGTGTCACTGTTTGTTTGTCATGAACTGTTACTCAGATTTGTGAATGAATTATGATAATTTAGCGTTAGATACCACTTGAAAAGATCAACGCAGAAAGGTGTTACCTAATTAGTGTGTGTGGGCTTGAATGTTTGTGAGGGTGCGCTTTTCATCCACGTTCACCCTAGTGTGCTCGATGTCATTTATCCTCGGCACACCTCACGGTGCGTTAGATGCTGATCCCCAGGGCAAACAGCAAGCAGAACTTAGACATGTCCACATCAAGCCTGACCTCAGGGAAAAGATGGCATAACAGCTGATCGGCAAGTAATGATCAAGGTTCTCCCTTCCTAAAAATGTTGCTGGACATCTTACTGTGCTGGTATACGTGTGATAATCAGCAGCACGATTTTTTTCCTAATCTTTAATCTCCAATCTAAGTTAGCATGGTGAAAGTGTCCTGGTTTCCTGTCTGCTGTTGTGAGGGCAACTGTTGAAAGGGAGGGATGAAGCTGCAACGAGCATTTTCAACCACAAGCAAATCCTCTTCCTCCCAATGACTCTCCCACGTTCTCTGGGGAAATCACCAAGTGGGGAGTGAGGAGAAATATTGTTTTCTCTCTCGCTCGCTAGCCCTGCTCTCTCTCCTCTCTCCATCCACCTGTGCCCTTTTCATCCCTTCCTGCAACACAATAACAATCACATCTGCTGTAATCAAAGTTTTCTCCCCCCCCAACCATTCTTCATCTGAGTCCATTGCGTACACCTTTTCCTCCCACCTGTCGTTTTTCTCCTGCTGCCCTCCTACAGTCACAGTCGTGGTCAGCTCTTCTGTCCTCCTCTTTACCTTATAACTGTCTCTCAGCAGGCCACCAGAAGGCCACGTATTGATCACCCTAATCGAAGGCTTTAGAATGCAATTTCACCTGTCTTTTCTGCTCCAGGGTTCTGCTGGCCGTTCGATAACACCTACTTTCTCTGATGCAGATGAGAAAGCGTTGGTTGGTGACAGGGTGGGCGGGGCTAATGACAAGACGCCATCTGTGTCTTTTGCCTTTAATGTATTTAACCAACCAAGTAAGACCATCTCTCTCCCGTTCTAATTTGATTCTTTTGGGCACCGTCATTATTCTCTAATTCCTATATTTTCCTACTCATTTTGGGTACACTAAGTAAACCTTGTACAGTCTGGGAAGATCTCCATTCTTTGCAATCAGCAACTTTGGTGCACGAATCCCCCAAGCAAGGAGTGCACTCTGCAGATTTGCCAGTGGAAGATTAGCCGTGATTTTTGCTTCTCAACGGTGTACATTGATAGCATTAAATATTAACACTGACCGATGACTGGAGGCTGACCATTACAGAATAACCCACGGTTGCCATTAGCAACTTTATCACAAGCAAGCAAAAAGAGAAGGCGTGTGTAGCTGCTCTAAAAGTGTTCAAATCTAGTTATGTAGCAACATCACTCAGCAAAGATTTGATGGCAATAATGCTCTTTAAGATGTGTTTTCTTCAGGATCTTTCAGTGCATATGCTGAATCCAAGTACCATGGTCTCCTGTAGGCTTCACAGCAGGAAAAACCTGTAACTTTGGCACCTGTTTGAAGTGCTACTGTAAGGGGCCTGGTAAGAGGGCCAGTTGGCAGACTGCGTCCTCGCAGCGTGGAAGAAAACAAGTGCGTCAGCTTTCGACGGGCCTTCCCTGGAGACTAATTCCTGTCAGTGGCTAAGGGAAGGCTCTGTCTGCTTACATCAAATCATGCTCAGCCTCACCGTGCCCCACAGCCGCTGATGATTAGTCTGGCTCACTCAATTCTGCCGGCACCTAAGAGCCACTTGGTTACTGTATTACAGGCAGGATTGTGAGTGGGTTGTACCGCCACACTGATTCCTGCCGCTTTTTCTGTTCATTTTATACAGTTTTATTGAAACCCTTTCCACTTAGTCTGCTCTGATCACTCTAGTTTTGCCCGAATGAGAACTCACTGTTGCAGTAAAAGTCTCGGATAGTACGCACACACACACACACGCTCTCACACACTCAGATCAATACTGATCCACTGCTCTGAACAAGCTATCCCCTCTTCAAATCAAAGTTAGGGCTTAAATCAGTGTAAACGGCTCACTCCATTACAGAAAGGTGACTTTAACAGAAAAGTCCTTTACGCTAATGCAGGCTTCTTTCGTCCAGTCCTACGAGGGCCACAATTCAGCAGGTTTTCTTTTGCTACCAGATAGACATCCCAAGTGAAAGCATTTGTCTACCTGGTAGGAAAGGAAACCAGCTGGATTGCAGCCCTCGTAGGACTGGTGTGAGGAACCCTCCTCTAATGTGACAGCAATCTATAGGTAAAAGGAAACAAAGTATTTTTTTTACATTTTTTCCTTTTATGATAATATATAATTGGAACATACAGTGGCGCCCTAATCAGAGGGAGTTATTAATCTAAAATGTCATTAAGCATTTTCCTATAATGGAGCATGAACGCAATTTATTTTGGTTAACATGGCTTTAAAACTATTTGCATCTGAATATTTTTTTCGAGTGGAAAAAAACCTTTATGTTGATTCAAGGTAGGAGTCTTCTGTGATTTCAGGCTCGCTGTCCTAGATTATATTTCTTTTGGAAAGCTTGGCATGGTGCAGTGCTGCGGCACATTGTCCTTGAATCTGAGGTTCTACGGAAATAATATGTGTACTTTTATTGTTCCTGAAGAGAAGCAAAAGGAAAAACGTGTCAGAATTTGACCATGGCCTCGTGCTTTGCTGCATACCTTCTTGGCACTGTCGGTAACAGGGTTGTGACTCTGTGTAACCCCCCTCCACTACAGTTGTACACTCAGATACTCCCCCTGAGCAGACGGGTGTTCCGTATCTCACTGAAGGGCACCTTTATGGAAGATGTTAAGAGAGCGGAAAGCCTTTCTCACGTTCCCCAAGTAGTTGCTCTCAGCAGGTCTGGGAAGGAAAACCTTGCCCTAACGAGAGGTTGTCCAGGATGCTGAACTGCTGTCTCCACGTTATGCCTACAAGGTTCACTGGAAGGCCAGTACTTGGCATGTGTGGATGGATGTGTTCTTCATTGCACCCTCAATTACAGCTCTGTCACTTTGGCTAGTGTCACTCTGCTTTTAGGAAAACAAATTTTAGGTATTTATACAAGCGGGAATTTAATGTCTTTGCAAATTTTAGTTGTTGGTCAAATAGAAAGTTCTCTTACTGTCTGCTGATGGAAATGTGTTATTCTGTTACAGTGTGTACTTAAATGTGTTACTTATGGCTATCCTTCCACCACGCGTCTTCATCTTTTGATAGCTATGCACATACTGGAACTGATGTTGGCAAAGCCAGGAAATGCTGCTCAGTTAAAATATTAAAAATATTTCTTGCTGACCTTTTCCCTAGATAAGTACAGTAGTGCTTGCAGTAGGCTTTAGAGCTCGAGAAGTTGAGCAGATACAGCACAGAAGAAATCACCTTCACAGCATGGAGTGTCTTCAAAGACTTATTTTGAGAACTTCCTCCTTCCCGGTTTTTGTCTCTGATCCCTTTTCCTGGTTTGCAACCCGCCTTCTTCACCCCGGAGCACCATGTGTCAGGATGAAGCTCACGCGCCTCTTTCACCCCCAGACAGCCAGTCGGTGGATCTGTCCAGCTGTCAGTGCTGAAGCTGCCCTGGCGCGGCGCTCTGAAACCAGCGCCGCTCTCCGTGGTGCTGAAAGCTCACTTTCCACGGTGGGGCGAGCAGCTCTGCCCTCTCCTGCCTCAGCTCTGCAGGGCCCTGTCACTCATAATGGCAGATGGGATGAGCACAAAGATTTTTTGATGCTATTTTCCTCATGTAACTGCGAGTAACTTGACAATTTGCTTGTTTTGCACGTGTTGGATTGTTGTCAGTGGGATGGTTCAGTGCAGGGGAAAACATGTAGGAGGTTAAAGGATTTGACAGAGGCTGCAGCTGACAGGACTGCAGCATTTGAAGGCAGGCAGGTGGAACAGGGTAGCAAGGTGCTTCATGCTAGTTGTCTGTGCCTGACGCTTCAGGGCTGTGTGGCACATACAGTTCAGGAGGAGTGTGTGTGTGTGTGTGTGTGTGTGTGGGGGCGGGGTGGGCGGTGGGGGAGTTGAAAAAAGAAGGAAAGGGTTTATTCATAATTGGCGTGCAGTATATATCTTGTAACAAAGAGTCTGGTCTGACTTTTTTCTTTTTATAACCAATAATGTCAAAATTAATCCAGACATCGTTTATTACATGTTTCATGTTTTCAGTGTCATTTCAGTTTAGTTCTGCCATCTGTTCTCACCAGAAATGAGTTATATTTACCCACCCGTGCACAAATCCCAACCAGCATCATGTGTGTTTGTTCTGTTATGATCCAAAAAAAAAAATAAATGTCATCTTGGATGTATTTCAGGAAATGTCAAATCTGCGTAATCGGCTCAGCCGGTTTGGTTCGGCTGCTTCCCTCCCCCTGCTAAAATCAAAAGTATGATTACCATAATCATACAAATCTGATAAGATGTTTAATCAAGATCAAGTAGAGAGAATTAGCGTTTTTCGTTCAGATGTTTGTCGTTCGTCTGTGCTTCTGTGGTGGTGTGTTTCTCAGTGCAAGTAATCGCAGGAACATATTGCGAGAGTCATTATTCGTCCCCCGCAGGCTTGGGTTGGACGCGTACTGCGTGGTGGCTGCTGCTACCCACACTGTGCCACATTCTTCCCGCTTGTTACAAAGGCTGGAATTATTCAAAGTATAGATTACCAGGAAGAAGACTGAAGGAAAGCTGAGCAGCACTTGATTAATGAAGTTTCTTGCTTGAATGTTTTTAATTATAAGATAGTGCTTTCCAAGCGTAACTTAAATTGAATCTGGCAGTTGTGTCCAGATGGCACAGAAATCTTTATGTCAGGCAGTAAGACTTTATACAGGTGGGAAATGTTAGAGAAAACTCATACTTTTAGCAGAAATTGGCGACTTTATTTCTTTTGGCTTTTGTTCCCGTGTGAGCAGTAAAGTAACAGATTTTGTAAAATGAAAAGTGTAAAATCAGCTTTGAAACAGCAACAAGGGCATCCTTCGTAACAGTGAGAATTTGGACTTGTCTCCCTGGACCAGAACATCTTATTCTTCATAGAAATGAACTTTTCTTCAAAAGACAGTTGTGAAAAGCATCCTGTCTAACGTTGCCACGATCTTGGAGTTCTATTTTTGATAAATTACTTTGACAAATGTCTGTTTTTGTGCTATCACGAAAAAAAAATACAATAAAACAATGGAAAAATATATAAACATTGGACATATATATAGTGTATCCATATAGATATAGAATGTCTATCTATGTCTGAGTTATACTTTGCAGCTTGTACTGAAAAATCCCCAACCTCTGCGGCGTGTTTATCAGCCACCTAAAAATTGCTGTCCACGAACACTTGGCGTGCTGCGTGTTTTCCTTCTCACCCTCCAACATCCACATTTCCACACCAGCCTTTGTGCTGCGTGTTAAAACGCGCTACATCAAGACAAAGTGTCAGGAGTCAAAAGCCTTCCTTTGACTGAATGCTCTCTCTCAGTTGAGTTCAAACCACACGCTTCTATCTGGAATAGCCCTGCGCTCCAACCTGCTTACCGTTTCTTCCAATGCAAAGATGGCCCTAGGTGGAGGCGCCAGTTGATGCTTTCGGGGCGAAAGATGTCGGCAGCTCCTCCAGTGTTCCGACTGGGGTGATGACGGATCAGTTTGATGCCAGCCCTTGAGTGGTGTTAAATGTTTACATTAACCCAGAAACTCCCACGTGTAAATATGGAGCAGAAGGGGCATCACAGTGTGACTGGTGTCTCCAATTACTCATCCACGTTAGTGCCTAATGAGATGTTCCTGGAAGCTTTGTGTGGTTTGGCAGCATCTTTCCAAAGCTGATGTGAAGTGAAAACTGCACATTCTCTCTTTTGTTGGGTGAAAATACCTTTGTGACTATAAAACCAGGACTCTGAGAACATATAGGAAATCATCAAAATGGAAAAGTATAGCAACCAACATTTATAGCCAGAAAGTTGTTTCATTATCAGTGGTGGTCAAATGTAGGGCTGACTGAGTTGAAAGTGGCAAATGCTTGTTACGTTTAAAATATACTGGCGCGTGTGCTTGCACAGGAGGTGTCACCTTACCTTTTGTGCACTTGATTTTATTATGATAGGAAATGGAGAAGGCGGAGTCTGCAGCAGTGGGAAAAGAAACCTGGGGCCCAAAAATACGATAATGTTCTAGGTTTCAAATTTAGATTGATTTCTCAGATAATCCTTTTAATTTAACATGAAGTTACGATATTTAAATGAAGCACCCCATCATCAGGGTCAGGTCAATCTTTGTCCGTATGTATGGTGGATAAAAGCAGACCTACTTAATTAAAAGTTATACAGAAAAGTGGAATGTTGTGTGTGTGTGTGTATGTATATATATATATATATATATACACACACACACACACACACAACACACACACACACACACACTGTAGGGTTGTACTTGATCAGTGAAAAGGAAAAGTGAAAGGACTGATGTACCCGAGCCCGGCGGGGGAGCTCTGACAGGTCTGGCACCGCCATGATTGCTTAGTGGAAAATACCGGTTAGACACGCAACAATCACACATGCAGATCATCAAAGCACGAGGGTTACAGGCTGGTTTGCAGTAGGTGAATGTTCTAGAATGTACAACAGTGACAATCCCCCCCCACGCACACACACACACCTTTGTTTAACCAAGAGGAATTCCATGTCTGTCCTATTAGCCATCCATCTGAAAAGAAAAATCACAGGCAGTGTTATAAATCAAGCCAACAAGGCTCACACAGCCATGCAGCCCTGATGCTCTCATGATATAATGTGTGAGATCTCATCACCCTTTAAGCCCCAGCGTGAGTCAGAAAGGTCCTTCAGTCTCATGGCTGGAGGAGAAGTGCCACGTGTGGGCTGTAAGGCCAAGGTGACAGCGAGGAGGGGGCCAATCTTTTCCACGCACACGCGGTCAAGGTGACTTTTGCTGCGCCGCGGTACGAAGCGCTGCTGATTTTCCACTTCGCTGATGATCCAGCCAACAGTAATCCTCTCCTGCTCATTAGGTTTTGTTAGATCGGACCGCCTCCGGTGAGGGAAACGCAGTGTGCCTGTGCCTGTGGATTGGACAGTGTGTGCATTTGGAGTGGAAACAAAACAAAACACATTTTAAGTTTATTTTGTCTCAAAAAAGCCTTGACAGATTTGTTGAGTTTGATTGTTTATCAATGTATTTTAAATAAAAAAAAAAATCAATTTTCATTTACACGTGTAAGCATTACAACTTAATTCTTAATAAATAATTCAGAAGCAATGAAGTGGATAAATAAATTAAAATGTAACGTTAAAATTAAAAATGAATCACCACACTTGTCAATTATTACGGCAATCATTAGTTCCTCACTGAGAGCTGACGACGACAAAGATGCGTGTAATCTGCTCCCAGGCAGAGTCTCCTTCTACTGGTCGCCCTGTCACGAAACAAAACATAAAATTTGCAGTCGGGAGATAAATTTGACAACCGGTGAAATAAAACGGCGCTGAGATACAGGCCGGCAACCAGCTGTCTCTCATTCCGTCAGGCTCTTTTTCTCACCCGCTGCCTCATCCCAAAGCTCGGCCCGGCGGAAAGACGAGACGGGTCGAGTGTGACATTCACATACTGGATCGTGTTCCCCCCAGCACCCATGCAGAACCAACACGTCAAAGGTGTGAACAAGGGCTGTGACCGTGGAGGGCAGGGAAGAGAGACATTTACCCTGAACTCGCAGCGAACCCGGCGCTCCCCTGCTGACATCGCACATCCATGTGTGTCTGAGCTGTAAACTGCTAACTGGTTTCAGTCCCGTGCTGCGGGTTTCGACTTGATTGTCATTGAACAGAATGAGGAGTGACAGCCCGGCCTGGTAGCACTCTTGGCCTGCTGGTAGCGGAGGTCAGGGGGGGACAGGTGCCTGTCAGACATCATCACTTGCTTCCTGGAGGGCTGAAATATGAAGCTCTACCTATGTATTTCCTCTAGTTTCATTTGTTTGGTTTCCCTCGCTAAACATGAGGTATATTTTGCTGAAAGAAAAAACTAAAAAAAATCATCCCAACAATGGTTGTTTTGATTTTTACCATCAGTCTTAATGAGACCGCACAAAACTCCATTTTTAAGTTTCTAGAGGAAACTCAGGGGCAGACATGTAGACATTCTGCTGTTCTCACTTCAATTAATTCATATGAAATGAGCGTAAAGGCTTCTCACTGGGCCTAATTACTGAATATCGCTGCCATTGATTTAATTATCAGCTGTCGTCTGAGCTCCGGATGTGTGATTCAAAAGTAGTTGGCCCCAAATGTTAAGAAAACAGCAGCTGGCTGCAGGTACTTTCACTGCTGAATGGGAGGACTGCTGATATCCTTTTTGTATCTTCTGGGTAGCTGAATATAAAATATAGATTATAGGTGTAAGCTTATTTTCCACCCAACACTCCTTTCTGTTGATGATATGTGCTCAACTGGGCAGACGAACACCATCATTTCAGTCATATATCCGCATTTTCTGTTTCATGGCTTGAATGATCTTCTTAATAATAAAGGACTTTTCCAGTAAGGTGGCTCAGGGCTACATCGAGCAGTTGGTCTTCAAGCCCGGTCGTTTGTCCTCGTTTCCCTGGACTGTCGGAGCGAAACCAGAAAGTCTGACTCTCTGTGATGGTTATCTAGTTGGATTTCCACACCCCGATTGAGCAGATGTTGTTGCGTTCTTAATGCAACTCTCTCGTGCTTTTAATTATCACTCTCATGTTTCTCCACATCATTGGCAGCGTTGATGTGGTGTTAGCACCATGCAAACTGATTTAATTTCCCCTGCTTGATTTTAAAGCAGGTATTAGTCATTCATGCATTTCATAACGAGCACAAACACTGTTGTCACCGTATACCGCCATATGTCGTGGAGCAGCATTTCAAGCCTTCTTTACATTTAAGATGAATTGGCAGTTATGATTGTGCGTGGTGGAGCGAATCCCCTCGATGGCTGCCCCCCTGTCCGCAGGGATGGTTTTAATACAGCTCAGTGCTAATGAAGACAGATCATCCAAAGGAATCGATCGATGATGAAGCCACTGTCGTAAAACCAACGTGGGTGAGAGGACACGTATGGTGGCGACTTCAAGCCCACCTTGCTTCACATTCAACACACACACACACACACGTGCACACACACCAGGCTGTGTGGATTCATGACCTTTTTTTTCGTCTCATTAGATTTAGCTGCACATCACGGCTGCGCCGTCAACTGTAATGCAGATCCACAGCCGGTCTCTCCAACCTGTGTTTTCAGGACACTGGAAGTCTTTTTTCTTCCTTCTTAGTTCTGGCTGGTAGTCAGGAGGAATAAAGCATCAGCACCAGATCAAAGCAGGCTGGGACTGAAGCGAGGGGAAGAAGAAATCTGAGCTTCACCCGGCTGCCGTTGTCAAACCAGCCTGTGACTGTAATCTTTGCGCGTCACTCTGAGATACGTGCTGAAAAAAAACACAAACAAAAAAAACCCATCATTGCTCTTAGAAGTTTTCTGACATTTATTACGCAACATGCCACGGTGCATGTATTCAGTCAGTTATTAATATAGCAAAGTTATATAATGGAAAGCACCACATCTACCTGCATTTATCGCAAATTAACTTTGATGAGCGGAAACATCGCAAATTCTTCAAAGGCCTGACTGTTAATGTGAACTTTGATGGTCGGGAATGATTCCTTTCAAATGTTTTTGTTCAAATCTAATTTCACTGTCCAGACAGAAAGTGTGATCTCTCGGCAAGTAAATCAGATGTGTTATATTTGTTTTTAAAGGCTTTTAAAGTGACTCACAAACGCTGCCAGAAACCATTTGTGGATTGTTTTGTGTAATTC
Organism: Pao palembangensis; assembly: GCA_015343265.1. Classification (NCBI taxonomy): domain Eukaryota; kingdom Metazoa; phylum Chordata; class Actinopteri; order Tetraodontiformes; family Tetraodontidae; genus Pao; species Pao palembangensis. The sequence goes on along the minus strand of CM027085.1, from coordinate 2,949,917 downwards.
AAGAGGAGATTGGCTGAAGCCTTTCATTAGTGTGTTTTTTATATTAATATGATCTTTTAATCCACTCGTGGCTTTGGCTATTGAGCATTTATAATGACGTAGTCTTCACTTTATGTGTGTCTTATAAAATTACAATGCTAGCTGATTAACATAATCAGTTTATGTTACGCTGCGCTATAAAACTACAAATTTGAAGTAAACATTTTGCGTAATTTTATCCCAGGTGGCCTCATCAATTCTCTGCAAAGGCTGTTCTGGTTGTTCTTCTGGTTGTTTAACGCTTGGCAGGTGTTTCATTCAGACATTAATTGTACACAGATGAGATGAAATTAGACTGTAATGGTTCCCACGTGGAGATCGGATTAAACATCTACAGTGTTGACCTCCAGGTTATGATCATGGCCCCACCAAGCCCCTGAGTGGCACTCAGCTTCTGCAGGTAGCAGAACCATGTTCACACCTGCTGCATGGGCCAGCTCCAGGCCAGAACCAGACCTTTGGGGTGTCATATATGAAGCAGTGCAGGACAGAATGCACATTTCACTTCTTTTTCTCTTCATTCAGCACATAAGAATGCATTTTTCCAACCTTGATGAGGATGTTGACCTGAGTTCTTTCTTCTCTTCTGGAATTTTGGACTGTGTTTACGGTTTCATTTCAGCTGATAATTGGGTTATTAGACACTATTAGCCAGGCTAAAAAAAACAGGACTTCCCTCAGATAAATGATGGCCGGAACAGACGTGTTAGGCAGGCTACGCACTTTTTCTGTCAGTGTGAGACTTTCTACCTTCTGTGCCATCTCCTCTGCGCCAAGAACGAAATGCTATGAGAGAAAATGAGACAGCGGTTTGAAACTGGAGGAGGTGAAAGCAAATTCAAAAAAGTGTGACAAGCTTACACATGATGAATCAGTGAAGGTGTCAGGGTGCTCTATTCCACAGAATTTACTGTCTTTGAATATTTTTCTCTTCTTTTCACTTTTTCTTCTACCTTTGCCAAAGTTCGGTTCACTCTCAACGTCCAAATTAACTTCAGGAACGGAGTCACGGCAGCCTGTTTTCACTCACCACATTTCCTCATGAAAAGGCGAAAAACTGCAGAACATCTTTCTGATATAGCAGGTTATGTGACTTTCTCTTCTGCTTTGAACTGTTATTATTATTATTTTTTTCCTTCGCAGCACCTGCAGAGATAAAGAGATAATCTTCAGGGAAGCGAAAGTCTTAGTGAATTTATATTGTAGGATGATCCATGTCAGTCTATTTTTATTCTTCACTTCTCTGGAATATTAGGAGGCAAATATTGGTGGCACAGTTGGAGTTGTTTTTTGTACAGATGTAAATGTACAGATTTTAAAAAAATGTTTTCCGCCATTGGTGCATTAGAATGTCAGCAGAGCTCTCTGACTCCAGGAGAATTTTGCATGTTCTCCACAAGGAAACACAAGGTTGTTGTCAGTGTCTAACTTGTGATCTTCTACAGAAGAACCTTTGTTTTTAGTCAGAGACAGGAAGCAGTATAAGGGGGGGTTACTTCACTTCTCAAGATGTGTAAAATGTGGTTTAGACAACTTAATTTTTCAGCAGTACTAATTAGAGTGGAAATGAATCATTGAGCGAGGATGGTTGAATGAATAAATATTCCATTACTAACTTAGCTGAATGTATATTTCTGCCCTATTGGCCCCGTTTAATCTTGTGTAGATTACACATATTGTAAACTCTGGCTTTCACATTAATGATAAATAGACAGGCTGTGTTATACTGTAGTTACCCAGAGATTTCGAGCATACCAAAAGATAAATAAAATTCAGATTTTTTTTTTGCTTTAGTTATGTGGAACAGGTGATTATATTCTGCAGTCCTTTTATGGCTGATGAATTCACTGTTTTTATTGCTGTCTAATTTACTTTCACAACACTTATATGTCCAAACTGTAGAACGATGTCTATTTCAGCTATCTCAAACCACTTCAAAAGCGAGTGTTCTCCTCCTGTGTCATTGCTGAATTCAACTTGAAAATGCTTTTCACATTTGGGTGGTTGTTACAGCACAAAACCCCACATCCACAATCGCACACTTGGCAGGCACGAGCCGTAATTTGCTTATACTGAGCTCCCTCATTTGCATAGAAAGATGTCTCTCTTGCATAGCGCCCCTAATGAAATTAGCATTTAGCGTAGCAGCCCTCGGAGAAGTTTTATTGCACTGCAGCAACATGTTAATGTCTAATACATTCTGTCAAAAAACTCAGCGTGAACGTGGCAGGACTGAGTAATCGCTTCTACTGTCATGTCATCAACAGCTCTCAGTTTGTCTCCGTTTCAGTGTTCACATCCACTAGTAACACTGCCAAATCATTCTTTTTTTTTCTTTTGAACGGTAAAAATCGCTCCCTGTCTGCACATTTGTGTAGTTCCATTGTGTGTATCAGCTGCTGCGTTGCCCTTGGGGACTCTGACTCATAATTCATGTACTGTTGTTATCAAGGGCACTCAAGACCAATTTAAAAAGTGCTGAATTGCTTTTCTCGGAAAGACAAGTTTGTGTCCGAAAGGCCAGGTATTGCCCTTGGCTGATGTTAACATTATTCTTAAATGTGAACCTGATTTCCCTCAAGTGTCAAGAGTGTCGCAATAGGTAACACCTTAATGTGTGAGTGTTGCCAGTGTGGAAAACAGCTCCGTCCTGCAGTTACTTCTTAAAATGTTGATGTCGCGCTTGAGCAAATAGTATTAAATGGTTCCACCGCAGTGAAGTTATAACAGCTGAATTTGATAAGGGACCAACTGTACAGTTACTGTGAAACATTCCCACACACATCACCACCCTGGCCTTTGTTAAACTGGGAAACAGTCATGCTAACCTCTTCATACTAGCGCAAACCCAGGATGCCCTGACTGGAACACGGATATAGATGAATGACCTCAAGATAGAAAGTGACGAGTGTTCTAGGTTCCCGTTACATGAATGGTTTTTGAATAAGAGATAAATCACTTAATTAATATCTAGAAGAATATTTCTGGAACGATTCTGTGTTATTCTCTTCTATATCCATGTGATGGCTATTGCACAAACCTTGTTCATAATATTCATAATATGTTTTTGTGATGTGAAGTCGATTATAGTTGGTGTTGACAAGCTGTGATGCAGTTTAACCAATTATGATCTGCTACAGAGACCAAGGGGAAAATGGGAAATGGCAGCTTTAGGCCACAGTCAGTTTTTTAACATATCCAAGTCTGGTTGCAAGGCCACAGCAGAGCTTTACCTGCAGCGCACACTGGTTTACCAGTCCAATTATGCATGTCGATCAATACCATCTCACATCACCTAAGTGCTCAGATAGCTGCTTCGTGATGGAATGAGCTCTTGTCTCAGGTTTCCCTTAATACCCCCCTTAGGAAGACATTGATGTTCTCAAAACTTTGGCTTGAAGTTACTCTTTCTTAATACCCCTTCAATGCACTTGGGAACGTAAGCAAGTACTCCAGATGGATGAAGGATAATATGCTTTGTGGCCCATTAGTGGAGAAAAGAGGTTTTAAAAGGAGAACCTCGCCTGAATATGGTTCCTTTTTTGACCTTCAGATTCTCAGCTCAGATCAATCAAGATGCACTGAGCAGTCCTAATGTGATTAAAGGCAGCCAGCACCCTGTTACCTTTGATTATATCCAACTGATACCGCATATTCCCACCCTTGACCTTTGAAGCAGAATCTAAACTACAACTTTTAAGAACATTTCATCATTATATCCTGTAAGCAGCATCAGAAAAACTGATTTCACAGCAGCCTGAGCCAATATGAAGCTAAACATGACCACCATTGCTCAAGATTCTATCTTTTCTATTGCCCTCACTGGCTGAAATGCTTATTTTTAAGTGATTAATTTTGTGACTTTACAACAAATGGCTGAAAATTAATTAACAAGATAAAAACTGGCAACACGAATTTGACGAACAAATAGTTATGGCAGTCCTAATGTTACTGACAAAACAATTTAGCAGATGGCTAAAATGGTAGCATAATTAGTGTAAATATGTGGTGTGAAAAAGTGCAGCACAAATGTCTTCAACATTTAGTTTAATCATCATTAACTTTGGAGATTAATCCATTTCCATTTATTAATTTCTAGTAGTGATACCACAGAGCTGGACCACACTGTGCACCCCCACCCCACTGCCCCTCCCCGGCATCAACCAGAGAGCTCAATGAGGACATCAGAAACGTTGGCAATCGTCCCCCCGCTCTATTTTACAAGTTTGTTCATTACCTCTTCTGCCATAGCACCCCCAATCGATCATGACTCTGAGAAAAGTAAACTTTTAGTGTTTTTTTTTTTTTTCCCCGCCTCCCTTATGATTCCCAGTTGTGCATGTGATGGCGGAGCACAAGCAAAGATGCTAATTTATGCTTGACTAGTGAAGTAGAAATCATTAAATCCTTCCTCTGCCCCCAGGGAAAGCAGGTATTGGAGGAGAGTGGATACGGAGGGGATACACAGAGTTCATTCTGCCATGAAAAGCAATAGCTTTAGATCAAAGTGTATCAGAGCGATGGCTAATGAAGCCTTGTATTGCTTGATGTTGTGTTAAAAGAGCCGATAACTGATCTAATAATCCTTTTTCATATTGTCTTTTTTTTTTTCCATGCCGCCTACCCCACGTGGATGCCACGCATAGGTAAATCAAATATTTTCTCTTTTCTCTACTCCAACTGAGACACAAAAGCAATTCTCCACTGTGAGCCTATTTTCGGTGCTAGCCCAAAGGCCTGCAGCAGCATCTGTATTCCAGTCAGATTCCGCTGTACGGTAATTGACGGGTGAGGTGGTTTGGGTCTCACGAGGATCCAGGTACAGACAATACATGCCAGCGTTAAGGTTTAAGGCTATTCCAGGTTTCCTGTCATAAAGCTGTGAAGAGATCCAGCGTGATTGCAAGTTACACTTCAACAGCTGCCAACAGTGGTGCTGCAGTCGCAGCTTCTGCTATTTGCAATTAATAATTTGTGGAAGAAAAAAAGGCATGTGGGATTTGGAAGAAATTGGGTTTTTCACTTTTTATCAGTAACATGCTTGTGTGTGGATTTTCCTTTTCTGCTTTGACTGCTGTTATACTATACATTTCAGCCCTAACCCTAGCTATAATGAGATCTGGTAGCTGCAGTGTGAAGAACAGTTCTCCTGTTTCACTGCAAAACCACTGAAAGTATTTCCTTTACTCTTTGGTGAAGAAGCTTCTGTTACAGGTATATCTTTACAGGTATATCTAAATTGTTATTTTTAAATCTCCGAGTAGAAAAATAGCCGCAGGGTTTTTGTTACTCTCATATTTAATGACAGGAAGCAAAGCTTACCCCAACACTGGCCCCTTTAACAAGCCACGTGCGCCTCGCTGGGGTTGTCTTGAACAGAACTATGATTGTTAGTCATGCAGTCAGCAGTGCGACTGAGCCTCAGCTGAATACCTCGAAGGTCTGGTGACGGTGGAAGGTCTAGCTTCAGAATAAAGCAGAGCTGACCCATGTGTGTCATGTGTTTGTTTTTCTGCTGCTTGCATGGCTTTGTTCAGCCCTAAAGATAGAGAAGACTCAATCTAAGGTGGTGTCTACAAAGTTTATGGTTAGTCATCAGATGGGTTAAATTCTTTGTTGTTGATTAAAAAACAAACAAACAAAAAAAAACACTTTGTTGCAATGAACAGCAAAGCCAACTGAATCTGAATATGGCTCATTGTTCCAGGACCAGCTGGAGCGTTGTCCTCTTGGCTGTGTGGTTGAGGACATAGTAGGTTGGTGAGTTTGAGGTTTGGAGCTTTCAAAGGGAAGCCAATGGATGATGGAAGGATGGAGTGGCACCTTCAAGGTGAATGAACGGAGGAAGGAGAGCAGAGTGTGAGAGCTGGACACACCTGATGAAGGGGACTGCACAGAGTTTGGGGATTTGGCTGACTGCGAGAGGCCCGTGACATTTCCACTGAAATTCCTTGGGCAGCAAATTTAGGCTGTGACTCACTTCTTGGCAGACTGTTCAGATGATTCACTTTGTCTTAAAAATAGACAAATAAGTAAATGCTGCCACCTTTACTCGCCTCTAAGTGAGACACTTAAGTGCGACATCCGCTGTGTTTTAGCTGATTCCTAATTTATTCACTTGTTTTCATGATAATATGAGTTGCAGGAATTTCCTCCTCCTCGTGTTCATCTGCCTCCATAGAGGCTGAATTGGCACTTTCTCCGTCAGCGCTCGGCCCCGGGGCCTCATGACTGCGTTTGCGACGAGTGCTGCGAGTGCTAGTGGAATTGGTCATTTGTTATATTGATGTCACACTGAAGGCTTCCCATTGATTTCCCATCGATGTGTAGGTGAGCACTAGATAAGCCAGCAGACTGGAGGAGATAAGCGCCCGTCGCTTCCTCGACAGCCACGAATGGCAGAAAGGACAATGCAAAGTCAGATGTCTCCCAAAGTCACCCGCTGAGTAAAGAGTACCCCCCCCCACACACACACACACACACACACACACACACAGAAGCTTTGAACACAAAGGTCGTGTTTGGTACCAAGTTCAGCCTCTCACCATTAAGCACTGAAAGGCTGCTATATTGAATTAACTATAGTCTCTGTCACATTCGAAGTCCTTTCCCTGACAGCACCGCATAAATCAGCTGATTCATTCTTATCACATTAAACTATGGGGGCGTCACGTTGTTAATGTGAAAAATGGAACATTGGAGCAAGAGGATGGGAAATCTATTTCAACAAAGGGCCAGGAGTTGGAGGAAAAATGTCAAATGTTACTAATGGTAATGTTTGAAGTCTGAGCCGAGAACAGTAATATTGATTGATACCTTAATCTGTTCTTATACGAAGAATTATAAGGTAACTTCTGTGTGCACAACAGAGATTCATCTTCTAGCATGGACGTTTGTTTTTTCTCCTTTAAATCAGTATTAGAATGACATGTTGGAAGCAGCGAAGGGAGAATCCAGGGCCTTGTGTTCGGCTGGTTCATCTAAATAGATCCATGCTGCGAGTTTAGATCTATACTTGAATCCTGTCAGTAAATCAGTTCCACATGACAATGAATCAGCTTCAGGCTAAAAGAATAACATTTCTCCCTCCAAGCTTTTAATCATCAGCTTCTGGAAGTCTTTGGCTATTAATAGTTATTTCTAATAATTCTTCTCTCAGAAAGGAAATCCGTTTTAAATCTGTCTTAAAGGGTGTCTTAAACCTGCTTTGGCATGTTTGAGTCCTGGAAATACGAATATAAATAATATAAATCAGAGATACAAAAGCTTCAGCCGTGTAATTGACAGCGTTCTAATTAATCACCTGTGCTGGTAAAAACGTTGAGACAAACTTCCAGATAAATGTAACACAGCTGCCTGTCAAAGCAGCCTGGAAACCAGAGCCTGAGCTGCCTTTTCATGGCCCAGAGGTTCTATTTTTGCTCATGAACAACAAGTTGGAATAATATATGCTGGCCTGTTCGGTGTTACCTGATGCTTTTTGACTGAAGCGAATTTGTTGGAAGGCGTACCGTCTCTCACCACATCACTCTAAAAGACTCTTAGCTGTTTGTTTTTGTCTCTCTTCCTGTCTGTTTCCCTCATTTCCTCCTATTGATGGAGGAATTCAAACCCTTTAAGCTGTCTGTCACTCTCCCCTGTGGCTTCTCCGCTGCCTGAAGTCTGCATCCGTGTGTCAACCTTCCCCTGTTGGGAGAATTGAGTAATGGTTGCCCACCAGGCCTTTCAAAGAGTTGGAATAGTGGGAGTCTGAAGGTAGTGATTAAAGGAACCGCAGGATGGTGAGCAGGGAAATGAGATTTGTGCTGGTGAAACTGAGAGGAGACGGAGATTGCTTTGTGGCAGCTTCTTTTTTTTCTTTTTTACTGTATTGTCCATATCAGTCGTCCCCGAGGTGGAGCTTGAAGGAAGCGATTTCTCTCTTTTCTTTACCTTTGTTTCAGCGCCAGTTGTTGTTGCTCGGAACCTTGAGGGAATTTGGCATGTGGGAGAACTCAACTCATCTATATTTTCTAGATCGTCTCAATTTGTAATACCTGAAACACAAATCTAAAAAACTTCCTTTTGCTAGAAGCTGTAAACACTCGGTATCTGTCTTCATTAAGACCTGTCTGAATAATTATGATCAGAACTAATCGATGTGGTGTCACTGATTTATTTTTGGACCAGCTGCCTGAGAAACGAATCAGACGTTCTCAGTTTTCTTTTTTAAATAAAAAGAAGATAACGTAAGAAAAAAAAAAGACCTGAGCTCCTGCTGCATAAACAGCACTTTGACGCCAGTTCAACATCCAAGCATCCAAACAGAAGCGTCTCAGCAGTGATACCGCGCCAGCTCAGGAAAAAAATTAATGAGCCCTCCGTTTTCTAAAATAAAAAAAAAAAACTTTTCACAAGAAAACAACACTTTGATTATTTTCTCGGGAAAGCTTGTGCTCCAGGTTTCTGCCTGTTAAAAGACACTTTCTCTCAGTATGCTTGTGATAAACTGAAGAGGAAATGGAAGGTTTCTCCAAATGAATCCCTAGTTAATTAGCTTGTGTGTTGTTGGCAAATCTATGCTTTTTCACACATTGTTCACAGGCCTACAGTTACAGCAGTCGCTGCACGATACACTTTAAAATCCCCCTGACGATCTATGTAAGGTGGAAACTGTCATGGTACATCTTGAAACTTGGGTTTCTCCCTAAGAAAAAAAAAAACAAAAAAATGAAAAAGCATTGCCAGCTACGGACATAAACGACTGGTAATAAATAATAATTAATAAATACACTGGTAAATTACAGACAAAATCAGTTTAGAGCGGAACAGCACAGCGGTTCCTAAATGTGGCCTTTCAGCAATATCAGAGACCCCTGATTATGTTACAGTTGTCCAAATGATTTACCAGAACCTGCCTCCCAAACATTGAAGTGCTTCCTCTTAGGGGCATTTGGATGAATGGCATGTATCCATGTGGCCCTGTCCAGACCGTTCCTCCCTGAAGACGAGGAACCTGCTGCTGTGCTGTGGGCAGAATCTCTTCCTCCTCCTCCTCTTCCTTAGAGAAATATCGAGCTCATTCTCATACAACCTTAGAATTCTCATTCCAAAGAAGTATCGGTGTATATTAAAGTCACACAAGAGCACATTTTTTTTTTATTCTCTCTCGCCAGCTCTTCACACCACTTGAACTTTGGATGAGATCCTGCACGCGCTCTTAGGCTGGGGTGCAAATTAAATGTTACAATGCACACTTGTTTCAAGGTTCTATTTGTTCCTTGGGTGATCCCTGGCTGTGCGTACGCCGTCTTTGGGGTCTCCTCAGCTCCTCCCCAACGGCAGGGGTCGTTACCGTTGCTGTACTAGGGTGATTTGTAATTCAGTCTTCAGAAGCAGCTCCACTGCTGTAATTGTACAGCTTTAGACTCCAGTTAGCGCAGGTTCCCATTTGTATGGGCCAGACTCCTTCCATTACTGGAAGAGAGCAGGGCACCAGGAGAAAACGTGTGTTGTTAGCAGGGCAGGAGAGGCAGGTGCCAGTGGACGGAGACCGTCAGAGGAAGCGTTTTCTTGTCAAATAAATTTTGGCCCTGGGTGACCTAATTAGGCTGGCAATAAATCAAAGCATCCCACAGGCCCTCACATTCTGTTGGTGTGAGATATATCAGTGACCCTCAGCGGAGACCAGGGCAACCTTCATCACATCCTCCGAATCAAGGTGAAGGCAGAGAACGGAGGTCTGAGCACAGACTGTATCGGAGTTTTTATTTTTTCGAGGATAGAGGTTACATTTTCTTTGATATTTGAGGAGTTACATAAAATACATGTAGTTCACAACAAACTATAGTTTACTGACACATCATCAACCTAAATATAAATATCTAATATATCTGTTAGTCCTCCAGCTGGAGACACATCTCCTGCAGCCACAGGATCCACTCACGGGTTTTAATTTTCTTTTCCTGTGCAGACTTTTGTAAAACCCCAGTTGCATCATCAAAAACAGAAATTTTTACCCACTTTTATAAGTGGGTAACATTTCTCATGTGTTGAATAATTTTGCATAATTTATTATGGAACAGCAGTTTTTTTGAAGTTCTGAGACTGTGATTTTTTTGGTTTAGTTAAATGCGTGACGAACCTCTGCAGACAGGTTTTCACACTTGCTGACTGGAGCTCCGTCTGTTGTTTTAAGAATGTTCAGAGTCATACAGTAACAGCAGCACCTCCGCTGCTCTCCCGTGTACCCGAGTCTGGAGTCTTGATGTCAAGCAGCTGCCTGACAGGTGTGGCTGACCTCCGGCTCCAAGGGGGGGTGGAGGGGGGGAGGGGGGGAGTAAAGCAGGAGGTGGAGGCTAATGATTCTGCCAGGCCAATTGCTCAGCCTGGAGGCCTTCTGGGAAATGTCCAACTGGTGCACTTATTTTTGCTAAGATGAAGTTGAAAGACCTTGGAGAATGGCGCCCGTCTCTCTGCCCTCCTTCATATTTCCCTCCTGTAGTTTGCAGAAAGTCACCTGGTGTGGTTCTGAGCCACTAAAGTAGAATTATCTGTCATGTTCTTAATGGATCCTAAGTAATGTTCACGTGGTGCCGCATGGCCCAACACTGGGAGCCACAGTGCTTACTTTAAAGATACGCGACAGATATGACCATAATTTCAGTCTTCCAGGTCAACATAACATTTATTGTCTGGGTTATAAGGAGAACTCCAGAAGTTAGCATGTTAAATGTAGCCAGTCTTTCCCCCAGGGATTCAGGATTAGTACATTTAGTTTGAATTGATTTGCTCTTATTTATTTTATTTAATGCATTTGATTTTAAGAATTGGTTTCATTGTAAAAGCTATTCCCGTTTTCAGACAACACAGACGCGATAGCAGCTTGACACACTCGTGTTTGTTGATATATCCTCTGGGTATAATCTTAAACATCTCACAACAGACGGGGCTACGCTGAGCTTGTTTTGTGTCTGCTGATAGGCCGCCTCTGAATTGTTAATTGTTTGAAGGAAGAAAGAAAAGCGATCACTCCGAAGGCGCAAATTCTGCTATGTGGTCAGAGAGGGCATGAAAATGTGCAATTTTGATCACAGTCGTATTCCGTAGACAAACCCCAAAGTTTCCAGCAACAGTTTGCATCCCTGTTAGGAAGCAGTTCTCTCACAGGTGACATCACCTCTGGGCTGGTGTTAAGCACTTCCTTCCCAGTGAGAAGACGGTGACAGCTCCTTGCAGGAGGCCCACAGGACAGAGCTTCTTAAACACAGAGCCAGGAGCCAGGGCCCAGAGCTTCATCCGCTGTTCCACTGATACCCTGCTGTGGGGTGCCAGCAGCAGCATAGCACTGTGCATCTCCATACATGACTGGAGGCTTGATTGGGATATGTTTGTGGCTGCGTTTGCATGTAGGAGGTCGAGCTTTTGTGTGCATTTGCACAATGGATCTGTTTCTAACGACACTAACGGCTTCTGTCAGCTCATTCTCAGGCACTGAGATCCGGCTTTTGTGCGACCACGCATTTATATTAACTTTTCACTTCGGCTTACATTCATTGGCTGTGACTGGAAGATTTTAAATGTCTGCCATTATGAAAAATTAGCTTTGGGTCAGCCCCAGCTTCTGACTGTTTTTTCTTTAAACATCTCCAATCTGAGTCGTTTACAGTGATTTGTCACACTCGCATTCACATGAGAAGGTGCTGGGCCCGCCTTTTGTTGGGGAGCGTTGCTAAGGATGTTGCTAGGTGTGGCAAAGACTGCGAAGCATGACTGAGAGCTGAACAAATGTTTTAATCAAAGATCAGTCAAAGCCAAATCAGTAGGAAATCCCATCGTGGTTACATTCTTACCAGACACACAACACATTTTCATTCATAAAGCCAATTTTTCTAAACCTGAGTTTTTAATGTTTGCACATTCACACTTCATGATTTGCCTCATTAACGCCTGCAATTATAGTAAATGGCTAATGAAATTGCTGCATATAAATGTGCTTGTTACTGATGGGAGATAATGATTAAATTTCAGCCATTTATTCTAATTACACTGACTTTAATAGAAGCAGAGGTTCACACTGCTTGGTGCTCATTGCAGGCTTTTGAAATGTTCATCAGTGCTGGTGAGCATCTGGGTTCCAAATCCACAAGGTCTGGCTGAGATTGTGATGAAGCTGAGGAATGAATAAGGACGTCTTCGTGGGATTAAGGAATAAATGTATGACTTAATCTTTGTCGGCCTGGACTACCAACCTGAATAAATTAGGAAAGAGACTAAGCAGCTGCAGCTTAATACCAGCACTGGGTTCTAGCTTTTCCACTGTCTTGTCAAATTTTTTTTTTACAGGTTTATGCCTTAGGTTTTTAAAGGAGGTATGGTTAAACTTAATTTCTACCTCTACCTCGTTGTGATCTACCTGTTTTTCATCCCCCGCTGTTGCCTATAGTTTCCATATAGCAACTGAAAGTAGGTCCTATGTGATAAAATATAAACCCTACACGTATCAGTGCATATATAGCACTGATTAGCAAACCTTTGCTAATTATCTAACTGCAGAGTAACAATTTCCATTTCCCATTTCGACATGGGTGCACACTAATGCAGAGCTACCTCCGGATGTATTTTAAACGTCTTGTATATTTCCTGTTGTTGTACAAGCACTTGTTGCCTTTACATTGATACAGCAGGACCTAAATAATACAGCTGAACTTAAAATGAAACTGCACCAACTATAAATGAATAAATGTGAATTTCATCAGGGGTAATGAGAATTCGGGGAAAATGGAATAAAACTGCACCAAATGTATTTTACAATACTTTTACGTGTCCCTGCTAAAGTGCCTTCCAATGCTAACCTAGAACTTGTGATGTGTGAGAACAAGCCGATCCTTGACCTCTTATGCTTTGACTGCGGCGCTCTTCCATTTGTTTTGCCTCCCCGTTGTGCGAAATCAACAGCCGAAGTGCAGTCATGGCAGGTAATCATCTCCACACTCCAATGTGTCCTCAGAGTTGAGCTGACCCACCCACCAACCCACCCAACGATGTGGCTGCGTGAACGTCGGTGTGTCGCAGAAAGACGGCTTCCACTTAACACAGCACAGGACCGACAGAGGGGTCCAATTACCTGAGCTCTGATTGGAAGTGTCGGAAATGTTGGTGGTGGTTAGCAAAAATCACTGCCTGGGAGAAGGACTTTTTATTTTTTCTAGATGACACATATACACACGACATGTGGAGCTGGAGCTGTATTTATACACTCGTAAATCCCACATTCCCCGCTAGTGTTTAGAGATGTTCTCATTTGGACATTTGATTTGCTCCAAGCCAAATCCAAATAGGTCTGAGGACAGACAAAATTGACCAAACTAAGCTGCAGTTCAGCGAAGCATAATAATTTTTTTTCATGTTCTTATCACGCCAGCAAGTCGTGGTCTACAAGGCAGAAGTCATTCAAAAACATTCCCTCAATTAGCATGTTCCCTCCCGAGATCTGACAGCTTTAATGCTCTGGATGAGGCTTTTTCGCTTGCCTCGGTTCAGAACCGGCGGGTCGAGCTGCTCTTTCACTGCTTGTCAGTGGAACTGATGTGCTCAAATGAAGAAAAGGACACTTAATGTGGTATTTTGAAAAGACTTTTGCTGTGTTTGGACAGCAAAGAAATAGAGGAAGGGAAATAAAAAAGTACAAGTACAGGAAGTCTAGATAGAATGAGGAGGGGCATTAAGGGTGTGGAATGTGGTTATGGCCATGTTGCCATGGATTTTGCACCTGGATGAAGTGAAAGAAGTCCTTATTCAAGCCTCTTCAAACATGTGTTAGCGTGTTCACTAAAGTGGACACGCTAACTCAGACACTTGGCTCACACAGTCTAAAAATTGGCTGCTCGGCAACAGGATTTCACAGTCACTGTCTTTTTAAGGGCTATGAAAAGGTCTTTAAATGTCATTTATAAATATGCAGACACCCTTCCGTGTCAACAAAATGTAGCTGCTTCCTAAGCGATAGAAGAAACATGCATTTGTATCAGTTCTCAGATGTTATTATTGTATCTTTGTGGTGTGTTTTCTACAGCCAGGCTAACTGCCTCTCATTCCTACAGCTCTAATGTAAATGCACTCACACTTGTAGCCAAAGCTCAGTCAGAATAAAGCTTTTCCTCTGAGGTCGCGATGGTTTAAACTGTTTTATCTTCCCTCCTGGACAGTCCTCAGTGTCATCCCCTTGTGCAGTTAGGACAGTAATTGAATAGTGCCTCTTGGGGGCCATCATACTTTCATTTATTTCACTGCCCAGGCTCTGGCCACACAGGGGACATGATTCGCATTCACCTTCTCCCTCCTACAGTCAGCTGCTGCCAGAGGAATTCACACTACCTTATTGACTCTCCAGTGATTATGTAGATTGCGCCCCTGCTTGTGTGAGGGTTCTGGCTCGCCTCCATTTTACGTATAGGTTAGAATCATAGATAACACTATAATTACAACTCACGCCTCAGAATAGAGCAGCTGCTGCTGCACCCACCACTGACACCTCTACTTCAAACCCGCCGTCATCATATACCCGTCAATAGTGTGTCTCTAGCTAATATATGAACACTGGATTGTGTTTCAGCTGATGGCAGTTTTACCTGTGACATGCAAATTAGATATTAAAGCGGACATGAAACACTAGAACGAACGCTAACCATAAGATAGATGTACATATTGTAAAGCATAACGCTGAAATAATTAATCAGCCGTTTTAAAGAAAATCCACTTTTACGGGACGTTTAGGGGGGGTAGTCGCCGCCATCTTTATTTTACGTCACTGCCTACGTCACTGCATTGGTTTCGGTCTCATAGAAGAACTCTTGGGTTACAAATAAGGAAATGTCGAAGGACGAGGCAGAACGTGAACATTTTTGGACGTTAAATCCAGTGGCTTATGCCTTTGAGCCATTGACAAGGCGGAGGGTTGTGGTGGTGCAGCGGCTCTGGACGGAGACGAGACGGCACCGAAAACTACTCAGATGATGGCTCAGATCCTCATCCAGTTGAACTAATTCATTCATTTAATAATAAATTGCTGCCACTCTATGTAAAAAAAAAAAAAGTGATCGGTAACACGTTATTCCGTGTTACGTTTATTGTGAGGACAATATATTTTCACGTTATAACGTGATAATATTTATTGTAGGAACGTGAAATGCTTCACGTTATAACATGATAGTTTGTTTTATATTGTCAAAACGTGATAGGTTAATTGTAAAAACGTGAAAAACTGCAGCTAATGTGCTGAGGAAGCGATGAAACTGTGCAGAGCAGATTAGTGGAAGGAAATGGCTCATTTAAGTGACTTGATTAAGTTAAACTTTATGCTTGGAATGACACATGGCGAGATTCTGTTGTTACTGAGCACGGTTGATGGCATTGTGATAAGTATGCGCACGCTACGAAAGATCCTAAGACGCATGGGACTCGTGCATCTGTGGGACTCACAGATGCACGAGTCAGGCTCTGTACAGTTCTTTTATAAGTCTTTGCTCCAGGTAGCAAAGACTTAACAGGCCGTACCTCAATCAGGGTGTCAAATGGACGTGACGTCAGATTTATACCACCGCTGAGCACAAGTGTGGGAGTTGAAATGTGGATCTGTCACTACACAACGTACAGCAGGAAAACATATATTTAATGAGAATGAGTGTGTTTTACTTCCGTATTCCAACAGAGGAGTTTGTGCCACATCACTCTCCGCGGCAGTCGCTGTGTTTATGCCACGTTTCTGCTGTGCATATGCTACCACAGGCGTTTGATACAGGCTTGTGGTCTTTGCGCAGGCTGCAGGAGACATTGTCTGTGGCAACACAACACACACACACACACACACAAATGCCCTGAAAGCCCCTGAAGGCATCTCTTTTCTCTGCTGCTTACTTACAGTATTATCTAATCCATTACAGTATTTGTATTGTTGACAAGATGTCAAATCCCAAGACAAATGCAGGCACTCTTTGTAGAGTTATTTCAGCATTGTGTGGGAGTAGATTTCAGCTAAATGGAATCCATGTATGGGTCTCACTCAAGGAGGCTTCACGCGTGAGGAAAGATGCTTTCATTTTGCACAAAGCGCTGGAACTGTTCGACCCTCCCTGTCTTAATTTCTTTTAAAACTGCCTCATATCATCTGGTGAAATATTCTGTCTTGTCCGTTTAAAAAAGGTACAGGCAAACATATCAGGACTTTCAGGTGAAGGCAGATCATGTTGGCATTTTAGTCGTCTTTTCATTGTTTTTGTCACTTGCAGGACTGAAAAATGATAGAGACCAATAAAAGGCACTAAAGAGTCCCTCAGTGGGAGAAAAACAGGAGGTGAAGGGGGCTAGAGTGTATCCACCTGCTGAGAGGAACCATTTGTGGTGCGCACCAGCAGTGTGGGACCACATTTCTGCACTTGTTTTTCAGCACTTGTTTTTGAAAAGCAATACTTATCTCAATGAAGAACACAGATGAAGCTGGGTGTCCGCTCCTTTTGATGAATGCGCATTCATGCACCACACAGTCACGCATGCCTGCCCCCTATCAGGAGGTGACCACATGGCACACACAGATGTAGTCGCAGACAGGACGGGGGTGTTTTTGAATCCATCAGTGGAAGCTGTTAGATTGTGCATCAAACAGGCGGAGAGACATGGGCGATGCAAGCAGATGAATAACTCAGGCACTGTGAAAGGAGCATGAAAGAGCTGTTCTCTTGCATCCATCCATCCTCGTCAAGCCGTCAGCCCACCCGGCTGTCCTCCAGCCCGACACACACATGCTCATATTCACATTTGACAGTCACACGTGTGTGATCGCAGCACAGTTAGTCGCACATCCTTGCTCTCCCTCTCGCCGTATCTTTCAGTTGGACACGTCTTGTTGACATTTTCATAGACACTAGGAGTAATTTATGTAAGGTTGCTTGTTCCCAGTGCAATGGGCTAGAACATGTTAAAAGCAAACAGAGGGGGAACGGAAACAAATTGCTTTTTTTAAATTGCTTAGACAAGAAATTCTCTTTTTTTCTCTATTAGGACAAATTGCATACACTGCTATAAAGCAGTGAGAAGCCACAGGAGTGTGACTAAAACTAATAGAAATACCATTTGGATACCAAGGGGTTGTTGGCATCTGCACGGGGTACGCACAATCTAGATGGAATTCATTATGATCTTGCACAGTGCTAAGCCAATTGAGCAAAGTAGACTGCTGTTTAATACAAAGCAAGGACTAATTGAAAAATATCAGGACAAAACAGAGCAGATAAGATGCTACACGTCCCTGATTCTGTTTGTTTGTTTGTTTGTGCTTGGGCCTGAAATATTCTCTACACAGTTCCAAGAAACAAAGGTATCAAGATGCTGCTTTTAGTATGATAAGTATGCTTTTCACTGTCACTGGCCTCTGGACATCGCGCTGTTCCCATCGTCTTGAGGACGGCGGTGATATTTTAGCTATCAGTATTTGAGAGGAGAGGCAACGGTGAGAGAAATGGAGATTCAAGGGGGGCATCAACTCAAGGCTGAAATGACATTGAAGCCAATATATTCATGGGGACATTACTCATGCTTGGGTCCACAGTCTTTGTCGTTTGATGCTGTATATCAGTAATGTTATCTTAATATCTTAATCTTATGAGACACTAGAGAGAAGTTCAGCTTTTCCCCACAGACTGCAGCTGCAAGGATGCTGATGCTGTTAGAGTATAGTAGCATCACCTACTTTCTTGTTTTAAAGTTGGAGCCACTGATGCAACGTTATTAGTTCTGGGCTGTTTTTAGCAACCATATGAAATGTAGGTCACAGCCAATGAGTTGAACGACACGTGATAAATGCCTCGCTGCTGACAAGAGAACAAAGAATAATGTAAAGCCAATAGGAAGGAGCCAGTAGGAGTGTGGAGAATTGACAAATCTCCACTGAAGTCCAGAGAGCAAATGTGGCCAACAGATAAAGCCATTAAGGAATTGTATTTGTGGATGCAGCTTGATGTGTTTCTTTTACTCTAGCTCTTCCAGCAGCCAAACCTCCCTCTGGTTCCTTGCTGGTCAGTAACCTTCAAAGTAACCCACTTCCCCTTCTTTAGTATCACAGTGGCCGATACCCCCCTTAGAGAGGGTGAGATATTGGCAGTCTGCGAGAGACACCCCATGGTACTTGCGTGTCCTTTCTATGGCCCTACTGGGTGAAGCCTCAGTGGGGCATGTAATCCTAGCAAGGACGTTTGGCTCATGTTAAATTGGACTGTGCTCAGAAATAAAGGTCGACACATTTCATGAGCAACTGAGTGAATGAACAGATCTAAATTATGACCATGGACATGCATCGCTCGCTCTCCTCTTGCTTGTACTTTAATGCAGACCATGATAACTGGGCAGTGAGGGTTCTTCAGTTCTGCATTAACACAGAAGAACCTGAGTGGTTTTTAAGAAGTGTTTGCAGAGCTTTGCTCAGCACAGACAGGTTAAAGAGCAAGAGCTACCCCTGCCGTGCCAGCACCAGAGGCTGACTTGGGTTTTCCTCCCAAGTGTGCCAGCATTGTACCTTGTGTTGGTGCTGGTGGGCCTTTGTGACCCATTCAAGCTGAAAAGCGAACAAAGTGTCAATGGATCATAAATGCATTTTACGCTGCAAGGCTGCGCTGCACATTCAGGGTAGAGATGAGCAGCATGCGCTTTGTGATTTATCTTTGCTGGGAATGAAATACACATTTTTCAGGTAAGGACATACAGCTGGGCCAGCTGGATGACGCATTTGCAACGATAAGACTGTGATATACTCTGGGCGAAGTTCAAGAGGGCGAGTCCACAACACATTAACTGTGATATACTATCTACCATCTGCTGAAATGGAACTAGAGTCAAAGGGGATTTTTTTTTTCTTCTTTTTTGGATGATTCATTGTTATCAGATAAAGAGGCGTGGCTGGCTCTAAGTGTTTTCTCATAAGCATTTTTTTGTTGGGGACATTCTGAGCTTTGTTCGGTCTCACACACTGGTAAATGTAAAAAAAGAGAAAACACAACACTCTTTCATCTTACTATATAAATAGCAATTTGTTCTGGACTCTCGTCATTGTGTTCTTTAATACCGTTCTGTCCTTTTGCTGAGAACAGAGCTTTATTATAAATCTATGAAACGGGCATGGTAATGTCCTCATGGTAGAGCTGTGCTGAGATAATCACTTCTCGGTGGTCTCAGTGCGTTCCTCCTCGGATTTAGCCTCATCTCATCCATTGTTCTACACTCCTGGAACAAGTTGTTGCTGGAAAAGATGAAGACTGCAGCATCAAACTAGAGCACCGGAAGAAACTGATAAAAAGACAACTGATAATAGATATCATCCCAGTCATGATCACAAATGCTATATTTTGCAGGTAAATTTGGCGGATATTATAATCAATGTTAAAAATATATACCTTAAAATCTATCTGAATGCTTATTTCCTAGTAATAATAATCACAGTTGTTGGTCATTGATTAGCTACCAGCTCTCTGAGTACAGTTTCTCATAGGTTCCACAGTCCCGGCTGTATCCAAGGTGCCCTATTCTTTTATAGCCTTCCTCAAAACAGAGGCAGCACGCCGCCTTAATTTAATGGCAGAAACATCTCACTGCACCACTCAGTCTACGTCATGATTTACTCCCGATTCCATCATACCAGCTGTCAGACTAATGGTGTCTGCTTCCACTTGATTTCATTACATTTAATAGCACTCTAATTGTGTTCACACAGCAAGAAGCAGAGGAACAAAAGTACAAAGAGGCTCGCAAAGATTGACGTCTTGGCATGTCTGAGTGTTTTGTTCTGGATTTACTTTTCCACAGGGTGATTGACGAGGATGGTGAAGTAACTTTCACCTCCAAGATGGAGGATATGAATGAGATATAGACACCAAGGTATTAAAGCTACACAGTATATGTCAGCGTAGAGGTACAGTACATTAATGGACTTTTTATCACAACAGACTGCTGGAAGAACAGGTAGAGGAGAAACAGAAGGGTATTGGTTTATAGCTGAAAGATGCATGTCAGCTTTACATCTTTGATATACGTGCCAGTGTCTTTACACTGCAGCACCGCATGTTAGACGTAAAGTGACAGTTGCTTTGTCTGCTCTGTCTTGCATGTCTAAAAGCATTTGTAAGAACATGAAAACATGAAGGGTTCTTGCAAGTACCTGCGGTGATATTCAATAATCTTGGCATTTGAGGATTTTTGTGAAGTGGAGAGAATGGTTCTGACAAATCGTTACAGTTGCTGCTCTTAATGAATCATTTTAGTGCTTTGGAATGACCCAGGAGGTACCTGCTCATCTGTATGTTCCATCACACCAGGCAACGCTTGTTCTGCTATCCAGCCATAATGCCAAATTGCAGCGTTGATTGTAGCTGATCTTCCAGCACTCAGAGTTGCCCCGGCTGTTATCTGCTCTGTTGTTCCATTGATGACCTTGGCTCTTTGACGAAACGCCTCAGCTCTCCAGGTACCGTGCTGCTGGTCCCTCACTCTTCAGGACCGTGCCCCAACACTCATGGTGTTTCAAAGCTTTTAAGGCAGTCAGCATTATTGAGTTCTGGAAAGTGTATTTACAGTTTAAGTGCTTTACAATTGATCCCAATTCAGTCACAAAGAGCTGCTCTGTTATTAAGAAGCCTTTAGATAAAAAGCTTGGGGAGTTGTGGCTCTCAGCTTTACTGTCCAATCGTAAAAGTCTGAAGAAAGTGCAGAAAACCCTAAACACACTAGTAGATCTTTTGTTGTACATGTGAGGTGTTGGACATTCAGTAGACGTTTACATGAGAATAGATTAAAACAACCTGAAAGCTACCAGCTACCAAAGACCTTACCAACAAAACCATAATGTCTGGGTGATCTATTTCTTCTCCTGTCCTCTGATATTGTTTGGACTAAAATAAATCCTACACATTAAAATGCCTTATATTGCCTACACAGTAGAGAGGCTGTGTACCTGTTCACATAAGCATTTTCATGTTTCCTTTTATGCGTGTCACTCTCCCTCCCACTCTACTCCCACGGACATCAAAGACGACATGCACTGTTGTGTTCTGCAAGGGAGCTGTTGCAAACAGTGTGCATATGATAAATGTGGGAATCAAATATTACTCTAATATTCTACAGTGTCTGATGGGGACTGTTTTCAGCGCTGCATATTTATCCTCTGTGTTTACAATGACTGAAATTAACAGCAAATACCTGTGAAAAAATAAACCTGTTCCTTCTTGTTTTGCATTATGTAAAGCTGGGTGGCTCTTTTTTGGATAAAATATGTGTTTCTTTAGAGTTTATTATTATTATTATTAAATGCAAAGTGAAAACACATTTGTCATAAAATGAAAATAATTTAGAAGTAAAAAAGGGATGAGGCGCTCCACCATCATCATGTACGGCACTGGGAGAAAAGAGACATATTAAAAATAACAATAATCTTTTTCTATCTTTCAGTTGCCCATTATAAAATGAGCAAGAACAGCTGCGTGAATCACTAATTTTTAACAGATCTACTTGTGACTCTACATTTTAGTTAATAACTGCCTCTTTTGTGAACTGCATTTGTAGGCTTGAGATTTAGTCCTCTTGTTGTAGCTTAGTAACTGCGTGCGGAGCGTTAACTGGGTAGAGTAAGTTTTCCATTAAAAATGTACCAGTCCACATCCTTTCAGCCTTTCATCTTATTCAGTTTGAATGAATATAATTAATGTGTTTCTGTCCTGGAGGGTCAAGATCTGCAAAACAATGTGAAATAAGAAGTTTAAGCCCTTTTTTGGACTGTTGTGACAGATCACTCACACTTTAGAACAGAGGTGGGCAAACCACATGTGGTCCAATGAACTATTTAATCCAGCCCGCAGAGCCGGTAAAATAATTTCTCCAAAAGCCAAAATAAGATGTCTGGGCCAAACATCATTTGGAGCTTCATCATCCATCTCTAGTTGGACCAATTTACACGCTCCTCAAAAGATTTTCTCTGTCAAGCACGATTTTTAGTTAACCTCCGATCCTCATTTGGGGGGTTAGTTTCCTGCACCACCTGGCTGGCCCATTCATCAAGATCTAAAATCCAATGTGGCCCTTCAGGCAAAATAAGTGCCCACCCCTGCTTTAGAACATGGTGTTTTGATTTAAACTACTATGTCTCATATATGACGATCTTAAACAGCGGCTGACCTGTAAAAACACGCGCGTCAGTTAGCAGCTAATTCCCCAACCTGTGTTATTTCTTATGAACACTTGGATTATTTTGGAGAGAGTGACTCGTTTAAGAGCGCTTCAGCCATGTGGAAGAGGTGATGCTGGCCACCCACCACAAAGCCTCTCTGTGTTTGCCAAAAGGGACCAAAACCTTGTTAGTTTCTGGTCTGGCTGGGACGTTTAGGCAGAAGCCGTGGCCTGTACACGACCTGGACAAGTCATGGTGCTGGAGTGTTTCCTTGTCAGCTGTAATAATGACGAAAAAAAAAAAAAGAGTAGAAGCAGGAAAACTACAAAATACATCAAAGGTGAACCTTTCCTACTGCTTATTGACTCCTTTTCCATGAAAACAGAGGAGGCCAATCTCATTTACATCTCAGCACACGTTCGCCTCTCAGTGGCCTCTGGAGGATCCCTAATCAGCTGCAATTGGAAAGATGGATTTTTCAAAATGAGTCTTTGATGTGAGGCTTTAGCATTTGCTTTTGTGATCTAATTGTATAATAGGTAGGCCAGCCACGTCAGGGGCAGAGCAGGCATGCGCCTTTTCACTGATTGGCCTCGGGGAAATAACAAATATCAGCATTTAGGTGAGAAGACAGCGTTCCAGTTTTCTTAGGGGTTGTAAATGTGTTGTTGGCACCACATTTCTGGATACTGCAATCAGTCACATTTTTACGGGAGTTTTCCTTATCTCAATGATTGTGCTGTAATAAAAATAAAGAATAACATACGTTAAGGGGTTGCCCGTCAGGGCATTCATTTATCTTATAGCTTTGTATATACTATATTTTTATCCTCCTTTTTTGTTTAGATGTTCTCTTTATCCCCTCATTCAAGTCATGAATAAAAGGGCAATCTTTGCCAGAAAGTGGAGTTGTGTCCGTCTCGGTTGAGAGTGTGATTGTGTTTTAGCGGTGGCCAGGATGTAACTGAGCAGGTAGCAGAAGTAATGATAGCTCCACTAACGGTATTCTGAGACCACAGAAGGGGAAGTCAGACTCAGACTCGTGCTGGCTGCTGTGGTCTGCATAATTAATGAGAAACACTGAGATGAAAATATGGATAGAAGCAGTACACTCAAAGACGTGAGGGCAGGGTATCTATTTCACTAGATTCTGATATGGACTCAAAATTACCTTCAAAAAAACAAATTAAAGCAGCACATTTTATAAGTAGCAATTAGCACATCGGCCTTTTTAAAATAATATTATGTATGGCTTAATTTGATTGACAGTTAAAACCGTGGAGCATATACATACGTTTCATTTAAGGGAAATTAGCATTACGCCTTATAAAATATATTGAAATAAAACCATCATACTGGAATATCTCCATCATGGTGCTATGTGCACACGTTTATGAATAACACAGGCCAAAATGATCCTCTGTTTCCTGCTGTCAAGCCGGATATCGAACACAGAACCTGAATACTGTGAATAAAGTCGGTGAAAAATTATATCTCAACCTTTTAGGATGGATTTTTTTTTATAATATTCCAACAGGTGGTAAATTTAACGTTCAGTGCACTTGTTAAATTCCAGACATCCAGAGAATGTGATTTCGTGCTGTAACCTTTTCTTAAATTCAACCTGCATATCTTTTAATCCCAGTTTTCTCTTCTTGTTACTTGTTCTTGCTTGTGTAAACAAGTGTGACACCTCTGTGATAATCCAGTTCCTCTAAAATCACCTTCCTTCTTCTAGATCCTCATAGTCATTTAATCCCCAAGGATTATAGCAGAGGGACTGAATTACATCTTTTTGAGGAGTGAATTGAGCTGTATTTATAGGCAGAATATAAATAAATTCTTCATTTATTTCGGCAGCTTCAGCACTGGGATAATCAATGAGCGATGCACCCATCTAAATGCTTTGAAAAAATGGAGCTTTATAGATTGTCTTTACCAGAAGCTGTTCAGTGTTTGGTAATAATTCTGCAGTGTTTGATGATGTGTTCAGAATTTACAAATCTTTAAACCAGGAAAAATTGGATGTGCACAAGAGCAATGCTGTGTTGGTTTATTACCAAAATGAGGGATTAATAGTGTGTTTTTATTTTATTACTCTTAGCATCCAAACAGTTCCCAGGAACCACATCCTCCATCAGCCTGCTGAAGGAAACAGACTCAAGGCTGTCTGTTTCGTTAGGTTCGTTGGAGACAAAAGCAATTTTCTTTTCCCAGCATGTTTTTAGTTTGTTGGTGTCACCAGTGGTCATCTTCGTGTATGCTTTAATTTTTTTTTTTTTTTATTCAGGAAAATCAAATTGAGTTGCAAAGCATGAGGCACAAAGGTTTCAAGGATGAATACACAGACTGAGAATGACTGAGAAAGTCCGAAACCCTGTCAGTAGTTTGTTATACTGCAACGCTGTATCAGTCAGCATCTGACGTTCTCCTCTTTATTCCATTTTAACAGCCGGCACTCACTAAATGAAGGTTAATTCTAACTTAATTTTACCGTATACTGTTTGTTCATGTCACTGTGGTGTTGTTAGGTGAAGGAGAGGATACAGCAGGAACCCTGCACCTCCTCTACAAGCTCGTTTCCTGGTTTGCGGGAGGATGAGTTTATGTCACAAATGATAAAATCCATTTCCGGGACTAATGTTTCATCTTCATCTGCAGCTACCATGTTTGTATGGTCCACAGATACTTCTAGCATGAGTGGAATTGGCAGATGAGGAGGCTACAGTCTGAATTATTTTCACAGGCCTATTTTAAAAGGAGAGTTTATAAAGATGGACAAAAAACATCCAGAAGCTAGTCAAGTGCACCAATATCAGGCAGGCAACAGGGAATACACGATACGCTTACAGGCTTACTCCAAATTCCAGCATCCCAGAAGCAGGTTGGAACTCTGGAGAATATGCTGGAAGTCTATTTATGGCAGAAGCTGCATCAATCCACTCTGATCCTTCCACCCAGACATGATGAAAAAAAGACGCAAGCCGATAGTCACTCATTCCAAAAGTGGAGGAAAAGTGGACTAAAAAGGTCAAAGCATAAAGCTGAAAACAAGCAAAACTGTTTCCATCCAGGATCCATTCTTCTGAAACTCTGAAGCAGCCTTATGTATCATCCCGCCCTCTTGCTCAAGGGCACCAAGGTATAGTATAGAGTCGTATTTGCTGTCCGCTGGGCTTGTAACCAGGTTTACCCAGTTGAGGAATGGTCTTTCAAGCCTCCCCCGCTCACCTCAATTCAGCACTATTGATCTCTCGGTCCACCAACTCCCTGCAGGCTTACATTTGTCAGTTAATTGACTTGAAGCTGCTCCACTTGGCGGCAGCGCATTCTGGCGACGGTTCGATGGAAGTTTCAAAACAAAGAGTAGCCTGCCTCATCGACCCTTTGGTAGCTAATATTCCCAAAGGCCTGGAAAAATATCCTCCCCATGACCATAAATGGGTTATGAGAGGAATGACAAAGAGACAACAGGACCAGCATCCCCCTCTGCTAAATTCTCTTTATGATTTGGTGTCCTCAATCCTTTAAATTTTCTTTCTACGATCAATCATCTGTCCATCATAAAATTATCCTTTAGCTACTGTTATCACCCTGCTCTTAACATTGTCATCATAGTCATCTTCCTGAGAAAGACGGTGTGCCCAGTCACACTAGTGAATGAATGCATGCAGTAAATGAAACACTTTAGCAGCTGGGAAAGCGTGGCTAATGCTAATCTACAGTGGGACATGCCCATCGCTTCTAATGTTGTTTGCTGCTGGTATAAAGGAAATCGCATGAGATTTCTTATCTCAAACACTTTACATTAGTCATGGCCACAACATCGGGCTTTTAGCTGCTCTTAAAAAACTTATTATTTACACCAGGGGCTGGTTGTGTGATCCATTTGTCGCGGTGTTGGACGCATAAATATTCTGTCAGCGTTGCTCTTCCAGCTTGTTTGAAGCATCTGAAGTTGTCGGCAGGCAGGGGTGAGAATGGATTTACTGATTAAATTCATCAGTGGTGGTTCTCTGAGGGCTGGGGGTTGCTTTCGACCCCCAGGAGTGCAGACTGTGTGTGCAGTTGGCAGAGTTACTGCTGCCGCTGAAGCAGGGGCCTTAAAGATGAGGAGTGAAATCTACAAATGAAATCAACAAAAGCCCACTTCAAATGGGCCTGTGAGACAAAGAATCGGCAAGAAATGCTGGGAAACGTTTCTGAAGTGAGGCGATATTTGTATTAAAAATGTTGTGTGCATGACAGAGGTATTTACAGAACGTCAGGATCTTTGCGTGAGCTGCCGGAACCGTTTACGGTTTTTGAAAGGACCTTTTAAAATGATTGTTTATCCGTGACTTTCATCCTGACTTCCATGTCAATCATGGCCACTTCTGGAAACCAAAGCAAATACCAAGCAAATGTTCTGAAATACACCCACCTTTACCCTTCATGCCCGCAGTGCCAAGGAACGGCCCAAGTCAGGGGTTCATAAACCTACCAAATAAGCACGTTCCAAGGCCTGGTTCTGTTCGCTGGCTCGGAAAGGAACGTTTCCTTCTGCTGCAGTCTCAGCTGGAAGGCAGACTGTACCAGCGTGGCTGCGTGTGGGCTTTTGCTGTCCGCACCTCTTACAGTTGCCAGCGTGGGAGGTTCGAGTGCCACCAAGCATGCCTAAAACTGCGTTGATGTAGAGTGCTGCCAAGTGCAAGACGTGTGTGCATGTGAACCAGCCACATTTTAGAATCTGTGGCTTCTTTGCAGCAACGTCCACATTTGGGACTTCACTCTTTCTGGTGCGGTAGCGCTAAGCTAGTGGCTGTTACCTATAGATGAAAATAGCCATAACATACCTCTTACCTGTAAATCCCGATTCCATAAAAAGTCCTAAAAAAGTCCGAATTTGGCAGCATTTTCTCCACGGAAATATAAAACTTGATAATTCTGTGTAAGGCTAAGCCAGGCACACCGAGGGCTGTCAGAAAGGTGTACTTAATGCACACCGCCCCCCCCATTGCCGCGTGTTGATTAATAACCACATCTGGAGGAGCTAACTACATTATAATCCTGCCGTTCATGTGCAGAATGTGCTGTCGAGGTTTAAATTTAGACCGGGAGCAATGAAGTGTGTTAACAGAGAACAATGGGTGTGTGGATCACAGCTCTTGAAGCAGTTCCCACCATCCTTCACAACATCTGAACCTTTTTTTTTTACACTTCACTCATTCTAGACCTATAAAGTTAAGTGATCATCATTCGGGAGCAGGTATGGGTGAGGAGTGCTGCTTGAAAGTACTTTTATTTTTTTAAAAAGTACTTTTAAAATTCTGAGATTTTTCTACATTCACTTTTTAGAAAAGGCAAGCTTTTTCTGCTTGCAGCTGTGACCGTATGAGATGTCCAACATAGAACATTTCAAGTTTGAAGTGCAGCCTGAACTGAAACGATTGATCGGTGAACCAGGCGACCATCAAGGACAGAAACAAAATAGGCTGCTGCCAATTGCTCGGTTGTTTTTTCCTTTTATGCACTTCATATCAGACCTGCCTGTGAATTCTGTTTTTGTTTTGCTATTTGACCGTGTGTGTTGGTTTTCTGAGCTGGTAATATACAATTTGCACGCCGTGTGTAGAAGAAATGGAAGATATTTGACCATCCTGCCAATAGAAATAAAAACACAAGTTTTGTTTGTTTGTCTTATGGTAGTATAGTGTTAGGATTAGATGTTCCACACTGTTCTACCCTTTTTTTTAAACACTCCCCAGCCCCACCCCCGTGCACACACAACTGCTGTGTTAATACTTACACATGTTCTGATCCCAGCATCTTCGAACACCTCTGCTTTCTTCGAAAATTGCTGGGGTTAAAAACAGAAATCAATAACATTGAATCTGCTTTGCTGGCTGAGGCCATTTTTAACCACAGAGCAAAGGCAGCGTCACTGAGAGGTTTTATTTCCCTCATTAAAAATAACTAAAGGTGAAAGAAATTGAGAAGCTTCTGTTCATTAAGAACAAACACTTTTAGCAACATGTTTAATGAGTTGTATCGTGGTTCCGTTTTACTAAGCACATGGAGTCTTTTGCAGGAGACACAGGGAGTTGGCGTCTAATTAGCATTACTGTGTCGCCTGTATTGAGCCCGTCGTTGGAGGCTGCTGACCGTTTGTACCATTTTGAAGATTTTTATCTCTAATATGAAGACACTTAATTAAACAGGCTAGATTAAATGTCAGACTGTCAAATCCAAGAAATGCTACTGTGCTGTTACAAAATAGGCATAAAGTAATTAAGTCCCACCTAAACAGAAATTTAAATAAGAACCAGGGTGTACAATTAGAATGGTAGAGATAATACACACAGCAGTTAATCATATTGTGGTCTATTACCAAAATATCATCTTTCTGCCACTGGTTGAAGGCAGTAAATTGGCTCGATCCTAATCTCAGCTCATAATTAGAACTACACTAATCACAGACATCATTCAACACGTCTGATAGGGAATAAAAGGGAGTTGATTTGGCGTTTGATTGATTTGGTTGGAGCCACATGCAGCAGAGTTTGAGCACTAGGAAAACTGACACTTATTGTTCATTCAGCCTCCTCTGCAGCTCCCCAGAGGCATGGACTCCACACAGCGGATATTAATAACCTGCAAAGACAGATGTTTTTGGATAAAAATAAAGGGCGGATTTGGAGACTTTGTGCAGCTGCAGAGCGCTGACGCCTTCCTGGAGCTGGCGCTGGCAAGACGGGGAGGATTGTTAGAGCATTAGTGAGGTATCAGCGGTCTAACACTCCCCTCCACTCCTGTCTTTGTTTTACTGCTCACTAGCTAGCAGCACTGGCAGCCCCTCCTGTCTCTTCTTTGCTCTTGGTCCACTTTCTCTGTATCGCTCGCTGTCTCTTCCTGCCAGGATTAGCCTTAATATCTGCCATTGAGACAAGGCCGAAGGAATCCCACATCCAGGCTGAAATCAAGTAGTAAAATGAGGTTAGGGGATTAAGGACAAAACCCTGCTAATGGCACAATGTGTGTATGTTTGTTTGCAATCAAAGAGAGATAGAAAACACATGAGACACGAATGATGTTCAAGAGAGGGGGTGGGCAGGTGGTGGGAGGGGAGCCCTGAAGTGAATTGTTGAGTGTGTGCAGCCAATGGAAATCAAATGAGCCCTGATTCACCCATTCATGCATACCTAAATGCAGAGGAGCAGAGGCACCTGAAGGAGCGAGGCAGACAAACAGTCTCATTTCCCACTGTCTGGCCTGCCGGTGCCGCACACTGCTCGCTTTGTTGGTCACTCTTTGTCGCAGACAATATAACCACTATCTCTCTCACGCTCCTGCAAAGCGAGTGTCCTAGCGAAGGCGGTCTGTCTAAAACGTGCTTTTATTACATCTTCATCGTCAACATGATGGTCATGTTTCCTGGCTGAAAATCAGGACCCAAACCCAGAAAAGCCTGCGACCTGAAAATGCCTCAAGTAGACACCCGCTGGAAGAACACACAGAGCAATTTGTGTTTCTGTGAGGCTTCAGTGTTTTCATCCACAATGCGCGTTTGCGGATTTGGCGGATGAGCCAAAGGGCACCTGAAGCAGCAGGAGGGCCAATCGATACCCAGCGTGCTTCCTCCCCGCATGGGGCCTCCGTGTTGAGAATTTGATTGGTGGAAGGACCAAAATAACTTGTGGCTTTTTTTGTGGCATCTGTGACCTTGTGATTGACAAAGTTGTTGGCTCAGTGGGGGAAAC
This sequence comes from Pao palembangensis, assembly GCA_015343265.1. Lineage (NCBI taxonomy): Eukaryota > Metazoa > Chordata > Actinopteri > Tetraodontiformes > Tetraodontidae > Pao > Pao palembangensis. The sequence continues at coordinate 2,919,959 of CM027085.1, read as the reverse complement.
ATCACCAATCAGGGCAATAAATGGATGTGGGAGTGTGAAGTTTCTCTGTTTAACTCCCCAAATTGAAGGTGAGGAGCTCACCTGTGCTTGGTCTATTGTGCTTGTTTAATTTGCTAAAAACAAATGTAAACTTGTGTATTTCTAACCTCTTGTTGAGAGAAAAACACGTACATCCTCTGGCAACTCTCCTATACGAAATCGATGACGTAACAAAACAGATTCAGTATGAAAACATGTCTGCGGCCCATCAGTCAACCGAAAGGTAAATCTGACGACAAAGCTTCTCAGTTTTGTCCCCGGATGAAGGGCAGTTATCATTACAAACATTCACGATAGCTGCTGATAAAGCCATGCTTAGCCTGGATTGCTGAGGGATTACTTTACTTTCATCTGCTCTCATAATTTTTTTAATTAACCAGGACAAACAGACGTACTGCAGAATTTTCGTTGAAGCAGCAGATGATATGAAAAACAACCTAAAAGAAACGTGTCCTCTGTTTTTCCTGATGCTTTTCAGGTTCAGATAATTCTGAAGCGTTGCTCGAGACCTTCAGCAAGGATTGCAGGCAAAAAAAGCCTTTTCTTCAATTGTCTAAAATAGCGGCAGCTATCATTTGAGCGTCAGTCAATGGAAGTGACAACAATGGCCAAGATGTGGTGAAATTCATGCCAAAAGGGGGAAAAAATAACCATTTTTCCATCTGCGGCCGGATGAAGTGTGGCTGACAGACTAGCAGACTGGTTCCCACATCCTCGAACGGTGTGGTTTGCTGGGATTCACAGCTCACTTTCTCTCTGACTGGCCAATCTGGGGTGTTGCTCCTGCTCCCAACTCAATTTTCCTCTGAAAATGAGTGGTGGACTCATTCTTCTTCTGTGACCATTTTAACATTTGAGTCTCACCCCTCTGAACATGTTTTTTTTATTAAAAACTGCATAACAGATGAAATTTGACTCATTTGAATTGATGGTGCCATAACTCAACTGATCAATATCCTAAAACCGGGCTAAATTAAATTGTCAAATACATGTTTAATTTTAATGAAAACATTCAAACTGAAAGTTTCCTTTCTCTTGATGAGGGCTGCTTTTTTTTTCTTTTTGTTTGTTTGCACTGAAATGGCTGCTCCGGGAATGGCAGTCTGCAATTTATCATCATTTGGGTGTCACGTCAGTGTCAGAATCTGCATGGAAACGTCACCACATCCTCACTGAGGATAGAAACCACCTGTTTGTTGTTTTAGGCCACGTAGCATTTGATAAAACGAAGGTGCCATTTTTTTATTCGAGCCCCTGAGAACGCCAGTAAGTTACGCAGCGGTAATCACTCCATAGGATGCACGGTCAGCCTCTGAAACGCTCCCATGTACACTTCAGGGGACACGGTATTCAGCCTGACCTTGGTGTGGCTGCTTCAGTAGCGCAGAGCCAGGCTCAGAGGAAGCAGCGGTTGGGCGGGAGTCGGCAGAATTCCAGGAGAGAGCCTCTTTGATATTCACAGCTCATGAGGGAGACGCTGGCGTTCCAGAGCAACCGGGAGGAAGAGAGCGATGGGGAAACCAAGAAAAAAAAAAAAAGGATGCATTTGAAATATGAGCAGGTGAATGAAGCCAGGAGGGCAAGTGGGGAGATGGAGGAGAAAAGATGGAGGTGGACTGTAGTTTGGTCTGACAGCATCACTGCCACTGCCTGGAGGGAGAGAAGGAAGCTGGCTTACACAGAGAGAGGGAGAGTCTGTGCTCACTGACCTGTTTCTAATATTATCCCTGTCTGACCACAACCTTTCTCCCAGATTCTTTATTGCTCTCCCCCTCACGTCTCTTGTTTAATTTCCCCTCCCGCATCAGCTGTTGACAGCTATTTGCCCCTGTTTGCTTTCTGTCATTGTCCCTCCTAATTTTTCTTCATTTTATTTTAACATCGCTCCCAGCTTTATTGTCTTGTTAGTCTTCAGCAAGTGATAACTATTTCCCTTTGCTTCTCCCTCTTGTCGTTTCGCCACCATCTGCTGGCACTAGCCAGCTTTATTATTAGACAATGGCCTCCCATAGCCAAGGGGCTAGTGGTCCAATATGGAGGGACATTCCTCCAGGCTCTTAACCTTCAAATACCTCTATTTAAATACCTCTCTCTAGCATTGCAAAATGATCCAGCCATCTCCCTTAGATACAAAAACTGTTTTTTCAGTGACATGAAGGGAGTTAGATTTCAGCCGTTCCTTCTGAGTTTTGTCCGGTTACCTTGAAATATTCCAAAATGTGACCCCTGTCACAGCTGAATTAGTGGATATGAAAAGGTCAAAAATCACCGGCAAAGGCCGGGACAGACAGTTTACTGATGTTACATCTTAAAGTGAGTCAAGTTCACGACCACTGAGAAGACATATCGCTGTGACAGACACGGCAAGATCGTGAAATTACTGCAAAAAATCAGGGTCACCTTTTTTAATCACTCATGTAATGACCTTGCAACACACATCTCTCTCTCTCTCTCTCTCTCTCTCTTTCTCTCTGTCACAGAAACACACACAAAATAATATTCCAGATATCCACGAGATACTGACACTGCGCCCTAATTTTAAATCCCCTGTGTTACGTCCTCACTTTTAATACACAATATCAATCCTTGTACAAGTGTCCCACTAACACCAGCGCATGAATGTGTTACTTAATGTTCAGTAAATATGAAATTAGGGAGGATGAAGACGGCTACATGGTCAGTGCTCACAGATACCTTGGTGCCTACGTATAATGCACCTTTGTCCTGACTTCAGCATTAGTAGGTGTCACAAGGATAGCGTGTTAGCTGCGAGTCACTGAGCGCTGTGCAGAAACTTCCTCCTCAATAAATCTGCAGAGACCTGACACAGGAAGATGGCATTGTAAACTAAGGTAGTAAAACGCACAGGTGCTGCTTTAAGGAGCAGAACAAACAGCAGTGGGTGGTGGAAGGTTTTAAACAGCACACGGTGCAAACAAACTATGACAGAAGGCTTTGAGAGCCAAATGAGTAGCGACAGGAGCGCTGGTGGAGGATGTTTAGCATGTGTGTGCTTGTTTCCCTGCAGCTTCTTCATTATGCGCATCTCATTATGACACTCATGTTGCAGGATATATGTACACATGGGCAGAGACTCTAGCAAAACTTTTTAGATGCTCCCCTCCCAACTCAGCCATAGCCATTATTTATGCCTCCAACTACACAGCTTATCTTTTTTTTCCCCTTGTAGCTAGAAAGCTAATGAACAGCCTCTCTCTTCTCTTCAGAAGGCACTGGCTTCAGTGTTTTGATTACATGAGCTGCCTTCTCTGAAAAGAACTTGCATCGTGATTTCAGTCATCCACAGCAGTCACAATAAGCTGTTGTCTCCTGCGTTTAGCGCTCTGAGATTTCTTGAAGCCCGCACTGCAGCAGGAAGACCACATGCTGGGGCGCCACACTGGTGTTTAGCAAAACATGGATACAGGATCAAAAGGGAGGCGGTTGGGCTGTGTTGCCGTGGATGCAGTGCAATGGGGTCAGACTCCCGGACAGTCTCTCAGAGAGCCCCAACAAGCCGGTGATATATACCGTCTATAAAATACGTTTTAAAATGTCAATAAATCCATCAAACTAAATGTCAGGCCGATGCAAAGGAAATGTCATCGCTGTTTATAACAGGGATCCTGTGGAGAGGCGCGAGGCTGTAGCACGTGCTGCTAATATGGCTCAGAGCATGCAGGAAGGGGGAAATACGTTACAGCGTGGCGGTCCAGAAGGGATGAGGAGCTGCTGGAGATGTTTGAAGCCTGCAGGATGCTGAGAAAACTTCATCAATATACCAAAACCATTTAAACTGATTTCACACTACAGAGCACTTACCTTATTCCAGTAGATTTTAGCTTGAACAGAAAAGTGGAAAAGATCCAGGTAGACCAGCCTGCTGGGAGAAAGCTGGATGTTCCATGAAGCCTTGAATGACCAGTTTCTGGTCTCAGTCGCATTCCACTGAAACACTCAGATGCAGGTATTTCAGATATTTCATGTCACTTGTCAGGCCTCTCTCTTTGTGATACATAAGCACTTCTGCCTTGACACACATACGTTGGTTATGGTTTCTGTATCTTTTCCACCCACACACACAGTTTTGTCTGCAGCTCACACTTCCCAAGCCTCTGGCCAACCCTACAGCTAAATGCTCTGTCATGAGCTTCTACTAGCTACCTGCGTCAAAACAAAAACACCGCCGTCACACGCTTTAACAAGCTCTCTATTTTTCTCGGTTCACCCTTCGCTGTGCCTCCGTCACATGACGTGAGCTACTGTAGCATTGGCCCAGTGGTAGCATTAATATTCAGTGTGTGGGTGTGCGTGGGCATTCATTCCGTTTTTTCCAATGTATGTGGAACATAAATGGTTCCTCAAGCAAAACACTGCATAATGTGTTTGTCTATGCAGTTTGTCACAACAGCACCCACAAGAGCCAGGCAACATGAGCGTGATGCAAGTTTACGTGTGAATGTGGGGCGTGGGGGGCCAAGGTAGCAACACTGAGTTCTAGCATGAATTAACTTAAAGAAAGAAACTACAGGGACTGAATTCTCAACTGTTCTGTCAGATATCAAACCTCAGATAAGGCTGCAAAACAGTCATAGGTGCCTAATTAGCCAGCAGTAAGGGCTAAAGTGTGCATGACACTACAGGGATTACACACACACACACACACACACACACACACACACATCGTTGAAGCATGTCAGTGACACAGGTTTAACATCTAACCTAACTGCTCTACTTTGGATGAATGTGAGGCCGCGAAGGAGCCTCAGTTTTGAAAATTTCACAAGATTAATGGAATGTGACAAATTTACGCTAAAAGGGCTGAATTTCCAGAAGCAGATTTGGGTCCTTAATGGAATCAGACGTTCCCTGGAAATGGTCTTATTTGCTTTCTAGTCAAAAGACAGATGAGATTAACACAAACCTCTCTCATCTCTCTCTGTTCAGCATTTTCAGCCGAAAGATGCATCTGCGGGGTTTTTTGTTGATCATCTTAATATTCATTAGGATGTAGACCTGACTTAATAAATAGTTACCAAACACTTCATCTTGTATGTACATGTATTTTCAATTTCTTGTTTTGGCAGGAGAGTAAATAACTTCTCTTTCTTCTGACAGAGTGGTGTTCTTCAGAATCAGCTTTTAAAAGTCTGGCAGTGAAAATGAGGTTTTCTTCTGCTGCACAAGGAAAACACCATGCTCCCTGAACAGCAGAGCTTATTAGACATCAATTCTACATGAATTCAGTGGAAGGTTATCGCAGCCAGATGTTCCCTGGGAGGTATTCTCAGGTGTCTCCAGTCTTCATCTGAGTGACTGTTCATGCTAAACTGACACGGCGTCAGCACGGACTATCTTAAAAACACAGAAAATGCTCTGAATTCCAATCCCTGATTATATCTGGGCGCCAACATGGCCTGTGATGTTTTTCCAGAAACAAGGTGACTTAAAGCATGTCAGGTATTCAACATCCCCTTGACACACAATGATCTGTGGACTGTAGCGCAGAGAACAGATCCCGACGGCGCAGCGGGACAGTCGGAGGATTAACAGTAGAGCTACTGGTTTAAGCGATGCCCACAGGTCAGATTAACAGAATGTAAAGGTTGCGCCCCTTATGCCGCTCTTTGAAGCGGGGCTTACATCTTTGACTTTATCCCGTCAGAACTTGGTAAAAGAAGTACTGCAGCCCTTTTCCCCCTCTTTTTTGTCAGGGTGGTGTGGAAGTGTTAGGCTGCTTGGGGTGACAAGCAAAGAACAATCACAGCAGTGTGTGAGCCCTGCCGGTCCTTTAGATGCATCTCTGACTGAGAGCACGGGTGTTCTACATATGCACATGAATTTAGATCAACTGCTGTTTTAATAATAGATCCCAACTTCCATACTTTTTGAACTCCTACTCATCATGCTTTAACAAAATTACTCATTTCTATCAGGTTTTTGCATGTTTCAATATCAAGATTGGCCACCAGGCGGCGTTTTCAGTTTAAGGCATAAATCTTAATCCCCACAAAGAAAATCCAAATCAATCTGCTGCTCTTAATGCAGTCATGGTCACGTTGTTATATAAATGTATCCACTTTATATGTGGATCTGGAATATAATCCATGATTGTAAATGAATTTTATTTAAATGTTTGCTCAAAACTGTATTATAGCCTCAACGCTGACGTAATCCACTGTTACGTGGTGCTTTGGCCATTTCCTCTGTTAAATCTGTCAATCTCACTTCCTGTGTAGATGATTTAACCCCAGGGAGATGACAAAGCCTACAGATGATTGTTGCATGTTGAGCTGCAATCTTGGATCTTGGTCCTGGTTGTCAAAATGCTAATGTTGAACAGCTTTTCTAGATTTATGTTTGGGAGATAATCAGACATGTGACAGCTGTGGCGTCTAAAACATTTGTATTTACATACATTGCTCTTTACTCTCATGGACAGAGAAAGCTGCAGTTACAGACACATGTAATTACAACTGTCCTGTGGTAATACACTGAAATGATGGTAAGAATGAAAAAGAGCCTCAGTATGCCAATCTGAGGGATATAGCTTCACAAATGGCAAAATCCCAGCATAATGCCTGCAGTTTATGAAGATTTAATGTCATGAAACACAATATAAAGTTGATAGGAAGCTTAATTAGACATAAACTTCACATTGAAATGATCAAAAGCAGCTCAGACCTCAGTCAGTCCAACAGCACGGTCCTGTTGTTGCCGCCATTGTCGATTTAAGTAACAACAAACTTTTCTTCTCCGCTTTTTGTCTCCATTGGTCTCTGCGTGACTCGTGGGCTGCCTGCGTCTCTTCTCTTGTCATGTTCCCTTCCTGCCGTCGTCATCAGGTAAGACTGATCTGATTATTGTTTATGTTTAAAACCCTCTGCACACTGGAGATACGTGAGGAATGATGAGTTTGATTTCACACAGAGACAAACCGTCGGTTCATAAAAGAAAAGGCTGGAACACAACCCCTGCAGCAATGTCCCGATCGCCTTTCCTCTGGTTCAGAATACGGAACAACAAATTTAAGACATACAACATGTGGGTTTAGTCTTGCTATTATTTAGAATGTGTTTATTGGATCAGAAGGTTGCTTCTGCCTTCTGTAATTACAGATGGTAAAAGCAGCAGACTTGAGCATGGCTTGGAGGTAAAACAAAAGAAGGTGTGATCATCTAACAAGCAAAGCTGAATCCTATCAGGCAAAGCGTCGGCCTAGTGGGAGAAGTGGCTGGTTCAAGAGCAGCTTTCACAAGCTTTGCCCCCAGCAATGTCACCAAGCACATAACTGCACTCCGCTCATCAAAGTGACGCAGCAGCTGTTTTGAGAGGTTCCTTCTTTAGGTGGCGCCTGAGGCACCAGCCGCTGTTTGCCGTCTGCTGCCGGTGTGATCATTAGCGATCGTCGCAGGGATCCAGCGTACAGACTGATCCCACGGCCTCTCGTTCAGAGCCGTCCCGGACATTCTGATCATCCAAGAGTGGGGCTCTAGCCTCCCGTGCTGGAGAAGTGTTGTGGGGAATATAAAATAATGGCTTCTTGCTCTGTGCATATAAGCCTGAAATGCTTGTGTGCTGATTTGGAAGCAATAATCCCACCATAAATTTGACTAAACCTCAGAAGAAGTCATCTACAAGTCACAGTGTGACCCGAAGATGTATTTGTGTGAGAAACTAAGAATCCTGTTGTACTTGGATCCCCTGGGAGAGGAATGGTGTCTGGAGGAGTAAAACCTTCAGAAAGGGCTTTCTGGGCCGGGCCTGACTTCTCAGGCTGGGTGAAGGTTGCGGACATTTACAGCTGTCCGTGTAATAGCATTAAGCCTGACTGTAGGGGTTAATGAACAAGTGCAAGTCAGAGGGGATGCTACACAAAAAACAGCGCTCTCCACTGCTGTGTGTGCATGCATGTGCGTGCTCAAACCCTTAATCCTCTAACGGGATTACAAGGCGTATTGTCCTTTGTTCGCTCGATTCTTTCCACCCACATATGCGGGTTGCAGAGATGTCAGGGCCCATGTTTAGGATTACAGCGTAATGGCTTCTCAATAGGGCGGGTGAGCGCGGAGCCGAAGGTTACGCTGTCATTTTGCCATCTTCGTACTTCGTAGCATGATTTGGCTGAATTTGTGGTCTGACCTGTAATCCATACCATGACTGGACTTCAGACTGGTGTTTGCCGCAGACGTGGGGTGAAGTACTGATTTCTGAAGGAGCGCCGCTGGTCATTTCTCAGCGTCCACAGATGCGTGGGATCCACAATGCTGAAATGACCTCCACTTTGTGTGTCGGTGCTGTTACTTAGAGGCTTCTGCTAAATGGGCTGTGCTTTAGCAGGCTGGTGCTACAGCAAACACTGACGACTCTCAGCGAAGGACAACACGAAAGGGCCCGTGTGCCTCTCCGCCAGCAGACGTTTATTCTGTGATGGTGCTTGTTTTCAAATGAAGCAGCCTCTTCAGACTGCATCATGTCACTGCTGTTCAAAGGATCACGTCGGTCATTTTGAACGTTTTACACCATTAACTGCAAATTGCGTGCAACTATCTTTAGAGGCTCCCATTTTTTGGATGAATTTGCTTCTTTTCACTTGTTTTGTTTTTCACTTTCTTTTCAATTTAATTGATATCAGCTCGCAGAGCGTTTGTTTGAGTGCAGTGTGTCTTTTGCTCAGCGCACAGAAGGTTTTTGCCATATTTTCCTTGGATGCTGAACCAGGCGTGAATACACACTTTCCCCCCTTATGGTGTTGTTTGTTGGTCTGGGAGAGTTCACAGGTATTATCTGTGGATATGCTGCTGTTTCTCAGGCATAAAGTAACTCGATTGTATTCATGGTGCTTGAGCGACTCTTTCAGCATTCATGACAACATAACACCGAATGAATGTTCCCATGCGCTGTGAGTGTGGGTCAAGGGTTTATCTATGAATCTGAGCACATGTCAAAAGCATGAGGATTTTCCGCTTTCTTGACAACCGCCGCCTCTCCTGGCCACTCTGCAGATGGCTGGATTTCACAAAGACGCCAGTGAACACAGAGGAACACCAGTCAAGTGGCCACTTGACTGGTTTCCATACGCTGGTGGGTGGCTGCTGAGCAGTAGGTGAGATCTGCTCTGGTGGGGTAATGACAGACCGGGGATGGCGTTCAACATAAACGGCTTAAATAGTGATGACTGAGTCCAAATTACCCCCACGAGGATGGTGCTTGTGTGCATCCATCAGTGGGCCGGTGCTGCGCTGGACACCTTTGCTCCAAGGTTGTGTCTTTGTTTGCACATCATCACCGACTGGAGCTGAAGGTGGATGAAGGCCCACAGAGAGAGCTCATCCGCTGATGCAGCAGCTTATGGCGTCATCGACACATACAGCATTTATACATGTCATATATTTAAGGCAGATTTTAACTGCCATGAGACCTAAGACGCACTTGATGATGATGATGCTTCTGTTCTCAGAGAATAAAAAGAAGTGTCAGAGCGATGAGCAGCGTGCACATACAATTCACAGAACACTTTTCCTGCCTTCAGCTACTGCAGCATTGCGACTTAGTGACGTCCAGGAGTTAAGTTAGTTAAAACGTCCTGTTTTCCATCTGAAGAACCGCAAAATAAAATTAGAACAGAGAAGCACGGTGATGGGCAGAGCAGACGATACACAGGTGAATCATGTAATTGCTTTGTTTGTCTGTTTTCCCCTCCTCCGCTCATCATATCTGTAACGCGTCCCACTTTTACACTACTTCGCGCAGTCACAAACGATCTCCTTGAAAACTTCTGCACAGTTGTGGGGAGAGGAGGAGGAGGAGGAGGAGGAGGAAGGTTTCCACCATATGTGGCGCTCTGTGCTGGTTTAGTTTGAGACGGAATGTTGTAGTCTGTCACTCAGTCCTTTCTCTAAAGGACTGAATTGTGTATATAGTGTAAACAAAACTTGAATGTGCGATTAATTTAATAAAAATCTAATTATGCTAATATACTAATTATGATTTAATAATCTTAACGAGTTTATGGTCTGTAGTCTGTTTGCTCATGCATAGACCACGTGTGCTCATGTGCTCCACCAGCATTCACACCCTGGTTGCGCTGAGACATTTAGTAAATCTCGTTTTCTTGTCTCTCTCATGCTGCTGCAGGGGGAGGTCCAGGGTCAGGGTCATTTCAGTTTGCTCTGTGTTTTCAGGGATTCTGTCAAGTAAATTAGCTTCAGATTCACTGAGTGATAAAATAAAAAAATGACACACTCGTTGGCCGTGAGAGACGCTAAACAGAGATGGTGTTATTTGATCAACACGGCAGTGAGGTGTGTGTGTGAGTGAGTGAGTGAGTGAGTGTGTGTGTGTGTGTGTGTGTTAAAAGGAGGGGTGTTACTCTTAACTGAGACAAACTGGAGCTATTAGAGGGCCTATTGTTGGCTGGCTCGCCTCTGAAAGAACAGCTTGTCCCAGCACTTATTCTCTGAATGGATGTGGCCGGTGCTCCCGGCTATCGCACAGATCAATCTGGTGAGGGAACCTGCAGCAGCTGGACGGGAAAGTGTGTGATTGCTTGTGCTTTGAACCATACAGTCAACCTGCTTTTTAACTGGATGCATTGTAATTAAGATTACGTGTGCTAGGTTTGCCACAACTGCTGAAAGTAAATATGTTTTCAGCTACAACTGACAGTCTGTTTTCACTGGCTTTAAAATGGAAACTTGTGTTTATTACTTTTACATTCTGCTGCCTGTAAAAACATCATTATTCCACATATAATTTGGATTGAGCTGGATTTTCACGTTGAGATCTTGCAGCAATATTGTGCGATCAAGGTTGCAACATTTTCTTCTTTCAGGACCTTTGCAGAAGACAAAGAACATATTATGATATATATTATAAAATGTTTTGACAGACCAAAATGTTGCCTATTTAATTTGACTTAACCACATAAAATTGAATACAATAAAATATTGAATTTCTTTTTAATTCAGTGACATGTTTTTAAAGTAGATTTTCCTGCCCACAGCTGCATATTTGCTCCTGTAACTCCCACCCTGTCCATCCATGAACAGCCTTCTAGTCTACGTCTGAAGTAGCATAAATCTGCCTTTCTCATCCATCAGACATGCAACTCCCAACTCCAGCAGCCCATCTCCACACAGTAAACAGGCTGGGCCAGTGTGAATGGGATGAGTCTATTTGCTGGCTCATAACCAGTGCTTCTGCATTGCCCACAGACCATCTAACGCAGACCTCCTAATGGCCCTCTCATCATTTGGAATTCAGCTCACAGGGTTTTTATCACCACTGCTTTAATTTGTGTGTGCATAATTGAAAGAAAATTAGATTTATGAGAACCTCCACACGCAGTAGAGGAAGCTTCCAGTCCCTTTCTATCTCTACACACAAACACACACACACACACACACACACACACACACACACACAAAACCTTGCTCACGCAGACATGCAGACTAAACTCGTTGCTTTCTTTTTTATTTACTGTGGAATAACTGTAATGTCCAGAGTATAATTAGAAGCATTATAACCTGGCCTTTGGTGTGGGTGCACTATTGACCCTTTCTTCTGTTTTAGCCACTAATTAGAGGTTCCTTGCATCTTTTTCTTTTTTAGAAGCAGCTTCTTCTCTCACTTTCTTTAAGGCTACTTAATTAATCATTTTCACACGTTCTTAGCTGAACACCCACAAATTGCCCTGGTCAGAGCCCGGAGACAAAGGGATTTTGTGTTAATTAAGCATACCGCAATTCTCTCTGTCCCACATGCCCGCGCGCACACGCGCACGCAGGTAGGCAGAGCAGTTCAATACACAACTGTCACTTCTTTTTAATCAACTGATTTTAATTTGTGTTTGTTTTTCTGTGCCCCATCTTTTATTTTCCAAGAGGACTTAAATGTGAGCTTTGTCCACACACACAAAACAAAATGATTCCAAGTGCCATTTACCTCACAGACAGTATCTTAAAGATTCGTTGAAGATGAACTGCTGCCCCTGTTTGTCTTCAACATTTTATAGAGGAACCGATGGGACTGGAAAGTATTGATTTCTCTCTCCTCACTCTGATATCGTGATCCCGGACGTAACTCCTGAACTAATTTCGGTCAGATCTTCTCTCTTTCACTGGCTGAGCTGCCTTTTCTGAAACACATGTATCAGTGCCTCCGGCATGTGGCTGATGGAGGACGATGACCTTCTGTCTCCTGATGGCTGCCACTGGCCATCGCATATGCTGGGTGCAATCGATAAGTCCTCAAAGGTGTCTCACACCACCCGAGCGAGTGCAGGACGGTAGAAATGCACAGACGCTGCGAGCTTCTCTGAGCATATGTGACATTATTTCGAAATGAAAATGCAAAATTTAGACGACAGAAAATGTCTCGTGATCTGATTATCGAAGTCTGATTTACAGTTTTTGAAGGCACTATTCAGCCTCAGAGGGTTGATTATGTGTGATCATCAGCAGTTCTCGTCTAACGTGTCCTGGCAACAGCGCGTGTATATTAAAGGGCTGTGTACAGCCTCTGTGTTACACTCTATTACACTGGGCACTGCTGAGGAAAATCAAGCTGTTTTTCCAAACCAGAAGCAAAACCCAGATGCCGCTCCTCTTTGAAACAAAGGCATATCTCTGTGGTGGTCTCGCCATCACCATGGCAACACACATCGCCGACTTCAATAGCCATGACTCTTATTAGTTCTGTGCAAAATGCTGCAGTGCATCCCGCACACTTTTCTTTTTAGGTGTTCGATTTTATATAAGGGAGGAACTTTGCAAATGAGCAGCAAGTAATCACAAAGAAGGACGTGTATTATGAAGGTGAAAATCACAGGCATCATTTTCTTAACCTTCTGTTCCTGCTGCATCATGCATCTGTCAGAATGAGGTAACTTGTGCGCACCGGTGCGGTAGCCTGACTACTTTATCACCTGTCACTTCGACATAAGGCGTCTCTGCTCAGCTCCAAACCTCTAAAACTCCATCCCTCCTCCTCTGACTCATCCAGTATCTGTGTACTAATGCATCCTACTGTCACTTCCACCTGGCTGCAGGAGGCCATGAGTAGCCCACATTTACAAACCATGAGGTCCTGAGCTGGTGTAAAACCGGACTGTTGAGTCACATGAGCATCATCGTATACGCATTTGCTAACACAGGAAACAAACTGCTCATACACCAACCATTAACCAGGCCCACGCAACGCAGGCTAAATTGAATATTGATTGTTGGGAATCCATACTTGCTGGCTCAACACACACTGTACTGTCTGATGTACCGTCTCTTTAGTGATTTTCTGGCTATTTCTGCTCTGACAGGATCAGATCAGGCTCATGTCACAGGCCACTTTTCTTCCAGGAGAGACAATCATCATCAGTTTAATGACAGGGAATTTTCAGCGAGAGCTACCATCTTTACTGCCTCGTCAATAAACACACATTCTTTAGCTCAAGATAGAAACTCAAGTAGCAAGAAGTAGATAAGGACGAACATCGAAGTACAGAGATGATCTGGATTTTTGAGGGTTTAAAATTGGCACCACAGATGCTCATCAAGCGATCTGCGCTCTTTGGATGTGATTTTATGCTAATCCTTTCATTTTCTGAGCCATTTTGTTCATTTCATGGATCGTAGACATGACTGTGAAGAAAATGGCACGTGCCACGCAATATCACAAGCCTCAGAACTCAAATGAGATTAATGTGTCACGCTTGGAAACATCACTCAGAGTCTTTCAGCAAATATTTGTGTACTGCATATGAATGCACAGCTACTCCAAACAGTAGCGGCTGCTTATGAAGCGCACACAATGACAGAACTGTGAGTAGAAGGCAGCTGGATGTGTGAGCTCCACAGTTCTGCATTCACAAGACATCATCCACTGTGCACGCCAGCTGCCTCGCCATGCATTCAAGATCACGGCTAATCTCCTGCGCAATAAAATGTTGAATTCTCTCAAAAACCGAAGCTCCAGTTAAAAGAGCGACTACAGAGAGTCGACTTTTTACTTTCTAAAGAGCACAATTACATCATGTAATTTTATGGACTAAAAGAAGCGGCAGCAGATGATGATCAGCCCATCTTTCACAACACTTGTGTTAATTTTCAAGTGGCCACATTATCACTGTGAGTGGACAAACAACCCTGCAATCAGCGCTCCCCAACTCTTCCAGCCTTTTAGAGATCTAAACTTTGTGAGGGTGCACCATTAGTCATCCTGGAGGCCACTTGTTTATTTAAATGGAGACCGTCTGCCGTTGGAGAGAAGTTATCAGACTGCTCGCTGAAAGTTGGGGATGCAGCCTCTCTGACGCTGCAAATTACCGCTCAGATAACCAATCGTGATCAACTGTAACCAACTTACCGATGCTTTGTGTTGACAAGTTGGTTTAAAAGTTACACCTGCCGTGTACACTCGTTAGTCCATCAAAGAAGACGCAACAGTGGCTGGTATTTCTCTCGCTGTCTGAGAAGTACAGTGACGGTATGGATGGACTTTACATACATTTAGCTCTGTCACTGCTACACAGTTGCTCATTAATGTGCAACTGTTCCATGTTTATTAATACAACACTGAAACCTTAAATAAAACAAATGGCTCTGGACTGTGTGCAGCAGGAATGCGTGGAAGCAGATAGAAGGAATTTAAAAAGTCCTGTTGGAGAAGAGTGCTACTGCCCACAGCAATTATGGAGACATTACTGTTTATTGTTACTGTGAGTCTTGATGCTTCTCCATACTAAGTAAATATCATTTTGCCTTTGTGATAAATAGCCTTTTATTGCAGTAGATGTTATGTAACATTGACTTTTCTTCTGCTGATTCGAGACAGTCCTGCATATTTTATGGGTACCCATGAATTTAAAAAAAAACAGTTCACAGACAGAATAAATAAACATTTTTCCTCGCTGGCCCCCATCCAACTTTAACGCGACACTGTGAGATTTCTAATCGCGGCAGCTCCAAGGGAAACACAAGATGGCGAACCTGTAAACCTCTGAACAAGTGCAAACACAGCCTGGTCCGACACCCTGGTGAGCGCCTCAAGTGCAGCAGATCTAAAGTCAATATACATTGTGAATGCATTTGGGTCGGGTTTGCACAGACGCCTTGTTGTTTGTTGGGATTTGGAAGAACATTTGTGAATCAGCAAGAGCGAGCGAGAACATAAGACCATAATCGAGACCAGGCCGCTATCTCTCCAGCGCTATCTAGACTGTGCTCTCGCACTCTTTTTTATAAAATGGAATAAATACCAGTCTGTTTATTCTCCAGCCATCCTTTAATAGAGAGAAAAATCAATCTCATAAGTAAACATTGGTGTCTGAACATTTTAATTAAACGAGTAAATTGCCCGGGCCCGCTATTCCCCGAGGTAAGAATATTCCCAGACAGCAGGATCTTTTACAGTGACGCGTCATATCAGGGCATTTTCTGCCCAAGTTTATTTTCCAACAGTGACAACAGACTGCAGCGCATTCCAAAAATAGTTAGTGTTTCAAAGCCAATATCCTATAGGCAATTCACTCAGCTCGCTTTCACAACAAATTGCTGATCTAAGAAGGGAAGAAAGTTCATATACAAGGACTTTGAAGTAGAATGTGGCTCTTATCAACTTTTGCCAGCTGTTTTAAAGAGACCCGCTGTTGTGTGCACGTCTGCGTTGCGTTTAAGGGTTGTGTAAAATTGCTTTTCATTCATGCAAATCCCCATCATTGAGATGCACCCCGTGCGTTAAGAGCACACTTACCCAAGAGACAAGACGTTTATCGGCTAAACAAACTCGGAGAGGAAACTTTTTGTTGCAAGTTTGAAATGTATCTTGTCAGGCTTTCTAAAAAGTGTTTTATGGGAAAGATATTGTGCTAATGGCGCTCTCAAGGGCTAACTAGTTTGCAGCAAAATTCTGATTTCTCCCATTTCTTGAATAGCATCTATGATCTATGGGGCAATAAAGCTAAAGTAGCACTTTCGGACCATGTGGCAGAAAGATTTCTAGATTTCTGAAAACCCAACAGCAGTTTGAACAGTTGGTGATGATGACGAGGTCTTCTTCTGTAAAGTAAACTTACGCTGCAGCCAGAAGGAGGCATTATGGTCAGCCCTAATCCATTTTCAACCTTGCGGAACATGAAAGCAGCCTGCGTCAGAAGCTGGCTGGATTTAATTAAAAGGGTTCACGAGATCACTATCTGAGCTTTATCCGAGAGACAAGCGTTGAAATCTGTTAGTCTACAGCTATTCCAGATGCCATGATTACATCCCCCCGACTGTATCTTCACTCTGGGAACTTCAGGAGTAAGTTCACATTCCTGATTTGAATTTCTATGCCTGACAGTCAGAAGTGGTTTCATAATGCTGGCCTGTAGATGAAGGAGGAGATATTGTGAGGGGGGGATGAGAAACTGGGTTGTTGGAGCTCTTACTCTTGATTTCAGTGAAACTTGAAAATTAGCATCACAGTAAAGATGCGCTAATGGGCTAATTTTAATATTCAGCACAGAAAGTTTCCAAACTTCTACACTTAAGAGAAGATGGTGCTAATCTTTTATCCGTGTTGTCTAGATAATGAAAGTTAGGTGTAATTCGTGTTGCAAACGGCCACGCTAACAAGGTTACATTACTGTGCACCATGTTTCTGTGTATACGTATTAAACTGGCTGTTCCTCTTCATTTGGTGCTTTGATTTTTATATGATGAATAGCGCCGTCAGATGTTTCCAAAAGGATGCCAAAGGAATTTGCCACAGACCAGTAAAAGCTCAGGCTGTATTTGAGCTGTTGTTTGCGGGAGGCGTAGGTTTGTGCGGAGCATTGTTTCAGGATGTTTCATCAGTTCGGTTGCCCGCTGAACAAGAGCGCAGCACTCATTTTGGCGTCACTTTCAACAAATAAATCCCCAACAGAGCAGAGAGTATTATCATGAAATAAGGGAAAGACGGACTGATGAGGAAGTGTCAGCTCGTATTTGGGCGTAGTGTAGCGATGTTAGATGCCAAACTATCAGAGAAATTTGTATCTGCACCCACACCACATACTGTGATGTTTCATCTCAGATCACGATACTTTATGGCTCATTAGTGATGTCTGTCAGCCAGACGGTCGTCAGATCCCACCTCCATGTGACTCAGAGCTCTGAAAGTTGCGCTTTCAGCCGAAACCAGATCATACCTTAATGCGAAACCATCACAAAAAACTTGATTGTCTCCAATGCCTGATATGAATGTTTTCTTATTTTCCTTTCATTTTTCCAGCCTAACCGTGATGGTTGGAGGCTGTCAGGAGTCGTCAGGGTTGATCCCAGAGCTCAGGCACATCAAAGGAAGACATGAATGTGTGCCATCTAGCCTACATATCACAAAAACCTAGATGCATGTGTTTCTTTACCTCCATTTCATAGGTCACCTGGTTGAAATGGAGATTCGTTGGACACGTGACCAAAAATGTGTGACGCAAACCTCACAGATCCAGGATGGCAGGACAGGAGGATATGTTTACCGTTATTTGATCTCTTGCAATAAAATGGATGTTGATGAACAGTAATGCTTTTCGTAGAATGTTCCTGCAAGAGAAAAAATTGGCTAGGTTAACTTTAACAGCTTGGCATGAATTCATGCTGTAAATGCAGTATTAAGAAGGTTTGACTCAGCTCGTGAACAAGCTTCAGCTTCATTTGTAAGATTGATTTAAGTCGTGTAAAAGTGGAGTAAAAGCTGAAACTGTAGATAAAATTCAAAGGTCCAACTTTGGCTCGACTGCATAGTCATCAATCTATAACTTGAATTTTAGAAGGATGCATATTTCTGCTACTGGGGATTCCCTGCCCTGTTGTTTGTTTTATCATTTCCCTTTTAACGGTAGGAGATGGCCAGAATCCTTCTGGACTCAATCATCCAGTTGATTTCTTGGACCAGTAGAACCCAGTAGAACATCTGTGGATGCTCTCTCAGGCTTCTTCCTCCACTTTATTTTATCAAGACGGATGAATGTGTTGTGTGTTTATCCTTCAATTGCCTTCTTTTTCAGCATCACATCCTGTGTTGAGTTCCAGAGGAATAAGGTTTATAGTTTGGAAGAGAATTAGGAGAGCACATTTGGCCTCTAATCAATGTTTGATGGCAACTCTTGGAGAAGGTATACCAGACCTCAGTCAGTGCATTAGCGACTGGCGGAACGGGTCGGCGCAGCTGACAGGGTGTGTTTTCTGGTTCACACGTCGAAAATTAAGTCACACAGACATGCTGATACCCTGTTGTCCTACTTGAATTAATAAAGACATTTTTATTTAATCAAGTTTACTGGGAAGCAGTTGTGTGAAATATGATATATGGGTGCTAATTTAGCAAGCTGCCTCTTTGCATTTTGGGTCATTCTGCTATGAAATCAGTGAAACTTTTAAAGTGGAATTGCTGTGAAAGTTTTGTGGAAATGGAAGTGGATGTAGTCTCTGAGTACGTTACTCACATTATTTAAACACTCAACCACTCCAACTATATAAGCTGCTTCAGTCATGAGCGCAGACATTGTTAGCATAACACTCCATTTAAAGGCTTTCCATGCTGTACCTGGCTGCAGACAGTTTAAAACATAGTGGGAAATGTCCAGAATGGGTACTCTCAGCTCTGCGCTGCTTGTGTCGAGTAGGAAATGAATCCCTTCAAGTGTCTTAACTTTGCAAATGTTCCGAGGAGACACAGCTAACCTAAACTGTATCACATGAAGGGCTTTCTTCTCTTGCTAATGTCTCGCTGACCCACAGGCCAGTCCATTATTCCTCTGCACATAATCACCATTAAGGGGAATAATTGAACTTTTTTCACTGTCTCTCTGTCGGCAGATACGGTGATGCCGTGTATGGAGACATCTGATAGAGCGCTGCCATTTAGAGCAGCGTTGTACTGTATCACGTTTCACTTGAGGTTACAGCGTTGAATGAAATCACTTCTGCTTGGTTAGAGACACTAAATGCACCTTTAAAGCTCCATGGCTGCTCAGGCACAATGATTCTTTTCTCCTGCTCACGTTATTTTACATAAAGTCTCCTCCCTTTTGATTGTTTTTAATTGATTTTTGAGGAGAAGTGCTGCTTTTCTCCCCCTCCACCCAACCATTTGTCCTCACCGCTCCTCCATCTCCCTTCTCCTGGCATCTGGGTTTTGTGTCCTTAATGAGCCAATAAAAGTAACTTGACAAATATTCCATTAGCATGTTGGACTGAAGGCTAGGGATTGTGTTAAGCTCAGCATTAACCATGCCTGCTTTAAATGCGTTTGCTGCATTTGTTGAGCGAAAGCTACACTAATGGCTAACTCTGTGCCACATTTCTCCCCCAGAAAACATGGCGAGTGAGCCAGTTTTCAGTGGAGGATTAGCAGCAACTAAGGGTTCAAGCAGAATTTTTATGACAGTCCAGCAGTTCCTATAGCAGTGCTAGCTTTTTGCATCTGGATGTGCATTAGCTGCCAGATGCAGAGTGTCAGACGTTGTTATTCCTGCAACATCACACCCCTATATTTTCTCTGTGCTTCCTTCCTGATTTCACCAATTTCTGCCTGTGTACCTTCCTGCTGCAGATAGTTATCTCTGTGGGTGAGGAACTCACCAAGATATTCCTCTCACTGTTACATCTGCTCCATCGACACATGCAGCTCTCACACACCCAGACGCGTGTATCATACAGCAGAACCCAGACTGCAGAACACTTTACATTAGTACTTCCTTTGGAACAAAATGAAGCGGTTTTATACAAGGACACAGGAAGGGGGGTGGGGGGGCGGGGGTGCTGAGGCTGCTGCAGTAAGAACAATCAAGAATAAAGCTCTATATGCATGGAACGTCAGTGATGACTTTTAGACAGTATATTTCTGGCACTATAGATAGTTTTAATAGTTTGGTGCAGCCATTATCAATTTGGTTAAAATACGTGAAAGGAATAAAAAAGGTATTTGAGTTTCATTGTCATGACAGCCAACAATGCGTATAGAATGATCTCTATGACTGGAAAAGTCCAAGCTGGCTCAGGGTTAAGAGCATATAGCTGATTGGCTGAGGTGGTGAAGTTTGTATAACACATTGTGTAACATATGAAGACATGGTAGCAGGTAGAAATGCGTGGAAAGAAGCAGCTGCACGTCTGGTCTTACCAAACCGAGACTATTAATTCAAAACTAGTCAAGAGTTTTAATAAAATATCTACTCCAGCGACCTGCCTGTGTCCTGCCTCGGTTGACACGACCTTTGTGTAAAGGTTTGTGGAGAAATCTAAAAGGTTAACTTGGGAAAATAAGAGTTTCTGCGTTTCTGTTTCCTAACAGTTTGTGCACTTAGCAAAACAGGCAAAAACGGCCCGTCAGGTTAATGAAAGGAATGATCTCCAACATCTGAAGCATGTGAAGGTTTGAATATAATGCAGGAAGAGGAGTCGCACTGTGGCCTCGGACAGATGGAAACACAGCATCACAGACGAGTGTGCAGGAGCAGGCTGCAGACTTTTGATGAAAACCAAAAGATTCTGACAATTTCGGCGCAGCGCTTGCTGAGTGGGTGTTTTCAAAGCAAAGGACTGATTGCACAATTCAGCAGTAAATTACAGGGCACAGCAGTGCACGTATGTATTCACTGGCAGAGCGATGAAGACCTTTGACCTCAGCTGTCAGAAGCACATCCACTCTCTGTTGTAAGTTTGTAATGCAGAAGCCTCACAGTCATTCAGCTTAAAATATGGCGTCAAATCAACAGTCTGTGTGGGTGAAGAACCAAACAGATACCTGACTGACCCACCTCCCAGCACGGAAATATAAAATGAAAGTTCTCCAGTCTCTGTTGGACGTTTGTCAATTTAAAGGAATATCATTTCTGTATGGAAATATGCAGCTCTTATTTATTGTTCTTGTATGGTGGGCATGAAAACAGGAAGTCCGACACTGTTTTGTTGGTCTGCTGATTTTGGGTGTATTTGTTTATTTGTTGGGGTCTTAATGATTGTGGCTGAATTGTCTTTCTTTTTGTTGCTCATTACACAGAAATCTGCTCCTGCAAAGACAGAAAGTGCCACAAATATTCAGTGTTAAGGCTGCAATTCACGCTTCGCAATAAAGTCCAACCCACTACAGGATAATGATGCTGTCAGCATGCGTGCGGCACTGAGAACTGGAGGTAAAAATGGCCTGCTCCTCTGTTCAGACACCATCTTTTTAATTACAGAACCATATTTGCCACCAGCTAATGCACTCGTGTTGCTCGTCCTTTACCGAGTGTGATTCCATATCTGGTCCTGCACAGAGGAGATTCATGTTGCGGATTTATGAGGTACACCCCACCCCGCTCGCCCTCCTCTTCCTCTTCTGTCTCAGACCATTTGGATCTTGCCAGTATTGCGTGCCCCCTCCTGTTTTCTGTCCCTTCTCCCTCCATTCGCTCACAGCGGCAGCTCGTCGAGCCAACAGGTAGAGCAGCTAAACAGCTTTGATACAGATGCGATGACATACTGCCGCCTCGAGCACAAAGCTCACAGTCGATCTTCCTTCCGCTTCTTTCCTTTTCCTCCTGCAAATCTCTCCATCAACAAAACTCATCTCTCTGTTCATGTCATCGTCCATGGGGATGTGTCAGGAGGCTTCTTGTTCCCCTCCTACACTAATTGGGGACAAAAGATGTGGTGATTAAGCTCAGACCGCTGGCTTCCTGTTTGCATATGTACCCCTCACCCCCTCTCTCACACACACACACCCACACACACACACACACACACACACACACCATCCAGGGCTTCATGCTTTGTCTCCCTGTTCTGTCAACATCAAACTCCCTGCAACAATGAACACTGAAACACACACAGATGAATTTTGGCACGGACACGCGCACGCACACACACACACACACACACACACACACACACACACACACACACACAGGCACATACAGACAGATTAAATACAGCTCTATTAATCAACTCCACTCACTCAGCGATGCACGAGCACGTTGCTTTTTCCTCATCGCCGCCATCCTCGGGCGTGTTCCTGAGGTCAGGTGGGTGTGGCTTCTAACATGAACAATGACCCCGAATGAGCTTTTATCTCTTTTCAACCAAGCAGCGAAATACTCACTCTGGCAAGAGCCGTTTCTGATAAATGAATTATTGTAAGGAATCAGGGCTGAATGTTTGCATTGGACCGATGACATCGTGTCATGGAGGCGCTTTATTGGTTTAGTTTAAATAATGTACAGGGAAGACAACAGAGCCCTTTTGTGTTGTTATTGGTGTCAAAACTTGTGAAGATGGAATGTTTGGCTGTACTTATCATTTATAGATGCTCAATGTATGACTCAAACCACTTACAAACGAAATATTTCACCACAAATGTGTGTTTTTCATTTGAATTGAGATCATCGGTCACCTGTTACTGTTGGCTAGTGTCACTTTTGACTTTAAATGTCAGAGACTGTCTCTGCACCCGTGGCTGGTACATGTGTATTCAGCATAAAGACACGATTAAATATCATTTTTTGGGTGGTGTTCCTCAGTGGTCAGTCGGCTGCATGATCGTTCATCCTTAAACACGGAAGCAGCCCAGCCTCTCCAGCTCCAACATCTCCTCTCTGGAGACTCTAATAGCTGCGTTAGGAGAGAGGGAGCCGCTGCACAGATGACACATTTGTGTTGTTTCTTTTTTTAGATCATTTGTTGAACATTTGTATGCTGAGTCCAGAAGTCATTAATGCCCTGCGGATGTCTGAGGTAGAGCCATTTTAATCTGAAGCAGCATTTCCTCCATCTCTACACAGATTTAGACAGGAATGCTGGTTGTGTCAGGTCTGTGGTTGTTCCTATTTCATTAATCATTAGTCTCTTTCACTCAGGCGGTCGGAGATGGGTTAATGGGCTGTAACGGGCGGGGGTCCCGCGTGCCAGCAGTGCTGAACAATGGGTCGAGGTCTGGCATTTTGTCGATTTCATCTCTCAAAACGGAAATGTAAAATCAGCAATCAGCCGTTAGCGGCTAATTCAGCGACAAATGGCAACACCCAGTTACGTTGTAAATGTTACTATTGTCTTTGTTTTTGGTAGATTTTGGTGGTGTGATGGTATTTTGTTGAACTTATTTGATCCTTTATTCAGAATAGGTGTGTACCTTCCTGTGCTTGATTGATTGAAGTGATAATCAGGATCGTTTATTGGTTCATCAGAGATGTAATTGTGCCATTTACACGAAGCCACAGCGCACCGATCGACTCGTGGTGCTCCCTTTGATGTGCAGTTCAGCATTTTGATGGTTGTCATGACGGCAGCTCTGAGATAACTGTTTGTTCCTGCAGTGCTTAATCTGCACAGACCCCACACTCTGACATGTTTCAGCCTTTTAATGAGCATCATCTCTGCCCTGAATATCAACCCCTGCAGTACCCTACCATCAATGAAAATTAGGAATTTGTGCAGTTAATATAATGCTTAGACGAGGGCACACAAGGTTTAAATGGCAATACAAATAACTGTGGCTCCACTTTCACACATAATCACAGATTAGAACTGCAAACCTGCACTCTTCAGGAAAGAGGCTGCTTTTATGTCAGCCGAGCCAGGAGATGTCCTCTGCACCCACCGTCCCTAATGTCTCATCAGCTTTGCCAGAGTACTTGCGTAACTTCTCAAACATAAGTGTGAAATAGTTTGGCGAGATGTTTTACAGCAAAACCTTATTTTTGCTTGGTGTGCTTCTGTGAACATGCTGAAGTTAATGTTCTCAGCTGATCAGTCGAGCACTCCTGGTTTTCAAGTTGAATGGCCACAACTGAGTGGCAAAATAATGAGAAAACTCTTTTTTCTAATCCCGATGTGGCTGAAATGTCATTTTGTTGGCTCCCTCAGATTCCAGCGCAACCAAGGGGAACGCCTACATGATATATCTTACATGTGTGTGCTAATTTTAGGCAGTGGGAGACCCGTGCACTTGAGTGTTCTTGTCACCGCCAGCTATTCATTTGGAGGAACTGGGTTTTGTTATGCATCAGCTCAGATGACTTGATTAAAAGAGCACACGGGAGATAAGAATCAGGATTCATATGCTTCATATTACATACATGGTTTAGCAGTACGAGGATCTGCAGATTTCCTTTGACTTAGGGCCTCCTTTCTGCCAGATATCTCAAATAAGATGATACATTTAATGTTTTTCCTCAGCATTTGACCAAATGGGAAAATTGTAAACGTGCTACTGTAATTAAATGATCTGTACGTTGTCAAAGCGCAACGTTTTTTGCAGCTGTGTGACCAGTAGACTTTGTTCTTCTGCCCACGTTGATCTCTGTATCGTCCCCTTGTGAAGAGGAAATTAGAAAGGTGACCCAAGTGCTCCAATCTTTGATGCTTTCTTCTACGTGCTCATGCTGCACACACTTGGAGGGGGAAAAAGAAACGTCCCTCAGCACTTAAATAGGAACCTTGCAGAGTGGAGATAGTGGCACAGACAGCCATGGAGTGCCGGCGATAAATGGCCATCTCTTGGCAACCCAAAGAGCCGTGACGGGCCGCCGTCCCTCTGCCATCCCGCTCCCTGCCACCGATAAGGATGAGGCATGCAGAGCGATGCTGCGCCTCTTTCTCCTCTATTCAGGCCTTTTCCCGGCGCTGGCCAGATAACCGGCTATAGTACATATGTGGTGAGTGTGGCTCGCTCTCAATGTAGCATGATGGAGGGAGAGAAGAAGTGTATTTGATTCCAGCTGGGTGTGTGTGTGTGTGTGTGTGTGTTGTGTGTGTGCTCGGCTCTTTGATTCCCATGTGAGTTGCTCAGATTTGAATCTAGAGCCATTCAACTTCATGAAACAATAAATAGCTGAAGACAAAGTTCAGCATCAGCTAGAATCAATTAAAGTGTAATTAATAGGTCGTTTATCAGACACTGAAGTGTTGCCTGTGCTGGTGCTGCTCGCCCTTCTTCAGTGTTTTTCTGCTGAACAATTATCCTGCTGAGTCTAATTACTAAATTAGCCTGGAAAGTGAGCATAGATGAATGACCTATTATCGTGAAGTATAGTCGGGGTAATGATAACTTTACTCTCGACCTTCCCACCGTCTGTGTCGTTTAGGTAAAAGCTTTCACACACTCACTGGTTGCTGGCTGAAAAAGTCTAAAAAAATCCAGTGAAAATAAGACCATCAGAACCAGTGAAGCTTACATTGTTATGATTTTTGACCCATCTGAGGAGTCAGATTTGAGTGATTTACCTTAAAATTCCCACAAAAATGGCCACAAACTTGAGTAACTTAAATAAGCTAATAATAA
Organism: Pao palembangensis; assembly: GCA_015343265.1. Lineage (NCBI taxonomy): Eukaryota > Metazoa > Chordata > Actinopteri > Tetraodontiformes > Tetraodontidae > Pao > Pao palembangensis. The sequence continues at coordinate 2,894,642 of CM027085.1, read as the reverse complement.
TCAGTGTTGCAGAAACAGCCCAAAACAGTAAAGCTAAGAACTGCTGCAGCTTCTCAGCTGCTCAGGTCTGTATTTTCATTTCATTTATAATTTGTGAAATGTGGTCTTGAAAAATGTGTTGTTGCTTTCTGCTGGGAATTAATGAACATTTGTCACAACAACAACAGGATCAGCAGGACAGTGTCAAAATAATGTGTTTTTATCATATGAATATCATGACAGGAATATTGCCGTAATTTGCGCCACCAGTGGTAATTCTGATTGAATTCTCCAACACTTTAAATAGACAAGAACAAAAGTGCTGTAGCAGACCCTTGGTGCTTTATGACTAAAATGGCCATATGTGTGTTTTTCTGCACTTGTTGCAAAGACAAATCACCCCGGAGACAAGGATGGAGAGGCTGGATTTCATGTCCATAACAGGAGGGTTTTCATGATGGATGGTGCTCTGACTAATTGTCTGCTGGCGTGCGGACAGGCAGCGGCAGCCGACTGTGGTCGCAGGGCTTGTTTCCCTGGGATGCGAGTACAGCTGCCACATAAGCTATGGCTTTACCGCTGGATCCCCCCACTCTAAATGGTAATGTCTCCCCAGGGCAAAGCAGCATGGTCCTACATATGGGGCTGCAGCGTGCTCATGGTTGTGTGTGGGCCTCTAATAGCTAGTCTGGCGTGCAGCTGTGTCCACTGCATACACCTGCTGGTCACTTCACCCAATCGAACTGGATCTCATGCACTGTTGCTCCAGTCACCTTTGCCGTCACGCGCCATTGAGCCAATCAGCAGGGACATAGAGCCCCGTTGAGCTCTGGTCCACACATTAAGAAGGAATTTGTTCAGCTTAGCAGGTCATGTTTTACACAAAGATTTAAGCAGAAATACACAAGATGCTGAGTGATCATGAGCACATGCAGAGCTGTCAGCTGTCTCTCTGTCTGCATGTTGAGTTTATAGACAGCATTACTCTCTGGGTTATTACCAATGTTTCCCAATTAGCTGCAGATAATTGATAATTGGCTGATGTAGATGAGTAATACTATACACATTATATGACAATTTAATCAGCTGACATTCTTTTCTGCTATTAGACCACCATGAGATTATTTATATCTTTTTAAACGATGACCACATCTTCATTTTACAATAGTTCAAAGACAGTCTGAGACGTCTCAGAAACTGACGGTGCCGTTTTCTCTGCATAATACATGTGTCTGTCTACATCCTCCATATCTCCAACTCACTAAAAGCTTCAAGTCATTATGTGGACTCTGAATCACCAACAGGCACTCCTGCAGAGAGCGTTTTAAATTCATGGACAAAAAATGCTTTATTTCTGCCTCTGTCACAGCTTCTTGAACTGTGAAACCAGAGAATTGAAGAGCGCGTGACCCACTCCGGCTAATGACTCTCCGAATCCAAAGGCGCTGCTCAGAGTTAATGGCCAGCGGGGTGCGTTAGCATTTCAAAACAAGGTCACAATCTGCTTCTGAGGCGGACTCCAAACAGGAAGATGTGATTTATGACTCAGCTCTGCTCTGCAGGGGCCTAGTAGGATATGCTTTTTAGCCTGCCTGAGCTTTAATGAATGGGATGTAGACGGCGTTAATTTGTCCGCACAGAGGACTAACTGTCTCATCACCTTCTCCAATGCTGACTACAAAACGTCCCTTTTTCGGTGAGTCAGTTAGTCCTCTAGTGACCCTGAAAATCTCACGAAACAGGAAAAATGCTAATGAAAATCCATTAACATACAGGTACCACCTCCTCTAAAACATGGCTTCTCAATCCATTAAAACTCTTCATATAGCTGTCCTTAACACAGCCTGCACACAGAGCCAACATACCTACACACATACGGGTCTAGCGCCTCAAAAATAGGTGTCTCTTTGCATGTTTCAGCAGCATTTTTTTTTTTTTTTTCCAAATGTCAGATGTTTTTAAATGATATCACCTGTCAGATGTGTTTTGCCACCACTGGCCTCCGTCAAACACAGAGCTCCAAAACGATTTGTGTTTGTGACATTTAAAGAAGTGACGTCAGACACAGCCCCACAGCCACGAATGTGATGTGAAACAATGTGACCAAAATAAATCTGGATTCACAACATGCAGTGGGACTGTGCCACAGCCCTGTTTGGTGTTGTTTCAGCCATCAGACATGGATGTTAGCCCTCAGAGACTGAGATTGGTGCATTAGTGTTGCGTCAGTACCTGATTAAAATGTAGTTATATGAAACCTGTATGGTATCTTATCACTAATGACTTTGTATTCAATATGATTCAATATGGATTATTGGATGTTCTTTGGTCAAGAAAAGCTTCATACACAGATCAAGAGCTCTTGTTTCTTAAGTTAAAATCTGCAGTTCCATCTTAGCCCCTGCTCTCTGAACATTCTGTTTGTTGATTAGACATGTAAATGTGCACAACTTCGCATTCGTTCTCCACTCTGGTTGTTACCGATTAGTAGTGAAACAAATTTTCTGCATTATTTCACATTTGGAGGTGTTGCAGCACTCAGCCTGCAGCTTTCAGTTAAGGCATCAAGACGTGCGGCGAATCTTTGTAGTTACTGGAAGCATCCATCCTTTCCTCCCTTTGAGCCAGCTGAGCCGTGCACGTGTGTGTGTGTGTGTGTGTGTGTGTGTGTGAGGACATTATACAGCTCATTATGCCAGCAGGCCATCTGCTGCCTGCTTAGCGTTGCCCAACTGGGAAGGATAGGCAGTGCGAGGGTGTCTCTACTTAACGTTTGCTAGTTGTCTAAAATTGAAAAACCGAACTCTTCACAGCAACGTCTCAGTCAGAGAATAACAGCTTTTCTGTTAATTACCGTCCATTCATGCGCGAACTAACCGGCGTGAGTCAGGTCTGCTGGGCGGGCTCTGTGCAGATGGATGCGGTGTTGGCGTGCTGCAGGCCAAGAGGTCCTGACTGGGACCTCTGCACCGTCTCCATGTCTCTGCAAAAGATAAACGTATCATCCCTCTGTCACAGCTCATGTTGTATACGTGTGATGTGATCTCTTCTGGATGTAAGGTTAATGTCCTTTTCTCGGGAGTGAGTTCTGACCGTTCCAGCCATCTCGCTGGAACAGGCCACCGATGCACATGCTGGACTCCGCATCATCAAACAGGAGTAACGAGGCTTCACTTCAAACAGCCTCTTTTTGAATCGGTTGCTTTTCATCCTGGACGGAATTAAACTTGTATCATTTTCAGTTTTAAATTAAGACTTTCAGGAGTAGGAATAGAAACCCACGACAGCTCTTTTGCTGCACATGCCCTCCTGTGAAGAAATAAATACATCATCTCCCTTTGCTTTAAGGGACAGATCATTTGCTCTTCTACGTTTGAACTACTCAAAGCCTTCGTCTGATTTGTTTTCAGGCAGATAAGAAAGAGTTCATGTCTCTGTGATGTCAACATATTTTCCAATCTTATGAAAATGTATTTTACCCACATTGTCAGCATTGGTGGGTGGCATATTCTTCTTCATGTTATTTTATTTTATTTTTTTTACCTGTTTCAAATTAGTAAGTAAAGCAGAAGATTGGGACAATGGGGGTGTTATAATGAGACGTTAAGTGTCTGCTCACGGGTTTCTATGTGATATGATAATGGAGCAAAAATGAGAATTTTGTGCAGAAAGAAGCAGGTAATACTTAACATTTACCTCCCTGTTGTCTGCCCATTTCAAAGTGCTTGAGCGGTTTCAGCGCTTGCTGTTTACTTGTGGAAGTGGCGCTTTAGCCCTTGAGGAGAAAACATCTTGGCATTAGTTTTGCAGGAAGAAAACAGCGGCAGTGTTAAATTGCTGCAGACATTCGTGGCCTCGACGTGTATGTATCTTGTGTGTATTCCTTTGAGAATTACTGTATGATCCGATAGGCTGTTGAAAGTTGCTGAGCATTAGATAGATAGATAGATTGGTTGGTTGGTTGATTGATTGATTGTCCGTTCCAGGTAAAATGTTGTGCGTAACTAGGTTCGATTGAAGACTAAAAAACAGATTAAATTTAATCCTTATTTTATCGTATGTATGATTTACATCATTTACATGTTTTATTGACTTAATATTATATTATTTGCAATTTCCTGAATTGACTAAAATAAACTATGTCTACTATCCAAAGCATAATTTCTTCAGAAAAGTTGGTCTTACCTTCATCCAGCCATGTGCGAAAACAACACTTATGGTATAAGTGGACGGAATTGTGGCTGCAGGCTGTAGCTTCAGCGATGTTTTCTTTTCTCTGTCCACAGTGGATCCATCACCCAAAACCAGCTCAGAACAGAGCAAAGTGTGCAGCTTCTGTTGTGTCCCCACACCTCTGCTACGTGTATAAACTATTTAAACTTGAAAGGATTGGGGGTAAATTGATTATGAATGGACACTAATCTGGTGGTTGCTCCGCTCCTCACCAGTGGTTAGCAGCTTGGGTCATGGGGGCCAGAACTTTGTGGCCCAGAGAGGGATAAATAAAGCACTAGACAATACAGTTCCTCTCCACAGTCTTTCAGCCTCTGGGCAATGCTCCAACCGTAGCAGCCAGTTGCTCAAAATGGAAATTAGGACCAAGAGATTGTGAACGGTGCTTTTACTTGTGTGTGCACGGACAGATCGATGGAGCAGATTGCTGAGGTTAGGGCAGCTCTGCAAAAGAAATTGGGGTTAAGAGGGCAAACACTGTTTGTCTATATATGTGCATAGATATTTCATGTGCTTATACATGCTGTAACTCCTTAAGGGGACATGATGCCTCCTCACAGCCACACATACAGCGGTGGCTGCCTCGTTTCCCGGCAACAATTTTCTTCCTTTCCTCCAACTTCTGCGTGGAATCACTCTTCGCTGACAAGGGGCTATCACAGCCCAGAACAGCCTTAAACAAGAACATTGTTTCCTTTGTCCTCAGGCAGAAGCACATTTCAGTCACCCAAGTGCAGCAGTAAACACATCCTAGAGCTTTGCAGGAGGTTTTAAGCTGCAACACAGAAGGAAAGCTTACAAACAAAGCTCCATTTCCATACATGCTAATGAAGGAGCTAGCTATTTCTGAGCATGCTTTTAAGGGGCCTCTTCAGGAACATAGCCAACAAAGTGGGTAAGTGATGTGCGTGATTGCAATGTTCACCAGAGATCAACATTCAACACCTGGCCCAATCAGCCAAGAGGAAACAGGATATAATTCAGATGAACACTGGACTGCCAGACAAGAAAAAAGACAAAGCTCTTTTTCATTCTCCGCTAGTCGCAGTGCCTACATTATTTCAACGCAGCTCTTGTGCATTATTTTCACATGCTTCAGGGAGACACTAGTGTTTACAGCTCCTCTCATCTTCTCATCACAGGAAGGAAAAAAAACTTCCTGGCAGTAAATTCAGCTGCAGCATCAGATCCTGTGTTGCTGGGCTCTAATGAATTTTCTCCACTCCCATTCACATGTCCACTGGGCCTCGGTGACAAGTCTGTCCAATCGGCTGGGCTGCTTTGTGCAGCGCTTATCAATAACGAGCCCTCGGGGTCTCGCCACCGAGCATGGCGAGGCACGGTAATGAGGGAGCCCTGAAAACAGCCGGTGTAATGACAGGAGAGCTGCAGATGCAGAGGTTGCTGGGGCTCCTCAGGTCAGTGTTAGTGGAAGTACAACCTGGGTCATTGTGAGAAGAAGCTGGCTTGAAGGAGAAATAAGCAAAACTCATCATTTTTATAGGAATAATTTTAAAAAAATTGCTATGTGAAGATCTAAAGGTGTAATTTCATCTGGAGTATTTCATGATGTCACTCAATCGCCGTGTGTGTTGACCTTCAATTCTTTGTTGACAAGCTGGTCTGGCGGCCCATTCATGTGAATTGCCGCCTCCTCCCTCCTCTCAGAGCCCTTGGCCCCCCCTCCCGATAAAAGGCTACAACCAGTGGGTGTATTTTCAAAGCGAAATGGGGGAGAGCAGAATGAAACGTTCACCTAAAGACGACCAAGATCCGACATCATCTCTAACGAAGCAATGGAAGAAGTTGACAGATACTAATTAAATTGTTTTCTGACACCATTAGCGGTGAATAGGCACCGTTTGATGCTAATAGTGACATACTAAATTAGTGGAATAATGATTCATTTACAGACAAAACATCATAGAAAACTTGCATGAGGTTCTCTTGCTTGCGGCATTATAACATTCTACGTTACTTATTGGTGATGATGTGTTCGCACTTTGCAGCGCTTCCTTGGCAGACGAGGTGAGGAGGTGGGGTTGGGCCGGAGGCAGACTTAGATGGAGGTGTGGCCAAGCGGAGTGCGGCTACGGCGGTCGCACAGGCAAAGACCTGGGCGTGGGAAGAGTTCGGTGAGGCCGAGGAGAACGATTCGATTTCGAATCGCCGGATGGCTTCGAAAAGGTTCTGGACCACCATCTGGCATCTGAGGAGGGGCTGAGGTTGCCCCTGGATTGGCAGACCAGGGTGGTGGTCCCTCTTGTTAAGAAGGGGGACCGGAGGGTGTGTTCCAACTATAGGAGGATCACACTCCTCAGCCTCCCTGGTAAGGTCTGTTCAAGTATACTGGAGAGGAGGGTCCGCCAGATAGTCGAACCCCAGATTCAGGAGGAGCAGTGCGGTTTTCATCCTGGCCGTGGAACTGTGGACCAGCTCTACACCCTCAGCAGGGGCCTTGAAGGATGCGTGGGAGTTTGCCCAACCAGTCCACATGTGTTTTGTGGATATGGCGAAGGCATTCGACCTTGTCCCTCTGGGAGTCCTGTGGGGGGTTCTCCAGGAGTATGGGGTGTCCGGCCCCCTGATACAGGCCGTCCGCTCCCTGTATGACCGGTGTCAGAGCTTGGTCCGTATTGCCGGTAGTAAGTCCAACAGAGAGTTGCACTCCAGGGCTGCGCTTTGTCACCGATTCTGTTCATAACTTTTATGGACAGAATTTCTAGGCACAGCCATGGTGTTGAGGGGGTCCGGTTTGGTGACCTCAGGATCGGGTCTCTGCTCTTTGCAGATGGTATGATCCTGTTGGCCTTGTCAGTCTTGTGACCTCCAACTCTCGCTGGATTGGTTTGCAACCGAGTGTGAAGCGACGGGGATGAGAAACAGCACCTCCAAATCTAAGGCCATGGTTCTCAGCCGGAAAAAGGTGGAGTGCCTTCTCCGGGTCGGGGAGGAGATCCTGCCCCAAGTGGAGGAGTTCAAGTACCTCAGGGTCTTGTTCATGAGTGAGGGAAGAATGGAGCGGGAGATTGACAGGCGGATCGGTGCGGCATCTGCAGTAATACGGACTCTGCACCGGTCCATTGTGGTGAAGAGAGAGCTGAGCTGAAAGTCGAAGCTCTCGATTTACCGGTCGATCTTCATTCCTACCCTCAGCTACGGTCATGAGCTTTGGGTAGTGACCGAAAGAACAAGATCGCAGGTGCAAGCGACGGAAATGAGTTTCCTCCGTAGGGTGGCTGGGCTCTCCCTTAGAGATAGGGTGAGAAGCTCTGCCATCCGGGAGGAGCTCTGAGCAGAGCCGCTGCTCCTCCGCGTTGAGAGGAGTCAGATGAGGTGGCTCAGGCATCTAGTCAAGATGCCTCCCGGACACTTCCCTGGTGAGGTGTTCAGAGCACATCCCTCCGGCAGGAGGCCCCCGGGAAGACCCAGGACACGCTGGAGAGACTATGTCTCTTGGCTGGCCTGGGAACGTCTCGGGATCCCCCGGAAGAGCTGGATGAAGCAGCTGAGGAGAGGGAAGTCTGGACTTCCCTGCTTAGGCTGCTGCCCCCGTGACCCGACCCTGGATAAGCGGAAGAAAATGGATGGATGGATGGATGGATGGATGGCTCACGCATATGTGCACGTGGAGCTGCTGGATTAGTGTGGGCTACCTTCAGGCAATGATGACTGGCAGAAAGGCCTCTCATCCAGCTGTTCAAACAGCACCGGCGTAAGCAAACGTTTGCTGTTCTTTCACAGAGGGCAGAAGCAGAACGAAGAGGTTCGGCTCGTTCTCTACTGAGTCATTTTCCACGACCAGCCAGGCATAACCCCAGCCCTCACATTTCTAAGATGCTGGCACAGTGTTGTTTAGACTTAACGGCCCGACTGTAAGGATGCACAACTCTTCAAAAGATTTCTTCAGTCTTTCAAAAGCATGAGCACTGTGATTTACCTGTGTGCTTTTGCATATGACTGATTGAATGAACTATGAAACGAATGTCATGTCAGTTTAAGTTTGCTAGAGGGAGGGTACAGCTAATCTGTAATTGCAATCTAACAAAGACTGGCATAAGTAAAGATGCTGCTGCTTTATGGGTGCCATTATGGAGTTAATGGAGGCGTGTGCAGTTGTAACATTCTGGCCAGGCTGGAGACAAAACATAAACTAAGTGGACGAACCGATGATACGATTTTGCCTCAAGACAAAGCCAAACTCTTATTTCATACACAAAATCAGCTCGCACCATTGATCTGGCGTATCTTCTTGCAACAGATCAAATCTTACATTAAAACGCCATCAGTGTCTTCCTGTCACTGCAGTAACACTTGAGGTTCGGTCTGAATGTTAGCTTAATTTAGGTTTGCATCTACTTTTTTAAACCACACTGAGCCTGGCAGAACTCCTCCAGAACTGCCAGCAGTTCTATCTAATATCTGTGTATTCTTTGGTTAATCTGTGAGCATTTATGTCTTATTCACAAAAATTAATTTTCTCAATTACTGATAATAATGTGGATATGTGAACTGCTCAATTGTACAGCTCAATTTGTGCTGTTCAGTTACAAAATAAGCCTTGAACAGTTTGTCCTTCAGTACTGAGAGAATGAGATTAAGTCATGTTCACAGATTATGAAAGGGAAACGCATGATGGAGATGGATTTCTGGAAAAAAGGAGGGTATGGGAATGATCCTGTGATCAGGATAAAATGGAAATCCAAATCTCTATGGCTGTTATCCATTTATCAAAATCTAAATAGAATTGGGTTAAATGCTCGACAGCCTGGCTGAATCCAATCTGCCCTGCCAGCAGGGGGTGCTCTGCCATTTTGACATGTGTCAGCTTTGCCAAAAACTCTCAATAATCAGCCTGTAAATGTCATTATAGTAGGTTTATCAGATCATGCCTCAAGTGGGAATGTTTTTTTTGTTGTTGTTGTTTTGGGGGGATGTGACAAATCTAATCAAAGGAATAAACTGAAACTGTTCAGCTAGTGAAGGCATGGGTGGATGGATGGAAAGTACTAGATGAATTTTGCAGATCTTGGCGTGAGGATAGTAATCTGGCTGTGAAAGAACCCATTAAATTATAGTGTTAATGCGGAACCATTAATTTTTACGTAAGGGGGCCATTAGATCTCCCATAGTCTGCTTTGCGCCGTTTTTGTCGATCCATTAAAACCAGTGATTGGACAACAAAATCAGATCCTGACTGGTGCTTCCTAACGTGCTGTATGATGAGGCTAAGGAGACGTTCTTTGACGTCACAGTCATTGTCGGGTTTATTGGTGAGCTGTGAATCACACAGCTATGACAGCTCGGTACCAGCTGACACCGCCGTCGCCATCTGGTCTACAGAGCCTGCTGTAGAAACACAAGCTAGATCCTCACATGTCAATTCAAAATGCACATTGCTGGTCTGAACTGCGCCGTAAAACCACAAACAGAATAAAACCACACTGTAAAGAGGACCATGTTCTGACTTTCTGCAGCATAAAAGTCACTTAATTAGCAGTAGCTGATGTGACCTTCAGCTTTAGTGTGACTCACATCATGCATTTGATTTTCTGTCCAGCATATTTAGAAGCCTTTTTCTTTGCAGTGGCCTTATTCCTTTAAGAATAAAACAATATATTGCGGCTTCAGCATATTAAAAGTGGTTTCAATGCTACCACCACCACATAAGTGTCTCATCAGTCGTGCGAGTTTGCCCTTATTGATTCACATATCGGATACACCCTCCCTGTGAGTAATAATCCAGTGTGCACACCCAGCGCAGCTATACAGAGCTGCATCCTGTTACCGCCTGTATGTGACAGATAGATCTCTGCGGTAAGGAAATTCCCATTAGACATGGGAAGCTGCGGGTGAAGCTGCTGCTGCTTTTTTACAAGGAGTGATACCCCTGCAGGAGCCCATCCAATGATAAAGGAAGCTGCCACCAGAGAGGAATACATGGGACAAGACCCAGTTTCTATGGAAACAAAAGAAATCTAAAGGAGTTGAGTATGGGAAAGGTTAATCAGAGGAGGATGTATCTGAATGTAATTTGGAGATGCTGTAGATGATGAGGAAAGGGGGCTTGCATATAAAAGTCAGTCTTACAGCTTGTACAGGCGCAACAATTGTGCACAGTTGCAAATCTTGGCTCCTTTTATATTCAGAGTATTTAGATATTTACAAATATTGACCTAACTTTCACCAATTCCTTCTTCCAATTGTGTTCTCAGCCCTGTAATTCGATACTGCCTTCAACAACAGTAACGTTGTGTGTTACAGTTGTGTTAAATTCCACATCCATTCCCTACGATCAAGGAGTGTGCACACACCCAGCATGTGCAAATATAAGCGCGAGACAAGCCAAGCTCCACTTTAAGGTCATTCAGTACACCTCCAGCCTATATAGAAAAAAAAAAAAAAAAAAAACGCGGAAAAGAGCCCACAGTCTGAATTATTAATCAGGCTGAGCCATAATAACAGTGATGAAACCACAGCTGATTAACGCAGAGATGGCAGCAGGGCTGCCTGGAACAATGAAACTCCTCCTCTCGGAGACCGGAGGGTTTTTGTCTGCAGAAAACGTTTGCACAGCCACTGCAGTGTCAACAGCAAAAAACTGCTTCAGATATGCTTTTTTTTTTTTTTTTTTTTAAGATATGTATGTGCTATAAAGACAAAGAAAAACCTTAAATACTGCATGTCCTGCACCTGAAAGCATTTCTGGGTCCTCAACAGGTCCTGTCCTGATGTTTGTTTTTCTGATTCAAGTCAGAAACAAAGTAATTGTGTTTTTACTCAACTCTGTCCTTTGCTTTAACAATTGTAGCGTTGCATCAGTGCCACCCAGGACGTCCATTGTCTACAAGCCGCAGCGGCTCCGCCGCCCACAGAAAGGCTGCCCCAACCCTCCCGGAGTGGTCTGTCAACAAACACTATTAACAACAACAACACCAACCAGCGAGGGGGGAAACAAAATAAACCCACTGGAAAGGAGTGGGACACATTTGCATCTTCAACAAAACCCGGCAGGGAGTCCATCTTTGAATGGTGGTGTGGGCCTACGCCAGCGATTGTGTTGAAACGACTCCCGCTTGTTTGCCAACACAAAGGGTCGTCCCGGTCAATAATTCAACGCCCACCCGCCTGGTGCCTTATGCAAGACAGAGCAACGGTGGGAATTGGGGAAATAAACAACAAACGTAGCATCTGAGATTTCTTAGAGCATCATTAAAGTCATCATAATATAAATATGTTAGGATATTGATTCTATATGTTCATGTGCTTCAGCTGCAACCATTGAAATACCTGGGTAAAATCCCACCAATAAAAACAATCGGTATTATTTTATTCGGTAAAAATGTACAGTTATTGGACTCAGACTGGCTTTTAACTTTGACAGCTGTTCAACGATGGTAACATCAACACGGTGATTCAGAATCCAGTTTCATGTTAGCTGCCACATACCACGTTATTTTAAATGTATCTATTTATTTTTTTGGATATCATCAAATATTCAGCCAGGGCACAGCAGTGGTGAGTGTTACTGTCCTTGACACAACAGCTGCCACAGTACATATTTCATATTGAGAAACACTTTGCAGGCTGGCTGATGTGTTGTGACAGGCAGAGACCCCCCCCCCCCCCCCCACCACACACACACACACACACACTTTATATATTCACATGCAAGCAAAACTGGTTTGTGCCGACATTTTGCCCTGCATTTAAGAGCCATTTCCTGATGGAGATCACATGGGTACACCTGTGAGATGGACCCTGCAGTGTCTACAGCAAATGGACCAGAGATCAGTGAATCCGGGGAGCCATCAAGCTTAATATCCTTGACCGGGATCCAACTGTCCCTGATATATGACCCCAGAGTGTGTGTCTTTAACTCGAATGAGTGGAGACAGGATGCCACTGGGGCATTTTTATGAGCAAATATGACGTCCCCCTCCTCTTTGATTTAAAGTCTGACATGACCCTGTTGGCTTAAACAGGCCATAAGAACTGGCAGTACCTGGGCCATGCCTCCTTGTATTTGTTTGCAAGTTAATGGTTTCTTGTAACTGTGCTACTTGCAGTCAAACATGGCAAAGCTGTTACATCTGCACAATGTGAACTGGACTGTCATCAGAAGCATGTACCAAAACCTGGCTTTTTAAATTATTTCTCCCAGTACATGCTCATTCATATTCCATCTCTTTTGATATTTTCCCCAGATTCAATTTAATCAAATTCTGCTTCTCATGTGAGCATCTTTGAAAGCATTTCATTTGCCAATTAGCCAGCTGCTCCCCTCTTTAAAAAATGAATATGCTAATTCCAAAGCTGTGGGATACAGCAGCAGCAATTATCCAACTCAGGGACACTAAGATTGGTGTATTGTGTGTGTGAATGTGACTTTAGGCTGTGTGTGTACACGGTCATTGATCGTAAGCATGTTTAGCACAGTGTTCTGCACAGTGTTCTCGATGTGACTAGATTCAGCGTTAATCGTACCTGTTGCTGAGGATGTGTCTCTGCTGGGAACTGGACTTTGGCTGGACTGCTTCACTTCGTATATTGATTTGTTTGCCTGTCCTAATCTCAGCTGAGCTCATTTCCTACCGTCTTAATTGAACGGTTGTAGCTGCACACTCTGCTGTCATAGGACATCAGTGGCACATTCTTATTTAATGTTTTGTGCTGCACTGGTCAGTTATGCATCAACTCTGCAGACATGGAGTACATGTGTCCAGGACCTTCACACTTAGTCATGTATCAGCCTGTGAATTATCACTGGTACCTTTTAATTGCCAGAAAAGCCAAAGGCTGCTCGTCTTCTGTCACTCACCCCCTTAACTTTGAGCTCCTGACATCTGCAGCTTTTTAACTTTCTACCAGATCTTTCCTTTAATGATGCAGCATCACAATGGCACAGGAGAAGACCTCCTCCCTTGCAGCCAATAATCATCATGTAAGCTTCACTGCTCATGAGTGGGATGCTGAGCATCAGCTAGAATATCTCTTGGTTGTCTGCCTCTCAGAGATGATATGTTTTGACTTCTATCCCGGCCAACATCAAACGCGCTGACGTTTAGCAGCAGATGTGTGCTGGTCTTGCAGTTCTTACGTTGTCTGCGCTTCTTGCCAATATTAAACACTTCAGATAGAGATTAAACAAGCTTCAAGGAGAAGAACAGAAAATCAATAAACAGCCGTTATTGACGCTTTAAAAATGCACTGTAATGTCCAAGAAACCTGACGCTCAACATGCCAGCTGATTTATGGGGCTCCCATTTTTCATGGTGGTTGTAAATTATCCATTAACAAAATGGACCTGTCATCATAACCTGTTAAAGGTTTTAAGAGATGATGTTTTATTTTATTTTCATTCATGAATCTGTGTGTGTGTGTGTGTGTATTCCTTGCACTAGTGACTCCGGGAATTGGAAAGCAGCGTCAAAAAATGATTAAAAAAAAAAAAAAACTTTATTAGTCCAAGGCACACCAGTAACTATTACATAGTTCACCTGTTAAAGTTAGGACGAAATGATACATTATTAAATTTTTAATTTTTTTAAATGGTCTGACCCTGAAAGAATTTTGGAGAGGTCTATCTGCAAGAGGACCAGAGAAAGTTTGAGTAATATTTACCGTGGCATGATTTGACTCAGCGGTCTCTCTGGTGCTGGCATCAGAAAGTCCTGATTGGCCAGCCCTCGCTGACAGTTGGTGGCAGCTTCTGTCAGGAGCTCTGCGTGGACAGGCCCAGAACTGTCAGAGTGAGGGAGCGAAGACGAACAGTACACACACACACACACACACACACACACACACACACAATTTCGCCAGGAATCAGAAAAGGTGAAAAGGAAATGCACTGCACAACGAAGCAAGAAAATGAAGAGATGAAAGTCTCTGACTTGAGTGAAATTAGGGATGATGGATGCAAAGAGAAATGGAAATGCAAAAGTGTGCAAGCGTGGGGGGTGTGGGGGGGAACAGACAGGCTGAAAAGTGAATAATACAGGTAGAACCTTGAGAGCACTGATCTTGAGATCAGAGAAAGTAACGACATTAGTGCAAACTGATTTTTCTTCTCTGATCCATCAGTTCTAACAGCCCAATTATTCCCCTCATTCTTCACAAAGCTCCAGCAGAAGAGATGGTGCTGGATCAGTGAAATAATTGGCAGTTTTAAATAAAATCATAGTTGTGTACATAGTCTTTGTCTCTTGAGTGGAACAAAGTCCAAGTTTTAGAGGAATTAAAAGCACAAGCAGTTTTTCTCCAAATCTGTCATTGAGCTGGAAAATGAGGAATGAGGACGAATGCTGACCTTAGCCCTTTGAATTACATAGCAGAAAGGTTGGAAGAGGACGTTTCTGCCTCACCTTGTTCCCCTCACAGAAGCCTCTCCAAACACCTCTTTCAAATCTGGCAGGAGCCACTGACCTCTCCTTTGTGACCGAATTAAACCGTGGGCCGGAGTTAATGGCCGTGTCGCAGCCACAGGCTGTATGTGGCTGGGGGATGATCAGCCCACCACTGTGCCGTTTCAGTCCCTGCAGCAATGATCACTTTGCCATGGACAATAACACCAGCCTTTGCCAGGTCTGCAGCTCGCATCAAATAAAAATAAAGATTAAAAAATAAATAAATCCAAAAGGATGTAACAGATACGGGCATCTGTCAAAGTGTTTGAAGCTTGGCTGTTTCACCAAACGTTGTATCAGATGTAGAAAATTAGATTTTTGTGTTATTCCTCCAAGAGATTTGTGTTTTCTGTAGAGTGAATGTGGAAATTGCTTTTTGTGAGCTGTTGTTTTGGGTCAGCCTGACTGGCAGCATTGTATATATTCAAAAGTGAATCTGACTAGCCAGCTGAGACCAAATAATGCTCCGTTCAAAGCACAGACGGCTGGGGATGGAACAATACTGTGCTGGGTGACAGCAGAATTGCAAATCTTTACTGTCTGCTGAGGGTTTATGCTTGAGCTGTCATCTGACAATCCTACAAACACTTGCATCTGAACTGTGGAAACAAAAAGTTTGTGCAGCCGTGGAAAATATAACAGCAGTGCTGGTGACACTGTTCTGTGCTTCCACTGTTCTGTGGTCTTTTCTGTGGTTCCAGTCTGTTGTGGTTTATGTGGCGTGCAAACTCTTTGTCCCTTAGAGAAAATAAAATAAAGCCCATCGCTGTATGAAGGTTGACATAATGAGCCCACGTTCATGTTGAAATCATTGTTATTCATTCATATAATGCTGAATTTTGTGCACCCACACTACGTTGCTCATCTCTCTTAAAAATGTTGACCCCTCAGACTTTACACCTCACCCAGTGCGGCCCATGGAAATAATCAGCTAAGGTCAGACAGCATAATGAAAAAAGATCAATACATACAGATCATTTTGTGTGTGTGTGTGTGTGTGTTTCCTGCTTAATTTTTTTTTTTTTTTTATGATGAAAGAAAAAATATGTAAAGAAAACATCAGACAGACAGCAGGGTCTTTAAACATGCACGTTAATGTTGGTCCAAGATGCCAGGGTGATATGAATCCTGATCAGCCTTTAATTCTACGGGTGCTGATGACTTTGAAATTCCTTGCATTTGGTTGACCTACAATATGCCATTTTAAAATTCAAAGTTCACAGTGGAGGTGCTTCCAACAGATACTAAAACCACAGATTTCTTATTTTTATTTAGTTTAATCATCTTGCATATATTCCAAGAAGATAAAAACGCTGGCAATTAAAGTGACTTTGTTATGGCAGATATTTGACCTTTTGATGGATGTCTGCAAACGGAGCAGCTCAGGTGACTCATTCATATTATCAGCACTGCTCCGCTTGTCCTGTCCCCAGCTACCCATGATCAACACATCAGTAACATACATGGACAGATGGACACCTTGGAGCTGATTCTGTAGAAATATAGTACTTCTGAATAAACCCTTTCACCTGTGAACTGGTAATTCCTTCTGCGGGTATGTGAAGATAAAAGTCCAATAACTCTGACTTTTCTCTCTTCAACCATATCAGGAAGCAGATTGTTTTTTAATTTGCACATCTTGGTTCTGCAGAGTCCCGAGGAGGAAAAGGCTTCAATAGAAGGCAGGCGTAGGGCGGCGTGAAGCAAATCACCCTGGCTGAGTGGCATACCTGGATTTATTGGAGCCCCAGACTTCTCCCAGCTCTTTGCTGATGTTGCCATATGCAGAAACATGTTGCAGCCAGAGGAAAGAGCCAGGGCAGAGAGATTTAAAAGGGAAAAAGGTGAAAAGCAGAAATGGTGGGGTAACAGAGACGAAAGACTGTGAGATTACACCGAGGAACCTGAAGAGCAGAGAGAATTAGAATGCAAGAACTTCCAAGAACTGCTTATTGTGTTGCTTTAATTTCCAATTATTTTCAAACAGGCAGTGTTGATAAAGGCATTATCTTCCACCTATGCTTACCAGTCCCATTTTTATTTCTTTATTTTTTTTTTATATATTTCCATAAATATCTAGGCAAGGGGGATTATTCAGCCTCAGTGTGATGCTCCAGTTTCTGGGATAGAAATCACCGCAGTGGTACAGGATCCCAGTTCATACCGGAGGCGGCATGCGAGTGAACCTGCAGGTTTCCGCTGATCTGCTGCGCAGTGGAACCTTGTTTTGAAAACTGTTCCCTGCCTTTTCCAGAACCCGTGCATGTGAAAGCTCTGATTGTATGACAGAAATCTAGAATTGGCTGTTATCCCCCCTTATTTCTGTAAAGATGGATGGTTGCCTTTCCTTTTGGACTCCCACTTTTTTCCCTCCTGACAATGAATCTGCCCTCTGACACATTCACAGTTGTCTGGCTTGTAACCAGGTCTGTGGTCAACAGTGTCTCCGTGGGAACATTCCTCCCATTGTCCAACATAGTGCCAGATAAACTTGATGCATTTCTAGCATCTGCCATGGGCTGCAGGACAGACTACAAATGTTAGGAACGCAGTCTACAATGTCACATTCTCCTCATAGTCGTCTCTCACCTTTCGAGATCTCTGGTTTGATGTATTTACCGGTCCAATGAATCCACAGACGATTTGGGTTTAATTTACAAAAACAAAAGGATGAATTCATTTATGATTTAAAGAAAAGCAGCTTTGACTTACATTTTAGATGATTCTGAAGAACATTCAGCTAAACACTCACTTTATGAAAAGCTGCACATCTGCACATCAACCCCAAGCAGGATGCATATATATTACATTTTTCAGTGTTGGCTTTTTATATGAAGTGCACATATATTTGGCAAAATATTCCCCATTTTGTCTGAAATTAAAATTCTGTGTATTTGCACTGGGCCACTTGCATGTGCATGAGCCGAGTTCTATGATTTTATGCAGAGAGAGAGGTCCATCATGGCCAGCCCAGCCTGAGCTAAGAGGCTTAAGAAAGGCAACATAAATCACAAAGCAGTTGGTGAGTGAAAAGCAGAGATAGAGAGAAGGTGTGCGGGCGAGACCGTGCACGTGGACCGATACTGTATGCTGGGCCGATTGGATATGGTTGGCTGAGTAGAAGCTCCTCAGCAGTGTGAAAGCAGCATTGTTATGCAGTCAGACAGATAAATAGGACCAGGGACAATCAGACAGGGGAACACACATGGACGCTCTGACAAACTTCACAACAGTTTCACGTCAGTGAAAGTGTAAATGGCATCATTTCAATCAATCAGATGCTTCAGAGTGGATGCTTTTCCATCTGCTGTAACGAAACCAATTAATATCTATTAATGGATTATCAGGCACATTTTAGCAGAATGGATGTTTCCCAGTTGACATGAATACTGATGGACTAACTTTGTCATTGTAGAATATTAGACATCTGTTAAAAACACAGTGGAAGCAGAGGGAACGTTCCACAGCATCTTAATATTGTAATCTAAGCGTTAAAAGTGAAATTACGGCCACAACATGGCTGCTGACGGCTGTTTTGCTAATCCTCTGAATACCAGCCGCTCCTCCGTCATCTATTTTTTTTTTTGTTCTCTGATAGAGGAAAAAGAATATCAGATTTGAACCCCTTCATCACTGAAACACGCGTTAAGAGCCCATCTGCTGCCTCAGTAGTGCCTCAGTTTCCCTTCGGCGGGGCCCTTTTTCACCGTGGAAAGGCAGAGTGTACACGGTTTATTTCATTTGTTTCGCTCTTACCTGAGGATGGTGAATGGGCAGAACAATGTCTGTTCGTGTTTCAGCTCCACAATGGCTGATGTGCTTCCTTAGTGCTATAAATCTTTCCCTTTCTCCCACTGTAGAAAGTCCTTTCTGCTGGCAGCATGAATGGTGAAAGTGAGCCTTGCAGAGCACCCATCTACTCGGAAAATTTGAATATCCTGAAAAAGTGCATGCATTTCTCTAACTTCAAAGGTGAAATGTACATATTATATAGACAATTAGTATGTGAATCAATATATTTCAAGCTTTTATTTGTTTTGATTTTGCTGATTAGGACTTGCAGCTTCAGAAAGCCTCAAATTCAAAAACTCAGAAAATTAGAATATTGCTTGAAATCAATAAAAAAAAAAGAATTGTAAATACAAAAATGTCAGGCTTCTGAAAGTAAAATCTTGCATCTGTAATGAGTCTATAAAATGTATTGGTTTCACCTTTTATGTTGGATTGCCTGAATAAAACAACGTTTACACGATATTCTAATTTTCCGAGTAGTACAGTAAATATGAGTGGCGTATCCTGCACACTATAAGAAATTAGTCAATTCATTCGGTGCTGGTTTCTTTTTCAGTTCACTGTTAGGTGACTAATGTTTCCAGAACTGGCAGAAACCAACCACTTGTGAAATCTGTAAACGTGCACACCCTTTGATGGCCTGTCCTATCACATCCTGATGAGGCCACAGTCAAACCTGTCACAGCTGTATTGATTTATTCCACTTACTGTTGTCAGTGTTGGTTCCTGTCTGATATTGACATGACTTTCTTCATTTTCTGACACAGTTGTGTTTAGACATCACAGAAGCTGATACACTCTTCAATTTCAGCTCAACTGACTGTGTTTGTGGTTTTAAAGGATAAGGTTTAAAATGTTTAAACCTTATCCTGCCAAAGACAACACTTTCATTAATCCATCCCAGTCTCTTTAAATTACTGTTGTTATTCCAGTTGCCTTTTCTAAGTTCTCATTTAGTCTTTTTTCATGGAGCTTTTCCAGTCTCTGTGCAATTCCCAAAGAAAGTCAGAAATGGTTTCAAGTTCAAATTGTTGGACTTTCAATCACTTTGTGACTCTTTAAAAACTTTAAGTGTTTTTAAGACACTGTCTTTGTAATAGCTTTCTGCCATGAACACACCCAGACCGTTTTACTAATTAGTATTTTATCTCCACCAAATCCCTGGCAATTTAACAAAAGCTTTTTTTCCCCATCGAAGGAGCTGTTCTGCTCTCTATCTGCAGATATTTGGGCCTAGATAAGTGTTCTGTCATAGAAAAGCAGACAAAGGACACTTACTGTGCTGCACTTTATTTGGCTTTGTTTTATTTAGTTTTTTTTGTTTTTTTTTATGAAGAACAGGATTAGTCAGCTCTCTCAAACATTGAATTTTGCCCGCTGCTGAATGCAACAGTGCGTCTCGCTGCCCTTTAGTCCGACACGGGTTTAGTTACAGCGACTTAGCTGCTGGCGCTCTTCATGCCCGGTTTGCACCGGGCTTGCTATTCACCAGCACAGCTCAGTTGGCACATCCTCCGCTGACCACAATGTCCGCAACTTTTGAATTTGTCCTCCTTCTCTTAGCTTGGTTTTTGGTGCTCAGCGATTCCTCGGGGCAACGTCTGGCAATGTGGCAGCTAAATGCTCCAGCTGCTTGACACTGCCGTTTGGTGCCAGGCAGGTAGTCATTAGGCCGGACTCATATGGGAGCTGCTTGGCTGGAAATGACTCTGCACTGCTGTTGAACATGACAGTGTTGAGAAAAGGACTGTAAGGCTTTTTTGACAACTTTTTTTAGAGGATTCAGACCGTCTGTTTATGAGCTCAGGGCTCAATTGAGCAGTCAGCACTTACAGGTTTTAGCCATCACACAAACTGAACATCAAAAAAAATCACCAAGCAGTAATTTATGTTAGACCAGAATTCAAATTTTACGTACAGGTGACTGGACAGAACGCAGCAGTCATGACAGGTTCTGCCATTTGCCTTTGATACGGGTAACCATCATCTCACAGGTGGACATTTACATGTCCACCTGTGTCCTTACCAGGCGAGTGTTAAACACATGAGTAATCCCCGGTCATATTTTAAAGCTAGTCAGTAAAATGTCATTTATTTTCACTCGAAGAAACTTGTCTTTCAGCTCAGCAGAAAAAAGAGAAGCTTGAGCTTCAGGTTTATGATTCTGTACGTTAACTCTGACAGCAGAGGAAGAAAAAAATGGTTATTTTTCTTCTGCCTGTGGGCTTTGTCAGCAACTCATTACACAATCACTCACACAGAACTTGAATAGGCCACAATCAATTAATAAGTGAAAGCCATTAAAGAAAGAGCTGATTGGAATCTGCTTTAGGTCAGAGGCAGGTTAAGTACATGCCATGAACTGATATAATTAATGATTACCAGCACATTAGTTATATCAATACATGTTTCTGAGTTTTGACTAAAATCTTTTTTGAAAATAATTCCTCAGAGAAAGGCTGTTTTTAGATGGTGTGCAGATAAAAATAGCAAAAATAAGTACAATACCACAAATAAACTACACTATATGCTGTAGTATAAGTGTCAATTAAATAAATTATCAATTTTCTCTCGATCAGATTACCTCCTGAAACACTGGTTGTCTGTCGGCTTGTGTTTTGTTTGGGAATATTTACATTTTTGAACGTATTTTCATGCTGTTTAGGGGTGATCAAACGGATCCTGCCCGATCTTCCTGCATCTAAACCTTATCTAGTTATCTCCTGAGGCATCCAGGCCAGTGCCCCACTACTGCCATCTATAGGCAGCTATGGGTCATGACAGCAATGTGCTGCCACTAATGGCTTCAGTCAGATAATCATTTCATCATTCCCTCAATTACTGACAGGCGCCCTCGGCCCCAGTTTTCTGTATTATAGGAGGAATTAAGATCTATCACATGTTCATTAAACTGTGTGTGAGCCTGTGAGGAAGCGTTCCCTCAGCTCAGCTGTGAGACAGCCGCAGTGTCAGGAGCCTTTGGCCTAAAGATGACCCTCTTCTCACTTAGTCGACAATCATTATTGATCACATTAGCCGTGCGATGCAATTTTCAGTCCTGCAACTTGTCTGGCTCTTCCTTTGGTCTTTAAGTGTGTCCCCCCCAATGCTCTCCCACTCGCAGACTTCAGCCGTGACTGTTCATGCTTGGATCGTATTCGTCGTTATTTTTCATTCGCGTTTTGCTGCAGCCTTTGAAAACTTCCCCCAGAGCTCCGTTGTGTGGCATTACGAGAGACGCACAATAGAGCCGCACAGTCAAATGGTCTTTGATTGTGCTGTGATTCTTCACATTTTTGATAGAGTACACAAGTTTTATTCAGGTTTTATTGTGCAGTTAAGGTCAGTGGAAGAGCGGAAAGGTCTTTTATCATCACTAGCATCACATACCTATTCACTGATCTGTGATATTTCAGATAATTGTGCACTTGAATTTTTCTAAATTGAATGGAAATAATAACAGTGTGTTTACACTGAGAAGCCTGTTGTCAGGACTGAAAAGAGCATTAAATCAGGCTAAAAGGATGATTGTACTGCGAAAATGACGAGCTTTTCACAAACACAGAGCAAATCTTAAAGCAACTGAATGCAAAGTTTAGATAAACACATTGTTGTTCCTTTTTGTGACGTTAATGCATGTTTCCAAGTGGCCTCTTATTCATATTGACAATGTAATTGGTGATACGTTCTGTTAAACTCTGTGCAGTTAATAAAAGTATTGGAGCAAAGAAGGAGACTGATTGCACAGCTAACAAAGAAGAGGCATTTTGAAAGCAGTTTTGCATTATTATTTCCCTCCATTGAAATACTGTGTGTTTCCTATTAAGACTGCAATATTAAATCTTGCTCTCTTCCTGTTTCCCCGTCTCTCTTTTTCTCTCCATTGCAGCCGCCCTGCAGGTGTCCATATCCTTGAACAAGGTAGAGTTGAGTGTTGGAGAGTCCAAGTTCTTCATCTGCACAGGTACATGTGCAGCACACACACACACACACACACACACACACACACTCGCTATGTTTGGAGGTGGGTCACAGAGGTAAAACCAGCACCGGTGGCACCTGTTTGTTTTCCCCATGATGACGAGAGGAACCAGTTCTATGCATCCATATGGCGAGTGCCATGTTGCCCCAGTGGGCCGCTGTCGCCCCTCCTCTTCAGTGTCCTCCCTGAAGGGTATATAAACGCTCCAGAGCAGAGCCCTGATGCCAGTGACTCAGCAGGGTGGCAGGACTCTCTGGCAGGCCCAGCCCACCCCCTGCTGCCTGTGTCTTCTCTCCTGCCAGCCCACTCGGTGTGGAGCTAACAGCGAGGGGAGTAACGACTCGGTGGGAGGAGCGCCAAGGCCCTGTGGAGGTGTTGTGAGGATGGAAAAATAGAGGTGAATGGAATCAAACATGGCAGGAAGGGGAAGGAAGCAGGCTTGCATTGCAAAAATGGGCTAACTGACAAATGTGGGAAGAATGGAAAAGGATTTCAGGTAAAAGAGCTTTGGCGGTGAGAGATAAGAAGCTTCCATCCCATCGGTGTGTGCGAGGGTGGTAAGTGGAGGCGTGATGAAATCTGGTGACGATCGCGTTTCTTTTCAAAATACGTGTCGTGTTACTGTGATTAAAGAACAGACTTTCCAGTGGAAACATCTTCTTGTCTGTTTTACAAATCAGAAAAGGGAAAATTCAGAGTTCTGACACGTTTAATGAGTTTAGCTCTGTGACAGGACCAAGGAAAGAGGAAAGGAAGTAGGAAAAGTGAATCGAGTCTCAAACCATGTTTCATTTCAGTCTGGTGAAGTGAACACAAGTGTGATAATGTCTGTTATTTCCTGTTGAAACCAGGAAACCAACCTCTTTTGAAACCACGAGCTCTGGAGACGTTTCAGGGTAAAAGCAATTCAATACCTGCTATTTCCAAGGCTGAAGCACATGGCTTCGGTTCTGCTGCTGCTGCTGCTCTTCTTACAGACAAATGTGCCGTTTTTGATCAGATCTGGAGACGTACCTCAGCAAATCTAAGTTCACTTTTTTCAAGTGCAAATCTCTTTGAAACCAAATAAACCATTATAAAAGTGTGTCATAAAGGATCCTGTTCTCAATGAAGAGACATTTTTCCAGCCTATAGATTATGATGCGCGTGAGGCTGTAGAGCAGCTGCATGTAGATGAGTTCAAATGAAGCCACCCATAATCATCAGTATTAATGCTGCAGGTTGAGTTCATTAAGGCTTTGACTGCAGGACTTTTTCTGCCTCTGCTGAGAACAGAGCATCACATTTTCTAAGTATTTAGATTGAGGCAACATAGTCCATGTTTGTACCCTGTGCAATGTGGAAATATTATGTTTTAATATTTGTCCTTTTATCTCTAAAAAAAAAAGTTCATTTTTTTCCACCGTCCTCTCATAGGATGAGCTGCTTCTGTACAGAGTCTCAAATATATTATATAACATAATATCCTTGCTCAGCTAACAGACATGCACAATTTCTCTGCAATGTCTCACAAAAACCAATTTACTTGGTTATAATTGGACTGAAAGAAAGTGAGTGTGCTGTAAGAAACGGATATACAGTATGTTTTCTGGCTAGAAATAGGATGAAACAGCTACAATGAGGTGGCATCCTCACTGCAGTATATAATCACTGCAGTATATAATCAATCATCAATGGAGAACGTAAATTTCTCATTACGGTTTCTGAATTATGCTTTGAAATCTATGTATGTATATATGTATATTTCAAAGTACCCAAAGTACTAATTGTGTTTGATGCCATCTTGGAGCTTCAAACGGCACGTTTGAGTTTGGTATAGGAGGTAAAAGCAGAACCGAATTGGTATAATGGTCAAACCATGTTGTTACACTGATCAGAAAGCTTTTTCATTGGCTTTCATCAGAGAAATTGCACTCGTGACATGGTTACTTGAGCATCCACAGCATCTGATTTTATTGCAATCCCTCTGATTATGCTTGCAAGTCATGACTCATCTCTCTAAACACTTCTAAATAAAATCACAATATATATACATATATATATATATACAACTGGTTTTACTGAGAGTCCAGATCATCACTGAAGACTGTTGTTTAGCTTACCTGCCTGATTTCATCAATAATACGAGTAGACAGAGGACAAACATCAAATGACCTTCCGGATCCGAAGCTGTGATCTTAAACCTTGATTTCGATTTAAAACCAAGTCAAAAGAGAAGTGAACTTAAACTGAGGATCACTGCGTTGGTGCTAACACCTTTGTTGCAGAGCGGTATTTGAGTGCTACGACAGAGATCGTCAGCAACTCTTTACACAGTTGTTAATACATACAGGAGAAGCAGAGCTGAGTGCGGAAAACAGCAGTGTTCTGTGCACTCCTGTCGCCTCACGTCATCAGCGATGCAAACTGCCAGTCACCATGCTGGCTGCAGAAACTTTAACATATTTAGTTGCGTACAGCTACGTCCACTCTAGTCTGCATTGATCATCTTTGTTTGTTTGCATGCATTCACAAGCTTGGAAATGAGAGTGGAGTTTCCATCCTTCATATGCCCATGTTTCTTTACAGGCGAATTAGCAATGCAAATCTAAGATTATGACATAATCGCATAATATCTTCTGTTCTGCGGGTGTGTTCTAGCAATAACAACAGGGTTGTATGGCTCTCTGGTTCAGCAAATCCAACTGTAAAATCCTTATCAGTAAAACAGGGAACATGTCGAATATACAGAGATGTGAAAAGCAGCCTGATTTAATAGCTTGACTGAATTCATTTTGAATGGCGAGCTTTCTAGGATAACTGTACGCAGCCATAATCTGATCCACCTTTGAAAAGCCAGCGCAACTTCAGGAAATTTTTCCTGCCAGGTTTGCTTATTTCCGAGTCTGAGTGAATGTCACTCATATCCACCTGACATTTTCTTAAAGCAGAGGCCCGGAAGGGTATCATTCCTACTTATCAGGTCATTTTGGGAAAATAGGCAGGGAAAGACGCTGGAGGTTAAGAGCCACCAACCTTGAAGGAATGACGGCAATAAAAGTCACGGGCAGTATATCTGTATAAATCCTAAATAAATATGTGAGTGGAGCCGTGGAAATGTCTCTCTTGAGCTGTGAACCTAAACATTTCTAG
The DNA here is from genome assembly GCA_015343265.1 of Pao palembangensis. Taxonomy (NCBI): domain Eukaryota; kingdom Metazoa; phylum Chordata; class Actinopteri; order Tetraodontiformes; family Tetraodontidae; genus Pao; species Pao palembangensis. The sequence continues at coordinate 2,869,118 of CM027085.1, read as the reverse complement.
AAATATAGGATTAAAATCAGCCTGTTGGTATGGCTGGTGAAAGAGTGAATTTTAATTGCTTGGCTTCATCACTCTTTCTCTGGCCTTGCTTCCAGCTATCGGTGAGCCTGTGAGGCTAGAGTGGTACAACCCCCAGGGTGAGCGCATCGTGTCCTCCAAGCGAATGGCGCTGCACACAGAGTCCTCAAGATCCAGGCTCATCATTTATAACGCCATCATCGAGGACGCCGGTATCTACCGCTGCCAGGCCACGGACGCCAGCGGTCACACAGAGGAGGCCTCTGTTGTGCTGGAAATCTACCGTAAGCTTGACAAACACCACACACTTACGCACTTACACACCCTTTTCCCACGTTTACCTTGCGTCTGAGCCACGGGGGGATGTTGGGACACGACAGCGTGGGGAGAATAAACCTCTCTCATTAGTGCTTGACATGGATAATGAGCCTGTTAGTATTCTCCACAGCACCAGGGCTACATGCTGTTGAGGTGGCCCATAGATTTCAGAACCCTGTTTCCAAAAAAAAACAGGCTGGGAAAAACATAGATTGAAACCAGGAACTGACGACTTGAACAATAAAAGCCTGTATGGATTATTTCCTGTGTGCGGATTAAAGTCGCTCTTATGATTATAGTGTAATGGTAGCTAGCACTGAGGGTGATTAATGATGGATAATGATAGCATGCAAGCTACCAGTCATCCTTCAGGAGCAGCTTTACTTACCATATTTTATATTTTGCTTATTTCTAGCTATTTTTTCGATTCTAAAAGCATATTTTAACTACTTAATGCTTTCTGTTCACTGGAGGAAGAATATTTGATCATACATAGATACTGCAAAAAGGTCCACAGGAAGGTTGCATCACAGTTAATTGAGCTCCGTTATGTAAAAAGCGCAGAAACTCCAGAGCTTTGTTCGAGAGCCTACCACAGGATTAATTGGAGAAACTGTCAGTGCACAAGGATTTGATGTCAGGACTCACACACAGACACACACCGTAAACCTGTTGTGCAGTTGCCTTTTCAATCCTCACCCAGTGAGCCATTAGGAGAGACATCACAGCCTCAATCACACCTGTCACCGCTCAGCCCTTGCCTCATTCAACACATAACCAGCTCCCCTAAAACCACTGTTTCCATGGCAACCAGGCATCATTCACTTAGGCCCCCGGTGTGCATTGCATGAGCAGCATGCGGATGAAAAGCTGCCTAAAACCCCGGCCAGCCATTCTGTCAGTGCACAGCCGGCGCGGGCGGGGACTCCCTGAGCGATGCAACATGTTGTACATGAAATTTATGACCAGTGAGAGAGAGAAAGCCCATGAAGACCCACAGAGTTCCACTAATGCTCCACAGAGTGCAGGATCACTTTCAAATCCAGAGCAGGTCATTGGAATTAAGTCGCTTGTTTGCATCCTTGATCTTTTATTAGCTGTACACGCATACTTGCTGTGGGATTAGCACATTATTCCCAGTAGAATTCCTCCAGCATAACTGGTGTTATAGCAAAATTAAAGCCGGCACACCACAAATAGCAGCAAAAACAGAAGATATTGAGGACATTTTGAGAATGTACTTACTTTTTTCTTACTTTTTTCTTACTCTTCTTTAACTTTTCAAGGATGAAAACTCTAACTGTAAAACCTTGATATGATTTACCCAACCTTTTCAAAAAGGTTGGGTATTATTACAGGAAAAGTCCATTTAATCTAGTCCATTTACAGTACGGCAGGATAAAGGCGCAGACACTGGCAGGGTCAAATATATTCAGCCCGAGAAAGTACAGAGCAAGGAAAAGAACCAAGCCCACCACGTCACTGGAGGAAGGTGGTGTTTTTAAATCAGCATAGAGCCTCACAGAGCTGCGAGCCAGCCTGGGTGTCAGGGTTTGTTCTCAGAAGATGACTAAAGTCTGAATTCTTTTCTCCGAGAAAAGTCAAGAGTTTATTTAACCTTAAAGTTTGATTTACAATAAATGCTGTAATACGAAAGCTGACTTGAATATCAGAATAAAGTGTGTGTAAGTATGATTAGATCTTAAATTTCCTCTCACTTTTGTAGCACCAAAGACAGAAATGTTCAGCCAAATGATTGGGGAGCGCATCGTAGAATTACTCCAAATACTTAGTGTGCAGTAGTGTTACTCTAAAAGGTCATGGCTCCACAACTCTCCTTTTGTACAAAAATGTGAACTAACGGAGGAAAACCGGTGACAACAGGAAACACGAGATGTGAGATGAAGAACATGCCAGCCTGAGGTGCACTTGTGGGACAGGAAGACTCACTTCAGAGAGAATCATAGCTTAAATAACTTGCTAATGGTGGCGGGTGAGACTGACGGTGCAGATGTTCTACAACAAAAGGACAGCTATGTGCTTTTTTTTTTTTGTTTGTTTTCATGTGGATATTAAAACCTGCCGATGGCTTCCAGCAGCAACAACTAAAACGATGTCTCGTCTGATCTTGCTTGGTCTTTCAGAGCGCCTGACGTTTCGAGACGTTCAGTCACCGCAGGAGTTTCGCCACGGCGAGACGGCGGAGGTGGTGTGTGATGTCATTAGTTCACCGGTGCCCCTGGTGGTGTGGTACTACCAGGACAGGGAGATCACAGAAGAGCGTCACAGTAAGTTTTCAGGACCTTTGGCATGACAGTTTATACACCTCCATCGCTTTTCATTGCAGGGAAATGTACTTTCATGAAAAATATTGTTGCAAAATTTCAAATTTAGTAAGAAATATTAAAGGATATTGGGTAAGGGGATAAAGCTAATTAAGTTACTTGTCATTTCATTGCTTGCTCAGTGTAAAATTTGTTGTTTCCTGGTCAGTAGATATGATAATGGAATAAAGGTTGCAAGTAGCTGTGCAAATTGAGGCTTCAGTGTAAACTTGTCAAATATTGAGCGATGAATAAGGCTTTTAGTCTGAACATGTCCACATCCCCCTCTCCTTGAGAAGATGCATTAGTGTGCCAAAAATTCTCTTCTCTTTTTTGGTCTCAATTCACAATAAGGATAGTACAACAGATTCTATGAATACAAACCACATTAGCCCTGGAGGAAGCGTAGAACTTGGACAGGAACCACGCTAACTGACTGAGAAAATGGATTATGGATTTGGCTAGTAGTGGTTGGAGATGAAATAGTTTATGCTCATGAAGCACATTCATATTGATATGTATGATATTTATGTCTTTTTTAAAGCTCTTCTCTGTAATCCCACCTTCTTGCTTGCTTTAATCATGTTAGTTATCAGGAGATTGAGGTCTTTAGTGGCCGAGGAAATGATGGACAGATGTAGAGAAGCACTCGCTGAAAGGACTCACTTCCACTAAAATTAATTTTGTACTGAACCTAATGCCCCTGGAGTAAGCAGGAGACCCCCGGATCCATTATTTGCTCACCTCCTCCCTGACTGACACCACTTTCGTATCCTGCTTCCAGGTGAAATAGAAATCCTCAGCACCACTGAGGGGATGAAAACTTCTTCTTAACTTTTTTTTTTAAACTAAATATAACACCTGCTTGTATAATGTCTTTCCCTGAAAGCTCTGAAAGAAGGGCCTCATTCCTCCCGGCCAATCTCAAAGCTGATTCAGAACTAATTCTGCGTGTGTTTATCTAGCTGGGTTTTATCGGGTGCATGTGGAGAGTGACAGTTTTGCTGCTGAAGAGTGGAGATGCTAATTTTCTGCTGCTGTTTTCCTCAACGTCCTTATCTCTCCCCTCTCTATCATCAACTGTTGTTCTTATTCATCTGTCCTACCCGCTTGTCTTCTGTGCCGTGCTGCTGAAGGCAGGTTCCTGGTGCTGGCAAACAACAACCTACAGATCCAGCAGGTGACCAAGGCCGATGAGGGTGTTTACCGCTGCGAGGCCAGCGTGGAGGCGCGCGGCGAGATTGATTTTGTGGACATCGCTGTGGTGGTTAACGGTGAGTTACAGCAGGTTTTTTTTTTTTTTCAGGTCAGTTTTTTAGGGACTGTCAGTTTGGCATTTGAGTGCTTATGTTTCAAAAATAGGACAGAATATTTCACCTGTTCTTTTCGGACCATCTCCATAACCACACTTGTCACAGGATGTTTGGACTAATGAGGCCCTGATGTCATATCAGCTGGCTCGGTGGAGCCTGAGCAGATAAAGGGGTGCCCTTCATCTCCATGAATGAAGTTGGCAGGCCTGAGGGTGCAGGTCTGCACATTATCTTCCACACAAGAGAACAGTCTTCCAAGTAATTATGATTATTTCTTTTCAAAATATGTCTTTCTTGAGACATAAATCTGCAGTGTGACATGTTCCTTAAAATGTCCCTGAAAATGGACCATGAATATTTTGAAAAATAGACCAAAAGCATTGACAGAGTTTGATGTGAACATAATCCTCAGAGAGGACATAAGCCCCTAAACAAGCAGGTTTAAGTTGACTATCAGCTCAGTTCTCACTCAGGACAGTCCTTCACACCAGACATGCTGGACTTTTGTGCTGAGCTTGAAAGGAAGCTCTGTAGACACATCCCCAGCACTGTCGCAAGATTAGAATGCATTAGGCAGCCTCTCTTTGTAGCTGTTGAGACTTTCCTTATTTCCTTTATGAAGCTTCAAGTCAGCAGGTGCTAAAGTTTAAAAGTGCACCAGCAGTGTGAGAAAAGTTCATGGCCATTTCCCCTGATTACACCACAACTATTGGCCATGATTCTTTTAAAAACTCCAGAATCAGTTCTTCAGCAGCCAAATGCTGCTTATCAAGGTGAGAATTACTGTAATTACCTATTTACGCATCATCATGTTGACTATCAGCATGGCCCGGATGATGATGCTACTGTGCCACTATATCACAGTTTAAAACCGTTTCAGGGCTCTTTTATGTCCTTCTGGGGCTCTTTGGCCTCAGGCCTGTGAAAGCGTTTAGCAGCCTCCAGATTCCCGCAGCATCTCCAGCCTGTACTCTCAAAACAGAGTTGTCAGCTGTGACAGATGATGCTCCACAGCCTCAGATAAGTTCATAATTGGCACATTTGCACTGTGGCGGCTCTCTGCTACCATCACTTTTGTCTTTTTAGATTCTTCACTATGATTGAAAACTTCAATTACCATTGGTTTGAGGATCTGTGACCCCGGATTGAAAAATGTCATTTTAATTTTCTCATTTACTGCACATCACCTGAGACTGCTGAAGTGATTGAAACATGATTTCACCCAAGCCGCCAGCGTCAGGTAACGGCTGAACGGTTTCAGTTTTAATGTAATAGCAGAACGGCCCCCCCTCCCACCCACAAAAACAGAAAAAAAATGGTGTTCAGTTTAGCATACCACTTGCTTTACTTCACAGGGAGATCCTATAAGCCTGCTCAATGAGCCGCGACCCATTATTGCCACAGCACAACATTTTTCCTGTGGCACTAAGACAGCGGGAGAGCATTTTCCTGGACATCCAAGAAGACCAGACCCTGGAAGAGAGCCACACCCCAAGGGAGACACTGCTAAGTCAACTTTATTTCGCCTGGGGGATGCTCAATCTGTCCGTCTGTTAGGACTCGCACGCCAACGTGGTCTGAGCTGAAGTTGTTCTCATCTGTTTTGTGGAAACACCATTTGGTCCACATGAAATATATAAATAGCTGAATGAGGGGACACAAAATTCAGAACTAATGAGTTTGTCTAGTCAACAGTTGAAGGGACATCTGTTGTAGCAGCGCACACGTTTTGTCTGAGCACTCCGATTGAACTCTGATGCAAATCTCTTTGCATTCCGCTCATCTTTTCCCATTAATTAGTCGCATATGTTTAAATGGTTTAGCACAAACACCCTGAATGATTAGCAAAACACTGATAACTCAAAAGAAGCACCAAACAAACCCCAGATGAAATCCACCTTTGCTGTGGTAGAAACATACAGATAGTTTGCACAACTCCCTGAAGGACGACTCTCCCGTGCAGCCATTTTTCTGATGCGTGTCCACCACTGCTGCAACTTGTGACGTGACAGAAGGTGGCCAGCAGCATGATGGTAAAATCAAATGTGTCTTACAGCAATTATTTCTTCATTGTTGCAACTGCTTAATGGAATTGTTGCGTTGAGCTTCTGGTGTGAAATTACGTAATATAAACGACATCGACAACTTTCTGTGTTTGATTGTGGGGACGTAAATACACCCATCATCTAATTTTTGTAGAAATTCCTAAAGTTCATCTGATATAATTGTTACTTTGCTGCCCAAAATCTCAAACTATACAAACTGTACAATCATTTATCTGCTAATTCTAACGAGAGCTGAGAACTAGGTTTTTGCTAACTATTCTGAGAGCAGTGTAAGGAATTTGTACTTAAACACTACCAAGCTGTCTCCGGAAAATAAGAAATTTGCTCAGCTCTCCACTCTTTGCTTTGGCTTGCTCCGCTTCATTGTCAGAATATGATGGACAGTCTTGTCATGTGATCAGATAAATCCTCCATCCAGGTGTCTGTCTGTTGTACACCAGCAGCCCTTTTGCACTCGGGATTTTGTAGAATCCCTGAGAAGTTGTTTTCATTGTCTGTCGTGATCAGAAAAGCCATTGGGCACCGGTGTTTGAGCCCATGGGCGCAGCCGTTCACACAAGCAAGCACATGCAGAACTTTTTTATTTCCTGCTCTGAAGCTTGAGGTGTAAATCTCTTCTTGCATGAAGAATTCCCCCGGATTATCTTCTAGCCTTCTATGGGGCCTGATCGCTGAGACATTATTGAAGAACGGAGAGCTGTCTTAACAGAGGATTTCCAAAGGAAAAGGAAGCCACCAGAGTTGCAAGAGAATGTACAATATTGACAGCTCGGTCCGGTCGAACACACAGACCCTGAGCACAAGCAGGCAATGACAGAGTAGATCGCCAGAAGCCTGAGAAATGTCGAAGTGTGCAGCAGACTGCGCTACATGTTTTATCAATCAGCGGCGGACAGTGAACTGCTCCGTGTTGCAGGGCCTGGGGATGTTGCATTGAGCAAAGATAAACAAGCTGATAAAAACAGCCGCAGACATAGTCTTTCTGTGTCGGAAGCCCCCTGGAGGAGGGGTAAAGAAGAAAGGATGATAAACAGAAGCAGCTGCAGAGCTCCACCTCATCTCCTGAGGTCCCGTTCTAAGGTAACAATCTGTTCTATGTTGGAATGAGACATCAATTCTTGTTCTAATAGAAGCACAGACAGCAAACACACTAGTCGTGCCCGCTCACCCTGAGAAGCGTCGGCTGTGTTGCTGTGTCTCACCTTTTGCACCTACATTAGCACCAAGGACTGCACACTCGGTGCACCAAAACAGTTTTTCCTCTCAGCCCAAAGCCTCAAAAGATAAAACCAGAAATGTTTATTCACATGTATTAATTTCAGCAATTTGAAAACATCCTAAGCCAACTACAGGCAACAGTTGTAGGTTCTCATTTTATATCAAAGACTGCAAACGTGTGGATTCATGCATGTGATTTCAACGACTGTGTTTGAAGAGTCTTGCTGCATGATTTCAGTCAAAATCAGTCTTACAATCAGTTAGGACAAAAGCTCTCTAGCTTCTTAAAAAAAAAAAAAAAAGGCTATCACCATGCAACTGATGTTGCAGAGTTGCCTCCAGCAAGTCCTGGTCAGCGTCACAGAGCGATCCAGGGAGTCTGTGCTGCTCTTTCAGTGCAGCTCTCCCGAAAACAGCGGTTCTGACCGCCGCAGTGCCGTGTTAACATTTCCTAACCACTCACGCTGAACTGTATTTTGCTTGAAAGCCTGGTTGGAATAGCTCACTGTACACTCTCCCCCCTCCATGAATTCATAAATATTTATAGGTCACTTGATAAAAGAGTGGCATATTGCCCACAAGGATGGAGCAATGAAGCTGGGCTTCAGCTGCTGCTCTCCAGTGTATCATCAAAGCAGCCTGCAGATGAGAATGATGGCGTATGGAGAAAGCGGGGGCCACCCGCTGAATGGTTAATCAACCTGCGGGCAACGCAGCCTGCTTTATTGGAGGGTACAGAATGTTTCGCTGAGTTTCTCTGAAGTTGTCGCGTAGGAGAGAAGTAGGCTATATGTTTAGACATAATGGATGGAAATGTGGATTTGCATGTCTCAGCAGTTGTTTATGTGTTGTCAGCGGGTGATTTACAAATCTAATTTGTCTGACCATACTGGGCACAATTACAGTTCCCCCCTCCATCTCTGTGACAACAGTTCCGTTTATCACGCGTGCATTTGTCCTTCCTGACATAACATGTCATTTTTCATCCCTGGACCCTGAAGAAAATCCCATGAAATGAGACGCTTCAGAGGCGGACACACACATTTGTCAATTCCTGTGTGGCGTCTTCATTAGTGTCACATTGGCAAACACGTCGTCAGACTGTCCCCATTAGCTTGACTGTTGGCTATGGTGGAGCAACAGGATAGTCAAAAGTATAAAAAGCAAAGATTCAGTTTAATATACTCATAAAAGCAAAGCAAATATTGTTATCTTCATGCATGATGAAAGCATGATAATGTCTACATTCATTGAAGACATTACAGTGTAAATCTGAGGCTCTTTGCATTAGATTAATAGTCTGTTTGGTGTGCTTGGTTTCCATCCTGGCTCCGTCACAGATGTATTTCTCTCAATATTATTTATTTAGTTTGTTTTAAATAAATATCCAGCCTAATGTTAATAGTTTCCCCGCAGCAACTCTAGAAGTCACATTTTTGTCGAATTCATACTGTGACACTGTGAGAGAAAAGATGAGAGTTATAACTACTGAAGGTGACCCTCTGTGAGTCAGTCAGCGACCAAGCCTTCACATCTCTCCACCACCTTCTGCTGTTCCATCAGGAGGAAAAATATTAACATTTGACCCACATAAAGAAGAGACATTTATGAAGATTACAGAAATTACCAGCAGAGAGATGAAGACCTTCTGGGTGGGGGCGTGGGGGCGTATTCTGTGAATGGCACAGACTGATGTTCTGTCCTCAGAAAAGCTACAGTTGGCCAGCAAAGCTGTAGCTTTATGGTCACTACATGCATCCATGTAGCACTAAAGAGCAGCACCAAAGAGTTTCACTAAAACTTGAATTATTCTCATTTTCAAACCTTTTTTTATGAAAAACGAAGGCAGTAATTTTAGGCTCACCATATTGATGTTTCTCCAGACAAATTGATCTACTCCAAAAGAAAAAAAAAATAAAATAAAAATGCCCATGTTTCCAAAAGGTATTCTTAACTGCCCACATTTGTTTCAGTGGGAAATGCTACTATTCTGAGGCAGATCTTTCTGGAGTGGCCAGAATTCTGTCAGGCATGTGCCAACTTCTCACGTTCACATTCAGTGACAGTTTCCTTGGATTTATCTTTAAAAGTCTCTGTTTTTCAGTTAGATGGCCGGACAGCCATAATAATCAGTGTGTTTCCATGGTAACTAATGGCGATACAGAATGGAATGCAGTGGAAATTGCTTCTTGATTTCCCCGGTACCCTTCCCCAAAATATCTACCTAATAGTTGGTTCACTCACGCACACGCCAGACCTGCAATTTTCCCCTCCTCAGCTGCCAGCGAAAACTACTGGCTGCGTCCTTCTTGATTTTCTGAAATTATTTAGCAGTGGCGTCAGTCACAACTGCCGGCTCTCCCAGAGAAGGAAAGGAACACTGTCTTCTCTGTGACATTACGCTTCCCAATTATAAATTAGCACCGAGTTTGATTCCTGCCCGCGTGCTAATCGAGAAGGCAAAACAAATCCCTAATAAGCACTCCAGCAAAGGTCTTGTCTCCAAACATTCACTCGTAGGTGTAACACCGTGTTGACATTTAGCAGGAGCATTTCACAACTTCTGAACATGGATGATCTTCACCTCACTGGAGCCCATTAGTGCAGAAAACAAGTCCCCCGTGTCACTGTGGATTCATATTTATGCAAGTTAACGTCTTCAGAAATATCTGCGATGGCTGCAGACATTGCCTCAGAGGCATCAAGACAATGACTAAAACATGAGGAAATCTTCGCATTTGGCAGATAGTACGTTCTTTCTTTCTGCTGTCTCATTAACACGCCTGCTCACGTCTGTGTTAATGTACTATTGCATTGTGAAAGAGGACAAAAGAGAGATAACAGAGAGAAAATATTTATTGTTTTCAACATTGCAGCGAGGCAGAAAACCGAGTCTTTAAAAGTTGTAATCCATCCCGGTTTTCTGATTTACCTCGTGGAAAAGGATTCCCACTAGCAGGATCAGATCTGTGGCAGTGTATTTTATACTTCAGTCTTTAGTCTTATTGATCCTCTAAGGCTAAATTACGCCACATTGTCTGCTCTAAAGCTTTGTATAGATCAGAATGTCTGATCATTTCTTGTCCTTCTGCAACTTCACAAGTGCCTTCCATCACAAGCACATTCTAATGAGTGTCAAAGCCAGATACCCCATCCCTTTCCCCCCTTGTCTCCAAGCTGCTCCCAGATCAGTGTAAATGTCCTCCAGCTGACTTGGAGAGGAAATTCAGCTGATTAAACTTCACTAACCTCTGCACCAAATGAGGTGTTTTAATCGCCTCAGAATTCACAACAACCCAGCTTTGTTTGCCCACAAATTGATGCAAATTAATCGGCTTTTAGGTGTTTTCTGGATTAGAGGAAGAAGATTGTTCTGAAATACTGTAGCTGTGCAGCTGCCAGTTAACTCCAACTCATGTTTAACTGGAGTGCAAACATCTGCTAAGCGGGTTTTTCTTCTGCAGGATGAGACCATCAAGCTTTTCCAGGCAGAAACCTCAAGATGTCTCTGAAAAATATTCCCCTTCTAATTGGCCTGCTCTCTGCGGGGGTTGTGTTGTCAAACACATCTGGATAGCAGTGAATCACACAGGCTTGTTTGCTCGCGGGGGGCGGGGGGGTTACACTGGGACTCAAAAATCAGAGCTGTGCTGCAAATCTAATTAGCAGCTAGGTGGTCTGACATTTAACTGTGCTTTTACCTGCACATGTGACGTGTGCCACTTTGTTACATCTGCTGTCATGGGCGTGTTTATTGGAGACAGTAACACATGAATAACACACTGGGGGAAAAAAAGGCACTTTCATATCTTTTCTTCAGTGTTTTGAGGTGATTTTGGCATACAAAGCACAGTGAAACGGCTTTGACACTGCTTGCGGCAACCAGGAAAACATGAAATGAAGGACAGGAGGGGGTCCACCTGCATAGGAGCTCCACCACCTGCATACCTCTCAGGGCCCAGGCACTGGAGCTCCGCAGGATCAAAAACAACATTTTTCCTGACAATCAATTAGTCAGCAGGTGGTGACTGTTTTTGTCCGTCATCTCCAGAGCAGTTTAGCATCATATCTTTGACAGCCTAGCGTCAAATCTGAAAGCTGCCGAGCCAGCTCGCTGGTGAAACACAGCTGAGGAGTACTGGTCTTTCTTCCACAGTGCTGACTAAACCATTCACAAGCTGGTATTTCTGCGTTATTTGACTTTCTTCGGTGTGAGTTTGACAGACTCTCTCCTGTAACATGTCTGCTAATCAACTCCAGTTTAGACGGACCCGAAGGAGTGAAGGAATATTCTGCTCCAGGGTGGAGCTACAAACAAGCAGGGAAACAGAGAAATGCAAACTACACCTTCAGATTTACCTACACATTTGCAAATGGCCTCATTAGGAAAGTAAGTGTCACTTACTCGGGGAGTTTTTCTCAGCCGCTGCAAGTCAACAGTTTTAATTACATGTAAGTTTGCTAATTATGCTCATTTGGACTACAGAGTGGTTGATAAGTATTTTGTGCTTATATTCATTTTTGGCTACCAGTGTCTGATAGTGGACTTGAACCATGTGTGAACTTCAGCTCTCCGCTTTTCCTGTCCTTCTGCAGTGCATTTAATTGGGATTAAAGAGTTTTTTGGTTTTTTTTTCACACAGTGAAAATGGATTGAACACTATAGCAGATCAATAATAGCGTTATAAAAGGTCCTTAGTCCCTCTGAAGGTCCCTCTTAATTCTTGAAGCTTGTCACTTTTCCACCAAGTGCAAAGCGTAGACTTTAGAAATGGACTGGAGGACTAATACACATGCTTGTGCCATTAAGCTGTCACACGTTTGTCAGTTCACCAGTAAATAAGCTGGAGAAAAGACTGGCGGTGATTTCCGTCTTTTCCGTCTGTAACCGAGTGACATGATGACAGTTCTCAGCTGATTGGCTGGCAGCCTCTGATTTCTCTGCTGTTACATGTGACATACTGCATCCTCCATGAATATCTATCTATCTATCTATCTATTGGTGTCTGTCTGTCCATCCCTCTATCTCTGTCTCTCATGTTGACTCTTCTCCTCCCTCCTGTTTGTGTCTGCAGTCCCTCCAGTGCTGTCGGTGTTCCAGCAATCCTTCAACGCCACGGCAGACTACCAGGAGTCAGTCACCTTCACATGCATCACCTCTGGATCTCCTGACCCTGTGGTCACATGGCTCAGGTACTTTCGTCTTTAATATGTAGCGCTGCTCTCTGACACGTAGCTCGAACAGGGAAACATTGGGCTTTAAAATCTGCCGGACCGTCAGAGATGAAGGATGGCTGTGAACATGAGTTGACAGCAAATATTTCTGTCAAATTCAAGAACATCAGTCAGCGGCTGGAGCCTCCCTGCTACAGGATTCTGGATCCTGACTGAGCGATCGTGTTCCAGATGTGCTCACAAACATCCAGGACACTGGGGACTGATGAAGGGCAGGTCTCAAACCACAATCATCCAGGATCCAGAATCTTCCTTTAACTTTGTTGGTGTAATTCAGATGCCACACATACATTCTGCTGATTCTTCAAAGTCATCTCTGGCTACTCAGCCTGATCTCTCATTTGTTGATAAGCATCAAAATCTGTGGGTCTTAGGGTTAGGGTAACCCTAACCCAGCCCTACCCTGTCTCATGAATCGCTTTGACTTTGCAGACTTTGCCTGCACATCAATCCTTTGTTTTATCTGTTTATTGATTCAGTCAGTCCACCCTCGCATATCGACCCAAAGAAGCACAATCATATGACACTCCACCCAGCATAAGTGTAAAAAACCTGCACCTGAAGAGGATTTGACTCGCAAGCTCAACTCAGCAACACTACAGCCAAAAATCTGCCTGCACCCACTCAACAGGCAGCTGTGACACTATTTATACAGGAGTTTGTTGACATTCCTGTTCATTCTTTTTTCCTGCCATGTACTTTTTCTTTTATTCAGTAATTTTATCTGAAGGGCCTTTTGCAATTTTGCCTTCCGCTTCAGTCCGTCGAGTAGGGATCTCTTATATTTTGGATTGCTGCTTGCAAGCGCTGTTGTCTTTCAGAGTTTTCCTACATAAAGTCTAGTTTGGGGATGATCAAATCTGACTTGTATGAACAATGATTTGACCTAATCTTCATATGCAGACTCTGGGCATTTAGGCATGTAAATAACTAAAGGACTAAATTTAGTGTCATTACTCCTGATCCATGTTTTTGTTTTCCGTCATATAAACATATTCATTTATATTCTTTCATAATCAGATTTATTTTTAGAGGTAAAAATAGTATTTGACATTAGCATTTATTTAAAAACAAAAAAAAAGCTTTTTCTGAAATGAAGACGGAGCTCCTGCTGGAACCAGCAGTGATGCTATCAGGGTAAAAACAATCATTAAGGCAACAGTTACATGCAAAACAAGCTGGAAACAGGGCGAAGTAAGCTGTCCGCCTGCTCCTCTGTCACGTTTATGAGTATAGATGTGGGCATGTTTTTCACAGGTGGGTGGACGGGTCAGTCCTTCATTTGCATATATTAAAGTGGTTTGGGTTGGCGGTTATTGACTCTGGTGCTTGTGAGCACATTAGTTTGATTGGAGGCTCCAGATTGTCCTCAACCACCCCCCCCTCCCCCGTTGTGTGTGTGAGTGAGAGAGTGAATGTGTGTGTGTGTGTGTGCGCGCCAGGCAACCTGTCCAAGGTGAATTCGCTGCCTGCTTGAAAGATGATGCTCTCCTGTCTTACTGCCTGTTTCAGGCATTCTGTTAGCGACATTCACAACTATAGTAAATTGAATTAAAATGATCACTGTTCTAATGCCAGTTATTTCTGGGAAGTCGTACCAATATTTTTCCTAATCCTGTGAACAGAGAAGGACATGCAGTTAAACATGTAATTTTCTCTGTCGTGCTAATAATGAAATGAAGCACATAAGTACACTCACTGTGTATTTGTCTAAATACCCTGTTAATCAGCATCATTGAGTTGATCTTTTGTTGCCGGGTTGCATTTCCTCTCTGATAATATGTCAACTACAGGATGTTTAATCTGTTGTATCTAAAAAGAAAAAAAAAAAAAGTATGAAAGGTTTCCTCAGATATTTCTCACTGGTGACGCAGGTCACATTTTAACCTGGGGAAGGAGCATTTTGCTGTGTGCAGAGTACAGTAAATACATCACTTCCCTCCTTCACGTCCACCACTGATGCAAACATAATTAGAAGTGGAAGCGTGTGGATGACAGAGGTCGCGCGGCGAGGCAGGGAAATATCGAGGCTCATGCATCATTTTGCAAAATACAAACATGATTTGGACACACTGCAGACGGCTGCTGCAAGTTTATAACCTGTTTGTCTTTGAGCGGTAAAGGGAAGCAAGTAAATTTGATTTTAACGGTTTAACAGCCTAAATGTTGTGATACAGGATATATCAGAGATGTTTCCTGGAAGGTGTTCTTCACTAAATATTACACACATTTACTCCAAATATTTATTCCAATCTCTGATTTTATCCCTCCTGTAATAATGGAATTGAGTTTTTGTGGGAATTGTGTTTGATAGGATGTGCTAAGTGAATTACCAAAGGTAGGTAATTTGGCGATCCTGTTCATGTGGGAGAGGAATGATTTTGTTCGCTTGATTATCCATTTAATCAGATTTAGATGAGAGGAGCGCACATTCAGATCTAAAAGTCGTCCTGAAACGTGGAAAAAGGCTGTGGTGTGGGTCTCTGTGGGCGGCTGTTTCTTCATCTGCCTTCATTTGTTTCACTGTATTCTTCTTCCTTTCCCAGGTCAATAAACCCAGCATCACCCTGAGATGACAGAATTTAAATACAAATACTACAAAAGAATTGGCATTGAGGTGAAGAACAATAGCAAACCAATTTATTTTCCCTTTTGTTGTCACCTCTGGCGGCCCCCGTCCTCCCCGAATGCATTTCCTGCCAGTGCGTGGCTTTCTCCTCGTTCTCTGTCCATCTTGGGTAATGGACTACCTGTCAGCAATCAGTCAGTCTAATCACATTCAGCGGTGTAGCTCATCCTGTGCTGTCTGTTTCACAGATGACGCCTCTCTTCATTTCCTTTTCGCTCCGCCTGTGTTATTATTACATGGCGTTGGTGTTTCCTCCATTGACTTTCAATTGTTGTCCTTTTGGCTTTTTACCTCACACACTGAGGCTTTTGTCTGTATTTGTGACCAGAAATCTTCATTTTAAAGGTTCTTGAAATAATCTTGTTGGGTAAAAGAAACAAGATGCTGAGACTGAGATGACGGTCGCGGGGCTCTCTCATCCAGAGACTCTTGCTTACGTCTTCCTTTTCATCACTGTAGAAGCTGTGTGTTAGGAACCCAGCACAGGTCGTGTTTTAAAGATAATAGAAGCACTCAGTTTGGTTCTTTGTGCGCTGTCATCTGTGGCCATCCATACAAAAGAGAAGTTAGGAAGAAAAAAATGTGTGGTTATAGTTTTTCTTTTTCTCAAATTTGTGGATTTTCGTCAGTGCTGATGTTGCCTCAGCTGACATTGTTGTTTGTGAAAGAGCAGCTTGGTGCAAACACACTGGTGGGTGCAGCAGCAGCAGGGTGAGAGCCCCACTTTCAAACTCTTCTGGGAGCGGATAACTCTTCTGGTCACCCGGGGTTTCACACCACTTACCTCCCAGCCAAGTAAACCAGCCCACATCGCTCGCTGACCTCTACCATCACTGCAACAGTTTGAGAATCTCTCTCACTAACCTGCGGCTTGAGCATCGCACATTAGCAGCATGCTTTTTAAGTCGTGCATCACAAATTCTTTTTTGCTTTTTCATAGATACGTGTGGTTCTTGGTTCCATTCTATCTGTGATTGTGTTAAGGTTAAACTAAAACTGACTTGCCATGGAATCAGACACTTTCCTTCTAATGGCTTATTTGAATGCAGATCATTGGACTTTTTATCCACTTACAAGCACTGAACAATGTATGCATTCTGCTGTGCCCTTGTTCAATATAAAATCAATTTCCATTTTCACTCTTTGTTTTTGCTTGCCTTTGGAACTCCTCTGCAGCTATATCCACTTTTTATGCCATTTAGTCTTTAGCAAATGTGAACAGTTCATTTTCAGCTCTAATTCACTAAAAAAAAAAAAGCTCCACCTGCTCTGGATAACAACAAAGCATTGAAGCCAAGGCTTTAAAAATGAAGACTGAAAATGGAAAAAGATTAGTTAAATGTGTGTGTGATTTGCCTGACAAAACTGTTGGTGCGTGTAAGCATGACAAATCCTCATTAACACGATAGTACTAATGGCTAGCTGTTGGATTCTGCTCCCTGAGCTGTTGTCACACTTTGAGCATCTATAACAGAGCACCTGTGATTTTGTCTAAATCTCCCAGCATGAGGAAAAAAAAACTTAACTCCCACTAAAAAACCGGTGATCCTTTTAACCTCGTAGATTACGCGGCTCATTAAGTAAAGAAGTAAATAAACAAGCGTGGGAAGCTGTGAACCTGCACGCACCACTACGCTTCAGCAGTGATGCTTAAATATAGACATTAATCAGTTTAGCTGTTGCTTTTGTTTGACTAATTTCCCTACAGAGTCCACTAACGACGACTGTTTGTCAGCTCCATGTGCGTGCTGCCAGATCAGACAGTGAGACTGTGGGACTTTTTCTGAAGAAGTTTGAGGACATATTCCAATTGATTCCTTCAGCAATCATTTCTTCAACTATACAGTAGTCTAAAGTTCCACTTTTACTGCCTTTGAGAGTCTTTGTCTTGTTCTCTCCTGGGGATGGAAATAGCTTCAAAGTTGAGTTTCCAGCATTTAGCCTCTCTTTCATGGGATCAGTTGACATCTAAAGTGCTAAAATTATACGTCTGTAGATGTGAAGGTGTTGTGGCGACTTTCATCCGCGTCAGTGACGGAGGCATGTGAGTCTGCCCTCATTTGCTCACTGGCGATGTGCACCATAGTGATTTCTATCTCTTTTTTGCGCAGGAAAGGACAGCAGCTGGAACCGTCAGACAAGTACATGTTCAACCGGATGGAGGGTGGACGCAGCATGTTAACCATCCGCAATATCCGACAGAGCGACGGCGGTAGCTACACCTGCAACGCTGACAACAAGGCCGGATCTCAGGAGAGGGAGCTCTTCCTCAAAGTGTTTGGTAAGGACGATGGGAAGTGTTGGAATAAGGTTGAAAATGAAATCACTAATTATTGTAGTTTTTTCTTGCTTTTTTTGCTTGCTTTTTTATTTTCATCACAGTGGGATCATTTTGTTGACAGATAAAATAGTCCCTGTTGTATAGCTGCGTAACAGCCTCTCTTTCGCTCCCCTGGGAAAGGAGAGAGTTTGTCAGCCTGAGCTGCGCCTCAGAAAGAGCAGCACAGTTGGTCTTTTCACACAAACGAGGCCTCTATTGTGCCTTGATTCTCTTCAAACATTCTTCTAAAAGATTCCTTGTCATTAGGAGCTTTTAGCTGTTGTGACATTGGTTAATGTCGCTTTGTGAGCAAAAATCTCAAAGCCAGTTGGATTACACTTAGCATGTTACATATATTCTTTCTCTAGTCCAGTCCCGTAGCAAAGGCAGCAAAGCTCTTCAATCCGCAGGACTGTGCAGATTGAAGCTGTAGGGTGAAGAGGAAGTTCTGCACAAAGCTGCTTTTATGGTCCACCTGTGGTCATCAGAAGACATCAGGGCTGTTGGTACCAGAGGGATGAGTTCATGCTGTTTTCTCTGAGCTGAGCAAAGGTGAGGAGGAAACGAGGCTATAAGAGTGAAGATGTTTGTTTTCATCAAAAAGCCAGCGAGGGTATTTTTGCTTGATCCGTTCAACTGGGAAACAGACCGGAGGGAGTTTTTATCTCATCTAGCCTGGGAATACGTCAGATAATTGTTACCAGGAAGGTCTGGAGCATCATGAGTAGCCTGCAGCCACCTTAGCCCAACCCTGGAAAAACAGATGGGAAGATGGAACTCTGCAGCACGTCTGCGTGCTTCTTTCCCAAGTACCTAAAGATTCCTTTCTGAAAATCAATTCCAAATGCATCATTTGTCATTTTAAGCTTTTGCACAGCTTTTATATACAGTATAATAGAATTGCTTTATTGATTCATACAGTTTAATTGTATGGCCATTCACATTTTTATCATTTCCTTTTCGAAACACAAATGGCCAAACACAGCCGCCAGCCAAGCACAATAACAACTGCACCAATGCTATATATTCCTGCAGAAAGAAAATATTATGTTGCTTCATATTTCATTTACCTCACTCCTAATAAGAAAATGTAATTTATATTTTCATAAACCTGCTGGCTCTTTCCTCTCAGATCTCTGTGATCCTCTGCTCATGAAAGATTTGTGCTCTAGTCATCAGCATCCTTTCAAGATGTGAGACCTGTTTGTTCGTAAAAAATGCACATTTAAATGTAGACGCAAAGTGGGGAGGGTTCCGCGGCTCACTGCGCTGAGGGGAAACGCAGATGTAAGCTAGTTTTATTAGCCCTGACAGTGCAGGAGGGAGAGGAACAGGACAATTAAGTTGCACAGTGTGTGTGTTTGTGTTGAGATTCTTCTGTGCATCACATTCTGAGACTCAGGGCTTCATATTTAATGTCACACTTGTTTTTGTTTATTCCAAATTAGAAAATGCCAGCATTGATCTGCAGCTCACATTTCACATTAGCCAATTGACAGACTGCTGGTAGCTTATTAGCATGTCTTCACATAATGATTGTAAATAAGTTAATCCTAAATGTAATAGCCGACACAGTAAGTATCCTGTCTCAGTCATGCATGGCTTCATGGCCACTGCTGGCTGGATAAGCTAGAGGACGAATATAAGCATGAAATATGTCAGTGTAGCAAAGGCAGGTATGCAGAAGAAATAACTGAGAAAAATGGATATTTTTAAATCATTTGTTTCTCGACACAGTTGAATGTGTTGTAATGAGCAGCTGCAGCAGCTGCTGGATAAGTTCACATCGACAGATGGCTTTTGACATGAAGAGCATGACCAGGCTTTGCTGGTGTATTGGGAAGATAAATTGCCCGTGGCTCAGATGTACCATTGTGGTTCTAGCAGGAAGGCTCGTAGAGTCAGCGTTGCTGCCTTTGAGCTGCTAGGTTTAGCTAATACTGATTTCATCTGTTTTTAATGCGTTTAAATTTGTGTGATAGCCTCGGTACAGAGATCGAGATTCACAGGAAGGGGTGGAGGGGGGTGGGGGTCATTTGACCACCTGCCCTACCAGTTTAGCTGCCACCAACTTTACATAAAAACAAATAGGACAAGTCAGAGGCAGATATTAACCCAGTGTTTGGTGAGTGGAATCCATGTTCTGGCTTAAATCATTTAGAAAAGTGGGGTTGGGTGCATAATTCTGATATTGTTCTTGTGCTTAAGTTGCGTTAAAAAAGGAGATCTGGAGCTGCCAGAAACTAATACCCGTGGATCAGACAGCGTGGTGTAAGTGAACGCCTCATCACTACTGTATATAAGGACAACCCTGAGCTGGTGTTAGTTCATTTATCAAGGAGGAGTCAGCCATTTAGAATACATGACTTCTACGTTCTGACAGAGTCGTTTATACTGGCTCAATCATCTACTGCTAGATCCAGGATCTTGTCCTTTCTAAGCCCTTCAAATAGAGGAGAAATGTTGCTGTTAAATAGGTGCAGTGTTTTACTTGATCACAATTTTTCTTTTGAATGCAAAATAAGGCTGGCGTGATGTATGATTGGTTAAGAATCTCATCCTGTGGTTTATGTTTTCCTGTTTAAGCAGACTTGAGAGTTGTTTTTGTTTACTTTGACCTGCCATTCTCATGACTTGGATCCAGTCCTACTCTAGTTTGGTGGAGGGGTGGATGGCTGTAGGGGTGAAAATGGAAATCTTTTGGCAGCGGTGGGTGTTTCATGGCTTCGGCTGACATGTACACGAGTATGAGGGCAGCAAGTGTTTAGTCTTCAACCTTCTGCAGTCACCGAGAAAGTTATGGTGAAGAATGTCAAGTTCCACAGATCCTACCAGGTCACTGCGCTGAGACGCACGTGCACATTTGCACAGTGATTAACTCTTTGGAGAGTCTCCAGAGTCCAGAGACCTGTCACGAGGCGATAACGGGGCATTCATGTGTTTCCTAGTTCAAAGCTCTGTGTTTTAGGTCCAACAAAAATATTTTATTTTCCCAGGATGGAAGTAGTAAACATATTTATTTTTAATGATGAGTAATGGCTGGCACTCAGAGGTAAGTACAGAGCACATGCAGTTATTATAAAATCTGTAATTAATGTAATGAAGTGAAATTATACTTATTATCCATGCAGGAGATTTTTTTTCTGGTTTAAAAAATGGGTAATAGAAAAACTTCCAACTCAGTAATCAAAAGTATAAGGTCAGGTTAAATCTGGGTTTTTATTTTTCTCCATTCTTTTCTTTCATTTTCTTTCATTAGACAACAAATCTTTAGATAATGGGTTATTAATGGTCTTCCCTGCAGAGTGGTTTATAAATGAGACATATTCCATCCAAAATGTGCATGATGAAGGGCATCAGCTGCAGATAAGCGAATGATTAAGAAGCAGAGCAGATCTGCACGTGTGCTTCTGGCTGTCTCTTTGAGTAAAAACATCATCCCTGACTCAAACGGTTGTTTGGAGAGTTACTAACAGATCTTCAGAGTCCCTTAGATTTCACTCCTAACAAGCCATTCTGTCTCATTAGAGCCTGTTTTTGCACATCAAGTGCCTCACAGTGATTTCACTGGTTTCCACTTCAGGATCTCGGCACAAAATTGATTATTGCGCTCTTGAACGGTTTATTGTCAAAACAAGAGAAATCATCCTTTATTATTGGCAGCCTTCGTCATCTCGGCGTTGCTTTCGTCTGATTTATGTTCCAGATCTTATACAACCATTTTAGAAAGTCTTTGGTGCATTGTTTTGGTATATCTGACAGACCTTCAGAACTAATTTTCAGTCCTGGATAGTGGAAAAACATTAATGTAAACAGGACATGAGTCCATGTGACATAATGCTTTCAAAACTCAAGACAAAAATAGAAGGACGCAGAAAATATTTACTGTAGATAAAGTAACCTCGGAGCATAATGGATGCAGATAGTATTGAGTACTGAGATGAGCAGGTTACATCATCCAGAGGGGGCTGAATGTTAATGAAGATTTACTAAAACAAACCCAGAGCTAAAGATAAGCTAACAGTGAACCTACAGTAGCAGTTTCATTCATTTAGCTATGCACTATGCCCACCAGACCAGTGTTGATAAACCAGCATTATCCCAGTTTGCTTTTTCCACCATTTTGTGTCAGTGAATTTTCCATTCATGTCCAAGTTTCCTTTGGATTTTATGCCATTTTTTGAACCACGCTAATAAGGAATTTACCAATATTGTGTGTGGGGTAAGAAAATAAAGAATCAGAGAACAGATGAGCGGTTCCTGGCGGCACTCTTTGTTACGCTCATCATGGACTTTGCACAGAGCAAAAAAGGGATTCACACAGCGCTGGAGAGGCATCCTCCAGACGAAAATCCATAGCAAGAAATGAAATTTGTTTTGTGCTTTAAAACTTTAGCGTTGTCACTTTAGTCTCTTATCAACTGGGCCAAGGATTGCGAGCAAAATAGGCCAGTAGGCACACGTGCAGAGATCGTCTGTAGTTTATAAATGATCTCGGCCTAGCCTGTCAGCACCAAAGTCATGCATCAAGTCTATGTTTAAACCCTGTGGTATAGCCTTCATCTCCCCTCCCCTGTGACTCAGATGTTTGACACTGTCTCTCCTGCTCACTCTTGTCCTTACTCATTGCCTCCTCTTCCATGTACAGTGTATATCTTTATTCACTTTTTTTCTTTTCCTCCACGATCCCATCCCCTGTGGCCTCCAGTCGCGCCCCATATCACCCAGCTGAAAAATGTGACAGCTGTGGAGGGCAGCGCCGCCATGATCTCCTGCATGGCTGATGGCGAGCCTCTGCCCGACATTTCCTGGAGGAGAGCCAGCGACGGCCAGACGTTCGTGGATGGCGACAAGGTAAAGAGTGCACCTCTTTTTCTTAGTCATTATATTTCACTGGCTCAAGCTGAATATCATCACAATAAAAAGAACAATAATAATTGTTAAAATGTCTTAGTATCAGCCTTCATCAGTACACCGCTGATGTCTGTGTGAGAAACTTTAGTATTATTTATATTGAAAAATGATAAACTTGATAAATGATAAATAAAACTTTGGTGGTGTTGTAGATGGGGACAGTTATGAATATCCTTCCTTTAACAACATAAAAATAAGAAAATCAAGCATGGCCAGTGTTTTTTTTGTTGTTGTTGTTGACGTTTAATCTGAAAATCCCACATTGACAGGTGTGCATTTGAAAGCAGTCTCGTGGTGCTTCTCAGAAACACGGTAGTCACGCCACTAACATGGACAATATGATTAATAACCACCTTTTCACACGGTGGTGTGTATTTACAGTGAACGCTGTGTCTGAAATGACCCACAGCGCTGTTTATACTGTCTGCTTTTGGGGCTCAGAAATGAGGTGTGTGTGCACGTTGAATATACTCACCACAAAACAAACAAATCTAAAAGCAACTACAGTTGTTGCATTAAGTTCTTTCCTTTTCTTACGTTCTTATTTTAGGTGGCGATAAAACAGCTCTCTTGGTGCTCAGTTCTGTAGAGCCTCAGAAGAACTATGGTACATTAACAGGTTATTACCTTTCCGTATGAAAATAACAGCACACGTAATCATTCCCATTTTCAGTGCCACTGCAGATTGACTTCTTTATTGCTCTGTACTTCCTGGGGCGCATCTAATGGTAGATGCTGATTGTATTTACATTCAGGAGGTGATTTATTCCCCTCCTAGCTTTCTTTTTCACGTGACGACGACATTCTGGAACAGGCGAACAAAAAGCTTGCTGGTACGGTACATCTGCTCGTCGTTCTCACAACAGATGCACGACAATGTCTTAAAATATCAAAGCTGCCCTCAGACAAAACAAGCACACTCACCTTGTGCCCTTTTTTCTCGGGGAGTGTTTAGATTTCTGTGCTGAGACTATTATCTCCAGGGAAATCGACCGACGCATTTGTTTCGATTACCTCTCGAGCACAAAGGGGTGGTAAGAACCTTGAAGTTCTCAAGGCAGGCATTAACGCTCTGAGCTTGCACCTTTGATTTGTATCTCCCTTTGACTCAGGGACATTTTATCTAATCCAACTTCAGGCATTGACACGATATTACAGCTTTTTATTTTTTTTATCTCCCAGAAACCATTATTCAGTCTTATTACAGTACAAATCAAAAACATTCCAGAAAAAAAGTAATTATTTTGCATTGTCTTCATTGAAAAAAGTCATAGACGAAAGAAGAATGAGTGATTTCTTTTATTATTATTATTTAAATTTTTTAAGATGGTGGTCGGGGAAAGAGGTCGCTGCTGAGATAAATGGATGTGTGCACTGGCTCGAATCAGCAGACTGATAAATCACAGGCAAAAATGAGAGTAAGTGCTCCTCTTCCCGCAGCAAATGCAATTATGGAAATGCGTAGCGCGAACCAACACACCTAAACACATGCCAAGACAAACACAGCATGTGCAGCGCGAGGCGTGATGGATGGCTGTAGTCACTTAGGCTCCAGACAGGATGTTCTTCTCTCAATTTACTCTCCAATCTCCATACCCAGTCGGCCCACATGACTGTTGAGAGACAGTGAGCTTCAAAAGGTTTAGCTTTACTTACTGCATAATGGTGCTCCGTTTTTCAGATATTCTTTGTCAACTACCTTCTTGGCTCCTGCTGAGTGAACATAATGGGATGCAGGTTGTGGGACTTGATGATGAAGTGAGCCTTTGAGACGACTCTGATATGGTCTCGCTTGAGTGTAAGGTTAGCAAACAACAGCAGCGCCTCTTCAAGCCGAACAATCACTTTCCAAAGAGTTGCTGCCATTTAAAGTGTCTCTGTTTTTTCCTACACCTGTTGAGAAAACATGTATATTTATTTTGAGCTCTTTCTGCGATTCCTGTTTCTTTCCGCTCGTGAAACTGTATCGACACACTGCAAATGTGTGTGAAAAACAGACCGCTGTAGTATACAGTAGTGTTGACTTCTGTCAGACGATCCTAATAACTGTATTTCACAGATGATGTAGTCCAGTAATTAAAGGTGGCTGGATTCAGACAGCGCTGGTTGAGCCTTCGCACCAAACTGACACAGTAAACAACTGTTGCCAGCGTCTCGCTGACGTTTTTCATATGTGAGTTTTCCAGCAGTCCGATTGAAGTAACACTGCACTGTAGCGTAATCACATTTGAGAGATTGCATTTGAGATCAGGCTTCACGTTCTCATTTATCAGGTGTTCTGAAGCAGATAGGGAGTGAAATTCTCATATTTGTCTCGTCTTTATTTCTCTCTCTCTGGCTTTCATCTCCAGCAGTTATTCCATTTCCTCAACTTCCTCATTTCTCTGTCTTTTATATCTGCTCTCATTTTGTTCAGCTCCCACGTGCTTACAGTATGCGCCGGTGAACGGTCGCTCGTGGGGACGTGATGTGCTCGCTGTCGTGTTTGGGTCTGGCTTCTCGCCCTGTCGCTCGCCTCTGCTGCATATCAAACAGGCTGCGCTCGGGGTGCTAAGTTCATCTCTTGACAGAACCTGTCAGTTGGGTGGGAGGGTGGACAGGTTAGCGAGTAATTTCCAGACTCAGAGGCTCTCTCCTGGTGATCCTCTCTCTCTCTCTTTCTCTCTCTCTCTCTCTCTCTCTCTCTCTCTCTCTTTCTGTCTTCACTCGCCTCCCATTCCTGAGCATTCCTATTCAGCACACACTCACCAAGCCCACTGACCTCAGCGAACGCAAGCACGCAAGGCGTGCAGCGGCAGCGCACCGAGACCATAACTGCATCTGTGAAAGCTTCTTCACCTTGTTGCCTGATAATATAGCAATGACAAGAGCAAAGCTCTGCAATTCTGAAAGCGTGATGCTGAAGCTGTCGGTGACGGCATAAGGAATGTTTCATGAAAGACGGATCCTCACAGCTGAGCCTCACCACACACATAACGAGTATTAGCTGAGGCAGGGAAAGAGTCAGAAAGCTTTAAAGTGTTGATTGTGCCTTGATTTAGAGAAGATTTTTAGAGCAGATGTGCGCGTTCCTCCTCACACCTCAATCACAGGAATGAATATGCAGATATATGCTGATTAGCAACAAGATGAGAAGCAGTCAGAGCTTGCTGGGCTCAACATTTTCCTGTTACTGATCTGTGGGGCATGCCTTATCTCTGCAGATGTAGACATGTGGCCTCTGAAGGGGGCTCCTGCTGCGGTCCAGCGGTGGGATGAAATCCACCAATAACCCATCTTTCCTATTATTAACTCAAGTTAAATTTGAGGCCAAGCATCCGGGTTTTTCCCTCATCTTACCTCTAATGAGATGTGCAGGATGTGACGACAGGCATAAACGCTGGCAGACTGACAGCATGCGTGCTTCACATGTCATTATTGAGTTCTGATTTAGATATATTAGTCTGTGTCAGTAATAACACCATCATGTGGATCTATATTTGCTTCACTTGGCAGCAACAGCATAGTCATATGTTGCAGCTGTGTTTGATAGCCATTTTTCTTCTTTCTTTGTTCACAAGAGTCCCGGATAGCTTGCCAACATGATTTTACGCCATGAGTTGCTTGATGGGTGCTTATATTGATAATACCTTGCAGCACTCTCAGACTCTATGAATAATAAGAGAAATTCAACTAAAACTAGGTTTCCTATTCATGGCAGCACCTTGTCTGTCATAGAGAGGATGCCAGGCCGACTCGCTCATCACACATGTATTTATGCAATGAAGTGCAGCGTGTGTTCATCGTTTTTAAACAGCTGAATTACCGAAAGAGCGCTGAGCCTGAAGGGAGCTTGCACTTAAAAATCGGGACAAACGAAATTTGCTGGCGCAGGCACATAGCTTTGAAAAGCAGGATAAGCAGAACTTGTAGGAGGTGTCAAAGGTCATGTGTTAGACAGCAGTATGGGGGCTTCACACACATGCTCTGTGCAACAAGGATGCTCCGTTTCGTTTCTCTGTCATTAGGAATGAATGTCGATTTCAGGAATGATAGCCTTGTCTCCTGTAATTGACCCGTTGCTACAAATGGATACCATCTGTCTTCATACAGATATAATGATGCTGTAATAAATCCGCAGTTTATTGCATTAACCCTGGCTCTTCACGACAAGGGATGGCTGCCTCTAAGAGGGAGGGGGTCAAAATGGACCAAGAGGCTGTCATTCAGCGCAAAGTTGACCGAAAATTGCTTCAAGTCTTTTTGTATTCGTACTCACCAAGTCATAAGAGCTATAGTGAGGCATGTTAAACTCCCTAACTACTGATTAGTTGTGCTGCGATGTACCTCTGCATAAGAACCCTCACAACCTAAATGACCTTCTCTGGCAAGGAATCTCCAGGGATGTTCTTAGGCTGGTAAATTTGCATGTTCAACTACAGGTAATTGTGCCTCCATTAATTAGAGTCTGTCTCTGCATCCACAGAGTCACGATGTACGTTTTGAAGTGCGCGGCCGTCATGGCAAATCGGTCTTGGCGATCAGCAGCGTCAGGCTCAGCGATCTTGGTCGATTTGACTGCGAAGCCCTGAGCAGGATTGGGGGCCATCAGAAGAGCATGTTCCTGGATATCGAGCGTAAGTATCACAAGAGGTCAGTTCTGTTTAGTCCACAGTTATTTCCATTTTGACTGCCAGCACTTGGGAAGGCTGCCAACAGAAGTGTTTATATCATAAAAGCCACAACAAAAGAACATTTTCACCTTTCTACAGCCTCCTCCAGCTCACCCTCCACTCACCGTTGCTTGTAGCACTTGGAGTTTGGTTCCACGTCTCTGCCAGTTTGAGGCTGTGTATAGTTCACCATAACTATGGTATGAGAAAAATCTAAATCCCTATATCAAAGATATTCTAAAGTCACCATCACAGTTGTGTTGTTTACTGCCCCATTTTTCAATTAAATGCTAGTGTTGCATATATGCTAGTAATTTTTTTCCTGGGTTGTAAATATTCAGGCAGCTCTTTCTGTTAAACTGTCTGTAGGTGAAATTGATGTAACTGGTACCTGAGAGACTTTCCTCACCTGATCTAACCCCGCTGCTCTGCTCTCTTTATTCCCTATTTGTGCTACCAGACCCTTCATGTGAAAATCCAACACACTTTTAAGTAGAATTTGCAACATTCCAGGAAACGTAGACCCCTACAGTCATGAGTCCTGGAGTTCAGAAATTCTGCTTGATTCTACTAATTCACTTCCACAGAGTGGTTGTTTTTCTCTCTTCACATCTTTGTTATTGTATACTGCTCACCCACTCCTAACTCCTGCATCCTTTGTGCTGCAGCTCCTTCAGGAGGGTTAATTAGCGAGCAGGAACTTTCGTTTTGCTCTGCTTACAGCTCTCCTGTTTCCCAGTGAGCTTATCCTTTCCTTGCTGCTGGTTGTTTGGGGTTATTTGGGGCGGCCTGTCCTCCGTCTAATGAGCTCTGAAACAAAGATCTCAATTTTTGGCCACGGAATGATGATATTCATTATGGGAAGAGATCAGCTGCCTGAATGATAGCAATGAGAAGTGTACTTGGTCGGGGGCAGTGTTTCCACCTCTCAGAGCAGAACAGCAAAGACTGACAAACAAGTGCATTAAGTGATGGGGCGGGGGGGGATCATCGGTTTCTCACAAGCAGAAACTACATTTCTCCTTCTCTGGCTGCAGTGACTGTAGCGTTCCTTTAAAAATACATATGTGCTTTATGAAAAGTCGTCATTTTGGCACAAACGTTTGATAGCAGTCAAATACGAGAGCATGTTGCAGTCAGAATCACAGCTCACTGGCACTGAATAGAGACCCTGTTAGCCTGAGTGTGGGGAGGCTGAGCACGCCGTTGCCACCAAACTAATGAACTCATTTACTAAGTCAGTGCAGCCTGCGGGGGGATAACGTGTCCTCGGCTGTGACAGAGAGCTGGGCATCAATCTCTTTAATGGAATCCTGCAAGCGGGCATAAAACAACTATAATGCCTCTTCGACTGAGCTGGGCCAAAGAAATCTGAGCAGCAGCTCACTGCTGCAGTCGTCCATTACTGCGCTTCTTACTCGCTAAGGCTTCTTTACAGCCTTTGTTTCTGGTTGTCTTTGAAATGATTGGAGCAAGTAGGTGGCTTTAATTAAGCTCTCTTCTTAGCATGGCAGAGAACGTCTGGGACATGTTAATGAAGTACATTTTACTTTTTTCTTTGAAGGCATTTAGGCATTAAGTCCCAGCAAGACACTTTAATGACTCAGCTCATCCGGTCCAGTCTCACCTTTATTTTAAGCATTTAATTGGGTGCCACCATCTCCAGGCACACCAGGAATTTAGCAGCTTCAGTCAGAGTATGAGTGATGATATCTGTGCATGTCGGACAGATATACCAAAGTTCCTGACCAACCACACCATCTATTACTCGTGGGAAGGGAACCCGGTGAACATCAGCTGCGACGTGATGTCCAACCCTCCCGCCACCATGCTGTGGAGGAGGGAACGCTTCACCATCTCCGCAGAGGGAACAGCCAACATACGGGTGCACGCTGCAGAGGGCAAGTCTGTGCTCGAGGTGGGTCAACACAGATAATGATGTTTGTAGGTGGGCTGAAACTGATGAAGGAATGGACAGGGAGAGCTTTAAAGAAAAAGAATGTGTTCACGTGCAGCAAGTTCATTTTCTCTTTTCATTTTTTGCGATGTTAAAGTTGTTGTTTTCTGTCTTATTTGAGGTGACTCCCATGTGGGACCGAGACTTTGGCCGCTACAACTGCACAGCCAGGAACAATATTGGCATGCGATACCAGGAGTTCATACTGGCCCAGGCCGGTGAGTTTGCCTCTTTACCACTGATAACCACATCTGTGGCCTCATTTCAATTTCCAAAACGTGTGGAGTCAGGGTTCCTACACCTTTTGATTCAGGCCTCGCACAGTACCTGTTCGAATGCTGTGTCTCTACTAACGCTAATGGTCTTATTTGCAATTCTCAGGAAGATAAATTCCCCTACAACTCCCAACCCCTATTCAGCTTAGCCTAATCTCAAATAGTGCTGGCTGATTTACCATGCCCCTCGCTATTTACTGAAGTACCCCCTAATTTACAGTAGTGCAGGCTAATACACAGTGCAGTCCAATTATCTTTAGTGCAGATTGAATTGCTCTGGCTGTGGAGAAGAGCAGTGAGTAAAAAAGCTGACCCAATATGTAGTCTTGTGGGAAACAATGTGTTTTTGAAGTTCCTCTGACACACACACGCTCGATAGGAAACACCCATAAGCGCGTGCTGGTGTAGGAGTGGATGAGTCACAAGACAGATGATCTGCGATGGAGGCTGCACAGGCTCATCACTTCCTTACAGCTGCTCTTCAAAGCTGAACCGATGCTCTGGAAACTGAAAGAAAAGAAAGCCAAACTGCTGGTTTGCAATCAAAAGAGGGATTTTTTTTTTTTAACCTCATAAAATGAGCTGTAATGTTCTGATTACGGAGCTGTTGAGTTCATTTGTACTGCTGACTTAAGATGTAAGAAGTCAGAGCAAAACTTTTATTTTTATTTTTCTTTTACTTGATCCATTCTATTTCTTATTCTCTCAGACAAATTTTGCTTGAGGGGAAATCTCATACTTTTGGGCATCAGAGATTGTCTTTGTGAAAGGCTCCTTCTTTAACAAGACTTGCTTTAAAAAAACAGCAACAGTTTTATTAAGTTTTGTTTTGCTGTTATCCACTTTATTCTCAGTCAAAGAGACAAAATAAACAACCATTTAAAGAGAACTGAAAAAGTAAAGGTTCTTCTAAATGCCCTTAACTGTTTAGCTCTTGTTTTACGCTCAAACAAAGGTTTATTCACCAGTTCAAGGAGTGAAAATGATCATTGTTACATAAAAATAGAGGCCTGCCTTCTATAAATCTGTAATGGAACAGAATTATAACACACTGAGGTGAGTGAGGTGGATAAAACATTTTTGCAAAAAAAGTTTTTGGCTCCATTTTTCAATTACAAGAAATAACTGAGTCATCTGCATAAATACAGACACCCTCTGTTTTTTTTAACTAATTTAAGCCTCACATTTTTAAATTTACTGCCCACATTTGTGGTGCAGGACAATATATGGTGAAAATACAATAATGAGAATTTACTACCAGCTCATCTTTTCTTGTACAGTGAGCATACAGAGCAGAACAAAAGCGTTTTTAATGGATTAGCGTTGGATAGCTTTTTATGCACAGATAAAAGTGTGTACACAAGCATATGTGTGCAGATAACTGGGGTTGCATTCAATAATAAACATCTCTGATAAATTTCACCCTTCAGCAGTTAATATGACTTTTCTATGTGTTTAATTAATAGTCAGAGCAATGGTAACTTGTTTATTTGTTCACCCCTTTTACACCCCTTTTATGGTTGTCTTACTTATATTATTAAAAGTTTTCGGAACTTTTTGTGTCACTGAGCTGTAAAGACGACAAATGTAGTTTAGCAGAGAGCTACTGGGAAATGAAGGGAAATAATTGCCTTTGAGCACACCTCATTATTCTGTCATTTCAGATGTGCCATCAAATCCATACTCGGTGAGACTCTCGGCTGTTTCCCAGCGCCTGGCAACTGTCACCTTCATGAAGCCCGACTCGCATGGTGGCGTCCCCATCAGCTACTACCTGGTCCAGTACAAAGAGTTTGGCCTCCAGGACTGGAGGGATGTCAAGTCACACAGCGTCCAGAGTGAGTCCTGGTTTTCCTGTATTTTGCTGCGTGGGTGGAATCAAACCCACAGTACCACAGTCTGACATGCAACTCTCCAGAATTGTAATTGCATTTTACAGCAACATCAAGTGTAACAGCTGTGCCTGCTCTGCTTGTTTGTCATATCCTCCTACACATTATTATTATTATAGGCTAGATTATTTCCTGCTGCCAGTGGAACACTTTGAGAGACTGAGCTAATAACTGTATAAATACAAACATTTGTATGACCTTTCGA
The DNA here is from genome assembly GCA_015343265.1 of Pao palembangensis. NCBI lineage: Eukaryota > Metazoa > Chordata > Actinopteri > Tetraodontiformes > Tetraodontidae > Pao > Pao palembangensis. The sequence goes on along the minus strand of CM027085.1, from coordinate 2,837,782 downwards.
ACATTACAAAGACTGCCAGAAAGTCACACAAAAGAAATTGTGTTAAACACGGTGCCAGACTTTACGTAGAACAAATTAAATTTAATGTCTAACTGTCACATGTAATAAAACATAAACACCATGGGAGTGTCCCAGCTGGCACGTCGGGCAACACCTTGTCGTGTCAGGTCCTGTCAGATGTTCCGACCAGACTACAAATCAAATGACACCAGTCAAACCAGAGCAGAGGCTATATCACATGATCCCTCAAAGCTCGACCCCGGCGTGTTTTCCTCCCAACCAAGCTTCGACGTCTCGTGCAGACCGTGTCATCACAGGTGGAAGGGCTAGTTCCTGCTCCTCCACTCCCTTATGACTCCAAATTGATTTCTGTGCCGGTGGAAGGTACACGGGGAGGTGAGGGCTGGATGGCTGGATAAAGAGAGGCTGGAGGAGTAATGGGCAGCCGATAAGCAGGTCTGACAAACCTGAAGGGCTTATCACTAATATTCCTCATTTCACAGTCAATTACTATATGCAGATGCCATGAAGTGAATGCTAAATAGTTTTAACAGTTTAGTGACATTTGAGCCAGATAAGAGCAGCCTGTTTAACTGGTGAGGCTGGAACGTTCACCTCCTGCTATCACAAAATTCACAGATCCAGACGTATTTAAGACATTTGCTCACAGCCCGAAAAAGTGACCTGCTGATTCTAAATTGGAAATTGTCTTTAGTTCCTGGATTAAAGAACCACAAACAGGCTTCTGTTATGATTTGACTATGTAATTTGGCAGGCTGACAGAAAGGCTCATTAGCAGTCTGACTCTCAGAACGGCTCTGCAGACAGACTTTGTGGATAAAAAAGAATCTGCAATGGGCTTTTGCCCTGATGTCATGTTTGCTTCAGAAATCAATACAGAATGTCAAATGTCAGTACAGTTCTAGTCAGCTTTACTAATGTGGACATTTGCACTTGTGTTTGTTAAGATTATATAAGTCTGTACAGACAAAAAAATAAAATGCACGTGGTTCTTTAGAAAATGTCAAGAATAACAAAAATCACACACATCAGGTGAAAACGGTGTTGTTCTGATAATTTGGGGTCATGTGCTCTGACCTGCTGTCTCCCCAGCGACCGTGGTGCTGACGGGACTGGAGCCCAACACGACCTATGAGGTCCGAGTGGCAGCCGTCAACGGGAAGGGCCAGGGAGAGTTCAGCCACACAGAGGCCTTCCAGACTTTACCCATACGTAAGATGCTAACGCTCTTCTCATTCATGTGCTAATAGTAAATAGTGTTGATGCTGACATTCAGCAAGACGGAAAACCTCAGAATATTTCCAGTTAAAACATTTATATTTGTATTTACACCAAAAAAAATAAAAACAGTAGGGTGTGAACATAAATGTGAACATCCTATTAAAAATTCTATTAAAAGAATGAGCACTTATTAAAATGGGACACATTTATGAGCTTATGAGTCTCTTTTTAAAACTTGCTTTTATTGGAACTAGAAATAGGTTCTGTCAGTCCTGTCTTGATGAAGACCTGCTGTTTTCAATTTATAAACCCCAGATAAGCACGTAAACAATCCGGCGCCGCAGGACTGCAGTAAACGTAAGCAGGGCCGTAGAAAAATGCATTTCTGTGGTTAATGTCTTACAGCAGCGCAGTCGCTGAGAATTAGTGCTGGAAAGACGACCCAATTAGCAAAATACCGCCAATAATAAGGAGCTCTTGTCAACATTAGTTATAGCCAGGCAGAGGGAGTTGCCTTCTAATCTGAATTTAATTCAGCTTAAAAGCATCTCTCTGCTTGTACTGCATCCTTATCTCATATCTCACATTGACACCTGCTCCCTCCCTGGGAATGCACCAGTGCCCCCCCCCCACCACCACCACCACCACACACACACACACACACACACAATTGTGAAATGTCTCCTGAAGCCTCTTGCCTTCCTCAGGAGAGCCGAGTCCACCTGCAGTGCATGGCCAGAGAGGAATGGGTAAGGCTTATCGACTGGGGCTGGTCAAGCAGGACGACGGCGGGATGCCAATTGTGGAGTACATCATCAAGTATAAAACGGTGAGGGTGTGTAGGATTTTGCATTGCTGTTTTATCTAATCTGCTCTCCAGACAAGAGTGGATCGTGTTGTCCTTTCTTAATCCTACATACACAATTCGTCTCTTGTAAATACTTAATATTCATGAACAGATTAGGGGAATCCTCTACAATCCTCCACTATTTTGTGTTGTTTGGATAAATTTTGCCAAAAGCAACAAGGGCTGCTGGGACTATGGAGGATTCTGAGGGAAGGGAGAACTTTCCTCTGCAAATGCATCTGTCCCATCAGATGGGATTTTTAATCTGAAGAGCAGGTTTAGAAACCGATGAAAACATTCAGGCAAAAGTCCGAGGTTGCAGCAAGCTACAGTAAGTTAGAGAGGCCTGGCATACTTAGGGAAGGTCTTTTCTTTCATTTAGAAATGTGATATTATCTCACTTGAAATAATTCAGAACAAATCAAAACCAGGATGTGACATTGGGACCCTGTTCTCCCTCCAGGAGAGCACGTGTGCGTTAATACCCTCCTTTTGACCGAACTGAGTGGGTAGCAAAATAAAAAGGTTCTGCTTGGGAATCTATTTTTTTTTTTCAATGTGTGTGTCACGTAATATTTATGCTACAAATGAGAGTGCATTCTAGCACTCAGGGTTCATTCAAGCATTTAAGTAAATGAGTTTTTGTGTGTGTGAAAAAAAAAAAAAACAGCTTGAGCTCACAAGATAAGGCGAGCGGTGAAAAGAGACTAGATGGCTCTGCTACTGGAATCTCTCCACAGGCAAGTGGATTTGAGATGGTCTAAATCTCGTATCTGCCAAACGCTAACATCCAAGCAGACCTCTCTTTTTCAATGTAAATGTGATAGCGAGTTAAAAAACCACCAGACAAATAAGTAAGGACCAGTCTGCAGACTCATCTTACTCACCTGACGAATCAGACAACTGCTAATCGCATCTGCAGCGGCCACACAACCACCTCTGTCCATCAAACATTCAAAGGAAACAACGGTTCTGTGTTTGGTCTGAAGGAAGAGGAAACAAAGAACGTAGAAAGAAAGAATAATCACTTAAAGAGAAGGTAAAAGATAAAAAGCTCAAAGAAACACAAAGGGCTCTGAGAACTTCTCTGAACTTGAAAAAATGCAGTAACCTTCCAAATCTCTAATTAAAAAAACAAAGAGTCTGATGTTGTTTATCACAAAGAGTCTGATGTTGTTTATCACAGAAAAGAACATTTCCCCAACTTTCCTTTAATGCTCACAGACAAAAAGGAAACGCTGAGCACCGATTAGGATTGTTTATTCAAGGAGCTTTTATTTATCCATTTTCTCTTCCTGTTCCGCTCTTGTCAGGATAAGGAGGAGCAGTGGATGACCAAGCTGGTTCCTGGGACAAATGACTTTGCGATATTGCAGCCGCTGCAGTGGAACACAAGATACGAGGTGGAAATCACAGCACGCAATGTCAAGGGCCTATCAGAGCCCACCTTCTATCAGTTCTTCATGCCACAGGAACCTGATATTACAGGTAAAAGCATGCTTTCAGGAAATGTTTATTCTTTGTCTTTTGAATCCCCTTTTATCCCGTCTTGCCTTATTTCATAAAGTTATTTCCTCTTTTTAAACTTGCGGTGATATTGTGTTGTCATGGGAAGGAAGTTCAGCTCTGTGGTAACAACAGTCAGATGAACCCGTCAAGATAACTACAGCATCACGGAGCTGCACAACACACAGTCACACTGTCGCAACTGTGTGGAGAAGCTGTCTCCAAAATCTTGGAGACAGCTCAAAAGTTGTTTGGCTCCTGCTGTCTCACAAAGCTGGATGCGACTCCAATTTAAAAACTACGTTACAGCGACGCTGAAACTTGATATTTGACCAATTATCTGTAGATACAATGATATGTACTCCAGTTCTCAGCGACATGCTTTTGTTGCATCAGCTGTTTTAAATGCTGACCCAGCAGAGAGGGAGCGTCATCGGCCCATGATGAAGACACATTTGTGTGGCCCGTCTCAAGTGCTGGTGTCTGAACTGACTTTTCCCACGCTGACTGATGAGGTTATAACAGCAGGAGACGTTGTACCAGCGTCCCTCATCACAGCACTCCAGCCCAGAGGTCAAGAGGCGCTCAACAACCCCCCTGATTGGGTGTCACAGCCAAACAAACCAGAATATTACCTGCACCAGGTAAAAGCTGAATACAAAGCAGATGCTTCTGAAAGCTCACTCCAGGTCACCACGTCCAGTTTACCCCGGCTTCTTAGAAGATTTCAGGGGCAGAAGAGGTTCAGACACGATCAGTATTCCTGTCAGTCAATCACTGATCCAGCTCTTGGCTCAGCACAACAGCTGACCGCAGCCATTCAGATCACTGCTCCTGAGTTTAACATGGGCCATTCAGAAGTCGAGATTGCCCCAGCTCCTTTTCAAAGAAGCTGTATCAAACACACCGAGCGGCTCGAATCGTTTTGGTAAAATTGCAGAATTCCAAATGGAAGTCTGCTTGAGGATGGGACACGTTCAGGTCAAACTCTGCAAACAAAGCATTATCTGTCCTCCCGTTTATTTCTTCAGACTTCACCAGGAGCCTTTGGAGAGGCTCCATGGATGTGTTTACCTTCTCGTCAGGCTGAGATGCTTTCTGAATCGGTCAAGTGAATTGGACGTATGAAATAACACTGGCCCTTTAAAACTGGTTTAGACTACCCAACAGGTGCTTTGAGAAGTTCTTCAAAAGAAACCTTTTTTTGTGCTATTTTGAATGTAATGCGGACACAAAACACAAGTGCACAAAGCTCACTTGGCTCTGCTCCTCTCCCTGCATTTTCACTACAGAACCTTGCGTTCAAAGGTTCTCCTGCTCAGCTGTTCTCAGTGTTGGTATCGACCACCCAGACCTGTTCAAAAAAACAGCAACAGGCTGCCTCAGAGTAACCACCCACAAATGAAAATACCCTCAGGCTGGTTTTTACCGTGTATTTTTCCTGCTTCTTATCTGCAGTTATCATGCAGTTCCCCTGTGGAGGAGTTTGCTCTGGAATATTTCAGTCTGGATGAAATATACCTAAAATATATCTATAACCGCATATCTGTAATATCACGTTTTAACCCACCATTAAACTTTACTATAATGTGATTAATGAGGAAAAAATGTGGTACACTTATAACAGCATGAAAAAAAAGATGAGTGGAATAAAACTGTGGTTAAGTAGTCTCTGTTTACGATGTAGATATAGAGTCCTTAAATAAAAAATGCCGTTTGAGCTCCAAAAACTCAACTATGTTGAATGTTAAAGCTGAAGAAACTTTTTTAATCATCCTGTTAACTCAACAAACATGGAATTTAATTTTACAGTGTGCAGTCTTGAGATTTAAAAATGCTCTTTTTTTCAAAGTAGCAGTTTAGCACGATAACTTGTAGAATTCTGGTGCTTTCAGAGACAACACAGACTTGTCTTTGGGCAGTGGAATGAATTTTTTCCTCATGCTGCAGACACAGTCGTGCCTCATGCAAAGTTTATGTATTTGTTTGTCTTTGTGCTTAATGTCCCAGAAAAAAGATGGAAGTCTTGTCTTTAAAATACCATTCTCTTCTCCTCCTCCTCTCTGTTCGTCCCATGGTGCTGCTTTGCAATTCTGCGCAGGCGAAGAAAAAATGCTTTTGCATGGCTAGTCGAGCTCATTTTTCATTTGGAACACCAACAGCTTACATGAGCTGGTACACAAACACTGACATCTTTCTCAGCTCTGTGTCGAGCCGGTGTTGAAGGTAACTGTTCTGCCTCATGAAAGCTTCACCTTTGTTTGTCTTGAGCTTAATGTTCCAGGATGCTTCTCATTTCCAGGTCCTCTAGGTTATTTTGGCTAACATGCTGATGGGTGCACGTATGCACCATGCAGTGGTGCTGTGAGCAAGACCTCATGTGGTGATGTTAAAATAAAAGTGATATTGTAGGCGCGTCCACTCGAAGACCTCAGATCCTGCTTGCCCTCTCAGCCTATTGTTACATCCATTTTTGCTGTTTTGGATGGAGCGAGTGTTAGCGGATTTCCCACGTCTGGGATAAATAAAAGTATTTCTATTCTATTCTATTCTATTCTATTCTATTCTGCGTCATTACCGTACCGACCAAATGGCGTGTGAGAGTGTGTGCTGCATTTTAAGCTGCAAGCTTAAGGAGGGTCACTTTGATTTGGCTGTCCTCCCTCATTAGCCAACAGTGGTGCATCGTGGGAAAGAGCCCAGCCGAAAGAGACAGAAAGGGCAGCAAGTTTTTTCCCCAGCAGAATTCATAGCTCTGTTGTTATAGGAGCCTGAGTCACCAGAGAATCACTCACACGTCTCTCCTCACTGGAGTCTCTACTAAGTCAGAGTAAATCCAGCAGAGGACCGCTGCAATTTACAGTCTAATCATGTCATTTTATTTCTATGGTATTTGCCTTAAATGAAAGCTTCAACCACAACCTCTGCAGCCAATAGCGATTCGCAGTCATGTGTGATCCCCACCAGAACATTGATCGCCCTCCTCCAGTTAATTTGAAGGGGAGGACCAAGGTCTGGGTTAAGCTCAATCAGCAATATCAAATTTGAAGATCTGCCATTTCCAATTATAGACTGACTCCTCATTGTTTTCGGTTTTTTTTTGTTTTTATTGTTTTTTTTGTCTCTCTCCTCCAAACACTCTCATGCAAGCGCATAAACCCCCGACACAGAAATATATTTGCACCATAGGTGTTTCTATCTCTCACCAAGCAATTTCTCTCTCAATTCTGCCTCAATGTATAATGCATTTGAAGGCTATTGAATTGGATTTTTTTCCCTCATCTTCGCCCTATTTTTAGTTTTGTACAGTGCTGCATAACCTTCCAACCTCCTCCTCACAGATTCCTTTAAGGAAAAATACATCATGACCTTTACTTTCATTTCCGTTGACTCTCTTTCCATCAAAGCTTTTGTTTAATTTTTTTTTTTGAATTAAAGTATGCACTTCCTCACTTCCATCACAGTTTGGTCTAGCCGCCCTGAACGCATTCACACTGGCTCTTTAGTGCCAGATTGAATTTGGCATTGCTTTGTAAATGAACTCAACTGAACAAGGGAGACATTGCAGTATTGATGTAGCAGTTTTCTGTTCATTCATTCATTTATTTATTTGTGCTCATTTTCAAGCATTATTTGTGCAGAAAGTGTCTTCTACGGTGAAATCACATCTATGAGAGGTCTAGATTTGATTAGCATGTAAACTACCTGTTTTTTTGGGTTTTTTTTAAAGAAGCAAGTTGTGGGAAAAGAACATGATCTTTTTTGGAGAACAGATGTTTGGCTGTTGGTTAGCATGCTAATTCCAAGGTCTGCCATCGCAGCACAAAGTTCACTGAGTTGAAAGAAACTGGAAGACGTTTCAGCGCTCATGTCCAGAGGAGCTCTGCAAGAACGTGGCTTAAGGAACAAGGAACAACATCAAAACGTTCCTTTAGCAAGCATCCCAGTCCTGTTCACCTCAAGCCTGGCAACTCTCTGAGACAGAGGTCGGTCTGCTCGAAGGACAAAACGCCCGGGCAGAGGCAGAACAGTGGTGTGTTTGCTGTCCTGTGCAGTGAAGAATGCACAGAGTTGCACATCCACTAAACAAAACATCCGCTCAGCACAGGAGAGCCGCCTCCTCTGGACAGGACTCAGGTCCCCTTCACCTGAACCTCAAGGTCACACTTTGCCCATCGGAGGATGGCAATGTGAAGGTTTTAGCCAGAGAAGGCGGATGAGGTAAAAGAACAGGAACTGTCAGTGACACAGGAAAAAAAAGAAAAAAAAAACATATTTTTCCCTGAAGCCCCACTTCACTAAGGCAACAGTATATGATTCAGTTGATTTCTTTTTTATGGTTTTTTGTCTTATCAAAACCTATTATCCATTATTTCTGTCAGAGCTCTTAATGAAAAAATGTCCAGGTTTTTCTCTCCGCTTCTGTGAGCCAAAGCCAAACATTTCCTCTAAGTGAAGTTACAAATCAGAGTGGAAAATTCTTTTTTTTTTTTTTTTTTTTTTTTTATGGCTGCCCGTTAAATTAACCCGCTCATAGATTTTCCAAATGAAAGCCAAGAAAAGAAAAGCAGCATTTTATTCTTGACAAGTCTTACCGTATTTAGTTATCTTTTTGCAAAATTGTGAACTTTTATTTGTGCAATTGATGCTTTTTCTTGAATATTGTATTGGGGCTCAATGTGCACTGTTAACGCAGCACCTCAGTACATCTGTAGGCGTTTCATTAATCCTGATATTGCTGCTTGATCTACAATCAAGAGCTATATATACATCCATCCATCCATCCATCCATCTTCTTCCGCTTCTTCCGAGACAGCTGGATGAGAGGCCTTTCTGCCAGTCATCATTGCCTGAAGGGAGCCCACACTAATCCAGCAGCTCCACGTGCACATGTGCATGAGCCATCCATCCATCCAGGTCTTCCCGGGGGCCTCCTGCCGGAGGGATGTGCCCTGAAAACCTCACCAGGGAGGCGTCCGGGAGGCATCCTTACTAGGTGCCCGAGCCACCTCATCTGGCTCTTCTCAATGCGGAGGAGCAGCGGCTCTACTCCGAGCCCCTCCTGGATGGCAGAGCTTCTCACCCTATCTCTAAGGGAGAGCCCAGCCACCTTTCAGAGGAAACTCATTTCGGCCGCTTGTACCCCCGATCTTGTTCTTTTGGTCGCTACCCAAAGCTCATGACCGTAGGTGAGGGTAGGAACAAAGATCGACCAGTAAATCGAGAGCTTCCTGTTGCCGGGGGGCAACAGGAATTGCAACTCCAGAGTGGAAGAGAGTCCAACCCCTCTTGAGAAGACTGGTTCCGGAGCCCTTGCTATGCTTCGAGGTAAGGCCGACTATACCTAGTCGGAATTTCTCAACCTCGCGCACCAACTCAGGCTCCTTCCCCATCAGAGAGGTGACATTCCACATCCCTAGAGCTAGCTTCTGCAGCCGGGGATCAGACCACCAAGGTCCCTGCCTTCGGCTGCCACCCAACGCACAATGCACCCGACCCCATTTTCAAAGATGACCCCAGCACTGTTATGTTGCATTACAAACTATTTCACAGAACTATTTTACCTTGAGTCGCGTCCATTCCTGTCTTTCTAACTACTGTCAATTACAAGAGCTTTTAGCCTAAAACATTATTTGAAAACAGGCTAATTTTGTTTGATTCATTTAGAATTTAAGTCGGGTCATGTTGTACTGCCATGGTAACCCCTGGGCCACTCCACCGAGTCTTTGCTTTTTCATGTTAAATGTGAAGATCGAGGTAGAGCTCCTTGATCACTTCTGCAATTACTGAAAGATGGACCAAACTTCTTTGAAGTCTTCCAAGTCTTCCTTCATGGCTGTCATATTCTTTTAGATGAAGAGTAATTTTCTGTTCCATTTCCTCAGGTGTCAAATCTGCTTCCTCACACGACGTTCCCAAAAAAGGATTCATCTTTGTCCCACCTCGCAGTCTGCAGTCAAACACTGGTTTAATTCTGTGAGAAGAAACAAAAAATATCCTTCAATAATGGAAACGGAGCAGTTTGGACAAGTCATATTCTCAAATGATTACATCTGTTCCTCTGCAGAATTGTAGCTCCTTTCTGCCTGATCAATGAACCCCTGTTAGGCCATCATTAATCCAGTCACTTCCCCTCAGATCGAATCGAAGACCGATCAATCACTGCTCAGGCCTAATGACGTTTCACCATCAAATTGAGATGTGTATGAATTGCTGCAGGTGCCACGCAAACATTTGAATCCTGAGCAAACCGAATGAAAGAGCTAATGGGCCTATACATCAACAAAGAGTCAGAAGATGCCAGGAAAAGGGTTAATAGAGCAGGGAAACAAGGATTAATGGCCTCTGTTTTTGCAGGAATTAGAGTTTTTCTAAACTCCAGTGACACCTGAACAAATTAGTTATTTCTGCCAGATGTTCAGAAAAACATAGTGTTGATAAGAATCAAAAGCTACAATTCTATAACAGCCAAACACAGCCTCCTCCTGAGAATGTTAAATTGCTTCCTCGTTCTGAGCTGCAACCTTATTGGAAGCACTTGTCTTGGAGCCTCTTCTCTGAGATTCAACAGTGGGAAATTTGTCAGAGGCTTCACGAAATTCTGCCTGAATAAAGCGCAATGTGGTGCTCTAGCCCAGAGTCTCAGTGGGGAACATCCTGTGTGGATTGCTGCTGAGGTTGCTTACAATGTCTCTTTGAATGCGCATTCATTGCAGTGCTGGATCGTTTGGCTGCTTTCTTCTGTGAGTTTGTTTGAGAGGGAGCACTTTACTGTTGGGAGCTAGTTAGAAATGTGACCTAAACAATAGTTTAAGGTGCAGCCAAAGCTACCTCAGCTTTGACTAATGCAGTTCAGACTTGTAACCCCAAGTCGCCTGGTGCATTGAAAACACTTTTAGTTGTCTGTCATCAGCTTCTGTAGATCACTGAACCTGCCCTTCATTATGCCTGACAAATGCTGTGCACGTTTATCTAAAAATGGGGGAGAATATGATGAAATTCTGCCTTGTCTGACATTCCACAGTATATTGAAATTTTATTAAGGTTTTTTTTTTTTTTCTTTTTTTTATCTGCAGCTCATGGAAGAGAAGCGCTGATGGAAAATGAAGATAAACTGACCCGGTTTCTGACAAGTTATTATTAGAAATATGACGATTGTAAATTGTCTTTTTGCAACTGTTGAATGGAAGGAAACATAATAACCATTCAGATCTGCATACCCTTGAGCAAGCATACTCTTCTCAGTGAATAATGAAAGCTGAAGAAGGGAGATATGCTCACATATTTGTGAGCACGATATGGAAGAAAGGATGTTTTTAAAGCCAGAGTCTCGTTTTTTAAAAAATAAAAAGGTAGCTATCGTTGTTGCTGTCTTTGTTAGAACAGTGTCAAAACAGTCAAGAAAAACTGCCTCCACATTGTTGACAACAGAGCATTGATCGCTGTCATCCACTTGTCAGTGCATTTAAAGTTGTCAATGTTCACGTTTATGATTTCAAAATCAGACATCCCTTTAAATGACACGTCCTAATTTAGTATTTGTCTTAGAGAAAAGGAGAAAATAGCTTTTCTCGACAGCATAATGGCGTATCTAGAGAGGAGCTTCAGTCTTTTAGCCCCTGCAAGCACTTTATCAGCCTGACCTGTGGGTTATTACAGCAGGATGATGACTTTCACAGCCACCGCTGGCATCAGATTGATCACAGATGATCATTCAGTACTCAGATGAGGGCACATTTGCCCTCTATTTTCTAAAGGAGACCCTCAAATATGATTGACTGCAATGCTTTTCTGCGCTCTCACATTATAAATCACCAACTGTGCTGTGGGCGCTAACTCGCTCGAATATTTGTTTTGAATAGTGCAAATTGCCAAAATCAATATATTATATATAAACATACCTTCCTCTTGTTTTCCTCCCATAGTGGCATTTCTTCACCAGCTGTGTTTTGATGCTGGAAGGCACCTTGGCTGCTAACTTGAGCAGTTTGACTTCGGGCCACACTTCTTCAGCTGGGTTTCATCTCTGTTTATTAAATTTAAATTTAAGCTGCTCGTCATGCCTTAATTCCTTACACAGAGATCTGGGCTGTTTCACTGAGGAAAGCATCTTGTCTTTGGCTTGCAGTAAAAAAAAAAAAAAATATATATATATATATATATATATATACACACACACACACACACACACACATATAACACTAAACTAAACACACAATTGGAGCTTTTTCTTTTTCTACACTTTGTTGCTCCCATACAGATAGGTCTCCAGTCAGAACAGCACCCAGTAGCAACCTTGGATTTAGAAAGGAAGAGAAAAGAAACGCACTGATGTTTCAGTTATTCTTGATTCAGCTATAGGAATGTGCCTGCCTGGAACATGGCCAATGATCACGCTTCTGTCGAGTCCCACTCAGCATGTTTCACACTTTTGTGCTGTTCTATAATTTCACTCTCTTCTTGGCATGTTCCAGTGTGTCTCTAAATGCCGTCTACTTGTTTATGATTGAAGTTTAATTTGTCCCACAGTCAAACATGTAAACTATGACCACAACCTGCTGCTTCGACTTGTTTTCTGTTCTTAATACAACCGTTCTGCATTAAGGCAGTACAAGAGCCCCATTATTTCTAGCGTCATAAGTGTTTGAATCAACAAATTTTAACACTGATATGAAAGCTTGAGGCTACTACAGTCTTGAGTGTGGCTTAACAAAAAGATTAGCATTCTCTTTGTCTCCTGGAATTTGCAGGTGCTTTGGGGGGACTGGAAAGGTGTTGTTTACCATCTGTCTGTGTTCAGCAGGCAAATTAACTCAGATAAGCCTTTAGAAGGTGAGATACGAACCCGTAGCCTGTAGCGGTGAGAAAATATTGATCCAACATACAAGTTTCAAATTCCATATTCCGGGATTTTGTGAAAATACAGTGTTTTAATTAGAGTTGCTATCACCACGAGGTGTTTGTGACTTAGCACCTGCCTCCTTCAGCTGCAGAGTTGAGAACAAAGTCACTGATGGAAGAATGCTTTCGGGTGTGAAATGTGCTCACATCCAGCTGAATAAGTGTGAGATGGTAAGTGTTGCCTCTCAGCTGTAATCCGGAGGTTTTGTCAAACTGCTTCAATGAGTCATTGTTCAGCATTATTGCTGCATTTATGCCCAGTTTGGTAGCATGTAGGGTGCATCTCAGAGTAGAAAGAAACCATATTCCACACGACATGAGCACTGTTTAAAATGTATGCTTTAGCCCTTCATTCATAAAAACACACTGTCATCTACAGGTCTTTGTGGTACAAGACGTATTCAGACAGAAAACATTAAGATAACGAGCTGGGTTGAAAATTGGACCATGGAAAATAAAAAAAATAAAAAAATGTTCCACTCTTTACCTTGATGAAACTAAATTAACTAAACTGATGAAAGTCACGGCCAAGTACATCTGAGGGTCACACCAGAGGATGTTCTTGGAAGTCTGAGTACAGCCGTTTGTGTTGTGTTTCTGAGAAACATACAAGTGATCCCAGAAGAAATCACTGTTTTGTTTTTTGTTTTTTTGAGGAAATGTCAAACACCTTCAGATATCTCATTTGTTCCCACACAGAGGAGGCAGAAAAAGAGCTTTACGCTCGCCCATCTTTGGGTGTTTACCACTCCTCACCGATGGCTTGTATGAGAACACCCCCAAGCAGAGGAGTGAATTCAGTTTCAGTCTTCCGTGGCTGATTACTCCTGGCAAGGTCTGACCTCCAGCTGTCAGCCCTGATCCTACAATAGATGCTTCGTTAGCTCAACCCTACAATCACTTAAGGACAAAACTGTGTTCAGCTTCTTTTAGCTGCAACGCCTTCATTTCTCATTACAGGAGTCAGCTCGAGTCCTGCTACTGGTTCCCGCCTGACCCCGGAACTCTGCTTTTGGAGGGCAGAGTGCTGGCACATCAGACAGAAAGTTTTGATTTTAAACCTCACATTCTACCTCTACTGCCTGTCTTGTGCACAGCTGCGGACGAGGAAATAAAAGCATCCGGTGGATGTGGGCTGGAGCATCGTGCTGATGGTCGCTACCTTGAACTGTTGTTGCAAGCTGAAATGTTGCCATGATGCACATGGCGGTAGCTAGACGCAGGCCCTGAGGGCAAACGCTGCTGACAGAAAGTGTATTCCTCCACAGATTGAGGCCTGTAAAATACACTGGTCTAGGTCAGGTCTTTTACAGGTATGAAGCTCTGAAGCTCATCGCAGAGCACCTTTTCTCACCTTTTCAGCTTTTTTTTTTTTTTTTTTTTTTTTAAAGTGCCAAAGTTTTTTTATAAACTTTATAAACTATAACATTTCCTGTTGAAATTGATTTGTTTCTGGAGGCAGCTTGGTAGAATTTCAGTAATAATACAGACCTTCTGCCAAGGATACACGAGACTGGAGGTTTCATGGACAACCAGGGTGTTGGAATCCATCCAACTGGCTAGCGAGGAATTCATCAACCTCTCTGTCATTTTGGAAAGTAGGTGTGGGAAAAGTATCAGGTGGTGGGAGTTGTTCCATGATGCAGACTGTCCTGTCTGTAACAATCCTGAGTCTTCAACCCTGACCTGACCTCTCTTACCACAGCTATGAGTGCTACAGAGGAAGCCCAACCTTGCTAACGATGATTTCTCTCTCCTCTCGCTTGCGTGTCTGTGCTTCCCTGCCTTAGCAGAATCCCTGTTCAACGGCCTTGGGCTGGGGACGGTGGTGGGCCTGGGCCTGGGAGCGCTGCTGCTGCTCCTCGTGGTGGTGGATGTCAGCTGCTTCTTCCTGCGTCATTGTGGCCTGCTGATGTGCATCACACGCACACTCTGCAGCAAGAAAACAGCCACCAGCGGCAAGGGCAAAGACATGGAGGAGGGCAAGGCTGCCTACCTGTAAGTGTTTCTGCCCTGCAGTAACAGTCCTCTGTCTTTAGTAACTGAAGGTTTTGCTTTACAGTCAGGGTGTGTCAGTGTTTGCCAAGTCATTCATGCTTGCGGAGAGAGCATCTGCTGTGGGTGTATCTTGATGCTTGTGGGTGACATTGGGTCATTCTGGCAACTACTGCTTTTGCACTATAATTTTGAGCTTTTTTTTATTAAATACCTTTGTGCCCAATTTGAAAAGCAAGTAGAATAAATCTTTTTTTTTTGCTATCAAGGCTGTAACTGTGTATTGTTCTGAATTTTCTGTTCCTTTTGTTCTCAGTTTGGCTTCTCACGAACTTTTCATGTACAGCCTAGAATTGTCTAAAACTTCTTTACTGTGGAGACAATGAGAAAAACCAAACTTATTCTCACCATTTACTGTACTGTAGGTACACCTACAACAGCCGCCCAACCACCCTTTCAGCCACAGTATGTCTCTGATTCTGTCTTTTTCACTAACATCCATCTGTTTCATATAAAGTGCTGTGAGTTCACTATCTTGCCTGCATGCATTTTTACACGTGCTTGCCTGTTTGTGTTTGTTTCTTTGTGCATGAAAACACTCCGTTATCACCGCATGTATGTGTGAAGCGAACAGTCCCAGACGAAGTGCTGCCTCTGCCTCCATCTAAAAATCCATGAAAGTCACGGTACAATCGATTTTCAGTCATAGTCTCAACTATTTTTAGCAGGGTGCCAGTCAAACTGGCCTTTTGTGGGACATCACCCACACAGTGTGCTTCACAGGCTCCAGCGGTGTCAGTTTTGTGTTTCTGCTGTGATTGTACCAGCCCAGTCTTGGCTGCGGAGGGCACAGCGGAATGGGGGGTGCAGGAGTCGACGCTTGCTGAATCATTCTGCTCACAGAACCGTGAGAGCACAGTGGGGTGGCCTGAACCACATTCACAGACATTCGCAGACAGAAAGGAGCTAACTGTAGCTACTGCAGCTTGTTTACGACTGTCAGAGCAGAAGCATCGCTGCAGTCACGTTCAGAGCCGGAGCACGATCACTGACTCTGACTGTAACGTGGCTGGGAGAGGTAGCTGTCACAACCAGCACAATGGCTACGAAAACCAGGCTGGTTTTACAGGAGTAGAGTTTTTCCCTCAGAGTTGTGTGGAGAGAATGGAGTCGGTGCTGGGAGTCCGGTTGTGCTGAGGGGTAAAACTTCGCCTGAGGGACAACATTAGCTCACAGTGAGCAACAGCATCAGGAAAAGTTTAAATCATTAAGGTGGGAAGGCATAAGTCAAAATCTGTTTTTGTTTAGAGCTCTGCCCGTTGCCTCCACTAGTACTGGACTGGTTTATCTGGAACTGGTGGACCATCGTCAGCTCATTAAACTACTGAGCACGTACCAGTGCTGTTTATGTATCTATTCTGAGGTGTCCATCAGCTGTTTGTTCAAAAGTGTCCTTGGCAGTGACTCCCGCTAACGTGTCAGCAGTGATGAAACACTGTAATCTGGCTGTGAGAACGAATGCAAAATTGAAAGGTTTAGATAAGAGCATAAACAAAGGCGCTGGGACGAGTCGTGGTTAAGATGGCAGGGAATCTAATTTATCTCTGTGCAAAGCAGGGATTGTTGTCAGCCTTCCCGGCCAGGCAGAGATGGCCTTCTGCTTAATTAACATCAGCAAAGGGAAGAAAGAGTCACCCCTGCTGTGCTGCAGTGTCACTTAGAGGCTATAACACACATCTGTAAACACTGTGATCCAACTATGAGGTGCACAACAGCTTAAATCAAAGAGGCCAGTAGCAGTTGTTTGTTTTTGTGTCCTGGCCCTCAAAGGGACTGTGTGTGTGTGTGTGTGTGTGTGTGTGTGTGTGTGTGTGTGTGTGTGATTAGTCTCACTGAGCTCAAAAGCAGAACACAAGCTGCCTAATTAGTGCATTTTTTGATTAGTTGCAGCCATCTTTGCTTTAAGTACAAAGCACTGCCCTCATTTACAAATTTCAGATATTTGGTTATCACTGCAGCACTTTCATGTGTACAAAGTCCAGACAAATGCTTGTACACGGGACCACGTCTCCTGTTGCCTGCAGCCACATCCAGCCTGAAATTGTGGCTGACTGTGATATGTAGATTCAGTAAACATGTTTGTTATTCCGCAGATCTGGGCATCTGGGCAAAGAAAGCTGTTAAAAAAGCAAGTATCTCCCATAATATACTGTGTATGGAGCACAAGTCCAATCTGGGTTTGCATGAATCTAATGAAACATGAAATTGGATCCACTCTAAAGGAACTTCAACATCCTCCAATCGACCAAGCAGGAATCCCCTCTGGCCCTCTGGCGGTATTTGGGCACATTAGGTACATCATCACACAGAGCTTCTTCTGCTTGATTGCAGTGGCTGAATTAAACTCCCCTGGAGCTGGTCAACGTCTCTTAGGGCTATTTAGTGGTCATTTTTTAAGCTGGTGTACAACAGCTTTAAAAATGGTAAATATACTGTAAAGGCAACATAAGGATGTCCAGAACTTTTAATAGTGTAGCAAAAAAAAAAGCTCTAATTGGAAATATTAGACTGAACATTAGTTACGGCTGCTGCTAAGTGGCTTTTATCAAACTGTTGATTAAAGGTCAGCATTAATCTAATTTTCACAGCAATGGATATTTTACCCAAAATTGTACCATTTTATTAAAATGAATCACCCATTGATATTTTGTTCCATACTTTCAGTCCACCAGTTTTCTCTGTAGAGTTTGTCCTCAGTCAGGCACCGACGGATGCGTGATTAGTCTTCTCTGTGGACACGGAGCAGGGTCAAGTTTCTGACCCGATCCCTCTTTAAAGAAAAAAAAAGAAAAATCTCTTCAAACAGAATCAGCAGAAAGAACAAGCTCGGTACAATAGGTGGCCTGACGAACCTCACTAAAATCCCTGCGTGCTTATTGATTTTCTTTAATAACCCCCACAAAGTTAAAAGGAACATTGGAGAAGGAATGTGTTCAACACTCTCTATATGTTTCTTTTTTTTTTTTTTTTTTTTTATTGAGAGGTTTCAATTTGATTTCCAAAATGAAATAATGACTGAAAGCTCCAGGCTTTGGACCTTGGAGGCCCAGACAGGCGTCAGATGAATGCTGTCTGGTGCTGTTGATGTTGTCCGGAAAATCTTTGTTTTCCTATACAAGAAGCTTGAATGAGGAACAATGTCACTTTTATTCAAACAGCCACTTTAGATGCCGGTTTACTTTGCTTTAGGATCATACACGTGTGGAGCTGAATGCAGATGAATCGGCTGAAGTTCGTCTGAGGGTGAGGCATCCAGCCAGTCATCACGTTTGAATCCTTTCTGCTGCACTAAATGAATGAAATGAAAACCCAGTGGGAGACATGGCGCCGTTGATGTTATCTCCGTCGACACAGACAGACAAATAGATCAGCACTAAAAAGCTGCCAACAGCCAAACAAGCTCAGCCGGAGAGCAGGAGAATGCAGAGAGCGTGGGTTCATGATCAAATGAAACCCACACAATGGTGCTTTTGTCCCCACCGATGCAGACTGTAGAACACAAAATAAACATGCAAAGTGCATTCATCCAGGCCCCCAAATATAGATTTTTGGAAAACGGTGAGAGTCTGGAGCGCGTTTGGGTTCAGGTTCCGCTGCACCGCTCAGCAAGGAGACACACACCGTCTCAGAGATGTGTTTTTCTGTTTGTAATCAGGGTTTTTCAAGCACACACTCAGACATTTTATGTAAAAGGAATGGCTGTTTTTAGGCTCTGGTTCACGGTCCATCTGAAGTGTGGAGATCCTTTTCTTTAGTCTTTCACTGCCCCGCAGAGGCTTTTAAATTTTACACTGCTGCTTCTCTTTAAATTCACCATTATTAATCCCAACAGGAGCAGCTCTCACAGCTCCAAAAGGTCTAAAAGGTGATTACTGCTGGGCTCCAAAGCCACAAAGTACACCTTTTGTGGAGAAAGCCATTAAGCCCGATCTGTCTTGTGGTAGCATTTCAGCACTAATTTCATTCTCTGCATGTTCCTGTTCCATATAAAACCGTCGTCTGTTAAGCCCGTGCTTGTTCGCCAGCGGCACCTCGCAGCTTATCAGCACACATGGCACATGGAACTTGGATTCTGTTGTGTGTGTTTGTTTCTCTGACTCTTGTATTTTAGAACTTTGTTGTGCTTCATATACAAGAAAGTTTCTTATGCTGCCATGTTATAAAAGCACAGAGAGGGAAATCCTGCACCTGTAGGTCACTTATACATCCTTAACTGTCCTGTTTGTCGTCACGTCTTCATTCTTTACATTAGCAAATACTTATTTGCAAATGTAATAATACCAAAAATGCCATTTATTTAAGTGTCATTGGCTGTGGAGAAGGAGTTTCGGATCTCTCTCTCAGCTCTGCGTTTCCTCCTCCTCTGCAGGAAATTACCGCTGAAGGAAGAAAATGGAAAAGAGTCTCTCAAGCCGGATACGATTGAAATCAAAGTGCACAGTGACAACAGCATCCACACGAAGCCCGACGACAGCAGAGCGTAAGAAGGCTCAGCCCCCGCCACCAAAAGAACATTCGGATCATGAGACCAAATCCCAGAAAAACTACTACATTGGAAATTAGTGGAGTGAAAGATGATTTCTGTTTATATTGATGCCCCACTCAAAGGCATTTGTAAATACAAAAAAAAAAATAATAACAACAAGGAGCAAATCAAAAGAGAGAAAGGGTCTACCTTTTCGACACCCGACGTGATAAATGTACCATCAGTGGAAAGTTTGTTAATCAGTGATTGTATTTTTTTTGTCTCATTTCACTGTTCATATTTTATTTATTTATTTTTCCGTTCTGGACATCTCTTTTTAAACAGATAAATGCTAATGTGCTGTTAATGCTTCGTTCCATACACACACGCCCCATTCTCACCGAAGATGCCGCAACGGTTTCAGCCAATCACAAAACAACACGCTGAGCTAATTGTCACCAGTGCCTCCTGGTGGCAGGCCTCAGTATTGCCTCTGTAAAAATATTCCCAGTTGTTTCTCGTAGACGTCACCAGCTTCTCAGTGCAGGATCAGGCTCCTGCTCCTGCTTTACGCAGTGGAAAAAGGAGACACATCATCTGTCCGCAGTTTGGCCAACCCAGTCACCTTCTCTTATACCGTACCGTTGCTAATGTTTCTAAAGCCTTTAATGCCTGGTCAAATACTTATTTATAGTTGTACAGCAGTGTCATTCTTTTGTGGTGCGTGGAGGTAACAGTGGGGTTTGCTAACTGCTAATTCTGCTTTCCATCATCCTCAGTGTGCAGTTCTGCTTCGGGGAGTTACACTTTATGCTTTGTCACAACACACCAAAGCAACTTGTGGTGTGTATCCCAGTGCACAAGAATAATTCACACATAACAAAGATGTGTCAGCATTGTGTTTCAAGCACACGGGCTTCAGCAAGATCAAACACTCTTGGGTTTCTGGAAAATCTGATGATTCACATTTTAAGGAAGGTCTTTGCTTCTGTGTAACATATTTAGGATGAATGTGTCACGTAAACATTCTAAACAAGGAGGAAGTTAGAGTTGGCCCTGGATGCTTAACACATTCTGGAGGCATCATAGGTTATTGATTAGCTTGGGTTGCAGGAAATACATTTCATATCATACATATGAAATACATTTCATATCATACATTTCTAAAATAAAAAAAGACAAAAAAACAGAGTGTGCTGCAGTGCTTAAACACTATCAAACCACACACATGCGTTGCTTTTGTTGTTGACATATTGTTTTATATTGACACTAAATATTGTTAGCGCTCTTCAACTCTAAACATGGTTTTTATTCATTTGTGAGAGTATGTGTTGTCGGAAAAGGTTGAGTGTTTGGTGGGCTGGTGTACAGTTTGGTACAGCTTGATGTTGAGAGACGTCCTTCTTCGCTATTGGCCTGAATGGTGTCACGTAGTAACTGTCGCTGTTTGTAAGGAAAAAAACAAAAAACGGACTCCTAGCACAGGCGCAAACGATGCTGACAGGGACATTCCAGTCCGAGACCTGTCTCGGAAACTTCTCTTTGGTTCTGTTCTATTTCCTGGTCTGATCACTGTTCTTGCTAATGTTGTCACTTTCTGTACATAGGTGGGAGAAAAAAAGAGTATTTTACAAAGCTTGTATTTAAGTATACCCTAGATTTCTTTTAATGCAAATTTAATGCAATGCTTTTTCTTTTTTGCACCTCAGATGCATCTTTTTTTTTACCCTTCTGCTCCTTCTTCTGCTCTGTTATGGTTCGAGGTTCGATGATGATGTAATTTTGCTTTTTTTTTTTCCATGTTTGCTTTCCCTTCTAAAAATCTATACCCTACGGCTATTTCACCCTCCCTGCCCACTGTGTGGCTGACTCTGACTAACTGCAGTAAAAACGGGTCCAAAATGATGGGCTTATTTTAACATGGTGAATGGTATCATCACACGAGGCTTTGTGCTTTTATTGCAGTATTTGTGAGGACACAAACCTGGAACCCTCCTGTGAATTGTCCAATTTAAAGCTGATCTAAACTTCACCTAACATCACCTCATCGTTCCAGCTACCAACAGGACTTAGTTATGGTGTATCTGTAGTGACATCATCAAAGCAGACGGCCATTAGCTTTTTTTGTACAGACAAAATATTCATTTGGCTGGGAATACATTTTTAACCAGCCAATCACAGCTGCTGTGGTCCACCACACCATGATGCACTGCTAGGGTTTTAGGATAAAATGTAGGGTTTCGGTGGGCATACCGCACTCTGCTTATCCAGTGCACGAGTCCAGAAGAGCCCTCAGCATGAATGTGGTTCCGTATAGATGCAGAAAAGGCTAATTCAAAAAGAATATGATGTAGCAAACATATGATAAGACTGATTAGGTGTTTAACTGCTCTTTGAGACAAAAGATGAGGAAATATAAAGAACTTACATCGCTAACAGCTAATGGGCAGCAACAGGCAGGTCAGCGTCTACCTGTTGTTGAATTGGATTAACAACAGTTCTGTCCACCGTCCCCAAACTAGGCTCAGGCGCTTGGTGGGAATGCAGCTAACGCGTGCATAAATACATGAGTGGGTGAACATGCTCTTTTCGTCAGTCAGGTCTCGTGTATATATGCTGAATGTATTTCCAACAGTGTTTTGATTGTGGGTCCATCTTGACTTTTCTCACTGCAAATTAAAAAAAATATATATTGTAAAATTAAAGACATAAGGCATCATAAATTTCTATCCAGTGTTTATTTTTTATGTAATTTATTTGCTAATCTTTAAAGTTTATGTTAAATCAGAGTGTATTAGTAAGTGCACCTCTCTTCAGTTCCACGGTGCATTGTGCAGCGTTACGACCATATCCCATATACGGACCTGCGAGTGTCCAGGCGGCTTTAAACTTGATTTTTAATCCGTGACAGACATCCGCCACCACAGCCTCTTCCTCACCACCCTCCCCTACCTCTCGGACTCTGCTGGTTTTTATCTCAGACCTCCCGTTGGTCATTTCTCTCATAGTGGGCCCTTCTACCTGCATATCTGAAAAGGATGGTCCTGCCATGGAATGGTTCTGCTGCCTGTTGTGACAACTGTAAATATGGGAGCACAGTGCCTGGAGGCTATACTATTTGTACATGTTCTTTTGTATTTGAATATAAGTCGAAATCCCCTCGACCCTTTTCCCTCACCTGTTGTCCTCCCTTCTCTGTCACCATCATGCCTCTGTCCTTTTTCCTGTAGGAGGTAAAACAGGCGTATTTGAACTTAGTGTACAGTATGTGTTCCCTCTGTCCCCCATCTCCCCTGGACTGATCCCCGCTATGTGCTTTGTGCAGGAGGTGGGAACTATTGTTGTCTTTCTGTACGTACCTGTGGAAACACTTGTGACTCCTGTCATTTGCCGCTGTAAATAAACATGTCCTGGTAGAAAATCATGGTGTCGTCATTCACTGTGGCCATTTTCACCTTTTCTTCCCGTAAATGTTTTTTACAGCCCTTAAAATTAACCGATATCCCAAACGATAAACAGCTATTGTTTTTTGGATTAGGAGTGTGATAATACTTGCAAATGACCATAATTTAATCTTATTCCTACATGATACTATGGCCACTAGATGGCGCACCGAAGGCAATCACTCCCCTAATAGGCGACAGGTGTTCTTCCGGTGTGGTGGCTCTCCGAGGTAAGTGTTTTAAAGCTGTGCAAACTAACTGAACTTAACGCATTAGAATGAATCTTTTAGTGTTTTCTTTGTAAGTGTTTAAACATTAGTGCTATTTGGGTCGTTTCAAGGGTGCAGGTAGCTGGCAGCAATCCTCCCACACAGGCTGGTGTGTCGTTTTATACACGCATCCAAATCAATGTTTGAGACGTTGAGGTTTTGGTTCTGTACAGTCAAAGTTTAACCATCATAAATTTAGCGTTCTTAATGATCAAGTTTATGAAGTCATAAAAGCACACGGTCGTGATGGCAGGAATATTAACAATACTGAATTCTGTTCTGGAGCCTTTTAAAAGGAAATAAGCGCGACATTGGACATAAATACCCAACTTGAGCACTTGAACATACAATTGTGATCATATATGTGTTTGTAACAGCGATGTTTTGTATTATTATTGAGTTGCAGCCAAAAGCTAAATGTCACAATTTAAATTTCAAGATACACCTTTTTCTATCTGGATACTTAATTCCTGTCGATTATTTAAATGTTTTAAATTTTTCTTTAATAAACCAACCTGTGATGCAATGTCTTGTAACAGTGACTGTAAGAGGGAATAAATACTGTTATATATTACCATAGATTAACCTTTAATTAGAATCCGTATTTTAATAAGCTGCAGTCTGGTCTGAGGACTTTTCTACAAAGACACAGCATTAATAGCTTTTCATTTCAGAAGTTGTGTGCGCGCGCGCGTGCCTGCCAGAGGACAGTCCTGTTTTTATCAAGGTTATTCTGAACCTCCATTAGAGTTTGATAGCAACCGTGTTGCATCTGAATCTGGGCCTTCCTGGCAACAGCTTTCTTTAAAGATAACACAGCCAGAGAGTTTGGCGAAGCTTTGCTCAAAGGAGGAATTAACACAATTCTGAGAAGCATGAAGAAGCCAGCGTGTTCTATTAACAAAGCTTCCCCCGTTCGGCGCTTATTTGAAGTCGGCAGATAAGGTTTGTAAGGCGTCATGGGTAGCAGGAGGTTGCCTGTTGGATTGTGGCTGGAGGGGCCGGTTAGCGCAGGCCCCTCCACTAAAAGAACTAAGAATACTAAGAGCAACAAACATTAACTTGGCTTCCCAGTAGGGCTCAATAGAGTCTACACATCAAACACTGACTCATTTGGTTGAAGAAGAGCGGTATCAGCTGCTCTAGCGGAGCAGGAAGACTTCTGGGTGGGACCATCTGCCCAAAACACGGTCGCCTGAAAGTCCGCGACAGGTAGGGAAGTCTGAGATAAACCAACATGACGTACGGGGATTCTTTCACCACACCGTTAATGTTCAGTGTGGGTTAAATCTCCACTCTGGTTTCTCCTTTAATCTCTCCTCTAACAGACTTCCCAGATGAGGACGCCGTCTTCATCTCGATTCAGAGAGAAGTTTAAGAACTCCAGGAAGAGATTACCACCATTAAAGTTTTTACTTTACCTCCCTTAAGAATTCCACAATGACCGTGCAAGTGAGGATGAGGAGCTTCCCTTCTTCCAGTAAGAGGAACGGCCATGTTTTTGGCAGGAGCAACCCTCCGTCGCTGCAATCTGCTTGATTTCAGACTCCCCCAGCAGACACTGGACCTAATCTTTAATTTGACAGCGCAGATGATTGGAAGCAGCGGGTACACACGGCTGTTTTTGTGTGTGTGTGTGTGTGTGTGTGTGTGTGTGTGTGTGTGTGTGTGTGTGTTTGTGTTTGAAAGAGAATGAGACCTGGAAGCAGCTAATTCACCTTCAAAAACAATTTGTCCTGGCAGGAAAGTCATTGTTGTACTTCCGTTGCTTTTTTCTCAATCTGCAGCTAAACCAGAGATTAAAAAACATGAAGTAAGAGTTGATGAAAGATGATGCAGGTTGTTTAGTTTAGCCTTAAGTCAAAATAATTATCAAGGATTTCTGCTTCTTAACCTAACTGGCACTTACATAATTGAAAGGATTTTGTTGAATAAATCCAGAATTAAGCCCTGCTTAAACACCGTTGAAGCTTTAATTTGAAGTCTTAAATGATTTGAAGTCCTGCTGTTAATATTTTGGAGTATAAACTTAAATTTGATCACTGTCTCTGTTTTTGTGAAATGGAACTGAATATTAAGCCATAACAACATCACCCTGCTTTTGCTGCTTCTGCTTTTTTTTTCATCCTAACAAGCCCTGCAGCAACCAGACAGGATCCACGTGACAAAACGGGAGCTTTGTGGCTGCTCACAGGACCGGCTCAGTGTTCAAGGACACAAGGAGGGTATTGCTAGTCCTGAATTAACGGACATTGTAAGCTAATGTCTTTAAAAAGGTATAGATGCCTAAAAATGGGCTCATGAGCAGCTCAGGCGGACGAATACACGAGGGTGGAGTCACGACTGCGGGTCACTTAATTTGTGATTCGGGGCTCTTTTATTCCAGAGTTCAGGCCTGCTGGAGGCATAATGGAGTCTGTGATTATACAGCAAAAGTGCTAAAAAAAAGACACTGTACTGGATGAAGGGACATTTCCTTGAGAAGCAGAGAACTTACTGTGTGCAGGTAGACACAAATCAATCCTGTATGCATGGGTTTTGTACTGGATGGTGGTAGATAAACCTTTGTTTAACCTAAAAATGTGATGGTGAGCTGCTGTTTTGTGTGACGTATGCACAAACTGTAGCGTGGAATAAAATTGCATAGTACTTCAGGAAGAATTAAACAGATATTAAGATTCTCTCTTTAATCTTCAACAAACATTAAAGACACTATCTTCTTTTCCAAGGGCTCTGAGGTGGACTTCCTGTTACAAGAGGAAGTGGCCCTATTTCTAGGACCCATCATGGTAAATAATCATATGTCTTAACTGTGCGATGCCGAAATATTTAAAAGTTGTCCATGTTGGCTTCTTGATTAAATAGAATCAAACATCAGCAAGTTATTTAAAGATGTTTTCCCAACTTTAATAGTTTTTAACGTCGCTTGAAGGTAAATTAAGCACTGAGGTTAATTAGATGGATGACAGCTAATAATGCTATTTCACTGCTTTTAGGATTAATTAAGTAGACATCTCCACTCCAGTCAAAGGCTTCTTATCTGAAATTTGATTCTTATAGGAACCAAGACAGTCTGGTTTTCAATGAGCTTATCTGAAGAGGAGAAGGAGCCAAATCCTGATTTCTTCCATGAGAAGACAGACCAGAGCGTCAAACTACAACTTGTTTCTCCTATAAGGATCACGGTACGTCCCACCACTCTCACATTCTGTCAATAATGCCTATCAGTCTTTAATACTTAGTGTATTTGCATTTTAAGGTTAATTTGTGAATTCTGTGATCGATTCATTATTTGATATATGAGGGCTCATCGTTCTGCATCATTGACTAGATTTCAGCTGTTTGCGATTTAACCAGCATTATTATCTCCGCCAAAGAGGTTATGTGACAGCCGGCGTTTATCTGACTGAACAAAATAACTTGCAAAGTTATGGATGGATTTTAATGAAATATTTAGAAAATGTTGATGTGGGCCAAGAAACAGACAATTAAAGTTGGTGATGTCATGGGTTCCGGATGGACTTTGACCTTTGATCTTCCAAATATCAGAGGCCAAGATCAAAGGTCAAGGGGCTTCTATCATTAAGCATCCTATTATGTTATGTAACCTTGTATTAGTACTGCCTATATATAGTATACTATACTACAGGTGTAAGTTACACTATGTGGGGAAATAAGCTGCTTGGTGGAGGCCCATGTTTGCTTTGTGTGTGTCTCTCTGAGCTTTTCTAGTTTTAAATTTGTCATGTTGCTGACTTTACAATTACAATTTATAGCATAACATAACACACTGTCTGGGAAATGGCATTTTTAAATGCAAATGGAAGCATACAGTAAAATTTGTAGCTTTATTTTTTATATCATTTAATTGAATTCTCTTTCACTGAAGTGAAAAAGGTCATATGTTGGTAATATAATGTAGTGTAGTCCTCTTTGTTTCTGAGCTGCAGCAGAACTTTCCCATCACTTCCAAATCTTAGCCAGTGAACCAGTTAAGTGAATGGTTTTCTCCAACCACTACAGGATTCAATTTGAATGCAAGTGACCTAAATGGGAGCAATTCAAATCAGAAGCCCTCGCACCACTAAAGCACCCCATCAGCTCAAGTTGTTCAATTTAGACTTCAGTTTCATACATTTGGCTGATGAATGTATGAAACTGTGTATCAGCAGTGACAGGCCGCAAGACGAGATTTAGCAATTTCCTTCAAGAACGCTTTTCAGCCAGCGCACGTTGGGGGATATGACGTGTGGGCGCCTATTACGACGCTATCGCACTCGACGCTAAGCTGTGCCGCTAAGCACGCTGCCTGGCTACATGTGAGCGAGGACATGTCACATTGTCCTCCGAGCTGGTATAGATTATCACTGTATTTGCAGAGAGTGTCATGCATAACCGAGCAGAGCCCGAGGAGAAAATTCTCGGCCAGTAATTGAGTATGTATATCGGGGTAAATGTCAAACTATTTGGAGCCGTTCCTGAGCCGCGGTCCTCTTCTCCATTAGCCTAATGTGACTGAGTTACTCAATTAGGTTTTGTGCAAATTCATTGGATTTTTTATTAAAACTCAATCCGATAGTAATAGATGTGCCTCTGGGAGGCTTTAAAAATCAATTTACTAAACAGCCCAAAATTACCAACATGATGTCTCTTTGGACCGGATTTACCTATTGAAGGTGCTTTTCGTTGGAGTGTGAGTAAACTTCCAGAACAAAGTGATCCCCGATTCCAGTGTTTGGTTCAGGCCTCTGAATGGAAACTCAACAAAGCTGTCAAAACAGCCTCTTCAGGCGTTACCTGCCGCTAATCAAGTGGAATACCCCGGCTTCTGAATCTGCTTTAGAGTGGTAGATTTAACCATATGAATGTGAATACAATCGGCTAGTCTTGGCTCATTAATGAGGCAGGGAGAGCAACCAGCAGACAGGATTAATTAATTATGGAGTGGCATTTATGAATAACAACCTTCTGTTGGATAGCATGGCTAATGAATATGCATAAGACTATCAAAGTGGAGGCATCCAGTTGAGATGAAATGTCTGTATTCATGATGAGGTTACAGTCGCATCATGTGACCAAGCGGCAGGTCACAATTTTGAATGCTTTGATGTTCAGAGCATCAATAATTTTCAAATTTCTTGGCAGCTTTTCAGCCATGATGTAGCAACAGTCTAGTTTCGAAGCATGCTAACTTTTCAGACATATGTTTGGATGGTTAATTGACAGACACTCTATTTCCTTCCAGATCACTAACAGCTGAGTTAAAAAAAAATCAAATCTGAATTTTCCCACATTTTGATTCCATCACCCCTGACATCATCCTGTCACTCATATTTCCCCAATCACCTGCCAACCTGCCAAAGGCAGAAAAATCTTTATTTGAAAGAAACTCGTGACTTTTAAAGGTTCATTCCTGGTTATTAGGTGTCAGTTTGAGCAGCAGGACACGAGCGGTGGGATCGACCTGAAATCATTCTCTGCACACCTGCAGCTCAGAATGTGTGATGGCATTTAGCAGCTAGAAACACATTAGAGAACGTTTTTAAAGCAGTTAAACTGCCACAATCAGTCTTCTGAGAAGCACTGAGGTTGCACAAATTCTTTTAAATTTTTGGATTTTATCTCAATCTGCATCACATTTAAAGGGGATCTTCATCAGCTCTTCGCCATCCTCTCACAGGGATCGACTTTAATCCATCCGCTGGTTTTGTTTAGTGGCACTAACGATCAAACGGTTAATTACCAGGGGAGACAATATAAGCTCCCATGGAGAGGTAACAAGTATTGATCGCGAGGCTGCCTGTGTGTTAGAGGGTCGAGCAATGACCTCACAGATAATTATTGTAATTATCAGCTGAATGCTGAGCTCTAGCATCTTTCACCTGGCTGTTACAGGTTTACATGCTCTCTGTTGTTAGACAGTGGGCCGCAGCTTTAAAGGTTTGTTTAGAGCTAAATCCTGGATGCTTAGCTGAACTTTTCAGTTTGCATTGAAGTGACTGGACTTTCTAACCTGTCGTAGCATCATACAGGGCACTGGCCCGCTCTGTCTCATTGTAATTATACACATCTGTATTTAACTTTTGTAGACGTAATGGTTGAGTCTGAACTATGACTGAACTTACAGCCATGTGTTATTGTGTGTACGTGTATAATTAACCAGTGCAGATAGGCAAACGTTATTGCAGCAGATGGTAGATAAGGCCATTAAAATATTAGACATTTTCTGTTGCAGACCTTAATTGAATCGCTATCCGAACATTAATGTGCTAGCCTGCAAGGTCAAACTAATTAGTGATAATCAATAGCATTCTGCATTATTAATCTTATAGAACCTATGAGAAGACCCCTGTTAGAGAATAATCATCTTAATGAAGGTCAGCTTAATATTTCCCTTAGCGTTATGGAATGTTTAACCCTCATGTTGGCGCTACTAAAGCTGAACGGACGTTCATTTGAAGCTCTGGCGTGAAGGGACGGCGTGGATTCAGTGTCCACGTGCTGACCTCCAAACGATGATGGATGGCGATCTGCTCATCTCATTGTCTCCTTTCTCCGCTGCATCAGTCACCAGCAGCATCTGATGATGATTGTTTTTGTCCTTTAGAGCCAGATGGAGGTTAAACAGAGGAACTTATTGTACCTCGAAATGTCCCAAACGCACAGTAATTGGAAAACTGCTTCTAACTGAAAATGCCCCATCATTTAACAAAAAACTGGTGTAAAGTCATCTTCATGGTATTTTCAGGTGGTCAGTTTTAGGTAGTATTAATGGAGCCTCTTCAACAATTCACAACAGGAGAAATGATGCTTCCCCGTGTTATTTTTGCTGATGACACACAGCCTTTTATTGGATTGTTGCTGCTGATTTAGGAACATTATCTCATCACAAAAATTTGGCCTCAGATCTTATCTAATTATGAAGTGGCATCAGGCTCGCCCGAGTGGCATTTATTACGTATCATTATAAGATCGTTTGGTGCTCTGTCAGTTAAGCTGTTTTTTTTTTTTTGTGTTTGTTTTGTTTTCTTGGTGCTATAGAGTCCGCTTCTCCCCGGTGCTCTCCCCGACAGCCAACACATCCTCCTGGCAAGAAGGATGGTGCCTGTCACCTTTTAGTGTGCAGCAAAGGTGAAATGATATTTGAGCACCCTGCCAAATGTGAGTGCTCTCTCCTCTCATGCACTGCTGTCAGATGTGATCACTGTTATTTTGGCTGCCTGTCCAAAGAGGGGGTTAACATGGTTTCACCTCCTTTAAGGATAGTCAAGAAGGGAACCCTCCATTTGGCCTCGCTCTGCAAATCTGATTACTGGCATCGTAACAGCAGGCTGTGTGGAGGAAATATTAAGAGAGGACAGAAAATGCACATTTTTCCTTCAAATCAGCATGATGGTGTATTATGGAGTGTATCATGCTGTAGATTGGGATGTGGAGCGCTCACTCGACCTGCAGACAGAGGTGGCCGTGTTATTTACGCACTTCTGTGTTGATGCATTAATACTGTATCAAGATGAGATGAACAAGTTCATGTCTGAACACGAGACAGTCAGGCAGCTGTGCACTACAAATGCACCGCTGCGTTAGCATGGGTGTGGCTCGCTAGGTTTTGATGATGGCTGTTGTCTGGTTTGAGTCCATCAAAGCCCCAAATATTTTTCCAAACTTGCAGGATAATAGAAAGAGCTGTGGCTTTGTTGGACACTATTAGGACTTCGATTTTTACATTACATTTTTATAGGTGATCATAAACTTAAATCTGAGAGATATTGTAGCACCATTTTCTAATGGAATTGATTAAATCCACCTTGTTAAATTTCCCCGTTCTCTGTTGACGAGTCGCTCTAGCCGTCGTTTTAGGCCGTGATGTGTGAAAATCTGAAACTGTTTTCTCTCTGCAGGTACTAAAGCTCATTTCCAAATTTCCTGCTGATTATTTATTTATATATATGTATATATATATACATATATATATATATAGTTTTTGAATATGAATGGATTTTTTTAATCCAATTTAAAATTAGTGTCTTAATTTGTTTCTGGAGTGAAAGAGGAACATCCCACATGGCCTTTTCTATCTCTTGCAGACAGTAGCAGAAATGGTGGGAGACAGTGGGCTTGAAACAGAATATCGATATACCCTCTGGATTAAAAAAAAACACTGGCTAATAAGAAGCACTAGGCTTCACTTAGCTCCTATAATTCATCCCGTGGTGTGCAGCTTCTTTTTAAAATCACTTGTTTTCCTCAGATGTCCTTGCTCTTTATTCACGCTACTATTTTAAGTGTAATGAGACAAGCGGGTCTCATAAAGAGCTCATAAGAAAATCTGTGAAAATGAAGGTGAATTCATAGAAGCTCAGGAATTTGTATAGCTGGTACATAAGGCATTAAACTGGCAGCAAAAATAAATGGAAGCAGACTGAAAGTTTAATTTGTGCGTGGGTGTTAGTTTAGAGGAGAACTGGATTTAAAACTGCTTAGTAAAAATGTAAAAAGGGTAAAATCTTTGACTCGGGTTGTGTTATTTTTCGAGTGGAAGTGTTAGCCCACCAGCCATTTTATGGCTCTTTTCTCATGCTGTGCTTTCAATATTTGTGTTTCGGTAAATTAGCTCATGCTTGTTAGCATTTGTGAAAGATGAGAGGAGGATGTAAAATAGGACTCTATATTCAAAGTTTTTGGTTCCTGTAATCAAATTCTTTCCCTACCCCCTCCCCACAACCCAGCAATCACATTTGGCGCTGACATATATTTTATAAATAATGCCTCTGGATCATCTGAGTCACCAAATCCACGTGTAACATCTGCTTCAGTTGGCTGCCAGACAGCCTGCACAGAGGCAAATGCACTGTGGTGCCCCTGCTTTTTCCTCGATTGTCCACCATTATTCTGTTTTTCTGGTGGTGGTCCCCCCCTTCCCCTTTTCTGGCTCATTTGCTTCCCCGATCCCCATATCGAGCTTCTTTCCAGACCTCTCGGTACACCAGCAGCCTGCCAAGATACCCCGAGGTCGCACGTGGTCACAGCTAATGTGACAAAGCCAGCTGCTCATCATTGCCCGGCCGGCCGCTCAACAGCTGGGATTGGATGTAAGGGTCACCAAGCTTGGCCTAAAGGGCCCTCCTGGGAGGATCACAAAGCTCACACATGTCCTCTGCACAGATGAATGAGCTGAACTGTGTTCCCTAAGCTGCTTCTTTCAATTTTTAAAATTGATTTTGATTAGCTATCCATAAAATACTTTACGCGTTTATTTGTATATTTTTTTAACTGTGGTATCTTTTGTATCTACGGAAAACGTCAGGCAGCAACAATACAATAAGCAGGGCAGAATAATGAGAAGATCGGGGGTCTGAGTGGTATAAAACCACGGAATTGTGGGATAAAACCTGTTTAATTTCAGGTATTTTATTTCAAATAGGTTTTTCATCTTCATGTGATTTAGTTCACTGAGGTGTCTGGTGCCACCCTAACTCTTGAGCTGTCATAGCAAAAGTTCACAAAGTAAGTCTAAAACTTAAGAAAGAATTAATTTCTTCACCGAGTGCATTTGGAGCGGTTTTATTGTAATTGGTTTCCTGCAGTTAAACCAGTGAGTGTGATGAGTATATAGTATATAAAATGCAATGGAGGTGCTGACAAAAGGGCAGATTTTGAGTTTTTCTATCATCCTGTGGGTTGTTGAACATACAGAATACTGCTTATCTATCAAAAAAGTAAGAACCTTATTTTAGCAGTATGGAAAATCATCCCTGCAATACCCCGATTGACCACTGGGCAGATTCTGCACCGTGTTCAAGCAATAGCAGACTTGAAAACAGAGCAAATAAAAATCTATAATTTGTCTTATATGTAAACCAAATCTCACACTGGATCAGCATTTCAAAATAGTTATCAGCAGGAAGGGCTGAACTTTATGACCTTGCAGTGTGACTCTATCTCCTGTCAAGTCGATCTCCCCTTTGGGTGCCGACAGCCAACATCGAAGACAGTCGTAAGATAAACAACCCCAGCTGCCTATGACTGCAGTTTTCAATGTAATCATCCCTAACAAAGGGAAGAGAAAGGCCCCTCACCAGCCCTAATTGTCAATAAAGGGTTTCAGCATAATTGATTCCTCTTTCATTCGGTTTCCAATTTGTTCCTGCTGCAATGGTGTTTGTGGCTCCGGGGTCCAATCTAAGGTTTGGTTTGAAATGTTTCTGCAACAAACAGCCCTGCGGATCAAGAGGAGCAGGATGCAGAGCTAATGCGAACCCTGTCTTTTCTCCAATCGTCGCTGCGCATCAGCAGAGATTCAGCCTGCAGCTTCCTGCTTACATCATTTAACGAGGTGCTGCAGGTTTTTGATTTAAATGAGACTCTGGTTATCAACAGATATGCAAAAGATTGGTTTCCGTCAGCTGCATGTTCCAAAAACTGAGGCGCTGCTCAGTACTGGGAGATAATTGAACTTGAAAGCACGAGGAGCACATAAATGAGTGTCAACAGCCTGACAGAGGATTTCTGGGATTTGGCTGTAATAGGAGGCAAAAGGCTTCTTCAAACCTGCTTTGGATTCCTTGATAATGCAACGGGAGATAAGGCAGTACAACTTATCTTGGAGCTGCCACACATAAACAAGCATGGCTATACATCGATAGGCAGCGTCATCTTCAGCGCCCTGCTTTGGCAGGATCACAAGAGGTTTATTTTAAAGACTCAGTGTTACAGTTAGATGTATCCCTCTTTCATTCCCCTGTCTAATTGACACAGAGATTACAGGTAAGCGCTGTGCGATACTAAGGCCCACACGTACACTTCCATGGGATTTTTTTTGTTGTTCAGATGTACTCAAGAAACATTTAAATGCAGTATATATATTTTGAAATATACAATTGACTTATAGATGACTTCGAAGGTGTATACTTTTGTTATCCCCTCAGATGTTGCAATCAAAGCCCCCTGGTAATGTAGGTATGATGGTTAAATGTGTGCCGTCATGTTTTTCATTCACTGACATACATTACTAAATTAGGATTGATTGTGTTGTCGTTGCCTTGATTTATATTTAATAACACTTTGTATTGGTGCTAAACCGTTAGCAGCTAGCATGGCGTTCCAATTGAAATGCCACTTTTAGTTACTGTCACGGGATGAGCTGCTGTGCATGAGCATGGATGACTCGCAATAAAATTATCATGGTGCAGGATAATTTGAACACCTTTTTTGTTTGTTGTTGACCAAACTGATGATGCTATATGTTCAAAAACAGCGCTGTGTTGCTGTATCGATCTTTTGCCCAACCGCAGCGATGATCCATTTGATCTGACAGAATCCCCATTTAGATAAATAAAAAAACAAAGATTCCTAAGGAGGAAAAAAACAACCTGAGTGGTAGATCTGACACAATGGCCAGTTTCTGCATCTTCTGCTGATTCCTGAGCTACATAAATGTATATATTCTGACTTTGGAATAACTGGACTTTTTAAAAGAGTGGCAGACTGTTTAGTCTGTGCAGATATAATGTAAGTAGTCGTCAGTGAACTCTGGGGACCTCAGAATATTTGCAGTAATTGATCTATATTGGTAAAATCAAGAAAGCTAGAGTGCCACTGACACAAATTAATGAACAACTGAAGGAAATGGTGCAGAACCCACTTCCCTGTCTGTGTGTGAAGATAAAAGCCGAATATAAAACATGTATTTTTTTGGTGCTCTTCTCCCAGGAGCTTCACAGCCTGGAAGATGGAGGTCAAGATTCAGTTTTTGGGAATCCGAGCACCCTGTGGCGAGCTCATTTCACCAAAGCTCCTCACTAGATTCCTTCTCTCCTGGCTCACCTTCCTGCATCATTTCTAATGAACAAAACAAATTCCTGCTGGGTGCAACTGATGTTATAACAGAATTATTTCCTTCCACGTTTGCATGAATTTAACCAAAAAGCACGTAATTAAATGAAAACTGGCACACAATCTGACTCATTTATCATCGAGGCACTGAGGCGTGAGACGCAGCGTACTGTATGTAAATGAGGGAATAGACTTTGTGTCAGTAAAACCTCCCCTGAGAGAACCCTCAGTGTCCTCGTACAAGTCACCTTGATGACACGTGTGTGTACATAATCTGTCTGGGCCGCTTTTGTACCCATAATTAGCCGTTTGTGGTGTTTAGTTGTGATACTGTGAAAAGATCTGACTCCAGAATTTTGCAGCTTTTCTTGGGTGTTTCAGTTTAACCTGGATGTTCCTCTGCACATTGTAAAGACGTTATTATAGACAAAGTTTGGGGTGCTTTTCCTGTTTGGGGTGTTTGTTGTAGCCTGTCACGCTGACGTCATTTTGATTTGATGGTACGCCCCAAACAAACAGCGAACAACAGGACCGACAACCGAGCAATTATTTTCCACCTGCTCAAGCAACTCCACTCATAATTGATTTGTGCAAGAAGCACATACGGCACATGAATGCCAGATTACTTTGTAACCATGGTAACAAAGTACTGGCTGCATTACCCATTTTGTGTCTGTCTTTCCTGACAGATGTTTTGGTCCTGAGATTTTAAACATTGATATATATGCATTTAGGTGAAAGTTATGTGTGTTTTGGCTTTAGGAAGCTTAGATCACATCAATTTTAATGCTTTTTTGCATTACATCAGTGTATTTTAGGTTGTTCTAAGAGTGTTTAAATAGAAGTTTTTGATAACGTTACTCGTGCAAATGCAAATTGCTTGAAGTAATCTTTATAGTAAAATCTTGACGTTTTGCTCTTTTTCCTTAAGTTTTCATCAAAATAGATTTGAGATGTGCTGTCAAGCCAGGCAAAAACAACACTCAAAAAAAAAAATAAAATCATCACAACAGACGATGTCAAATCAGATGCTGGTTACTCCTGTTTCAAAGCCTGGCTGTATTTCATGATATCAAACTGGGTACTTGTATAATGCCGTTGTGCAGTAAGCGACTTTAGTGGTGGTGTGCCTCTTCATTTAGAAGGAAGGAAGGAAATGAGAATCCTGTTTATAGAAAGCACAGAATGTGGAGGAATCTTCACACTTTGGAAAGTTTAGCTAGTGGCCCAAGCTGTGTAAATAAATAAAAATGAAACCCTGCTGAGGAGAGAATCGTTGGAAGAGTTCTGATTTAGAAACATCCCTGTACATCCCACCAATCAGTGATCATATTTTAATAACAGAGGTGAGAGCTTGACCTTAGTAGGTGGTAAATACTCACCCAGCTGCTCAGTTAAGAGCCTTTTTTTTTTAAATTAAATATTTTTTTATGGTGTGTTTTTACTCAAATGAAGTTCTGTGTGTCCTTGAAGCTAAGCTTTAATGCTTAGCCACTGACAGGTAATATGTGAACATTCGCCACGCCCACGTTTTTCTTTCAAAGAGTTTTCATCCTTTTTTAAATGTGAACCTCTCCTGACTCCACCAGCATGCAGCCTGTGTTTATTACTCTGTCCCTGCCGTCCCCCAGTGGTCACTCACCCCCTCCAGAGGCCTGGCATGAAATTGCTTTAGCTGCAGGATCCATTAGTAGGATGCATTGTTTGTGCTCCCCATTGTTTCAAATAATAGGAATTGAGTGGATTAGATGTGGCTAATGTAGCTGTCAACTTGCAGCACCCTCCTCAGGTTTCATTAGTGTCCCCTAGACTGTGGCACCACGGTGGCAGGCAGCACTTGCAGCGTTTGAGCATTCATTAGGGAGAAATTCAAACGCTGCACTCTGGGAAATTGTCAGAGCAGATGGTAACTTTCAGGCCTTAGGACAGGCGACAAAGAACCACGTTTATGTTTTGTTAACTGACTTACTGAATTGACATCACATGAAGTCCAATTTTGTTACCATATTTCTTTCCGCCAGCGTATTGATTGCAGGCAGCAGTGGCGTTTCTTTTTTTTTAAAAGCAGGCAGAAAAGATTGTTAAGAACAGTGCATTCTTTTTATGTTGGAGGGCCAACCTTTCACAGGATGATTCAATCAATACATTTCTTTCTGATGGAATTGTGTCTGAGAAGCATTTCTAGGCTGCAACACCATTATTGACAGGACGAATGCAGAGCCTTTAAAGGCCTTTCTGAGATGTAAACCAGGGAGCTCTGACGGAAATATTACTTAGCAAGGATCAGCATGGATCTGCAAACATGATGTTGTTTTAATCTTTTATTGTGTCACACAAATAATTGTGTCTTATATTTCAAGACAAAAGTTGAAACCACCCCAACCTTTGTCTGAGGTCAGTGGCTTCAATACAGGCTTTCCATTATCTTTTAATGTGTATCATCAGTTTGCAAATGAGCCAATTAAATAACATGGAGCTTGCTATGCTGTTGTACAAACAAATACAGTCAAAGCTTTCACTATCTCAGTCTATTCACTTCTCTGTATGGCTCAGCTGGGACTTGTGATGCTCCGATGTGTTGCCCCATTTTCGGCTCAAAGCAGCCGCTGTGTATCTATGCTCATATCTGAAGGCAGCCAAGCTTCCCCTTCTCTGCGCAAAAGCAAGATGGCGTGATATATCTATCTTTTTTTATATGTTATGATTGCCTTAGTGGTGAGCGAGGAAGACCACAACTGTGGCTTAGCCTTTTTGTGTTCTAGTAAGGAAAATGGATGAGCCTATTAAATTACTGGTAATCTCTCCAGGGGCAAATAGGACACCGGTGAATACCCCATCCACCCCTTCGGATCCTCAGACAGGGTTCACAACATTGCTCACTGACCTTCCGGAGTTCATTTCCAAACAGCTGGGCCGCCCCAATAGCCGTTTTTTTCACCACAGATATAATCAAAAGATTTGTACTGGTTGAGTACCTGAGACATCATGAAGACTGAAGGAAAAAGTATAAAGCCAACAGTGTATTGTACAGCTTTGCCCAGCACATTAGCAGATAATCTGGGAGGCAATGGGGCAGTGAAGCAGTTTTAAAGTTTAGGGGGTGGAAGGAGATGCATCCACGTTTCACATCCAGTGGTTTGATCTGCAGCAGCAGTGTCAAAATCCAGTCCTCAAGGGCCGCAAAGCAGCCGGGCTTTCTGTCCTCCCAGGCAGAAAACACATTTCACCAATGCAGGTGGGAACCCAGGTGAAACCCGGCTAGATCGCACCCTTTGATACCTGGGTTTCGACAACCCTAAATTGTAGAGAGCGAAGACCAGTGTTTATGTATTTGCTGTTGAGTTGTTAACACTTGGAACTATATACCCTGTGGTCCTGCACTGAGGACATATCTTTTCATATTTCCTGTGTTTTGGCCAGGAAATGATAATTAGTCAGCCTCAAATGTGACAGCCAAATGGCTCTGTGGATTGCTCTCACTGCAGTACCAGATGGTTGGCTGAAGTACATCTGAGACAGCAAACCGTAATGTGCATTTAATGGTGTAAATTTTGGCAGCTTCTGAACATGAGTTAGTGTTTGAGAATTGACAAGGATATGCCAAAAGGTAAAAAAGCACGATGATTACACGTTGATACAAATGGAGGCATGGTGCTGCTCCACTGACTGGCTCACTGCACTGATTCAATCCAGGTTTTAGATTTGAAGGAAGCATCCTCCTTGAATGAGAAGGTAAGATAATTATCACAGATAACAGCTGCATTGTCCAGGTTCTTCAGACACCTACATATGAGATAACCAGTGTGTTCATAACTTCTGTTTACTATTAAACAAAATAGCTTCAAATCCAGTGGTTCAGTTTACTACATTTCTTCTGTAACTAATGTCTTGGCCACTGATGTTGGGGCCGTGTCTTAGACTGGATTGTTGTGTTTGCCATCCATCATAGGCTGTTGCCACATTTGCTCTGTGATCACCAATG
The DNA here is from genome assembly GCA_015343265.1 of Pao palembangensis. NCBI lineage: Eukaryota > Metazoa > Chordata > Actinopteri > Tetraodontiformes > Tetraodontidae > Pao > Pao palembangensis. The sequence goes on along the minus strand of CM027085.1, from coordinate 2,799,237 downwards.
TCTCAGTTTCTGGTGTTACGTCAGATCACAAGAGGAGAATCTTGTCATATAGCTTCGAAATGCATTTATAAAAACATTCACCCACCTTTTCAAGTTTGCGTGTCGGTGTCCATGAGCAATATTTATTTCTCAGGCAGCCCAAATCTCTGATATCATGCCAGTGCGCAGCTTAACTCCACAGGGAATCAATTAAAAAACTGGGTGAGGAGACTTTGATTGTACTAAGTAGGATGAGGTTTTTAAGGATGAAGACGTATTTCCTGGCTCAGCTTCTGTGGTGCTAATGTAGAATCAAAAGCTGCAGCAGTAAGCCTGAAAAATCCTCCACGGTTGAAGGGAGTAGCTCTGGTTTCCTGTTGGGTTTTTCTCCAAAATTTGGCAAAGTTTTGATGACGCCAAAAGTAATCAAGTAATCACCTCAGTAGATAGATCTAAATTCTTTCAAATGTCTTGTTTTACATGCAAATGTGCACCAGTTGATGCCAGCTGCCTCACAGGCCTACAGTAAGCAGTTTTAGAAATTAAACACTGTACTTGAATGATCCAGCAATTCCATACAAGAGAGAAATTCATTAGAACTACAAATATTACCTATATACCCAGCTCCGCACTGGGAGGAAATGACAGGCGCTTTGCTATTGATACAAGTCTGGCAGGGAGCGGTTTGGCCTCCCTCCTGTAAGTCATATTATTAGCCAGTTCAATAGACTGGTTAATGAAATACTGGTCTATTACACTCATGTCTGTAAACAGACGCATGTGGTGCTGGTGCCAAAAACCTGCCATTCACAACATTTGCCTTAAAAAGCTGGAAATGTTGCTCATCAATAAAAGCATAAACAAAAGTCTGCAAAGAAAGTCGCTGGTATGTTTGCTAGTTTTTAACAAGTGCTTCAAATTGTAATATTTGTAAGTAGTATTGTGATAAAATTTTGTTGATTCTACCTGCATTCTTGCATTTATATAGAATTCAATATCTTTTTTTTTGTAATAAAAAAAAATGAATTACAGCTCTTTTTCTCTATGCTCCAAAGCTCAGCAGATTGTGACTTTGAAAAATAGATTTTCAACTTTTTGTTGAAGACATCATCGCTCACAGCTCCGGGGTATTTCTGTATAAATGTCTTTCCAAGGACTTTTTTTCATGGCACGTTGGCATAGGTGGACATGTCAAAGTAAAATGAAAGTGAATGGGGAGAGTATGACAAACAGCAAACATTACACCTGAAAATCTGAACTTCAATGAAAGGTGTCCTTTTTGAGAGAACGCACTGATAATGTAATGTAATGTAAGCAACAACTGTATGACGCAACAACTGTCAATGTAAAAGTTTGTTTCTAAAAATGATAGCTGAACACTAAATCTCTATCTGCTTTCATTTTACACTTATTTTATTGTGGTTGGGAGCCACTCATGCGATCTAAGGCCATTTAAAAATTGTGTCTTCGCAATGGATACCATCTTCTCCCCTCCCTCATTTTTAATCCCAGGTGACTGAAACATCTGTCAGGATGACTGAACATCGATAGAGCGGTACAGCAGGGAAAGGAAGTGGAGGGCAAAGGAGGAGGGGATGCAGATCCTGTCAGCAGTGATGGCTGGGAGACAGTCAGAATCTCATCAAGATGTGATGAGTATCACTCAACAGCCAGCATAGGCGTGTGAGAAGGATGTGGGACACACAGAAACTTCCTATAATACATAAATAGGTCGTCATTTTTCCACCAAATGGATGTTTTTATCCCCCAACAATATCATTGCTGCATGTATCAAGGCGGCACCTGACAACCCTGCCAGAGATAGTGTCATACTTTATCTACTGATGGCATATGGCTACAACGTATGGGCTGCTGGAAGCTGTCTAAAGTATGAAAGAACCTCCCATGATGCTTTGGGGGCAGCCTTTTAACAGACGTTCAGGAAAGTGCACTTTTCTACATCTTTACCTGGCAAGGTTATCAGATATTCACACCAGCCTAATTAAACAAGAATGGGATGCGTTTACTCCCAGAGCAAATTTTGCAGTAATGACATATAGACCTAATTATTTTTTGGTTTATTAAAATGCAGTTTCAGCACTCCAGTTCCATGAGGTCTGGTGTGGAAAGTAGCTGTGGTGAAGAGCTGAACGGCTCCATATTATTATCAGAGAAGTTTGATAAACTTTTTTCATTTGAACTTGATTTCCCATATGAGAATTTGTTCAGTTTTCACAACCAGGGCACTTTCAGGCAAGAGACTGAGAAATCTTCGTCTAAGCTGTCTGTGCAAGCAAACAGTTTCTAATCAGGCCTTCTCACCAAAACAAACTGGGAATATCTGCTACGGCCCATACTTAGCAGATATTACAAATTTAGAAACCTCTAACTGAAACTGTATCTTCACTGAGGCATAAAAATGAGGGAAAAGAAGGTGGCATTGAACTCAGATTAAAATGTCTGGAACTGTGGCACACTGTGCTTTCCTTGTAATCCCAACAAATGTTCATTTATTTAGAGACACGGCAGAAGAGTTGAAGGCAAACCCAAACCATTAATTATAAAATGTCTGTAGCGTGACCTTCAATAACACCGCAGAACAATCTTCAGCCAGGATACTGGGGTAAAACATCTTTTTGAATGATACAGTAATGCATTCATCATCTTACTGGATCATTTTAACTGTAGTTAACTGTTTAAAGCTGCAGCATAACTAGCACTACCCAAAGGATGACTCAAAGATCCCATGTGCTCTCTGTTTGAGATTCCTTTGAGAGTCTTAAAAATGACAAAAAAAAAATTAATCCAGGCCTGAAAGACCGCTGCGTCTATTACTATTCAATCCTGAATAGTAATACACGCAGTGGTCTTTCACAAGTGCTGGGAATTGCTGAACTTTTTTTTATTATTATTATTTATGAAAAATCAGCCTTTAAATTAAATAATTTAATGACACAACAGTTTCAGTTGTAAAACAACCACCAGAACAACTCCCATAGTGCACTAAGATTGCTCCATACTGCTTCACAAGCGATGTCTATGACATTCATGTTATTATAAATCATTGTAAAATGGCAAACCTCCATTTGCAGAAACTGTGCTGCAGGCAGCTTCATTTGTCACAGAGTAACACTCGCACCCATGTGGTGCATCTGACATCTACACCATCCTTATACTGTCGGTTCTTCTCATCCGACTGCCCCGCGTAAATGTCGTACAACCAATTAACTTTTCCGTTGGAAGAAATTCACATGAAGACGGTGCTTAAATTCAAATTACACTTCTCGACGGTGCCACAACCAGCTCCCCTTTGCTATATCAACTACTTGCATAATTGATTAACAATAGTAATTGCTAATACATAATGGATAATAATTGCAGAAGGCCTCCAGCAGTTTGTCTCATTAAGTATCAAAGAAAAGGACCCCATAGATGACGAATTTCAAGCACTTGGAGTGTCAGTCGGGCCTTATTTAAAAGGAGTCTAGTATTAATCTTATCTACGCTTAAAATAAATTGTATTTGTAATTCACAAGAGTAAGGATGCCATAATATTTGGTAGGGCAACGTGTTCTTTTAAAACAACTCTAAATAAACTTTGCCAGTCTGAAGGAGCGGTATCCTCGTTATTAACCATCCAGACAGGCTGCCGCTCGCTGCTCCATGTGCCTTATAAGATGTGTACCGGTAATTCCCATTACAATGTGAGAGGAGGAGCTGCCTGGATGCTAAAGTGACCAGCCTGGGTAGACACCTGTATCTATTCCTGTCTGTTTTTTGCTGCATAATTAAGATACAGATGTCTGTAAATTAGATCTGACACCATTAACAAGTGGTCCTAAATCCAGTGGGGCACATTTGGCAGTGCCACATGTGCTGTGTTTGATCTTGCTGCTGAATTGCTCTCTTCACAGAGCACTTATACCGAGTCCAGGTTGTTTAGATTATAATTTATTCAGTGTTTGCTGTATTTAGGTTTCTCATTTATTTTCTGTACACATTTTTGGCATATTAGCTAGTGTGTTGATTAAAATCTCCCCCCAAACCCCAAACCACCACCAGCAGCAGCATAACTACCAAACCTCCCCTCTAATTACCCTAAAACTCAGTCAGCCAGCCTCATTTGACAGGACAGAAACTTATTTCTACTCAAAGACATTGCACATAAATTAAATGGCACGTGATTATTGTATATGGAAAACTGTTAAGTTGTTGAATTCTGTTTATATACACGAACAGTTATGCTAAAAAAAAAGGAAAAGAAAAAGAAACACTTCTGTATTGGAACATTTTCTGGACTGAACAGGAAGTGGCATTATGATTCACCCTCTGAAGAACATACAAGTAGCTCCCACTGTGCTGCACTTCTAACTAATCCAAGACCTCCATAAAGCATGTGTTGGGCCTTAGCAACACATCTGTCATTCTGACGTGCGCTAGGATAGTCTGGACTGTCAGTTTCTAATCCATCTGTGCTCTGCAGAGACAGTTGGCTGCCAATTGGATCATTGCTAAGCTTTTGGAGAAGCCCACTGAAGGGCGTGCTTGCCAAACTAGATAGAATATCTATTTTGTTCGATTTTTTTTTTTTTTCTTCTTTTTTGTAACAATTGGTTGTTTAAACGAGTATGTTGACAAGTGATTTCTTTGAGAGATCAGATGCTTGTTCCATTTACTTTGATGTTGCCCAGCGATCAGGAGCCCGTGGAGTATGGGTAACTCTAATCGTAACCAGCAAAGGCAGAATAAGGCCGCTGACTTTGATCTTCCTCATGCAAAAAAACAGTAATTTTCCACAGCAGCGCCACCGTGCTGGTAATATTGGATTAAAAACTTCCTCTTTTCTTTTTCTGTCCACTCATGTATGGCCTAAGGTGTGGATGAGGTCTCTCAAAGATGCATGGATGTCCTGCACAAAAGAGATATGAAGTGAGAGAGAAAAAACAATTTTGTCATCTGCGTCATATCAGAATACAAATTCGTGGCATTTCACCGTTTGTTGATAGGATATCTGTTGGTTCTGCTGTCAGGGTTTCCATGTTTCCGTTCTCGTTTTGTTTTGTGCCTTTTGGTGTAAGTATCCTTTGGTGTTGCTTTTCAAAAGGACGGTGCTGCATGTTTCCGCAACCAGTTATAAGTCATCATAAACATCCTGGCCAAGCCTGGTCGAGTCCAGATGAAGAGAGAGTTTTCTGAATAAGAAGCATCTTCATGCTGTACTCATTTTATTACCCAGTTCTGCACTCCCATCAGCTCTCTTTGCAATTTAGCATTACCCATTGCGACAATAATAAACAAACTACATTATTATGCACCCCTGCCAGAGCGAAACATTTACACTTCTGATATTTTTATATTGGGATGGTTTTAGTGTTTGAATAGGAAATTGATTGCTAAATGTTGCTTCTTGTTATACAAGATTAGGAGGACATATGATGGGTGTGCAGTCCAGATTTGGCATCAGATATTTAATAACAAAAATGTGTGAGATGTCACATATTAGGAGATGTGGTCTAGAGCCACAATAGAATGAACAGCTGGTGGAAGCTGTGGTGATACAGTTGAAACCAGATGTTTACATACACTATATAAGGCACATACTATATAAGGCATTAGACATTTTTGTCAATGTCTAAGATTAAATCAGATTAAACTTTCCCTGTTTTTGGTCATTTAGAATTAAAATAGGTCACATTTCATCACTTTATGGACAGGGTTGGCAGAGACTACAGCACAGGCAGAACAATGAGACACACTTACCAAGCTAGCAGATGGAGTTTCTCATATCTGTGTGTTTTTGCATTTACAGGCAAATTATTCCTGACTACATGTTCCCAAATGCAAATCGAATGTCTTCACCACTTCTGGTACGAGAGCCTCAGTGTGGGACTGAGTACAAGTCAAGTTGGGTTAACAGACGTGGAAATGTTTTTGAAAGTGTCTCCTGTGTTGCAATCAGATTATTAGCAGAGTGACATACTCATCAGTACTGCAAATATTTATTACATATTTGTTTAGGTTATTTGTCAGCAAGAATCCGTCCCTTAATAATAGTAGTTTTTAAAAAAATGTGTTCAGATTAGCATTTTTTCTAGTTTACCTGCACGGTGGCACTGCTGTGGTGAGGATTGTGCACCCCTGACTTCTCCCATTAGACTTTAGTTAAGGGGAAGGAAAAAAAGTGACACTAATATGCTGTTAAGATCCACAAATCCAACCTTTTTTTTTATTTGCATTGAGATGCCTCTGCACTTTGGTCTCTAATTTATCGGGTTTCTCATTGATTTCTAACCTTTAATCCCTTATTTGTTTTGATTGTCATGTATTGTAGCCCTCTAAGTTGTACTGTAGGTTGTTTATGATTTTTTTCACCTTGAGCACTAGGACTGTGTCTCTGTGAATTCACCGTTGTCCTTTTGCTTTAATTTGATTGATGATTTATCTTGCAGTTGTGAACTAAATGTCAAGGAAATTTAACCATTATTTGCAGACCTCTGTCAGTGTGATGCATGCTAACATTTATTGCTGTCTAATTCAGTGGAAAACATTTTTTCACCATTGTCCTGTGATTCCACTCACCGCCCCCCCCCCAGCATATCTGCCGTCATCAATCACTGTGGATGGTTTGGTCCAGGTCCTGCCTTTAAGATGAATGAATCCACTTTCCTTGGACCTTTTTGAAATATGATTCATCCCACACCACATGTAATAAAACAATAGATGGTGTGTACGCACACGCAGAAGCACATGCTTTATTTCTCACTCTGTGGGATGAATTTATATGAGCACTGCAATCAGCCTTTTGAGCGGCCTCTTGATGTTTTTCTTCGGCTGCTTTTACTCTTCAGTGGAGCCGGATTGGCAAATGGCAAGAGGCAATTTGTTTGTGAGCAGCAGGTGGTTGGGTTAATTGCCCACGATGCCGGTTGGAAAGAAAGTTCCTTGCTGAGCGTGGAGTGCCTTCTGCAGCGGTAGAGCTCAAGTCCGGATAAAGAACAGCAGTAAGCATATTGTCATCTCCCACCTCGCCACCCTAATCAGTACTGCTCTGCACTCCCATTGTTCAGCTGAACTGGCTCACTTCCCAGAGGAATTCAATCGTTCTCTCTCCCTCTCTGTTCTTTTTCCTTCTTCCAGTACCACCCACATCCTCTTCTTTACAACCCCTTTCATCTTTGAATTGGCTTTTTTTTTTTAATTTTGCCCTTGTCGATGTTCGATCTCATCCCTCCTCCATGTTTAGCAAAAAAACCCCTCTTTTTCTAGATCCATTACTGCAACTCTCCTTCTGCTTTCCAATTTTTTCCCCAGGTCTCTCTAACCCACCTTTCTCCTGCCCTTTTTCCTGCCATCTGTACCCCTTTCTGTCTTTTCTCCCCCTAATCTTTCTAAAAGAGTGGGATATTGACATAAACACACACGGGGCTTTGAGTGATCGTTAAGCTGCTCTAACCGAGCTGCAGACCTGTGTCCATTGTCACGGCAACGGCAGGAAAAGACTTGATTTCCAATAGGCTTATCCCATCAGTCACCCCAGTGCTGTATTCATGAAGTGATGCTGTGTTCAGGTTTGAATGGACGGTCACATGCTAAGAACTCAGGCTAAATGCTTCTCTATGGTTCAAGTAGACGTCAGTGGCAGGCTGGAGGCAGTGCGCTAATTAAGTAGTTTTGCCCCTGATAAAGAAAGGAGAGTTTTGTACTGGTAACCAGGGAAACCATTTGATATAATCAAATCGCTGTACAACTGATGTTCCAGAAAAAGGTAACAAGGCCTCGTTATGCAATCAATAATAAAAATCTGAGTCTTAGCCATGTCCTATGCATGGCAAAGACTGAATAAATGGTCCTTTCAGTTATTGTTTTCTCCATTCTGCCTTCTTGAAAAAGGCCAAAAATGAAGGCTTGTACAGACAGAACAAGAAAAATAATACCTATAATTTAAATTTTGATATCAATATCAAATGGAAACATTATGACATAATGTTTCCATTTTTTTCCACTTGTAAAGCCAGAGCGAACGATTCTGCAAATAAACTACAGTTCAGAAAACTACTTTCCTGTTTTCTTTGAACCCATTACAGGTAGAGTGTGTATGTAAAACAGTGGTTGTCCCAAAACTAAAAATACAGGATTGCTGAAAGTACCGCGGTATTGTTAGCCGGCCAATTCAGCATGTGCACTGCAGTGAAGAAGCATCTCTTTACTTGTCATGGGTTCCACACTGTCAGTAAAAACCGTCAGTAGTGACTGTCATTCTGCCTGTGAAGAACATGATTCTTTCTCGCAGCGCACGGCTAGACTGTCAGAGATGCATCAGAAAGGGATTGTGTAGCTCTGACGGGGACACAGAGGATAGAGACATGCGTGAAAGGTTGAGGTATTGAATTTTACTTCCTGACAGCTGAGTGACCTTTTGGCTCTCAAGGGGCTACGAGACAGAGATGGATTTTGCAGTCATCTGCCTTTCTCACTGCTGGTTCTTCCACAGGGTTAAGAATTAATGCTCCTCACTCCCTCTCTGCTTAACAAGGAGAGCTACGTATGTCCAGGTGTGTCAATGAGCACATAGGGTGAAGGATGCTGACACCTGGAGCTTCTCATGAGAATGTGAACAATTAATGTGTAATTTTGCAAATTAGCTTAGCAAGTCATCTTAGTATTAGGCACTGCACCTTGGTGACCTTGTCCAGGTCAGCTCACCAAAAAGGTGAACAATCAGTTTTTTTACTGGTGTTCTGTTCCTTTCTTTCAAAGAACTCCTGTTCATAAATACATATGCAGCATGACGGGCCCCAGACTAATGCATGGAATACCAATGAGACTTGGCTTGACTCAGACAGAAAGCCAACTCCCTTTTTTGGTTGCCTCTGGGCAGAATTTACAATTTCACATCGCCTTTCAGTGGCATTAAGGTGAAAGTTACAAATCACAGTTTCATCCGGCGCTGCTACAAACTCTCCATAGGATCACCGAGCGTCTTAAGCAGAGATAAGATAAGAATACAGCTCAATGAGCAGACTTGTTTTATCCTTGTCTTAATGCATCTCTCCTAAAAGCATTGGAGTTCAGGATTTGTTTGTTTTTCTTCCATACAGTCCACTGAACCTTGTCCTTATAGCCCAGCCCTGCTTCGCTCTGCAGAACCACAGAGGCAGTCATACAGTAGTCACAGACCACTAATCTAGACCAAAGGCTGAAAATGGTAGACTTGAAATGACAGCGAGTGGTTTTGGTCTCCATCTATTTTTCAAGGCATTGCATGCAGCGTCCAAGGGTGTGGCAGCATGTGTCCATGCTCTATTTCTCCAGCTAGCCAATGAGCCATCTATACCAAGTCCCTCACTGATGCCTTTTTATTCATGTTTGCAAAAATAAAGTTGAGTGTAATAAAGTACTGACACATCAAGAAAACAATCAGAATGCAACTACATCTGTTTTTATACACTAATAATTACCCATGAATTGATGGTAGATTTTTATTTAAAAATATCACTTAATGCTTCCAAGCTGGTAGCAAGTCCTGAAATTCATCAGTATCTGTGTCCCTGCATCCTGCACAATGCTCCCTCTATGAACAGATTTGGTGCTATTTTTTTCCCCTCAGAAAGAGATTCAAATTTGGGAATGGATCACAATACACTGAGTACTGAGGTGGTTTCCGCAGCTGTTTCTTAGACTGTATTAAATTGGACATTGGTCACGGGGCTGTTTTCAGCAGCAGATTAAAACACATTTGTTCCCAGTCTCTTGTGATCCTTTTAGAATGAAGAAACACTATAAGAAGCTCAACCAAGCTTTTAAATATTGAATATATTTGAATATACCTTTCATTTGAAAAGTGGAAAAAAAGAAACGTGTAAATACGGAAAACCCTGTTTGTCATCTCAGACAAATACAATTTTCTTGTAAAAAAAAAATGTAGATGTACCAGGTTAAGAACCTTTTATTGTTCTTTAGGGCCATTGTTCTGTGATAATATACTTGAATTGATGATGGAAGCATATCTTGCTATGACAGCATGCACCGAAAAAATAAAATTACTGCAATCTCTGTGCAATCTCACTTCTGTGCTGAAACAGCATCAGTGTCTTTTCCTGCTGCATGCTCCCACTAGGTCCCACTGAAATCCTTCTAGAAATTTTGAAAATAAGCCAACCAGCTGACAGACCTCAAAGCCTGAGGAAGTCACGTTTAGTCAAGCATTCAACTAGGTGAAATATGTGTTATGCAATTATTCCCCGTTTCCTGCCACTGTCTTCATTTACAACCTTAATCTCTGTAGAGTAATGGCTTTGTAAAGCTATAGAGCAGCTGGTACATGACTGTTGCAGGTTCCCAGTGAAATGTCAAAATGCCACCATATCTGCTAAATAACCTGCAACCCCTCAGTGTCCTCTTTCTTCCTGCAGCTTTGATGGCCCCATTACTCCATGGAACCTGTCCGATGAAAGGTTAATAAGAGGCGGCAGGAGATCTGAGGGGATGTCTCGGCAAGTATGGAAAGAGAAAAGGGTGAGTTAAAATGCTTTTTTTTTTAAGGGTTCCGTATCATGGTTGTTATTCTGGTTGTGGAGGAAGTCCCAGTTTCCACAGGTTCTGCAGATTTTGCATGTCTTGGGAACTAGTCGGCCTTCTCTCCTTCAGCGTTGCTTGAGCCCATCTGTTCATTCTGGCTCTGTCACATATTCTTTTGTATCATCACCTCTGTCCTGCTATCTGATTTGTCGTGTCAGACACCTGAAACCAATATTTGTGATTTATTTCTTATCATTCATCTATATCCTGCTGAGCTGTGAACTAGAGACAGCCATTATGCTTATACAGCATCTTTCTGTATAATAATGAATGTAGATATCATGAATAAGTCATGCACCGTATATTAGCTGACAGGTGTCGTCTACCTTTAGAATAGAGCGTAAAGTCTTACAAGTGTGGCTTCGGAACAGTAGATAAAGGTGTAAATCACTGGAGGTGATCTGTATGACTCTGTTTCACATTCTTTTACCTCACTGGTGTAGCATTTACTTCTGCAAAATTCACAAAGATTTAAACTTCTCAAAGAAAAAGAAAGTTGAGAACAGATGAGACTAGTCTGGGCTCCGCACCGACATTGTCAGAATACGCAATAAAAGTAATTTTTACATCTGTGTGCACACTCTGGTTGACACACGAGGGCACCAATGTGCAATACCTTATTAAAGTGTTTTTATAATGTAAATAAAGTCAATATTCTAACAATAATAACAATATCAAGCCAGCTGTGATAGTGTATTGACAGCACAATACAGTTTACCTAGAAAAAAAAAGGCCCATTGCAGTTGATTTGTGTGTGGAGCACTTTTTCAAGAGAAAACTATCTATGTAAAAACTCCTTGATTTAATTTTTTTCTGAGTAGACTCACATGACAAATGGGACTGTCTCTGTCTCCTGAACTCTCCTTTGTGACCATTTTTTTTCTGCCCAAAGCACTGAAACATCAGTAATTACATTTCCCCTTCTGTCTGCTCGCAGAATCCCCCATACATCACCATCACAACAATTCCATTAACTCCCGCTGCGTTAAATAAAGAGGAAGAAGTAAAGTGGGCTGCATCCATAAACAAATAAGAGATGATGCTTTTCAGTCTTCAGGAAGAAATGTGTGATGAGGTTAATCCTGCAAAGCCATTTGTTTCGTTTGTTTGCTGATGTTTTGAAAAAGATTCTATCCCCCCTCCCCCCGTCTTTGTCTCTATGCCCTTGGCACCAGTAAAACTCCTCCACAAGATGCTAAAGTGTAAAGAAGCAACCACATGGGAAGTAATTACAGCGAGCTTAAAGCTGTGAAGTCTTCAAATGAGGAGGGAAAGAACCAGTTGATTGAACGACAGAACCGATAATGGCTAAACACTGTCTCAGACCCTGAGGGGAATCTTTTGACAGGTATCGTCATGGTTTTTTAAGCAATGATGAGCCCAATGGCTGAAGATGCATGTGGATAACATGCACATGCATGTAGCCATCAGCTGTTATTACACTTGTAAAAACAATCACTTAATCTGTAACTGAAATCCCAAAGTGGATCTTCCTCAGAGATCCACTTCCATTTGTAGATCAGATTCATTACATAATATAATTCTTTTAACGTGTTTAAACTATGACAAAAGAAAGTGAAACAAAATTGCTTACCCCCATTTGCTGTCCTGCAATAGCTGCATTATATTTTACTTTTGAACCTGAAACTTGGGCGCATTATTTTGGGGTGAGTCAAGTGGAGCTGCGACGATCTAACTTTTATTCCACAACTTCTTGATGTAAACATGGTATTTCTTTTGTCAAGGTCCACCTTCCATAGAGGAGAAAGGATGAGGTTGCTGCTGCATGGAGGAATAATTAGCTTGGGAAGGGACCCATGAGCAAACACTGGTAAATGTTGATTCTTTGCAATTCCAAAATGCTGCATTGCTCTGGGTCTCTGCGGCAGTCCTGATTGTAGCAGACGCTGTATACATAAAGTTGCCCTGTCAAAGGTTAGTAAAATAACTCATGTTACAAAACAGAAAAATCAATATATTGTTTTTTGTTTGACTTGTGGGACAGCAGTTTCCTGAAGGATATCCAGTTATAACCCATGCCAGGAGCCCTTGTCTTGATATAAAGCTTTCTTTCATTTGCATGATGCTTTTATTTAACTGAGCGTCCATGTTGCATTCCATTTGTGCTTTATTTCGTTTATTTCGTGTTTTTCACCATTTGTAGGGTTACCGGTAGTATTTTTATGCAGTGCATTTTCCCTGTTTAATGCTTACACTAATAGTGTTGTAAAAGTGCGGTAGGAAACTGTGCACCTCGGCGAGCGCAGTGGTTTTTATGTATTATTGTGGTGGATTCAGCCTTGACCAGGAGCCTTGAGGTCACTTTAACAATGGATGGTGGGGGCATGCGGAGCATCTAGTGCAGGGGTGCCCACACTTTTTCAGCTTGTGAGCTGCTTATAAGATGCCCAAATCAAAATGATGTACCTACATTAAAAATGCAAAACACATATTTATAATATATATTTTATTTTAATTATTACTGTTATTGCACATTCCCTCTTTTTCCCCTTTTAGGATAAAGTATGTTTTTAATTGAATTTGAATTTCATTTATAACATTTTGGTGTATCTTGCATAACTGCATTAGCCCACATTGCACAATACAACACTTTACATTCTTCAGACCCGGCTGCAGAAACAAATAAGAGGGAAGCATTGGAGTTTTTTCAGAGAGGCACTTTTTTAAACTACATTTATCTGCCTCAGGCTGAACACCAGCTCTGTGGCCGGTCCTTGAGTATTTTAATATTTTGTCTCACTAACGAGGCAGTTCATCCTTAAATATATATACTAAAGAAAAACATAATACAGTAGTATAGTGCTGTGTTCGTTTATTAACCTCACAAAACACTCAAGGGGGCTGAGGTATTCAGGGAGCAGCTCCACTTCTATTAGAAACATAAGCTACTGAAATGGAGTTAGCATCCCTGCTGGGCCCCAGCAGGGATGCTAACTCCAGTGTTACTGTTGCCTTCGGTCCTTAAGTTTTTAATCAAAGTGATGCTGTGTGGTGCTGCCTCTTCTCCCTGCTCACTCCTGTCCGCACCGTCAATCGTCCTTTTTTTGCCGAAATTAAATCGAATTTCCATTGTAACGTTGCTGACCAGTCTGTATAGCTCGAACACCGCGAGTATTGACCCTGTAAGAGGCACGCCCCCCTCTACCTGTAATTGGCTAACACGTTGCCTTCGTTCAATTGGACTGATTGATTGTCTGATTGATAGCTCAGGATAGATGGGGTTAATAGAAGATGGCTACTCTGATGGAAAAAATAAAACCAAAATACAATTAACAGAGAACTTTGTTTTTAGTCAAGGGCGGGCACAGCCCCCCAGTGCCTGCCCATGGCGCCGGTTCTGTAGCTTGCTAGAGTTTAGCGGAAGTCAGCGTGGTTAAAGATCAGACGTCAGATTGGCTGTCCTGTATGTCACTTGAAAGACAAATGTCACAGTGCAGATGGATGTCATGTGATCTACCTGCACTCCCTTTGCGATCGTCCAGTCGTATAGTATATCAATCGTAGTATAGTTGTGTAGTATATCAATCGATTTGTATTGCATATGCAGAGAGGAGGAGGCAGGCAGGTAGCTGAAAAAGGAGCTGAAAATCACTGAAATCCTTCAGTGAGCCACCCACCCCGCTTTAAGAATTCATGTACACTGCCTGGAGATACTTCGCTTGATATAATGTGCTTCAGACAAGAGTGACGGGTACAAATTGAAGACCGCTGTAAAGTCAAAACTTAAATAATGAACAATGAAAACTTCTAATTTCCAAATAAAATGAGGCAGGGGAGGCTGACATATCGACCTGGAGCTTACAGTGGCAGCGTGACGTCCATCAGAGCAGCAGGAAAACTGACGTGCAACAGCTGGAAAAGTGAAGGCAGCATTAGTTCCATACTGGTCAAATCAGGGATGAGGTGGGGAGCAGAGAAATGATTCCTAGGCCAGAGGTTCAGATGTTTTATCTGTGCAAATGTTATACAGACCTAAGCATGTAAATTACACACTCCTCTATATGTATATAAGCTTGAGCACCTCAGTTCTGTTTTTATCTCTGGCTGGCTGTTGGAACTGATGTTCTGTGGTGGGGAAATTAGCTCCTCTGAGTGATTTTTGTTTGTAATATTTACGAGCTAGAATGGCTGCCAAATATAATCAAAACAGTATCAAAGCCATCCGATGTAGAAATCAGATTCAAATCACATTACAGCAAGCATTCATCTGTGATGTCACCAATGTGTCACGCTTCATTTTAAGCCACCGAGGGCATGATGTTATCAGAAAGGACAGTCAGAGCTCCCCTGGGAAGTTTGGCATGAACACACTATGAAACAATATGGTGGTCTCAGATTAGTCACACTAAAAAACATAACTATTCTCATTTCAATAAGTTATTAAAAGCTCCTCTAAAAAATGTAAATGGGGAAAATGTCCATGTTCCACCAAAGCTTTGTTAAAAAAAATTCCAAAAGGTGGTTTTCAGTCTTTCTTCAGCACTTATTCCATTTACCCCCTGCTCATTTCAGAGTAAATTAATGCATTTAGTTCACGTAGAAGCTTACACTCAGTGCAGCATCAAAACTTCTGTGTTATAAAAGGTAGCAGCAGTTATACATATCTGATTGACCTTTTTTCCACTTACTGCTTCCCAGCATTTGCCTAATGAGTGTAATTAAGTGATGCATGCAGGGAGATTAATATGAATGAATATTTTGGGATTTTTGTTTGGACAAAGAGGGAAAGACGGCTGAAATTGATTTTATTTCTATAGTTTTATAATGGTGTTGGGTCATTCTAATGCCCGGTTTGTCATGCTGATGGTGTGGTTGAGTAATTACAGCACGGTCGCCTTTTGTTTCTTTCATTAATGGAGATTAATAACATTTCTGTACAGTGGGGGAACATTAATTAAAGAGCAATGTTTTGACTTTGTTGGCTGCAACCTCTTGACGTCCCTTACACACTAGGCCCTTGGAACATGTTTTCAGAGGCTCTTGTCTGGTTTTCATATATTAATCAGAAAAAAATATTTAATCATCCAGCAGTTTCACCTGCTGCTATTCTTTTATTTCGAATGCACAATGGTAGGTTGATTTTATCCTGTCTACTTCTTTTATCATTATTGACAAATCTCAGTATTTCAAGAAATCTTTCCCTCATTTTAGAGCCTATCTACATCATGCACAGTGGCTTTCAAATGAACGAGCTTTGATTGAGAAGAGTAGGTTATTTATTGCAGAATATCTTCATCATTATATGAAGAATACTTGTTTGCTTTTGAGTTTATTGCAGAGCTATTGTTTAATTGTATTTAGTCATTGAATGAGTATGGACTTGTACAAACACAGCAACCTCTTGGCATAACAACAGTACATGGATCATCTGAGGACTGCAGCACTCTAAATATTTATTTTAAGACACGCCGATAAGACAAGCTAAATATTAAGTGTAAGCCTACAGTGTATGCTAATACTTTTCATTTTCACTTTTTACTTTTCATTTCCGCTGAAGCACATTTTTGCTGTTGTTCCAACATCCAACAAGGGCAGGAAAATCAAAACTCTTCATATGTAAGTGCAAATAATTTGTTAGCCAGGTAGCCAAATACTGTCAGCATCAGTAGGAAATACCTGGCAGCACATGTGGTTTACCTTTATTCCACAGTCACTTGAAATATGCAAACTATGCAAAGAGAAAGAAAAGCATGATGATTTGCAAAAGGACTCATATTTCAATGTTAAAGTGAATGTGATGGATATTTCCTCTATTGCTCTTTAATGAACTGACTGGGAACTCAATAAATTGAAGATATTAAATCATAATCTTCTCCCAATTATATTGTCTCCATTTGACTAATAAACGTATCATATATTATTTCTGGTTTAGGTTGTAATTGTCTTTATCAGAGGGGGAAATGAAACTAATTCTCTGGCAAAGGATCGTTTGATAAGAATCCAAAGTAAGAAATTACAGGTACCTGGGGGGAAATGTCGGCAAAGTGATTAAAGTATAGCAATTACACTAAGTAGTTACTCTTCAATACCCGCTCTTGGCGTGAAGCATTGGCCGTGCTCTCCCTCGGAAGAGTGAGCTCTGCAATATTTGATATAAAATCTTAAAAAAGACTGTGATGAGAGCAAAGCTGTTGATACAACTGTGTGTGTGTGTGTGTGTGTGTGTGTGTGTGTGTGTGTGTGTGTGTGTGTGTGTGTGTGTGTATGTGTGTGTGTGTGTGTGTGGACACACAAAGTGAGGACATTTTTGGGAAGTAAGGACATTTTGGCTAGTTCTGTCAAAGGTGTCAAACGGTTTAGACTTGGTTTCGAAGTTATGGTGAGGGTTCGGGGGTTAGTTAGGATGTTTAGGGGTTAGGTTATGGGGCTGGGTAATACATTAAGCTTATGAAAGTCCTCACAAAGATAGAAATGCAAGGCTTCATGTGTTTGTGTCACCCTGTTACCTGGCCTTTTTGTACTCTCATATAGACAACATATCACTCCCATAATGTTCCCTATCACCATAAGCCTCTCATCCCATTTCAAAGCCAGTGGCTTCTCTTCTATTTCAATCTGCACTCACTTTAATAGAGTTCACTATCACCTTCTCCCGATGGAGCAGCTTTGCCTCCTAGCCAATCTTTTTAGCTGTATGTTTTCATACTGTCCCCCTGGTGTGAGTCATGGGTCAACAATGAAACAGCGAGTACTTCCCCTCACACTCATTCCCGCTCTCTATTGGTGCTTGGAGACCCCGGCACCTCACAGAGCTGCCCCGCATTGGTCTGTTGGAGCGCTGCGGTGTCAACAACCTCTTCATGTGTTGTGCAGGGATGAATAACTCAGGGCATCCCAACAGAGATGTTTTTTTTTTTTTTTTTTGAAACCATGCTGTGGTTCTCTGCAATGGAAAAATTGTTGGATTAGACCTCCAGAGCTGGTGCATTTATATCATTCATACACACACACACACATACATATATATATGATTGATGGATGTATGTAACCTCTGTATCAGCCGCTGCAGTCTCTTAATTTGATGCACTCTGTTCCTCTGAACTTGCAGCCAGTCCTCTTATTTTGAAATCAGAACTGATGGGAGACCTTCCAGAGGGTGTGTCCATGTGGAAGCAGCGAAGCAGCACTGATTGAAAAGATTCACTGTTGTTAAGAAGGAATGCTGATCAGACCCGAAAGAACTGCCGTGCTGCATTAATCAGACCAGAAAGTTCCTGGAGCTGATAAAAAGGAGACTTAAATGTTAGAAATCCTAAAAATAAATGACAGGAGTGAATGAAGGGAAGGCTTTGTCAGTGTCTCCATTATGGATTTTGAACTAAAAAAAAAAAAATCTATTACCTCATTACTTCAACATCTGTGTTTCTCGGTAATGGCCCCTTTAAATGGTTTTTATCCCCTTAAATTCCATTTAACGATCAGAATCATCAACCCATCCACCAATCTTGACTGCTGTTTTCAGAATTACACTATAATAATGCAGTAAAAATATATGTGAATCCTTTTAGTGGATGTGCCAAATGTTGTACCATGTGTTGAGTGTTTTTCCAGCTGATTTAAGCATCATTCATATCGTTGTAGCTGTAGCTGCAGAACATCCTAGAGGTTGACCTTCAGTTGCTCTGAGAATCTTCTGAAAGAGAACAAATAATGGAGATTCATCTTTGCAGAGTTTTAGGAGGGGCATAAAATGTATTATTGTTTTCTTAAACAGAAAATATTCCATGATTATTATGGCTTAAATCCTGATGTTTCCTCTTAGGATTTAATTTCATGTCTTTTTTAATTTTTTTTTTACTGCTCGCTAACAAACCAGTTTTCATAAGCTTTACAGAGCATTTGTGAGATGATGTAAGTTTCACTTATTTTAGTTGAAGCACATTACTGCTAAATTACTGTGTCAAACAACAACGGGAGAGGAGCACATGATGTTAAGAACAAAAGCGCAATGTCCCAGTGTGTTTCTGCGCTTCATTGCTTCATGCAAATGAGCGCCATTCTTCTTTGTCTTAGGAAGTCGCTTCCCCTCTAACGCACAAAGTAGTGTCTTGGCAGCTGTAAAATTATTCGATTCTGTGGCATGCTTCAGGATTAATAATTATTGTGCTTAATCTGAAGCACAGCGAGTGTCCGGCCGAGCTCCCGCTACACTGTTGTGCAGCAGTGTTTTTTATCAAGTGGCCGGGGACGGCCAGCGGGGCTCTGACGCAGGAGCCTCCTGTTATAGAATGTCAACAACTTGATAAGAACGTCTGCTGAGAAAAGTAAAGTTTCTTCCTGGGACTCCAAATAAAACAATTTTCTCTGGACTTTGACTCCAATCCGCCAGAGCTGGAGGCTAATAACAAATTTGACCTTGAAAATTGTGGAACGCAAACTATTTTATCCCCTCTGCTGGGGTCAGCCTTTTTTTGTTGTTGTTGTTTGTTTTTTTTTCTATTTGTACACCTACCCACCCACCCTGGACTCAACTATTATTACTCATAAGTCCCTGTGACTCCTGCTGGGGTAGTGCATGGTAGGGCTGGTCGGTTGCTTTTATTAATCACTATATTATCACTACTTCGATCACTATTTAAAAAAAAAAATAGGTCACCTGATACACAATCAACCATCTCTGGGAGAAATATTGAGAATTTGTGTTGCTACATCATTCATTTTCAGAGTGATTTGATTTTCCAAGATGAAATTGACATTTAATAAATACAAACAAGTGATTAAAAATGGTGCATGCCAGAGTTCTTTGTTATGTGATGAGTTTGATGAGGCTTTCCGAAATGTGTTATTGATGAGGCTATTTTTGCAGGGAGCCCTGACACGTTTGGTAACAGCCAGAAACGTAGAAGAAAAGTGCATCAAAAGACCTGGGTTTAAATTTAAGAAGTCTCCTTTAACTTAAAACTCTCCAGTTAATAGCTGATTTGCAGGTTTTGGTCATGTTGGTTGATCATTTTCCGTATAGAAAGGTGTTTTTTATATGGATAGCTTTGCAGTAAATTGTTAAATTGTAAATCAAAAAAGGGGTAAAATTGGCAACACGGTACACAAATGCTGTGTGTATTTAAGTAGCAGTAACAATTCTGAGATGCGTCACTCTCCAGTTTACCTTTCATGTGCTTCTTATCCTCCTCTCTGTAATTGCCTGTGCTAATCTCATCTTCTTGTCATTGACATCAGGGCTTTGTACAGAATTCATATTGAGAGTGTCAGAATATGCTTCATGCTTTATTGTTGTTGTCTATTACCCCTCTTTATGTGTTTTATATTTCCTAACATTTGTCCACCCTCACTCTGCCACCAGCACTGTCCAAGTGTTGTTTCAACACTTCTGCTCTTAATGGTCTTTGGGTTTTATTTTGTGGGGGTTTTTATTTTCGGGACTAATGTTGATCATGTTTCACCTTAATCTTGTTTGAAGCTGAGTCATGTTGGACTTCTTGTGTATGTGAAAAATCATGCCACTGTGTAGTCTCTTAACATCCTTTTCAAGGTTGCATTTCAGGGAGTTCTGCGTTTGGCAGAATTCTCCATTTGCGTGATTGTGAGCAGCAGCAGACTGCTGGTTATGCTCGAGCCTGAGTAATAGTTAAAGTTAAAGTTAGTCTTATAGATGGTTATGTAGGCTGATGGAACTGGGCGATGGTTTGCCCCAGGGCTTTTCCTTGTGGAGGTTTCCCAAGTACTTCTTAAGATGAGACCTCCGTAGTGGCAGAACATGCCAGGATCCCAGGAAGACTGGAATATCAATGGATGGATGAATCCACATTATCATTAGCAGAACTAACATTTATATTGAAGCAAACTTGGAAATGGTCTTTTAAAAGAACTATGTAAAGAGATATAAAATAAAAAAGCGGGAAAAGTTCATTTTGACATTAATGAAGCCTTGTATCTCTCATAAATGTAGAGGTAGTTCCACAGTCTCGAACATTACTCTGTACATCTCAGGCTGGAAAATGATGAAGGGCCATTGAGAAGTCTTTCACAGGCAGCAAGTGTCCCCTGAGCAGGACTGTGAGTACCAGTGATCTACACTTCTGCGTGTCAGTGAGACCATCTGAGCACATAATTAACTGGAGGAGTTGGCTCTTCTCCCCAGCTATTGTGGCAAGAGAACAAAACTTTTCCTCAGTGCATGTTTGCATAGTGATAAGGAATATTTTATTGAAGGTGTAATATGGCGTCGCCCCCCTGGCGGATTGCAATAGTTGCTGCTTAAATCAGACTCGAGCATATGAGATGCAGGCCAGTGCTGCCCCTGTGCTGCCATGGAGATTGCTTATTCTGCTTTTAGTGTCTTATCTAGGAACATGTGACTAAAATAAGGGTCATCACACCCCTCAGAAGTCCCTCAAAATTTTGCGTGGGCATGTGAATTTGTGTGTTTCGGTGCATGTGAAGGATAACAGCGGAATGAAAATGTGAGGCAGTAAATCTCAGCAAATCCTTCGCTGTCTATTTATATATTCTTTTGAAAATCCTTCTGCTTTTCTCTCTCTTTTCTTGGTGGTTGGGACAGTCGAGAAACGGACTTCTGCTGCTGCTCTGTACCTTTTTAATGGACAGCTGCAGAATATATTTCTGTTACTGCTACAACCATCAATGGCACTTTTAGCTTTTTGCTATATCTTTTGTAGCATTTGCAGCAAAATTTTCTGCAGAGAAAGACTGCTGCAAACAGCTGGTGATTTTGCCTGTAGCATGCTTTGGGGCCACCATTTACTGGCCAGGAAATGAGACCGGCCCAGTTTGCTGCTCCATTGGCTTCAAGGTAGGAAATCTTCTTGCAGTCATACAATTAGCCTGCTGCCATCCCCCAGCGAAGTTATGACATTCCCCTACAGCAGTTTGCAGTCCAGTAAATGGATCCCACCTTGATTGTGTCAGTTCAAGATGAGCAGAGGAGACACCTCCGTCTCAGCCTGCTCTGCGTTGTGACGCCCTAAGCCAACAATGCATTCAGGAGCTGAACTATTGTTGGCAGCTCTTTTCAAATCATTTGGATTTGCATAGAAAATGGTTATAGATTCGCAGCTGGACCCCTTCTCACACTCCTTTGTATCTCACATCTGCACGAATAAACACCGAAGAGTCATGTTAAGAGAACGTTCCCATCTGAACCATTAACCGTTTACCATCTCAGAAGACTCATCAAGGAGCCCAGAACACAATGAGACTTAAGGTGGAGTAACTCAAGTGGCGGCAAGGAAGAATTAAGATGTGGCATTTTCACCGAGATATTTTCACAAGTACATTTTGTTCTCTTTTTAATTTAAGGGGCTGTTTTATCTTAAAATATCCATCTTTTAGGGTTTAAGAGAAATAAGAACTAACCAGAGCTGAGAATGCATCTAGTTATTATTATTGTTCTTGTTATTGTTAATATTACATCGATCATGCTCTCAGTTTAGCTTCTGTAAGAATGTGGGCTTTAAATGTGGGCGTCAGGCAGGTAAAATTCTCTGCCTGATGCTTTCATGTGGAGATGAATGATGCTGTGACAGATCAATGATGTCTGCCTTTCCAGAGTCAAGAGTCCAAACCTCTCGCCTTGAACATTCTCTTTCTAGTGGTGGTGGTACATCACCCTGCATAAATCTTTTTGAATCCGCGCTGAACTTTTACCTCATTTTCCTGGATAAAGGATGATGTTTTGGAGGAGCCTGGGTAGGAGGGAAGCTTATAAATGTCAGTGGTTGATAGCTAAACTGCAGGCAGCGCAGCAGGGGTCTGGAGAAATGGAGCAGAGAAAATGGCATTTTGTTGTTGAGACATTCAACCGCAGTGACAGCCACCGTAGCGGACATTATGAGCTAATACCAGGCTGGCTGATGAAGACGTCTGGACCTAAAGAGCACCTTTCACTCACATCTGTATCGGTGTCGGTGTTTAAAACTCAGCCGTGTCAAAGTTGAAGTTGAAGCGGTGGCTACGCGTTAACAGGAAAGTTTGCCTCTCGCTCTGTAAATGTCACATTTGTGAATTTGAATGTCAGTACAACTATTTAAAGTTGACACCTTTAGAAAAGAACGTATTATCCTTTTTTATGCAGCTACCTATGAGCACGGATCAGAAATAGTCTCGGTGCCAGAGAAACGTCTCTGACAGAGGAAAATCAGCCAGCTCGAGCAACTATACGGAACATTATCTGCCAAGGACAGTTTGCTTTTGCACTGAGGTGATGATTTCACAGCTAGCTCAGATGTTGGGTGAGATGGGGGAGCTGAATCCTAATCAGAAAAGCAATAAACTTTTTTCAAGATTATGCACAAACTCCAGAACAACAGCCATGTGTCACTTTCATCTTTCATCTACTTTTATAGGACAGTATATGACTGACTGCAGCTTTCACCCGTGCACCGTTTCCAGATATAATACACTTTTTCATAGTAAGAGAACACACCGCAATATTTCTGGAAAATGTATTTGAGAGTGCAGTGATATTTGATTTATCAGCTGTCACGGGCTTTTGTGGAGTTGTTACCATCCCTGTTCATGGTGTTCTGGACAAAAACAGCTTACAGAATCCATTGTTGAATGTTTAATAAACTGATGCTTTAAATCATTTATGTCAAGTGTATTGGGAGAAAAAAGTGACTTGTTGTGGTTGTGCACCACTCATTTAAAGGCATCAATCATTTAAAGGCATTGCCTAAGTGGTTACACATGATTTCATCCACTAAAAACGGACACGGCCACCAGGTGCTTCATCGCACAGTCTAATGAGTTTCTAAATAAAAGAACATAAAGAAAGGAAACCTTTTATTCCTCTCTTAAAGAACAGTCTGTGCTGTTTTCACACAGACAGCTGATGGGGTTTTGAATTAAAATAAATCAGCTTTTGACAGCTGAATTTGGCAGGTACAGTATGCAGATCCTGCTCCCCCTAAAGTGTGATTTTAATTCCAGACGGCTCTCTCAACAGTTTTACTTATTAAAGCACTTCTCTGACATTCAGAAACTACTGTCACTGCAGGCAGCGGACGTGTTACTGTTCCCCATCTGTACGTATTAAAAATGACCTGTTGAAAAATGCAGCACAGCCCCCTCACCTTCCCAGGTATTTACCAATGGATGCTTGATGTAATGTTGTTGGTCTGCCCTCCAGAACTTTCACCCAATCCATTGTCTGCTTGTGTGTAGATGAGTAGTGGTGTTAACTCTGTTTACGTTGTAGGCGTTCTGCGACCAGGAGGGGATAGCCAAGTGTGTGCTGAAGCCCCCAGGCGGTGTTTGACGTTTGTCTCTGCGACCCAGTGCTACCTCCTGACATGAGTGTTACCTCATTTCAATGCTAATGTGCTGTTAAGGGTGTTTCAAAGCATTGCAGCTATTTATTATGAATCAGCTTACCTGAGAGGCGACGCTTAATCCTGTAGATCCCTGCACAGCTGCTGTGCACCAAGAGGTCATGGAGATAGTGTTTAAATAGACTCTGTCTCCATTGTTATTCCGCAGGCCTGCACACAGCTCACACATTCACTGTTTATCCATTTCTGTACCGCACATAAGCTAAGTGGAAGAAAAGTAAAGATCGCAGGATTAAGTAGATGTTGTTTTTTTTGCAGTAAAACAACGCCTCTGTTTGTTGTATTTATTGCTAGAATAAAGATTGTCTATATTAACTCCACAGCTTGTAGAGGCCAGGTATCGCCTAGGGTCTTAGAGAGAGCCATCACACACACAGTCCATTCAGGTATTAGGAAAAGTCTAGAATGTCTGGAATATGAACCCTGGAATAGCAGAAAAAAACAATCTGAAAGGGCCTCCAGCTGTTCACCTAACAGTCGATCTATTGCTGAACACATGCAGGTGACGGAGACAATTCCGAGAAATGATCGTGGTCTTCCATGCAACAACGTATCAGGAGAAAAGGTGAACCAGTGACTTTGTGGAGTTTAGAAGAAATCACCTTCACCTGAAGTTTGGTTTCTGTCTGACTTTGAAAACATGAACACATTTTATTTATGTGCAGAACAGAGATTTTATTCCTATGCTGTATTTCATTTTGGTACTTACAGAGCAGAAATTATAGAAAGATGCAAGAAAAATCACTTTTATGCCAGACAGAAACAGACAAACTGCTTCATTAGGATTCATTTCTTTCCACAATAACTTTCCAGCATTGAATTTAATTCAGTGGTGAATTTATGTTGAGATACAGCTGAACTGCAGGTAAATCTTGAAGACTTATTAGTCGCTGAAGACGCGTCAGATAAGTTGGGCACAAGGGGACGTTCAAGGAAAAAAGGAGAGGAATATGATTGGAGTAAATGAAAGTGAATTGGAAAGCCACGAGTGCAGATGGTCCCTTTGTCTGAAGACAATTTTCGCCTCGTGAGTTTTATGATTTCTTGGGATGAAATATTGTTCATGAATTAAAATATGAAGTGTGTCCTGAATCAGTGTCCTTGACCAGCAAGTCTCAAAATATCCTGTTTGGTAGCACCAGTGACTCCAGTCCATGCTTGCATATTTCCAGTAGCAACATGTCCAGGTGGTGAGAGGGGCTGTTTATGTCCTTGTCTTTATTTGACAATACTAAACTTTTGTATGTCTTAGCTTGTCTCTTTTGACTGTTTATGTACACCAGCTCGGCCTGGATTCATATCCTCTCAGAAAACAATATTGATCTGCGCGCTATCACGACGGCTGAAACTGAGACCTGTGATGACTTCATCACACAAAAATCCCACCGCGCTACCTTCTGCTTGTCAGCTCCTTCGTACCTCCAAATGGCAGAAGGTGATGTTGAGGTGAAGGCTGCCTTTGAGATACTGAGACAGGCTCCCAGTTCTCTGCCTTTCATCCAAGACGCCCCCTTCCCCGCCCGTGTCTTCGCTGATGTGCTTCATCTCAGCTGCTGGGTCACGTTCATGGAGCCCAGTCAGGTTTAATCACTGTCTACACATGGTGTTCCCAGCTGCTTTGGGAAACCAAGAAAATGTGGATGTGAGACAAATAGCAACCAGGACGGAGCGATGATTAGTCGATCTGGGAGGCTTGTGCCAAGGGAGGAACTGAGGGTGTTTGAAGCCCAAAACACCACTGATGCTCAAAATTAGGCCGTTACAAACAATCAACAGGCATTTAATGCTGTCTGTGATCCAATCAGAGCTTTTGTCACTTTATGTCCTCCTCATCACCGTGATTTAAGATGACTGAAGTGTAGATTTAAGAGGCGTCATAAAAACATCAGAACATTTCTAACTCAGCTCCACGTCAGTAGGCAGACATGAGAGTTTCTGCTGCTATTTGGTGTCGCTTTAGCTCACTTACTCGAGATACTAAATATCTGGCATGACTGTTTCCAAAGTACAGTTGTAACAATCTCACATGCAATTAAACCAGGGCAACAACCAGTTTTAATTGTCTCAACTTGAATCTTGATTACCGGTTTACACCTTGAT
The DNA here is from genome assembly GCA_015343265.1 of Pao palembangensis. Lineage (NCBI taxonomy): Eukaryota > Metazoa > Chordata > Actinopteri > Tetraodontiformes > Tetraodontidae > Pao > Pao palembangensis. Next base: position 2,773,249 of record CM027085.1, on the reverse strand, counting down.
CATTGTCATATTTCCTGTGAAGAGCTCTCCTGCATAGATAGATAGATAGATAGATAAAGCTTGCAGGCGTCACAGCACGAGGCAGGACGTGGCAGTGGGTGATGTGCTGCATGACTTGAGGCTGTCTGCCTCACCTGTCAACACACACCTACTGTAAACTAGACCCGGCACCGCCACATGCAGCAACACTGACATCTAGTGTCCGAACGTGAAGCTGGCAGCGTAAAAAAGACCTAAAAATGACAGAAACCCCAGAGAGAAAATTCTGTTCTATTGTTTTTCAAAGCAGAAGTATTAATAATAATGTAATACACTTAATTTTTTAGCGCTTTTCTAGACACTCAAGAACACTTTACAAAGATGAGTATAGCAGATAAAAACATTGTATAAAATAAGACTGTATAAAATAAAATATCACAGTATAAAATAAGACATTGTGATCAGAGAGTAGAAGCTGTTTTGAAGAGGTGAGTTTGAGTTGGGATTTGAACAGAGGGGGAGAGCCAATGTTGCGTCTGGCTGGTGGGAGAGAGTTCCACAATTGGGGAGCAGAGCGGCACAGAGCTCAGCCCCCCGTGGTGCTGAGGCAGGCGAGGAGCACAGTGAGGTGAATAGAGGAAGAGGATCTAAAGGAACGGGATGGGTGGTAATATGGAGAAGATCTGACGGATAAGGATGGCCTTAAATAAAAAAACTGGATTATAATGCTTTATTATATTCACCCTATTTTGTGTTTAATTCATTATGTTTTATTATTATGAATAAATGTCACTCAATTGATTTTTAATAACACTAATTGTGTGATTAATTGCTATATATGCTATATTCTCGCTGTATGTGTTCAGGTTGGTACTTTTTAAAAATACTCACATTATAATAAACTAATAACCAATTAAACATTTGTTAGATATAAATATGTTAGATTAATAAAAAGTATATTACATTTTAAATTACATTAAGAAAAAACACAGTTGAGTCTACATTATTGTATAAAAGTAAAATGTAGGCTCTGAAACCAATGATATAAGTTATAAAAACTTTTTAACTGCCCATTTTTCGGATATGGCTTAAAAATATAAATATTTCTGTCGCGACTACCAGACTCTGTATAATTTGTCCTCAACATTTTAAGCACATTTAATGTGTTTGCTCTTCAGAATGTGGCACTTTGAAAACCTTTAGCTACTCATTTATTCCAGTTCTGTCAGATTCTAAATGTCAGCAACAATTTCCACATTTACATTTCTTCTCATCCAGAACTGAAAGCAGCATAAATCACAGTTGGTTTGATACATGAAAACTGCTCTGTTGCATGTAATTATCTAGTTTGACAGAGGAGTTGCTCTGTGACAATAAGGACAGATTTCTATGTAATTGGAACTTGTGATGTAACAACAGAAAAAAAAATTAAGTAGAAAATATGTTGACTTGCATAAATCATGCTGATAAGTTTGACTTCTGTCTCCATTGCTGACAGTAAATCTCCATACCACATTTTCTCAGTGAAAATAATGGTGAATTATTCATGTTTCACTTTTAGTAATGACAAAACAACGAATGCTTCTTTATGGAGAAACGTGATCCAGTACTGTTTTTGTTTTCTCTTTAGAGCTGTTGTAAAATATGTCTTTGTATTTTGTCATCCATCTTTATTATTGAGTATCCTGACACAAAAGATGAATATATCCGAGTTGTATTTGCCAGCATAAGAGAATTTGCATTTATTAATTTGATTCCTAAAAGTACAATGATATTAAATTGTTTATTGATATCCCCCATTAAGGTCTACCAATAGCTTATCATAGCTACAGCCTTGATTCATCAATACATTTAAAAAGAAAACGTGATTCATTCACTTTAGAAATCTCCAGGCGGGCAGTTGATGTGCATAAAATGTGCAAAGATTTGCAAGAATAATTTTGACTACTCAGGTTTCCTTTGTTGCCCATATTTGTTTAGCTTAATTTGATGCGTTTCGTAGAATGGATTTTGACACTTGATTTATTGTTGATCTGCCACTAGAGGGCGATAGTCGCCGCGTTGCTTGTCGGTCCTGCTGGAAAAAAAAAACAGACGATTGAACCATGTGAGATCTGCGCATGTGCAATGTCTCAGACGATACTCTAGGAGAGTTTGATTTAATGTTAGAACTCTGTATAACCAGGTATGTTTGGAATGAGTTTTTTTCTGAGGGTAAATATGGTAGTGCTGTGTATTAAAGATCAAAATTCTTCTGATGACAACTACTGGAATACAGTACAGTATTAAACTTAAGTATTTGTACTGAGCTATGTCCACATTACCAATGAGTATACATCTACATGCATCTTTGAAACATGATTTTGATTCTTGTGTTTCCAGTTGAGGCTCCAAAATGGAGAAAGTGACGGCTAGGATCAGTGAACAGGAGGAGGAAGTGTTAGGAGAAGAGGGAGCCATGCTGTGGTCCATCCAGGAGGCTTTCGAGAAGCAGACCCTGCAGATTGGAGCATCAGCCTGTGGAGCCACAGCTGTGGTGGACGTCCTCAAGGCCCTCAACGTGGACGTGGCCCCTGAAGAAGCAGACCGCTGCGTTCAAACCCGTCTAAGGAGGAACAAGGCACCGCTGCCTGACTACCTGCTGTCCCGGAGTGAAGCTGGTGAGTGTCTCCAAAACGACATAAAATCACGATCAGTAATAATTACAAAAATTTCAAAAGCTGCCTTTAAACATGGATTCCTATTTGTCCAGGTGCCACTCACGCTCAGCTCATCCAGGGGGCAGAGGAGGCGAGTCAGGGGAAGGTGTCAGGTCGCTTCTTTCACCTTTACCCCCGACGAAGGGTCAGGCTGGTCACCTGGCTGGCCCACTGGATCCGTAAAGGCGCCATTCCTGTGGCAACCATGAACATGCAGCTAGCTGTACCTGACGAGGAGAAGGTGCCGGACGCTTGGCACCATCAACTGATATTTGGTGTGGCGCCAAATGCAATTTTCATGACGAATCCTTTGGATGTTGGTGAGTTACGGTGAGGAATCTGCCTTCTTTCAGAAGAATAGATCCTGTTTTGGACGTTCACTTTTTCAGTCAATGAGGACATCTTGCACCAGAGACTCTGCAGCGAGTCGGCGCTCCTGATTCGCCGAGAAGACATCCTGCAGCGTCTCACACCTGACTGCTGCCTGACCGATCTGTCCGAGCCACGGTGGAAGGCACTAGATGTCCAAGGTGAAGCAGGTCACTATACAGCTAGTTGTAATGACTTTTTCTCCTAGAGTGTTCTTAATGCTGTAAAACTTTGGTCACGTTAGGGCAGGTGAGGAAGATGTGCCGAGAAGAGGAAGAGGATGGAGCCAAGTCAGCACACATCAGGATCCCCGCAGCGTACAGCTCAGGCATCACACTCTTTGCTCTGCGGCGGTCAGCGTTGGGAGAGGAGCTCCTCAAAGCTCCTGAGCTCCCTTTGTTGTCTGTTAGTATTTAATATCAGTATAAATGGGATTAAGTTTAAGAAAATAGTCAACAGATTAACTGAAAAGGCACAAGTACTGATTAATTTATCAGTGTGTTATTGTTGAACCCATCAAAACTTTATTGCATGACATGCACACCTAACTTTTATCACTTTCTCCAGGTTTTGCTAGTGTTCTTTTCCAAAACATTAAGTACTTCTGCAATGTGAGCAGACGTAAGGAGTAACGGGACAGTAGTTCAGAACTGTATATGTAATGTATATTTCTCTGTATTTTGCATTAATAATGGACAAAATATCACATTTCTACAAGGAAGCTAATAAACAACAATATCATACAATATCATTTCTGTATATGGACACAACAAATTCACTTTTCTGTTCATGAACACACAAATATTATTAAAGCTTAATAGAAGTACTTTTATTCATCCCAGACATGGGAAATTGACTTGTCACAGCAGCATCGTCAGCATTAAGATATTTACAACATATTACAATGATGTGCGATATGAGACATATGAGACTAACCCTAAGCAGAAGTGGAGATGTGGAACGAGTAGAAATAAACAAGTGTACAATGTTACAAATGTGCAATAAGTAATTATGACAATGTGCCACATAAAAGTACTAACTTTGCTTTTCAAACTTTGTTTTTAACTGACTAGGTGAAAGGCTTTGCTTAAAACGTCCAATATGTCACATGAGTTTAAGTGAGCTAAATCGATTACAGACTGATTATTAACTACACTTCCCGTGATGCAACGGGTCGTTACGGCCGCAGGAAGTTAAATATTTCCAAAAAGACGCCAAAACCGTCTGGGTAGCCGAAGTTGAGGGTAAGAAACGGGCCTGTAAAGTAATTAAACACAAAATAGGGCGGATATGAGGTTTTTTTTTAATGCCACGTACTGTTAACTTTTGCTAACAGCTATCACGATGATAAATTAGTTCCACGTGGTTTGTGTGTGTGTGTGTGTGTGTGTGTGTGTGTAAACGTGAGTGTTTCATTCTGCAGACAGCGAGCAGAGGAGGCTGATCAGGGCTCCGGCTGGATCTGGCTTCGTTCTTTGATTCTACGCGCAAAGGTGAGTCTTTAAAAGCGACACACACTCAAACTAATGCAAAATATGTCGATGCTAAACCCGAATGAGCAACAACACCTTTACACGCACAACGCTACAACACACTACACGCACTTTTGAAGTGTTACAGTTTGCAGGTAATTTGAAAACGTGAACAATACCGATGTTTGTGGTGTTTAGCTTTATTTTTTAGACTGCCCTGGCAATATGAACGATAAAGAAACTAAATTTGTATTGCTGCGCATTACTGTGTATTAACGCACTTTAACGCAGCTTAAGTGGGTTTTAGAAGTTTTCCTTCGATATGAACTTTTGCTAAAAATGCAGTGAAGTACATCATTGGAATTACGGTAAAATGTCAAAACCCTTAAAGCTCATTCAAAGGCAAGTGTTTAATGTTCTGTCCTGCCATGAGAGTCACATGAGTGGAGTGATTCCACTCAAAGTCGTTCAGACTAATCGTGGATGTCAACACTCGGCCCTTTGTGCTGTCCTGAGACAATCAGTGCAGCTTGGAAACTCTCACTGGTCTGCTGTGCAGTTGCATCATTCCGAGGTCAGGTCTGATTAGGATGATCTGAACTATGATCCTGATTTGTTTGAGGGTTTTTTTTCCCCAATTTTTAAAGTGCTTTTTCACTAACAGCAAAACCAATCAAAATATTGACTTTTAGTGATTAGAGTCAGTCTCTACCAGTCGTGTCTTATTTTAGATAATCAACACAGTCACAAAAGAAAACATCTGCAAGGCTCAGCCAGGGTAAATAATCTGTTTGGTCCGAGTGTCCTTGCCATTTAACGACCACAGATGTTTTTTTTTTTTCTGCTTGAATGGCTCTGTCCTCAACTGACATCGCAAAATTTGCAGCCGATAAAGGTCAGCGCTTCTTCGCAGCTCAAGACGGGCCTTTTGCTATAGGTCAACATGCACAGGCAATTAAACTGGTGTTTTATGAGGGAAGTGAAGGCTGTTATCAAAGTTGACACATTTTTCATTTCCTCAGGCACAATGGTGGTGAAGGTGTTGGTGGTCGGCGGTGGGGGACGGGAGCACGCACTGGCCTGGAAGCTGGCCCAGTCACCGCACGTTCAGCAAGTCCTGGTGGCGCCTGGAAACGCAGGCACGGCGAACTGCGGCAAGATCAGCAACTCCGGTAGAGAGAAACAAGATACTGACACATTTGTTGATCAGATTATGAACCGCGTGGTCTGTAAACCCAGCAAAAAATGATCTGTAACTACTCCATTTGATGGAATTCAAGATTTGTTTGCAGGAATAATCTCTGATAGGTGGAAAGTTAATTCCCTTTTATTCTGTTCTAAATTTCCTCTGATGGGAAATTAAAAAAAAAAAATCACCCCTCAGACAATACGTAGTTTCCTTTTCTGTGTGTGATGTCATAAAACATTTACGGAGTAAAGCCTTTGCAGACTCTGCAGAGACACTTGACAGATGTGACTCCTCATACCCTGGATTACAGATTACTGTCTCTAACCCCCATTCCCTTTAATGATGATCAGAATTTTCCTTTATTCCTCAGTATAAATAAATCATATTTTCCAGAACATTAATCTAAATCTTTGTCTCATGCAGAGGTTTCCGTTAGCAACCACGCCATCTTGGCTCAGTTCTGTAAGGATCACCAGGTGGGGCTTGTCGTAGTGGGACCAGAGGCGCCGCTGGCTGCAGGTTCGTGACCTCCCATCACATCGACTCACACGGCCGGGTTTGACTTGTTCCTCTGACCACCTGATTCTTTCTTCCAGGGATTGTGGACGACCTGAAGGCCGCTGGAGTGCCGTGTTTTGGGCCCTCAGCCAAGGCGGCACAACTTGAGGCCAGCAAAAGCTTCTCAAAGGCCTTCATGGAGCGCCACGGCATTCCGACAGCCCGTTACGGCTCCTTCACCGACCCCCAGGAGGCCTGCAACTTCATCCGCACGTCAGTACACACAGAAATAGCATTTTTCTGAAGCCGCTTGTTTAATTATGACATTTCTTGAATGATGTCATCGCCGTAAACTGGGTTGAAATTTTTCAGTAAGAATGTTTGTTCAGTTTCGGAGCCATTAAACAGAGAAGTGGCGACATGATGGAAAAAATAATTGTCAGAAGTTTTGTAAGGATGTGATGATTGCCTCTCATACGAGTTTCTGAAACTGTCGGAGCAGAAATGAGGCAGAAAGTGAGAGTGGAAGTGGGTGTCTGCGTTCATCGGTGCAGCATCGTACGTGCTCAGCTGTTGAAGTGTGTCGACAGGGCCGACTTCCCAGCTCTGGTGGTGAAGGCGAGTGGGCTGGCGGCTGGGAAAGGCGTCATCGTGGCGGCAGATCGAGACGAGGCCTGTCGGGCTGTGATGGACATCATGAAGGTTTGTGACCAACGAGCACAAAGTTTAACCAACAAGCAACAGAAGGCGTCGTGTGTTAAATAGGACTGTGCTCCAGGATCGAGCATTTGGAGCTGCAGGAGAGACTGTGGTGGTGGAGGAGCTCCTGGAGGGAGAGGAAGTGTCTGTGAGTACAGCTCACCTGCAGGTTTACGTCTTACAGGTTGATGTTGTGTATCTAAATCTGTGGTTGTGTTTCGCAGTGTCTGTGCTTCACCGACGGTTCCTCTGTGGCTCCGATGCCTCCAGCGCAGGACCATAAGAGGCTGCAGGACGGCGACCTGGGTCCAAACACTGGCGGCATGGGGGCTTACTGTCCCACCCCTCAGGTAATCCTGAAGTCCTCTTCTCTTCCCGAGTTAGCCTCTTGAAACTTTGGAGTTGTGATGCAGCTGCTGTCCTGCACAGGTGAGTCAGGAGCTGCTGCAGCAGATCAGAGAGACTGTCCTGCAGAAGACTGTAGACGGGATGAGGGAAGAAGGATCTCCTTATGTTGGCAAGTCAGCTAAATCTGCTCTGTCCTGCCCCATGGCCTCATTATCCCACCTCTGATATCTGTTCCATGTTCCAGGCGTGCTGTATGCAGGACTCATGTTGACCAAACAGGGACCACAAGTCCTCGAGTTCAACTGTCGTTTTGGTGACCCCGAGTGTCAGGTGGGTTTATGTAACATGCTCGAACCTCAATATTTCAATTAAGCCCTAAAAAATTTAACTCAATTACAAACAATGTCACAAAAATATCATTTCATATTTTGATTTCACTTTAAACAAGTCGGTCTTTTAGATACACATCAGCTTGAAATATTCATGTCAAACATTAACTATTTGGGGGATTTTCAAATTTTCACTATTTTTAATGTGCATTTTTTTGTCACTTGTTTTAGAGTTCTTCAAACATTAAATGATACATTTTCAATATTGTTTTTTTGACACATTTATCAGTGTAGTCATCAACATATTGAAACGAAGCAATTATACAAATGTTTTATTAAAAATTATTGCAGAAGCTCTATTACTGGTAATATTACAACTGTGTCATGAAAATGGTCGTTTTCAGGTGCTGCTGCCCCTCCTGAGTAGTGATTTATATGAAGTCATCCAAAACACCCTGGAAGGTAAACTGGCCACCAGCGCCCCCGTGTGGCACAAGCACAGCTCTGCAGTCACCGTGGTCATGGCCAGTTCTGGGTATCCTGGCGTCTATGAGAAAGGAGTCCAGATTAAAGGTTTGTTCTAAATGTCTAACATTTGATGCAAATGTTTTATATTATATTTAGGGTTGCCAACAGTTCCTTAAAATAATCATCCCGTATTTGGACACTTAAAAACATGTCCCATAATGAGCTGATAAGGGATGCATGATTTGTTCCGTATTATTGATTTTTTTTTTTTTTTTATTGCAATGCTCCCTCTCTCCCTATTTTCATTTCAGAAAGATTGCAAGCTTAATTTACAAACAGTAAATGACAGCTGTTCTGAAATCATCTCTGAGCTTTTTTGTGTTTTTTATTCTCAGGTCTGTCTCGGGTTCAGGACATCGAGCTGCAGGTTTTTCATGCAGGCACTGCCCTCAAGGATGGACATGTGGTCTCCAGTGGTGGGCGGGTCTTGACCGTCACTGCAGTCAGGCCTGCATTGGAGACAGCCCTGCAGGCAGCCAATCAGGGCGTGGCAGCCATCGGATTCCCTGGAGCTGTGTACCGACGGGACATTGGTCACAGAGCCATCGCCCACCTGAAGCAGCGCAGGTGTGTGATGTCAAAACATGTTTAATACACTCAACATTCCTTTATTTTCCTTTGTCATGTAAACTTGAATAAAATCTTTGAGTTTGACTGTGTTATTGTATTTTTTTTTTTGCTGCATTTTGTTAATAACCAAAGCAAGCAAATTACATCTGCCTATAGTCACTGCTGTCTCTGACAGGGGTCTAACCTATAAGGACAGCGGAGTGGACATCGCTGCTGGCAACAGGCTGGTGGACATGATCAAACCACTGGCCAAGGCCACGTCTCGTGCTGGTAATTTCAGCTGTGTGTGCGCGCATGTATCACGCAAACAAGACAATTAAAATCAGAATAGACTGATCTGAATGATCAGACTCAAACAATTATTTTCCCCCATCTGCCATCAGGTTGTACTGCTGAACTGGGGGGCTTTGCTGGGCTGTTTGACCTGAAGTCGGCGGGTTTTGTTGACCCCATCCTGGTGTCAGGAACTGATGGAGTAGGAACCAAACTCAAGGTACTTTTTAATAATATTTCAAGTATTTGGAACCATATTGAAACAATTAAATTCAGGAGTAAGATCTATAGATACAAGAACGCTGCTGTGTCCACTGATAGGTTCATTTAAAAATGAGTCTGTTACTTTGATTCAGAACAACTTTTTATTTTTATTTTTTTTTTTGTACTGAAGTAACAACCAGGAGGATTTGAAGTACATTTTAACACTGACATAAACATTTTATTTTATGTATTTATTTCCATAATCCATCATGATTTTCAGATCTCACAGGCATGCGGCCAACATGACGGTCTGGGTCAGGACCTGGTAGCGATGTGTGTGAACGACGTGCTAGCTCAGGGTGCAGAGCCACTCTTCTTTCTCGACTACTTCTCCTGTGGCAACCTGGATGTTGATGTTGCCACCTCAGTGATTGGCGGCATTGCTAAAGCCTGTGAAATGGCTGGGTGTGCTCTGCTGGGTGAGATTATAAAGATCTTTTTATTTTTTTTTGGTGGTGGGGTGGTTATCTTCATTTCTGACATATTTCAAGCCTTTCTCTGCATATCCAGGTGGTGAGACAGCAGAAATGCCGGGTGTTTACACTGCAGGAGAGTACGATCTGGCCGGGTTCTGTGTTGGAGCAGTGGAACGTGGGGCTCTCCTGCCTCGGATCGGTGACATCTCTGAAGGAGACCTGTTGATTGGTGTTGCCTCCTCTGGGGTCCACAGTAATGGCTTCAGCCTGGTCCGTAAAGTGCTGGAGAGAGCCAGCCTCAGCTACAGCTCCCCTTCACCTTTCGGCGCATCAGGACAGACTATTGGTGAGTCGCCATTGCAGAATCCAGGTGGAATTAGCCTCCCTCATCTATGTTTAGCCCAAGACTGATAATAAAAGTGGCCGTGACAAAATTAAGTCTCAAGGTCCAGGATGGGAATCGGAACTTGAGTAGTTATTTTACGTGATTAGAAGCAATCTGAATTTAATCCAGTTTGGTTTGGTTAAAAATTAGAAAGTACTTGCAGATATGCAAGTCACTTGTTAAGATTGATGTCAGAGCATCCCATCAGTTTCATCCCAGATTATTCCTCTTATCTTGATATCCTTGAATAAAGGTCAAACAGTATAAAGTAAAAAAAAAATAAGCCAGGTAATATATGTCAGGTAATAATGGATTCATTTTATTTAGTCTTGACATTTTTGTTAACTATTACATTCATGTGTGAAGGATAAATGGGGCCTCTTGCAATCTATGATTTTTCCACTAGATGCCGCCAAATCTTAAAACAGGACTTTAAACTGTTAATGTTGTTCTGTAGGTTGAAACATTGATGGTGCTTGTTATAGTCAGTGCACATTGATGTAATTCTGAACTAAATTGCCACAACTGTGTAATGATTCTCATTTTATTGCATCTATATTTCCAGGAGAGGTTTTGCTGACGCCAACCAAGATCTACAGTCGTTTAATGCTGCCGATACTTCGCAGTGGTGCTGTTAAAGCCTACGCACACATCACAGGTGGAGGGTTGCTAGAGAACATCCCAAGGGTGCTCCCCCAGGAACTGGCTGTCAATATAGGTGAGATAAGAGTTCTTCCATCTCAGAAATCTTCCCACTGTCTTGCTGAAATTTGCTTTCCTCCTCAGATGCGTCTCAGTGGAGCATCCCGCCTGTGTTTTCCTGGCTCTACAAAGAGGGAGGTCTGAGTGAGGTGGAGATGGCCCGCACCTTCAACTGTGGCCTGGGGGCAGTGCTGGTGGTTTCGCCTGTCGATGCTCAGATGATACTACATCAGCTTCAAGCAGAGGAGGAGGCCTGGATTGTGGGATCACTGGTCCGCAAGCAGCCTGGTGAGACATTAATGCATAATCTTTACTAATACACTGAATGTTCTACGTGTCATTTAAGCAAACCTTTGATGTGAAGCACAACTAAAAATGTTGCAGGGGGAGAACCTGTGATGGTGCGAAATCTAAAGCACAGCCTCCTGAAAGCAGAACCTGCCTCCAGCGAAGGAATGGCTGTGAAGCAGAACAGCACGCCGCACAAGAGGACCAAAGTTGGTGTGCTGATATCTGGAACAGGTGAGCGTCCTGGTTAACTAGTGAACTTTTTTGGCACAGGTGATTTTTATGTGACAGTCTTCTTCTTGTGGTCGTCCCAGGCACCAATCTGCAGGCGCTGATGGACCAGGCCAAACGTCCGTCCAGCTCTGCGGACATTGTGGTGGTCATCTCCAACAGGCCTGGAGTTCAGGGCTTGAAGAGGGCGTCGCTGGCTGGCATCCAGACACGGGTAACTATGAAGGACACGGCGCTGAACGCTGCTTTTTTCCTCCATGTAGTTAGTGTATTTGTTTGGGCTTCACAGGTGGTGGACCACAAACTATACGGGAGCCGGGCGGAGTTCGACAGCACCGTCAACGCTGTACTGGAAGAGTTTGGAGTGGAGCTGGTTTGTCTGGCTGGATTCATGCGGATCCTCACAGGGACTTTTGTCAGGAAATGGAACGGTATGAGGGAATTTTCGCTTACTGGATGAGTATTTGCTGCACAGAGTTTAATAGTAGTTTGTCATCTTTCAGGAAAGCTGCTGAACATCCACCCATCTCTGCTGCCCTCTTTCAAAGGTGTGAATGCTCAGAAGCAGGCTCTTCAGGCAGGGGTCAGGCTTGCTGGCTGCACCGTCCACTTTGTGGCTGTAAGTATGTCTTAATTTTCTCATTCTCGTATGTTTTTGCTTGAGCAGCCGTGGAGGGCACGCAGAGGATTCAGTCTCGTGATCGGGTACATGGCTACAGGATTGGCCAAAAGACTTAGACTGCAAGTCCTTTCAGCTGGGCACGGGGACAAATTCAGCCCCGCCTCCACCTGAATGGACACGTAATCCAATCCTGTAGCCATGTACCCGATCACGAGACTGAATCCTCTGCGTGCCCTCCACGGCTGCTCAAGCAAAAACATACGCGAATAACTGACTTTGTAATAACAGATGGGATTTTTTATACATTCACCTCCTCTCTCTGGCTGTTTCTCTGTGCAGGAAGAGGTGGATGCAGGCGCCATCATCGTGCAGGAGGCCGTGCCAGTGTTAGTCGGTGACACAGAGGACAGCTTGTGTGACAGAATCAAAGAGGCTGAACACAGGGCCTTCCCCACGGCTCTGGAGCTAGTGGCCAGCGGTGCTGTCTGTCTTGGAGAGGATGGACACATTGAGTGGAAGGCTCCTTTGAAAAATACATGTTAATAAATATTAACACTTCCTGCGTTACATTCCTGTAAATGTACACTCAAGTGCTGTACTGATTAAACTTCACCTGCTAAGTCATTTTGTAAACTCACCTAGGCCTCAGCTCTTGTGGAAGCGCAGGACTGACAGCCTCTCGTTTCCAGCTCTCCTGCTCAGGAACGACTCCCCTTGCAGACCCTGCAGGCCGAGGGACGTGACGATTTCCTCTGTAGAGACAAAAATGGAACATTCAGGATGTCTGCTGGCATCGTAACACGTCAAGGACATCTGTAAACTCACCTGGGTCATTCTCAGCAATCGTAATGAGATAAAATGACCCGTCGGTGGAGAGCAGCTGAGCCACAACAGGCAGAAGCCTGTCGGTGACCTCTCGGCCTCTGCTCCCCCCAGCCCACGCAGCCTCGATTCCTCTGCTGCCAACCTGCAACACACGTAAGGATGCTAGTTAGCCCTTTGTGTCTGGCGTGAAGAAGAGGTACTACAGCACAATTCACACACCTCAACAGAGGGGGTGACCACATACGGGGGGTTGAAGACAAGGACGTCAACTTTCCCACTTAAGCGAGGCAGAAGACAGTCCACCTACAGGAAGGAAACAGATTAATTACGATTATTGGCACATATTCTAACAACTAATAATGCAAGCAAACTACTTCCCAGGGCTAGGTGCTACTTAATTTTGTCAGATGCTTTAACTTCTAGTGCCTCTGATTGGCTAGTATAGACTGATATTTGATAAAGCTGTTGGGAAAGAATGTATAACTGATTAACAACAATTACACTAAAGATATCGTATGTAGTCAATATGTCTACTTAAAACCAGATTAAATTGATTATTTGACTGAGCAATTCACAACTAAAGTAACTACTTGCCAAACGTTTACATTACAAATGCACTTGCAGATTTGGTCAAAAGGATATAATGATTGCTTACATTGCTTACATTAAAAAGTTATCAAAACATGATCCAATTTAGACTCTTCCCCATACTGTGCAGTTAAGATATTTTTATCAGTCAATGCAGCCATCAAAATGAAAGATTACTAAATATGTAAAATTCACCTCTCTCACCTTCACTGTTTTGAACTGTCTACACAAAGTTCCTGTCTGATATTATCTGCGCCACACAGTGCGAAATAGTTTTCACCAAAAATATCAAACTTACCAGGGATGTGATGAGAGGCTGCAACGACACTTTGTTGCAGGAAGACGTCTTTGCTGTGCACTGGGCTGCTGCTGGATTCACATCTGTGCAACTGTAAGGCACACACATGCACATATTCAAAAAATAATATTTGTTACTCGACAGAACACAATGTGTTTATTGGGTTGATCACTCACAGATATAAAGCTGAAGGTCCGATCACTGATGCCAGAAATGCAGACACGGCTCCTGAACCACTGCCCACTTCCAGACACACAGCTGGACTATATGTAGAGAAGGAAAATGATTTAAATATGAGCACACTGCTACACAAGTACTAAGATTACATTTTAAAATTAAATTTGCAATATACCTTAAATGTTGAGTTAGAAGAATGATTTAATGGATGTATTCGGTTCAGGTGAAAATGAATTGAGATACTGAACAGGACTGCAGCTAGTTTATAATTTATATTACATTAATTGACAATGTATGCCAACAATCAGGTCTGCTTCTTTACACACTATCAGTGGTCTTAACAAATTTCAGAAACTGCAAATGTTAATGGCACAATGAGATTATACAAACATAAAGCACAGTTCTGCTAAATGATAGAAACACAGATTAGGAATATTTAAATTGTGAAATATATGTCCCGGTCATTGTTAATTTGCTACTCCCAACTATACACAACATAAACCCAGTGAAGAGATATCTGTGGGCCATGTAGCTTAAAAGTGCTTCATGAGCCGTGTTCAGGACAAGGACACTTATCTGAGGTGAACCTGCCAGACACGTGAGGGAATCCAACCCTCCTCCTCAGTACAACAGCTACCACTGACTATGGCTCAATTTTGCATCTCGGGCTCTAGGTTACATATCAATCAAAGAACTAAAAATTTGAGTATTCATCTTCTTAGGATTGTGAAGTCTAATTAACTGAATGATAAGATTGTGATTCTATGAATCTAGAGTCATAACCTGGTTGCAGCAGGACAGTAGTACAGTGTCAAAGTACTGTATAGTAGTACAGAAATGTAAAAGCACTGTTGCTATTCCTTACTTTCAGCTTTCACAATTGTTGTATTTCTAGTATCAAAAGTACTAAACACTTTTACCTTCTATCCAAACATATTACACCTAACACATATTCCTTTATCCACTATTGTTTCTGCCACATAGTACGAACTGTGCTTTGACTCTGTCTGCCAAATACAGGCAGTGCTTCAAGGACGTAGCTGCAACTAAAGGACCATCCATGGCCCTGCATAAAAGAGTACAGAATGACCAACAAGATGGATATACTTTTTTCTGGCAATAAAACCTCACAAATCTGCTATTTTTTCACTTGCATATCTTGGAGTTAATGTATAGTGCACATATGGGCATACAGATGCAGTGGGTAATAAATAGCAACAGCACAGTGTTTTTATTTTATTTTTTGTTTGTTCGTTTTTGAATTAATTCGGATACACTGCGGCAGCATTTCGATGAGTGCTGTGTTAATGCCAAACAAGTGTTTTCATGTATTCTTTACCCCCTAAAAGACCAGTTCTTTACAACGGTGCTTAGGTACAGTAATCGAGTAAGTGCATTTAGTCACCTGACCCGCTGCAGCCTCTCTGCATCTTTCTCCAGGGCGTCCATCAGAAGAAAAGTGTCCTCCGCCGGCTCATAAACATCTGTGAAGTCTCCTCGCCCGACGTGAGAGTAAACGGGTGTCGGAAAACTTGCAGACATGTTGATTTGTCAGCTAAAAGCAAAAAAAGTAGTTGCTAGTTAGAGGTTAGCATTTAGCCATTAGCAATACACGTCCACGTGAGCCTTGGCACGACGTCAAAACAGAAATATCAATCGTGCGCTTACAGCCCCAATAATGAACAACTCACATAGTGTACGTGTAAATGAAATATAAACAACGCCATGTACATAAAAAAAATAAGTAAAGCCATAGATAAAGCACCTTTACTTCAACGTGGTGCGTATCTAATTCTTCTTCTATGGTGTTTAAACGCAGCAGCCATCCAACTATAAGAGTATGACTGCCACCTTCAGGTTTGACACCACACTTATTTTGTTTGAATTCGTCTCCACCACAGCCTATTTAAAATGTTTGTATTTGATATAATATAAAATGTCATTATTAAGGTCATTATAGTTTTAAATATTGTTTTCAATGTAATCTATTCATTTAAACTGCTACCACGAGAGGGCAAGCAGGGTGTTTTGCCTTATTTCAAATATATGCAAATGGTACTGCATAAAATACCATAGTACATAATCTTTCACTCTCCATCTTTAAATGTTAATTGAGCACTTTTTCCTTTTTTTTACATTTTCACACAGAAGATTATGTGTAAGAATCATCACAAAGTAATGTACATGCAAATTAATAAATTGTAAAACTGGACCAGGTGAAGAGCCAGTTTATGATAATACTGCACTTGACATACTAATGAGTGTTTGATTAAAGTAGTACGCAAAACTCTTTCTGTGGCTGATGATGCTTGTTTTATGTATCCTTACCTTAGGAGGCTCCAGTCACTGTTCAGGACATCAAGGCCATTTCTATCTTCATCAGTCATCAACAAACCATGGAAAAGAAAACAAAAAAGGAAATATGTCAGATTGTCTGCAGTAATATTCACACCTCAGTACATCTAAAACCATTCCAAATAATTAGACAGCTCTGTGTGGCCTATAAGTCTAGAACTGTCTCTTTTCTATTACAAGATAAAATATTTTTAATGTCATTTCAGTGGGTTCACTAGTTCATCAGTTATATTACTGTGCAACGCAAGACCAAGTTTATTGGTTTTATTTTGTGTTCAGATACACACAACTCTAACTTGGTCTAGGAAGGTCTGCTTTGCTTGCCGTCACATCCATGAAAACTATACAAAATGTGTGTTTGTGCATGTGTGTGTTTTAACTGTCTCATTTAAAACTTAACCATGAACCTTCTATGCAGATTCACCGCTGGGTAAATGAGAGATGGCAATGGCCTCGATATTTTTTAAGATTGGAATGCTAAACCTTCAAGTTTACATCACTTAAGAGTCCCTCATGTGGTCTACGGTCTTATTCACAGATATATTATTGTTACATATGTCGGCTGTTAAGTTTTTCCTAACTAAAAAACAGCGGCATGTAGCAATTATCATGTAAAAAAGAAAACAGCTTGACGTTACATCAGCTTTAGCTTCTACCATCTCTACATGACACAACTTTGAATAGAAATGTGGGAAATGTTTGCACATACATCAGAAGAATACATCTAATGCAACAAGAAAAATCTGTCTGGGGAATTTGTCTCGGTTGCATAAAGCAATACATCCAAACTGCTGAAGCACTGGGTCAATCTGAGATGTGAGGATAAAAAGAAACCACAATGGTGATGACATACATGGAAAGCAACTTTTAATTAGCTGTTTATATGCTTCATGTGATGTAATTTTGATGATTTGTTAAAAGGGGAGAAAAGATAAACCAAAATCATCAGCAAACATGAAGCGATAGCCATAATATTGTTCTCCATCCCCCACCCCCGAGGTGCTCTGACTGGGACTGGAACATCATTAAAGTATCCATTCCCTTCTTCAATCCAATGTCTCTCAATCCTACTGCTGAATAGTTCCCTACCTCATCAAAATAATTGCCCACATGTTCGGTTTGGTCAGTTAGTGACTGTTATTCACAAACATGGTCAGGCCTGCATTCCCGTAAAAAATATCTATGAAGTAATTTTTGTAAACAAACACAGGCAACCACTGTGTAAGCACAATTCAATACCCCTGAGGTCAAATTATGGCTTCTCACCCAAACATAAAACACGCACGGGTCTCATTAGTAGTCTGTAAATTATCAAAGCCTAACACTTCTAAAACTCCAAGGAATTTGACTAATCAGAGGTGTAAGACAAACAAACTATCACAACAACCACTCAAGTCAAACATGTTTTAATGATGTCATTCAGCCCAAGGAAAAGCTAGTAAAATATCAGTAAAATCTGAGACCCATGTGAAACCCATCAATAACCTAGTTCAAACTGGTTACTTCATGGCATAAAATATCTCCTGTTACATTTTGTATTTTTCTGCAGAAATATCTGGTCTTTTCTTTCCAGACAACAGGTCAATACTGAAGGTCAAAGCAAAGCCCTTCTCCACCACAGAGACTGCCCTGCACCAGGCAACAGAAGAACAGTCTTTCACCATCAACTGATTTTAATTAGATTCCAAACCAACTAAACAAGGACTCCACAATATCCCAAATCAACTATAAAACTTTGTTGTTCACTTCTTCAGTAGTGTGCTCCTGGGCCAAACATTGGTAGCTTCTTTTACTCTCTGACGCAGGCCGCCTGTTGTAGCAGCTCCTGCTTTATAGTCATGTTTTCATCTGTTTCTCTGCTTTCATCTACTTTTCTTTTTTAACTTGTGTTCAATATATGCAGAACTGGTAACGTTTGTACTGGTGCCTTTACAAGCAATTGAAATTGACGAATGTGTCCAGAGATCCCACCCAATAAGACGAAGAAGAAGAAAAAGAAGAAGAAGAATGCTCTGCTGAAGCCAAGCAACAAGCGAGGAGAGGCTTTATTAAACTGTCCATCCCTACGGCATCATGGGAAATGAAAAATCTCTACCCCAGCAAGATGACTGACTAGTAGTGCTAATCCAGGTTCAGAGTGAGGACCAGGAGTATAGTCTCATGTGCGACGTGGCTAACTGGGCTGAGTCCACAGACAAGTTCAGCATTGGACAGTTGTCAACTTTTACACGCAGACAAGAAGAGCAGTAAAAGAAAGGGAAGAGGGCTGGGCCTGTATGTTGATGATGTCACCCTGAGCATGTCAGAATGAAGGGAGTGTACCAGAGGAAAAACATTAAACTGTTAGGTTCTGAAGAAGATGATGATTAGACTTTGCACTAAATTCAGCAATTTAGCAGCTTCAGAAAATTTACACATGACAGCAATCATCTCCTTCATCAATAATGGGGATGAGAATATATGTGGGACTGTTGATGCTGTTGTTGTGGACTGGTGCCAGCAGAAGTGCCATCACATCGAGATTGTGAGGTCTTACAATGTGTGCGTTCACATGAATAATAAACTGCAAAGGACAGACAAGTCCATTGCTCAAGTGCAACAGTTGTCTGAACCTGCTCAGAAAGCTCAGGTCCTCTGGAGAACATTAGCCACACCAAAGGACTTCAGACAGCCTAATGCCATCGCGCCATACAACAAAGAGAACACCCACAACAAATACAGCAGATGCAAGCAGCAATCCAATCCAATCATATCATATCATACACCTACAGAAACATAAATATGTATGAATATACCAATATATACTGTATATACTCCCTACACCCTGATATATATACAGTATAAGTTCAAAAGCTGAATTAAAATCACATAGGGATTGCGTCACTCATGAGGCAATCAGGGGGCAAATAAAGCCAGGTGGAGACACCTTAAACAACTTGTTGTACTTTGCTGCTTCGTCTTGGATTATGATGACCAACTCCTGTGTGAACCCTTTGATTTGTGCACTGTTCTATCCCTGGTTCAGGAGATCTATCAAACTCATCATCACACTTAGGATACTGCATTCACACTCCAATGAGATCAAAATCATTTAGAGAGCACGAAGATATTTTCACATCTAAATTTTAACATTTTCTGCCTTGTACCAACTCCGCTGATTTTTTTACCCTCCTCAGGTATTCAGTATGTGTAAATATTTATGTTTTTTTCTCCAATTACATCAAACCTTATTTTATTTTTTGTTTGATTAATAACTACATATTGTGATAATTTATGCTTTAATCTAGGGGTTAAGCAAACATCTTACACATCATGTTCTTACTGATTTGAAGACTTCACCAAGGTATTATCAAAAGAAATTGACTGTGATAGTTACATATATAAACTGGTTATGTCTATACAAAAAAAAAAACATTTAGTGCAAAACTTCTCTAATTCACATTATACTGCTGCAATGTTAAACTACTCTGTCAGTTATTTTAAAATGTCAATTATTTCTGTAATTTAAATCGGGAAATTTATCTCTGTAAAATTTCCTTGTAATTGCTGTTTTTATTGATCAGTTTTCTGAAATGTCAAGATGCTAATAAATGAGAACTATACATCAACTGTAAAAATATAACGTAAAATTACAAGGAAAAATCTAAATCTATATAAATATAATCCTCTATAATATTGTTGATGCTTGTCGCCATCTTGGAGCTTAGAGAGTGTGTCCAGCAGAGGGTGCCAGTTAGTGTCCTTATTCATGAAATGATCCACATTCAGTTATATTTTGGTAAAGAGGATCTAAAATTTGTTGTCGGTAAATTCAAATCAAGTAAAACAATCATTATAAGAACCCTTGTACTACTTTTTCACTGATAGGATTTAGTTTTTCTAAAAGTTAAAGTTTATCATCCTCTTAATCAAGCAAGTTTTGAACCTTCAAATGTAGAGAAAGAAAAGAAACATCAAGTCCCTGAAAACTTGCACCAAAAGTCACAGTGCATTACTATATTGTGTTTGCCACATAACTTTTCTGTAATCTCTATAAACACCCTTTGCAGTTGTAGATAGTTTAGGACATTTAGGAGTACAGCATTTTAAAACTTGTACATACATTGGAAAGTAATATGATCTTAAACACTGTCATACTATCGTCCACTACAGTGATTATAAGATTATCTTGTTTTCTGGTGAAAATATTTGATGTCTGTATTAGTCCTTTATGTGCCATATATGGTGACAAAGCATGAAAGACTGGAGTCCAGAGGGATACAGAAAACAGCTATGAAAGTCAGCGAAGCAAGCCAACCCCCTCAAATATTCTGCTCACTGATAGAGATTTAATCAGATGCACACAGAAGCCAGTTTGTGCGCGTGTTTGTTGGCAGATGAGACCCTGGGATTAACTGGGATTTTTCCATTGAGTCAGTGACATGCATGAATCACGCAATCACGCATGTAATTGAAGGGCTTGCTAATGGAGACAGCTCTCGTTGCACGAAATCTGCAAAAGATTTCATTATGTGTCAGATAGTGTTACAACACTGATCTCAGACAAACGAGGTTACTGACAACTAACCTCGTTTTTTCGATCCCTAAAAAGGATACCAGGGATAGAAGGGATAGAAAATCTGACATTATAGATTGAACAGTAGTAATAACTATAAAAGTGCTGTCAACCGTTGAATAACCTTTTTACTGGTTTTTTTTTTGTTTTTCCTGTAAATGTTGTTATATTTTGGTAAGACTCAGGAATTGTAAAGAAAAAGCAGCAGCCAAAACCAAGGCATTCAGCTCCTTTCACTGACTCTGATAGAACTGGTAGAAACTAGGAGTAATTACATACACAGAGGACAAAATGCTGAATCATTACTATGACCTGTTCAAGTTTTATAAACTGTGGTGCTACATATATCTCTAGGGTTTGATGTACCCTACATGGTTGCAGCCAACAGTTATCGTTAGACAACTTCTCTGTGTCGACTGTGCACACTCCAGACCTTAGCTATCAGGTGCCTAATGGCCATCCTCATCACAGTGCAAACTACAGACAAGAGAATATTAATTCATTCCACATGCTCAACCTCGCCCAAGACATGCAGAAGTGTTTGTCTTTTGGGAAATCATGAAAATTTCAATAAACTCAGATACACTGAGAGCGTAAAACATGATTAAAAGCATCAAAGAGGCAGCTTCCAGGCCTGTCAACATCTGCTCAGTAGCAGTGGCCACAGTCATTGCTCTAAACTGTAGCAGATGCTGAAATAAAGAAAGTACTTTCCACAGTTTTGAAATACAATAACACCACTGTGTGGCTCACTGGTGCAACGTGCACTGTTATCTACTGCAAGGAGCAGGATGTTAAAGCTAATACGGGAGCCATGTGAAGCAAAGAAGGCTGAGGAGTGATATACTGAAGCACAAATTACAGTTGTGGTTGTGTTTGATCTGTGTAGTGTGTGAAACGCAAGTATGAGGGATGGTCATTCTCTGACAGTTAATTCTGCTGGCTCACCACAGGAAAGGTCCTGCCAGATGTAAATAATAAAAGCATTTGTCTGGTCACTCAGTTAAACAAAGATCAAAACATACAGAAAAGGTCCAAAGGCCAAATCCCAAGTCTGACTCTGCAGGCATGTGAGGTATAGAGAAGGTGATAATATAGATTCACTTGGAATCTTTCAGAAAACTGTTCTAGTTATTTAAGGTCGTAATCACATGTAAAGAACAAATTCACCTATTTAGGCTTCTAATAAAATTTTAACTTAATGGCTAATACAACCTGATGCAATTTGTAAGCTCTCCACTACAAGGCACTCGAGAGAAAACACTGCTCACAAGCACAGAATTAGGAATTTTGATTAGTGGGTCATCCAAATGAAACGTTACTATTCAGAAACAGTCCCAATCTTGTTATAATCATTGTAACTGCAACAGGATTTTAAGAAGATACAGCACATTTCTATATTAACACACACCTTTGTTTTTCTTTTTTACATTATTTGTAGGGTTAAATCAGATGTTGACTGCAGCTCACATAAGCTGCTTTGGTTACATATTTGTTGTTTTAAAGACATATTTTTTAAATTGTGTGCTGATGTAAGGTTGTGTATTTTAAACTGACTGCGAGCATTTCTATTATTTTTAATCCTATTGTATGCTCCAGGCTCACATGAAGAAATGGAGACAGCCATGACTGGAATGTGGAATTTGGTTGCCCAGATTTCAACACATAAAGCATACTACAAGCAGACACATGCCGCTGTGTGTGTGAATGTGTGGTGGGGGTGTCTTTAATCGTTTAGAAGGCTGGTTCAAAAATCGGATGTTTTCTCATTCGAGTGTTTCCAAGACACACCTCTTTTCCCCTTATTGGCCTGCTGTTTCTTCATTTCCCCTCTGACGGTCTATCCTCCATGATTCCATGTAAATTCATCACAAACTGGTTTGGCCTAGAGGACAAAAAAATGCAAAAAAAATAAATAAATAAAAAAAGAGAATTTAGACAAATGGGTGAGGAGCCTTGGTTATTCACCTCTCCTTACTCTCCCTTCCTCTCCTCATCGTAGCAGACATACGTACCTACAGCCTTGGGGCACTATAATTAAAGAGGTATGCATACCTGGCCATTTTTAGGACCTTAAATGGTCAAACCATAGAGAAAAAGAATAAAAAGAAGATAGAGAAAGTTGAAGCAAACAATGGTAGCTCCGGGTGTGACAATTTGCGGTTTTAGTTGTGTATTTCTTGCATATACACAGATAGAAATCCAGGCTTGACACTGAAGTGGTCCTTACTGAGGAGCAACGAGGGCAGCTGGCATAAACACAAACAAAGGGCCAAGGAAAAGTGAGACAATGAAGGCAGTAGGTTCATAAAAAGGAACTCAGTTCACATATCACTGCAGGCTGCTATAACGTGCAGTTTCAAAGACTTGCAGGCAAGCTGCTTTCACAAGGAGGAATTACAAAGATGGAACGATAAGGAAAACGTGTGAAAAAGGTGGGAGGGAAAGGGGAAATTGTGAGAACTTTCTGACTGTTGAGCTGAGGGAAAAGAAAGTTCAGAACATACTAACAAAAACCTCTGCAGATATTCTAAATCCCATAAAAAGGAAATGAAAACTGATGTGCTGCCAGACTCTGTAGAATCTGAGCAGCCTGCAATTTCTGAGAGGAAAAAAGTGGCAGTATAATCAGCTATAAAGCCCAAATCTTCTCTTTCAAATCCCCACTCCACCCACAAGAAACAACCCTTTCATTCTTTTTGCTCATTCACTCCACCAGGATCACTCTGAGCAGCACGCAAATTCACTCTGGAAAAGAACTTAACACGAAATGCTGGACACTTTTTTAAAGCTTCTTTTCTTTTTCTTACAAAACAAATAAAACTCTCGGGAAAAGAACCCACTTGGAATAACCCACTTGGAATAAAACAGGCTCAGAAAAGGAGTCCAAAGAGAATCAGAAAGGGATTTACCCAGAGGTTTTTGACAAAGAAATGGGAAAAAGATAACGAGGCAGCAATAATCTGGGAGCTAGCCAGACAGTGGGAGGGAAGAGCACAGCTGTTGAGTGAAAAAGAAGAGAAAATATAGATAAAATAAGCAAGGAGCGGAGCAAGTGTGAAGGGCGAGAAGAGAACGACGAGGACAACCCGAGGCTGGCAAGAAGACAGGACATAAATGGGAGATGTTGAAGAATATTCCAGTTGAAGGTCAATAAAGGTACAGAGAAGACAAACTGGAGATAAAAGCCAGAGACACACAGTGAGTTCGGAGACACCTGACAGAAAATTAAGTAAGTATTGGAATGGAGCAAGGCAGGAATACAGACCTTTAATGAGAGTGGGTGGAAAATAAGGAAGAAATGGTCTCTGACACAGAAAAGACGAGACGATTTCCTCATCATGGTTTTAACAACTGGTTTCCAAAATTCAAACAAGCTACGTCAGAAGAGCAACTTTGTCCCAGGATAGAATGAAGAAAGGAGCAAAGGAATACCTGCTGACCTGCTGAAATACCTGCTGATACCGTCCCATTTTGGACTTTCACCTGCCTTTCATCCTCCCCTTCTTTCACTGTACGTCCGAGTTTAAATCTACGGTCCCCTCTTTTGTACCCTAATATATCCTCGACTCTTCTCACCCCAAATACTTCCTCACTATGTGGATGCCAGCTTTGCTCCTATGGATTCTTAACATCAGCAGACTGTGTTCAGGACAAGACTACTTTGACTTTTACCAAGCTGGCGACGAGGTCACTGAGGTAAGGTAGTATTTCTCCATCATCAGAGTACTCAGAGAAGTAGGAAACAAATGGGTACTTATGGGCATTTGTGCATACACAAAAATGGAACATTCCACATTCAATCCTCTTAGACTAAGATTAACAAGCAAATACTGGACCTTGTGGAACACATTTATCTTTATCTGAAGGTCCAAGTAACAGAGAAAATTTTAATTTAACTTGAACGTGCACTTTTAACTATGCAAAAATGAACTGAACTGAAAGAAGTGCAAATTTTAGTTGATACAAAGAGATTCAAATGTGAAATAATAACTCTAACTGGACATTGGAACCAACTATGTTCCAATATCCCAAAAGTTTTTAATGACGGTCAATCATCAATTGTGACCTCACAGTCTGACCAACAATGACCTCACAACACAACATCAAAAAGAAAAGCTAAAACTGAGTTTAGGAATCTAACCAACAATGTGCCTCTGCCTGGAGCTGCTAGCATGAGTGTAGAGGCATTACAAAATTCAATACTATAACATTCATGCTTGGTGAAATTACAGTGGGAATTTACAACAGACCTGTTGTTCTGGTGAGAAAATACAGAAAGAATGCTTAAAAAACTAAAAATTAAAACTAAACATAACTGTAATCTGAGACAATCAGTGTGGAAAAACACGCAAGCGGGAAAAAGATAAATGGAGACTAAATTCTGGTTAATCTTTGATTTGGTTTCTATTTAGGTAATTCCCACTGTACCACTGAGTTTCCTAGGAAGCTAAACAATCACCCATGTTCCAATGAATTCACGTCAGGCTCAGCTTCCAGCTGGCATACAGGCACCTTGATGACATAATGGATTTTTTTTTTTCACCCACTGCATTTCCATTAGGTAATCCTGATTCTTTATTGTGATGCCAGTAACACATGACAAGGATGACTCACAGAGAGATGTGCCTTAAGTAACTTTTATGATAATTTGAATCTTGTTCTATGGATTCAGCCCCCAGAATCTCAGTGTATTAGCAATAGTAATGTAACCCTGCACAGTACATTATAAAAATGTAAAATAAAAGTTTCCTGACCTGGATAATGGAAGAAAGGATAGATGCAAAATAAAAAATAAATAAAAAGAACTTTAGGCAAAGCCTGAAATTAGCCATTCATGTGTCTTCAAATGATTCTATCTTCCAGACTCCAGAGTTGTCTGACGACCAGCCAATTTTGGAGACAGTGACAAGTGTAGATCAGCTGTTACAACTTCTCTACCCTGAATACAGCTTGCTTCAGCACTGCTTGAGGAAGAAATCATGGCGCTTGTCCTCAGCTTTTCCCTCTTTTCCTGACTCCTCTGCAAGTGCTTTCCACCCTACTGATGATGATCTATGGGGTCAGCCAAGGGAAGAGCCTCTTTACAAGATGGATGGAACTTTGGAAGGTAAATAATGACTTCCCACACTGTCCCACACGTCAGAACTGGTTTGTAAGAAATCACTGATTTAGATATGAAGATGTTAGAATAAAAATATTTGCCCAATGTATAAAGAGAACCAGACTTTCACAATCATATGATAAATGTCTATCCTCATCTCCTCACTGCCCCTCCACAGGTCCCTCCGAGACCTTCTTCCCTTAGACATAATTTCACACAATTCTTATCTTACTGATATTGCTACTGACCAGAGCTGACCTTGTCATGATTTTATTTTGACAAGTGGAGACACATCGTTCATCTTTCCTGAAGTAAAGGATTGTTGCTTGCAAGATTTAATTTAAAATAAAACATTTTAGCACACATTAAAATCGAAGTGCTCTTTTTGGCTCAGATTTAGACTAAAGGTGCACCAAAAGTGATACTATCATCCATTTTGTTTCCAGTCATTCTAGAGGAGATAAAACGAACATCCTGCCAGCCCAGAGAAGTGTGTGTCGAGGTTTCCAAAGAGTACCCAGAATCCACCACCAGTCATTTCTATCTGCCCCGCTGTGTGTCCCTGCATCGATGTGGCGGATGCTGCAATAATGAGGCCTTTTACTGCACAAATACAAGTTATGCACTTGTCAACAAAACAGTAAGTTGTGCAGCTGGATGCTTAAAAAAACAGTTATGCAACAAGCTCCTTTGTACCCCAACACACCCTGCTGAAGGGGGACGCCCTTTGGCTGCAACTGGACATAAGAAATGCATCAGCGTCCAATGTTTCCTATTATTTAAACAAAAGGATCAGCTTTCCCCCATCTTCTGCATTTCCCAAATATACAGAGCAGAACTGTCAATAAATAAGCATCTGTTTTGATGAGCACGTACAGACTGATCCCTGTAATGTTAATCTGTATGTCTGTCAGCTGATGGAGGTGTCCCCACCCAGGATAGACC
This sequence comes from Pao palembangensis, assembly GCA_015343265.1. Lineage (NCBI taxonomy): Eukaryota > Metazoa > Chordata > Actinopteri > Tetraodontiformes > Tetraodontidae > Pao > Pao palembangensis. The sequence continues at coordinate 2,746,541 of CM027085.1, read as the reverse complement.
AGTCATTCGTCATGGTAACCTTCATCAATCACACTACGTGTGAATGCCTCTCCAAGCGGCCACTGCACTCCGTCATAAGAAGAGCCACAACAGATCACATGTGAGAGGAAGTGGTGTAATGCAATGTGTGTGTATGTGTGTGTGTGTGTGTGCTGTAATACAAATATCTTTGTCCCTGTATCCAATATGAAATCTTTACATAGGTGCTCCCAACCTGAACTTCCCTGTGCCTCTGGTTCATTGTGGGATCCAGTAAACTGTGTGTGCGTCTCCTCAGATCCCATAAACTACTCTCAAAGTAAGTCAGTAGAAAATTCACATCTCAACTTTCAATGGTTTCTTAATAGAAATTAACAAAGGCTCTAAAATTTGTGATTATCTTTGCTTTCCTGATCATGCAGAGTAATCCAGAATCAGATTTTATTCATTTGTCCATTCACAAATGTAGTACACGGAAGCAAATTCTCATCACAAGGTTCACACATGCTTCTGCTTGCCCTTTGGTGTACCGTCAGATAACTTTCTTTTCCTTCCAGGTATTTGCATAATTCTGCTTATTTAAATTTCATACTATACATATTTCAAATATTATGACCTATTACTTTTTTGTACAGTTGCCAACATGGCAAGGGTATCAAATGCAAAAAATACAGACTGGCATGTCCATCCATGAAGAAAACTTTATATTTATTACTTAGTGTGTTCCTTCAGCCCAAATTCCCATCAGTTTCTGCCCAAATAAGAGAGCAGAAACTGGTGCAATGTCAGGCAATCTAAAAGATGAAAGCTTTGATAAAATCAAAAACTGGCCCAAGATTGCTTTTACTGCAACATAGTGAACACAATCCAAAACATGTTTTAACCAGAAAATATTAAAAAAAAAACAAAAAAAAACAGGTGTTTTGTTTTTCTTAAGGTGGATACATTTTTGTTGTGAATTCACAGCATTCTGAACTTAAAATGCAATGTCATGAAAAAACTTTCACTGAGTTTTTGTGACGGCAGCCAAATTTTAGTTCAGCTTCAGTTTGTTGTGAAGAACATCCTCAGAAAAACCGCATAAAGTTAATAAAGATCAATGGATGGCAAAATGAAAGTAAATGTGCCTACCCCACACCGCCGCGTATGTTTATTCAAGCAAAGATGGGCAAGTTTAACTATCTTTGAAGTGTTTTACTTGTAGATTCATGTAGAGATTGGTGCTCTGCCTTTGGCCCTACCTTTTATAATTACAAACCCAGAAACTACTCTTCATCCTTTTTTAACAAATTGATACAATGGAAACATAGAGACATGTTTCAAACTCAAGTTAAAGCTCGTTTATGACTTTAATCACTGATACAGTAGCTCTTGGTTCTTCAAGGGTAAGGGTCCACAACTTTTCTTCGTAAATTTATCTCTTATCACCATCAAATTAAAATCATGAGCAGTTCTGGGAAATGTGGGCATAGCAGATATCCACAGTTATAATTCATAGCAGCTGAGGCAGCACAAAAATTAACCCCCGAAAAGACTTAATGGGAAATTGTTAATCTTACAGTAACAGTCATTGCCCTAAATGAGAGGAAAAACAAAAGAAAACTAAACTCAAAAGTTGACCACCATTTACCGATTCTGCTCTCCTTTCATGTTGTATGCAGATGTGCTGGACTCAGGTCTTCTAGCGCTCTGTGGTCCCAACAGGGTTATGGATGAATCCACTTGTGAATGTGTCTGTCAAAATGGACTCACCGAAGACAGCTGCGGTCCAGGCTGGAAACTGGACCATAAAACCTGTAAGAAAGGCTTCAGATATTTAAAAAATTCTACTTATTTAAAATTCCTATGAAGATCTGATCTCATATTGAGGGAATTCGTGAAACCACCTGTGTGCAACACATCAGATATTTTAGTTCAATAACAAAGAAAACCTTTGGATGATAACATCTGATCCTCTCTTTATGTTTTAATTAGGTGAATGCCAGTGTGAAGGTCAAGGAGACGGTAGGTTGTGTCCCGCAGGGCAGCGGTGGGATGCAGAGCTGTGTGGATGTGTATGTGCTGCACAGTGTCCACGGAATCAGCCCCTCAACCCTGACACCTGCATGTGTCAGTGCAGAGAGAGTCCACAATCGTGTCTGCGGCAGGGCAAGAAGTTCAGCCACAACACTTGCAGGTAGGTGCACAAGATGGCCATGCCCTGGCCAAAGAGTTTGGAAGCAAAACTGTAAACTTTGTCATTTTATTTGACAATTGATGACTGAAGCTACATTGTTGTAATTTCGTTTTATCAATTGTTGTACTAAACCATGTCTTCAAAAATTTTATTTAGTAAGGCCCTAAAAATACTTAGTTTTTGTTTCTTAATGTATTTAATATTTAGATTTGATAAAACTATGTTGTCCTTCAGCACAACCCTCCAATATTTCTATTTATTCGATGTATGATGTTTATTCCCAAACTAAACTCTTTATAGCAGCAGCAGCAAGATAAAACCATGACAAATAATCTGTCTGGGGTGCAATTAAGACTCTTAAGGATGGTAACTACAAAGTGCTAAAGAATGTGGAAGAAACCATACGAACTTAATGGCCATGTCATACATTCCAACCCCCTCCAAAAAAAAAAAAAAAAAAAAAAAAAAAAAACACATTTCCTTTTGTGAACATTTTTCCACACGACCTTTTTAGGATGCAGAGTTCATAAATATTTGTTCACAGTCTCAGCTGCATGTTGGCTTATTGCATGTGTGGTGGTTCCCACAGCCAGCATACAAGAGCCCAAACGTTTTCTGACCTGTGAGGTCCACAGACAGGCAGGGGGGCGAACTTGATGACAGTAAGCTGAAAAAGACTGACTGACAAGCCGAAAGACAAACATGGAGACAGACTTTATATGGGGTGTTTAAGCATGTGTGGGAACCTGAGCATGCACCCTGCAACGCATTTAACACAGCAGAAAAACCCGCCACTTGAGGACCCACATATTAAATAAAGAAAGGTGCAAACTGAAAATAATCATACGACAGTTACAACAGGAAAAACCTAATACATTTGAAACTATAAACATGACCGAAAGGATAACGAACGGAAATGCTAACAAACAATCGGCCACAGACGCTCATTAAACTTACCATGTTTGATAACTTTAGTGTACCAAAGGCCATTCATCAGATTTTGACACGAATTCAACCATAAACGTTTTTATAATCTTCATTCATGTTCGACTTTGTCAAGTGTCGCTTGTAAAACAACAACTTTATTGCGCATAAGCTTTAGCTTACCTTAGCGCCGGTGGGCGGGGTCTATGATTGACAGGTAAGCATCTTAGATAACTTATTGTTAAATTACATGATGGCGAAAGTTACATTTGATAATCTGGCAATGTCAGAATTACTTAACCTGTCGCCAAATATCAGTCAATAAATTAAAAATAATCTGATCAGAGACAGATTTGTAAGAACTATATTAGAACAAAAAGTGTTATTTAAGAGTATGGTTCCCATTTCAGCTGCATACAAGAATGGGGGGGGGCCGGTGGTGATACTAAAACCCTTTTCGGGCCCCCTTTTCCTTGATAAAGAGGCATGGAATGATGCAAAAAATTGAAACTGAGGCAATGTAACTAGTGCTCTATTGTAAAGTGTCAGTATACATACTGATACACTGACAACTGTGAAACATTTTACACCTATTATTTGTTATTTTAATGACCCAGAAACTTTTTACTTTTGAGCCTCCCAGGTGTTAACCATGCTATTGCCTGAAGCCTGGGTAAATTTAAAAACCTGCAGAGTGGCTATGAAAGGCAGCCACCCTCACAAAACCTTTACTAGATATGTATTTACACAGTTTTACTAGCTAAAACAACCCTTTAATGTCGCAAACTTTAAAATCTTAGTTTAGTGTCATTCTGGGATTTGAAAACAAAAGGATCAAACATTTTTAACCAGATTCTCGTTGAGGCATAACCAGTTCCAGCTCATCCATAAAAGCGAAAGCATTTCAGTACATTCTCATTCAAGTATGCATGCCTGTCCACTTTTTTTCTGTTCTGTATATTTGTTTTATATCTGTTTCAACATCTGGTCACAGGAGGTGGTATGGCAAAGACTGCACATCACTGTCATTTTTGAAGGAGAGTTCAGATCCTTTGTTGTTTTTCCACACAGAGAAACCACACAACAAAAAGGAAGATGAGCATGAGAATCTAACCTGTGTTCTCCCCCCCTGTTTTTTTTCCCCTCCATTTTCAGCTGCTACAAGTTGCCTTGCAGGAAGCCCAGGCCAGTGTGTCAGACTGACTTTTACTACAGTCCCCAAGTCTGCCAGTGCATCCCCAACTACATGAGGCCTGGGTGGAATTAACTGGCCACCGTCAGACACAGAAGGGAGGGAACAAAATAACAAATCAGGACCTCACCATGGATTACAGAAAGCTGAAGGGTTTTTATTAGCACTGTATGTGCTCTAACACCAGATAGACCAGACAAGTGACACATGTGCAGCAAAAAAAAAGAGAGAAGAAATACAGAGACACATGTGATCCCAGGAGCTCTCAGTCATACCTGAAAACTACAAGGCATGAGAGTGAGGTGGGATGGACGAGCCAGCATTCATCTCTCCCGCAACATGTTGAAACACGGCGCTGTGCTGTCGGCCTGCTGCAGGCACCCCCACACGTCCAAGACAGAAAGTGGAATAAAATGACAGACTCCTCATTTTTTTTGTGATAAATGTGATAGGGTGAACAATTTCTTTTACAGAAATTATTACTGTCCCCCATGTACAATGAAATAGACTGGTCGCTTACTTTCAAACTTATAATCATAATTTAACAGTATGACAAAAAAGTTAAGATTCCAAAACTGTTATTATAGCCTCCATTTTTTTAACTTTACTGCCACGACTGGATTCAACAGCAACTGATGTTCAGTAACATTTGTGTACATCTCTGCAATCTTTACTTAATTTAACCCATGCATTTTAATTGTGATGTACATATTTCATGTCTGTTCCATATTTAAAATAAGGTTGATGACAATGGAACCATTGTCCAGATGTAAAATAATGTATATAAGACAATATCGTGACTAAATAGTGTTCTAAATAAAGTACTCTGCAGTTATGGAGAGTTGAAATTATGCATTATCTCTGCAGTGGAAATGATTCAGTTTATGAACTCATTTATCAAAGACGCTGCAAATGGCTGTCTGTGGCACCAATAAAGAATCCCTTTATCGATATGTAACTCTGAAGCTTTGAAAAACATAATTTTCCAAACGTTTATGTGATTGTTAACACGAAATGAGCCTTCCGTTCGCCTGACTATAATAAACTGAAAACAGATGGTTTTTGTCTGGTCACGCCTCCGTGATGAACAGCCTGAACATGCTTGGCTGCTCAGTCTGCACGATTTGCTGATTTCAGTCATTAATGGCTGTATTGTAACTGCCGGCATCAGCCTGCAAAACTTCCAACCTCTTTTTTGGTATGCGTGCGACGTGACAGCTTGACCTCATCCTTCACTCATTTCTGGATAACTGCAATATTTACATATTTTTAGCGAAACTGATTTACAACAATAAGACGTCTGTGTAGATTCTCACTCATCCAGGTCATGGTTATCCAAAGTAGATCTCTCTGTGTAAACCTTTCAGTCCAGTTGACACAGAGAGATCTACTTTGGATAACAATAAGACTAATCAAGGTAAAAATGTGAAATCTTTTCATTAAAATGTCAGTAACATAAATGCCAGTGGCAATGTTTTATTTTTAAGAACAAAATATAAACCCATCTCCAACACACCATTATAATAAGCCATTAGGTTCTTCAAATATTTACAAAAGATAAAAAATAAAACAAATAAATATAACCTGCTGCTCAAGAGAAAGACCAGTGTGTCCTTCGCATAACACTCATTTACTGTAGTAGGTTCTGTGAGAATTCCAAAGCTTAAAATATCATAATATTCAATAATACCTTCAAAATAGAAATCACAATGTCTCTATTGTAATGTCATAACATAAAATCTGACAAACACTATCAGCTGCTCCTCAAGCAACAAATAGTTAATTAATCAGTAACATCATGTGACTGTTACGGTCAAAGGAAACTGAAAGATGAGACTGGAAGAGAAGCCATTTTATCAGCCCGCAGGGACAAAAATTAAAGTGGAACTTTAAAAAAAAAAAAAAGCGTTGCCTGCAAAATGTGGTTCACACTGACCCCTAGTGGTTACACACATGAGGACAAGCACAGAGGACCCAAGCCCCCCCAGAGACCACTGAAGAAATACAGTTAGTATTTAAACAATAATTATACGTCTTATTAATTTAAGGTGATACAGCAAACTTACAGCTCAGATTTTAGACTTTGTCTAAATTAAAAATAATATTACAATGTTAAGATACAATGTATTGATGAAAATTACTCCAATTAATTATACAATCTTTTTCTTTTGAGTACAAGCAAAAAGAAATGGAAATGTCTCAGTGCAAAAAGCAAACAATGATATTGTATGGCTTACTGCTGTGAAAAATATGTATCATTGTGTAATATAGAGGAGCCTTTTCAACTAACTTTCGTTTTTTTTTCCCCTTCACAGCTTTCAGGAGTCCAGACTTAAACCACATTGCCTTATCATTAAACCAGGTGAAGTAGTGGGAAGCAGCATAGACTCCAGCACAGGCACTTCAGTTCAAGCTGTGAAAAGTCCAACTGGTATTTAGGTCACTGGTCTTTTACTGACTGTGTTCTGATCAAGCCCCTTTTTATTGGTTAGCCTCCAGCTTCTCCACAGTGCACAGCAGAAGAGAAGGTATCCAGACACCGGCAACCTGTTCAGGTATGATCCGTCCAGTTTCACAGTTCAGTCTGTCCGCCCAAAACTTCATGTCTCTTTAATTTGATGGGAACAATTCAACTGCTGCCTGAAAGAGAACAGCCCCAGTGAATGATCAGTAGACTGATGGTAGTTCAAACTAGATTTAAAAAAATAACTAAAAATGGAACTTTCAGATGATGCATAAACTAAGAAAAGGTAGTATACCAGCTTTTCAGACATATGCTTAAATGTATAATTAAAACTCATGGCTTACCCTCATCGTCGGAGTCGAATCCAAAAAGATTTGAGCACTTTTGTAGCAGGAGATGGGCCTGCAGTTCATCTGTACTGCTGAAAGTAGCAAAACAATTGGCACACCGATGTCTCTGCAGAGCTGCTTTGACCTCCTCCTGTACTGGACTTCTCTCTGATGAGTGGAAGAACGTCATTTCCTTTCTTCGTTTTGGCATGGTGGTGTACCTCTCAGCCAGGTATGCTGTAGGTGGTGGGCGCAGGTATGGTTTCTTACCATACTCAGCCAGAGTTTCTATACACACAGAAGAGTTGCTACCGGCTGCCACTTGTCCATTCATTTTCCCAGAGTAGCTGCGGGACCTGGCTCCAGACAGCAACACTTGGGATGAAGGTTCTCCCCCCTCCACTCTGGAGCCCTCTGACACTAGTTCCTGAGCATCATCGTCTTTATCCATGGCAGCTTTTGTCAGACCATCATCAGTTACATTGTGCATCGTATCAACTTTGTTTGAGTCTGAGGTTTTGACACAAGAATTAGCATTTTCCAAATTTGATTCTACTTTCCTGGTCTCATCTGTGGCTGGGGACGGAGGAACTATTTCATTTAAACTGCTTACTGGGAGATCAGTGACAGAGGTTTCACAGCTGTCTGACCTTGGGTTAAAGGTTTCTTGTTTGGTGCCATCTTTCTCATCAGTTTTATCTTCAATGTGCTGATCTCCAAAACATAGTTTGGTGGTCTTTAAAGATGTTTTGCTTCCATCTTTCTGCTTTGTTTTTTGGTGGCTTACATGAGAATGTTTGCGCTTGTTATTTTTCTTCAACTCTGCAACATTTTGCCTGTTCTTCTCGCTGCTTCTCTCACTTGTAGCATCTTTGTTTTCCGCCTCTTCTTTGGCATTTCCTTCCTCTGCTATCTGGGCCGTTACCAAAGTCAGCTGAGTAGACTTGTCAATGTTCTGCCTCTTTGACTTGCTCAACCTTGAAGATGATTTAAGGTGTTTCTTTTCTTCTGATGTAGATGTGCTGTGTGGGACTCCATTTTGTTTGATATGATTCTTCATAAATTTTTTGTTTACCGATTTCTTGGGCTCTGGATTATCATTTGATGTTTCTGTAGTTTTGTCCGTCAATGTCTTTGCGTCTTCCTTTAATTTAGGAGGCCGTCCTCTTTTCTTCGGAATTACATTCATTCTAAGATGCCTCTTGAATTTATGCCTCGCTTCTATTTTGCATTTTAAAAATGATGATGAAAATGCTTTCTTCAATAATGTTCTGTATTTCTGAGATGTAACACGAACTTTAGTTTCTCGTCTTAATCTCAGATTGGGGCCAGCAGGCTGTTCAGATGTTTCCTTGTTACTAAGATTCTTGAAGACGTCCCGCTTCGGCAAAGACTCTTCCATTTTATGCTTTTCCATTGACGACTTGTTCATGGGGGCACCTCTTGATTGCCGAGGGGTCTTCACAGAGGCAGTCTCATCAACAGCAGGGCTGTCTCTTATCCCTGAATCCTGTTGGTTCACTTTAGTTTGTTCTCGTGTTTGCTTATTTGAATTCTTGTCTGGTTTTGTGGATTTGGAAGAATAGTGTTCTCTCTCATGAAGATTCAGTGCCCAAAGACAAATGAATAGTTTAGAGCAACCAGGGAGGCAGCACACTGCCTGCAGTGGACTGTGCTTTCTGGTGTGGCGTCTCATTTCTATTCCTGTTTTGAATCTGGCGGTACAACCTTGATGAAGACAAGGATGCCGTGGGGTGAGTCTGTGTCTTTCAACGTGGTGTTGAAAATGTTCAAAACTCCACAAAACCCTCATGCAAATGCTGCATTTGCTGTTTCCGATACAAAAAGCTAGTTTTAATGGTCTAATGTCCCCATAGTGATCTTCAAGTGCGTGATACAAGAGTGCAACACGGTTCTTTGACAAGTCCAACGCCCAAGTGCATCCCTCCACAGGACATACAACTTTCTGTTGTGGCTCCATGTTTTTCTCCTGAACAACTCTGCTGTTGTGTTTTGAGTTTGTCTTTGGGATTTCTGCCACCTTTTGCTGATCAGAAGATAGGCTTTTCTGTAGTTTCTTTCCTCCATCACCTTTCTGACTGATCTTTTGAACACGGGACTTCTTAGCTTTAGAATTCAGGATGACCATTTTCAGTCTCTCCAGCAATGTATTTTTGGCAACATTCCCGTTCATTTTGGGACCAGGCGTTCTCATATTAAGATTTTTTAAGTCATTTTCTTGCGCCACGTTGGATCTCAACTTTCTGGTTCCACAGGGGCCTGACTCTCTGAGGCTCACAGGTTTAGGACTGATGGCAGTTTTTCTTGGTCTCCCACGGCGACGATGTCCAGTACAAACGTCAATGGTGTTGGCTTTGACAGAGGAGTTCGGTGTGGAGTCATCTTTGGTGTCACAAAGCTGCTTGTCTTTAACTTTGTTACCAGTCAATTCTTTGCTTTTCTTAAGTTTCTCTATATGATCAGACAGGTGCATCATGGCCAGCAGGTCATCTTTAAACATTGTCCCACAGAACATGCACTCGTCTTTACGAAAATGGAACATAGCGTGTGCTACAACTCGACTTCCATTGAAGACCTTCTTGCAGAAAGTACAACAGAATTCCAGTCTGGATTCCTCCGATTCAACTGGTTCCATATTCATTGTTGACTCTCCATCAAAGTCATCAGAGTCTTCATTCTTCACTTGAGTATAATCCACTGCAGACATCTTCTGTTCAGAAACAGAACAGCTGGAGGTAGTGTGTGATTTATGAAGAACATTAGGACTACTTTCATTTCTGAAGTCCTTGGAGACATCTGGAACTCTCTGTTTTGAAACCATTTCTGTGAAATCAGACATGTCATTTGTACTGTCTGAACCCGAAGAGGTTGCGGTGAAAGCTTTTCCTTGAGCCCTTGCATAATTTGCAAATGTCGTTAGTCCATCTGAGAGTTGGGCTGAGGTACCAGTTGAAGAACCACTACTGTTGACCTTGGTGACATTCTCTGGACAACCAAGGTTAATCTGAGAGGGGAGAGAGCTCGGTTGAAGCTGTTGCTCATCCATAAGCACAGAATGCTGAGTCTGTGTGGTCATGGAAATGGCACCTGCAGTGTTGTTGATCAGGGAGCTCTCCTCAACCACACTCTTGCCTACAGCAGAAACATCGGCTGAAGATGGGATTTGTGAAACCTTATCTAAAACAGAGGATTCCAAGAATTTGCCTGCTGCTGGCGTTTGAGAGGCAAAGGTGACCTTCATTTCAACTGTCGACTCTTCACAGGGCTCTTTTGTTTGACTGTGTCTGCCCTTCTCCAACACTGGGGCATCTGCAAGCTTGTTTTCTGTTGCACGCTGTGTGGCAAACTCTTCTCTGTGCTTGCTTGTATTGGTTTGCAATATGCGGTCTGTGCTTATATCTTGAAGGGCGTTATCTATAACTTCCGATTCTGACTGCAAATCATCAGCTCCTCTACTCTTGGAGTGCTCTCTACCTGGAGAACTCCTTTGAGAGCCTGCCTGTATAGTTTGTGCTTTTTGTAAAACCAAACATTCCTTAACCTCTTTTGCTATGGGTGGGGGAGAAACAAACACATCCTTATCTTCTAGGGCAGTATGACTACTCCTGTTTTTCTTGGATCCCTTTGAAGGCATTCCTTGTACAGAGGAGCGTGTGATTTTAGATACAGACCCCTGCACACTTGTCCCACTGCCTTTTCCTTTCAGCCACCGAGTGTAACAGTGGAGCTGCTGCACAAACATAGGTAGATCCCTCGTTCTAAGGATAACCTCTCTGCGGTGAACTGCTTTGACAGGTTGTGTCGTGGTAGGATGCTTCATTGTAGGCTTGTAAAAGAGAACTTGGGGAAGCCCTCTCTGTCTGTTGCAAGTGTCCTCACTAAACATGCCAAAGAGCTCATTGTCTGGAAGAGAGAGCTCCAGAATCACTTGTGGAGGGGAAGCTGGACTAAGGCTGTCCAGAATTAGTCCCTTCTGGTGCTTGCCATTTGCTTCCCTTGTCAGTGAGTCAGAGTTCATGTAAGGTTTGTGTTTTGCATTGTTTCTGACCTGAATGGCTTCAGCCCTGTTTTCTGTAGACTCCTGATGGTGCTTTTGATTTTTCAATCCATGTTTTTTGATCTTTGTTGTAGAGTTATTCTTTTCAAGAGTTCCTGAGTCTTCCAGAAGCCACTTGGGTGTTCTGATCCTTCGTTTTGGCGGGTTCTTTTCTGAGAGTCGTGTGATGCGTCTATCTTCATAACCCCTGCTGTCCTTTAGTCTGTCAAGCTGCCAAAATGAACGCCTGAGTGGTTCAGATGTCCTCCCCTTTCCAGTTCTCGATGCCTGGTTGTTTTTTCTTTTCACAGTATGGTCCACATTAAATAGTGTTTTCCCTGGGCCCAACCTTAATCGTTTGGATGGAATAGTAAGATCCTCTTTAAGCCTGTCCTTTTTGCGATAGCGTTTTTGAGTCGGACGAGCCCTTCTGCTTCCTTTTTGACATACTGCATTGCTTGATGGCGGAGCGGTTTCTTTGGTGCAGTAATTAAGGATCCATTTGTCCTCCATGATTTCTTCGAGGGCAGAACTAACCACTTTTTCACTCAACAGCTTTAAACAGTTGGTCCTCAAAGCAATTAGATTCCAAAACTCTGGATCAAAATACAGGTCCTTCTTTAAGACCTGTGCAAAGGCAGACAAAGAAAGTGTGTTGAGATGAGAAGCACAAACTTAATTAGTTTTAAGGTCAGTTTAAAAGGTTCTCTACCTGTAGTATTTCAAAGCGAATGTGGTTTCTAATAGGGCTGTGGTCCACATGGTAAGCCTGATCTGGATGCATGTAAAGAAGGTATGCAGTCTTGTAGGCTTCAATGGTGCATTCCAGGAAGAAGACCAGAAGAGCACATGCCCGGCAAACCTCCAGGTCGTTTGGTATCAGGCTAGCAATAGTTTTGTAGATAAGGGACTTGGTAATGACATCACCAGAAGGGCAAGACCGCAGGCCATTAGCACAAAGCTCCACACAAAACTGGATTCCATCAACACCAACCTGAAGAAAACAAAGTAAAATATTTATAACATTCAAAAGAGGAAAACAATAATTGCACTTTAGAATTCTTCCTCACTTCTTGCAGTATGGCTCTGATAAACGGGAATATTGAATTGACATTTGTGGCAGATTGCATCAGCAGGCGAATCTCCTCAAGAAGAACTTTTTTAGGCGTTTTCAAACGATGATGAAGTTGACTCCAAATTAAGACAAGATCACTGAAATGTAAAAAATAGTATTCTTAGTGAATGATGAAAAACCTCAACAGACAACAGATAAAGAGTTCTTATTAGAATTTAGATTCACTTACCACAGACAGGACATGTCACCCCTGCAGAGCTGCTGGGAGAGGAAGACTCGACTGAGGGACAGAAGCAACTCATCCGGTTCCTCATATTCCAAACTACAGATTATGTGCACAGCATCTTTACCATTCAAGCCAGCAACCTAAAAATGCAGCTATTAAGTTACACAGAAAACAAAGGTAATTTGTGGTTTTTCACAGAAACAAAGTAACAGAACACCTACTTCTTTGTGCAGGATGTCAAGCTGTGATGTTTTCAAAAGCCATGAGAGGTAGACCTGGAGGAAGAACAAATGTTGTCCTGCTGTGGGATGCCAAGCGCAACACTTGGCCAAGGCCATAGCCTCTCTGACCCGCTCACAGGATAAGAGGTACCGCACCCGAAGCTCAAATAAGACAGGCAGCTCAGAGCTAATGAAGTCATCCACTGGGGAATATTCAGCAAAAAGACAAAAACATGGGGTTTTTTATTTGACTTGTAGCCACAATGGCAAAAAACTAAGTAGTTCTTATGCAAACCATTTAGGAAACTCAAACAAACATTCTAATGAGGTAATCAGATCTTTACTATTGGGAAAAAAACATAACATGGTAAATGGAAAGGACACAAAAGAGTCTTGAATATTACCAACCTTCATTCTGAGGTAAACTGGACTCATTTAAGATTGCCTGTAAGACTGGGCAGGCCCAAGGGCCACCTTCACATATTGAATGCTCTACCTGAAGCAAATGAACATTCTGATGTCTCCCAAGAGCCAGATTACATTCCTGAAAGATGACAAAACGGTTCTGTATTATACAGAAATAGCTCTGTTATCCTGTATTCACTGTTATGGCAATCATTTAGGGGTGTATCCACTAAGTTATTTAACAAATATCTGTACACTATTCTGTCAGGATAATCAACTGGACTTCTTACCTGGAATGCAAGAGCAAATTGTTTAAGTGGTTCCTGATGCAAGTCCTTCTGGTCAAAGAACAGCAGCAATTCAAAAACACTCCTGTGGATACATTGAAAGCATTTGTCTTCTACCTTCAAAAAGGTGACACAATTTTACACACACACACACACACACACACACACACACACACTTACAAGGCCAGGCTGCTAATTGTTTGATGCACAATATCACAGTTTAATGTAAATGCAGGGGAGGCCTGTGCAAAATAGCACAGAGCTATCTTCAGGATCCTGAGCTGAGGCAATGGGACTTGCCAGCGAGTAGCAAACTCCTCCACCACCTGCACAAAGAAAGGGGCAAATAAGCAAATGTGAAAGGCAAGCCTCCACGTAGTGGTTTTGGAATAATCAAACTTAATTTAAAACATGTTTAAACTCTGTACACGTATTTTTAAAGATCCAGTATTGGAATCTAATGGTGAGAAAACAGACTATAAACTGACCTAAATACCCCACTCTCTTTTCAGTAGTTTTGAGAACTTATAACAGCTACCAAAGAAGAAAATAGATGTTTCCACAACTTCATTCATTTCTAGACTACAGGTTTTTTTAACACAGATATATTTCAAAGTTAGCAGGTAAAATTGTATTTATACATTTGTTTCTGTCAAGGTATAATTACATATTGAGTAATATTATATATTATGAAATCAAGTATATTTTTTTCCTGGGTTACCATAAACATCTATAACATCTGAAAAATACGTTTATGCAACCTAGTTCCAATTAAAATATATAGTTTCTATCAAGCATTTCTCTCAAAAATAACAAGTTCCTAATGCCATCTATTGGTGAAGATCCAAGTCACCGTGCCCCTATGGAATGCTCAGAATGGTACCGTCAACAATGATGATGTCATCACTGTATGGTCCAATCAGTGCACCCATTTAAGTTAAAACTTCAACAAGTCAAGAAACCTCACAAAGTTATTCATGTTTAATATTTAATTCAAAACGCTGATGAGGCGACATAGCTGTAGCTTTAGTAATCTGAGCTAACAGAAGGTGAAAGTTAAAATTTAAAGGTTCAAGTTTAGATAATATTTTTCAGCGATGTTAGCTCCGAAATACTGTCGATATTTCTGCACTACAAGTCAACAATGTAGTTCCAGGACATTGATATTATGACTCAGTGTTCGCTGTACGGCGTTGAAATATTTAATGGAAACAGACTGACAATGTACTGTTGTAACAGCGCGTCCGAATTTAATGTCGCAACCCAGGAATCAAAATGTTATTAGTTATCCGCATTTAAAAGTTGTCAGTTAGCTACAAAATATACCAATTGTAAGGTAATTCATGGGTAAAATGTAATCACATACAAGTTAAATTCTTGCCAAACGCGTTAAAAAGCTTTTAGAAAGTTGTTTGGCCGTCATTTTGGCTAACTTGTCGATACATTGTAGGCTCCGGGCAGCTAATGGGCATTAGCCAAGTTAGCTTATTAAGTATGCAGTCACAGTAACAAAGTATAACCAATTTAACACTAAGGTGCTTCGAAAAGGATAGCTAAATGTGAAGATGCCATACAAAATGCGTTATTTCCCAAACATTACGCATGTATCTGTTATTACAGCGACAAAGACTTATTAGTTAAACGCTACCGAGCCAACAGCTAATGCTAACAGTGTATCGGCCAATTCTGGGGGAGGGGAGTCGACTAACATATTTGCTCTTATTTTCGACAAAACGCTTGTCACCAACTCCAGGTCCAGTCTCTTACCTTGCAAAATTCAGAGCAGAACGGTTTACTATCCACTCGCAATTCATTGCTGGAATAACGATTTAACAAAGTCCGTAACTGATTTTCAAGATCCTCTAACTCGTACACACCATCTTCTTCCGCCATACTGCCTGTCGAGCCTTCCTCGTAGCAGCTACCACACAAAACATACAGTACATACGCTTGCACTGACAGCGCTGATTGGGCAACACAAGGGTGTGCGCTTCATTTTTGTACAGCGTACACCGTCGAAAAGCGAGCTTGGCGGAATTTAATTAGACCATATCGAATAAAGCCCAAATAGACGTTAAGAGTTGACACGGAAAAACACACGCCGCCCGTGTTTTTAGGCTCAGTTTACGTTGAGTAAAGTCAGAAAAATAAAATATTAGCTTTATCTTGCTTTTCATATATTGCAAGCAAAGATTAATAAATACATCTCTTTACGTCATAAAATTATGTAGTCTTTTTACAGTGTTTGGATATTATTGTCATACGCATTTTTTCCAATTTTACGACAACCATAATAAAAATATGCCCATTTAAATGTACGTACGTTTAAAACGTACATCTGCTAACGCCGTTGTGCATATTATGCATCCCTGTCGTTAAATACCCCCCCAACCCAGTTCTACTTGCCATGTAACGCACCCCACTTAAGTTTTACTTAACTTCTGTCAGAGATCAAAAACAATGCCTAAATTAATGCTGATATGTAATATTTTCATGAAAATGTTGTGTTTCTCTCAGCATTAAATACTTTAGGATAAGGTTATAGTACTGATGGTGAGTGGACTGAGTTTCATGCATGCACATGGCAAGTAGAACAGGGGATGCATTTCGCAGCAGGGGTGCATAATATGGCACAGCAATGTGTAATGCTAACTAAATACAAAGGACAATTTCTTATAAACGTTTAGTGATGACAAATATGACAGACCAAAAAAATCTGACTTCCTTTAATGTAATTATACACATTCATTGAAGAAAAAAATGAGAATACAAAATATTTCTCATGAACAATTTAAATACTTAAGACCACTTTACAGATAGACCAGACATGGCGCTGAAAAGTTATATAAGACATTCTTTAAAGTAAACTAATTAAACTTTGCATGTAGTATGTTAATGTGTAAACAAGCTGAAATGGAAAAAGCAGAAAATAAGCAGTATTGTTTAAGAACATGTTCATATACAGTAACCGTCTATTCTTAAATGATTTCCATGGTTTTTATCGTGCTTTGATTTCTGATATTTAACAAAAAGTCAAAATTCTGAATGTGTAAGAAAGTAGGAACACAGAGGCCTTTATTCAAGGCTTGCAAGAAAAAAAAAAAACCAAAACCCACCATACTGGCAGTTATAAATTTTAAAATATTCACTCAGGCCTATAAGCAAAAAAAGTTATCTAATGTTTCAGATAGTAAACACTTCAATTCTGAATAATTTTTGCTGATTATTTCTGAAGACTTACGTGCACAAAACAACGGCCCTCATTTATGAACCGTACGTATGAAAGAAAACTGCGTGCATGACCATTTTCCCACAAGGCACGGCATTTATCAATCTGAACGTGAGCGTACGAGCCAGTCAGATCTCACGTCAGGACTGACATCGTGTACGCAATTTAGTCAATGTGGATCCGTGGTGCAGCACAGCAAAAACCTAAAAAAACGTAAAAACAACGATTAAACAAACCTCAAACTGGTAATTAAGCACAGGTGGCCACATATTGCGTACAGATTAAAACGTAAAAGAATGTCATTGAATATGTTTTTTACAAAAGCGTTTTGCTTCACCTGAAAATATATATTTTTTTCCCAGAGAAATTCATGTTTGGTTTGTTTTTCGGTGTAATTATTTCTGTTTTTCTGACTTAATTTCTTTTTTAAGCAATCTTGTCCTTTTTGTGAAGTAAATGTTTCCTGTTTTTTGTAGTAATACAGAGCAGCAGCGTTGTTTCAACAGTGCGTGCACAGGCGTTACTGTGTCAGGGCAGCGACACGCATGCTCATCCACTTCGATGCTGCTCCCAACGCTGTCATTGTTCTCCAGACAGCGTTTTTCTGGGCTCCTTTAACACCAGTTTTCATGCTTTCAAACAGCACCTCCTTGTTTAACCTCCACCTCAGACTCGAGGGGAACTTTCAGCTCGAAAAATTTTCGATTGTTTCTCAGGTTTCTCCTCTCAACGTTTGACTTCAGTGGGCGAAGCCTCTAAAACATGAATATTTAAGGGCAGAACATGTTAATGACGATCGATGTCAGCCACCGCATTTATCAAGACCCGCTGAGTCGTCCGCAGGGATTGGCCATATATGGAATTTTCATGAATCACACGTGCATCTTTCCATACCATGATTCCTGCACACAAATCTGCATACGTTTCTACGCAAGATTGATAAATGAAGGCCAATATGTTTATAAATGTATGTTTAGAAAAGTTGGGAAGAGTAATTTCTCTCTTTTTTGGCCATGTTTTTGACAGTTTTAGTTCAGCTCATCAGTGGATTCTGACATGGATCGCTCCCTCCTTTCCCGGCTAGTGACAAAGTTGAGCAGGTCGACGGCCGTCACCACCCCAAACACCATCTGCTTCAGGCTGGGAGAACCGTCTGCCAAGTCTAGAGAAAGAACAGTGAAAGAAAAAGTTGCAAAAACAAATGCACAGCATAGAATATAGATTTGAAGAAATCTCAGGATTTCTCTTTTCTCGAGAAACGATCATTTGCCCCAGAGCACTGTCATAAATCCTTGAAAGCCTCCAGACTGTTTCTGAGTGTGTGCAGGTCACTGTGGTACATGCTGTTTTTTGACAATGATAGTGTGTTTGTGATAATGTTGTACTTACACTGGATCTGTTCATGTACCACAAGGGCAAAATGATCAGTTTCCAGGATGCGAGACAGCTTTCCCAAATTATCATTGAGGCGAATCTATAAATGACAACAAAGAAACAATTTAGTAAATGAAGTAATCAACATAGACATGCGACAGAGTTTTGCACAACATCAGTAAAACATGCAATAAAGCTAATGAATGTTGCAGGTAGAAGTTATATTGTTCTTCTGTCTTGTTAAATAATGGACTAGGCTGTTTCCTGGGACCTGACGTGTAAAGAATGTATATGGATTTGATGTGCCCTCTTCAAAGATTCCTTTACAGTGCTGTGCAGTTGTGTCATAGGTTATTATAGACAATGACTTTTTTCCCAAAATGGTCACTGTATGCATCCTACTTGTACTAATTATTGCATACTAATTATTGCATACTGTACAATTGTACTACAAATTTTAGCTTGTGCTAGTTGCAATTACAAATTAATGAAGGTTAAACTAGACAAAGGAGGAGGTTAAGTTGGCACTCACCTGTTTGAACTGTTTGTAGAGAACTTTGCTGACTGGGTCTGACAGCCGAATTTTCCCTGCCAGAATACTGGCCAACATGTTTCCCAAAGTCACCATGCCCAGGACCAATCTGGACACACAGACACATGTGGCGTCATCATCAGCTCTGGAGGGATCTTGAAATGATCCAGTGACCAGCTGGACACTCACCCTGACTCATCCACCACAGGGGCCTGGTCAAAGCCGTTCTCTTTGAGGATTTTGATGGTCTTCTGACAGGTGACAGTGGGTAGGACGGTCAGCGGGGCTGACAGGTTCAGACCCTGCACTTTCAGGTTCCACCACCTGATGGAGGCGCAGGAGCAAAAGTTCACAAAAAAAATCCAGAAATAGGAGAGTTTCACAATTACGACTGTCCTCTTGTATTACACGTACCATGGTTTGTTCACCATAATGTCCTCTTCCCTCAGGAAGCCCTTCTGGACCATCCACTTGTCATTCAGGAACTTAGACCTTATAAATCAAAACATCTAGTCAACTATTATTTCAGCACTGGTGTGTAAAGCACCAAATCTCACTTGACTGAAGTTACCAACACAAATTAAAATGATGTAAAGAAATTTGATACTAATTTGGTCCATATTTCTTTATACACTCGCTTAGAATTCTTACATATAGTTGCGGATGGAGTCCGGGAGGATGACCACACAGCGCTGACCCTCCTTTAGGTCTTTGGCAGCGTTCACAGCTGCTGCCATGGCCGTCCCAGAGCTGCCGCCTAGAAGAGCAACGAGCAAAATCATTCAGCTTAAATCAAACATTAAGAAACTGTTTTCCACCTGCGTTATCACTGGTTATAGAAAGTGCTTTGTACTATTTTTTTTAAAAATTGTTAAAACTAAAGACTTTTACCAAGTCAGTATTTGTGTGTCCTTACCACACAGCAGGCCCTCCTCTCTGATCAGCATGCGAGACATGTTAAAGGATTCTTCATCGTTTGATTTGTACCATGTATCAATGACCTGACAAAACAAAAGTCATGTGACAGTGAGAGGAAATAATTTACAGAAACAAAAAGAGAAGATACGAAACTCACGGATCTGTCGAGCACGGTCGGGATGAAGTCGTACCCGATGCCCTCCACCTCATACTGGGTCTTATCAGTCTTGTTGAGCTCTTCAGGCTCAGCCAGGATGGAGCCTTCAGGGTCAACACCAACAATCTGCACACAGCACACCAATTATGGACCTACACACAGGAATTCTAATCTCATTTAAATATTTTCTACAATTTGGTGATTTACTTTAATGTTGGGGCATTTTTCCTTGAGTTTGCGGGCGATGCCTGTGATGGTCCCACCTGTGCCTGCTCCTGCCACCAGCATGTCCACTTTACCTGATGACGCAATGTCGGTCAAAAATCAAAACATGATATTTTGGGATTAGGGCCCTGCAACGCTGTCTCCACACCATCACACTGCTCCAGGATCTCCTCAGCCGTGGTGTCATAGTGAGCTAGAGGGTTGCTCGGGTTACGGTACTGGTCCAGGATGTGAGAGTCTGGGATCTCATTTTTAAGGCGCCAAGCCACACCAACGTGAGACTCTGGTGAGTCGAAGCGAGCACTGGTTGGTGTACGGACAATCTCAGCTCCAAGTGCTCTTAATACATCCACCTGTATTTACAAAACACAGAAAATACTTGGATAAAAGTGTCAAATTCAAATATGTTCCACCTTTACAACAACTGGTGACACAGGAGGTAGACAATTCCTTCATTATCCTGGGGAAAAGATTGCATAAATATGCAGTCTTGTGTAGTGTCTAGGTGAAGCACAGTTTCTTTTTTTGTCTTATCAAGTTTCATAGTACCAAGTTCTCACGGCCAAAAGATTTTACAACAGTCAATATTTTGATGTTGATTACATTCTTATTCAAGTTGCCAAAATATATTCAAAAATGTTAAACCACATGGGAGTTTTTTGAATAATTTTGCTGAACTCAAGTCACCATCTACCAGTTTGTGGGAATGAACATGTTAAAAAAAAAACAGGATTGCATTTTCTAATGCCTATAGACTTCATTTTAAAAAAAATATATACTGTGTATTTTATTCAGCCCAGAACTCAATCAATACTTGATTGTGTTTGAAAGATCCAAAATCTTTGCCTCCCCCTAGTGGCGGGAGAAAAAAGTGGCGCTCATTACAGCGACTCAACTCAACACACTAATGTGTTGAGTTTAAGCACTTTACAACTACTAAAGTGTTGTACACAGATAAAAAGTAAAGCAAACAATTCAACAATAAAAAACAATAAAAATTACAAACAATAAAATGCATCCTCTCCTAAATGTTATGATCTTTAAAGTTCTTTTCTGAACTGATCCGGTTTGTGTGTATGTAGATATATATATACACACACACACACATTTTTTTTCTTGCTTGTTAAAAATAAAGTAAAAAATTATCATTGTACAGTACTAGAATATACTGTATTTATATAGCTCTAAACACATTCTCATAATTGCTACACCAAAGACTGTTGCTTGTGTAAATCAATTTATGTTTCCTATTTCCTTATGAAATAATTAGGATTATAATACTTTGACCATATGCTATTATTCAATTCAATTTTATTTATATAGCACCTTTTACAATAAAATTGTCTCTAAGTGCTTTACAGAGGTAGAAACCCAGAGCCTGAACCCCCAGGTAAGCACAGTGGCAAGGAAAAACTCCCTTTTAACAGGAAGAAACCTGTATTATCTGTTTTATTATTTTTTATCCTAAAATGTCCTGAAATTGCTCAAATAGCCAACTCAAAAAATCAGTTCCCAGAAAAGTCAATAGCTTGGTTAGCTCGAAGGCAAATAAAGTGAGCCTTTTTGGAGCAGTACCTTCTCCATGCTCATCTTTTCAGGCATGACAATAATGCAGCGATACCCTTTGACAGCTGCAGCCAGAGCCAGGCCGATACCTGAAAAAAGGGAAAAAGTCACAAATTTCCCAACCTGCATCAGCCTGGTTCTTTTTAAAGCAGAGTGAGGACACCTACC
Organism: Pao palembangensis; assembly: GCA_015343265.1. Classification (NCBI taxonomy): domain Eukaryota; kingdom Metazoa; phylum Chordata; class Actinopteri; order Tetraodontiformes; family Tetraodontidae; genus Pao; species Pao palembangensis. Next base: position 2,725,037 of record CM027085.1, on the reverse strand, counting down.
AGTGTTTCCAGAGGTGGGCTCTATGATGGTGTCTCCAGGTTTAAGGGTGCCAGCTCGCTCCGCATCCTCAATCATCCGCAGGCTGATCCTGTCCTTCACGCTGCCACCAGCGTTGAAGAACTCACACTTGCCAACTGCAAATAGATCACAGATGGAAGCTTCAATGATTAATGTTTGAGTCACAAACAGCAGTAAAAACTCATCAAACCACTGCCAGGAAACGTACATATTTCACATTTGAGTCCAAAAGCTTTGGGGATCTTGTTAATGCGCACCATTGGAGTGTCCCCGATCTTGTACAGGATGTTTGGAAGAATGGGTGGAGAACTGGCTCTGGAAGGAGGATTTAGCCTAAAGCTGATTACTTGTGCTGATACTCATGCATTACATTTGTGTTCTTTATTTAACAAGAGTTCATAAAAAACCTGAAACTTGGGTCTTACTTTGGAACTTGAAAGTGTGGCGAATCAGCTCTTGTGGCTCCCAGGCTCCATTTGCAGCGGCTGGGAAGGTCAGGCCGGATCCATTTTCTCTCTGCAGCGGCATTCTTTGTGCTCAGCTGAATGGCTTTGTCCGCATCCTCTGCGTCGGTCACCGGGGTCACCTTGTCGACCCCGTTGGTGTGGAGCAGCTTGCTGGCGTGAGGGCACACTGGGCCATTCACTGGACTCTCTTTGGCTGAGGGAACCGATGGCATGGCTTACCCTGGAGAAAAGAATGCAATTATTGTGGAACTTTTTTTTCCCCCACAGTAACAATGACATCAGCAGTTTATTTTAGCATGCCAGCAAATACAGTAATACTAAATACCAACTTTTTAACATGGTGCTCTTAACAGCTGATCAAAAATCGTGCAGCTCAACAGTGAGACGGTTGTTTACCCGTCCCATCAAGTGTGTGACAACACAAAAAAACAGCTTGTTAATGTTCAGATTGTGGCTGTTACTCCTTTTACAGCTATATAGTCAGCTCATAGTTATTAACATATTTTAAGAGATAGAATAACTGTGGTGCTTCTGCCAGAAAGACTTAGCCTAACAGGACTCTAAGGCTGAAAAACACCCAGACAACTACACAGTCAAGATAATGCTGATGGGGAAAAAAACAGATTTGCATGCGCTGTGTGTGTTCATGAAGATAATTAATGTTTTTGAATAAAGAAAATGAATTATTACCAGTAATAACACACTGCAGATATCACTAACTTATCAGTCTTTGTTAAAAATGATCCAGCACAAACACAGTGCCATGTGTTTCCGTTCTCTCTGAGAGGTAATACTAAATGAATAACAGGTGGACATAATATTGATAAATCAGGTTGTTAATCATGAAAGGACACTTAAAGCAGAGTAATAAAACAGACCGATAACAGACAAGCCAGAGCTGATATTTAATAGTAAAGTTTTACAAATGAAAAACACCATTTGTTTTAAAACGTATTAGCAACAAGCACTGTAAGTAATATTCTGCTGGAGACTTCTCATTCAAAAAACTTTGATGTATTTACAATATAGCACGCCCTTTTATTACTCAGACATTTACATGGACATTACAGCACAAGAGTCAGGATGAGTGTGCTTATACTAATATGCCAACGATCAGGTGTCTCACCGACATGAACACAATCTTTGAGCAACCAGCTCTCCTTGTAGGAAATTGCACTTTACTTTGAATAAATTGGAGCAAACTTCTTTTGTGTTTCTTCCTGGTTCTCCATAGCTTTTCGTGAATTATGGAGCCATGCAATAATTACAATGATGACTTGTTAGATTTTAATCGTAGTAGAGGCAGAAGACTGTTAGGTCATGCATCTCTTCTTATCTTGTTTACTCACTCTGGAGCAACATGATCATCTGTGCTTGGCCAGAACCATCTCTGCATGGCAGAAAGGTTATGTGACAGCGTTCTTGCAACTTTATAATCAAATTCCTCCAGCTAAATAAAGAAAAAAATAACCACCCAAACAAAAAGTCATTTTAAAAAAATATTCTAACGCATTCCTCCGTTGCACTTTTCACCTGCTTCAGTACGTTTGCACCTTAAAAATACAATATTGTGTTACGACATTAATCAAACAGTCTAGCAGCAACAACCAAAGTATGAGCTGATCATCAGGCCATAGACAGTCAGTGACCCAAAACAAATAAATGACCTCCAGTGAAAAGCAGCAATGGTGCAGATGGAGAATGTGTGTGGAGCTGGAGACATTTCCGCCTTTAAACTTGGCCACCACAAGGGCAACGGAGATTTGATAAAACGAGGCTGTAGAAATAATTCGAAAGGAATAATTCGAGCCAGAAAACAAAACCAAATACTATTCCCAAATATGCAACGTTCCTGGATTATTGCCTACATCTTTTTTCCTCTTCCTTTTCCATTTTTCCTGGATTTCGAATTTGTCATCAAACGAATAAATAAATGACGCAATCTCTGCACTCTGGATCACCGCTGCCAAAAGTATCAAAATCTGGGCCGTATCACTAAACATTATGCTACCATTTCCCCCGAATGTCATGACTCGCTTTCATATTTCATGTTTATTCACAAGAAATTACCAAATCACGTTTAATGGCTAAAAACGGCAAATCTCTATGTTGAAACAGTTCCATGTTAAAAACACGGCTTTTTGCGCGATTCTTTTACGTTTTCATCTTAAATATTCGTTTTCTGTTGACTTTCACTCACCTGTTCAATGATTATGAGTCCGAAATATGTGTAAGTAACCAAAAACCACAAAGACGCGATCGTTGCCACCAGGATGGTCGAGAACAAGAGCCACCTGAACTTCCGTACAAGGAGACCTATAATGACGAAACACGTGCTTGCTGGCCAAGATTTAAGGCTCCCTCTGATTGGCTGCGGCGGGGGCGTACGCGTGGCACATCTCACCAATCAGAGCGTTGGTTTCTCAATAAGGGAGTTTGGGAACCCAGTGTTCGCCATCTTTCGCCAATTATTGAGCCACCACGATGTACGCTGACTTTGAATCATGTGGCAGCTTAAGAAGTTCTCATGACTAGTTCAAGACGGCCAAAATCTCCACATGACCAGCCAGGACTGTTAAAGTAAACAAAGGGACCACAAATATTCAATGCTCATTTCCTTCAGCTATAGACTAACTTTCTTTAATTAAATGAATTACTGTGGCCAGATTTTACTTTTTAATGGTTTCGTATTTTTAAAAAGGACCATTACTGTTATGATGGACCACAGCGAGGATTAACAGGAGTGAAATGTTCATATTTACAAGTGTCTGTTTGTAGCCAAGACTCATTTCCTCAGTTTTAAGGAAATATCTCCTTTGTTCCTTATAAAGCAATAAGGGAACAAACCACAAATGGACATCAAACTGCTCATCAGCAAATTAAAAACGAAATAAGTAACCATATGAATGAGGTGATAGCTTTGCAGAGTTACAAACTTGTTTTATTGAAAAAGAAACAGATGCTTGTCTTAAAAAAGAAAATAAAAAGAAACACTTGCAACAATTCAACAAAAAAAAGAAAAGTAAATTTATCATCACAGCTGGGGAAAATTTTGAGGGTCTTGGTGAGACACTGAGATCGTACGGAGCCTTTTCAGAACCGTCCATAACGCTCTCGATCCCTCGACCTTCGTCTTTCACGATCCCGTCGTCGGTCCCTGGAGCGGGAACGGCGTTCTCGGGAGCGTGAACGAGAGCGGTGCCTGGTGGGAATAATCTTATTTGAGACAATCTTTGACCAATATATTGAATATTTTGCTCTAAAAGGATTTCTGTACCTTTTCCTGCGGCGGCCGTACAACTCCCGTCGAAGTTCCCTCGATATAGGCTTCAAGTGCATGAAGTTGCAGAAACCGCCTCGTGTACACTCTCTGTAGAATACCCCCAAATGAAGAGTTAAAACAAAGTAAATTATGACAATAAGGGATACAAATCACATGCAGCCACGCGTCTGCCTTCCACAACAAAGTCTCAAGAAGTTTATTCCCATTGCAAAAGTTTAACGCAGTATTTTAAAGGAAATAAGGGTTTTGGTTGAGACAATGGCAGAGTTACACATGTAGTTTGAAGCTGTTATATAACACCTGGCATCCAGTGCTGAAGCTGGGAAAGTCAGCAGAGGGAACGATTACTCATACAAACCGAGGGCCCACCCTCAATTACTCTGATAGCTAAGCTTCCACTTCAAATTCACTCCATTAATTAACTGGCTTCATTTCTGTTTGGAGCAGCCAGTTACGAGAACATGTGACTGTCGGTAGCCACGTCAGTCTGTCAGTGCAGGAATTCTTTAAATATTGCCGATATCAGCAAAATAATAACTTCTTTTGTAGATAATCAGGAAAAAGTGAAGACGAGTTGTTTGTGCTTGAGTATTAAACTGCAGCTGTCAAGTGTCAAAAATAACAAGGGCTTATCACCAAATCATTTACTCTGCATTCAACATTTGACAACGGAATCAACACAGTGATCAACACAGTGATTCCGTTTACGTTCATTAATCACATACACATGAAGGAGGAAGAGTACAATTTACCACACACCCCAGTGAAGACTCACCCCATCTCGTACTGGCGACAACAAGCTTCCCTGAAGTCAGTGACGGGGGAGAGCTCTGCGTGAATGGGTTGCCCGTTGAACCAACGGTTGTTGAGGTCCATGACTGCTTTCTCAGCATCCTCCTCTCGGCGGAACTACATGATATGCAAAAGTATGATCACCCAAGAAAGATTATGATAACTATTCAGTTTTATTATGTACAATTTAACATCGGGAGCTTGTTGGTGTATCAACACCGATGAGACAACCCCAACCTTGACATAAACATTGCCCACAAGGTGGTCGCCCAAGTTGTCACACACGTTCATCTCCTCAACCTCGCCGTACTTCTCCTCCATCTCTGTGAACACTTCCTGCAGGGAGATAGACAACAGTTAACCTGTCAAACCGGTATTCGCGCCTTCAACATGAATTCAGCAGGTTCTGATTGTTACCTTCCTGTTGTCACGCCACAAAGGCATAAAAACAAAAAAAGCAAGTCTCTTTTAACAAAACTAAAAACACGACGTTCACTCACCTCAAAGAACTCATCGTAGTGCTCCTGCATTTCCACATCACTGACAGCACCTACAAAACCACCAATAACAGAAGGTAAAGCAGGTGCAATCTGCTTGTAAAAGGTGGAGGTGTAACACACAACAGTGTGTTACACACTGTTGTTCTTGACAACAGGAGCTAAAGCCACAACACACACACCCACAGTCATGAAGTCAGCCCTGAGCAAGTCAGCAGGATATGAAGTGGACAGGAACTGGGGAGGGGGAGAGAGAGCCAGGTAGAGGCCCCAGGAGAGAGGCGATCAGCAAAGAACCGTGATTAAACTGTAGCAGTAATACAGCAGAAGCAGCAGAGCTTAACAGCGTAGGATTTTTAGGTAGGTGTTTTATATGTTGAAAAGAGCGTGATAAAGTTTTACAACATGATCACAAATCAATAAAGGGTGTTCATTTTAAGTACTGATCAGAAAGCTCAGAAAGTAGCACGGAATTCTGATGCCTGTAAAACGATAAATGAAAAAGGAAATTGTGAAATCTGTAATTGTGTAAAAGCCACAGAGCTGCATACCACAGCCACCGAACATGCTCAGTGTTTCTGCTAAGGCGTGCTCTTTTAATGACCAACGATGTTACTGGTCTGATTTAAGCAAAAATATTTCATTTGCGTCATCGTCGCGCATCTACCCTTCTGTGCACCAGCACACAAACATGTACAGTATGTATCAAGTAAAAGAAAACAAACACACAAAGTGCTTCTCAGTGCTTCTGTGTCTGTTAAAACACAAACGCTATGGTCTCAGTGATTTTACAGAAATGTGGCAAAAACAGGAGCTGTTACTGTGTTTTCTCTGGGAACAGAGACTGATTTTACTTGGTCAATATTTGCCTCAGTTACATAACAAACCATTTAGCAAAATATATTTGACGTTGAACTGGATTTCAGGTCATCCCTTTACTTATTTACTATAATTAAATAGTAGCAGAAGTGGCTTGGAAAAATTACCGGCAAAAGAATAAGTGTTTTGGATCAAATCCAAACATAGACAACTCAAACCCACGTTTAAAGCCACGACTTACTCATTTATTTTTGTCACTTCACATCATATGCTGGGATGCGAAAGTCTGCAATTTCATTTACATTTTGTAATGCTTTCTTCCCAAGTCTTTATTTACGACTAGTTTTACAGCATATAATCACTGTGAAACTGTATATACCGTAAACTTGGCATATGACAAATACGGAGAAAAAGACAGTTCCAAAGTTGTAACCCAAGAAATGCTCTACTGAAAACATTACCAAGTATTCTATGTAATCAAGGGAATTTAGTTGTTTTGACATTAGGTTCAAGCTCAAGCTAGTTTTTGGGTGCTACTGCCACATTCACGCCTCAAGTTTGTTGTTTGTGAACATGTGAAGTAGTAAAAAATTGTTTATACTCACATCGCGAGGCATCAGCTGTTTGTGCACTATTCTGAGGATTACGGTAGATGTTTTGAATCAGGATAGTCTGCAATGAAGAAAAGCACAAGACAGGATTGTCATTTACTTTAGACAATGTGTTCCATTTACTTTAGAGCTTTCTGAAAAAAAAAAGAAACTGAAACTGTGTTTTCACCACTCATACACAAGTTCCAGGTTTATGACTATTCCCAGAATTCAAAATCTTTCTTTTGCATCTACTAAATATACTATATATAGTATTTTCCCATTGTGTGATATTTGTAAAAAGCCACTTCCAGTGTCAACCTAAAGCAATCTTCATTAAAACTGTATAACCAAATACCTCATTTCAGTTCTCCTGTCTGAAGGGGCTGTGAATTAGTTTACGAACATTATTTTTACCTGGCTGAAAGTGGGTTTGTTGTGCAGTCTTGAGCAGCGGTCTCCATGTCTGCAAGCTCCAATTTTAAAATAGAATGAACAATTGACCCTAGGAAAAAAGAATGTAAGGGTTATGTCAGTTAACTCACTCGTACTCATTGACACTGGAATATAAACATTGTTGATAAAAACAAGCATAAAAAATAACCAGTGTACTGGGTGGGGATTACCTTTAAACTTGTATTAAAAACACCGAACAAGAACTATTCACATAATCATATTATGTCCAACCAAAAATGTGACTGATTACATATCTAAATTTTAGTAAATCAGAATAAGGTTGTCTTTAAGCATTGACCGATAATTAAGACAACTTCTTGCATCTATTCCTAAAATTATAGCAAAAAATTTATGCTCATGTGGAAAAAATCTTTCAATGGATTTATCATTTATTTTGCTACTTTAAAGTCTCTGATTAAGAAAGAAGCCATTATTTCAAATTGTATCTGTCACAGGTGTGTAGTAAATGCTTTTACTGCACTCCATCGGTGAAACAGAACAAAACAACTAGCATGCTACCAGGCTTATTAACGGACTTAGATACTCTCTAGTTGGCTTACTGACAGCCAACAATGCACCCCACTTTCTTCGTGTGCACCAACAATCTAACGGATATTTTTTGCAAGAAGACAGATTTTTGGACAAGCAGCACAGAACTGCTGCAGGTTAGCAAGGATGCTTTCCAGGATTTCATTCAATGCGTTAGCGGAATATTAGCTTCATGGTGCTAATGAAATGAACAGAGGGTATTAAAAAGTGCAGCTACTACGCTAAGTCACACTGGTGTTAAAGGACCGCTGAGGCCATAATTTGTGTGAAACTAACGGTATAGGCGGTAAATGCATTCTATGACGGTTAAAAAAAAACTTACTTGTCTTTCTCTGTGCCGAAAATGGATGCCAGGTACTCCGCCATTATCGGCTTGTCGACGACGTGATCTACGTCATCACGTAAGCAAGAGGAACGCGTCTGCGCAAACGTGACTACCCAGCAACATGCAATAACGCCAGCCACCAAGCGGCGGCGCTATTATAATCATATAGACAAAACAGGTTCAACTCAAACGCAGTCGTTTTGTTAAAATCATGTCACGACCAGTATGACAGAATATTCCAGACTTACATTTTTTTTTAAACCGATATTTATGCATTTCTACATTCGAAATATGGAGGATTTAGCTTTATTATTCCAGAATAAGAGTACAGTCCACAATTCTCACTTGGACTGAGGAAGAAAGATGACAGCAGCATCTTCCATCAATGTGCATGTGTCCATCTGGGCAGTAGTAGCCCTCACCTTAAACACTGACAGTTTCTTTCTCAGTAGTATCACCATTCCTTCCTCTGTAGCTCATGTAAGGTGTTGAACCTTTTTTTTTTAATTATTATTTTTTAATTGAAAGCCAAGCAATGTATCTGAATTTTTTTTAAACTTTGAACCAGGTGCTTATAATTATGATGAACTTTTCTTGGCACTCTGGGTTTTATAAACAAAACTTAAGTGTGGCATAAATCAATAAAATGGGGATTTCTGGTAAAGCTAATCCTGGTTCAACCCACTTAAGTAAAAAATAAACTTCAAGTTACTCCTGTTTAATCACAAGCTCAGTGTTGACTTTTACATTTTTCCTGTTTTATTTTTATTTCTCTCTTAGATACTACAAAATGCCAGAGCCTATATGAAAACTGACATTAGAGGTTGTTTCAACAACAGAAAGCACGACAATTTTCTAGAAGTCAGGAAGTCTCTTGAAAATCGTCATCTTAGTAAAGATAAACTATTTTATGGAAGTGAATGTATTATTTATCATCATCAAACTAAACTTGTGCCAGAGGGCAGTTACGGGTTCAAAGTTCCAAAAACACCCAAAACCTACATTTTCTTGTCAGAAAATCCACAGAGGGTGGGGCTGCTTTTGGTACTGGAGGAAGTGGGAAAAATCAAGAATGCACCAGAGGAAGTACTTACCCTTTCGTATCTTTGTCAGTGGAAATCGATGTGAAAGATTTTTTCTAATAATAAATGTGCCTATATGGAGAAAAGAGAGTGGACCGACTTACCCTGGAAAATAAAATGAAAACAAGAGTCAATATTAAGACATACATCAACTATTATTTTATGCACAATAAAAAAAATCAAAATGGGAAAAAACTGACACAAAGATTTATTTCTGTGTGCAAAAACAATTTAGGATCAATTACATTAAGATTTATAAGAGTGGCAAAGTCACTGGAGTACACCGTGGATGAGAAGAGCTTTCTGTTGTGTAAAGTTCACAACAATAATGTGGGAAAATGATCCAAATTATTTAGAATAATACAGCTTTAAAATGAAGCATTCAAAAAAGTCCTTCAATAACACCAAAAAAGGAAACAGTGGAACAACTGATAAACGTTTTAGATTCCTCTCTTCTCAGCATCAGGAGAGGAAACTAATAAATACTAACTTTAATAAACAATATATGTAGTAACATGTAAAACTCAAAGTTATTGTTTTAAACAGATAATTCCATTGTTAAAGTTGCATTCAGGGGTATCCAACAGCGATTTTCACAAACAGAATATGAACGAAGGCTAGAAATGCCCACCCTACAGTCTAAATACCACAAGTCAAACACACAAATGTATTTCACATCCTGTTCAATCATTGAGGAAAGGTTTGGGTGGAAATGACAGAGCACAGTGGTCTGGGAGGTCAGACACACTTTGCTGTCCAGTATGAGCACAGGCCCACTGCGTATAAGCTTTTCATCCTTTCCCACCCCAAACATCATTGAAGGCTGAGTCATAACGGGGCTTGGTCCCTACAAAACTCAACCCTACAGCCTCTTTCATGATTTCTCTAACTCACATGTATCTGCCGCAATTGACAAGTTTATACAACTTCTTTAAAACACATGAGGAATTTCAGCAGCTCTTCTAAATGTGTCAAATGTGGATCCATTTAGACTGTGTGGAAAAGAAAGATGCTTTTATATCTTGTTTGAAGTGTTATTTGTGTCAAACTTCAACTAGAATGAACAAAACTTGAGTTAGTCTGATAATAAATGTGGAGAACAGCAAAAGTTATCAGGCTGTTTTCACACCAGCTGCTTCTGAAAACAGCCTTGCAAAGTAGACAGCCGGGTAACTAAAGTATAATACTGCTAATGAGATATTAGAATACAGTAGCATTTCTATAATAACTGTAGCATCTATTAAATAATAGACTTTTAGTTCTGCTGATTCTGTAAACAGTAAAAAAAGGGTTAGCAACTAGCAGCGTCATCACAGCTCACAGGAGCAGAACTAGCAGAGTGGACAGGCTGATTCCCTGTGTCTGCGAGCCGGAGCGCCGCCACTGAGCAGCTAGGCCGAGCTCAGAGCGGCGCTGGAGCGCCATCAAAGCAGCAGCGATGCTGGCATCCAAATCAGTCTGGACACAAAGAAAGAGGGAAGAGGTGAAAAAATTAGTTTGAGAATTCCATTAATCAAGCAGATTACGCGTGTACTATCGCACAGTGGCGCCCTTTTCCTGTCTGTGCCCTGTAAAATAACAGATTGTAATTCAGTTTTCCATTCTTGGAAAACAAAACAAGTGGCTTAACTATTGTACTATAAGCACAGATATAGAGGTCTTTATTTAAATGTTCATCCCAAAGAAATCAAAATAAAACATCTGCCTGCAATAAAAGTTAAGAACTAGTTGAGAGAATGCAACATTTAAGTGTGTCAATACTTGTCAAAAAAAAGCACAATGAGTCTAAACGTAATGTCAGAAAATTAAATGTTTACTCATACAGTCCCGGTTAGGGGTGTATGTACAGAGATGAAGCCTCGCTGCGCAGAGTCAGAGTCATTTCTCAATGCAAAAACAGTCACAACATCACGGGCGGACACGTGACAATATAACAATAAACACAGAAGTACATATTTGCAATTTTTAGTCTCCCAAACAGCTCCTAAGCTACACCAAGAACACACAAAAAACACTCAAATGGCATTTCAGCAGGTGAAACATTCCAAGAAAATATCACTCTTTTCCAGTGACGTCAAGACACAACATGAATCAAGATGGCACAAATGTCACACGCTGATAGGGGTTTCTCTGTGGTTAACTTCCTGACCTTGCTTCGTGTTACTGAGGAAACCAGCCCTTCCAGCCAGAAAAGCCAAAGCAAAGTAAGGAAACGTAGACACAACTAGAGCATCTGGCTCTTACTGGAAGGTCTTGGCCTGCTTCCTACAGTGCCACAAACAGGCGGTGGCTGAATTCTGCCTACAGACTCAAAGGAAACCATCTAATCTCTGTGAGTGGCTTGTGGTTCACATTTACCAGCAAGCAGCCCATTAGGCCCTCCAGTGGGAGAGTTTACTGGAAGCTCAATGTCCGATTCAGTGGTGAGATGACAGACAGCTGTTACAATCTGGATTACAGCCAGCATGCCATCGGTAAGCAGCAATCTGACTCCCATCACAGTAAAACATTGTCGTCTTTGACAGATCAGACAGACCAAGACTGACAAAGACAGAATGTGTCTGTCTGTACATTTAAATGGAAGAAGGGATGTTGTTATCAGCCTGGCAAACTCCCTCTCCCCCTCCTCAAGGCCCCAATGTCCATTTTTCTCCAAGATCCATGGGATTAAAAGCACAAAAGAGGCTCTTTTCTTCTGGATCGTAACTCAAGACAATCGCTCCAGCCACTTGTTATTCTGCTTGGGATCCACAGAGCTGGAAAGACCTTAAGGAACCAGGACAGCCTCAAGGAAATGTTTTCAGCTTCTTGGAGTAATCTATTTTTTCCTGTGGCTGCGATCTTTTTGGAAATGCCACACACTGATCACAGACTCATGAGAAAGAGTGTGTCAAGCACAAAAGATAGAACTAAAAATAGCCGCTGAGAATGTCAAGAGTGTCCTGGAAGAGTTAGAGGTGGGGGAAGCCTCTGGAACTTGGGGGACTGGAGCTTTGGTTGTACAGACCTCATGCTCAAATGTTGGTTTTGGAACTCTAACTTACCTGTGGTAATTATTTCTTAGATTAAAGAGCCTCAGTGGAACATTTTAAACAGTTCTTTGTCACACACTGACCATATAAACACTCAAGTTCAGACTCTTTTACTTAGGAAACATGAGCAGCATATTAGCCAAGTCAGTGACACATGTCCTCCCCTTCCTCCCCACAGTGGGCAGAACAGTTAAGATAAAGTGGAAATGGGCAGCGGTCCACAATCCATGTTTGTTTGGAAGGTGTGCCACCACTGCTTTCACTCTCACTTTTGAGGCTGTGTGGTTTGGTTCTGTTTTTAAACCATAAAACAGAACAAACAGATCTGGAAAGACCATTTTAAAGAACTGACATGACTGGTGATCACCGCAATGTTGCAGGAAAGTGTCCAAAGGCGCACAAATAGACTGCTAATGCACGGGAATGGATGAGGAACATGGAAATACAACCTTTACAAGATAAACAGAACTTGTAAAAGCAAGAAACAAGCCAGTTTTGCAGCTCGCCTAGGTGATGTCACAGTCGAAACGATTACAAGTCTAAACTTGGGTCGTCGCTGAGGAGTCCTCCCCCGCAGTGGAGACGCAACCATCAAGAGGGCCAAGTGAGGGGAATGGTTCCTGGGAGGTTCCTGCCCCCAGTTTTTACCAGATTTTCAGCTAGTTCACAGTCGGAGTGTTTCTGGACTCACCATCTGTGCAGAAGAAGCACTTGCAGAAATATACACACAGACACAGGAGGAGGACCGCAACCACACCGCACACCGACAGGAGGACGATCATGGCGGGACTCACTGTCACACACAGGCACAAAGTCAAATCAAAAATGAGGCGCAGACCAACGTGAGGGTTTACAGTCTTCTCACTATTCGTGTTGAGAGGCACCGACAAAGGTTTCTTCAGACCCTGGTGGTGGACGATGCACTTGACAGACACGTCTTTGAGCAGCCTGGAGTGGAAGAGCAGCGTGCTCGTCACTACCGTGGTGCCGTCGCCCTGGCTCTCAGTTGATGTAATGGGTGGACCGAGCGTCCGGTTGTCCCCACCGACATCCCAGGTGATGTCAGCTGGAGGACGGGACCTGGCAGTGCAGTTGGCCTCCGTTTCTCCAGATGCTGAGGTCACGTACATCACCTGAGGTTTTGGTAAAACTGGTGCAAGACATTGTTTTATTGTTATTATTGTAAGTTTCAATACTTTTTTTATTCTGTCAGTTGCAGACATGTTTGCATTTTGTGCAAACAAGCAGACAGCAGAGATTTGTTCATGGAACAAGGCCTGTCAGTCTGCCCAGAGGGCACAAAACAATGAAAGCAGACAACAAGCAACTTTTACAGACCCCCACACACACACACACACACACACACACATACACACACAAGAGGGTTTTGTGCTGAAGCTAACAGCGAGTTCCTCTTGCACTGGGCTCTCTCCCAAATAAATCACCTCTTTCCCCCTGAGTGACACCCTTTCCTCAGTCAACATTATCACCGCACACACACACACACACACACACACACGCTAGAACACACAGATTCTTCTGAAGGTCATGAAGAGATTACACACTTTACAGCAGCACAGCAGATTTGAGTGTTGGCGAGGGACACCAAATCTGATAATGAGGCAGGTTAATGAGTTGTGATTGGTGAAATTTTCTGTAAACAAACACTGCCTTTGGTTCCTCTGCGGTTTAGTTCCTCGCAGCCAACAGCAAAAGCTACTCTTTTAGCTTCTTTTGGTTTTCTTAACAACCAAAAAAATAGATGTTTTTCCCTTGGTTAGTCCCATCAACCATGGTCAACACTGTCACCAATCAATGATTTGAATAAAGTTCCATAAGGTGAGGTGCTCACCATAAACAGAAAGGCAGGAAGTGGCGCTTTTGGTGCCGTCTGGATACGTGTGGAAATCGCAGGTGTAGCACGCCTCGTCTACTGTCCTGACCTGGTTGATGGTCAGCTGAGTTTCGCCGAGGCTACGGCTCAAACTGACCCGCTGGCTGAACTGATCGCCAACCTTGAGTTGGCCGTGCTTCCCGTAGGAGGCCACGGTGGTGCTGTCGCCTTGCTCGGCTGTCTTCTTCCACAGCACCTGCTGCACCCTCCTGGGGAGGCTGTACCTGCAGGAGAGGGTGGCCGACTGCCCGCTCACCGCCGTCTCATTGCCCTCTACAGAAGCTTTACCTGAGGAATTAGTGCAGTTACGTGTTTGCTCTAAATCTACACCAGCTGTCAGAACTGCTGCCTGCGTGCAGGATTTTGGGTAACGTGCATCTGAGAGTAATCAAAATGTGCATGTGAAGAAGCTCTCTGGAGAGAGGGCGAAACGTTTTCAAAGAAACCTTTCAGTCCAGCTGACACAGAGATCTAATTTTGGATAACTATGACCTGGATGAGTGAGAATCTACACAGACATGTGAGCCCAACAGTTTGTTGGCTTTCTTCCTGATTAGTCTGAAAGTTCAGGCCATAGCTGAGAACTTCCTGCCTCATCAAGATGGAAAAACAAACCAAAAAAAAAGTGTCTGACATTGTGCAAAAGTTCAAAATGTTGTGTAAGTTGCAGCACGGAAACAACAGAAACGGGCAGCTGATGAAAACACGAGAGCTGTTTGACATCGTAAATGCAAATTTCAGACTCAGAATATCGCAATCAGTCAAACTAACCAGTTATGCTGACACACGTCACGGCCTCCTGCCTTCCCACAGGAAATACATCAAATATGCAGCGGTAGCAGCCCTCATCATCCGGACGCACCTTCTTGATGGTGATGTAGCTGCTGTTTCTGTGCGCAGTGGTGAGGTGCACGTTGGGGTCTTGATGGCTGATCACCACGGGGCTGCTCTGCTCATACGCCAGCAGGATCTGGTTGTGATGGTCGTACCAGCGCACTTGACGGACGATGTGGTCCGTTGCTGTGGTGATGTTGCAGCCGAGCAGCAGAGGGCGACCTACCTCTGCAGTGAGAGTGGGGTCAGCTGTGACTGCACCTGTTTGCAGAGACCACATGACACATGACTGTCAGCAGTAAACCGCACAGGTGCTTCAGTATATTTTTCAGTATATTTTCACCTTTTTTGCCTCATTTATATGAAAAATATCAGTTTGAGTAAAAATCTGAAGTCTTAAAAACCTTCAAAACGGAAACATCCAACAGTAAACACATTTAATTTGATTGGCTACTTCCCACTTGATTCCAAAATTTTCATTTTGTCTTATGAAAAACCATCAGTGTCAGGTTAGAGAAGTTACCTTGTGTCCTGGAAACAGTCATCCAGAGCAGCAGGCAGAGCAGCAGTTCACACATCTTTGCTCACTCAGGCGGGATTGCGATCACACCCCACTAGCCTCGATCAGCTCAGCTGAAAACACAGACCCCTTTAGCAATCCGTTCACGTTAAACAGAGTGTGGGTGTGTGCTCCAGCTCCGTCAGCTGCCCAGGGTTTCCAGTCTGTCGGTCAGCAGAGCTGTGGCCGTAGCTTAATGGCATGTGTCAGCGTGTTCAACATTACAATCCTCCAACACTGATGTGTAACACTTAGAAGTGGGTGTAAATGAGGGATTACACCACACTAAGGCTTCAAGATTTCAAAAGTTCTACCTGAAATCCAACCACAAGATAATGAGAGATGGACAGATGGTTACGGTCCATTCGGACCAGAACCTCACGCCATAAGAACAGCTTCTTTCCATCTGCCGTTGGGCTAATGAACACTTGACCACCTTTTCACTGTCACTTTAACATTTGCACTGTTGTTACTGTTATTGTTACTGTTTTGATATTTGTGTATTTATTTCAAGAGACTATATTTTAGATTCTGTGTTTTATGCCGAAGCAAGTTCCTAGTCTGTGAATTCTGTTCACTGACAATGGCAATAAACCCCTTTCTGATTCTGATTCTGATGTGTGTCGTGAAAGTAATCCCATCAGTTCTGAGGAACCTTCATGCGCCAGAACATCCTGGAGAACAGAAAACAGCAGGACTCCGACTCCACAAGTAGACTGATGGGAAGCAGAAACCTGCCTGAACCACAACACAGAGCAGGTCTGGCCCTAACACACTTACAGGAGCTATTTCAAGGTTTATGCTGCCAAACATCTGGATCCAGACTTCCAGTCTCCTCCTGTTGGGCAGCAATTAAATCACTTTTCCACTATTAAAAATCCTTTCCATCGCTGCCAACATGTTAAACTCCACATTTTGAATGTTTTTCGTTTTTTTTTCCTCTGATTTGTACACTCACTGACTTAATATAATACAAATAAATCAGCACAATATTTAGATTTTTTTTTTAATCCGTTGAAAAAGTTAAAAAATAAAAAATACATTACATACAAGATTGTGGAGGTTGATAGCGTTGTTTTCGAACATACTCTAATAAATGTTTTATATTATAATCGTGGAAGCTCCTGTAAACTTCAAAGACGAACTAATTTAGCTGTTTAGCAGGTTAAATTTCAAACCACTTTGCTTATAACTTAATCCTTTTAACGAATTACAAAGCGCTAACTCACCGTCTAGTAGGATGTGGGTCACAGCAGTCAGTTCTTTGTGCTGGAGAAAAACATGTAAATTAAAAGAGGTAAAATAATCCACAGTTGATTGATTTTGTTGATTTTGTTGTTGAGGAGCAGCTCGATACCCTGTTCAGACCGAACTCCTCAAAATGAACCCTTCCTCTGACAACACAAGGAAACACTGTCCCCTGGTGGGGAAAATACAAAACTACAGTTCATCTGGACAACAGAACTTGTAAGACTAGTATACGTCTAATCTATCTGTACCAGTATCTAGTACCTGTCAAGTTCTTTGTGTTCTCTGTAAACGCAACTGCTTGAAAAACTGCTTGATCAACCGTTGACGAATGCCAATTATAACCCAATTTCTCATATTCTTTGATTTAATTAACAGAATAATGCAATAGGCTGATAACCTTGAAGATAAACATAAAAGGCATGCAATAGTTTACAGTCAACTCAAACTATTCGATTTGCTATATTCTTGCACATTACTTAATAACATAACCAATAGAAAGTACACTCTCATCATTCACACTCAACACAAGTTGTTTTCCTTCTAGTTGCAACGATCAGGGCTCGTGTATTATGAAGGGCAGGTATAACCTAATGCTAAATAGTTGTATGTTGCCTTGCATCAACACCAACTCGCCCTTTGATCATTAAAACATCAAATGCTCCTTGTTTTATCTACTCCTTTGATTTGTGTGACCTCGCAGAAACTCCCCACCGTTTCTTTTACTCGTGGTTGTCCTCTGCAGGTCTGGAGTGCATCTTGTAACTGTCAATGAACTGGGATTTGACGCAACATCGAGTAATGTATTTTCCTGTGTTTTACAATAGTTTTTTTTCCCAGATGAGCCAACAGCACAGACATGACAACAACATTAAGACCTATAAATACATTTGACAATTTTGTGTCAAGTGTCTGTCACCACCAACAGTCGAGAGTTTGACTCCAGGGATCATCACAGTCACTTGTGAGGGCTACAGATCACTCTCCCCACACATGTAATGAGGGTGCCTGTTCCATGTTTGACCCAGCAGCACAGCATCAGTGGTGATGTTCCCCATCCCAATGCTGCTGGTTACACTGTGAAGAAGTTGTAGTCTGAGAAATGGAGGTCTTTACAACGAGGCCCATATCTAGCGTGTATAATCATGTCAACATAAGAATTTTTCCTTCACTTAAATTTAAAAAATAAGGGTCTTACCGTAAACCTGAAAGCAGGGTTTAGATGTCAGAGGAGCATCACCATAAATGTTAAATGCAGTGTTGACAACCATGGTCTCACTCTTTGGAGTTTCTGGCAACTGTAGAGCTGTGGGCCTGAAATCCACTTTCACTTTTTAATATTAGGATTCACTCTCGGACAGACGACTTCAGAGGAAGAAGCAACAAAGGGACCCGTCTCTCAGGTAAACGTTTCTGCCAGGTGACCTTAACAACATCCTCTATGCAGGAGAGCACGGCTGAGACCAGCATCTTCTGCCAGCAGTGATCAAACGCTGTGAGTCTGCGCTCTTAAACCTGGAACAGAGAGGAGCCAAACAAACAAACAAACAAAAGTTTCAGTAATAATCAAGTCTGTTATACACTTACAATCGTGGAATTTGAAAATAGAGAAAACACATTTTTCACAAAACAGAAAAACTTGTGTTGCAGGAAGTCATTACAGCAAGAATGTGCCTGGTGCAGATAGGGATCGAACGTATTGTCCCCAGTTCTCAAAATAAATAAATGCCACAATTAAACTCTTGGCTTAGGCTCAAACTTAACTTTAAGATTTAACATGAAGCACATCTAGGGGGGCTTTTCTCATGTGCTGTCTTTGCTGTTTCAAACTGGCAGTTTTGTAATTGGGATGTTTTCCTGTAAACTCTTTTACAGTCAGTGCTTATGTCATCCTTCATGTCAATAGAAATACTATTTTATTACCTTCATTTGGTTCCTGAAGTGTGTTTCCTCAATCTCTATTAGAATATCTGACCTACTTTTGATGGTACTTCCGTATTTTACCCTGAAACAAATGTAAAAAATATTTAAACATTTTTGAAATTTTTATCATGTCATTAATTTGATTTTCAATTAAAAAAACAAAACAAAACAAACCACTTATTTAGACACATGGGCAGCTGACTTAGACACAAATGCGTGGAAGAGATTTTTATTTTGTGCAGCTCTCATTACACTGAGCAATTAAACAGTAAAGATTACATAAATAATTATATGAGTATGTATGAGTGGTACTGTGTATTATGAATCTATGTATAACAATCACTATAATTTCAAGAATAAATATAAAAATAAACAGAACAATAGATCAGTGTGTACATTAACCTCAAGGTCAGAAGATACATTACATTCCTTTTGCGCTGTTTTTTAGCTCTTTCGGCAATGTGCAAAGTTTAACTACTTCCGCTCCTCTTTCACACCTTCACATTCAAAACAATTCCTGATGACTTACAATATTTGACATTTGTGTTTAAATTAAATTAAAAAGCAGAGTATAGTGTAGTTTGATTACATGCATCAGTGTTGAAATTATAAAATAATTTCACGTTGGGTGGCTCTTTTCCGCCTGTCAGTAGGAAAGAAAATCAGAGTTTTACTCTCCAGACTATTTCACTCTTGTTGCTGTCAACATTTTCTTCATGAATATCTCACCTTTTCCATAATGTGGCTACAGCAGCAGGAATGAAGCAGGAAATGCACACAACAGAAACGATCAGCACTAAAAGTGATGCTGGAAATGTCTTTCCTGCTGAGAAACAAAAAAAACAAGGTTTTGTTTATTGTGCAAGAAAAAGGGGAACTATGAAAAAGCTAAGTCATGCACCATCATGACTGCAGCCATACTGGGAAGTTCCCAGTTTCCTTGTATGTAATCTACTGTACATAATAATCTACATTATTCAAAGCAGTTAGGCCAAAAGTACATCACATTATGTATGAACCTGCCAGGGATGAGTCAGGAGCTTTTCTGAAGCTTTTCTGAAGCTGGCTCATTCGACACTAAGCCATGACAGTACTTTAGTTTCCTTCTGGCTGTCAAATCCCTCACACTTTTACTAAAACTGAGTTGAAGTCACCCAAATGTGGGGTGTCTTTAAGCCATTATGTTGGAGAGAAACATGCTAGAATAACAAGGTGAGAGCTCCAAAGTCACGGTTTAACATCTGTCCTGGGCAACAAGCACATCACTTACACATCTATACATACATACCCTTATCGTTTTTCTTTTTCCCAGGATCTAAAGAAAATGGAATCCTCTCCCGCCTATTACCCGACATTCCGTGGTTCACCACACAATCCACATGCCCACTCCAGTCTGAGGGCACTTGCAGGGAGACGTTGCGACTGCTGGTAAACGTGGAGTCACTGTTCGTTACCGTGGTGATTTGTGACTGGCTGTTGTGGAGGTCAGGGTTCGAGAGGTCCCACTGAATGGTAGGTGGCGGTTTACCTGTTGCCGAGCAGGTGAAGGCAACCTCCACAACGTTTTCTTTGGCCTCAGCACTGATGTGCACAGCCGTTGTCACCTCAGATATCCCTGGCGGAACAATGAAAGCGTCACATAAGCTACTTCACTGGGTTCACTGGTTTAAAAGACCGAAAGCAGCTTGTTTTGCTGTTTGGCCATTGGGTAGGGGCTCCTTTTGCTTTGTCAATTAAACGTTCATCCAATCAGAAGGTCTGACTGGATATAAATTAGAATTTACCCTTTACAGTGAGGCAAGTCTGCCTCCGTCTGGATCCATCAGGGTACACGTTAAAGGAGCAAATGTAACAGCTTTCGTCTGTCCACGTCACATTCTTCACGGTGATTGCTGTGGAGCTGAGGGAGGCTTCTGTGAAGACGATTTTCCCCTGGTAAGGTTCATTCACTTGCTGCCCAAATCGTTTGCTGTAGGTTGCCAAATTCTCAATGGACTCATCTTTAAGCATCCTCTGCCATGTGACTTGGAGCACACCTGTGGAAAGACAGCAGTAAACACCAGCTATATACTATCACTTTATTAAATGCTTTAACTTCAACGCTTTACAGTTTTGCGGCACTGTACAACTGGTGAAAGGTCCAATTTGTGCATCTACTAATGCCTAGTACACACGGCACGATTTGTTCGAGTGGCGGGGCGCCCGGGTGTTCACACCGGGTATTCCTGCTAATGCTCCACCAAGCCTTCCTGAGTCTCCTGTGTCCACTGAACTCGCAAAACCATTTTTTAATCTCCTGATGTGTTTTGTTTCTCTGCTCTGCCGCAGCCGATGCGCTGCTCCTTTCACTTTATTGTGCAGCCACGCCCACGTCTGCTCTCATTGGCTGTAGCTCTTTCAACGTCACCACGAGCAGCCTGGACATCAGGCAGGTTTGACATCCAGTTTTACGTCTAAGACTCGACGCGGGGCGTCATCAGGCTCATTAGCGAGTCTTCCAGGTACTTAACTCAGTCGTCATGAGGATTAGTGCCTCACCCCGATTTTGGGGGACGGCGAGTCGCAAGTCTAAGACCCCGAAATTCGTGCCGTGTGTACTAGGCTTAATGAAATACAGATTAAAAAAAAAAAAAAATGTAAATGTAAATACTGGTACATTATCTCAACAATTCATATTACTGCCTACATTATGTTATTAGAAACAAGTTAATAATGAACCTGGCAGGTTATTAACAGCACAACCATAATGAGCCTCGCCGCCATAGTCAGCTGTTTTGTTTCCAAACCCGCTGAAAAGGGAGTCTCCAGCTGTGAAGACAGTAAATACCTGTCAGCAATAAATACCTGTTACCCAAAGATAAACACTGACTGTGCTGATTTAATCTACCCTAAAACTGAGGAATTATCTTAATGTCAAGCCTTTTACAGAAGTTAAAGGGTGATGTTAACCTTTCGTATAAGATTTAAAAAAAAGTCACCTACAGGACACGTCTACCATTCCTACCTTCCAGGAGCGTAGCAAAAAATATAATGATTAAAGTCCGCATTGTCCCTGGTCAGAGTCTGACGATGGTTTCTGTTCTGTCCTACTCAAATACGACTGCAAATGAAAGTGATAGTGTGGCAGAGTCATAGGTTTGACCGTACATAATTTCCCACAGTCATCTTCATGCGAACAAGAAACTTGTTCTTGTGGTTAAATGGCCTGAGGTTAAATTAAATGTTTAATATTTACTTCCTGATGTGGGAAATTTCAGTCTAGCAAAACTAAAAATACACTGCAGTCCCTGGAGGTTCACACAGTTTGTTTCATTTCTTTGGAAAGAAGATATTATCCTCCCCATGACGCAACCAGGCAAAACAAGTAACTACACTACACCTCGTTAATCGGAACTACATCTCAGTTAAAACACGTAATAAAATGTCATTTTGATGTTTATTTGTTTAGATTTACACACCGATTTGGAATTCCAGTTAGACCAGCTGACTCAAGGGGGAGTTTTTTTTTTTTCAAAATCTTCTTCAAGAAGGGATTTTCACAAAAAGATGTGAAATCAATAAGAGAGAAGCATTTGTTTTAGCCTGAATTCAATATTTAACCACAAAAACATAACACTAACACAGTATTATCAACACATCAATGCTAACATACTAAAGCCAACATACCAATGTTAACGCACTAATACTAACACACTATATAGAAATACAATTATAGAGAGAATAAAACTCAAACTTATCACTGCAAAACAGTTAACTTTATAAATCATATAAAGATAGGCAGCAGAACATCACCACATTCCAAAATCATCACAGCTCATAACCAGACATTGTGACATGGCTAACTAAGGTCTTTATGACATTTATGTTTGTGTCATGAATCACCCAAGGCCGTTCAACCTTCACCTTTTAGGGAAGGCACAGCACAGACCTCAATTTCACTTGATAAAATGTAAAGTGTAAAAAAACAGCAGCTCACTTACCTCATCAACTCAATAAATGGTTTGTTTACAGAAAAATGTTTATATGCTTGTAAGGTGAATTGAGCAATCTCAACTGACCGTAGGTGTGAGTGTGAGTGCTCGTCTTCCCTGCGATAGGCTGACCTATCCAGGGTGTACCCCGCCTCTCGCCCCTTGACAGCTGGGATGGGCTCCAGCAGACCCTCCGACCCAAAGTTGGATAAAGCAGGCACAGAAAATGGATGGATGGATGGATGTTTATATGCTTTTTAATTACCATGGTAATTAGGAGGGGAAGGAACTGACCACAAACAGCTATTCTGTGGTTTCATTTGTGAATGGTGAATATCCTTATGGAAGGTGCGTTTTTCTGTAGACAACATCGAGAATGACTTCAAAATGAGAAACATACATGTAAAAATGCTGACCTCTTCCCATCCGGTGAGACTCAGATCTTACATGAACAGCTACAGGAGAGGTCTCTACTATCCACTCAGGTCTGAACCTGAACACATGCTTGTTCACACAGGCCCCTTTGTAGTCCACCAGTTTGCACTCTTCTCCCTGCACCCCTTCTCTTCTGCCATACCTTCCAACCATTATGATGTGCAACCCCTTTTCTTCAGATTATTCTCACCCTGTTTTAATTTTCCAATCATATACAGTCAAGAAAATGCTGCTGGCAGACAAACCTGCATAAGAACAGAAGAATTCCATTGGAATTTCAAAGTCTCCACATTACCTTGCTGTGTGAACAGTCAGAAGGAGAACCAGTGACCATCTCCATCTTGACCAGTATGTCTATTTACTGGTGCCTCCAGCGCAATTCTGTACTACAGGAGGAAGGAGAAGGACGTTAAGAAGGTTAAGGGGTGGGTTCTCACTTTTACCGCCTCCTCAGTGAAACGACGGTCACCACAAACTTAGTTTCAGACTGGAAGATGCTGTCAGAGGTCTTTGGACACTAATTTCAATTTTTCAATTTTACTTTCACGCTTCTTAATGCAGTCCTCTAACGTAAGGTCCAAATGCTGTATTTTTATACCACAATCAGATGAATAAAGATTTATGACACCAATGATCCATCATCATAATCCATGTTTATGACACCACGGCAAAGATGAGTTAACCAAGAATATTATTTCTGCTTTCTTTGGCTGTGTTTTGATCTTGTGTGATATGGAAACAGAACCTGAGTGATGAGGAGCAAACAGGATATGGTTTTAGGACACTGGTTCTCACTCTGCTGTACCTTCATAAATCAGATCAAATATAATATTTCTAGACCAGTAATGGTACTTCCTGACTTTACACTCAGAACACAAACTGGCACATCATTAGTTTTTAATGTTAAAATCCTGTTGGTTTCCATTTGTTTCTCAGTTTTTAGCTGTGATCCAGTGCACGTAGCCAGATGAAAAGTACACGTACAGAGTGAAGCTCCACAAGGCCATCAAGCCCGTTACCAGGATGATGAAAACCTCCTGGGCCCAAAGACAGTCGTTCAACTTCTGCTCCAGGCGGCTGCTGCTAGCCATCACCTGCAACACCTGAGATGTGCAAACAGATGAAGCAACGAAGGAAACATTCAGCCTGGTTGTATCCACAGCCTCTGAACTGTTACCAACCTTCCTGTGAAGTTCTCCGCAGTTGTGATTAGTTGCTTTTCTGCTGCTGTTGACCTGCATCACTTCACACCTCTGTCTGAAAAGAAAGAATACTTTTTTTTTTTTTTTTTTGTATAATATCTGCTGACATCTTCAGACTTCACTGGGCTCTCCATGCATTTAGAAGAGCAATGAGACAAGGCAATATTGAAATGTTTTAACCAATCTCACCTCTGCTTTATTTTAGAGCAGCGGAGCTCCTCCAAGAACTGGTCCGAGTCCTGGTTTCCAGCAGTGGTGCTGGTCTGCGTTTCAGCAGCCATGATGAGGAGACACTGCGCACAATTCACAGCAGCCAAAGCTATATATTCATCTTAATCAATCTGAAAAATTAAGCTGTTATTTCTCACTGTGGTTTTCTGGTGACCTACCTTTGATCGGCTTCAGCTGCTGTTTGGCTTCACAATTTATTCTGAAGCTTAAACCCAAAATACAAACCCAACCAACAATGTCTTGAGTGCAAAATAGACTTTGTTACTGCCATCAGGCCATCAGATTAGTCTGCATCCTGCAGCACTGATTTGAATGATCTAATCAGTGTTTCACCACCCTTTTTCCCACTGGAGCTACAGCTGACACAGTAGCTTTTAAATAATTCAGCATATTACACAGACAGGATACTGTGACCCGATTTCATCTAACATTGATGAAGCAAAGCTTCAAAATCAGAATGTATTGAAAACCTCAGGTCAGATATTATCACAGAGATTCTACACATGGGTGACAAATGCAGGTGAAATGCATTTGTCAATGTAAGTTTTTTTTTTTTTTTCGACACATAAATTCTGTCTGTGCAGCTTAATTTGTGAAACCAGAGTCCACTATCGACTGATGGTTTTCAGATAATCTTCATCACACAAACACACTGTCGGAGGATAAACTTTTTTTTTTGAAAAAGCATCTGCCTTTTTTGCATTTTAGTCTTAGCCTTAAAGCCGCAAGCTGGTCTGACAGAGATATGCAAACATGTTTTCTTGCTTCCTCTTTGTCAAATATCACAAGACAAACTTTGATCATGTCACGTCTATGAATCTGCCTTTAATCTAGAGAAAAATCCCCTGTACTGTAATACTGTAATTAAAACACTATAACGCTCTAATTAATGGGAGACCAAGCATCATTATTAGATCCAGGAGTAGATCAATCACAACATCTTACACTCCAGGCAGTCAGAAACACGAAGTGAAGAGGACACACTGTGTCACAGCCTTGGATAAGGAAAGATTACTGAATTACTTAAGTCTTTTCTACACTAATATCTAAAAGTAGCTGATGTTTAGCCTCTTATAAACCCAGCTGGCTCTGATGACCTGAGGAGAGCCTGAATTAATACCATAACTAACATCTGATATTTAAGTAACTGCTGCCAAAGGAGGCTCAGTGATGGCTCAGTTTATGTTTTCGTGAACTTATTTACCATGTTTCCTGTTATAGTATGAGCAAAAAACAAAAAATTATTATTTTTTCACAACTAAAGAAAATGTAACTTGTCTACCACTGCCATAAATAGATGTTTGTTTTTAACTGTACAAGTTTCACCATTTGAAATTAATGAACGGATTTATTTATGTAGCGCTTTTCTACAAATTTATTTTACAGACGTACTTTTAAATATTGCATGCTCGATCAGTGTCCAGGAGGTGGCGCCACTGAGTCAGCATTGATTACGTAGTCGTTCAAAGAATTCTGGGAAATTTCTCCTTAAGAGCCGTAAACTACTGTAACCACGCAGGTAAATAATTGTTCTCATAGATCAAACTACAGAATGATTTTTTTAAAATTGGTGTTTTCCTTATTGCTCTTCTTGTATGTGTAAACCAATACATCGAGAGCGCCTCCATTTATTTATATTATAGTATGTTTTCTTAATGCCAAATTTAGTTAAAGATTTACGGTAATGCCTTATTGGACACGGAGCCACACAATTCATGTGTTTTCACGATTATTCTTTGCTAATATTTTTTCCCCAGAAGCGGTTCGTTAATGAAAAGTTAGCAGGAAAATTCAGTGAACTGTCGGCATCTTCCATCATGGTATGTCCCGATGTCTTCAGTGCTAACGATGTAGCCGAGGCGATGCTATGGAGTCTTGATGCGAGTTTAGCACTGAGAGCAAAACAATGATTTTTAGCCAACGGCTAACTCCAACTTTTAGTGTTTTTAAGAGTTGTGCGCACAGATATAAATCAGTGAATGATTTAGAGCGAAATAATTGTGTCAAGTTAGTTGCTATACTTTTAAACTAATCTACTAAGGAACTCCTTGAGTAGAAAAAGTGCACTGATCTGTCATTGACAGGAGGACATAAGCCCTGTGATGTCCTGGTTTTCCAGCCCGGTGTACAGGCGCTACTGGCAGCACTACCAGCAGGCCATGGCCTGGCACCAGAGACACAGACGTGCCTACCGAAAGGCCCTGGAGGCTGCCTATGGCCCCAGCCACTGCCATGAGCAGGAGTTTGGCAGCTACCAGCGTTATGCAGACTGGGAGGCTGGAGAGAGTGATGGCCAAGAGGTCCAGGATGAGGAGGAGAGCAGCTCAGACAGTGAAATAGAGTGTGATGTCAGCAACATGGAGATCAGTGAGGAACTGCGGCAGTATTTTGCCCAGACAGAGAAGCACAGGGAGGAGCTGAGTGAGTACACATTTGTGGTTGTTGGCCAATCTGGAGACAAAATTGTAATAATTCACCTTCTGTGCCTGCAGAGAAACGTCAGCAAATGGAGGCCGAGCAACACGGGAGTTACGTTCCAGCTGACCAGGATCTCCACGGCGCATCTTGGCGAGGCAGTACAGCCCCACCTCATGAGCAGCCTGGTGAGAGGCGCAAGGCAGAGATGAAGAAATTGTATGGTGAAGATTCAGCTAAAATCATGGCCATGGAGGCAGCAATGCAGCTGACCTTTGACAGGAACCGTGACCTCAAACAGCCCAAGTATTGGCCCGTCATCCCGCTGAAACTATGATGCCAGTTTACGTATCAGACTGTTGCTGTTAATTTTAACTTTAAATGACATGTTAGCCAGCTGGCATTGGCACAAAGAGGTGGAAGGTACTGTAAATGTGCTACTGTCTATTATGCAAGTGCAACCACATAACGTGCACCACCTAATCTGTTTTTGTTTACTCCGTGGTGATGTTACACGCTGCAGTAGCTCCAGTTATTGCCTGTCAGCTTGGTTTAAGCACAAAAATGCCCCTCCTCTCTTCAAATTGAAAAGCATCCCTACATGGCGGCTTCGGATCTTCACTTTTAAGTGCTCAGAAAGAGTGCCGTGTTGCTGTTTTTAAACCCTTTCCTCTCTGATTCTGACATTTCTGCATTTTCAAAGCAGCTTGTATCTTGGGGGACATTGACAATTTTTTTTTTATTTGTAAAGCAGTGTTGATATGACCCTTTTTTAAGGACTGAGGGACAAAAGTCTTAAATTTGTTAATAAAATGTTTATGACTCCATAAAGCCTGGTCTGTCCTGAAATAAATGATCAATATCTCAGCTATTCGCCATCTGCCATGGCAAATTTGGTGACGGCTGCGTTTCTGAAGTCACCTCCAGAAAAGTCAAAAGGAAATTTGAGATGCAGCTTTTGTTAGTTGTGACCCAACATTGTAGAACATTATAGGTGTGGAGATTTTTTTTAAAAAAACTTTTTTTAAACAATTCTTGAGCTTTCAATGTGTATTTTTCATTCATTTCTATTAATGAGTTTATTCTTTTGCTGTGTCTCTTTGCTGTATTCCCTGCGTAAAGGGCACATTAGAAGTCAATGACGTTTTTAATTTACCTAAAACCACACGTGACCTTTAGAGGAGAAATGTCAGCAGAGGAACACACGTCCACCTGAAACACTTCACCAAGTTTAAAAGGTTGGAAAACAAGGACTTCTACATTAGCAGTGAAGAAAAATTAAATGTATGTTATTGCAATTTTTTTACTTCCTATTGAACTCCTCCTTAACCATTACAGTACATTTTATTTTTTGCCTGATATTCAGATAATCAGGACAAATGTGTTAATTCAAACCCGGTCCTCTGCATCAATAAGAACACTTCCTGCCGTGGCCATGTCCCCCCTCCCCCCGTGCGCACTCCCTATTCCAAAATGGGACGTCCAGTTGTTCAAACAACCCCCCAGGTAGAAAAAAAAAACCACATGGACACCACCATCATTTGTCAGTGTTCCCTCCGTCTGTCTTACTGTCCATTACGACAGGAACCGATAAAATGGGTGAGCGAAGTACTTCCTGTTTATGTTTACCATCGTCACAACTAATCCGGTCAGTTTTGGGTTTTGTTCTTTATCAGCGCGTGCTGCTTATCGAGCAGCTGCAGGGAGCGCGTGATCCTACGCCAAATTTGAGAGCGAGGAGCGACACGAGAGCGTGCGCTTTATTTTAACTGGTGTCACCCAGAACGAGAGTAACGGAGCATTATTCTGCATTATTCTTTTGGATGTTGTTATCTGTAAGTTAAGGGTTGTTAACACAAGTAATGCAGTATTATGGATGAACTATAAAAAATAGCAGATGCACAACATGTGGTGTGCAAAGGTTATTGTGTACAATACTCAATTTCTAGCAACATTTTTGTCAAAAATCATATATACTGCACATTAAACGCAACAGCTATAGGACAAATGTGCGGTGATCCTGAGGTTAGAATGTTGCAATAAATAAATAAATAAATCAACTCCCCTCGCTGCAAAGTCAGAATATTTTTGGGCAGATGTCGTGTCTTGCGAGGTAAAATGTGAGTCTGCCTGACTTGCAGGTCAGTGCGCACTTGTGTCACTCTCCCCATGCCAACTCCACATGTGAGACTTTATTGGATTAAAGGAGTGATCCTCTTCCTCACCGAGGATTAAACGGGATGGTGCAGGTCGGAACATGACAAGTAGTATGTTATGATGAAACCGCGGTACAGAGTTCATATTTTTTTGAATGTCGGTGCTTTCACTGCTCATTCTGATCCTGACATACTCCTCCTCTTTACTCGTTGGCTTGTCTTCTACAGATAGTGTGTGTAGAAAAGTAGACAATAACACTGTGCTATCCTTAATGTTGACGCTGGTAATTCCAGTTACTCATGCTTGTTAGGTCAAGCAGAAGGGTCAACAATAGTGCACGCATACTTATAAAAATAAGTATACATAAAAATAAACATTTTTTTTGCGGTCAGTCGCCACTGTCGCAGTCAGAATGTTATCTTGTTGGCTTTTAACTTCTTTTTAAACACGTACTTCCATCCTCACCCTCCTCCTCTGCCATTCTGTGCCTCCCATTCCCAACATCTGTTACCAATAAGGTTTATCGTGTTCAGGATGTGGAGCAGTTGAGAAGCAGGATGTAGCCCACATGATTTACTGCGAGGGGAACTGGAGCAGCCATCATAAACCTCTTTCTTATCCGAACTCAGAAATGCTACTTTAGTCTCATCATCATCAGCATCATCCGTTCTTTCATCTGCGCCTCTTCATCCGCCTCTTCTTTGTCTTCATCATTTTTCTTTTTATCCCCCTCCTCCCCCCAGTTTGGCCTCCATGAATTTAGTCCTTGTGCTGTCTCTGCCTGGCTTTTTGCTCGGCTGGAAACTCACGTCCCTATTGCGTCCTCTCCTGTGGATTTGTGCCTTACTGATCTGAGGAATACATGCTGAATATAGCTGCCGTCAAGCAGACACACTTGGAAGGCGGCAGATTTTTAAGGGTCATGTGTGTTTTTTGCTTTTCTGAATGAAGAAATGATCACTCAGCTGGAAAATAAAGAGGAGAACTTGGAGCAATCCTCTGACCTGATTAGAATGGCGTCATATCCACATTTAAAATGCAGCAATGGATGCCGGATGCCTGGAAACACCCAAATACAAGCTATAATTAATTTATGAAACCGATATGATAGTGATATTTTTAGACTTTGGGCTTTTTATATAACGCTGATTGAAATGATAAAAATAAGAAATCAGAAAGCAAATTTGGTTATTTTGGAAGAACTTCTTGATCTCGACAGTACAGGGTGTCCACTGCATACATGAATAAAAACCATCATCTCTACATCCCTCTCATTCCTTCACACTAATATTTAGGCCACATTCTGCTTGTCCTTTCTCTATCCTGCATGTGAGCATTTTTGAACTCAGCAGCAGGCCTAACAGCTACCCTGATGTGTCAGAGTAGGTTGTCGTCGAGAGGACCTGTTGCCATGGTGACATGGCGATGCACAAAGCTCCTAGGCGGACATTATCCCAAATATGAACCGTTGAAACGCACGAGCCCACACAGAAAAAAAAAAAAAATAGAAACGTCAAATTAAGTACCGCATGTATTCACAGAACAGAGCCTGTCTGTCGTAACGATGATGAGGATGATGATGAAGAGGAGCCCACTCTCATTTGCATTTCCTCCACATGGTGACTCATGCTCATGCTTAAATATGGTGGCCGGACTGCTGCCGGCTGTACAGTAGGTCACAGGTGTCCTCAGTCACATGACTGAAGCACATGATGCAGGCTGACGAGGGCAAGGTTGGGGTGGGGGCACCAGCAGCAGTGGTGGCGGCGGCGGTGGTGGTGGTGGTGTTTCAGAATAGATGTGTGTGCAGCTATTGGGATGACGACATAACTTTATGTGTGTGGAGCAGACTGTGGGCCAAATCTGGGCCAGCGGGATTAGCAGCTCGTCAGATAAATTGCTGGACGCTCAGAGAGGGGGGGTGGGCATGGGGGGGGGACGGGAGTGTAGGCTTGTGTGGGTGGAAGAGTGTGTAGGTTAAGCCATCCGTGATGACAGGAGTCAAATCTTGTGAATAAGGTGGGATGTATTGAGGATGCAGTCTTGCTTTGAGCATTACAGTCCCGTGCGATAAAATGCTCACCAGAAGCACTCGGAAGTGCGGGTCATGACTCGCATGGGATTAGTTTGCCTGAATTTGCATCGAAGTTGCCGCGGTGATTGCTCTCTCTTTCATCTGTTGACTGTAGAAAGATGTAACGAGGGGCAGACGAAGTGAAAGAAACTGAAAAAACATGTAAAAGTGAGGAAAAAGCTGACTTGCGCGTGTGATCCAACGGTTCTTTTCGGGGAAGAGAGGGAAGCAGCTTCTCGGCGACTGATGACGGAGGGTGGGGTGGGTGGCAGGAGGGGGGTAGGGGTAAAACTGGGTCATCATCACCACCGCAGATTAAGGGCGCAGATCTCGATGTTCACCAAAGAACACAGACGGGGGGTATAGATGCACAAATGAATCGGATGCTGTGACTACAAAGAGCTTCAGGTGCGAGATGAAACACGGTGCTACGCTTCAGTCTCTGCCAAAGTTTTCCTTTTTACAGGAAGCCAGAAGCCCATTAATATAGCAAGGATTAGACTAAAGCAACAGCAGGAGTTCATAAAGCCGGCGCTGAGACATGTGTATCTCTACATGCTTCTTCAATTACACACACACACCTATTCATCAGATATTTCCATTTTGTATGTAGTGTTATAATTACGACTTTAATGGATTTTATCATGTAAAAATCAAGCTTCTGATATGATAAAAATCATGGTCTGTCTGTTAGACAGAAATTTTTCTTGAGGCTTGGGTCAGCTTGGGTCAGCTTGGGTCAGCTTGGGTCAGCTTGCGCGATCCTGGATCCAAGCAGTACTTGACGTGAGAGACGCTTTCGAGTTTGGAGCAGCGAGCAGAGGAGACGGTGGAAAAGCCAGCGAGATGCCTGCTGTGAGGCATAGCTGCACAGGCCAGACCAGCACTGACGGCCCTCAGTGCTGTATGTCCACTCTTCGTCCTTAGGTGAAGAAATAACAAACGGACCTATTCTCTGCTCATGTGATGGTTCTATTCACACAGAAGGCTTAAAGCATGCTGGCAGCAACTCCAGCCATCAGCTCAGCAGTGGGAGTAGAAATCGCTGTACTGATCCCACCCTGATACAATCCCTTTTCATGGCTGCCTTATAAATTTGGTCACTGGCTCTTTGTGGATTCAAGCTGCTATGAAGCCATATGACAAGTTCCCTCGGAACTATTAGCATCACCGAAACGATCTGAAGCCGTGTTACAGGTCTCCATAGCAACAGTGCAGTCAATATTGCTGTGAGATCACTCTAATGTTACTGGTACAACAACAGTAGTCTCCGTTTGTTTATATTGAAGTTGGAAATCAGTTTTAATAGCAGCTAGGACTGCCTTTAGAGGTGTCCAGAGACTGCGGTGTCCTCTTTTTCTGCCTCTATCTCTTTTTTTCTCCCAGTACTTTCATATCTGATGGCATGCAGTAGATTGCAATGTCCTCATTACTCTGAGCCGACCCCAGCTTCCTTCATTTGACTAACTGTAATGAGGGAAGACAGGCGTTCCATGGGCGCTCGTGGATCGAGGAGGCAGATAAAAAAAAAAAAAAAAGTTTTCAGGAGCCAGAAAATCTGTTGAGATGATCTGAGATTGGATGAGATCAGAGGGAGAAGATCAGGTGTCAAAGTGTGACGTTTATTGTTGATAGAGGTTTTGCTGTCAGGTTGTGAGAGTGGATTTATCCCAGTTTTCCCCACTTTAAACCTGACTTATTGTTTCTCATTTCTCTTGAGGCTGAAGGGGATTATATCCTGATTCCCACCCCCAAACACACACATTGTAATCCTTTGATTGGAGAGGCAGCGCTGACCATTTTCCTCCCCATTTCTCACTGGGGCTGTGAATCTGTGAATCCAGCCACATTTCTTGGGGGAGGTTGTTTGACAGAGTTGTAACGTAGCTTTAAATTCCTCAGTCCTGCTCACACATGGTGTAAAGAATATCAGGTATTAAAATTAAACGCTGTCCCGGAATCGTGTCTTTTCACACACGGATACAGCAGATATGTCAGCTTTGCCACCACGCGATGACCGTCACCGAATCCAGGGAACTGTGGGCTGAAAACACTTCTCGGAATTCAAACTTTAAGAGACGCTTGGCTGTATTTTGTAGTTGGAAATGTTGGCGTTTATGGATCACAGTGGGTGGCTTGGGCCTTCATCCAAGCGCTCGAACGCTACGTGTACATTGTGTGTGTTTGCGCGCGAGAGGTTGATGGTGAAGAGAGAGGAGTGCCAGCGGACGCTGTAGCTCATCTTCTGGACAAGTCTTTAATCTGTGTGACCCAGGGAGGGATTATGGGGTACTGGTAGGAGAAAAATGGGACTTTAAACACACCCTTCAAACCTGACGCACGGGTTGTTTGATACTTTCTTAAACAAAGGAGGGCTTTGTGTTGCATATATTCCATCTGAATTAGGAAATGATTGAGCAGGGACCACGGCAAGATTACAAAATTATACTGACAAAAGGTAGAAAATGGTAAATTCCTCCCACGTCCATCTCAGACAGCGCTAGTCAGAGTTCTGGCTCATGTCGCGATAAGAAGCTGTTTGACTTGCAGTTTGCTCAGACCTTCTCGTGTCTCACGCTCAGCGCTGAAGTCGACCTGCTTTGATTTTCTGGGTCTGGTGGTGTGTCGCGGGTGTGTGTTTCAGCCCCCGGGCTAAAAGAGTCCCCCAACTGTTGTGTTTGTCACATTAGCTGCGGTGTTGGAGGAAAAACACGGGGGGCTGGTGGGGGGTCACCTCAGCCTGCATTGTGTCTGTGAGGAAGGTGGGGGTGATGTGGTGGAGGGTGGTCCAGGACTGTTGTTGTGTTGATCTTTTGTTTCAATCGGGGTCGTGTGTGCACGATTTTAAACCTTATTTAAGAGGATCCAGAACAGATGGTCTCCTATTGTTACAGAATGTGTACATCATACAAAAATGGAGAGAATGAGAGAAAAAGTCCTCCTTGTGCCCTCTTCTCTGAATAAAGGTAACCACTCCCACTTTTATGCCAACCGTTTCTCCTAAAATCCTTAACAGATTCACCTGTCTTGATTTCTGCGTGTGGAAACTTAAGAATGCAGCAAGAACAGCATCAATCCTTCAGTCTGAACCTGAAGATCCTGAAGTCACCTAAAGATCCATTTAGCTTCTCTGTCCCACTATAACCAGTCCATTTAGCCTCTTTTTCACTTCACTGGAGGTAGGGTAACTAACTCTTTTACATTCCTTTGTGCGTGTGCACATGCATGCATTTACACTTTTTTGCTGTAAAACTAAAAAGAAAAAAAAAAATCTTTAGACCTGTAACTTGGAAACTGACATCAGTCTAAACCTTTGTCCTCTTATTTCTGTCCCTTCTCTCTTCCTCTCCTTACTGATTTCCAACTCACCAGATGGAGAGGGGGCGGTGTGGCTGCATGTGTGTGAGGGTGCGTGTGTGCTTGCTACAAAATCAGTACCAAAATACTCATTCTACTAGCAAAGTAAGGACGTTTTTTCAGAAGTGAGGGCATTTTGGCAGGTCCTCACAATTTCAAAAACCTGCTTCAGGGTAAAGACATGGTTTTAAGTTGGAGTTAGGGTCGGGGGGGTGGGTTGGGGTGGTAAGAGTTAGGGTTAGGGGCTGGATACAACATTATAACAATGAAAGTCCTGACAGAGATAGAAGAATAAGGGTGTGTGTGTGTGTGTGTTATCATGCATGCATAGTTACCCATGAGTTTGCATATTCTCTATATATTTGCCACAACTATACAATGTATTTCTTCTGTTCAAAGAATATAACAGATGCAATAATGACTATTATGATATATTTAAGAAAAAGACACAATTTACCTTCTATTGCCGTGAAATCGCTTTTCTATTCAGAAACTTAGAAAAGAACGAGCGAGAGAGCGAGTGAGCAAGCGAGAGAGAGAGAGAGAGAGAGAGAGAGAGAGAGAGAGAGAGAGAGCATCAAGTCAACCGAATCAGCTCCACCATCCACAGACCATAAGGTACCAGTACCAGAAGGAGACTATATAGCCCTAAAATAATGGATGGGACAAAGCCTAACATGGACTCCAACGCGGAGGAGAACCAAGACGAGGGACAGGAGAGCAAAGGTACGCCCAGACAGCGTTTTTTGTGTATTTTTGCGTCCCTTTGGAGACATACGCGCCTGCGCCAGCCCGAGCGCTTCACTTGGCTTTTGTCTGCGACATCATATCAGTGGTCTAAACATATTTTAGCTGGATTCGCATATTTGAAGAGGTCTGCAAAAATAAACACGACAACAAATCGCGTCTTTCTGCTGCAGACGACCGAGATTATCCCGCCAATCCCGCGCGCAGGCGATTCCGTCATTGTGCGCCTTCAGACGGGTTTTGAAGGCAGACGACAGCGTTGACGGGCGTGCGGC
The DNA here is from genome assembly GCA_015343265.1 of Pao palembangensis. NCBI lineage: Eukaryota > Metazoa > Chordata > Actinopteri > Tetraodontiformes > Tetraodontidae > Pao > Pao palembangensis. The sequence continues at coordinate 2,689,805 of CM027085.1, read as the reverse complement.
GCGTCCACCAGATTAATGCCAATTGCCATGTTTTTCATCAGCTTCGACATCGCGAGCATTCTCGCTGCCATGGTGAGCCGCGCACGGGTTCCGTGGTTAGGCTCAGGTGCGGCTGCTCCATGATCTCCGCTCCGCCGCAGCCGCTTCGATTGTTATCGTCGATCCTCCCACCGGAGGGTCGCTCTCTGTCTGCCAGCTAAGTCAACGCACAGGGGTTGTTCTGTGCGCGGATGCTGTATTTGTCGAACGGGAGGCTGCAGAAACGCACGATCGGCGGGTGCGCGGATGGATTTGACTGCTCAGCCTCTACCTTTGCGCTCCGGCATGCAGAGAAATGTATCTGCTCCCAGCAGCCTGCGTGAAAATATACTCCCGCGGTTCACATACGTGCACGCAAAATTAATTGAGAGCATTTTCATCCTATCAAGCTGTTGATTCCGAGCTGAATGTGTGCGGGAACAGTGTAGGCGTGTCACTGGGCGCTGGTAGACGGCCATGCAGAGTCGGCCACTATTTTCATTGTGGCTGGACAGTAAAATTCACCCGGGTTAGATGACAGCAGGCCCCCGACGCTTAAATTTTTGATTGGGTGTGATGATTTCATGCCCACATGCAGAAGAGTTGACACCAGCGTGAGAGAAAGAGAAAGAGAGAGAGGGAGAGTAGCTGGAGGGGCTTTACTCACCTCACACCAACACCCTGCTTTGCTGCCTCTTCTCAAGTTTGATGGAGCCATCACCTGTGGAGGTGTCAAGAGATGTGCTTTAAACAAATGTCTGCAGCTACAAACTGAACAAATTCTCAGTCATGTATAATTGACTGGGGGTTAGAGATGAGGCTCTCTAAAATTAATGAGGTCACGTTAAGACTCTTGTTTATATCTGATTGTGCAAACAGTAGCAGGGACAGAGAAGCTCAAAAGCGTGCAATAACAGGGTCATACTGCAATGTAAATATAAACGATAACAGCATTTACAGTACGGTCAGACACAAATATAAAGTTTCTGCGATGAACACTTTTTTGCAGCTCTGCGCTGCTGCGATGGTCCTGGGTCACAGTCCGTCTGATGTAAACATGCAGCAGAGCGGGGTGTCCCTCACCGGTGATATTTGCAAAAGACATGACATCATCCTCTCACAGGGCTGGCTGCCACACACAGGCCGCTGTCCAATCAGAGCCAACTCTAACTTCACACTATTCAAAGCCCCTCAGGATACTGAGGATAGGAGGTGCGTGAGGGCAGAAGAAATATTTATATTCACCGCAATTACCCATCTGTGTTTTTAATTTGAACACCGTGTCACATGTTTGCGGGTCAACCTCTGCAGCTCAGGCTGCTGCGCTCCAGGTGCGATATTGTGCAACTGATTTCCACCCACACCAACGTGCCGAAAATAACCGGACCGGAGGACGGCTTACTTGGTGGTGCAATCACTGGCGCTGACATCTGGATTTTAACCACAAGCTTATAGCATCTGTTAAGCAGCTGAAGATTTACAGTCAGGGCAAGAAGCACAACGGATGTCAAGTAAGGAGATTGTGTTGATGTGTGCCAGCGATGCCCCTTCCCTTAAAAAAAGGCATGTTTCTGAATCAACACAAGACGCTTTAGGATTAAATATTATCGTTCCCTGATGCGTCACTATGCACATGTGGCAAAATGATCCATTTGAGATTCATCTGTTTTATACCTAGCAAATCCTCTAAACTGCTGTGATAAGCAGCCCTGAGAATACAATAGAGCAAAATAATATAATATATGTTTAAGTAAAAGTAGCATTTCAGAAATAAGTTGATGATTCAAAACTCTACACTTGAGGGTCATGTGATAGGTTAGCACAGAAAAACCTGCATTAGCAACAGGTGCTATATAGCTGCAAGTGTTAGCCATGCATGAAATAAGGCAAATCATTGTCAAAATGTGCACCATATTTTATTGTAGCATCACATGCTAGGGTCGGGTGTCACTGTGAAGAGCAGGATGATTAGCAGAGACTGCATCATATCTATAACAGTGAACTGTTCTTGATTTCATCATCTTAGTGCAGGGCTAAATTTGGACTTTGTAATGTGGATGTTGGTGTTGATGTTTGTGGGTTTGATCGATCGTCTGACCTACAGTGGATGTAGATAACAAGGTGTCAGCTACTGAGATGCCGAACCTTATTTTATTGGAATGGACCTTTGATCAGCTTTGCCTTTAAGGTGATGCTCTAAAGTAGCTGCCAGCCCGGGTACTGTCAAGTTATGCGTGTTTTTGTGACCACAACTCTTTGTGAAAAAACTGCTTGATCAATCACAGAAAGATCAACTTGATTCCTCTTGTTCACCAATTTAATTGAGTAATGGATAGGAGTAGGAAGAGGAATAGGCTGATAACCTTGAAGATAAACAGAGCATCCAATTTGCATGCATAACACTTGATACAAACATTAGGCAATAGGCAACCATTAGATTATACAAGTAGGGAATGAATATTAATACCAATACCAATTAGTCTTAAATTAAAACATTTAAAGTTGCTTCCTTCCATTTGCGTCTTCTGATTGATCAGGACCTGTGGTTGTGTCTTTTTGAGGGGCAGGTCTAAGTTAGCTACCTGTTTGTAACACAGTATGTTGCCTTACATCAAACCTCCTTGCCCTTTGATTACTAAACATTAAATTCATTAAATGCTCCTTTTCCTCGTTTTTGATCTGTCTGATTGATCTGCACCTTTGATTTTCTGGATTCTGACGCAACAGGTGTGTGTGTGTGTGTGTGTGTGTGTGTGTCAGATCAGAATTTTAAAAGATGACATTGTCTGGAGGAGTGCAGGAGTGCAGGTTGTTTTGAACTGCTGCTACTTAGGACGCATAACTTTTCAAACCCCTCTTTTCTCCACTTAGCCATGATGTTTGACTGAAGCAAAGCAGGATGCTGATCAGATCAGGGACAAATTGAAAGGAAATCAGACCTGTTCACGCTAATGTATCAGGAATTACATGAGAAAATGACAGCTGGCCAAAAATATGGAATTATCATTATTAAACCTGCAGGTTTAATTAAACCTGCTTTTCTCTGAATGATTGGAGGAAACCAACAGAGAGCACCAGAAACAGCATGCAATGAGTTTAAGATAAGACATGAATTATTTGATAAGATGGCAGACTCTTCTCGCAGCACATGGTGCCATTTCATTTGTGTTGGTAATAAATGCTGGACATTTCCTTCTTGCGCACTATGTGACACTTTAGATAAACCCAAATTAATCCTTCACTGATCAACTGCTTTTGTATTGTAAATACAAGGAGAAGGCCAGCATGCTCCCTTCTGAATTAACTTCTCGATGTTATTATGCCTAATCCACTTTACAGGCCAAAGCTAATCAGTCACTGGGCGTGATTAAGGAATACGCCCCGGACAGGCATTTTGGGTCGAAGAGGAAACCAAATACCTGAAGGAAACCCACACAGACACAAGAAACACACACACGTCCATGGGAATCAAACCCATAGAAACTAAATGTATGAGAGAAAAAACAGGAAAATGCACAGACTAATCACTGCTGTTAAAGTAAAGGGATGCATTGTTGCTTTAACTGAAAAAAAATCCTTTTCCTTAAACTGTTTTCTCCTCTTCATCTCGTCATGCCTTTTCTTCTTTGGCTTATCTGTCTTTCAGGCACACACACACACACACTTGTCCTATTCCGCTCTCACCCCGGAGGTGTGTGAGGTAGTGGAAGCATGTGAAAGCCGTCACACAGGGCGCACTGTCAGCCTCCATCTGGATAGATATGTGTGTGTTTGTTTGTCGGCGCGTGCTCGCGTATTGGTTTACGTGTCAGTGACCAGGAGAGGTTCGTCTGTGGTGGTGCTTTCTGTGCACCCAGGGCATATGGGCTATTTTTACTCAAGCGCAGTTGCCGACCCCGTGGTCCGTGTCTTCACACTGTAGGCACGTTTATAATTAAAATGCGCTTCAAAGGCCATCTCCATTTTTTTAACCACAGAAATTTTGCAAAGAAATTCATCTTTGGCAGACTGATGTCAGATATGGATAAGAGCAGACTGTGTGTTTGTGGTGGTTTCTGGCTAATATTTGTTCATAAACCCGCTTTAGATGCAGAAACTCTTTTTCAGGCAACACCACAGTCGGAAGGGACCGCACACCTACCCACAGAAAAAAATCAGAGAACTTAAGAGGATGCTGGTGAACCAGAACGAAATGGGTCTGAGGTATATAAATGAACCCATGGGCTTATGGGAAGGAAAAAGGTAAAACAACCAGAAGAAGCAGCCAGTCAGCCTATCACAGTGATGGAAAAGGACACAAGCAGGAAGTGTGAAAAAATAAACTCAGCTTTTTGGTTGACCTTTTAACTGAAAGACTAGTCCTGAAGCAGATGACGGGCCTTTTTATCGCTAACAAAGCCTGAGATCTTCACCTCCGCCATGTACAGATGAGTCTGCAGTATATGAATAGCAGCAAGTGGCAGGATGGCACAGCAGGCCCTGTTCCTGACTGATGCCAACCTCCCCTGGCCTTCCTCCATCACCCGCTGATGCCCAATCTGCTCCTCTCATCCACAGCCCTTAAAGCACCTGATGATGATGATTAGCACTCGTCATCGTTAGCAACGGCTGACATGAGTAAAAGACGGGGCCTGTATGAGGAGCTGGCCACTCCGGGTCCCAGTTTCAGGCCAGGGTACGACCATCCCACTGTACACGGCTCCATTAGCATTACCAATAACCGATGCTAAACAAAAATATGAACACAACACTTGTTTTTACTCCCATTTATAATGAGCTTTGTGTGCACACAAAAGGCCCATTTCTCTCAAATATCGTTCACAGATTTGTCTAAATCTGAGCTGAGATAATCCATCCACCTCACAAGATGGCCGGATCAAGATGCTGATATTGCACAGGTGTAGCTTAGGTTGCCCACAATCAATCGCATGCTGACTGCAGGAATGTCCACCAGAGCTGGTGCCAGTGAGGTGAATGTTCATTTCTCTACATAAGCCTTTTAGAGAATTTAGCAGTACATCCAACCGGCCTCACAACAGCAGACCACGTGTAACCAGCCAGCCAGGGACCTCCACATCCAGCATCTTCGCCCCCCAAGATCGTCCGACAGCTGCTGCAACGGTTGGTTTGCATAACCAAAGAAGTTGTGCACACACTGTCAGAAACCGTCTCAGGGAAGCTCGTCTGCACGCCCCTCATCTGGGTCGTGAACTGACTGCTGTTCGTCATCGTAGCTGACTTGAGTGGGCAACTGCTCACATTCGATGGCGTCTGGCACGTAGGAGAGGTGTTCTCTTCAGGGATGAATCCCAGGTTTCACGAAGCGCTTACAAACACATATTTAGACAGATTTGTGAATGATATCTGAGAGAAGTAGGCCTTGCACATAAAAAAAAATCCTAGATAATTGAGTTCAAGCCCAAAAATATTTAATGGTTTGCTCAGATTTGCGTGTCACAACAGTCAATTGTACCTTATGCAGAAGGAGGAAGAGAGCCTCTCTAACCATTCTAGGTGCTATTACTAGCTGCTAGCCAGTTTAGTTAGTTAGAGGTAAAAGGTTACATACATTTTGCTAACCATTCTTATTCCAGATATCCATCCATGTTTGGATTTATAATCTACCCACCTTTCGCAGCTGTATTTATCTCCACAGTTTAACCAAAACTTTAATCCCTAATGTATCTATGACACCTTAAATTAACCGGACATTAGCAGGGTAGCTATCGCATCAGTGTTCAGTAACATTTATTTATGACAGTACTTTAAGGCAGGAATTGTGCTCAGCACTGCGTTCATGAGCACCCGAAGCTACTGTAAGACGAATCTTCATAATCACATCGGGGGAGGAGGGTGGAGCAGAGGCAAAAGGCAAGAGAAGGGACGCTGACTTCTTTAACATCTCAAGAATAAGTGGCACCGGCCAAGTTGGTTGCATAACCGCTGTGCTATTCAGATGGCAGCACGACAGCCATGGGGAGTGGAGGGGGCGGGGGGCACTGTGCACGGCAGCTGGGGACAGGTGATCCTACCTCTGAATTGGCCAGGTTTCACACCACATTGGAAATTAGCAGTCTGCTTGTCATGTTAGTTTAGCTCATGCAGAACACCCTGCAGCAGGGCTAATAAACACTGTTAATGGTAGTTTACTCCCTGTAGAAAACAGCCCTGGAGGGCAGAAGCTTGCTTAGATCATAGTGGGCGATAATAGAATGGAAAATGAGAAGCAAATTTCCATCAAATAATGACAGAAAGAATAGGGGAAAACGTATGGTACTGAAGTTTGTTAAGAATTCTGCTTGACGGGGTGTAATTGGTTCTAATCTGGCCCGGCTGAATGGTTCCTTGTGTGTCCCCAGCTGTGTTCTCTACACTGCTGGGCGTGTGTGTGTGTGTGTGTGGTGCGTCTGGGGACCTGAGCTGCTGTGCGCACTGTCGGAATTTAATCCAGAACTGGCCACATAAAGCGCAGCCAACTGCAGGATAAAAGTATCGATTAGAAATTGATTTCAGGCTCGGTCACGGTCCATTATGCTCGGCCAAATGCGGCGTTTATAAAGTAGCAGATGCAGCCGAGGGTTCGTCACAAACAGGAGATTAGGGTCAGTTAGGTTGTAAAACACTCCTGGGTGGAAATGATGACAGCAGCTGGCTTCATCCTCTTACCTGGCAAATAACATAGCCTCTCTATCAATGACACTAAATGCAGCGATTACTGAAAATATCGGATTTTATAAGTTCTACTTATAAAATCTCTGGTTCTCCAGAGAATCTCTGGTTCTCTTCCGTGGTCTCAACTGTTTGTGACACAGTTGTGACTTTGTTTTAAAAAAATGCTGCAGCTCTGTGTGCTTCCAACGTTCTTTAAATGACTTCCATTAAAGCTCAGCGGAGCCTTTTCTCTCCTCTGACTCGCGTAAAAAGACGGAACTCTCAGGATGAAACCGAGGTTACGACTTCTGCGGCCATCGAACAGATGGCACTGCTTTTTTAACCCCGCTTCCCTTTCTCCTTTCTCCTTCACCCCCCCCCACCCCCTTCCTTGTCAGCTCTTGTGAAAACCTACCCATAATGCATTGGAAAGAAATTGCCCCATAATGAATACGGCACTTCTAAATTAGAGTACAGCCTCAGGCAGGGACCAGACTGGTCGCTGAAATATTCACAAAGCTTTATTAATGCTGCTATTCCTGGCAGATGCACTGAATGTATGAGCAGCTGACCATAAGCACGCTGCACCACTGTTGCTCAGCTTCTAATAGATACGTTCAGGCATTAATATTTAGGGATAATGCCGTACGGCGTTACAACTTAACCATTTTGTCTCAAATTCTGGTTCATTTATGCCACTGCACATTGCAGTTTGAAAGGTACAATCTGGGATCTCGCCTGGCTTTCCACTCAGGACGACGTGTTGGCCACGGAGCAAAAGGCGATAGTGGAGTTTGAGAACATCTTTGGTTTAAAAAAAAAAACAAACAAAAAAACCCAAAAAAAACCAAAAATGCTTTGTGATGTTTCCTGCAACCTACCTGCAGATGGCCATCAAGAGGGTCTGGCATCGATCCATGGTTGAGGCCTAAAAGATGAAAGTGACTTTAGAATGAATGCAAAACTACAGACTGATGTTTAGATGCGCTAACAAAAACTGAAGGTGTCTGTGTGAGACTAAGCTCACCCTCGCGTCATAGATATGGATCCATCCATTTCTACGATCCCCCAATCTTTATAGCACCATTCATTCATTTCCTTTTCACTTCACATCCCTCTACATCTATGTGAACGTTTTGCAATGCTGAACTGGGTCGTGGGTAACGCGTTGCCATAGCAACTGCTGTTTGCTAGCCCTGGGGCCAGGAACTGCTTGTTGCTTACACTTTATCTATCGCTCTCTCTCCATTCCTCCTCGCTCGTTCTTCGCCTTCTTCTCTCTTTCTCCCTTTGTTCCTCTGCTCGCTTCATATGCTTGATCCCATGCTTCCACTCTCCATTCCTCATTCTTTGTTTTTTTTTTTTTTTATCTGTAGAAAAAACATGGAAAGATCAGGAATCTGTAATGGACGTCTTGCTTGATTGTCACCCTCAGACACTAATTGAAATCCCAGGAACCAAACAGCGTTGCCAGCAGGGAACCTTAAACCTTAATTACAGCTCTTGTCTGTCAACTTTAGAAGTGAATCATTTCTTCTGCTGATTTCTCGGTGAAGTCAGACACCATAAAAAGTCCCTCTAACCTGATGCTCTGTCCTCAGAGACTGCTGAGATAATAAACAATGTTGTAACTGGAGCGTAGCTTATTATCCAGCTGGCCCACTGAAAGTGCAGCGTGGCACATGCAGTCATATTTCAAGGAAATGACAAGTTATTCTGACAAAAAAAAAGCTTCAGAATAAAAGAGAAGAACGGGGCCGGTGTATCCAAAATTCTACTCTAATGAACAGCTCATCGATTTCCGTTTGGGTCGGCTGAAACTGGTCACACGGACTACCTGGTTCCCATTAGTGCACTTGCAAATCAGAGGCTAACAGTCATGTCCAGAGGCTGATCAGATTAGAGGTTCTTCTACTGCTTTTGTATTTCTCTCTCTTAACTGCTCATTCATCTGTGACACCATATGGGCTGAGGGGAGGAACGTTTAATGCAGGTTTTTTTTGGCAAGAAGGTGTGAGATAAAAATAAGTTTCCTGAGCGATGGTGCTAACTCCTGATTTGCATTTCAAAAAATAATCCATGCCAGGTATTATTCACTTCTCAGATCAGGAAACGGGAGGCGGACTGTGATACCAAATCACCTGTTGAGACTGACCCACGCCGGTCAAACAGCCTGCCAGTGGCCGCTGGGTTGACCAACGTTTGCAGCCCTCGCGGTCAGCTCAGGATTGTGGAGCTTTATCAGCTCCACCACTCCATCAGCGTGCCTCTTTCATTAACATTAATAGGATTTAGATCTATTATGCAACAAGACTCCACTTGGTTACACAACGCAGATTCTTCCACAGTGGCAGCGGTGGCACACTTTTGGAGGAGAGGGGCTCACATCTGAGGCTCAGGTCTTTCATTTCATTTAATTTATTCCACATGTGGTGGACCTAAATGTGCATATGTGACCTGATGCTGAGGTGAGCCTCAAAAACAACGGGACCATTTCAAAAAGGTCCCTTCGCCTTCCTCTTCACAGCCGTGTGAGCATCTATGAATATGCAAATCATCCTCCCACCCATCGTTCCACCCACCTCTCTGCCGCTCTTCTCAGAACTTGAGTGCTCTTCGCTGCAGCGAACCCTGAAGAAAAACTCCCTGAGGAAAGACAATAGTCTCATGGAGGCTAAAGACAACTTTTCCTCTCATTTGATTTCTTGGCAGCAGAAAATTAAAATGTGTGCCCCCCTCACTTAGACTTGACTGGACTGGATGAACCCACGGTCACTGATACCGGTCCTGCTGGACCAGTATCCTTCCCCAGCATCATGATCTGAACAGTCCCCATGGTGGTAAATTTCTGGCAGATTTCGTTCTCGCTGAACAGGACTCTGATCCTCGTGAAAGCTCTAAGTGGTGCCAAGCAGCTTCTCCCCAGGGTGATGTTATCTGTGGTTCCCCCATCGCTCAGAGAAGCTCGACTCAGTCTTTGATCTGGTTCCGTCACCTGACCAATGGGCTCGATTAGAATAAGCGCGCACGTCTTTTAGCGCAGCTCTCGTGTGTGTTCAACCTTTACAAACAGAAATGAGTAAATTCAACAAATTCTGAACATGCTCCAGTTGGTAGCTGCAAACTGCCATAAATGTACTTCCCTGCTGCCAATTGGAGCACGTTGTCATGGAAACAGAAATGTGGCGCACACAAGACAGTTCATTTAGATTTTTCCCTTTTTTTCAAGAGTAAGTTTCCCCTTTGCTGGAGGAGCTATTTTTACCGGCTGTTATATAAGATGTGACTCTTGTGCGCAACACAATGTGTTATTTCCTCTGCTTTCTCATCGCTTTCTCCTCCTGACCCTAATGGCAGCAGAAAGCATTCGGGATGTTCTCTCTAAACCTACAATCAATCCTGTGCAGCTCCCAAATCACTGGGGATGATTGCTGCCGTTAATGGAAAACAACTTTTGCTAATTTATCAAGAGTACGCTGGCACAAATGCACATTTAGCACCGTTCTGCAACCTTATTGCTGCCCCCATATCGAGCATAAACAAAGCAGCAAAGCACTGCAGACATAACACCAGCTAGCACCAGTGACATCAGGGTATGTTATAAGATATATCGCTTAAATATGACTTCTGTGGTGCCTGGGTGAGGTCATCATTTATTTATTTATTCCATCTGGAACAGTTAGAATGGCTTCTGAATAGACAAAAGGAAGATGGAATATATTTTTGAGCGGGCGATGCGTGTGCAGCGCAGTTTCCATGTAATATTCAACACTTGCCAGCTGAGATCAAAGTGAAGGTACGCCAACGGTGGAAGATGCTATGATCAAGTGCATGACATGCGTGTTGTAGAAGCAGACAGACGAGGTTGACAGCGCAAGCATCCTTGCAGGTGCCTGCACAGCAGCGTCCATTGAACAGCAGTGGACAAAAGGCGGTGGAAAGTTGCGCCGAGTTTCATCACCGAGTTTCATCCAGCCGCATTCCTGTTGCATTTGTCTGGTTTGCAAAAGTCTGAAATTGTTTAATAACCTCAAACTACTATTTGTGGTGGTTTTGTCGACTTAAGGGTCTATAAATATTGATGTGGGTCCCCCTCCATGGATGCTAAAATGTTCTCATTTTTCTATAGCAGCCCAGAATATAAAATTCAAATCACTTTAGCATCAGTCAATAATCACTGCTGCAGTGTTATGTTTAAATTCCACTTATTATTTCTAAATACATTTGGAGGCAGTCTTGGAAAAACATTTTGTTCTTTGACAGCCACCGTAGGGCCAGTTTCCTCACCTGCAGATGGCGCTAAATCTACTTAAGATTTGTGCTGATTCTTCAGAAATAATGAATTTTTGCCACTGATTTCTGCAAATGTTAGCTCTTTTCTGACTAACTGGTTATAAAATGCTGTTATTTAAGGTGAACTGTAAGATCACATGAAGATGTCTGCGGCATGATTACAACTGTACGATTTATGGCCGTCTTCTTCTGCAGGATGTTTCGAATGCTGCATCAAGTGTCTGGGCGGGGTGCCCTACGCCTCCCTGGTGGCGACCATCCTCTGCTTCTCGGGTGTGGCTCTCTTCTGCGGCTGTGGCCACGTGGCGTTGACTGGCACCCTAACTATGCTGGAGAACCACTTCTCAAGGATCACCAGTGACCACACCACCCTCACCCTGGTGTAAGTTCAAGTTAGGCTGTCTCAGCGACACGCATTTGGAAGGGAACTCTCACAGTTCCGATTCGTCTGCCTGTGTCCAGGATCCAGATCTTTCAGTACATCATCTACGGCATCGCCTCCTTCTTCTTCGTATACGCCATCATTCTTCTGGCTGAGGGCTTCTACACCACTAGCGCCATCAAGAAGGAGCTGCAGAGTGACTTCAAGACCACCGTCTGCGGACGCTGCATCACTGCTTTCGTACGTGAACAAAACTGCTTAAAGCCTCTGATTCGTCTTAAACAAAGACAGCAAGCTCACGGTTTACAAGTCAGTGGACCAAGTTCCCGTGACTGCACACAGGGAATGATAAGCACACACTCGTAATCTCCTCCGAACTCTGGCACAGTTCATCCTTTCTAGCCCGATGCAGATGTCCAGTCACACCATGAAGCACAAACTAAACATTTTCTCTCCTTCTCGCCTGTCACTTTTGTCCTCTCCCACAGTTCATGTTCCTGACCTACATCCTCGCTCTCACCTTCATCACCATCTTCGGCTTCACAGCGATACCCGTTTTCCTCTTCTTCAACATGTGGACCACGTGCGCTGCCATGAGATCCCCGGACGCCAACATCACCTCTCCTGACTCCATCTGTGTGGACGTCAGGCAGTATGGTTAGTTATCAGCGCCCGTTCCTGCAACTACTCATACGACACCAGAAAAATATCAGAAACATTAGGTTTTATTGTCGCTAATAAAGCAGTTCTTTCGAATCAGCTGCCAAGACATTCCCAGGGTGACTGAACTTAAAGTTGAAATAAAAATGATCAGAGAGCACGTGGGGTTCCATGTTTTTAAAGAAGAGAAGCCGCCCGATCAAAGCAACACGGATGCAAAGACACTGGTTAGCCTCAGCAACAAAGCTTTTTAGTTTGCACGTGAAAGGAAACCCTCGCGCCTCTCCGTCACCGTCTTTGACTGCCTACATGAGTGAAAGAAACAAATATTTTTGCTTCAACATGATTCAAATGTGTATTTATTCTGCACGATGACATCATTTGTCACTGTCGTTTCCTTATTCGGGGCTTTGAAACAGGAAACACACACTGCTTCAAATATGAACACTCTCCACCTTCAAACGTCAGCAAACTGATCTAAAAAAAAAAAAAAAAAAACGATTATTGAAATCCTGATTGGATCTCGGTGAAAATCCACCTTCCTGTGGTATTAGAGTGCAGTAACACTCGACTGTGATTGCATATCTGGTTATCTGTTTGATGGCCTAATGTACAGTATGTGACCCACATTTGCGGAACAGCTGGCCCGCTTGCAAAGCAGGATGAGGATCGTATAATGCTTCATTTGGCAGCCGTACTATACCGCACAGAAATATTAACCCCAATTACTGGCAAACATCAAATTATCCTCAGCATTTCAGGACAAGTAACCGCTAATGCTAATCATGTTTACAATGATACTATTAATTAAGTTTAGGAAATGCAGATTCTCGCCAGTGGGTTTTTAAATCATCCCTTTTGTGGTACAGAAATTTAAATGACCCATATTTGTTCAGTAGGAGAGGCTCAGGCTTGTGTAGCAGCAGCCCCGTTTCCTTTAATCTTTATCCGAGCCTAATTCATAATGCCTTCAATCATACAGTCTCGGGGGAGGAAAAAGCTTCTTGTCTCAAAGCAAAAGTGGCAGCCCTGTAATGTTTCATCTCTCTGACCCTGTAGGTATTATTCCCTGGAACGCCACACCGGGCAAGGCTTGTGGGGCCACACTGGGAGACATCTGTAACACCAGCGAGGTGAGAGGTCACTGCCCTGACCTTTTCCGTCTGCTTTGATCTCCGCCTCCGTCCCGTCACTTATATTCCCCCTTTCCTTCCGCAGTTCTACCTGTCCTATCACCTCTACATTGTCGCGCTAGCCGGTGCTGGCGCCACCGTCATTGCACTGGTAAGCTTCTCGTGGTCAAGCTGATGATGAGTAACTCATATGCATGTTGCTATGGCGCTATTTTCTGTTGCCGTAGCAACCGTGCCTCTGATGTCTCCTGCAGGTTGAATAGAAAGCCTGCAGGCTGCTGCGTTTGTGCAGAACAGGGTCAGTGTTCTACTCAGCTGTGTAGGTGGACTGGTGTGCAGGATGTCCACGGAGATTCTAAAAACAGCACTCAGCATTTCTGCAGGAGTAGTGCTGGGTCACCTGACTGCACAATTTCCAGCTAACTACTACAGATGGCAGAAACAGACGCAAAGTAGTTTTGAAAATCAATGAAATATGCGTAGGAATGTCAAGGTGAAAAGGAACCTGACGGTACGTCCGCATATCCGTTCTCCAGGTCCACTATCTGATGATCCTGTCGGCCAACTGGGCCTACCTGAAGAGTGCTGTCTCCACGCACGATTACCAGGACATCAAGACCAAGGACGACCAGGATTTGGAGGCTGAGGCGCGGTCCAAGGAGGGCCAGAACTCCTCCTACTCATAAGGACAAGCTCCCTCTCCTGCAACCACCCATGAGCTCCACTCCGACACCCAGCGCCCTCCCCCCCACCACCCTCTGTTAAAAACAAAACCACCTTGGTCATGTTTGATAGTCCCCCAGCTTCCCCATTCTCCATCCTCTTCCTGTCCACCGTGCTGACAAAGAGCTGCGGGGAAGAGAATAGAGGATGAGGGGACCCCGCGGGCCCTTGACGGAGGCAGATGCTTCAGAACCAGAGAGCTCGCCTGCGCAGGTCGAGCTCAGGTACAACACACGGGTTCAGAAGCGTCGCCTCCAGCATGCTTTTGGGTGGTGACCCATGAAACGTGGCCCGGCTGTGATGGCTTCGCGCCCTGAGCCAGTACAGCCTGTCAACACACCTACAGTACACAAACACACAAAAATAAAAAATATAAAAACATAAAAATTGTTCACTGTCTGCCACAACCACAGTGACTAAACTTCCTCTGTTTTTTGGTGTTTTATATGCATATATATATGAATATGAATATATTGTGCGAATGTGTACAAATGTTTTTTTAAGTATGCCAGGAACTATTTTGATCTTTCTTCTTCCTTATTTTTCTCTCATGGATTTTCTTTTCTTAACTTTGTTCTCCATTTGAAACTTTCTATTAGCGATGCTCAATTCATGGTTGCACTACAACAAAGTAGGGAGACCGAAAACCTTTAAAAGTCCCGGTGTCCCCCCTTTTATCAATACGACTCATTTAGATTAGAATTTATTTATCCATTAGATTGGAATTTATTTATCCATTAGATTAGAATTTATTTATCCACTTAAAGTCTAGAGGGGCAGCACAGGAAGCTAACGGGCTGCCGGCATTAGCTTAGCATTTAGTTTGTATACCTGGAGGCAGTTGCATTTTTCAGTTATTCATTTTACCCCTTGAATGCTTCTTCCCTAAATTAGCTAATGTCTTCAAGGTGACACGCCACAGGCATCACAGCAAATTTGATTTTAACTACTCTTTCAAAGGCCCAGCTAACATTTAATGGATTATAGATTCAAGAACTTTGACCTGTAAATAGCTAAAACAGCCAAATTAGCCCAAAAATGGAGGGACACTCATTTTTTTTTTGCCGTGCTTTTATTTTTTTAATTTTCCCCACAGATATATGTACTTGTATCCTTTGAGATATGTGTTTAGCACTCAATTACTAGTTCTGCATTTGATATAATAATTGCAATGTTGTGAGAGGGATGCAGTGCAGTCATGGTAGGATTTGATGGCTTGAGGTGCTTGTGACATTATACATTTTAAGATGTGGAAGAAAAAAAGTTGGAATTTATTATTTTTTAAGCAGCTGCATTTAGTTTTTCTTCTTCTTGTGATTCAGTACTGATAAATTTATTGAACCCATTTGTGCTTTTTTTTTTTTTTTTTTTAAGCCAAATTACTCGTCCGCGCTCGTGACGAGGACTAAAAAAGTCACTGTTTTTGTTTCACTTTGATGCCTCATGATGAGCCTCAGAGACTGTTTACACTCTGGATAAAACAAGTCAGGAATTTTCATACATTCATTTTATAATCAGATATTCTTTAATAATCATGAGCTATATATCCTATATCGACCACCACTGGTTATTTTAACCTTAAAAAAAGGGGAAAAAAAATTAGAAAAACACTTAAGACAAAAAAAATTTGAATTTTAACTAAACGAAGCATGTCAGTATCGTCCATGTGTGCAGCTGTCTATTCTGTATAAAAAAGGACTATATTGCCATGTGTGTTATGTTTGATAAATATACGTGCTTTGCCTGCAGGCTGCTGTAAAGGCAAACTTTCCTATAAGACGATGCTTGTCAGGGTGTTGTTGTTTCCTCGTTATTTGCATGAAGGAGACATGAATATGTCAGTTTTTCAGGTGATGTGTAGTCAATTGTACTGACAGTTATGGTAGGCGGTGTTTGCCCCCTCCTCCACCCCCCTCCACCTGCCTCTTTTCTAAAAAAAAAAATCCATTGTACTTTGATGGCATTGTAGTCCCTGTAGATGTTTTCATTATGGTTTTATTTTTTAAGTTGGAAGTAGTTCTACTGCTCCTATATAGTGATGATTTTTGTAACCTTCTCTAGTAAAACCGATATTTTTTATGATCGTGACACTGTTGTTTCCTGCCTCGTCCTTTTTGTTTGGCTCTCTGTATTGCATCTTTATTATTTATGATTTTGCAAGTAAAACGGTGCAAATTAATGACTAGCAATAATTTCAGTGAAGATTATCTTCCACTCAGGTCAAACAGCATGGAGTAGCTGCTTTTTGCCCATGTTACCTCACTGGACAGAACACTTTTATTAATTACACGGGTTGAACTGTGAAATCATGCCAATATGGCTGCCGTGGTAGTTTCTACACTCAACCTGTCCACCATCATTTATTGAAAACGCCTGCAGAAGGGCATCGTCTCAAACAACTTGTAACTCAGAAAAGATTTGCGCGTGGACGCCCCCGTGCGGAGAAGAATGGATACGACGCCATCTTGCATATTGCTCCATCTAAAAACCAATAATATTTACACAAAATCCGTATCTAAAAAGTTTTTTTCTGGTGTTTTCTGCAAAACTTAAAATATGGAGCGTCAGCTTGATGCTGCTTCTGCTTTTTGGGGCAGAAAATAACATCATGACTACTTTTGTGGGTTAAAACAATGTGGAATATATGATGTCAAAACATGCCCCTGTGCTCAGAGAACTGTGACAAGATCTCTAGAAAAAAATACTAAAAAAAAAAAAAAATACTCTAGAAAAAAAGAAACAAATACATAGTGTGTATGATAGAACAGCAATTTTATTGTTTTTTTGTTTGTACTTTGAATTCTTGGTGGTATGAAGGCTAATACAATAAAAATTTTGTATTTGTTTAAAAATGCTGATTCTGATCAAACCGAGGTCACGGCAGTTATTGTAAATGTGGAGGCAGCACATGAGCTGCGAATCATCTTCAGCGCTCAGCAGCAGCTCGTATTCGGGTGCGCCTTCTTCTTCAGATCCACCATGTTCGTGTGGATGAGGTGATCGGCTCTGTCGTCCAGAGCCAAAATGCGGCGTACCGCTTCCTCAAAAGCGGATGCCACATTGGTAGCATCTTTAGCGCTAGTCTCAAAGTACGGATAGCTGCCGTTCTCACGGCACCACCTCTGCGCGTCCTCCCCTGACACCTGCCTGTCAGGCACGTCCACCTTGTTGCCCAGCACGACAAACGGGAAGTTGTCAGCGTCTTTGACGTCAGCGTAATACGTGAACTCTTTCTTCCAGTTAGCCAGGTTGCGGAAACTCTGTCCGTCGTCCAGGCTGAAGGTGAGCAGGCAGCAGTCAGAGCCCCGGTAGAACGGCGTGCGGAGGCTGCGGAAGCGCTCCTGACCCGCCGTGTCCCAGATCTGCAGCGTGACCTGCTGGCCGTCCACCTCCAGCTCCTTGTTGAGGAATTCCACGCCGATGGTGTGGAAGAGGTGCGAGTCGAATTTGTTGGCTACGTAGCGGTTCATGAGCGAGGATTTGCCAACGCCGCCGTCGCCCAGAAGGATGACCTTCACGAGAGCGGACTTTGACATCATGGTTGCGGCGAACGAGGTCGGGCCAGATTTGGAACTGAGACGCAGTTTTGGGACGTAGTTTCACCTGAGCAGCACAAAAACGTCAGTTTAGCATTAGGAATTTAACGATATAAAGCAGTTGCTGCTTTTGGTCTCTGTGGTTGGGTTATGCTAGGAAGTATCCAAGCACTGAGCTGGAGCTCTTCAGGTCTTCATCGTGTCTTCATCAAGTCCAAAACTTAAACATATTCGATTGTTGATACAAGATGGACTCAAACAGGTGCTGGCAACTGTGGTTGTCAGCTGTGAGAAGTTTCTCTCACCAGAAAAATACAGAAATAATTTAGCAGTTCAAATGTTGAGCAGATAAAGTTGGAGTCGTGCTGAGATAAGAAGAAAAGTCTTCTCTGTCAGCTTTCACCCAAACTTCCTGTAAGCTGATCGCTCTGTTTTTGTTTCCTCAGACTAAGAGCAGAGCAGAGCTGATTGAAGTCAGTAGACGCACTAATCCTGTTAAATAATCCGCTCATTCCACAGTTGATAAACTTCCTACATCATAATTTATGTGTGGAATAACCCCTGCTGCTGTGCGTCATGTGGACCCTGATCACAGGACGGCTGAGTCAACTCACATCTGATGCGACCCAACGATCCGGAGCTCAAACCCACTGTTCTCTCAGTACGCAGCTGCCATTTTCTGGACCATCTGCAGGAGAAAAAGACAGCGAATATTAAACTCTGCATCAACGGCCACAGGAGCCCGCCCACCCAGACTCAGAACAAGGATTCAGGCACAAATTTAATCACGTACCACACACTCTCGCATGCTTAACATACTGGTTTAGACTAAATGGCAGTCATTCCACCCACATTCCAGAGCAAATCTGCGAGAGGAAAGCGGCAAATCTTACTAAAGGGGGGGTTCGAATGGTGAGGAGCTTTATGCGTGCGTTACATTTTTTAAAGCCATAACTTCCTTGTTATCACTCGACAATAACACAGCAGCAATAATGGAGCTGTATGGTTTAACAGCTGCCTAATCTGCGTTTTACTGTTCAGTTTGGGTCCAGTAATTTCTCAGGTGATTTACAGGTGTCATTTGGAGGCATTACATCCAATGTCAGACAGAACTGACAGCGTGTTTACACAAGTGTTTTTCTGTATTTTTGTGAGAAGACCTAACAGAACTATTCCCACTGAAATTAAGTTGATGGGCAAATACCAGTTGTAATTTGCTGGCCAATAACTTTGTTTTAACAAAACAATTCAAGACTTAACTTAGTTTGCTTGTCAGAATAGTTAACTGTGTTTTGTGTTTAAGAACATAGATGCAGTGAAGGAAAGTACGGAGAGGTTTTCACAAAAACAAAAGCCTCCACAATCTTCTTGTCCGATAATAGAAGCGGGGCTACGACCACGCTGACAGAAGTTCAAACGATCTTGCTTCGGAAATAAAAACGCCAGACATTCAAACAGTTTCACGACTGAACTGACTTTTCAACTGGGCGGCGTTACCTGTCGGTACGGTGGTCACGGCGTGGCTCCTGCGGTCGCTCTGCCCGTATCCATGACCCGGAAAGCGCTGCAGTCTGCTGCTGACATGGCGCTGGGGGATGACCGCTGCTCTGCGGCCCACAGCGGCCGATGACGCTCACATGACCCGGGAACGGCACGCCTCCTCCCATCATGCGCTCTCCGGCTTGATGCGTCCATAATGTCTTTTTCTGCCAGAGATAACAAACATAGTGAATCATATAGTTTATCCTTACACTTTAAATAAATGTTTGCATCACGTGGCTTTGTTTAAATGTAGGGACATTCTGGTTTTATTTCTTGTTTTTTTTTTATATATATATATATATTTCTTTTACTTCAATTTGTGCTACTTTACGTTTCCATATTAGCAGCAAACATTGTACTTTCATAAGACAAAATTGTAGAATTTTATATGACTATATTTCTATTTATGATGGATACTATATTTTAACCTACAGTATAAGGAGTTCTACATCAACTGTAATCTCTTTTGCGATTAGATTATGAGATTATCTGCTTTGTGGAGGTTTGCACCATCTTGTTTGTATTAATGAATAATGTGCATTAAGTTTAAAAGGTCCCCTGTGACAGAAACATGTCAGGCATCTGTAAATAAATGTTAAACAGAGAAGTGCAGTGATAAGATACAAAGCGTCAGTGTGTCTGACTGATGAGCTTTCACAGCTCCACATATGGTAACCATGACGAGGAGAACAACAAAAGTTCTCAGAGAAAAATTCAATCGCATTTCTTTAGAAAATATTTGTGCAATAATTAGAAAAAGCCTGCAAATCCCAGAGTAAAGCCATGAAGCAAATGCCTACACACGCACCACTGTAGGGAAGTGTAGTTGAGCCACGTTGACATAGTAAAGCACCATGGGATACCCTCGCCTCAGGCTGCCTGAGAGGGCGGATTAATGACTCACATGCTCAGTTTTCTACGGTCACATGTCTCATCCTCTGCAGCCCGCTTGCTCCTCTTGAATGCGATACAGTGTCTAGGAAAAGTTCAAGGTTTCACAAGGTTTACCATGAATGAAACAAAGGCAGGCACTCGGTGAAAAAAGGGCCACGTGAGGTTGAGTTAAGAGGAAACAATCTAAAAGGAGGATTCAGGCGCTTCTTGAAAACTTGTGGTTTCCGCCTGACACTTTACCGGCTCACATTTAACTGACTAGGAAAGATTGGAGTCCATAACATAGTTTTCGGTCCTTTGTTTCCTCTCTTCTGTTGTGTTCCTTATCAGCTCATCTGGGCTGCAACTTTCCAGCAAATGAGAGGAAGAAATTGCAAAATCTTTTAGCTGACATGATATTCATCACAAAGCATCATGAAATCCTCAGTCTGCTGCAGAAAGAACTACAAAAAAGAGAGCTAGTTTCTGGCCGTTTCAAGATTGTTAACTGAAGAGCTCAATCTTCTTTAAATCCCCTTGAATCAAATGTTTAACCTACAGGCAGACCCAGCTGCTGTGGTACCACTGCTCCCCACAACCAGAGCAGGTCACAAAGGTCATGGCATCCTCGCCAGGGATGCCCCGCCTCACCCATGTGGGCAAGAAAAGGGCCCCCCTGGCCACCTGGGTCACCCTGCAGTCCATCCCGCCACACCGTTTACAACGGATCTTGTGTGTCAGCATCCCCTCTACAACCTGGGGAAGTTGCCTCTCGCTCACTCCCTCGGATGAGTACTTCTCCCGCAGCTGCCGGAGCTCCGCACCGGCCATCTCCTCGGCAGTCATCTGAGCAAACGTCAGGGGCGGCAGGGAGGCGCTCAGAAGGCCTTCCCGAAGATGCTGGTTCTTGGGGTTCCTCAGATTGGCCACCTTGATGCGCACACAGGCTTTGTATTTAAGCAGGTTGGATTTGTGGCGCTCATGGATGTGCTGCTCGATGGCACCGGCCAGTTGTGCCGCCTTGGCCTTATCTGGAGGTTCAGGGCGGAGAGAGGTGAGAAGAAGCTGAACACACTTTGATCTGACAGATGAAAAACTGCAGGAGGCAGCGGCACCCCCTGCGGCCTGAGAAATAGCCTGGAGGCCATGTTTGCCCCCTGAAGTTGAGGCATCTTCATGGACCCTTCCAGCTCCCACCTCAGCACTCTGACAAGGAAGTTCTGGATTATTTCCTGTCTGCTTGTCTCCATCTTTGCTGTACTGTTTCTTCCATCGGGACAACGAGGTCTTTGCTGCCCTCTTCACACTGTCATCGGGGCAAGTCTTCAGGAGTCTGTAGAGGACTTTTACCACATCTGTCATCTCCAGCTGCTCTGCTGTGATAGCAACCTTGTCAAGATCACCAAGGAGAGTCAGGATATTCCTGTAATTCCTCTCTGTGCAGGCTCTCTCGATCTGCAGAATACAATGGACAACGTCCATGGCAGCTGGAGAGAGATTGAATTTAAATTACCAATAAATGTAGCACGTAGGCAACAAATTTGAAATATTTCTATGTTAATATAATATCCGTTCTACGTGGTTAGAATAAATTACCTGAACTTCCTCGATCTTTGCAATACGTAAACATAGGAGCCGCCATATTGAATCGGTTCTCAAAATTAAATGCTCAGTCACCACTAGATGGTGCTGTATACTAAAGCTTTATTTCGAAACAATATTCTAGCAGTTAGATGTTTTTATTCTTAATTTAAAGTAATTTCATTTATATCTGATCTCAGTTTGTTAAATACTTTTATGACGATAACAACAACAACAACAATAATAATAATAATAATAATGATGATGTTGATGAAGTAATTATATTAAACACATTCAGTATAAGCGAGTTAGGAAATAAACTAGGTGCACTATGCACAAAATGTATGTCCAGCATGCACTGAAGTGGAAGTTTTAAGTGGTTTAAGTATATTTATTAGCAATGTAGGTCTTCCTGTAAGGATTGATAGAATAGAATAGAATAGAATAGAATAGAATAGAATAGAATAGAAGTGTGTGTAGACGATGCATGTACAACCACAGCAGCACATATTTACATACATGATACAAAGTAGTGACACTGAGTTGGGATTAATGCTTCCAGTAAAAGGATTATTTCAAGACTGCTCATGGATTAATCTGTGCGATCAGGGTTGTCTGACCTGCTAAGTGGACCTGGCACTTAGAGACATGAATGATTGCATACACAGCGCAGGGCTCTCCAGAGGACAATTAGCATCAACAGCATCAAGCTCCACAGAGCTGTTGTGCAATGTAATGCTCTTCAGGCAGAAGAGGAACGAGAGTTCAGAATAACCTAACGTTTTCCTGAAGTGGACGGGCCAGAGTCGAGCCCGCCTTCATTACGTCCTCGGAACTGAGGAGATAATGACATGCTTGAGATTGACCTCTGTGGATGCAACTTAGAATCACTGGGCGCCTGAAAACTTAAAAAGGTTTTTTTCTTTTAGCAACATGTGAATCCTAAAAAGCTGTGTCACTGAACAAAGACCGGAGTTTAGATCAAGTTTAAAAAGAGCTGGATTGAAAGGTTCTAGGTTCCTTTTTGTCCACACATGTTTTTTAAACCCACCAAAAAAAAATATTTTTAATTTTGAAATAGAAGAAAACATCAAAACTGTACTCAAATAGCTCGCTTATCAACTCATCATCTCTAAGTCTTTGTGCAAACAGGGGGCTCTTTTTTCTGTCTGCCCCTTTTCATCAACTATAAACATTTACATACAGTCCCTCTGACTTTATTTAAATTCTTCTTTATGATTATGGAATCATTTCATTGAGCGATGGCTATTTGGTTTTTATAAACCATCTCCTTAATGCAGCGAGTTTAGGAACCTTACAATTGCACATGCTTTTACTCACACACAAACATTGCATAATCTGAGCTATGACATCATCTCCTTGTATTAAAACTTAGCTTTCAGGTTTCATGCAGCACCGGTCTACAGTGGACATTGATGCAGCTTTGTATAAAAGCCTCCGGCACCTTCAAACCCCAAATGGAGGCTGGGAGCTTTCAGAGGCTTTTGACAGAGTTAATGTTTAACAACTTTTGTGAACACTAGCACAGGGAGATTTTATTCTCTTTATGGTAATGTGTAATGAACATTCAGGGATCAGGTTTGCGTTTTGCAGTTTGCCTCTCTGGACACCCCCACCTCCTCACCTCAATCTTTGTGTTGCCTCCGTGCGTTGAGATGGGTGGGGTCTGGCTGGGCCTGCAGTGAACATATGGAAGAGAGAAAAAGAGAAGAATAATCATCCATCAGTCATCTGTCTGTCTGACCTCTTGCTTTTTTCTTTTTCCAACCACACATGCCTGGAATTCCTGAAGATGTAGGCTTCCGTGGGTTCTCATCAAAATAATTTCACTGGGGCAAACATTTCCCTTATCTGAGGGAATGGAATTTTACCAGCACGCTGCTGCTGTGACACCTGCTAACCAATAGGAGGCGCCCTCTGCACTGGGCTGAAGCCACCAGAGCATGTATGAGGAAGTGGAAGTCTGGTTGTATCACATCCTGTATTTGTCCCCGCCTCTGAACAGAATACATGCATGACACACATGCATGCACGCATGCACGCACGCACCACCCCACCCTGTGCAGGAGGCAAGCTTTCTGGTTAATGTGGTCAGTTAATACCCCGCCACCACCCTTCAAAGGACTGCAAAGTCTCCCTCACACACATTTCATGCACTTACACCGCAAAAAGGTAGACTGTGTAAAATGTGCATGTGGCCACAGGGGTGGGGCTGGATATTGCAGTTGCTGCACAGACACAGATTTGTGCCTTGTTGGGTTCACTTGGGAGGAACTGGAGGCATGCTGCACACCATTATCATGATTGAAATCAAGT
Source organism: Pao palembangensis (assembly GCA_015343265.1). NCBI lineage: Eukaryota > Metazoa > Chordata > Actinopteri > Tetraodontiformes > Tetraodontidae > Pao > Pao palembangensis. The sequence continues at coordinate 2,666,076 of CM027085.1, read as the reverse complement.
AAAGCTAGCACATCCTAAAACCTCTTAAATTGTATCAAATCGAATTACAGCGCACCTGAAAATCACAGGCAGCAAAGTCGTAATCGTGAAATTAGGAATGCTGAGCGGTTGCATCTGAAAAAGCTGAAGTGCTTCACTTTTAAGGTTGGGTGATAAGAATTGTGCTGATGTCTTGACATCTTGACTGCAGTGTCCCCACACTCTAGAGAATGCTGTTTGCAGGAGTCAATCCTCCATTTTGAACGTAATGCTTTTGACAGGAGGGCTGCCCACTCCTCACACCCACCCACCATGATCTTGAAGGTGATCAAAGATGACTGGATACTGAAGGGTTTTCCTTTTTTTTTATGTCCTTGGTTTTTAGCCTCTCATTCTGTTCTCACTGATACTCTCCATGTTTTGTTTGAGTTTCTATTTTGGGGCTGAAAGATAGACAAAGTGTCACCTTGTTTGGCCTGTGCAGCGCTCCAGGCAGGAAGTGAGAATCTCCACACATGCGACTAGCATGCTGTTAAAATACTGCGCCAGAGAGCCTGAACTCTGTAAAATGCTATTGTAAAAAACTGAATTTCCTAATCTGTCTGGTCACGCGAAGCAACTCTTTGTAACAGCCGAAACTGAAGTTGTAGCGTGGCCTGAGATAATATGATAGAGGCCACTGCCAGCTAATGAGCTCTGTTATGTAGCAAAGGCGGTGACCCGAAATGTAAAAACAAAGTCTGGAAATTATTTTTAATACATGACTTTGCTCTCAAGGACATGCCATACTGATCCTCTGTGACTATGGCCATATGTTCCCCTCAGCGCACAATGTATTCACAGCATTTGCTTCCCCATAATTCCCCCCACCCCCTCGAAATCTCTTCCAACGAAAACACCAACGGGACACAAGCTCGGCCTTATGGGAAATCAAACACCAGCCTGCTTGGAGTTACAAATAACCACATCTTCCTGTGTTGCTCACATTTGTGCAGCGTGGAGCCAACACTGGGAATGTGGTCAAGGTTTAGGGGGTAGGGTGGGTGAGGTTCAATCCAGATGTTGCACAGGTGTGTGTGGGTCAGCGGTGCAGGTTTGAATGTTGGCCCAAATGCAAAGGTGGATGCACAGCACAAGAAAAACATGTGAAAAGTTAAGTCCAGCCTGGTCTGAACAGAGATAAGCTATGTTTAAACTTATCTTTCGAGGGAAAAATAACACTACAACAGTGTGTCATTTTGAAAATATGCCTTGTCTGTGTCATACAAACATTTGGATTTGCAGATTTGCCTCCTCTGAACCGTTCCAGAACCAGCAGGAAATGACAGACAAAATGCTGTGATTACACTGAGGAATCGCTTGTACTTAAGGCAACAAAATTCCATTTCAAGGTTCCGGCATCAGAACGAGTACGGGAAAAGTTTGAAATAAAAATAGTCGAAAAAAAAATCTTCCATTCTATTCTTCCATTTAACCATTTGTATTAGGTTTCATGGATTTTTTTGGATTTTTAATCCCAAACTTTATTTCCTCCAGGGTTTCAAATACAGACAGACAGACAGACAGACAGACCGACCTTCCCTGTAATGAACTGTGACAGTTTGCACCCCTAGTTAAAAATCTACCAGTATGACAAGGTTTGAACAGGTGTGATCGAGTGGACACAAGATAAGTACTGAAAGTTCCTTTGTGTGACGGGTCTGGGTATCCGTGGTCATTGTAACAGACAGCTTTCCGCAAATGTAACCCTTTTTTTTTTTATCGTATCTGGTCTGATAAGACTGGCGATTTCAGTCAAATCGGGTATAAAGTCCACTCAAACCTGGGGGAATGTCCCTGCAGGAGATACTGACTCATCTGCCACCTGTGATTATTGATGCAGGAAGTAAAGTAGGTGGATTTGTCTCTCTGGCCTTTCTGCAGCAGAGCTGTGCTCTGTCCTAACCTAACACTGGTAGCCCCCTCCCACTCCTCTCTGGTAATTTCCGTTGGGCGATTGAGTCTGAATTCCAGATATCCCACAGTTTAAGATTCCTGAGCCTGTGGTGTGTACGGACAGGACACTTCTTAACCCCTTCCACCTTGTATTCTTTACTTCTCTGCACTATTTGTTTTAAATACATCCTCTCTTTCTACTTTATTTCCTGCTTCATCCCTGCTTCGCCTGACAAATTCCTTCCTTCCCTTCTGCATCCCCCGTTTTTGCCCCTTAGCACCTGGATTTAAGCATGTGGTTGCTGCACTATTCAGAGCGTGGACATTCAGAATTGTTTAACAGTGAGTGTGAGGAAGGAGGAATGAGAAAGGTCAGGAAATGCTCTGTAAGAGCATGGGATGAAGAGCACCATCATATGATGGAGCCCAACTTTCAGTGTTTACTGTAAGCATGTGTTCGTGTCACGCTCTCACAGGCACCCACAGATCCCTGCTTGGTCATGTGGCTGGGTGTAGAAATCAGCACATCTGTCTGTCTGACCCTTTGAGTGATCAATAAAAACACACGATCGTTCATTGAATACAGCCTCTGCCAAACCAAAACCATTTCCTGCCACAGTGTTAACATGTCCTCAGCTGCAACCGGGACCCTAAATTGAAGCAGGATGTCGGATAGTTTCATGCCAGGACCATGAAAACATGCGTGGACACACACACACACACACACACACAAACGCATAGCTTAAGTACAAATATTAAAATGGAGGATGTTTACGTCAGCTATGCAAAGCTAACATAAAGCAAAGACAGTAATAAAAGAAAAGACTATGTTAATCTAACAGATAAAAAGTTAATAATGATAAAAGTTATTAAGCAACATGGCACACCCTTTCCCATCTGGACTTCTTTGCTAAATGCTAACTTGGCCCGATACAACAAAAAATCTTATGTCAGCTGATGTTGATGCTGACAAACTGATTTAATATTATTTTGTAGTCTTGATAACTACTAAATCATGGTGCAGGTATAGGATGATTTCTTTACAGCAGTATGAGAATCAGATGCGAGCGCAGCAGCGTGAAGTGTATCGTTCTGCATGACTCTATTCATGAAGGCTGCTCTTACAAGGATGAAACACTCGCACACTCACACTCACACACACTCACGGCCCTAACATCTGTAGGCAGGTCTGGCCGAGTGTCTTTTGTTGCTCGGCTGTTCTGGAGTAAACCACCACACTTTCTCACTTCCTTAAGACATTCAGAACTTGTCTCATTACAAAAAAGGAAGTTAAAGGTTAAGAAAAAGTCTGGTCCACAGCTGAGAGGAAGTAGCATAACTGGATATTCATAAATCACTGAGGCTTGATGGGCAGTTTTAATTAAGTAACACCCAATATAAAATGTACTGCAATGTGTAATTTGAAGAACAGAACAGAACAGGTGGTTATTGCCAAATCTTTAGCTATAGCAACAGGTTGCCCAGACAGTTTCTTATTGAAGCTTCCATTCAGACCTATTTGTACTTTGATGAAGGGGTTAAGTGCAAAACTACCTTAATGCAAAGTAAAGTTTTTATGGGGAGGACTATGAAACCCATCAAATCCTCAGTAAAAAAGGCTGTTTTAACTGTCCGCTGTGCGGTTTCTACATAAAACCATTGAATCAAACAGATTTTTCACATTCTTTGCATTGGTCAAGTCAAAACCTGACGTGTAAAGGGTTTCCAGAATCCACTGATGTGTCGAAGGGTTTCAGTAGAACCCCTGGGATAGGTTCTATCTCACAGCAAAACGGTTCTGGCTGAACCTACAAGACTAAACAGATAGTATTATATGGTCCTCTGGTAAAGAAAAAAAAAGGGTAATCGCTTTCAAATATTTACTTAATTGCATACCAACACCTTGAATAGTGTTATATGACATGAGGACCACCTGAAGAACTTCATATGGTTCTTTTATTCTAAGAGTATAAGTGTAAAAGCAACAAAATGTGGTTAATAAAAACCTTTTTATGAGTTTCTCATGTACAAAACACATTCAAGCATCAAAGGTGAAACATACAGATGGCATACCCTCTTTCAAAGTCAGCAGTTTAGTCAGCTGGGACCAATTAGGAAATGTTCATTTTACATCATTTTGATTCCAGCATACGAAGTGTGGTGAGGCTTGGGTTAATTTTGTGTACTCTGATAGTGACAGTGAAACACAGCAGCTGTGGCCGTCATTTGGAAAGGGGAAATAACTTTTTTTCCCTCTCTCTGTGCAGAGCAAAGGTTCACTGTTTCACCCTGACTGCCTCAACTCGGTTACATAAGAGCAAACATTTGAAAAATGAGAAGAAGGGGAAAAAAAAAAGTCAAAGATGGATGAGGAAAAAAGGGGCAGAGGGATTGAGCTGGATGATGTCATCCATTTTATAGTAACAAAGAAGATCCTGTCAGCAGGGAAAACACAAAAAACACTGCATTTTTTCTAAGATGCCAAAATGATGAGCAACAGCTACAAAAACAAAGATGGCAAAAAGGAGGAGGAAAACCAAAACCAGCAAAACTCATCTCGCAGCGTATGTGGAGGTTTCTTTGTCACAGATTCAGTGTGGCAACTTGACAGCACAAACTGTTCATTTTTGACACATAATGACACATTCATGCTTCCACATCTGACAAAACAACCAACAGGAAGCCGAACAGACACCTCCTTGTCTGCTCGCTGCTCGCTGTTTTCAGAAATAGCCGCCCCCGCTGTTATCAAGCCTGGGTCACACTTCCTGTCTTTATGCCTTTCAAATATGTGCAGTGCATTGTGGGTAAGGATGAAAGACACAACAGGCACCTCCTCCAATGCGTCCCCTTGCCCACCTTTCAAGGAGCAGGAAGTCAGCTCTCCCACTTCCTCTTAAAGGGTAAAGGTTACTTTCAGCTCTCTGTGTGAAAGCCTTCATCATCCGTTTACACCTTTTCACATCTGAGCCCATTATGTCTGCTGCTTTCCCAAAAAGAACCAGCAAAGAAAACAGAAAGGAATTTTAAGAAGTATTATTCTATGATAAAACATGGATCGTATTTATAAAAACAAACATTGCGTACGTGGGGTTGATGTAGACCGGTGCAGGTAGATCGCATAACATCCATCTGCACTATGACGTTAACCACGCTGACTTCTGCTAAACTCTAGCAAGCTACAGAACCGGCGCCATGGGCAAGCATTGGGGGGGGCCGTGCCCGCCCACGGAGTCAGCTGTGCCCGCCCTCGACTAAAAGGAAAGTTCTCTGTTAATTTTATTTTGGTTTTATTTTTCCATCAAAGTAGCCATCTTCTATTAACCCCATCTATCCTGAGCTATCAATCAGACAAGCAATCAATCCAACCAAACGAAAAAAAGGACGATTGACGGTGCGGACAGGAGTGAGCAGGGAGAAGAGGCAGCACCACACAGCATCACTTTGATTAAAAACTTAAGGACCGAAGGCAACAGTAACACTGGAGTTAGCATCCCTGCTGGGGCCCAGCAGGGATGCTAACTCCATTTCAGTAGCTTATGTTTCTAATAGAAGTGGAGCTGCTCCCTGAATACCTCAGCCCCCTTGAGTGTTTTGTGAGGTTAATAAACGAACACAGCACTATACTACTGTATTATGTTTTTCTTTAGTATATATATTTAAGGATGAACTGCCTCGTTAGTGAGACAAAATATTAAAATACTCAAGGACCGGCCACAGAGCTGGTGTTCAGCCTGAGGCCGATAAATGTAGTTTAAAAAAGTGCCTCTCTGAAAAAAACTCCAATGCTTCCCTCTTATTTGTTTCTGCAGCCGGGTCTGAAGAATGTAAAGTGTTGTATTGTGCAATGTGGGCTAATGCAGTTATGCAAGATACACCAAAATGTTATAAATGAAATTCAAATTCAATTAAAAACATACTTTATCCTAAAAGGGGAAAAAGAGGGAATGTGCAATAACAGTAATAATTAAAATACAAATAATATATATTATAAATAAATATATGTTTTGCATTTGTATTGTAGGTAGATCATTTTGATTTGGGCATCTTATAAGTAGCTCGCAAGCTGAAAAAGTGTGGGCACCCCTGATGTTGACACATCAATCTAGTAACTGTGACTTTTTACAGTCTTTTCAAAATGGTGGGTGGAATAATTCTGGTTATTGCAATTTATTTTTTTCCTACGATTAAGAAAGAAAAAAAAAAAACATTTCCAGTTCCTGAGGTACAAAAATATCAAGAAAGTCTTACTTCTTCTCTGTGGAACTGTTACTTTTCTAGAGAGATCATGTAAAATTTACATTTTTGCCATCATAAGTAATATTTAAAGCAATCAAGAAAGGTTTTGAATCTGTAAATGTTTGGAAACAACATGTGCTGATAAGAGTAAAATAAATCCACAGTTATCCGGTTCTCCTCCTCCTACAGTCCTGAAAAAGCAACGGTTCAGTGCACCAAAAACAGTGCTTCTTTGGCACAGGGACATGTGGTGGAGGAAAAAAGAGGGGGAAAAAAATCCCCCTTGATGTGGTAAAATATTGTCCTTGCAAAGAGAACATTAACTGCCTCATTTCATTGCAGCAGAGGAAGGGGCAGCCCACATTCTTTAGAGCTGACCTCATGCCTGAGAACTGTTTTACCTGCTGGAAAAACAGGGAGTTAGTCCAAAAAACAGCTGAGATCGGCCTGATGAAGTGCTGCACCACGCGTTTCAGCTTGGCTCTCTTACTTTCTTGTTTTCCTTTCAGCTGTGACACATTATTAGCACCTCCTGTAATTACTTTTATGAAGATTGCAGCCATGACGGGATCTAAAATGTCACATTAAATGACTGCGTGGACAGCCTTAGGGCACTTTCTATAACATATCTGGGCGGGTGAGTGTTCGCTAGATGATGACTTGGGAACAACTTCAGAAAAAAAAAACCCACCCTTACAAACTTTTAATGAGGGCAGATAAACACCACTAACGACTACACTTTCCTCTTGCTTATCTCAACGATGCATTTCTGAACGTCCTGGCATCAATTACCAGCGATAAGGCACTGTAGTGAGCAGTTCAACAGAAAAATGGTGTACTGTGTCCAAATATGGTTGCAGGCTAAAGCTTGGCAACAGCGGAAGAAATTAGATAAGCAGGACACAATGGAGCTTGTGTGGATACTGTAAAAGTCTGATGCCAACACTGTAAAAACAAGAGCAAGGACACTGACCCCAGGGTTAAGGACACTGACCCCAGGGTTAAGTCTCAAAGAGACAGCTTGAGAGACAAATGCTGGAGTGTCATACATATTCATCCCACCGCTTCAACTTTACCTGCCACTGACAATTCATCCCCCATCTATGTCTGCGCAGACAACAAAAGCTGCTAATGAACAAGAATGCCCACAGATCAGTGAAACAGCACGACGGCTGTCGCAGCAGGAGGCAGCTCCTGCTCTGTGGCTGTCGTCCGCAACCCCTGGTGCCCCCCAATCAGACAAAGGAATGCCTGGCTTTTCCCGCCACGGCATGTGTAGAGGCAATGAAAACTGAAGAGTGGAGAGAAAGGAGCTGGAGTAAAGAAAGGAGTCATGCTAAAAAGAAGAAAAAATAAATCTTTAATTCCTCTCTGAGTGGTATTACAGCCAGGTTTACGGCCTGGCGTGCTCAAGTCTCATTCCTTCAAGATAAATCTGGTGGTCTGGTGGTGAGTTGACATGAATTATGCTATGCTAGCTTTGTCTACCCATGTCAGTGGAGTGAAGGAGACCACGAGAGACCAGCCTGGTGGCTGAGAGCAAACACAAGAAATAAGAACACACTCTTTCAGGACAGGAAATGCATGATGGAAGCATTCTCATAAGGAGCTGCACACCATGGGTAACATTCAAAGAATGTTCAGATGGATGTGCCAAAAACCTCCCAAAACATTCCCTGGAGTCAGATATTTTGGATGGATGAGACTGAGATAAACTTAAACTGAGATACACTTTCAGAAGATCAAATGTAAATGGAGAAAGGACAGTTACAGCAAGTTGGAGCTATGGCGATTTACACACAGTACAAAATCTCTCATGTAACCGGCTGCTTTTTCTGATTCTTCAACGTCTGTGAAGCTGATTTACATCAGAAAAAAGTTCTTTTAATGTGTATATTGTTGAAATAACACATGAAAGTATATGCCAGTGATTAAGTTAGAGAAAAATGACAGAATGGAACTCAATAAGCTTACATTTGAGGTAAAATAAGTGATATATACTGTCTTTCCACTATTAGTGCATAAACATTTAGATTTAGAGCAAAGAGAAATGGAAACTAGTCCCCACACTCCGTGACTTCAGTCATTTATTTAAACATTTTTCCCCTTATCTCCCTGCAGCTTATTTTTAAAAAGTGTTGTTTTACATGTATCATCCTGCTGCACATGTCCAGGACCTCCAACAGGGAACCAAACACAATCCGATGCATTCCAGACATTCAGCGATGAACACGTCACTCAACTCAAACACAATGTGTGTGATGACATAAGCACAGTGTAAGCTGTACAACCATTCCCAGCGGTGGAAGGGGCTCGGTCTAGTGTCTGAGGAATGTGCAACGGGCGACTTTTGGAAGGGAGAATGTTTGCAATTACGGCTGTTCTGGGGTTCCGTGTGTGTGTGTGTGTGTGCATGCACGTGTGTACATAAACCGCTCCTCCGTGGGTTCAACAATTACATAAGAGCAGGTCTGATTGGCTGCCTCCATGCATGCCAACTGCACCAGTTAGCACAGATGCATCCTGATGGATTATGGGTAATATTGGAAAGTGAGCAAACAGTCTGTCTGTCTGACTGTCTGTCTGTCTGTCTGACCGCTTTCTCTGTGACACTGGCTTGCAATACAGCAGAGACAGATACAAGCATGTGTTCTGGAAAATAATAACTGTACAGATAATATTTATGTTCTATAACATGCACACGTACAACATGCACTAGTATGGCTGTGTGAAGGTATGCTGTTGCTCCCATGTACATACTTGGGCAGACAAAGTTTACCCATACAACGCATATTGTTAAGCAGGATGGTTCCGCCTTGTAAGCCTGGTCCTGCTCAAGGTTTCTTCCTGTTAAAAGGGAGTTTTTCCTTGCCACTGTGCTCACCTGGGGGGTCAGGCTCTGGGTTTCTGCCTCTGTAAAGCACCTAGAGACAATTCTGATTGTAAAAGGTGCTATACAAACAAAATGTAATTTAATTTAATTAACTTACATGCCTTTCTGCATTTTATTCCAGGATTAAATGATTACTTAATACCATTTATCTTATTTTTTTCTCAGCTTTAAAATAAATATCGCCCAATTATTAAGAGACACCTGTTTATAAGCCATTCCCAGTGGCAACTGCCTGGTGTCTGAACGAGTATGTCAGAAGATAATAAGCCCTATCGTGGCAGGAGTGGTCTGTGCACATTTCTCTCATACTTACAATGTAAAAACACCCACACATGGCAGGAAAATCAGCACCTGAGTCTGCATCAAATCAATGGAGCGGCCATTTTGAATCGCGGCCATCGCCTTCTCATGCCATCTGCTCTCTTTTGGCTGTAGTATCAATAGAGATGATTTTTATTTAAGGCTGCAATCTGTTTGCACGGTGAAGATGATTTTCTGCAGCTCCCTTTATTAAATCGCCAGCCAACGGCCGCAGATATATCCTCAGAATGATCCTCAGCTATAATCCAGGATCCACTGCTTCATAACAGAGCAATATGACTCGGTTAAATGGAAAACACATTACTGAACTTTTGTAGTTGCACTTTACAGGAAGGTAGATAATGATTTTTGAACGCGTGTGCCTGGTTTGGTTCTGCCCTAGTTCCCATGAAAACAGGTTAATCTTCTTATGCGTGTGAAGAGCTCTTCTCTTATGTTTTAACCATGGGTTCAACTCCTCTAAGGTTTGTCCACTCCTGCACTTGTGCAGCAGCATTATCTACAGATAACAACCTTGCATCAAATCATAGAAAAACTAGCTGACGTGTAGGGCCATGTAGTGTCCAACGCCTAGGAAAGAAGTTTGGAAGTTTGTCCAGTGAATAAGGAGCCAGACAACAGCTCTGATAGTAGGGCTTCAGCACTGTTATTCACTACAAATAACAGGCTGAGAATTTGAAATAGGAAAGAGGGTGTTTCAATAATTGAATGTCAGGATAAAACCTTCTTGGGTGATGACAGAGAACAGCTGAATTAAAAACCTGTCAAAAATAAACCTGTGTTATAAAAGAGGCTAGTAAAACTACCAAGGGCAGTACTGACTATTGATTAGTTTAGTATTGGAAAACCCCGTTGTTTCAATGCCTGTGTGTAAATTAAAGCAAGGGGCCGTACAGTCCACGCTGGCCCCAAGCTCTGTCTAACACCACCACTCTGTGCGTCTCTGTTTGTCACGAGTTACGTAAGATCGAGCCCGAGGACTCATGTTATATCCTTCATGAGTGATAGGACATCGCGTCGAGCTGAAGTATCTGGCAATGCTGTGTTGTGGCTGAACGATGTATTGTCAAGACAGATTAGTGTGTGTGTCTGGGTGTGTGGCTGTCGGTGTTTATCGTCTTTCTGACAGTCTGGTGAGTACTGGGGTAGTCGGAGCGAAGATTTTTGATTTCCCAGGCATCAGCTATACCAGCTATGCACTCTTAGGCAAATAGTTACGTTTATGTTAGCACCAAATACTCCAAGACCTTAAAATTGCATCAGGATGTTACTTCTAATGAAAGCATTAAAGTTATCCATCGCTGCACTGGCAGTATCAATCAAGCTAGGTTTTAGCTACAAGCGCTAGTTGTCCTATTTGTCAGGGAGCACAGCCTTGTAACGCAAATACACCATCTCACCCTTCGGGGCAGCCAAACAGCCAAGGCCAGCCTATGTAACACAGATGCGTAACAGACAGAATCAATTTAGTGCTGTTTTTCCTGTCACTGTGCACATTGATTAACGGCTAATGGCTATATGCTATCTACTGCAATGTGCCTGAAGAACACTGGAATGTAAGAGGTTGCCGGTGGCTAACATTAGCCTATTGTTTACATATCAGATGCTGGAAAACACACAGGAGGGAACCCTGAGGTTTTCATGACTACTGTCCGATTGTCACTCCTTATCTTGGAATGTAAATGTACTGTAAAACTCCACCCTGGGGGCTCATATAACATTTCGACATGAGCGCTTTAGGCTGTTTAAAACCACTCTTGTATTTGTCTGCATTTACTGTCACATTTTCAACAGCGTCCAGGCTATTTACCCCTGTTCCTTTTAAAAGCCCACATGACTTCAAACACAGCACTTTGGATGCTCCTTACAGTTGCTCTTGTTTGCTCAAAGCCTTGTCCAGATCCCTCATACGTTTGAAGGATTATAAACCCAAACTCGTAACCGTAGTGGGTGCCACCGAGAACTTTAAACACCCAGGGGGATTAAATTAACCAGGCTATATCCATAAAAACTAATTGTTCGTCTTTTGCATGTGTATGATACATGAAGGACGGTGTTAGAATCAATCCAGTCCACTGATTGGTTAAGACAGAATCATCAGAAAACTTAAACACACACGATTGTTATCATGAGTAATAACAGGAAATAATATGGACAAATAAGAGGGAGCACCTCCTTCTTCTTCATCCCTTCATCCCTGCTGCACACAAGTCAACCGCACCACTTAATGAGAGGATCTTCTGAGAAACCCGATAGTTACATGCCAAAACCCATCACTCCACACGTCTGCATTTAAGCACGCGTAGCCACCTGAATTCTGCCCGTCTCACTGTTTCCTAGCTCTTCGGACAAAGAAGTGCTCTTGTGTTTTGGGAAGATTTGTTATGGAAAGAACAAGATCAAGGGTGGGCCTGTTTCTGGGAAGTAACCCTGCTCTGACCTTTGAGAAGAAGAAGAAGAAGAAGCTGGGGGAGGGTGGCCGATGGCTGAGAGGGAGGATTCTCTGGGATTGTGGCAGTTTCTTTTTTCCCTCGCCTCCTCCAAACCAAAATGTTCTAGCTCAGCTTCTCATGATAATCCGCTGCTGTTTAGTCTGATTTCCCAACAGGAGCAAATAACGTTCGTAACAAGCCACAGTGCAGAGGAGTACTCCCACTGAACTCACCCTTCGCTGTACTCTGAGATTACAATCTCAGATTACAGTCTCATAGCAATGACATTCCCCACTCACCCAAGTCAGTTCTTCAGGAATATATCCAGGAAGGTCCGAGCTACACTGGAATGCTAATCTGTTGTATAACAGTTGGGATGAAAACCTCACTTTTACCAGTGCCAAGATAAACATTTACATTCTGGAGAGAGCAGCTCCAGAAGTAGAGGCCTGCGGGGTTCTTTCCTCCGACGCAGTTTAGCTTTTAATCTGAAAACACGCTGCTAATATTCATGCGGGCCACAGAGAGAAATCATCAGTCATCACCGTCACACCGACAAATAATTACAACTAAGAGCCTGGACGCCAGCATTAATCTGCTTTAAAAGTAGAGTAATCCAGGGAAACAAAAGTAGAACAAAAGGGAATAACACAGTTAAGGGCAGTAGACTAGCAGACTAAATATGCTCCTACAGCTGCCGCGCTGTACCCGCTGGGAGCCCTGACAAAGCCTTTGCCGCTCGCCACCACAACCACGCCGTTTTTGCCATTTTTGCCGTTTTTGCCGTCCTGGCACTGTGCCTACGCTTGGGCACAAGGAGATTTTTAGGGGACATGGGAGGAACAATAGAGGCGTGGGTGGCGTTGGGAGCTGGGCCTATGGCCACAGGACAGGTCACGTGCCACAACTGCACACAAAGCGGGTGAGTTGGCGCTCATCTGGGCAGGAGGCCAGTCGAGCCTGGGCCGGGATGGTGGGGGTTGAGAGGGTAGGCCAGGGAATGCAGGCACACGTCTGACTGAAGCCTTTATGTCGGAGGGGGCCTCAGCAGACAAAAAGACACAGGGACCGGCTGTATCCCTGTGCAAAGATGGAGGGGATCTCCGCCATCTGGGATTCTATTCAGCCGGCAACGGCTCACATCCTTGAAGCGTTTTGGAGGCTTCAAACCTGCTGAGTTAACTAAGAAGCACTTTAATTACCAGCGTCAGTGACTCAGAGAGTTTAATATCTTCCCTGTAAATCCCGTGTGAGCGCAGAAGGTTTTTCTTTTTTTTTCTGAGAAGTTTCTGATTAGTTATTGTGGGACCGATCTCTGGCTCCGAAGCAACTGTTCTACCAACAGAAACATCATAATTTATTAATCTGGACCTTGCAACAACAACACTTCACCTTTGATGCTTGAATGGAGGAAACTTGGCAGAACGGACTGCAGGTTTTAACCAAAAACAGGAAGGGCAATCAGCTCTCTGACTTCCTCGTGCAGCGGCAACAACAGTCGAGCCGGCCTTGTTTTGGAGGATATAATCACATGCTGAGACCTTGAGCGATGGCTGCTTTACATACAACCCTTCTAAAATTATAAAGAAATGGCTGTTCCTGTTCCTTTTTGTGTTTCAGATACCAAGACATAATATCCACAGAAGCAATAATCTACCGGCTCGCTTGCATAATCTCCAAGAAAAACAGCCTTAACAACAGCCCTTTCACAGTTACTATGGCGCTTTCCAGTCATTCAGGTCTTGTTATCTTTATTGATGGGTTGTTAACCTACATTTCTAGACACTATCAGTCAGTAACAGTGGCAACTTTTCGATAAGTATAGCAATAACGATCAACGTAGCAACATAACCACTGAGAAGAGGACTGAAGTGCAGAGTTCTGCACTATGGATTTAATAGAAAGCTAAGAATGTATTTCTTATTGCAGAAAACAGATAAAATTGCTGTCCTAAATTTCTCTCACTGCAGATTTTGAGCAGGTAGTAATAAGTCAAGACATGAGAACGCTGCTGCTTCAGATTCATTTGGTGCATAGTCATGACTGTCAAACAAGCTGACTGCATGGATGTTGCCATGGAGATAATGAATAAGCCACTGTGACTCCAGCCATGTGTGATGGTGCTGCACACATTCAATATATTCCCTTGTATAAGCTCTTAATAAATGTCTGGTAAATTAAAGGATTTTTATATTTACAGAACGGTATTTAGCTGTAATGCTAGCTAAACAGTTTTACAGATACAAAAAAAAAAGTGGAGTGACAGATGTGGTATTGATAAAATGCCAATGTAGAAGAGCGTTTCAGTATTTAAAAAAGAAATCTTGATGGCTTTCAAAAACAACAATTACTGACAATCTGAGCAAAAGTAAAGTGAACTCACTACTTGCTCTTTTGGATTTAAATAATTCCTTTTCAAAAACAGGACTTTAGCGAGCAGGGACATTCAGGAGGGCTGAGGTTGCAGAGCCAATCTTGGCTGCAATCAGTGCTCAGTCCTCCACATGGGGTAACAAAAACCCCCTGGAGACCGAAACCAGGTCTAAGATTAGAAAAGAAAAAGCTTTTTTTGCAGTACTGTTGTTTTTGTGTGTGCGTGTGTGTGTGTGTGTGTGTGTGTGTTTCTTTTTTTTTTTTGTGGCTGAGACAGAATGAATTGATTCCAGATGAAACTGCCAGACACTGCAATGATAGCAAATCTCATAGACAGTTGATCCTTCTTCAGAAACTGGCTTCACTCAACTGCCAACCACAGCCGGGTCAAAGGTCAGGCTCTCAATGCGGAAGACTGGATGAGATTCAATACCTTTCTCGAAGCAACATAGCCTCAGCCTAAAATGAAGCCTGGCTGATGGATAAGCTTTTCACAAAAAAAAAAAGAAAATTAATGAAAAAAAACAAAAACATTGTGAACATACTAGCAGTTTTTATAATATGCTTACTCACTTGGTATGAAGCTAACACTATACTCAACGTCCCGTGTTCTGATAACATTTGCTACTGCAATTGGACAAGATTAGTCAAAACAACATGTGGTCCTGGATTCCACGGATGCCTGGACAGACTGGCAAGTTAAGGTTTCGTGTTGCGCACATCTGTGTCCTTGTCTCTACCGGATGACAGAAAAGGCTACACGGTGTGCCCGACGGATTGTGAAGCAGGAAGTCGAAGTTTGATGGTAAACAGAGAGAATCTCAGTTCAAAGGAAGCCATGTTTTGGCTGAACTCCTCTGTGCTATTAGGCTTGTTACATTCAGACGATGAGGGATTGGTTGTGTTGATATGATGCATCCGCTGTGCAATACAAAGCAGGATTACTCCAACTGGCACGACAAAATCAGCCTTACCATCAAATTTGCTGTATTTCTACATTTGCACAGACCTGGCAGCTTGTAAACAGTGTTAACTTACACGCTAACTCCAGTTTAGTTCAGTTCTTTTTGTTCCAGAGTCTAATCAGAAGCCTCTCTGAGAACAAGCTTCATGCTAATTAAATCTAAAAGTCTTGTCGTGTATTCTAAATTTGAACGGGGATTTATTCTCTGGCATTTCTTCACTTGCTTGTCTGGAACAAAACAAATATTTTCCCGCCCGTTTGAATAAAGGCATGAGTGCTCTGCAAGTGTGCAGCTTTTTTTCCCCCTCGTTATTTGCCGTTGTTGACACAACTTCGGGTTGACCTTGGCACAGTGTGACTCACTGCCATGTTAGCAAGCGTTATCACCACCAGACTGTCCTCAATAAGGGGAAATAAAAAAAAATAAACACCTTGACTAACGACTCAGATGTGAAACAGAGCACGCGTGCAGTCATTCTGCATGTGACATTCCTGTTTAAAAACATTTCGGTCATCATGTCAAATTCCTTGAGCTAACAAACTGTGCACATTTCACATCAAACACGTCACGCTACTATACCTGGGGGGGTTGCCCTGCCTTGAGTATTTCATTTCAGAAACCAGAAATGGAGCCTTTAAGCAAACACTGAGCAGTTCTGCAGGTCTCATCCCACATGTGACATAACAGCATGAGGAGACTTTACTGAAGCCTGAAGAGAAAAGGAGATAAGGAGAAGTAGGCGAGAGGGTCCTGAGCTGGATGATGTTGTCATTAACCTCAGGCATCAAGACAATGAGTTGAAAGATAGTATGAAGTACACAAAAAACAAGCCTAACTGCTGTGTGCAGTTTTAATAAAACAGGCGACATTTTTAAACCTCAGAGGGTTTTTTTTTAAGGCAAAGAAGTGGAATGTTCTGCACTGGCCAAGTCAGTCTCCTGACCGGAATCTAGCAGATTCAACATGTACAAGAGTATAGCAGCAGAGCGCTGGCAGAGCAACACCAGCCTACCCTGATGAGCCGCTAAAAGATGCTAAAAGATGTGTCAATGTTCAAGTACTTGCTTCTGGTTTCACTACAGTGACTCCAGCCTGAAAAATCATGTGATGGCAGCACTCATCTCCAGGCCGTCATTACGGAAGACTGAATTTCTCACCCTGGTTTAAAGATTCCGATTGCACTTCTGTGAAGATGCGTGTTGCTGTCAAAGCAGAAAAAGATATTAGGCAACAACAGGAAGATGCACCTGACTGCTCAAGGCTCAAAAGCAAAGCTTTCTCCAATCTCAACACATTTTTTTTTTATCAGAATTCAAACAGAGAAAAACATTGCTGATCCAAAATATTAGTATTTAGATGACAAAGCAAAACCTGTGACTCTTAGGTGGGCTGTAATTAAACACCAGAGACCTGAGAGGAATTAACACTCATGATCAACATTCTTCCAACAAGCACCTTAGCCTTAGAAAAAAGGCTCCATTCATTTTGATTTTACAATGTTGTATTTATTGTCCGACTACTAGATAGTTTAACCTCTGCAACTGCATGAACAATTCATCTGAATCCATGTGTGGAGCGTGATGGATCTTTCTGGGAATGCTTCGTTTATTATTTTATACATGCTTTTGGGCTACTTTTTCCATTCACTGCACTTTTCAAGCCATGAAACGCAAAATAATGCAGCATCCCACATTCAAATGCAAGCCAGTTTATGAGAAATTGATCTGCACATTCCAAATGTATTTTTAACACACCAGTTTTACTTCAGATTTTAGAAGATTACAACAATTTTTTGTGCAGAATGAATGTCTGAGGGGAAGACAGCCACCCTACAGCTGCCTGCAGCGAGGGGGGAGGAGCTCAGGGACATGTCATCACTGTCGCTCTGTAGAAACCCTCTGGAGAGCAGCTCCAATGAGCATCTCCATGTTTACACCTCAAGGACAGACAAAGGAGGCTGACGTCTGACTGAACGTGTAGCTCGCATGCGTGCGGCTGCACAGGTCTCCCTCTTTTATTCACACTTTCTCTCATGGGAGTGCACACTTCCAGGAGCTCCTCGTCACGTCCCAGTGAATTCTGACTAACACAGTGTGATGCGCTGCACTCTGCTCTGTGTGCAGCTGCATTGAACGCTTTGGCTAATGCGTCTGCGCATGCAATGGCGGATGTCAACACCATTTAGACAGCATTGATCAAGCCCCCACCTGGGGCCAGACTATTAGGAGTATGTCTCTGATAATCAACCCGAACGATCGATTGGAGCTCGGCCTCCTGCAGAGAAAGGACCATGCCTGGTCTTTGTGACACTGTGTTTCAAACATGCTAGCTAATTTTTAAAAATTAGGCAGTGCAATTGTCTCATATGGCTGTTAATGGACATTCCAGAGGACCCACTGTTGCACTAGGGTGTTACTTGCCACATACAGTCTGTGAAAGCTGGATGGTTGTTGTTCTGAGAAGTGCTCCATAAATGAGTTTCTGTTTGCATGACTGAAGAACAGCATGTTAAAACAACTGCTTTTGCTATATCCCAGAACCAAGAAAAGGGAATTTAAAAGATAGCAACATTATAAAACAAGGAACCAGAGATCTAATAACATAACCGGTTCTATTTTGAGTTTCATTTTAACACTGATGCGCTTCCTCAGATTTCTCACCTAATCCACCCCAGAGTCAACATAAAACTCTTTCATTTTGGTGGCTTTGAGAGCCATATCAAATAACACTCATATCCTACAGGCCAACCCATTAGGCTAGACCATCGACCCCTTGACCTTTGGCTTCTCATTCCTCAGATGCTTGCCACTGCCATATGTCAACTGCTGTGAACATTTGGGCCCAATGACCTCAGATGCAGCAGCGGCAGAGAAGGAACAACTGCTACACATTTGCAGGGTGTAGCTGCAAATGGTCTCCCTTCATCTGTATTTTTCCACTCGTCTGCCAACATTGATGACATGGCTGCTGTGTTTCCGTGCACACTTTTTATACTGCAAAATCGCTTTTGTGGTGCCGCACAAAATATGTGGGTATTTGTTGATGCTAATGGTCAGGCTTTCATCTCTGTGCAACCTGCTTGCGAGTAGTTGCCATGGCAATCCGAAGATGACGCTCTGTTTGTCTCTGTCAGTGAGTAAGGGAAAAATAACCGAGTCCACCTGAATACCTGTAGCTATATATAAAACACAGATAACAGGAGGAGGCAGGATGAAACTGTTCATGTTTCTTCTACAACAATTGAGCTATTCGTTTGAGACTGCAGCCATTTTAGTGAAGCCAGTGCTCATGGTGACAATGCTAACATGCTCACAGGAAGCTCATGTCGACAAGGTGTCATGTCTTCTATGTCATATGTCAACAAGCGAACATCAGCTGAGAGAAATTAATTTAACCACAGGCTAACTTTAAAACAAACAAAAAAAAAAACGCAAACAGTGCATGTTTTACAGAGGACGTGCGATTAAAAATAAATCAACTTCCTGAAACTAAAAATTCCATGTATATTTAACATTGTGGGACCCACGCAGATCCCCCCTCACACACACACAGACGGCCTAGAAGATGCTAATTTCTGATTTAGCACAGCTACACATTTTTTTATGATCCCACTAAATTTTTAAATGACTCATCATTTTGCAGCGTTTGTTTCCACTACGTACAGCTCATGAGGAAAATATAATTCTACATATGTCATTAATCATTAATCTGCTTCACTCCCTTGCTTAGGTTCTTGGCACAAACGAAAGGAATTCATCCCCTAAGTATAATTTACAAATGAACCTCCAAGCAGCATTAACAAGTCTCGAGCAAGTCTGGGAGGTTGTTTGTGGCCCAATACTGAACACAAGCCTGTTGTCTTAAACAGTTCATCCACTTGCACTTGGTCATCACAAGCCTGTGAGACAGATGGTCACACGCGAATAAACACAGACAACAGAACTGAATGTGCTGCGCTCAAAATCCCCAGTGTATTCCACTGTGCAAGCCACGGCCGCCCAGCGCCAAGGAAGTGACTCAGCAGCTGTTGCTATGGGTTACCGGGCAGAACACCCATCAGCTTGGCGCTGACACATCTGAATTGTCCCCCTGATCCTGAGAGGGTGACTCCACCCCTGCAGCTGCTCCACCGTGGATCCTCCATCACTTTCTCGGGGAGCTCCGAGGCAGGGGCTGATAGGAGGCCTTAATCCCATCTGAGGGAGGGCCTACGAGCCCTGGGCTCCCTGTGCTAGCTTGCTGACCCCACCCGACCCCACATCTAGCCCTCCTCCTTCACCACACATTAATGCCCTATTAAGAGCAACTGGCTTAACATCAATCCAATTACAGTAACGTGTGCGATTTACAGACCGTTTTGTGGCCTTAGATCAATCCCAACCAGGAAAAATATATAGCTGGGATACCTCGATAATAAACACCTACATGTTACCACACTGATAAGGACTGAAATTATCAGTAATATGTTCAAGTGGTCAATTATATATCAATATTTAACTGAAATTCATTTGAATCTGCTGACATGATTTTCAGATGTACAGCAGCAGTCCTAAATTTAATAATTATAGCTACCCATGAAGCTTATTTATTAGAGTATACGGTAATACTTTTCTGCCATGTCACACATATTGAATCTTCTCACACACACAGTAGATGCAGTGATGTATGCCGATTAAGGTGGCAGCTAATGACATTAAGTGGTGGCTAATTTAGGGCCAAGGACTGACTAAGTCTGCTGAGCTGCAGCATGTTCTCTGGACCAGGGTATGTCAGCATAAGCCACCATTGACCGGGATGTACACACCAGCTCCTGACGCACTCTCAAAAGATTTAAGGGGAAAATTAAAGGGTTTTAGAGTTTGGTTTAAAAGCATATATGAGCAACGTCACAAACATGCGAGAGCCAAGATGTGCTGGAGTGTTCGTGTGGAAAAAGCACTCTGGAGCTCGTTTCTTTAGCAACAATTTTTTATTACAACGTTTCACCAATTTCCATTTCTGGTAATGGTTTGTGGCAGAGTAATGTGATCGCTGAAGTCAAGATTTTTCATCTACGGTTTAAAGCAGACATGGAATCAATTACCGGCAAAGTTTTTCATCCTCTGACAACTTGAATGATTGCAACACTAAAGCTAACCCCAGATCACTCTTGACAAAAGGATGTGAAAGTTTAACCGTGAATTATCTGATGTCCATTTGAGCAACGCTCGAGATGGAATCAGTCGATTTGTTTTTAATCACCATGTACATACAAAAACAAAAATCATTGTGATAAACAAAATCAAATTTTAGGGGCATTTACATTTTGGCCAACGTACAAAGTTGTGCATTTTCCGAAAATTAGAACACACACAAAAAAAAAGCTCGGCGCCTCTGTTTTGGCGAGAAAGGAGCCACACAGGAAGTTTGTGAGATGTGCTTCCGGGGTGCAGGCCACGCCCTGGTCCCTGACAGGCTTCTCTGCTCCATGTTGTTCAGATGGTGTTTCGGACCCTGTGCAGTCCCCCCTGCCTCAGACAGATCCTCCTCATCTCCGACAAAGACGGGCGTGAAGGTGGCATTTGTTAGGACGGGATTGGAGGAACAGGGCAACGGGGCTTGACCGCCCTGACAAAGGCATCATCCCTCTTACAGACCGTGCAGCTTGGTTACTGTTGTCGTTTTCATAATTTTCGGTTACAAGGTTATACAGCTAAAAGGAAGTGACTGAAACAAGGCAATGTGGGAGGAGAGGGGTGTACAGTGCATGATGGGAGGGGCTTCACGATGCTGCCTTCTCCTGTTCGATGGCTGTAGAGAGAAACAGGAGAGGTGAGAATCAGACCCAAACACTGGAGACAATGTGGCAGCTGTTGCGCTTGAAACGTACTCTCTTTTGTAGGCAGGGGGTTTTTCTCCTGGGTCTCAGTCTTCTTCAGCTTGGACTTGTCGAATTTGGCGACTTCTGAAATGTCTGGCTTGTCGCTCATTGTTGCAGATCTGTAAGCAGACAAGCGAGAAGTCTGGGTGTGTCGGGTTATGCAACATTGTATAGCATGATTTAATTTAGACCTAAACACTGTTTCAGATGGTAAATGAACCGTGTGGATCACACTGGCCGAGCAGATCCGTTCATCCTCTACTCTTGCCTTCCAACGTGCGCAGCTGCTTTCTTTTGTTCTGCTTAACGTGATCCGACTGCCATCCATTCCGTTATCCAACACACACGCTCAGAGATGTTACACCCAGGGGATGGGCTGCTCCAGACAATGGAGTCAGTCCAGGCATCCAAACCCAACATTTACATAACAATAGATGTCCCCATGCTGGGCAGACCAAAAAATAGAAATCATTGCACAAATGTGTGCAATTTAACCCAAAATTCAACTGAAGGCATATATTCAATTTAAAAAAAGATTTTTTTCCCCTCCCCTGTCCAGGGGTTTTCCAACATCCGCATATTCACTTGTCACGTACTTCTCCCTCTCTTGGGGTGTAATCTGAAGGAACCACCGCCCAAATTGGCATTGTATGCTCGTCTCGGGCATGAAAGACAAAATAAATAAATAAATAAATAAATAAATTTAAAAAATCCATCTTTCAATCCCACTATTTAACCATATGCTTAAGAGGGGGAAATACTACCGAACCCTCATCTATGCGCTAAATGAAGCTGAGTGAAAGGACATTTTAAACGTGGCGCATGGACAAACAAAGGAATCAGGCTGATGAATGTGCGTACCAAGACAAAGACATAATCACACAATCTCAGCCCTAAAGGCAGCAGCGAAATGTGAATACTCAAACAGGAGTCCTGAACTCATTAAATAAATATATGTAAATACATATGCTAAATTATATACTGCTAATTAACCGAAATAATTCACGGTGCTTGGATTTCATCCATGAAAGACTCAACTAGCCAACACCTACACAGAGAGCTAAAAAAAAAAAAAAAAAAAAAAAAAAAAAGGAATTAGAGGAAATGTGCTTACCAAAGTGTCTTCTGACGGCTGGAAGATGTCTCGTCGGTGAGTTGCAGCAGTAGTGCGGCGCTTTTGCGCAAGCTTCAGATATAGTCAGAAATATGCTAATGACATCTGACATCACCAGTTCCCGTCCTCCGTATCCCCCTGCTGGACGTACACAAACCTCATGCCTCCGAGGATGAAAATAATCGAAACAACCCCAAGACCTCACATTATCGTCGTCAAAGGTAGAAAATTAATGTAATTAAACTATTTCTGTGTGACAAAACTGTTGGTTCTGAATGCTACACTTCAGCCTTTATGGCGACTGTTTCATGACAAGTAGAATCGCGGCACTTGTGTTCGCAATTACGACATCTGCTTCAGTTTAAAAAAAAATCACAATTATTTCAGCTGTGTTTAATTGGGAAAACGTGATTTCAGCGGGTCATTATTTCTTATTACTTCAAGCTGCCTGCATCTGCTAATTCCTGTAGAGGTGGCGCCACTTGGTGGTCAATCATTGTAATGTCAAATAACGGTCAAACAAGACATAACTTACTCCCTTCAGTTCCGATGGACAGTCAGCTGACGATGTATTAACACTCTATGAAACTTTTCAGAAGCTTCAGTGGCGTCCATATTTCCTTCTAAATAATTGAAGGAAAAAGGACATAAAATGGCTGCGTCATCTGTCAGTGGCGTCAGTAATTAACGCGGCCGCAGTTCTGCGCATGCGCGAAAACATCTATCCCGGGCGCTAACTTACGAAAATTGATGCATTTGTAAATATAGTTTTTCTTTAACACATTTTATATGTTAAAGGCACACAGACTTATTAATTTCTTAAAGCAAATTGGAATCCCCTGGATGGCAAATTACCACCTATAACAGCTTTTCAATGAAAACATTTAGCACACTTGTCATCTTAATGGTTAAAACATATCTCGTCCTAAATATATAGCATTTACTCAAAATGTAAAATTTCCATAGCATTAAGTGCTAATTATCCTCCTAAAATATATGGTTTTAAGGTCATTTCAAATTTATGACAAATTCATAAAATGCCTTACTAAAAGTCCTTCCTTTGATAATTTCCGGTAATATGAGGAAGAAAGGTCACGTGACGTGTAATCCATTGTCAAAGCTTTATTGTCAAAGGAACAGCTTTAAAGTGTTACATATAAAAAAAAGATTTGAATCACTTTCCCACCATTTTCGAATCTACCTTCAGGAAAACAAATGAAACTTGCCTCATTAGAACTAAAGTGACCGATTACAGCCACGATGACAATATCCTTCTGATATCAATCATAACACTACTATTAAACCCTGGGCTCAATTTGTTGGTGACCTTTCAGTTTGTGGGTACAGAGCCCACTAGACTTCACATTTGAAAAGTCAACAACTAACCTCTTAAACGGTTCAGAAAGCAAAATTTCGTAGGATAAAAGTTGGCAAAAATGACGCAGGTTAGCGTTCAGCCGCACATTCACTGATTTAAAAAAAAGAGGACAAGTGTGCTCACTAGTTTGTTTGCACACATCCACACACCTTCACTTGTGATGCAGCTCCACCTGTAGCACGATAATATTGCTGCGCACACTACAGCAATCCATTAAAGCATTAGCAATTCACAGCCCTGACATGGGTAGTTTAATACGTTCTAGAGCTGTTATTCAAACAGTTCAGCTGGGGAAAAGGTTCACAATTAGAACTATATTTTCAGCCAAAAGAAGGAAAATTATCAGTCATCACAAAACAGTGGAATGCGTATTTTTAATGTAAGTTTAATATGAGGTACAAATAATAAGAATTGTTACATTATGGACGCTTTGGTTAAAGTGGAAGCTAGGCTTTGGCTATTTAATGTTGGCAAAATTAAAAGAAATAAAAGAAATGTATAAATACAAACTTGGTCTTTTGAGAAGGAAGTGACGAGTCGCTCCAGGTGGAAAACGTCTGACAAAGATGTGGGCGTGACCTTGAAACAGTCACGTGGGTTTAGTCAAAAACCACCAGGCTTGTCTTCAAGCTTTTTCTGGAGGATTTGTGGAGGCAAGAGCCCAGATGATCCCAGACGAGGGGGGCCTGGAGGAGCTTGCCTTGTCTGGTACCTTACAAGGGGACGTGGCTGAAGAGGTAGGACACTGATTCGCCATTGTGGGTTCTCCTGATGGCCTCTGCCAGGATCATGGAGATGTCGATGACCTGCATGGAAAAAGCGGAGCAACATGAGCGAAGTGTCCCCCACCTCATTTACTCTGGCACAGGCCCCAACGTCCGTCCCGCAATGCACCTGTATTTTGGGGCACGCCTTCATCTTCTCTTCCTGCGGGATGGTGTTGGTCACCACCACAGCCTCAAACGGGGCACAGTTGATGCGAGAAATGGCAGGACCCGAGAAAATGCCGTGCGTGAGGATGGCGTAGACCTTGATGGCGCCAGCATCGATAAGCCTGAAACCAGACATTGTCACTGTTAAAGCGGGACTTAGACTGGCTGGATATCGTTTTGTCAGCGGTCCCATTGCGAGGCGGTCTGTTCGGTGGCACGGACTTGTCAGCGGCGTGGCAGATGGTGCCGCAGGTGTCGGCCATGTCGTCCACCAGAATGGCCACGCGGTCTTTGACGTCGCCCACCAGGACCATGCGGTCCACTTCGTTGGCCTTCTTCCTTTCTTTGTGGATGAGGGCAAAGTCCACGTTCAGGCGGTCGGCGATGGATGTCACTCTGCACAGAGAACACACAGGAAGTAAATCTACTGATGGCTCTTTCAAAATAAATGCCTGCGCGTCATCAAGTCACTGGCAAGTCTTGGTAACCTCACCGCTTTGCTCCACCTGCGTCTGGAGAAACGATTATGCAGTTTTTCCACTCTGGGATGTTTTCTTTAATCCACTTAAGCACAGCAGGTTCAGCGTAAAGATTGTCTACAGCAATGTCAAAAAATCCCTGGAAAAAAAAAAAATATATATTTCCACTTAAATTCAATGCAACGTATTCAGACAACAGTACAAACACAGACATCTTTATTGCAAAAACATCGAACAAAAATTAAATAGTTTAATTTTTACAAGCAGGAAGTGGAAAAGGCAAAAAGGATATATGGTGAGATGAGAGGTGGAGTCAGGGACTCGATATTAAATCCAGAGAGACTCGATATTAAAACCAGAGAAGCAATTAGTGAGGTTACAGGACAAGGTCATTGAGAATGACGTGTGCCTGCGAGTACCTGGATCTGTGAGGCGTGAAGGTCCATGGTGATGATGTGGTCGGCCCCGGCCACAGACAGCATGTTGGCCACCAGCTTGGCTGATATTGGTGCTCGACTCTGGTTCAGACATTAAGACACAGCCGACACGGTTTGTGCTTAGTTTGAACCTACGTTGCAGCTGCTGCCACCGTTTCTTTGCTCAAACAAGAGATGCGGGGCTCTGGGGCTTGTTGACCAAACACTTAACTACTGTACTTGGAAATGCTGGATGAGCCGCTTCAGAGGAAATGAAGAGTTTGGTTTGGGAAATTAGGATTTGACAGTTGATACACCCCCTGATACACCTTCAGAAGGCTGTGTAAACCAGTCTCAGTCTGCTGGAATGTATAATTTATGCATTTTAAAAGGTAGTGAACCATAATACAGAGCGGCCAAGCTAGTTAAAATGTAAACACCTACACGACAGAGCAAATACACACCCAGAATCAAGGATATTTACTTGGCGTGAAAAACAAAAGCAGAAAAATTAAGCAGCAAAATTAAAACACACCTCACCTTTACTGTTTTAGGTAATGGGAGACTTTACAACACGAGGCTAACTTGTTAGCGTGCCAAGACTCAGGTTTCTTAGATGTAGTTACCTTTTATGCAAAGTTTCGTACGCACGGGTGTATCAGAGTGTGTTTACCTTGTCTTTCTTGTCCTGTCGGGCGTATGGGAAGCAGGGTATGACGGCGGTGACACGTGACGAGGAGGCGATCTTACATGCGTTGATCATGATCAGCAGCTCCATCAAGTTGTCGTTAATTTCGCCACAGCCGCTCTGCACGATGTACACATCCTCACCACGAACGCTTTCCCCGATTTCCACGCTATTCGGGGGGGGGGGGGGGGGAAGAGATTTTAATAATGAGATTTATCAGTTAACCTTCATAAGCTAGCAGGCATGTTTATTAGTCAGAGGTCAATTAGACACTTTTATTAACTGCAAAGTTTGAGGTTTGCTGTTCGGAAAACAGTTTCCCGAAAACATCATCTGACAAGTTTGAGCCTGTTGCATTTTTTTCCTACCACAGACAAGAATATGGGTCCTTGAGGTCTAGAAAACACTCTTCTAAACTGTGGGAAGAGCAGTTATCTCTTCACTTTCTCACCTCCCATTAATTCCACCAGTATGGGAAAACTCATGTTATGTACTGGTGCCATCAAAAACATTCGTGTTCCCAGGAGAACAATTCCCAGGCTGGGTATTCAGAACTCCCTATGAATTTCAGCGAGGGTCTCATATGGGATAAAAGGGGTCAAGGCACCTTTACAAGCAAAAACTGGAATGTGGCGCATGCTTTTAGGCAGAGTGCATTACAATGAAAGCAAGCTTCAGTGAGTGCCCAACAGGAACACCGATCAGAAAACACACACAAGTCCATGAAATGCACTTTGTAGTTACAACCTTCAAATCTAAGGTGACATAGTTGGATCTGTGTTGTAATGTATGTAAGGTCATCACATACACACAAACAGGTCCAAGGATGTCAAATATTACCTACCCAGCTTGAGACAGACAGAAATGCCTGATAAAAGACTGTTGGATGCTGATGACGAGCAGGCTAACTGTTAGCATGTCTGACATTAGTGAGGTAATTAGCGTACATTAGAGGCATGTGATGGACGCACTGACTGCTACCAATAAATGCCTTAACTACCATTAAACTAGCATGACACAATTATGGCTTTATTCTGCAAACACTCAGCATCAAGTACTTGATACAAATATTCAAGCTGACACCGTTATGTTGTTCTAAAATTGTTAAATGAAGTCATCCATATGTTGCCCAAAGAAGTTAGCCGTCTTGCGTAAATGTGTAAGGGCAACAGGTTATCCAGCGTCCATTTTCGGACAAACTCTTTCCAGGTTTATGTGCCTTTTGGGGTATAAATTAGACACAAGGCTTCATAAGGGTGTAGCTAAACGGGTGCGTATTTAGAATTTTTTTAATTCCCAATTTTCGTTATGATAATAGTTAGCTAAAATAATTCGGTTAGCACAAAGGGGACTTCGGTGGGGTTCCAAATTGTGCACATCCACAAATAAGACACAAATGGCTGATAAACGGCATAATGCGTTTACAGCGCTGGTATTAACGTCGGGCCGACAATTATGTCTCCCTTCATGCGGAGAACGGGCGTCGGTAGCTCGAGTGAAACGGAACATTACGTAACGTCGAATGTCGTCCAGTCTGGTTGACTTAAACCTCATGCAACTAGGTTACGATTAGCAAAAGCTGAACGTAAAAGCTAAATGGCCGACGAAGCTGCCGTACGCACTAAGTTAGTGTGTGCAAGCATGCTAGCCGGGTGTGTTTACATGAGGCTAGCTGGTCACGTGTAGGCAGTAGAGGGCTGCCCGCTCAATTGTAAACTATTGTTAGCATCGAGCTAACGGACCCACATGTGATCCCGATGCTTTCAGCCATCTACTGTAATATTAATCTGTTTAAAGGCGCTGCGGTCAGCAAACAACGCCACAGAAGCGTCGCGTATTCAGTCGCAATGTACTCACCATGTCTCCTGGTTGCTGAACTTCTTCGTGACCACTTTCCCCAGTTCCAGCCCCAGCCGATCGGCCACCTTCTGGGACAGGTCGTGGTGGGAGCTCCCGCTAAAAAGCACGATGTTCGGCATGTCCGACAATCCGACGCGGCGCGTTCGAGAGAAGCGAAGGAAAAGGCTTGTTTAAGGATCGATTTCCCCACTGGAGGGTTATGGAATGGAGAGAAAGTCGCTGGCTAATGTTGCAGACTGTGCATTGCTATGGTGCGGTGGCGGGGATGGGAGCTAGGAGGAAATGTGTCAGCTTCGTTGCCAACTCCTCAATAAGGAAAGTCGCTATTGGCTGGAAAAAAGAGTCACTAGAATCTCCGAATGACGTCATGTCCAATTTACAGTGTTTTCTATTTTGTACGTTATTATAAGAGGAATGATGTCCTGAGAGACAAAAGTGAACAAAAGCACCGTGAATGTGTTTAGAATTGTAAATAAACTTTTAATGTTTTCTATTCTGCCATTGGAAAGGGTCAACTTACTGACTTAAATACTTTAAATGCACATAAACCAGTTTTGTCCTGTTAAGTCAAATGATGGACTGTTAAATTCAATAAAAAAAGACTATAGTTATATAAATATATAAAGACTATAGTTGCTGACTGTTGCCAACTTGGAGACTCTAATCAGATAAAGATGAACACGAATGCATAAATGCAGATAAATAATAAAAAAAAAACCTCCTCAGCATTAAATATAAAAATTTTTTCTCGAGATGAATGCTCGTTATGATAAATGTTCTGATATGCAAAATATTTGTTTTACACTGCTGTTGGTGTTCTTTTTCCACCCCATCTGTATCAATAGTTCAACCTTCCAATGCAAAAGCATGACTTTAAAATGAGCAAAAGAACTTTTCCATTTGAGTCTGGGGTCACCTGATGATTGCTGCTTTGCACTTTGAGTTAATCCATCATGCAGACTTGTGATATTGGTTGTTGAAATTAGCTTTTCCACTCAAACGGGAGTCAGCTGAGGCTTCACGCCTGTTGCGTCATGTTGGTGGGTGGTGACATGCTCTTTAATCGCTGCCGTCATGTGCCTGTCAGCTAAATTTTTCAGATGCACAAAGATGGTGAAGGTCCTGTAAAAGACAAGATTATTCATCTGCCCCGTCTTTCTAAACAAATCTGAGGACTGACCCAAAGTCTGTTGATCTGGAGCTGTATGAACATGGACTTTGAGTACTGATAAGACTCAGCAGTCAGCAGAGCACTGACTGTTCCAGGAGGGCTTCTGACTCACCTGGAAAAGGCTGGAAAACCCACCAAGTCAAACCTCACAGTTGTGCAAAAAACCTTAAAAAAAAAAAAAAAAAAAAAAAACACAACACAGATTATTGTATTTTTCAGAAATATATTTTAAAGATGATGTCAGAGATGAAATGTCCAAAGCGTAGGTCCCAAAGAAGGAGTTTTCATCAGTAGACAAACAATAAACAAAAAATAACATTTTAAATCCATTTACATGTAAACCGAGAATTGCTCTTGAGCCACAGTGGTTTTATATATCATATATATATAGAACTGGCCGAGGTGAGTGTGACAATCAAAACAACGATGCCCTTTTGTTTCTCCAAACTGATATCTGATATCTGCGCCCGTTTGAAGATCTTCGACAGTGGAACATTCTTTGGAAAAGTCTTCCTTTTCAAGGTGTGAATGGCAGAGCAGGTTTCTCTTTAGCACAGTCCACACGAGTTGTAAGTGCTGAGTCAAGTTAAAAATCACTTAGCGGAAACAATAATCAATAAGAACAATATCAAATGAGTGGACTCAAGTTTTTGGACAAAGTCTTTTGAGTCGTATGCACACCAGAGACGGTGAGAAAAAAAAAAAAAAAAAAGAAAAAAGTCCTGCCTGGTGCTCTGAGGAGATACCGCGGGAGGTTTTCTTTTTTTTTTTTTTTAAAGTCCTCCAGTGTTGTTCTTCTATTGTGCAAATACATTTTTTCTGTTACATAGACAAGCAGGCATGCTGACTCACAAACCATGCAGAGGAAAAGTTGAGCAGACAGTTAAAAAAAGTCAAATCAAACGACTAACGAGTGGAATGTTACGCTAGACGTAAAAATAAAATAAAATAAAAAAATAAAAAGAATGGTGAACTTAATGGTGATAGTCGTTTTTAATCAGGAGAAGCAGCTGACGGGTTAAAGGTCGACTTGATTGCAATTCAATTTATGAAATGTTCCCAGAATCTCTTTTTTTTTTTGGATGCCTGGCCACAGTCCGGAGTGCGAATCAGCCACGAAAGTGAGGAATCGGCCTTGACGAATCGATGGAATGTTTGACTCCGAGGGGGAAATTTCAGTGCCGTAATGTGACTTCAGGACAAAAACAGTGCAGTCGATAAGTAGATAAAGGCGCTGCTTTCTCCTTTTTAAAAAAGTCCATGGAGTAATATCGTACACCGTACTGTCGCTCACAATATAATAGCTGTCATCAGCTGGAGTACATCTATAAATTTTCCATATACAAATCTCCTATAAACAGTGCATGTTATAAATACACGATTGATGAGAAGCTGAGAGTCCAAGAAAGAAAGAAAGAAAGAAAGCAGTGCTTGTCATTGTTGATAAATACAAGAGTTTCGAACAAGAATCGACAAAAGTACTATGCATGTATATGAGTTGCAGCCCTATAAACTATCCAGAAAACGGATAAAAACACAGAACAAAAATCTATGGATGAAAAAGTTGGAAAAATAATCGGACACAGTAAAAACAAAAACGGCAGAAATCAAACACGGACAAATATTTCAAACCGACGAGTCTGTGTCGGGGGTCAAATGCGTCGATAAAAATGGGCAATGCTCGATGACCGCCTCGCAAACTAAGTTCAGTTCATTATACATGATGAGCGTTTAGCTTGCGCTAGCAAACTAGTGTAGCTGCCAACCGGCGAAGCGCAAGAGGCCGATCGGCCACAAATGCTGACATGATAAAGAGTAAACATTGAACTAGAACAGGAAGTGTTTGTTGAGTAACCGCCTGGTGGAGTAAATCCTCTGCTGTATACATGGACTCATGCTTTGGCTTTTCTCGGTTGGCTTCCTCTTTTGGATAACATTCACTATTGTTGCCAACAAGAAGCGATCCTGATCCCTCTGCTGAACCGCATGCCTCGTGCCATAACCAAGCATCAGTTAAAGGGACGCTACATCAAAGGCTCAACCTTGATCATTGGTTTTCACTCGCTTGCTTTGATGGGCTCCATGTTCGCGCCGGGTTTTTCGATTGAAGCTGGCAACCGCCTTTATGATTTTCTTGTCAGTTTTTACATTTTTTTTTTTTTTTTTACTGAAAAATAGATCCATCCAAAAAAGTAAAGTAACTCTTCCAGCGAGGTTGCGACGATCACAACCTCCACCACGTTCGGAGTAAACATGCTGCTTTATTTTGTATTATTCTGGAAAAACTCCTCTGTCACCAAAGTCCACAGCGAGAGAAAAAAAATCGTTTTGACTTAAGGCAAGCGTATTCCTGAACAATCATGAAATTTACCCCCCCACCCCGTCTTCCTCACCAAGGCACTCCTCACTCACCAACCTATTTCATCAAGGCATCAATCTCACTTTTTTTTTTGGAAATACGAAAAAAAAAAAAAAAAGAGTCCTGATCAAATTTCGGTCGACTTAAGTCCACAGTGAATCCATACAACAGTATCTCAGCTGTCGCGATGCCCACACATCATCGGGTAGGACAGCAGAGAAAAGACCCCACCCCCATTACCTGCTGTGCTTCACAGCTGGGAAGCATCGGCCGCCCCCTCTGGTGTCCATAGTGAATGTGGTCGTAAAGCACCGCATGGTCCTGCACCTTCACCGTGGCAATGCTCGCCACTGTCTTGGTCACATGGTTAGCCCACGTGGGGCTAACGTCGAGTTTAGTGACAACTGACAGGAAAAAAAGTCATTTTGAGCGAGCACCAAGGTTAAATGAACAAAAAGAGTTTCAGTTCAGTCCTCCGTCTCCTGATTGGCTCTCTGCTCTGAGGTTCGAGCCTGCCCACACCTCTCCCTCCCTGTTTGGTCAAGGGGCCGCCAATCGCGGGATCAGGCCGGGACTAAATGAAGGGATCGGTCGAGACTCTCAAAGAGACGTCCTCCAGAGAGGTTCAATGGTAACAGCGCAACACCCTCATATTTCCCTCCGTTACAGTGGTTCCTCCTCTTCCATTGGTTCCTCCTCAGACCTGCTGGACGAAAAGACACAGGTTTGAATTCCTCGACACTGTGTGTGTGTGTGTGTGTGTGTGTATATGTGTGTGTACTAAACTCTTCGTAGCATTCTGCATGTCTCTAGTTTTAGGGATCCCTGATCATTGAGGGTTTTTTTTAAGGATTTTTTTTATTCATCTTTTTACTGTTTTATTCAGTACTTCTGTCATTTTCTGAAACAATAGTTTTATATCTGCATAATCATGATAATGTACCTGACATCTGGAGAATATGACACCTTTTCAGTATTTTCTCACATCAAGAGAAACCATCATCTTGCACCATAGTGCCACCATGGTGCAAGATGATAAAGTTCTCTCCTACATTTGCCTTATGTAGAGACGTTTTCACCAAACAAAGTCAGAAAAATCTCATCTGACACACACGGAGATGAGTGTACAGTGAAAGCCAGAGCGGATATTTTGGGTGCTTCACCTTTGGTCAATGGCGTTGCTGTTAGCCACAGAGAGGGAGGCCATGGCGCTGACTGCCTCGGCCTCCTCTGAATCCCCCCGCTTGGCCTCCAGCAGGGACAGACCCAGATGCAGAGAGTAGCGTTGGACTGAGCGCCAGTATTTACCTGAGGAAAACCAATTTTAAAATCACTTGTTACTTTCATAAATAAAAAAAAAAAAAAAAAAAAACACTCAGAGAGCACAGGTCACTGCCAAGCAGGCACTTTGGAGAGGGAGAGGGAGAGGGAGAGGGGGAGAGAGAGAGAGAGAGAGAGAGAGAGAGAGAGAGAGAGAGAGAGAGAGAGTGTCTGTCTGAGCTGTCTTCCTTTAGTGGAGGTTGTTCAACTTATAAAAAAACTGTACAAGTTAAGCAGTACCAGTAGTATAATATATAAATAGACAATAATAGTAGTAAACAAGGTTACATATCACAGGTTGTCTCTTGGCATTGATCTATGGATGATCAAAGGTCAAAGTCCTTTCGAAAACCTGAACGCCACCAGAATTAATGAGCGGTTCTTCGCCTATTATCAAAAATTCCTAAAACCTTCATTAAAATATTCAGAACTGTTAAACAGATAAACGCCGGTTGTCACGTAACCTCTTTGTTGGAGGAAAAAAATAGTATTTAAATGTATTGAAGTGTGACAATGCTCACACTTCTCACAACAGTTTGGAATCCTCCACAGAATATCTGTGTGTGTGTGTGTGTGTGTGTGTGTGTGTGTGTGTGTGTGTGTTAGAGGGAGGTAGAGAGAGAGGGAGAACTCACTGTGAATCTCTAAAACCTTCTCCAGGGAACGAACAGCATTGGCATTGGGCCTCTGCTCAAGGACGGACTTTGGTAATGGGTCCAGCTGCATTTTAAAAACGTGGATGGACACACACACAAACGCACACAGAAAAACGTAAAAGCAAATTTGGATGCAAACTGCATTTCCAACAACGTCCACAGAGTGGCAGTGTTTGTAATAATTGCGCTTTCCAAATGAATACTTTTAAATCAATTATACTGTATTTACATCCATATATAGTTTTTCCAAATATTAGTTATATTTAAAATGATAAAGGCAGAAATTTTAGGACATTAAAAAGCAAAAATCAATTTAATAAATTTATGAAAACAATGCTTAACTACCTTAATTTAGTTTGTGTGAAAAAATATTATTTTTAAGAACTTTCTTAAAAGTTCCTGAAATTTAATATGATGTGAATTTGGGTGAAAGAGCCAAACACTCCACCAAATGTAATCATAACCAACAAAAGGGATTCTGGTCTTGGGTGCAACCTCTGTACCTCCTGGCCGAGCAGTGCGGCCAAGCAAGCCTCCGAGGCGTCGCAGATGGCGGTGAGGTCATGACCCCCCTCCAGAGCCAAGACCAAGCGGCCTCCAGCGAGCGTCATTAGCTGCCTTGTCAGATAGCCGAAACCTGCGAAAAGGGGCCCGAGTTCCTGTCAGGGCAGTGTTTCAATCGAAGCGCGCGTTTCTCATTTTTGTACTCACACTTGGCTGTCAGAGTGTAGCCGCCCAGTGGTGGAGGGTGTCCCTCCACAGCGTCAAAGCCAGAAGAGACCAGCACGATGTCCGGGGCAAACTCATTGGCAATCGGCATCACCACCGACCTGGGAGCAAAGCCAAAACATGGCGCACATAAGAACCCGGCAGCTACATGAGCATTACAACCACAAACTTCCTTTATTTCGACCTTTAAACAATCTATCATTTAATCCCATGAGAAATTTGATTCCAGCATTTAAATGAGGTTCAAGTAATCTGATTTTTCACACTTAAGATGCTGTTTTCCTCAGTGTAAACGCTGTACCTGAAGGCAGCCAAGTACTCTGCATCACCCATGGGGGGTTCCAGGCCTCCGGTAAACGCCACGTTGACGTTGAAGCCAACCCCAGGACCGCTGCCCACCTACAGAGAGACCCGGAAGGGATGGATTTAAACGCATGTTTCCATTAGTAAACATGAGAAAAGATGAGTGGAACAAGTTGAAGATGTAGCATTTAATCTTTTCTTTTTTTTCTTTACGTTTGTTTTGCTACTTTTACTACAACAGACACAAAATTTTCAAAATCATTAAATTGATTTTTATCATCATCACTGGCAAACTATCACCTGCACTTACCTCATCGGGTGCGCCGCTTCCAGGGAAAAAGTTACCATCGTCATAGCGATGAATGGACAGGTAAAGGACACTGGGGTCGTCGTAGAAAGCTTGCTGGGTCCCGTTGCCATGGTGAACATCCCAGTCCACGATGAGGATCTTGTTGACGTTCAGTCTCTGCTGCAGAAGTTTGGCTGCGATGGCCACAGAGTTGAAGTAGCAGAAACCCCTAAAACAGCAACATTGAGAAGCTCCAGTTAAAAGCTTTAACCCTGCCTGAGATGAAGAGTGAAAACTGAGGCCTCACATTGGAGTGCTTTCCTCTGCGTGGTGTCCTGGAGGTCGGACCACAGCAAAACCATTCTAGAGACAGAGAAAAGCCACCGTGGTGATCAGTCTAAATTAATGACAGTCACTCAGCCCAAACTATCCCAGCAGGTTCGCTTACCTTCAGTTCTCGAGTGGCCACCTTGAAAACCAGTTCTGCCACCGATCCCACAGCCAGACGGGCCGCGCTGGAGGAGTGGACCTCGTTCCAAATGGTGTCACTGTCCACCTAGTATCAAAAAACACATTTTCCAACTTAATTTAATATATTCTTTGATGATTCAAACAGTTACTTGACTTGGCTTTTGTTTAAAAAAAAAAAAAACAACTAAAACTAAAACTTTGTCCTACTCGCATTGGCCTCAGGATTTGAGCCTGATTTCTTCATCTGAAGAACAGTGTGCATACTTTCCTTCTCTTTTAGCAGTAGCCACACACTTTAGCCTCTGTTAGGGTGTCGTGAATGATCTCCAACTTACCCCAATTCCTCCACACGGGAGTCGTACAAACATCGGTGTGATTGAACCTGATAATCAGGATAGAAACAGTATTAATCTTTAGCATATTCAGAGCTGGAGTAATTTGTGATGTGTGGGTTAGCCTACAATCAAGCTTCTGTCGGAGAGGGTTCGTTCCGTAGAGCAGAACGTGGGCTTCAGAGTGAACCGTCTGCAGCTCTTCCAACGTGGCCTTCCTCCCACGGATACACTACAAACACACAGGCAACTCGCTCACATGCAGTTTACAACTCTACATGATGTTCACACTTGTGTTTTGGTATCTCACACACCTCGCACTGCGCTCTCAGCCCGGTCTCCTGCAGCCGGGACCAAATGCTCTGGATGCGGCCTGCATGTTCTGGGTGATTGTTAGTGTTTCCACACATACACTGGTGCTTCTGCATCAGAGAGTCATATACCAGGCCTACAGAGGCAAATGTCAGCCATACTGTGAAAAAAATACTAAACCTGATATACACAGGGGCTGCTTTGTTACGGTTGACTCCCCAAATTACCAAAATTCAAAGGTTTGGGAAATTTTAGCAGATAAAATATTCTTTACAATGGTCATATAAATGGATTAAAACGTATTCTGGTCACCTGTGGTGAAGCGAGGTTTGCTCGGAGGTTCAGAGGCGGGCACGCTGATGGGGAACGAGGAGGCCGAGGCTGGAGACGACTGGGCCCTGGAGAGAGGGCGATGTCCTGGGAAGGAGATGGACAAGCCGGCAGCCTCCATGGAGGCCTGGTAGTTCCTCAACTGATGGATGCGCTGCTGCTCCAACAACAGGGCCTGCTGCTCACACACAGATTTAGACAAAGTTCAGTTGAAATGGGACCTCCGAGCTTCGACCGCGTTTAGACCTTTTTCTTCAGAATTTTGTGAAACACGATCCTGAATTTTGACTTCAATCCAGATGTTTACAGCAAATTTTATTACCATAAAACATGTTTAATATCATTAAATATCAAATAAAGTTGAGTAATAATTTCTGATTTATGATGGAGGACAGGTACCACTAATGGTCAAAAGGCGGCATCCAAATCTTTAATTTTGCCCCAAGAGCATTAGCCTGGAAATGTCACTCTGTCTGTTTATTTCAAGTTTTCTTCTCACGGAGTTTCCCAGGAACACATCCAACATCGACTCCAAGAAGCAGCAGATCAATTATTATTGATCTGCTCGAGTTGTTCTGCAGCTGGAGTCTTTTTTTACCTGTCTGAAAAGCAGCTCCTGCTGCTCGGCCTGCCTCTCCCGCTCCCTGTGCAGCACCTCCTCCTGCAGCTCCTGGGGATCGGGCGGCTCCTGCTTTATGGTGACCCCTGCCGGCAGGGCCCCGCCGTCCTGGTGTTCGCGCAGTTCCTCCTCGGTCTCTTCTGGGTGGCTCTGGTGCTGACGGCCCATGGGGCTCTCGCTGGGCTTTGCTATCATCTGTGGGAAAAACACAAATAGGGAGACGGTGATGCTCAAATGTGAAATTTATTTCACAATGAAACAGCAGGATGTGACAAATCCCATCTAACATGCAAGCCTCTGTCTAGTCTGAACCAAATTCCTCCTTTCACTGGAGCATTCTTCTTTTAACAAGCTTAATTTGGATTATGCGCCCAGATTGGTGTCTCGCTCATTTCAAACCTTTTCAGTCTAATTGGATGTGAGTGGTCGCTCCATCTACTGTACTCGGGATGGACGGGGGGGGAATGTCGTCAAGCATTCCGCACTCCCTGCTGGGCCGCTTTTGATGCACTGGTTCTGGGGCCTGAGCCATCCATTCACTTTCACTGACACCAGACAGTAAAAACGAGCGCTCTGCAGGGCGCAAATGACTCAACAGTTTGACCTACAGGTGTGTGGTTCTCAGAGCTGTTACCTCCTGGGCTGACAAAGCGATGACATCAGAACATTCACCAGTGCTTATTCACAACTGTTCTTTCCATCCATACAACCTCCCATCTTCACCCCCTCCATTCTGCTCTACTTTTCCACAAATGTCCCCTTTTTCTCGTTTTAAACACACTCGATAACGCCCCACTAAGTGAATCAAGAGCAAAGGCTGCAGATCAGGAATATGTGCAAGATTTGCCGAAAAAAAAAAAGATTCTAAAATTCAGAAAAGTACCACAAAGACAACCTATTAGATGCGATTTGTAATTACCATCTTTAAGCTTTGGATGTGTAAAATGTTGTGGCAATGAATGAAATGTCTTCCAGAGTGGATATTTGTGATGCTGGTAAAGGTTACTGCAACTACTGGTCTACAGAAAAGCCAGCCTACTTCATCGCCCGTTGAATCACTAACTGTTAAATCGGCAGTTTTGGGTATCAAGAAGCTGGCTGGAACGTTCTTAAAATGATGACGAGAGCTGTAATCTGATTTGGAATAACTGAACCTGTGACTGCTGCCACCGTAGCACATTGTGCCAGATGTGATCAGCCATGCGATGATGTACGTTGTACTCAATTAGCTTATTTGGGCGTCTTCAGAGCGCCGACCGCCGACGTAGCGCAAATAATGTACAGCTGCAGTGAAATGGACTGAGAACTGGGCGCTGTCTCCAGCTCAGAGCTAAATGAGAATGGATAGTATGTCTCAATTTATATGGCCTAATTAACATGGTTGGATAAAATCTCAGCACCGCCTGCTATCTATGAAAGGACTAAAACAAAGTGTGTAGAGTCTTATCACAAAAGCCTTTATCCTACGTATTCATCATTTCTTTCAAGGTAGCCGCTCTCGAAGGGCCAGTTCATACACTACTTCGGGACTGGTGCCTTTAGAACTGGCGCCCAGGAAAGTTGTCGAGGACTAGGGTGGGGACATGATGGGTATTGACCTGAAGAAATTGGTAGTTATGGATGTAAAAATGAGCGACTCGTTTCTTTGATCCTCCCAAACCAACGACGTACTAGCAAAGAAGCAGCTAACCCTGCAGAAGCACTGGCTGAGTAAATAATTAAGTGTTCCAAATTCAACAATGTGGAATGAAACACTGCACTTCTCTCACTTATAGTCTGCCGTACGACAGAACAAAACCGTGTTTGAAGGAGAGATTCTGATATTAATTTTGACAAAACTCCTTGGTGTGCCAGAGGCCATTAGAGATGTGTTTGTGAAATGCTGCCACTGGAGAGCTCTGAAACACACAGATGAAGGAAGAGAGCAAGCAGGAGGGGGCAGAGGCAGTGGAGGAGGAGGAGGAGAGGAAATCCCTTGTTTCATCCACCCACCTCTCCTGCAGTGAGTACTCTGCAACACTGGGGAAAGCAGCAGTGGCTGCTTGCTTCCTCCCTGACCATAAAAGGCTGGGGCTTCCGCTCTGTTGCCATGGCTACACAATTCCCTTACGGTCCGCAGCAACTGTCTCGGTCACAGTCACACTCACTGAGCTACAAACAGTTACACACACAGCTATAGATGCTAACCCACACCTGCCTCCACCTACTCACCGAGAGAAATACAACAGAGGAGAAAAGGTCAGGATAAAATCAAGGACTGCATCGCTGCCTACACAAACAACTGCACTACAGCTCCTGCACAGGCCCACGCACACTTAGAGCGTTAATTAATGACTTCTTCATTTGAATGTGATTTCTGATTTGCGTAGCCATCCATCACCTGTGCAAAGAAGAACCGACAAAAGTTGTCACGGTTCCAGGTTTGCTGGAAAGAAACGTCTCCTTCATGCCTCACCTTGTTGAGATGGAGCTGCTGCTGCTGGAACTGCTGTTTGTGCTTCTCTAGGAACTGCTGGTGCTGCTGCTGGACCACCAGCTGCTGCAGGGCCAGGGCCTGGGCGTGGGCCTGGGCTGCGCTCCCCTGTGGCAGAGGGGCCGACTGGGTTCGGCCGAGGGGCCGGTGCTGCCGCTGCAGCTTGGCCATGGATGCAGCCGGAGACATCGTCAGGCCGCTGACACCTGCAGACACAGACAGGGATGGCTTTAGAGGAGAAAACTGATATTCAGAGACGATCTGTCTGAATTCTACCACCTGTGGTGAAATATGCATAAACTTGGACTGTTTGGTTTGTCCAAAGTAAAAAAATATGATGCAAAGAACAATGGGAGCATGTAATGTGATGTTCTGATGATTATTTCAGTAGACAGAGGAAAACTTCATAGGTAGAAATGCAGCTAAATTATAGTCATATTTACAGAGAATTCTAATTGCTATTTTTTTTTAGTTTAATATCTTCTTATAAAAATAAATAAATCCGTTTAATGTCACTGTTACTGGTGCAGGACTTTAAGTAGCAGATGCATTTGTGAAACAACCATCTGTGCTGCCATAATGTGAATCCTTCATTGTGAGGGAGAGACAAGAAGAGCGTGTTTAGACCATCTACGGAGTTAAATTTGACTGAAAATATGTGATCTTTCTGCAAAAAACTGTGGATGACTTTTGGTTTTCAGAGACAGGAGGATGATTTTCTACAACTGGCCTGTGTGTGGGTGCTTTCAGACCTCGTCTGTATGTCTTTCAATATGTTGACATACGCACGCATGTGCGTCATGAGCCCATTCAAGTTCAAAATAGTAGCTGGTTAGGGTGAGAAAGGGAAAGGGCACACAATGCAACCATGTCATAGTCTACACTGACATATGAAAGGAGCTCATTAGTTTGGACAAATGAATGGATGTCTTTGAACGCAAGGGCAGACGCAGTGTACCAAAGACACACATGGTTACAGAGTTCTTAACAATACCTTTAGTCAGACGAACACTTTCAGCATTACCCCTCATTAGCTGGGCCAAAGCTGCTTCCACTAATTGAATCATTTTACTAGTTGCTGAAACTCCTACCTGTCACCAGGGGGCTCTGTGCTGGGCTTTGCTCCATGAGCACCATGTGTTGAAGCAGCGGGCTGTGTGCAGGGTGCCCGCCTGTTCCTGCCCCTGCCTCGGCCAGGTAGGGAGGCAAATGGCTGCCGGAGAGAAAGGGTGGGCTGAGGGAGAGCGCCGGCTGCAGGCCGCCATCCGTCTGCGCTGAGGTCACCTGGAAGAGCGGGAAAATGGTCAAAGTGGTCTCAAACCACAGATGCAGCGCAGCAGTTGTCCCTACGTTGGAAGCAGCGGTGGCCGTGGCAGTGGCGGGCAAGCCCAAGGTGATGTTGGGTAAGGATGGTGAGGTGTAGAGGGATAGCTGGTTAACGGAGCCCCGCTCAGCACCACTGCACATCCTCTGGGCCAGAGAAGCCTGGGAGAGAGGTTTTAATGATTCAATTAGTGCTTCCAGCATATGGAGGGGGAAAAAGTGGAGATGGGAATGTCCACTCACGGCACCAGAGTTACTTTTGAACCACAGTGGCGATACTTAATTGTCAAGGCCACTATGTTCGTCTACACTACCTGAGTGCCTTTAATGGCTGCTAGAAATAGCGTTTTGCCAGCTCCTTGGCTGTCTCCTTCCTCTACAGACCTTTCATCCAAACATCTCTGTGTGTATGCTACATTTAATAGCCAAGTAGCACCAACACAAAATCCACTCCAACATCCAAAGTTGCTTATCATGTAGGTATAATTTGCAATACTGTAAAATGTTGTTGCAGTAATGTTGGACGCTAAGGCGAACAGAAGTGAGGAAGTTCCCTGATGCCTCAGACTTACCTCAGTGTTGTTGGAGACTGACACCGCGACGCCGTTCTCACTGGGGATGTTGTTGGAGCTGTTATTCGGGGAGCTGGGGCCAGAGCCAGGGGCGCTGCTACATGCAGAGTCTGAGCCACACAAATCAAACACATACTTAAAAAAGACAAAGACTCCGTTGGAAAGAGAACGGTCTGAACAGGGAGGGACTGCGGACCACAAACCTGCCATATCAAGAGAGCGTTTCTTGGCGGTGGTGATGGGGCTGTCTCGGCGACGCAGCAGCGGGCTGCTCCTCCGCTCGCTCACTTTCTGCTTCAGCCTGGAGCGAAGCTTCAGGTTGGGTTCCGAGGCTGAACACAAGTCAGAAGAACACTAATAAACGCCACTTCCCTTATCATTTACAGTCCTTTAGTCATGCACAAACAGACCAAGAAATGAATTTACTTCGGGACTTCCAACACTTCACATTTATTGATCCTTATATAGTTTACTTAAGCTCATTTTTAACACCATTAAAAATATAAATTTTAATTTATTGCCACTAAGAGTTTTCAAAGGAACTGCTGTAATGCTACACTCAAAAATGCCTTTGTGTTGTATTGCAGAGGAATTCCCTTGAATTAGCATGCTAACCAGCTGGCTGTGGCCCGTCTTTCATTGAAATAACTTTTGCTGTCTTGAAAGGTGATGAATAACTCCGAACTATAGAGACAATATTCATGAGTACTGCTATATCTCTTATCATTTCCAACCAATACAATAAATTTAAACAATACCTCAGTCTTCATAATGAATGGGCTTTGGGTGAGGTTGGGAATTTTCCCAGGCTAAAGTTTCAAAGGCTTGAGGCGCTAGATATCTGGCACAGAACTACTTGTTTGGTGTTGAAAATGTAATTTCTTTACTACCTGGATTTCACACCAGTGTACAAATAGCTAGATGTTCATGAAGTAATTTCTATTTATAAAATCTAGCAATAATGTGGCTTGAGTATGATTATAGACCTTCTTTTTATTCTGGGAGTCACATGAATTTAAAGCTTAACCTATGCTTTTCTGGAATTAGACTCAGCAACCTCAATCATTGGACGCACTTTGCAAAGAAGATAAAAAAGCTCATTTCTAAACCGACGTATCACACCAATCCACTTCCACTGTGCCTTTGGTGGAATACAATAACAAAACAGAAACCACGTGTGCATAAAACAAAACAACACACAGACATATCAGGGTCACAAATTACCAAATAATTGTCTATGCTCCTCTCAGGGACTTGCCCTAACTCCACCGGGTCCAAAGCTTCAGTAAACCCTCCACTGTGACCATTACTTCAATACACTGTGTACCGACCGCCCCCACCCCCTTCCCCTTCAAATGCTTTCTGATCATGCCAAATTCTGATCCATTTTCCCAATGACATAGCTGCTAAAATGCAATTAGATCCAATTTGGGGGCCATGACTGCCTGCCTAAAGGACTTTTTGTGTACACTGCCACAGAATTGTGAATAGAGACAGGGAGAAGGGAACAGCATGTCACCTTGGCTCCTGGCACCGAGGCTAATGTTCAGTTTACTCTGCCATGCCAATCAGTGACCCTGTATAATTTCACGATTCATTATCCAATTTTTATTAATCAGCAGAGGGTCAAAGCCAATGTGGGACATCGCTATCCCTGATCATGACAAAACTGGATTAATTTGCTACTGTATTTCTTGGTTTAATTTGAGGGTATAGACAAGCACACAAGCTGGTTTGAAAACAGATAAATCATCAGGGATGAACTCGTTCACTTTCATATAAAAATAAACGTGCCGGGAAGAGAGAAGTGTGAACTTTGAAGTGTGAAGGTACAGCAGCACAAAGTGGGAGGGAAGGCTCCGTCCAGATGGACTCACACCAAGCGTGTATTTCACGTCAAGGTTTCTGAACTTCCATGTCAATTAATGGGATATTTTGATGGGTTGGAACCAGATTAAACCATTCTGGAAGACAAAAACAACAAAAACAAATTGAAGCTGTTTTTACAACTTCAAATAAATTTAGAGGTGGTGAGAAATCAAACTCAAATAAAACTTCTCTCAGTTTAGATTCTGTATCCACACACATCCGATTTGAAGTGGTCCATTACATCAAGACATCAGTTGACCCAGAGTGTGGGAAGCTGGAGCTCACACAGTGATGTAGATGTCCAGAGATCTTTTTTCTTCCCTCTTCTTCCATTTTCTGTGTGCTCGTTTTCAAGTAGAATTGTAATCATAATTAAATCCCATAAACAGGTTCTTCTAAATGCAATGTGACCGTGGGTCCACAAATGCTGCAGTAAAAATCGAAAAACTGAGAGATTTGGGTCCCTGGTGTCACAGGAGGAAGGAACACACACGCACACACAAGATTAAGACACAGATGGCTGCCTGTTGCTCTGTTAAGACAAGTCTTATAGTGAAAGTGAAAGGTGGAAACATCTAACATGCATTTGTTGTGTTTACAGTAGAGCTATATATATATATTTCTAACGAAGAAATGAGAGCTCCACA
The DNA here is from genome assembly GCA_015343265.1 of Pao palembangensis. NCBI lineage: Eukaryota > Metazoa > Chordata > Actinopteri > Tetraodontiformes > Tetraodontidae > Pao > Pao palembangensis. The sequence continues at coordinate 2,622,437 of CM027085.1, read as the reverse complement.
AAGGAGTGTTGTCGCTTCTCTGACCGTTGCTGGGTTTCAGTCCTCTACTTTATGGCCTGGCGGTGATATAAAAGCGCCTCTAACCTCTCCCGAGCTGGCATTACCATAAGTAAACCCCACAAAGCGCGTCACAGCTGTGGGCAAACACCAGGGTGGCACATGTTCCCTCTTCTCGCGCCTGCTGTGGACAAACATCAGCTTTTACACACGTGAAGTGTGCAGCCGACAGTCTCGCTCCACGCCATCTCCCTGCTTGTTTCTTTTTTAGTTCTGTCACGTTGCCAAGACATTTGGTGGATTTATTTGTGCGTAACTTTGAAATATCAGTTTATCTCCCTGTTCATATCTGGCACCCTTTGCTTTCACTCTTCCATGTCTTCTCCCAGGGTGGAATGTGGCTGTGTGGGCCAGTGTCAACTGCGGTCCATCTGCTGTTGTAGCCAGCAACCCAAAGGCTCAGAGTCAACAGAGCTGCAGCCGCCTGCCGTTGCACTAAGTGAATAATTGCACTGTAAGACGACCGCTGCTTCGGGGCAACACCACCGCTCACACCACATGCACAACCAAAAAATGGCCACAGCTAATCAAAACACAAGGCAGCTGGTTTGAGGACAGAAGATATCAAATAGTAGATTTCAAAAGAAATGTTTTTTGAAATTTTTCTATCTGAGCTTTGATAAAACCTGTAAAAAAAAAAAAAAAAAAGAAGCTTTCACCTTATGGTGAAAAACCACCCAAAGCTTTATAACATCCTGCTAATCCGTAAATTGTTCAGGTGAAATACCTTAACTGTCGAAAGGTTTGCAAACATTAATCAAATGTCAGGGTGCTTACACTATATATACTGTATGTGTTTATATATATATATACATATATATACACACAACACATGGGATGCTGGATACCCTGACAGTGTAATCTGGACTAAACTTGCCTGGTGTCATAGCCAAAACCAAGCATGCAAGCATTTGGAATGTACCAGTCTTTCGCAGTGGGAAGTCATCCCGTGGATTGTAGACACCCAGCACAGGTTGGTTGTAGGTGGAAACGCCAGTCTGTGGAGGCGAGCTCTGGTCCAGGGAGCTGTGCTGAGTTTTTCTGAAGAACAAGAGCACATGTTAAAGGTGTCAGAGAAAACTCAAAAATACAGCCAGATTATGCCAAATGCGCAGCCAAGGGTGCAAACAGGCAAAAGTAATCCGAAGGAGATTTTTGTGTGCAAAAGCTGCCAGCTGCACGCTGAAGGAAGAATGCAGTGGTGTTTGACGGTAAGTGGGGTTCGTCACAAAGGATGGACCCACTGTAATGGTATTTGATCAGTTCACCGGCAATTTCAAGAAACTAGAACACCATCGCCATTTATTGCCAGAGGTTATAATCATCAGTTAGACATATGATGTCATTGATTTTTTATTTATACAGGAGCTGGAAATATGACATTTATATGTATTGTATGTAGTCAACACTATTACTTTATCTGTTAACTGTATCGTGCAAAAATCAGTAATGTTTTTTATCGTGTTTTTCTTTTTTCTTGTTGCCTTATTTTTTTTTTGCTTACAGGGAGTTATTTTAATCTCAAAATCATTTTTCATCTCTAAATCCCTCTGAATATTTTAAATATGATGCCGCATGAATAAGACTTGAATGATCTGAATAATTCCTCCACCAGAGAAAAGAACAATTTCTTCCAATTTACCAGTAGGATTAACAGTGTGATAGTTTTAAATGCAGACTGGAAAAGACTTTTTTTTATTTAAAAAACTAAAATATTTTGATTTTGCAAAGTGTGAATGGCTTGTGTTTGCACATAGATTAATTCAATCACCATAACTGCATTTCCAGACATTCAAAGGTTTTTTTGGGACACAATAAAAGCACGCGAGGGCTGGAGTGCAAAAAATACTGCATATAAATATAGGAGGAAAGAGGAAACAGCAAATTCACACACCTGCAGTGAGCTCTAGAGATGCTATAATAAATATTCAAGGCCGACTGTTCACCAAAGGCTTCCATCATCAGACTCCAATATCCCGCTGTCACATGTATGCATGTAAGCCTGCATGTGTATTTGCAGCTTTGTTGTATACCCTGCACAATCTATCACTCAGTCAGACGCATACTGGTTGCAGGTGAAAAAGAACTATTGATAAAGGATGATGACAGAAGGCAGAGAAGGATCTGCACTTTACTTGTACTGCTTAAAAACACAATGCAGTGCACAGAGTGCAGCCATCGCAATGTTCATGTCACAAATATATAATTATATAAATTTTTTATTTGCGTTGCAATAACTGTTCCTCACCTGTACCAGTAGGGGGCATCGTTGTGGGGCCCTCCTTGGTTGAGGCTCCTCTGTGCCAGGGCCTTCTTCTTGTTGAGAACAAACTCCTGGAGGCGCATCTTCACCTCAGTGCTGGCCACAGCACCTGAAAGGTAAAGATGTAGGAACAACACAGTGTCAGAAACTAAACCGCCAATTTATTCATCTCACGTTATCCGAAATTCAATGATGGAAAATATAAAGACGGATGCCGTTTTGAGATGCTTTCAACATGATGTGGTCTGATGGTCCAGAAGTGTAATGCTGGTATTTTTGGGAGGGATGATTCCTGAACAAAAGATGGGACCCCTTCAGAAGAACAATTAAATCCTGACCACGAGAACAAATACAAGGAGCAAGGCCATGCCCGTCTCACTCCCTTATGCACACACTTGATCTCTAACTACTTTCCATATAGAGTGTAAACTGCTCTCAAGGACTCCTGTCCACTTGTTTTCAATGAACTGTTGAAAGACGTCCAGGAGGCAGCGGTAATAACTTGGCTTAGCCCCGGCCAAGGCCACCGGCTAATACAGCTCGTTTACCACAGTAAACACACAAGTCCTCCAAGTAAAATGGAAATACACAGAAACACACAAACTCACACTGTGAGGCCTTTCAACCAAGGCACATGTTTAACCCACAAGTGTGCTTCCCTAAAGTTAACATGAAAAGATAATCTGATGACAATAATTCAGGCAAATGCAGCCAGAATCAGTGAATTTAACACAACCTCCCAATCTGACCAACCATTGACCAGCCAGAAAACAACTCCCAAGAGTCTGCTTAGGCGTGCAAATTCCACTTACTCTCTTGTCCTCTCTCCTTGTTCTTGAGCAGTTGTAGTTTCTGCTCCCTCTGCTGCTTCTCCAGCTCCTGCTCCATGCGGTGGTTCTCCATCTTCCTCTGGTGCTCCAGGAGCTCCTGCTGATGCTTCAATGCCAGGAGTTCCTGTTGCTGCTGCGGATGGACAGATACAACAAGGATTCAGCACAATTTTTCTGACTTGACAGCTTAAATTCCAGCTTTTCTAAAGTTGTTTGGGGGAATAAAATAAAATCATTTCATATCTATAAAAATCTCAGGCCTTAAGATTATGCACCAATTTTGGGGGAAATGGGGATGAGGCTTTAAAAACAAAACATAATCCCATCTGCTTATTCTCAGCAGAGACAGAGCAAGAGTGAGAAAATGAGGGTGAGTGAGTGAGTTTGAATATTAAAAACCCTGCTGGTCAGGCCTTTAAACGAAAGAAACAACTATGGTTTGACAGTTTGTCCTGTAACCGAAAAGGTCAAAACTCCTCTTCATTCTGTGAGAGCCAGCAGCTATTATCCTAAGAGAACACAGACAAAAGCGTAAATGAAATGATAAAAATGCACGCTGAATCTCACTTGCACCATCCCGGACCTCGCAGGTGTCACTACTCCTCTCTAATGCTTCTGTGAGGTGCGATACAGTATATAACCCAACTGCTCAGATTAATCATCTGCTATTAAACCAACCTGCTAGATTAATCATCCCCTCTGCCTGACATGCTGAGGAATCAATATCCCTCCATTCCACTTGATCAGTATACTGCATTAGTCAGCATCTGATGGCGTTTTGATGCACCCAAAGTGGACACGTATGTCAACTCAAATTGTTTAAGACGAGGCCGTGAATAAATAAGCAGAATAAGCCGAAGATGAGGCTGGGAAAACAACGTCGTCTCCCTGGATTTCAGCCCGCAGCCTCGATTCTCGTTTTTGTTGTCCTTCAATCGATGCTGAGGATGGCGGATTGAGTGGGTGGGAAGGCTTTAAGTAACCTCCTCACCCACATCCACACACAAACACACCCCAAACCCCTGTGGCTCAACACACCAGAGATGTGCACACAGACCCTTTTTTTTTTTTTTTTTTTTATCTGTATGGAGCTTCAAGGCGGCTCTCACTTTATGAGTGTTCCCTGTCATCAGGGTGCTGCTGAGTGTCTCTGCCCCTGATGTGGCAGCCAAGCAGGCATGCGTGCGACTGTGTTTGCCGACATCTGAGAGCGTGTGTATGTTTTAATGCCCGTGTGGATACACACACACGGAGGCTGTGAATGGAGCTGATTCAGGCCGGGCCTCCCCGCTCAGTTTGTGCGTCACTGGCCGCCACCTGAGTGGTCTCGCAGCCCCACCGCAGGCCGGATGAGATGAGCCCTTCAGACAGCATCACTCATCCACAGACAACCAAAAAAAAAAAAAAAACTACCCAATATGAGAGGAGACCGAATGCTGCAGGGATGACTGTAGAACAAAGTCAGAGTTCAATTTTGATTAAAAATCAGGAATCAGTACGAAAAAAGAGAAGAAAGGCAGAGAACAATCCTGTAAAACCTCACCTCCTGCCCTATGATCTATTTTTACAGTTTCTACCCTGTCAGAGGGAAGCCCTTAATTCCTGCATTTCTTTATATTGCATCTGCTCTTTTGTGAATATGAACAAACACATGAATATTTTACATGACACTTCAGCCCCACAGGAGTTCTCAAAGGCCCAGAGGTATTAGAGCTTTAGAATGAGGCGGTCTGCTGATCCAGGTGCATTTTATGGTTCCAGGTCAGACTAACACATGCACACTGAGGCAGCGGTCTTCTGCAGTCCAAGTCCAGTCCAGTCCTGCTGCTGAAGATGGTTCAAGTCCTCTTGTGACTTCTCAAAGTAAATTTTCCATTTTTTTTTTTTTTTATTGGTGAGGTTGAAATGAAATGTAAAACAAATTCCCATAGCTTGCTTGCTAATTAACAAAGCTTTTTTTTAGTATAAAGCAGAGCCAAACCAACATACTTAATGTTTTCCTTATAAAAGTATCTATAAAAAAGGAAATAAACTCAAAGAAGTCTGTAACAATAAATGGTCCAAATGTTTTCTCTAGCAACAGTGCAGAAGATGCTAATTCAGTGGGATTTAATGTGAAATGATATATAATTCACTTTTTGAGGAAGATAATATGATGATATGAAAATCTTAAACTTGGAATATACGAACCTTAATGTGCTCCTGCAGCTGGGCCTCATGCTGCCGAGACAGCTGCTCGTGCTGTCGCTGGAACTCGGCGATGAGTATCTGCCGCTGGATCTGCTGTTTCTGCTTCAGTGTCAGAAGCTCCTGCTGTAGCTGCTGGTCGCACACCGAAGGGCCTCCCACGCCACCAGCCTGACCAGTCCCAGTCACCCCGGGCGGCTGCTGACCAGGTGGAGAGAGCTGGGACACCTGCTGCTGCTGCTGTTGGTGAGGGTCCACGCGCAGGTCCATGGGGATGGCAGCTGGAGGGAGACGCAGGGGCAGCGCAGAGTTGATGTCCACTGAGGAAGTAAGACAAACATTAAATCAGGTGGTTTAGTCCAAAAATAGTATCAGTGCTGTAAAATATGATTGTAAATCTAGAAGCAAACTGATAATTCTTACACATCTGTCAAAAAAAAAAAAAAAATCAATCTGTGCACCTCTCACTTGGCACTATGTTCAGTTTTTAAACCAGTTAAAGCAGCAGGATGGACCTCTGACCTCTTAGGGTAAGAAGAATGTAACAGAATCGCCTTGTGGGGATTAATAAAGCTTGACTGTGCATTCAAAAAATCTATACTAATGAAAAAGTGATGCATTTTCCCCCTCTCATCCCTTCCATGCACCTCTAACTGATGCTGCAGTTACAAATGAGGCCCGGCGACATCTCACAAAGATTGCTTTGACCCGACGAGGCTGCAGCCACCCACAAATCACCGAGCAGGAAGCCATCCAATCATGCAGCTTCCTCCCCATTTAATCCGAATAAATAAGGGTCGACTGGTTGATTATTTACCTACATGTTTGCAGAGAGCAAGGCAACAGCCGGAGATACTTGCCTGCAACTCTGTCTTAATAAAAGAGGCAAACATGCCGGTGCTGGCACACCTAATGGCAGGCTTAGGAGCAATGTGCAAGCCTGATCCAGGGGCAAAATTATGCTCACTCTGAGCCTGGAGAGATTTATCCCAGTTTTCAGCACTTTAACTCCAAGTGTGAAAACATAATGTTCGTAAGGATCACTCAACAACATTGACTGCAGAGAGAAAAAAAAAAAACACAGACAGACGCATTTTCATTGAGAAACTTGGAAATCTTTGCATCGCCTTTCCTTTTTTAAGGCCATGCATCCTGTATCTGGTCCCAACAGACACGATTTCCTCTACAACAAACCCGCAGAAGTGCCACGTTTGAAAAACCAAGCCCTAAAGCATTTCACAGAAGATCCTTTAAATCATTCACAGGCACAAGTTTGGAGGAGCCGTTGGAGGAGCCTTCTGCTGAGGATTGTCTCCAATGCAGAAAGAAAGTTCTTGGTCAGAGCAGGTCATTAAAGACCACCATGACATGAGGGATAATAACTAGTGAGACATAAATTGCCACTGACTTTTAATCTGCTTACAGCGCATCCTATTTGTTTAAACCCGCAGGATCATTGCGAGTGTTCATTAACAGACTTTTAGCATGGATGATATTAAATTAAATACACTCATCTATTGGTCTGACCACTGACTCTTTCTTAGGAAGCTTGCAGGTGCTTGTAAGCAGAAATTAACTTCAACAATCATACATACAGTATAAACATCTGGACTCAGTGTCTTTAGGCTCATGTAGGTTTTATTTTTTCTAAACAAATAGCAGGAGTCGACAAAAGAGTTGGCTTTATTCAAGTTTACAGAAGAACAGCATTTGCTCATGTGTTTTCTCTTGATCGGTTGCTCCAGATGGTGATGCTGTCATCGGTACAGCTAAAACAATTATTGCTGCTTCACCTGCACAAAACATGAACCTGTCTTTCACCCTAGTCCAGAGTTACACATTCAACGTCACATTTTAGAGCAAGAATCACTGCTGACATGTTTTCCACATGAATCTAGGTCTGAATGCAGGAGAAGAGTGCAACATTATCATGAAACACGGTCGCTTTTCCACAACAAAACACATCTGGAGAGCAGAAACCCAAACTCAAAGACAACAATGTCAGCAACCAACAAAGAATAAATGGGTATTACATTTCCTGTATTTGTTTTATTGTGACATTAGTGGAACATAGTGAGCAACTGAGCTACTACAAGATCTTCAACCATTTGATTTCAGCCTTTCTTGGCACTCTCTGTTTAAAGTTTATATACAAAGGAAATACAGATATGTATGTGTGTGTGTGTGTGTGTGTGTGTGTGGGGTGAATGGAATCATGAATAAACTTGACAATCCACCTAATAAATGTCAGTTGAGAGAGAGACGTGACGATGGGCTTCAATTTGTTTTGAAATCTACAACTCCCGCACAAACAAGTGCATTCACCCTCGCTCCTGTACAAAATGTTCCCCCTCCTGTGCAAACGGCACCTCGCTCTTATTGATGCCGTGAACACAGATACAGAAACACACCTCGAATGGCATCGCCGCTAATAACTCTGCACACACGGAGAAAAAAATGCAATAGAGGGGATAGGTAGAGCGAGAGAGAGAGAGAGAGAGAGAGAGGGAGGAATCTGCATTAAACATACCCATTAGTGCTCTGCTCCTCTCAGCAGCCACCTCTGTTTTTATCAATGCCCCTCTTCCTCTGCTAAGTGGTTTACGGTGGATGACACCACGTGAACGATCCTGCTCCTCTCACTTCTCCTTTTCGTTTCCACCTCTGTCACTTTTTGCTCGTTGTTCATCCCCCGATTAACCTAATGGGCGTCTCCCTCTCTCTTTCTTCCCTCCCCTCATCTTTAGTTTGCCCAGTGGTGACATCAGGGGGCAGTCTCAGGCATGCAGCCTGTTTATTCTGCAGCCCTCTGCTTGTCCAGGAACCAACATCTCTGTCTCTCTCGCTCTCCCTCACACACACCACCGCCAGTACGCCATCCTCCTTCCTTGACTTATAATAACTACCTCACTCTACCTCTCCTGTGCGGTTTTAATACCATGTGCTCAAATTCCTGGCCAGGGATTTTCCTGCATTTCCTAAACAAATGAAGCCACAAAATGGTTTCAGGTGAAGCAGAGTAAGGACTTGCAGGGAGGCTCCTTCCATTATTCAAATACCAGAGCTTTGTAATAAAAGTGGGGTTTAGTATTAGAATATCTGCTATTGTTTCGGTGTCTTTTCATCTCAGCGTGGAGCTCTTGTATTGACCTCTCGGTTGCCTGCAGGTGTAAACATCAGGGTTCAACAGGTCTGAGTCTCCATTTCTGTGTACATACTTTCACATATGTGTCCTGTGACTTGTTATTGATGAGAATGTTTGAGTTGGGGAATATTAAGGAAATAATATTCCTCAGGTGAGAACTTGTGTGCTCCACATCATCTTTTTACAGCTGATGGAGGTCTAGATTCACGACGTCATTAATTCTGATTTGATGACTGCAGAATAAACTGGGGCAAAAACTGAACATGTTTATATTTACTCATCCGCAACTGATCTCAAAGTAAGAGATAAACTATAATAAAGATAATTAGTTCCAACACACTTCCACTTCAAAATCCAATGGCGTATAAATTCCGTTCAAAGGTCGGAACAGGCAGAAGCGTATCTATCCGAAGTTCCATTGGCAGCTTTATCAGGCTCATTCTTCTAAACTCTGATATCAGCACATCTTTGTATACAAGCAGTGACGTCAAACTCGTACCTCCGTTTACAGATGTGCTGCAGATAGAAGACAATACGGGGGTACTCCGAGAACGCCAAAACAAAGACAAACGTGTCGTCCCGTGGGAGGCTCACACAACTGATGTGTTTAGCGAATCTGACAAAAGCAAAGACTTCAGCTGGAGCTAACGCTGTCATTTCCTCTGAACCTTTCTGGAGAATCTGAGGCCTGCTTGGAGACACAAGACTTGGTGCATTCTCTGGCTTTCGAGCAGAATCTCCATGTGCTCCTTTGCATGTGTTTATGCTGTCCATTACTGGTCCTCTCTCATCCGTTTTGTGTTACCCTGTCCTCTGCTCAATATTCCTCCTCCTCCTCTCTTTCTTCCATCTCCCTGCAACAAATAACAGCCTGTTTACAACCCCCTGGGTGCAGTCCACAACTATTCTGGCTCCGATTGCAGATCTATTTATATTACACAATGCAGAGGGCTGGCATCTCTGATGGAGCTTTGCATGTCCAGTGAGTGTATATTCCACAACCTGACTGCCTGAGCTCAAGTCTTGTTGGGTGTAATAGATGTCAGAGTGAGTCTGGCAGGGCCAGCATGAGTCTGTTCCATTAAATGGTCTTTTGCGAAGAGTGGGCAAAGACATGGAGAGCTACGCAGGGAAAAAAGCTGCGGTTCACTTGCTGACTGGTTTCTTGAAGGTAGGTTTGGTGGGCTGTGTTGCTTTCTGACAACACCTGACTTTAACCTCCTGGCTGCTTGGCTGACCGTAGGAAACGGCAAAGTGAAGACGCGACAGAGAGACGTGCCCGGGTCGCTGTACACGCGGTTCTGCTCTGTAAAAAAACGGCAAGCTCTGACTTGTCGTGGCCTCCGCGACGTCACAAAATGGTCTGATGCATGAAGGTTGAGGCGTGGTACGTGCAGCAACACATTTACTTGCATGAGGATAGTCAGGAGTTTTGGCTGCTTATATTTAACCCCCATTGTTAAATGCGTGCAAGCAGGTATCAATATGCAGATAAAACATTCTCACGCCACATAGATCATTTTTTTATCTGCTGTCTATCAGAGCAAACAACATTTTCAAGGCACTATCGCACCACAACTAGTCAACTACATATGCATAAACAGAATTTAAGCACAATGCAGATGCAGAGATGGGGATTTTTAAGGGGGACATTTTGTGAAAAATCTTAGGTTGTTAACTGGAAGTGGAGGAAGCTCTTGTTCTATGAAAAAACAAGCTCACGATTGACCATCTTGCCTTCATGAGTTTTAAGGTAAAGTTGTATCTGGTAATTTCTGTTAGCACATAAGCTGATGATCACCTGTTTTTTTCGCCTTCTTTTCACATTTAAAAATGAAAGTCATAAATTATACAGACATCTTTTCCTGCATATAGTGTAAACCACCAACCAGCAAAGGTTGATAATCATTACTTAGCTGCACAAATGTGTCCACACTTAAATGTTAGATAAGACACAAGTTCCTTGTCTCTATCAGTACCTTCAAGAAAACAGCATCTGTTCAAAGTTCAGTAGAAGAGGCGGAGACTTGCTCAAAGGTAGGTATTCCCTGCAGGTGCAGCAACAGGTGCTCTGCAACCTTCACGAAGCACCAAAGCAACTCGTTCCCTACGAGGAGAAATGGAACGCAATCCCGTTCTCCCATGAGGCCATCCAAACAGTCCAGGCTGCTGCAGCGTCGAGGACGCTGGTGCAGCATCCAAGACAGCAGATTTGGAGAATATCTGATGAAGAGTGTCTCAATATTTTATCAGCCTTGCTGCAGGCATGTGAAAAAACATCAACAAGAGCATGTGTCAGGCCTCAGTGAGGTCAGGGAAGAGGTGAAGACACGAAAACAGGGTTTTTCTGTGTTATTATTTCTTCTTTCCAGAGCAACAGGCCAACAGAGGTTGTTGCTCTTTGATACACCTGCAGTTTTACCAAAAACTCGACTAGCTGGGAGTATTCGGATAATGTAATAATTGACTCTTCAGAAATGTAATAATCAAAAAAACCCTGGTTTGCATATTCCACTGCATATATTGTGATGCAAGACTCACTTCCTCTTATTTTTAAAACATCTGGTTGTGTCTAGTTGAACACGGTGACACCTAAAGTCTTAGCACAGGATGTTGAGGGTGTTGTCCATGTCTGCCGTCTTTTCTCTTCTGCTCTCATAGTAGCGTTGTCTCTTTCTAATATTGAGGAGGAATCAAGGTGTGTTAATTTGATAAAGTCTACCATATTATGGTGATCTCCAGGAGAAAAACTTCAGAAATTGGCTGATGATCAGATTTTTAAGGTCATGTAAACGGCCCACAGAGCCACATGGGGAGTAAATCATGAATTGTGTTTTATATGAATAATATTTTAGCTTTTTAATAGAAAATACAATTCAGGGAGTGTGGTGTGAAATAAAATACAGTTTACGCTTCCTCATCATTCAGATGATGAATTATGCATATGTACTCCCTCACACTCATTTCTCCATCAGATTACCTCATCTCCATCTGTGCCTTTTTATTTCTGGACACTCGATTCACCCTTAACTGCTTCAACTCCACTTCTGTGTTACTGTAAACACCATGCAGCATGCTTTTCCCCACAGCTGAGGTGGACTTAGAGACACATACGATAAAATGTCTCGCAGAAACTCCTTCAGCATTTTCAAATAAAGAATACAACTGCCACCCAATAATAACAGCATTAGTCTGATTGATAAGAAAACATTGACAAGAGCTACAGACAGACATCAACTGTCAGTTACGTAATCCATAACTATGATTCTCAAATGTCACCTCACCATTGCATAAGCACAGAAATGGCATTAGAACACTCATGAAAGGAAGCACCGGGCATGCAAAGTCAGACAGGATGTGGTTAATAGTGAAATCACGTAGAGGAGGTGTACACGCACACGCGCACGCGCACACACACGCTCTCACACAGAGTGTCCAACCTGTTGGGATGTGGTTGAGCACCGACGTCTTCAGAACCTCCAGTGGCTGCTCCTTCCCCAGGATTCCCTCTGTGGAAGAGAGAGCACACTCAGCTTCAAATATCGTCCGCAGCATTGAGAGAGCCTTCCCTTCAAACAAGACCTGCGAATCACAAACACTAAACTAGGAAAGGGGGGTGGCTCAGGTCATCTCACGCCACCACTTCGCTTGTGCCTTGTGAGCTAATGCCTGATACATGGCCGGTGTAGCCAGCAAAACGGGGGGGAAAGCGATCTTTGAAATTCTGCTCAGAAAAAAAATCTAAGCGCTGAACAGCTCACATGTGCTGGAGGGATGCTCGGGCTCGACTGAACTGATACCGCCTGTGCTCAGCATAGCAAATGTGGCTGGCGGCAGAGAGGGATGAAGGAGTGGGTGGGTGGGAGGTTGGGTTGATGGAGAGGAGGGCGAGAGGTAAAAATAGCTCACCCTTTTTTTTTTATGTATAACAGTACATGCAAGCGTGCACACATGTGCAGACACAAAGACACTGGTTGTGTGTGCACGCACGTGTATGTGTTGAAGTGAGTAGGCTGTAATTATAGTGGCAACATGAAAAGGCTTTTGTAGCTGCCGAGCCCTGGGAAGACATGGCTATAAAAAGCAGAGCGACAGAGAGGGGGAGGTGAAGGAGGAGGGGGAGCTGGGGAGGGAGGACAGGATAAAAACAACAAAAAGGGTGCAGAAGTGGGAGGAGAGAGAAGAATTGCCATGCAGCACTGCTGACACGTTTAGCGTGTGTATTTTTAGTCATGTAAGCACCTGTACCATACACACACACATCTCTCTCTCTCTCTCTCTATATATATATATATATATATATATATATATATAAATAAAAATAAAAACACGCACTAGACCGTGTGCTGCATGCAAACATGCAATTATTCCTTAGGACGGAAGATGAAAAGCTTTGTAAAATCCCTTTGGAAGAATAAAAGAGAGAGAAAACAGGCAAGCACCTCACTCTACATGATCTATTTCTGGAATTCTCTCTGGACCAGACTAGCTCATGCACTTAATTAGCCATGAAGCTGGAGGATGCATCATGGTCCGATTATGTGTGTTTGTCTCGCAGCACCTTTCCTGCTGGCTGCTGTGCCGATTCCCTTAAAGAACTTGGATGTGGACAGTGAAACACTGCGTCCAGTCCTGTTCAAACAAAGTCTCAAAACGCGAGGGGTTATTTGCCTAAACTCCTCCCGCCAAGCGGCTGCCTGACACTGCTGCTGCTGCTACCGATGAATTATGATAAACCTGATGAATTATGATAAACCTCAAAACAAATTAGGAACTTAAAGTTTCAAATGTGTGGTTTGGTGTGCACACAGCAGGTCAGATGTCACGTAAAAGGAAAAATGCTGCGGGAGTCTAAAACCAACTGAACCACATCAGTGACAGTTGATACCTCCTGACAAGCCTAGTCAAAGACCTCACACACACACACACACACACACACACACACACACACACACACACACACACACACACACACACACACACCACGGGATTTTGCATTGGAAATGCAGCACATCTCTGCATGATGACACCTGTGGCCAGGAGTAACTCTACACCAGCTTTTCAGCAAATTGCTGCAAACTGATTTGCATTTGTGACTGGGGGTGCAAAACAGAACCGTGCAGCTGGTACCTCGGAGAACGTGCTTTAAGGAAGTAAGCAAGCATTCACCTGCACCAGCACATATGACTTCATCTCATATGAACACTAATTTTCTGGTAATAAATGCAATAATTTGCTTATTTTATGCTGAGTTTACTTCAGGTTATGAACACATTAGCTGCCTGCAAAATGCTGAGAAAAGTTTAATGTGGCAGAAATAAAAGAAATCATCAGCAGAGGATAAACGCCTCAAACATACAGTATAAGCACTGATATACTATGTATATTTACATTACACTTAGAGCACCGATACCTGAGTGGAAGGAGCAGATTTGTGTGTTGAAGCAACAAGCCACACACCTCACTACACTGTTCAGAGAAGTGTCCTATTCCTTGGTAACTTGCTCCATCAATCTTGAATGTAGCCTAGTTACCCATCAACCCCTCCTCCCTCCAGCTTCCTCCTCCTCCTTCTTTCTTTCCCTCCTCTCTTCTCGGCCCCACTGGGGAAGCACTGGGAGACGGGGAGCTATAAATAGCCACGGCTAGCCTCAGGCGGAGAGCAAGTCGACTCGCGCTAATGCAGCAACCGCGTAACGAAAAAAAAAAACATTATGATCCGTGCTGTGAAACTAGGTGTAAGGAAATGAGGAAAATGAGTTGTGGAGAGATTTGTCTGCTGTATTGCATAAATGCAGCATTGTGGAGAGGCTGGCCAGCTTGACCCTTGGTCTGCTTGCTGTATGTTGACGGAGGCCTTTTGTTATGTGGGAGAAATACGATGTCTGTGCCTTTACAAAGACAGACAGTGACACAGAAAGAGAGGAAGGATGCTCTGGCCTCATTACATTCAGCACACTTCCGTTCTGGCCGCGTCGTCCAGGGTGACTCTAGTGGACAAGGTGAAGCAGACAGGAACAATACGATTAATCAAACACGCCTCTCCTTGAAGAGCCTTTTCCTCTGGGTCGCAAATTTGCTTCCCGAGGGCACCGGTTGACGTCACGGCAGCTGATAGAAAAGAATGGGTGAACCCTGGCGTGAGCGTCCGCCGGTTTGCATCCCAGTGAACTGTCGGAAACGACCCATTTGACCCCCATTTCATGACAGTGGGGTCGGAAAAATAAAGCAGCAATGCAGCATGGCGTGCAGCTTGGTGAGGTCAAAGCGCTTCTTTGTGCTTCAGGGCGAATGATGTCAATTGATAGAGAATCGCAAATTATTTTGGAGTTGTCAACTGTCCCAAACTCAATTAAGTCAGAGGATCAGTAGTTCAATACAGACACATAAAAATCGTTGTATTCCTCTGGGAAAAGAAAAAGGAAAACATCTTTTCTGGCTGAATTAACAAACGAAAAGGTCCATAATGGTGAAAGCTTCCTAGCCACACCAGCTTAGCTTAATATTTGCTAAACATGTATATTAAACATGAATTAAGATGTTCCTTGCTGGCCTCCAAACCTATTCACATCCTCATCACACGGATGTCCATGATGGTGCCATACATGGTTGCTAGGAGATCTGTGATGCAACTGAAGAGCTCTGCAAGCTAGGTCCCCTTACACATACACATACAGCGTGTAAGGTGGCAAATTTTCCAGCAGTGATCATATTCAGACTCACGTTATGATGCTGTGTCTTTGATGCTCAGGCCAGACATCCATGCTCCCCGTCAGGCACGGTGGAGCACAATGTCAAAAGGCGCAAGGATGGGGCTCCGAGGCAGCAGTGTAAAGCATAATTGCCACTGACAGCTTGTTGGAAGACACAGTGTATCCCGTTTCTTAGCCAGGGAAGAGACAAATGCACAGAGACAAGAGTTGCCTCCTGTGCCTTTCATTAGCTCGTGCTCCCTTTGCCCAAACACCAATTAAAAGCAGAGTTTTTGCTACACAAGGACACTCATGGGTGTTTTTCATGGGGGAGTGGACGAGATTGGTGATGCACCTGCAGTTGCACAAGGACAAAGAAGAGTTTGTGCAAGTAAGTGGTCGAAAGTTGCACAAGAGTCTTCCCCCCCCACCCCAAAGGTCTGTTCTGGGGGGGTTAATCATGTGCAGTCAGGCTGGTGGCTCATGGGTGGATGGAGCTGATGGAGCTGATGAACTGCCATCTTCATTCACCAGGCGCTATGTTATGGGAACACGCTGCCAAAGTGCATTTTGCAATCAGCCAGTCAGTAATCCGGCTGTTCTGGACAGAAACATCTGGGCACAGTGGACACGGGGAAGCAGTACGGCTTCAAATGACCACGGGTCCAGGCTCATGCTTACAACAAGCGGCGCGGCACAACAAAAGATGCAGTGGCTGTGTCACGCGTACCCTCACGCTGCTCTCCATTTTTAGCCCCAACAACAAACCACTCAATTTTGAAGAGGGGGAATCAACATGGGACACCAAAAATAAGCATTGTTGGTTCGCCATGTGTGCACGTGTGCACATCTTGTGAGTGTTTCTATAAATAAGACTCAGGGATAAGCCGGGCCCTCTTTATTGCCGCTAAAACTTTTAACCCCTTCACCCCTGGGTTTAAGCGGCGTGCTGTCTGTCTATCTGCGTGCGTGCGTGCAGATAAAGGGAAATGGGACTGGACAAAGGGCTAAAACGCTAATGTAATGGACTTACATTCTCATCATATAGGCAGCTGTTTCAGAAAAAAGTTTAACGTGAGAGAATTCGGTTGTGCTGTATTTTGAATTTGTGTAATAACTCAATGGGGCCACAGTTCTGAGTATTCTCTTACATTTGTTAACCTCAGTGACCTACAAGTACTCTTGTAGTAATCTTTGTGTCATTGTGGCCCCATTTACAGTCTCTGGCAGGTGTAATAAGAAGCAGATCCATAATGCAGACTTGTTATCACCCACGGATAGGTCTACATACTGGATTATAGATTTTTAAAGACTGGGGCAGTAAATGCAAAAAGCAAGTCAAATGTTGAGAGGTAATTTGTGAGGAGGTACAACAAAGGACTGTGGGCATCAGGGGATTTATTAGAGCAGATAGTCATAATAAAACCCCAGGATTGCATTTTAGCCACAATAATAAGACTCCACGTGGCCTCTCTGAGTTTTTCTTCCATTACTTTAGGTCGTGGGGACAAGCATGGGGTGACACTGGGATGCGCACGCTTCCATCAACATGGTTACGATCATGAAAGTATGTTTGTAACCAGCCTTGTAGTTTTTGCCAAGAGTCCCTCATCCCCAAGACAGAAAATCCTCCACCGGGGACACTCCTGCGTGTCCCTGCTTTATCTGTAGTGGCGTTTGACGTCAGCAGCAGTCCCCTGTCATTCGTGCTAAACTCCCCCATGACCAGACAGTAAACATTCGCTGACAGTGACAAAAACATCTGCAGCCCTTTGCTCATTGATGAAGATGTTTAAGGAGACATTCGACTTTTAAAGGAGCTTTAAAATCAGTTATAATGCTTCTTTAATATTTTGGGGCTTTAGAAAATGTAAATAATGTAAACAAAAAAGAGAAAAGTGTGCATATTCTGAGGCACCAATCTACTGGTAGGGATGTAGGGGATGGAACTTTGCTTTTTGCAGTCAAATAAGTTCAAATCTTAAGCTCCAGAAGGGAAAACAGCAAATACTGTGGCTGAGAGACTGGGGCCGAGGATGAGCTGCTTTGTGTGCACAGTTAGCCTTGTAGGTAAGAAAACAGCATCAATCACATTGCTGGTCACCACCGCAGGAAGTTTAGAGAAAGGATTTCCCTCCCGGGCCATCTTTTTTTTTTTTGTTTGTTTTTTTTTTTAATTTATGGTGCTAAACCTAGAAACTCCTGTAACCTCAACACCACCGAGTCTTTGAGGAAAGAGCGGTGTCAGGTCTACAAGGGAACCTCACCCACATGTACACTGTGCAACATAAAACAATAAAAGTGTACCTTGAGCAAAGATTTTATCCGCCTCTTTGCAGACGGATGTTTATTTTCTGAAAATACTCTAAGTTCAATCCACTCACTCAGAAATGATTTACTGTAGCTGACACTTATTTACTATGGCCTCCCTCAGTGTGTGTGTGTGTGTGTATGCATGTGTGCTCCTGCGTATGTGTGTGACTCATATGCAGACCCGGTTCTTGCCCCAGTGATAAGCACTGCAGACTTTTCCTGGAAAGCCGTTTGCCCTTTCTAACTTTAAAAAAAAAAATAGGCTGTACCTTCTACACTCTTTAATATGATGAAGCAGCGTTTGAGGAGGTCTAGCCTCTGCTTTCACTGCTGCTGCCACTTGATGCCATGGAACTCCCTACACAAAGAAGATTTCGATATGACAGCTGCATTATAATCATTCTTCTTTGCATTGTTTAAACCAATTGGTGCAGCTTACACACTACTGTGAAGATAAGTAAGGTCACAAATTATTATTTAATAATTTGTTCTCTAAATTTAAAATAATCAGATGCAGTAATATATATTACAGTCAGATTTATTGGATAATTTCACCTCCCTTTTCTGTCTGAATGCACATGTGGATTCTTATAGTCACCTTCTTTATCAAGAGAGTCGGCAGCCGAGATTGTCACAAGGAACTGATAAAGGGGTTCGAGCTAGCGACAATGTTTTTTAAGGTTTCTATCAATAACGTGACACAATCATTAGCCAACAATATGATGTGACCTTTTTTGCTGTCAGGTGTTTGCTTGTGTTGTAAATAAATGTTCTACACGAGGTTGTTCCAGAGTGACTGATCCAACGTGAGCGGGACATTCCCAGAATCAGACAGTGTGTTAGCTGCTAGCAAGCACAACAATTGTGCCTCCTAACATGCTAATGCTCTCAAATCACAGTGTCGTTTTTCCGACCCCACATTCCAGCCTGAACACGTTCATTAAGAACAAAAACAGACCTGAAGGCCATGTCAGCATGACCCTCTTTAGTTTCTTATAGTTCCGGGAACTATAATGTCCACTAATCATTTTACATTTCACTTTTCTAGGAAAAGATTTGCTGTAAATGATATTTAATCCAAAAACCCATAGCAGCTGTGATAAAGAATATGAGTTAAGTCCTGCATCAAAAAAAAACAAAAAAAAAACATGCTCATAAGCTCATTTACAGATTAGCAACAAAGCAGGCATGGACACATACAAAGACACACACACATTAAAGGCTTTAGAGGGCTACTGCATGATTGGAAAAGTGCAAATGATCCTGGGACTAAAAAAAGAAGCTGGCAGCTTTAAACGCAAGTGCAGAGGAAAGCCAGGGACCTGAAAGTCCCATTATTCACACTGGGAACAAAGCTGATTTGTTTAATTACACTCAATGTGTCACAGCTAGGGTATCACACAAGCTTGATGCCACCAGGGGCATCAGTTTTTATCTCATTCTAACTTCCCCCGCACTCATGTAAACATCATTATCACAGCCCTGACGGCATTGTTTTTTTTTCTCCTGTTTCCCTTCTTTAAATGTCTCCAGGCTTGGCCCGACTCTGTCTCCGACATCCAACAAGTGTCTCTCAATCGACACCTCAAACTGACGCCCACGGCTGGGGGAAGCTGAAAAATGGTTTTCACAGCCGCTGCAAGTATGCGTCTTCTCTCCTGGAGTCACTTGAATGAGCCAGGGTATTTGGGTGGGCAGATAAATAAAGCAGAAAACTCTAGTTCCTCAAAAAACAGTCGTTCACAAATACAACTAAATCAGAGAAAGCTTGAGGTGATGCACTGCCTTAATTTTAAACAACGGTAATTTTAATGACCACTGAATTAAAATTACTTTTAAATTTCATATCATAACCACTTCAGAAAAAACTGTGTACACAGTGAGTGTAACCCCTTCCTGCAGGTTTTTATGTTAAAAAAAAATTCAAAACAATTTCTAAAACTAATTTACTGACTGATCAACTCATCGTACTGTTGCTCTGTTAGGTGTATAAAACTCTAAAACTTTGTGTAGTAAGTGTGTTAGTACTCACAAGCTCAGCGTTGAGTTCACTTACACA
Organism: Pao palembangensis; assembly: GCA_015343265.1. Classification (NCBI taxonomy): domain Eukaryota; kingdom Metazoa; phylum Chordata; class Actinopteri; order Tetraodontiformes; family Tetraodontidae; genus Pao; species Pao palembangensis. The sequence continues at coordinate 2,602,891 of CM027085.1, read as the reverse complement.
AATGCGGGCTACAAAGTTGACTATTTCCATAATTATAAGTATCAGCTTGCCACTGTGAGCAGTCTCAGAATAATTTATACCGCCTCTCTTGTGGAGGAGATCGGTGAACATGCAGAGGAATTAGAAGTGGCCGTCTAATGGTAACAGTTGAGCCGCAGTAATCTGAGGTGGATCTAACAGCATGATGCTCCTGAAGCTACTTGTGGACAGGAAAAGTGAGTCGATACTGCCGCGGCGAGTGTCTTCTTTAGGAGGGGATGCAGATAGCGGTGGCCACATGTGCAGATATCAGCTCTCCCCTGGGCGGTGCGTTCACACGCATCAGCGGTGGGGATGCTGGTGGGGCTTAGGCCAGAGCTCATTCCTATCTCTCGGGGGCCCCAGCGGTTAGCTCAGCTGCGGTATTTATAGTGCACACACTCCCAGGTGTACAAAGTAAACACGCTGTCAGGTACCACGCTGAACGGGGGCAGGAAGCTAACCTTTTCATCTGCCAGCTGCTCGGCAAATAATTCATTACCTCGCTAAAAACACGGCCCCAAGCCTCTAAACTGAGCTTGATTAGGTGTCAGAGCGGAAAAGTAGTTTATTATTGAGTCTACGCGATGGGTTTTTGCTCCAGAACACTCTTATACAAGTAAAAAAATACATAATAATCAAGCCAACTAACAGTACATGTATCACCATATTAAACTATGCAATCTTTGATTCAATGTTTACATATCTGAAATTGCAATTGCACATGAAAAAACTTGATTCATTTGCAGGAGGTAGCTTTTGGACAGCGCGGGAGCTCGTAGTGAAGGTTGAGAGGGTGTAACACAGATCATGTTCGGCAATATGGCCACAAAAAGTTCCAAAAAGGCTGATAAAGCGGAAAGTAACGGAAGGTGTTTATCAATCCACAAGAACACAAACACATTTATTATTTACTGTGAATATGCATTTGATAAAATATCCATCACAGAGAAGATCCAGGTACTCGGGGAACAAGAGCTTTCCTCGATCGGGGTAGAGACATCAGCGGGATGCATGACGGCGGTTAATGATCTTACCTTGGTGGCTGTGTGATGTCATTGTTGACAAGGGGGTCACGTGAGCGAGCGCGGCAGGCTCGGCGAGGGAGTCGCAGACAGACGGGTTGAGGAGGTCTAGCCTCTGTTGGGAATTTTTGATCACTGCAGAGGTGTGGATGTGTGCGTGTGGAGAGAGGGTAGTGGCGGCGGCGGCAGTGAGGTGGGTGGTTCCTGAAGAATCCCTCAAGGTTGAGAACAGGAAGCAGACGTCAAACAGCGGCAGCAAGCCCCCATGAGGCTCTGGATTTGGCTACTCTTATCAGAGCGGCGGCACTAACCTATGAAGGAAAAAATGACAGAGTCAGAGTCATAAGACATTCTTTTACAGAGATATCATTTGTATAATTATTCCTCCTTCTGTATCAGTTCTTCTGCAAAACTCTGTTAAGCGCACAAACTTAAAAAAAAATAGTCCTTTTCACGCTTTGAGCCTAAAGCATCAAGTCTTCTTTACCACTACAAACAGATGAGAAAAGCGCCCAAGGGTGAGGTGGGTGGGGGCAAAGGCAGTGGGTGGGTGGGGGTAGTGTGCACATTCATGTTGGCAGAATTCTGAAGCAGGATGGACACATGTGTGTTAGTGTGGGGGGGCAAGATAAGAGGGCCAGACAGTGCAGCCTCGGGACAAATTGCCCCCCAAATAAGTCGGTCATTGCACACTGCGCACGCACGCTTTGTGCTTTGTGACGGGAAAACAGAGTATTAGGGGGGTATGTATGTGTCCAGGGGGGCCTACTGCTCTCTCCAGGCATCTCATCTGTCCTGGGAGGGTAGTAGTGTGTGTTTGTCTGTGTGTGTGTGCACATTGTGAGCTATTGTACCTAAAAAGAGCTAGCTTGATGAAGGGTGACAGATCTGGGGAGACGAGCCCTGAAGCCCAAACTGGAAGAATAATAAAACACAGCCTGGAAAATGGGTTGAAAGAGGGTTGTTTTTTTTTTTTTTTTTTTTTTAAAACCCAGCCAAATAAAACACAGCATGGAGCCTAGAAGTGTGCACACGTGGTTAGCTTAACTGTACCGGTTTTACAAAATTCAGTTTTTATCCATACCATGTCCAGACCAGCTGAAAAGTAATTTCCAATCAGAATTAACTGTATTTTGTATAACTGTAATTGTTATTTTTAACAGGCTCGACAAAGAGCCCTAAAGGGCATTTGTTGGCTCTCTTGTGCTAGGCTGTAGTGATGGATTAAGAATCCTCCATTAGTTTTGTTCTCAAAGTTGGTTTTTGTTGTTTACAATCGTCCTCATCACGCAGATGTGTTGTATGAATATTTAATAACTAGCTAACATAAAAGCATTTATGACAGCAGCCTAATGTGATGCCAGTTAATGCCTCTGTCGGAGTTTATATTTGTACATATAACAGCATTGGTTGATCACGATAATCACTGATTACACTCTTGAATGTTAATGTAAAATGTCACTTCAGCTGTAAAAAACTATCTTGACATATTTGCCAGGGTTTTGCGAACATTTTGTGATATATTGCCACATAATCCACTGGCAGATTACTGTCAAGGCCTTAATGTGGCGTCAGCAGAAACAGCCTCGTTTAACACCTGAATCTTGCTGCAAATAATGTCAGAATGATAAAGGTCATTGTCCAAATGAAAGAATTCCATCGGTTAACTTCTGCACTGTGAAGATGGCTCCATAAAAAAAGGCTTTTTTTTATGGTGGCAAAAAAAAAAAAAACACACCTGCACACTTGTGAGTTCTGCAACTGTGTGCAGTAACAGCACTCCTGAGTGCCATCCGGCCCGGCTATGCTGCAATGATGTTGCTTTAACAGCTCCAACAACCAGTACGCCCCCATTCACAAAAAAAGATTGACGCATGCAGAGAATTACCACCGCCCATCCCGAGCCATTCACACACAAACACACACTTTAGCCGGCCTGCGCCTTCCTTTTGCACGTTTTTCTCACTCTTGACGCCGATACAAGTCGATTGGAGCATGTCGAGGCTTTCTATGTAGTATTCAAACCTACAGCTCGGCTATGCGCTAAAAATAGCACAGCAACAATCGGCATAATAAACATCGCCTGTCCGATCCCCCTACACACTTCCCGCCTGCTACCGCGCTACAAACGCGGTGGTTATTTAAAAACACAAACACATTTAATACTCAAAACCGAGCAAAAAACACGCGTTAAATAAGCAGAAAGGGGGAAACGGGAAGGCGAGGCCATAACGGCGCGGTGTGGAAACTTCAGCCGGACATTGTTTTGATGAATCCCGTCTGTGCATCGCATCCCTGCCCGAATATCAACATCAAAGCTCGGCTACACACTCGTCCCGAGAGCCCGGAGACCCACCAGCGGCTCACCTACGCCGACCAGGAAGAAGACAAACGTCCCAGCATATGTCCCGAACTGCCTTCACTCCGCTCCCATTTTACAACTCTTGAGGTTTTTTTTTTTTTCAGCGCAGGGGAGACGAAGAAATTCATCTCCTGACAGATTCCGCCATACTGGATTTTTGTTCCAGCCCCAGCAGCGTCACATGGAGCGCCCCTACTTTTACCAGGGGCGGGATTACAGACGGATGAAGATGAGATTCATAATCTGAGTTGTATGTACGAATATTTTAAACCACGAGCGTGTTATTACCAAGCGAAAGTAAAAGAAGTACTTTGATCTTTGGGTTAAGGTTAATTCCATATTATATACACAGTACACTGCACTTTATGATCAGGTCGTGCAGATAATAATTGACTTAAATGCCCCCCAAAGTGAAAATTAAACACCTCTATCGCCCCCTGGTGATCGGCTGCAATGGTGCCTAAGCCCCGCCCACCTCACTATTGGTCTAATCAAGGTAGCCTGGAAATAACATGGAAGCCTAAATATATGATTGTTTCCTTTCATAAGGTTGACTGTGTCGTGAGTGTTGCTGCTTTCTCAAGCTTTTGATGACACAATCATCACATTCAATTTATTGAAGAAATTGAATTAAATCAAAACATTAAACATACTAATGTATTCCCTTTCTTGATTAAAAACGTACTCTAAAATACACTAAATGTAGCTGATCATATTGTATTAATCTAAACTCTTGTGTACTTGTAAAAATGTACATTTAGAATTCATTATAAATTTATTGAATTCATTCAGCATTTTTGTCATATTTCAACTTTTTTTTTCTGTGTCGTATAAAAGAAAGCATTTTTATCCAGTTTTTGCTCCTTGTTACATGAAATGCTCGCCACGCTGCCTTCTCGAAACCAATATGCTTTTATTTCCATTACTTTGTATTTGATTTAGCATCTTAGAAGCCACCCACGGGCAGGATCGCAACACCGGTACCCTGAAGCTGACTGGATTACTGTAATATGCTAACCAGATGCTATAAAGGCTACATCTGCAGCCTCAGACAGTCTTAACATTCACATTGTTTTCTGCATAGTTCTCAGTATAGAGCGCTCAAGCTTCCTTGAACTGTGTATATATTTTCGACATATCGGCACTAAACTTACTTAATTTTTTATTCTATTCTATTTGTATATATGTATATATTGTATATATTTACACATGTTTGCACTGAAGAAGGAGTTGCTTTTCATCTTATTGTACATGTAAAAAAAGATGTATAATGACAAAAAAGGCATTCTATTCTATTCTGTGGCAGCACAATTAAGGTCACAGAGGAAAATCTGGAAGGAACTGATTGGTGGGTGGGGCTGAATTAAACAGGGTTAACCATCAAAGATTACAACTTCTTAGAATTTAACCTATGTTTGCCACACCAGCAAAACCTTTAATAACCAAATCACATGCTTTTTACTGAATTTACATTATTCACCAGTGCCTCTTTCTGGGAAATTAGTTTTTTATGTTAAATGTATTTTTAAGTTATTGAAACATTGCATGTTTCAAAATTACCCATTACTTTCATTTATGCAAAACGTATCTACTGCACTCACGAGCGCTACTATCTGAAGTTGTTCTCATTTCATGTCGCTCAGCCTCATCTTCATCGTGCTCCTTGTGTCTGACTTGTAGTAATTAATTGAGGTTGCTCCTCTTTTGGAGAACAGGGGAAGTCCTTTGGGAGCTCACCATGGCAACAGTGGATTATCATTTCAGTTATGAAGACTCCGTTACATAAAGTCTTGGAGGCACCTCTGATGTTGTTTGATGTTCACAAGTAAGCTCTTCAGCTTGTGTGTATGTGTGTGTATGTGTGTGAATTATAGAAGAAAAAATATTTTCATGGGAACCATAAAATGTGGCAAACAACTTAGCTCAAAGGCAAAACTACCACTGTTCTCTGGTAGTTTGTTGTTAACAGACCAGAAAGGAAAGTACTTTAGGGAACTGTTGAGTAGTTCCTGCAAAAAAGGATCTCTAAGATGTTATTTAATGTGATTATTCTGGCCTTCCTGGCCCCCCAACGGGCAGCACTGGACTCTGTACAAAACAGAAAACCTTGAATATCTGTACTGTCAATGAACATTTGCTGATGCAGACATAAATTAAAATGTGTGTGTGTGTGCGTGTGTGTGTGTGTGTGTGTGTGTGTGTGTGTGTGTGTGTGTGTCCAGCAGGGATGTCAAAGCAGGGATTACACTGGCTTACACAGCCCACAGCAGCACTTTTGCCATTCAGTGAACATCACACTCTGCTCGCCAAAATCGCTGATTATGTTAGTTGAACTATTTTGCCTCCAGAGGAGTAACAACCGCCCCTTCCATTCACCTGAGGTCACAGCAAGTCCATTTATTTGTAGCATGAAGTTTACTAAAATACCTGACACAGCTGGGGTAAGAACAGAAACTGAGTAAAGCTGACGCGTCCGAAAATACAAGCAGTCGTCAGTCCCGTGCAAACTACCACCGTGTTACCGCAGCAGACGCATTACACACGGGCTGCAGACCAGAACACACACATGCGCACACATACACACACAACATGGCTGTTAGTGGTTTTAGACAGGAAGCCATCATCTCACCCAGCACGGTCCCACATCAGTCAGACCTCAGCGTCAGGAAGAAGCTCCGCCACCAGGAAAGAAAATATTTTTGAATGTCAAACAGCACGGATGAAGGGACAGAACAACAGGACAGAACGTGACAGTAACATTTAAATTCTTTTCATTGGCTGTTAGATTTTTCAGGGGGGAAAAAAATCTATTTTTCTCTACTACCAAGGATTTTTTTTTTTAAATAGAACTTATTTAGAGTTCTAATAATCAAACTCATTTAAACTCCAAGTTCGGACAAAGTAATGTTCATGTATTTAACTGTGCTTTTTATATCATTTTAATTTCCTTTGCTTACAATTATATTTCTCGACCTACTAATTCCATCGTTACACTGCACATGTAAACATACAGTGCATAATATTTGTGTCTAATTTTTCTTAACAAACATATTTAAAAATCACTATATCTATTGACGTAACATAGATGACTTTCATTTTAACTCAATCAATTTTTCAACATCACAACTCTTACGTTTTGGGTAATACGGGTGAGAGTTTTTGCCGTATTTACTTTATAAAAAGGGGCATAAATTCCTTCCAGGAAGCCAAGACTGTAGCGTTTAAGAGAAAAATGAGAGCAAAATGAGCTGTAAAGACTTCTTGTTAAGGTTTTTTGCAGTCAAGGCCTGAAACTTTCCATCAAAGCTTTGTGGGGCTTCATGGAGTAATTACCTCTTGCAGCTCCCAGGCCTTATTAATGACACTGTGTGTGTGTGTTTAAAGGTGCACAGTGTGTGCTTCTGTGTGTGTGTGTGTGTGCCTGTCTCACTTCACAGATATAAACCAGCTTACCAGAGTGATAAACTGAGAAATGTTCTTACAGCCAGTTGTTCTTCATCTAGGGCATCCTGATGACAACAGAGGGAAGCCCACCCAATGTGCTGCTCCCACAGTCTGCGTACTAATACAGATTAAAAAAAAAAAAAAAAAATCCCTAGGACTGATAAACTTTTGGGCTGTTAAAAGTTTGAACTTTTATGACTTTTAGCAACACTTTTCATTTTTAGACTTATTATTATTTTTTTAAATACAGTATAGCATATATGAGGGTAAGAAGCTTTTTCTGTGACTTTGTGAGGTCAATAATATTAATATTATAATATTTCACCTAAAATGTAAATCCTTCACATTTCACCTCTAAACCACTGAAAAAGGTCATCTCCTGTTGAAATCAACATTAAAGACTTTTTCAAAGGTAAAAGGACAAATTGTACAAATTAATTGATACATGCCACTTTTCACATGATAGTTAAACATTATATTTCACTTTTACTAAAAAGTGAATATGTTATTTTGTTACAAATGTTATTTTGTTACAAATGTAGAGATGTTTTGCAATATAATTGCATTATTAATTCATCTAAATGGAAATAAATTAATTGAATTGAATATGTTTATCAGATAATATATGATATTATATGATAATACGCACATTATAATTTCAATAAAGCTCACCACAAAGTTCATTGAGTCTTAATGGAATCAAAGTGATGCATCAATAAAGGTTTTGCAATAATAAAAGTAATAAAAGATGTGGAAATTACAGTTTTGTGTCAGACAAAGGATTCATACAATTTACTGCAGAGACTGTTAATAAGTGAATATCAGGAAAACATGTGAATTACTGCTACAATGAGGAACTCTTTGAATGAATATGTGGCCCAAATTTTGCACATTCAAGGGCTTTTGCTTCCTCTGCTAAAATTGATAAAAAAAAAAGTTCCATGACGATAAATCAGAAACTGGTAGCCAGCGTCAGAAACTGTTGTAAGTCGTTTTACATATGTAATTCATACAAAACTTCAAATATATTTGTAACGTTATTGTGAACATAAATACGGAGTAATTTATGGTGAGACTCACCGACAGTGATCTTTTCCCTTTATAATACCGCCATCTTGTGGAAATGCACGCAGACCTCTGTGTCTGCGTCATCAATATGCGCCGGTTTGTCAAGACAACGTGACTGATACACAGGAAAGGAATAGGACATTTAACTTGTATTTTTACCTAACTATCTAAACGCAAGGTTTGTTCGCGAAATCGTAAACTATTAAAACCACGTAACTGTTATTTAAAGCGTGATTACCTAACATTAAACTAGCTAGCTTGATTCACAGTGTGACTTTTCGGTTGTTTTAGTGGTCATAGCCACATAGCAACATGGATAACACGGAAGAAAATGCGGTTGAGTTACACGGAGATGAGGAAATTATTGAAGTCATCGAGCTAAACGACACCGAACCTGGGCCTAGTATGTATCAAACAACATTTGAGTCACTTTTAGTAGTGCTGTACTTCTTGTTGGAGCGATCTGGTTGTTTTACTAAAAAGCGAACTGTGAAGACTAACCTCGAGCCTTTGTTTACTTCCATCGTATCTCCTGATCAGATGATTTAGCTGATGACTTGGGGGATGTCGACTTCGAAGACCCTGGAAACGCAGGCGATGATGAAGGATGGGAGACAGAGGATGAGATGGAAGCTGAAGAGGAGCAGGACGACAGCGACCTCACCTTCTCCAAGCACAGCGGTAACAGCAGGCAATCTTGGATTACAATATCTTCTAAAATAAAAGTCTTTTTAAATTAAAATTGTTGTTTTCTTGTTTTATTTTATGTCCAGGTTCTGTTTTTTGCGTGAGTTTGGATCCGGCCACAAACAGCATGGCAGTAACAGGAGGAGAGGATGACAAAGCCTTCGTTTGGAGAGTGAGTGATGGAGAAGTTCTGCTGGAGTGCACAGGTGAGGGAAAAAAAAAACAGCAGCTCAAAATACTTGAGCCCACACTGGCTTTCCAAATCCAGAGACTTGCTCCACCTATTGGGGTAAACCCACTTAAAAACCTCTGTTCTCTTCCCACCCTGATGTAAATTTATAAAAATAAATACAGAGATTTTGTTGACACCCAATATTGCCATGTAAAATCAAAAATTGCTGTGGAGTTGGGGGTGACAGAAAGACTTTGATCAAGTCCATTATTGCCAGAATTGCAGAGGTGCAGCTTTTTTGTGCCTTGTATTCACTAAATTGCTTTGATAGTTTAATTGAAATCCTGGCAATCTCATTTCTTCTGAGTCTTCTGCAGCTCGTAGCTGTAAATAAAATTGTTTTCCACGCCTGTGTGAGACGATACAGTCATTCTTTTCTCCTTTTATTTTATCTACAGGCCACAAAGACTCTGTGACTTGTGCTGTGTTCAGCCATGACTCCTCCTTGGTGGCAACGGCAGACATGAGTGGTTTGATTAAAGTCTGGAAAGTTGAAAGCAAAGAGGAGATCTGGTCCTTCGAGGTGGGAGATTTGGAGGTAAGAAAATGTGTGTCTGCCTGTGCATCTGTGAGCACTTGTGCAGAGTGTACTTTTATTGAGGCTGCTGGAATGTATTAAAAAAATAAGGGGACGCTGCAAACAGGAGAGGAATTTGGAAAAAGCGCAGTTGCAGAATCAGTTTAACCAAGCTTAACTGCAGAGGAAATTAGAGGGAGGTAATCTGCGCCTCATTGTGACGGGTTACGCTGTTAAAATGTGGTTTTGTCTGGCCTGCTTCCTCCACAGTGGTTGGAGTGGCATCCCTGCGCACCGGTGCTGCTGGCGGGAACAGACGACGGCAACGTGTGGATGTGGAAGATCCCGTCCGGAGAATGCAAAACCTTCCAGAGCTCTGCGTGCCAGGCCACCACCGGCAAAATCCTGCCTGATGGTGAGCGGGGGCGGGGGGAACGAACACAAATGCTAAAACACAGCCACATCAAAATATCATAACAAAACATTCTTCCGCAGGTAAAAGAGCAGTCGTGGGTTACGAGGACGGAACTGTTCGTGTGTGGGATCTGAAGCAAGGAAACACAATTCATGTCATTAAAGGTACGTCTAGCATTGTCCTGATGTTAACACAACTCACAAAGCGTTTAGGAGGACATTTGTTCATTATATGAATCATAAAAAGTACTTAAGATGGATTCTCTGCTGCTTTTTATCAGGTCAGGATGGCCATCGGGGGGCGCTCACCTGCCTGGCGTGTAACAAGGATGGCACTCTGGTGCTGACTGGTTCTGTGGACGGGTACGCTAAGCTCATAAACACCGCCACAGGCAAGGTGGGCGTCACTGAATCTGCAGCCGGCTGGGAGGATGAAAACACTCTTCATCAGCTTGTTTCTGTCTCTGCTCGTAAAGGTGATCGGATCGTTTTCTGTGAACGGAGACAAAGACGAAGAAGACTCTAATTCGGTAGAATCTGTGGGATTCTGTAAAACGTGAGTGTGAAAATACCGTTTTTAGCTTCTTAGCGTGAATATCTCCTGTTATCCAGATGTCGCTTTAGATGTCAGTACATCCTTTTCTTGTTAATCGAACCAAAATCCGGACTTCAGACCCACTTGAGCGTGTCCTCTTGTCCTTTCCAGGCTGCCTCTCATCGCTGTGGCGTACCTTGAAGGAACTCTGGCCATATACGACCTGTCGACGCAGGTCCTGCGCCACAGTTGCCCTCATGAGGTGACGCACCGCAGGAACAGTTTGACCCTTTCGCTTGTTGCATTTGGGCCCGATGACTTGACGGCGCTTTCCTCCTTCCTCCAGGTGGGCATCGTTCACCTGCAGTGGGAGGAGTCGTCTTCTGTGGTGTCCACGTGTTGCTTGGACGGAAAGCTGAGGCTGTGGGACGCTCGCTCGGGCAACCTGGTTTCTGAGTATCGCGGCCACACAGCGGAGATCCTCGATTTCACCCTCAACAGGTGCTCCAAACCTGCCCTAACGTTCCTGGGGAGACGTGTTACTCTAACGTGCTGACGTGTCCAAATCTCATTGTGGATTCCAATTTCAGGGAGGCGTCTGTGGCGGTGACGGCGTCCGGAGACAGCCAGGCCAAAGTGTTCTGCCTCCAAAGACCTGATCGATAAAGAGAGGAAAAAAAGAGACTTGTGATGATCCGACCGCAGAAGTCAGGATTTTAAAATTCTTTACCAAAAATGGAAACTAATTTTCAAAACTTAGACAGGAAGCTGCAGAGGATAAAAGCGCATGAGTTCAAGCTCTGGGCCTGTTTAGACTAAAGTTAATTTGTGTTTATCAGATCTAAGTAAGAGGGAGGAGGTGAGTCAGGCTGGAGATTACAGGACTTCTGAGGATGTTTCCTCATAACCCCAAATTAAGAGTAATGATAGAGAAGAGACGACGCGACTGATGGGATAAAGGGTTAATTAATCATCATCTGCATAAATCAATCAGATCACAACGCCAGAAGTGCTTCCAACATAGTTACGCACACAGTTCTCAATGTCCGTTGATGTCTGTTTACCAGAAAGAGAGATTTTCTTAGGTGACTTTATTTATACAGGAATAAAATGCAAACAGTTTGAGTTTTTAATTGCTGTCAATCTTACTGGCTTTTGGTCCAGCTCGGCGCTGTCTCCTATCAGAGTTTCCATGAAAATTGCTGTTATCTACACTACTGTATATACAGAAAATAATAAATACCAGATTTGCTGTGGCGTTACCTCACTGTGCGTGACACATTGAATTCCCCCATGAGATACATTTATAGTTGAGGAATTGTATTTCAGACACCTGGTTTCATGACAGGGTGTGAAAAATGAAACAGATGGGCTGTGACTGCTGATTCTGCATCGTATAGATCTAAAATCTATCAGATTAGAGCAGCTTTGGCAGTCATTGGTTGCTATGAATCATCAAACCTCTGAGGAAGAGCATCAGTTTCCTGCTCACAAGCACTTCTTCCTTTTGCCCGGTATGGTGTTCTTGTAGAACAACTGGGGCGGAAAGGCAGTAAATCATCACCGCGCACACAAAACGTTGTGTGTTTTCAGTGTAGTCACGCAACGTTTTCAGAGGCGCCTCATCGGAACCTCTCAGGGTGGCGTTCAGCAGGTATTCTCCCCGCCCGTCACGAGTGTTTGGCCTCAAAGGTCAGCCTTTCAGAGGCTTCGAGGATCGAGATCTATTAAACTGCAGCTCGTTTTCTGCGACGGGCTGAGAACAGATGTCCAACAAAACCAGTTGAGCGGACAGAGAGAGGCAAACGTTTAAACGAAGAGGAAGCAAACCCATAAAAACCAGTGGCGTTCAGAGGTCAGTGTCAATATAAAAGGTAATACCAAGAGATCTATAATTAAATATTTTATCTAGTTCTGTTTAATATCCCAGATGAATATAATTTTAATAGTTTCTGTGTTTATGATCAAGTCAGAATATATAAATATGGACATGAGGCCTCCTCCATGGCTGTTAGCTGCTCTGCTTTTACCGGAGGCCAGAATAGACCAACAGTCGTAAAGTCAAACTTTAAAATTTGTTTGAAACATTTGTCGGTTCAAATTTCACAGCAGCAAAATTACCGATTAGGAAAATACAGCTGAAGAAACGTTTAGTTTTCTTGGTGCTGTTCACTAGGTAATGGAGGTTAAAGTTGATGTTGTGTTTACCGCTGGATTAAAAGTTAAAGTTTCTACAAGAAGTTTTATCCCCATAAATAAAGACTGAACATTAGTGAATAGAATAGAATAGAATAGAATAGAATAGAATAGAATAGAAATACTTTTATTTATCCCAGACATGGGAAATTCTTACAGCAGCACCCGCCAGCAATAACTACAATAATATTTACAGCAAGATATTTACTGCAAGAGGGCTAAGGTAGAACCCAGTGCGGCAGATTACAGCAATTAACAGCAAGCTAAGTGTACAAAGACTAAGGTGCAAAATGTGCAACGTGAAAAATGTGCAACTAAAAAGTACCATTTGTATGTACTTTATAGTACAATGTGTTAACAGTTATTGCTAACGTAGAATAGATGCTAAAAGGATCGACGTTAATGAAAATGTAGATGATGATGCTACACAGGTTTGAAGGTGCCACATTTGAATCCAGAATTAGGCCCAGCGGTTTAGCTAATCTTGGCTATTTTTGGTGGCGACTGCTGATGCCTTAAATTAACGCCATTGCCTTAATTTAAGAGAACTAAACGTTCCAGCTCTCCGAGGCCTCGTGTCTTTGCAATGCAAGGATGTTGTGCTTTCGTGTCCATCTTGTCCTCCCTGTGTAGTGTCTTATCCAGAGGCCTCCAGGAACATTTACTGTTTCCAGCCATTATCTGACTGGCGCTGGTCCATTGTTACCAGTCTATCAGTGAGGGAGTCTCGGGTGTTTGGTCGCCGTCGGTCTTCCATCCGACGCTGTGTTTAGAAACGTGGCTGGTCTGACAGCTGTTATGAATTCAGATGTACACACTCGTGCACGTACACAGTAGATCAGTCTTTAGTTAAATAAAAGGAGCACATACATCTTTTAAAGAGCATTTGTTTGAACCAACATACAGGTCAGTACGCGTGGAGGAAAGCCGTCCTCAGACGTCCTCAGCAGGCGGTAAAGTTGCTTCAATGTCTTTCAATGCAGGTCATCAAAATGCTCCAGCTAATCGTGGCTGGATAAAAACAAATATGAGAGAGAAAATACTGCTCCGCATTACTCAGCCAAAGGTCCAGTTTCCTAAATGCAATGTCATTTTTCCTACTTTAGTGTGTTCGCGATAGTTGAAATGTAACATGTCACCTGCTTTTAAATGCAAAGCAGTGCAGCCGCCATAGCATGAGGCTACAAAACATGCCTCCATCAGGTTTGGAGGGGCTGTGAGAACGGAGAAACACCCGGATGGCGGACGCCTCACAGGACGCACACGTGCATACCCTCGTGCTTTGAGTTAAGTGGGAGGAAAAAGGAGAAATTCCACTCAGGTCCTGGGAGAACATGCAAACTGCCAGAATCAAACCTCCAACCTGCTTGTTGTTTAATTACTTCGAAACATTTAGCAGATGCTCTCTTTGGGGGCCATCATGGAGGATGAGAAGCGAAACCACATACCAGGATGGTAAATAGATGTGACATTGGAATATTTTTATATAATTTTCCAGGCCACAGTTGTTGCATCTTCTCCTGGCCGTGGATGCTCGCGGCGGTAAAACGGCAGTAGGTGAAAGGTTAGTGGACTGATGTTTTGACACGACCAACAACCCTCCCTTCAGGAGAGAAAAAAATGAAACGTTTGCTCTCGCACCTCCTCCCATCTCCTCCTGCCGTGTACTTCCCCTTTAAAGTATCAGAGAGGAACTGAGTCACCGTTTCTCTTCCAGTTTGCGGCGAGGGTTTAAAAAGGCAGTCTGTTTTCACTGAAAGGATAAAAAAAAAAAAGAACCAGACCCTGCAGACATGACACACTTGAGGATGAAGAAAGGATACACAAGTGGAGTATTCACACCAAGGTAAAAGTTCAGAGTCTGGAGTAAATTCTGATTTAAGAGCTTAGAGCAAAGTAATAAAAGGGCCAATTTATGGAAAGTGTGGACTTTAGCATGTTGTGAAAAGTCCTTCAGAGAGTTTCTGTTGTGGGTTATTATGTCCCATTTTGCATTTACTGGTCGTTCTACTGTTGGAAATTGTGTTTTAAGTCAAACTGGCAGTGATGGGGAAATCAAGCATAAATCCGAGCTTGATTTAGGATCATCCCCCAGACATGGAAGGGTTTCTAAAATATAAACAGACGCAGGAGGGGCGGTGTGACTTCAGAGTCCCAGCTGTTCAGTTATTGAATGGAAGCGCCCTGGAAGCCATTAACACCCTCTTATCTCAACCGTTGGCTAACAAAGCAGTCGCGCTGTTTGTGTCTCTGCTGGCTCGTCACCTCCACCACCAACAAATATCCAGAATATGCTGGTCTTCTGTGTCATCAGAGCCTGGAGGGACGAACAGATCCCACTGAAAGTGACGTGTGGATAAATGGGCTGAATCCATTTATGATGCCACCTCTGACGTTGTGTTTTGTTGTCGGGCATCAATGATCCTCCTCCGCTTTTCATCTCCATCCCTGCTAACGTGAACCTCTATTTGCTCTTGTGAGCTGGACATCAGGAATGGGCCAAGACTGCGTTATCTAAAATGTGGAGATTTATTTTTTTTTCCCCCAGATTAGCCTCAATATCTGGTCAGTGTCTTTTACCCCTTTGAAGTTTGTTTGCAGTTCTTAACGTGGCCTTTTCCCGCCTGCAGGCTAGCTGTTCCTCCTCGGGACTAACGCCTGGCCAACGGGAGGATGGACTGCAACGATTCCCGCTCTTTTCTGTCCGAGGAGCAGCTCATCTATACCATCACTGTCCCGCTGTCCACCTCCATCATTCTGGCCAACGTGGTCATCATTTTGGGCATCGCCTGGAACCGCCAACTCCACAACACGCCCAACTACTTCTTCCTCAGCCTGCTAGTGGCAGATTTATGCACCGGCGTAGCGCTGCCGTTCATCCCCTTAATGGGTCTGAACCGCGAGCTAAGCTTCGGATCCTGCATGGTGGCTCACATTTTCCCCAACTTCCTGTTCCTGGCGTTCCTTTTGAACCTGGTGATGGTGCACTATGAGCGCTACATCTGCATCGTTGACCCTCTGCATTACAGCAACCTGTGGATGCACCGCAGCTTTCCTCTGGCCTTGCTGGTGGCGTGGCTGCCCCCGCTTCTCTATGCTTCTCTGCCTTCCTTTGGGTGGAACAACTGGACAGGTCCCGATTGGAATGACTGTTGCGAAAACAGCCAAAAGAGCACACTGCTTTCCAACTGCTCCACCAACGGAACCATGTGCTGCTCCTACAGGCGAGTCTTTACCAACGCGTTCATCTTTCTGGAGGTGTACGGACTGGTTTTGCCCGCCATTCTCACCATCGCCGCCATGACCGGCCGCGTTTTGCTGATCACGCGAGGCCAGCTCAAGGACATTTGCCGCCTCCATCGTTCGGTGGAACGGGGAAATCAGACCTCAGAGCAGGAGCACAGGCTGAACCTGAGGTACACCCGCTGTGTAGTGGCCGTGTCCTTGACCTTCCTGGCCTGCTGGGTCCCCTACCTCATCTACATGCACGTCTGCATAGCGCTCTTGATCAGCGACACCAGGTGGAGCTCCACCACGCACATTGTGCTGTCATGCACTGGGATCGGGAGCATGGCGGTGGTGCCGATGGTGCTCGGCCTCGCCAACAGGCAGTACACGGAACCTGCGCACAAAATTCTCCAGAAACTGAGAGACAGGTGGAGGTGGGGGACGCAGGGATCGGAGGAGGTGACGGTTTGACGATGTAGCTGGCTGGGCATTTAGGAAAGCCGATTCCGTTCATGCTGCTCTTATTGATTGGCTTATTGACCACAGCACGGAGAGGGAAATGTTGCATGTTGGAAAAACACATTTGCATTGATTCTTTCACCGGCCAGCCGGTCCCTCTTTCCTGAAGAGGGGTGCGGTTGATCCTGACATGAGTAATCCCAACCTGTGTGGTTCAATTTGTGTCACGACACAGTTTTTTACCCTGCTTGGTTCACCTGTGAGCTTGCTGCGGTGCTAGCTGCAAAAACTTTGCACACTTTTTTGCCAGCTTTGAATGTTATATTGAGTATATTGGACATGTTCTGCCCTTGAACTACAACATCCTGCAACTTTTCCCCCTGGGCATGTGGCTGTGCGTTGTCTTCATGAACTGATGATGTTATCAACCTGTATTAGCAACGCTAACAACATCAGTGGCTCAGCAAAGCCTTTCAAACAGACCACCTCAAACACACAGTCGGTAACGGGTACAATGTATTTAATTAGCCCAGGCTATTAGTACTGTATGTTCTTTAATAAAAAGAGAACCGTGTCCCCACGTCCTTGTCCTGGCGGCTCTGGACATTAGCTTAACGGCTTCTTTCAATCTGTCAACCCCCTGTTTGCAGCGTTTATTCTATTCCTTTACTGGTGTTTATCTAAATGCAAGAACCAGTCAGATTGTTTTGTCTGTTTCAGACGCATTCAGATAAATATTACCAGAAGGTTAAACATGTGCAACTCCATTAAAAAGAGAATCAGTGTCACCATACGTGTGTAGTTTTTAACGTCTACAGACAGGATGTGGGTGGGAAAGAGACAGCCAGCAAAGGTGGAAAAACCCACTTGAATCAAATTAAAGAGCTGCCCCAGGACATCACCGGCGGGGTCAGGGTACGTGGCGTCGTCTCTTTTGTTCGTCTTGCCCCTTGCCTTTGTGTCCGGGAAGAGTAGGAGGAAAACACTGAAGCTAGCGCGTGACTGCCCGACTCCAGCTCATCATTACTGAAAGAATCGTTAATGATGAGCTGGAGTCTGATCAGCTGATGTCTGCTAATTAGGAAGCATGCACCAAAGAAATACGTCAGCCAGGGCTAACGAGGTAGACTGCTTCACACGAACATGTGGGTGAACGCTTTATTTTACATTCTAAACTCGCCAGGAACATTTGGATTTCAGTTCTTTCACATTTTGTGGACGCTAACGCAGACAGAAGCATGAGCCTCAGCCGGCAGTGGGAGGGGCAGCATGGTGGAGGGGTGAAGGCGTCCATACCGGGGGTGTGTTTTGTAGGATGATGGGGGGGGGGGGGGGTCTTGCAGCTTCTCTGGCAGGTAATTGTCTGCATGCAAATAAGGACGTGTTGTTTCGTTTGTTTTAAACACCTGAGTGAAAGAGGTTTATTTTAGTGGGACAGGAAACACAAAAGCCGGGTTTATGCACTCAGTTCTTGCGCAGCTCGTTTCCGGTTTGTTCAGTGGCTGCTCCGTTCCTCAAATATGTAAATCAGATCTCACCTGCGTGGCGCAGAAGGTCATTCATTCTTGACAGGGAAAGAGCAGAAAGATGTTAGCGTAAACATGAATAAACGGGAGGAATGACAGAGCGCCTGCGTACCTCTGCTCTTCGCCCTCCAGCAGCTTCCGGTAGGTGGCTATCTCGATGTCCAGGGCCAGTTTGAGGTTCATCAGCTCCTGGTACTCACAGATCTGTCCGGCCAAATCCTGCCTGGCCCTCCTCAAGGCCTCCTCCAGCTGGGCAATATCATGGCGGGTCTTTTCCAGCTGCCCATCGCCCTCCGTCCTGGCCTTGTGGATTTCCATCTGCAGGGCCTTTTCCTGGCGGGGAAAATAAAGGTTCAGGCGGATGGATGAAGGACAAAACCTGCTCCTACTGGCCTGGACTCTGTGAGACAGACCTTCCTCAGCTGGGCCTCCAGGTCTGCGTTCAGTCTCTGGATGTGGCGCAGCAAATCCGCAACATCCCTTTTTAAATCACGCACTTCCTGCTCATGCTGTCTTGCACTGAAGACCATGGTGTCCATCTGGGAGAAGAAGGCCAATGACTTTGAGGAGGTTTTAATGTCTAAGCTATGTCTCATGTCCTTTTCCTCACCTTCTTCTTGTTCCAGTACTCCACATCCTCCCTAGAACGTGCTGCCATGTTAGCGTACTGGTTCTTGAAGCTCTCGATGATCTTGTCCATGTCCAGAGAGCGCGTGGCGTTATCTTGTAGGACCACTGTCTCATTCTGGACCTGAGATTCCAGCTCCTTGATCTCCTGCAGGCGACAAAGGGGGCCCGTCTTTTCAATGTTTCTGGGATATATTAGATCGAAAGTTATGGTAAAGATTACCTCATCGTAACCGACTCTACGGAAATCCAGTTCTCCCATCAGGTTCTCCAGCTCCAGAACCAGTTTCACAGCCCTCAGGTGACTGTCATCGACATCCTCATGTGTGCACATACATGAAAGGATTCATTTAATCCATATTTTAGTTAGAAATTAAAGCCTTGGCTGAAGGATCTGTTTACCTTTTTGGTGAGGATGAACTCATTTTCCAGCTCAGCTTTCTTCAGCATCTCATTCTCATACCTAAAAAGAAAAAGAACAACTTTATGACCTCCAAAGATATCAATAAACCAAGCAATCTTAATAAATAATAAACCACCACCAACTTTTTCTTGGTGTCCTCCACCTCCTCCTGCATCTTGAGGAGCTCATCTTTCAGCTTCTCTTGGTCCTGGATCAGGTTCTCCACCTGCTCCTCCAGCTCGTTCTCCAGGTGCTTGACGATGTCGTCGATTTTGGACCCGTACTCCTCATGCTTCTTGAGGATCTTCAGCTTCGTCTCCAGCTTTTTGTTCTCGTCCTCCAGATGTTTCACCTTTAACACACGCATTAGTGAAAGTGCAGATATTTAATGTATTCACCGACAGAAGTGTTATTCTTTTGACGTGGATTCATCAGAACTACTATCGCGCTTTAATAAACTGAAGACTACCTCAAAATAATTATGTATTTGTCCACACGGTGGCGCCATACGTCACCTGATGCGTCCACTCGTTTCTCCTCTGGGGTCGTGTTGTCACGTGACATATTACCGTAAATTTTCCCCCATCAGGGCTGCGCGATCATGTGTGTAATTTTGGATAAACTTCTATTTTATTGTTAGCGTCGTGGCCCTCATTTTTATTTTAGGGGGACAAAAAGGTTCAGATCCGATAGTTAAACACTAAATTCAGGAATTATTTTCAAAACACTCAACAAAATAAAAATAATAAAATAATAATAACGCTCAAATATATAAAAATAAATTATTTGAAGTTATTATAAATAAATGTATTTTAAATATAGTCGTAAAACACATAGTAATTAACAACATTTAATTAAATAACAATGGATGAGCTGATTAAGAATACAAGCACGTAACGAACACTGCAATTACTTAAAAATGAAATGAACCCTATATATTATTATTATTATTATTATTATTATTATTATTATACATAACAGTTTTTTAATCATAATACAAACCTTATCAATCAGCTGGACGAACTTGTCGTTGAGTCCCACCATGTCGTCCTTCTCCCTGGATTTGTTGGCGGTCGGGACACTTTTGCTGGGTCCGGTCCCGCTGGGGGAGTAGGACTGGCTGCTGTAATCTCTCGGTCTGGACATGGTGCAGCTTGCAGGAACCTCGGAAGGTGGACAGATGTGCAGTGTGTATCCGCCTGTACCTGCATCCGACACGGATCACCTGTTTTTAAGGTGGGCAAGGACCAGACATCACCTCCCTAAAACTCTGCAGGGTCCAATCAAAGGCAACACGGGGAGAAATTAAAAAAAAAAAAAAAAAAAAGACACGAAATACCTGCATTTCTTCTTCTACCACTTTGTCTGGGCCAATGGCATCAGCTGGGGGCGGAATGACGCGTAAAAATGTGTATAAAACCCACCTGCGTCGAACATATCCAGGTGATTCTCCAGGCTGAACCACTTTCTTTCTGCACCGCAGTCATGCCCTCAAACACCGCTGCCAGTATGTTCGGTGGAGACGGAGGAAGGGGCTCCAAGGCGTCCGTGTCCAGCCCGCAGGGGCTGCGCAACATGCTGCGTAAGGACGAGAGAGACCACCCGGCGGCGGATCAAGCGAAACCCACCGCATCCGGAACTCCAGCCAATCCCGACGCCCCCGCGGACGACAAACACACACTGCGGAGTCTGAACGACCGACTGTCCGGCTATCTGGGCAAGGTGAAGAGGCTGGAGAAGGAGAACGCTGACCTGGAGAGAGAGATCGACGAGATACTGGCGAAGAGGAAAACACCCGAGGGGAGAGACTGGGACGAGACCGAGAAACCACTGGAGGACCTCAAGAAGCAGGTTGGTCATCAGAAATTCTATTAGATTCCAGTTAATTTAAAGAGAAATACTGTATCACAGCAGGAGTGGTTTTTGATGATATGCTGTTCTGTTTAGGTGAAGGACGTCACCATGGACAACGCCAGGTTGCTGCTCCAGATCGACAACACCAAACTAGCTCAAGAAGACTTCAAGAACAAGTACATTTCATGCACAACATTGCTTTCAAATATAAAATACGGCCTCTGATGTGTATGCTGTCATATCCCAGACTTGATCTTTGAGTCAGAGCTGTTTTTCGTGCAGGCTGGACGATGAGATAAAGGCCAGGAAGATGTTGGAAAAGGACGTGGACAATCTAAAGAAGACCCAGGAAGACACCGAGCTCAACTGCAAGCAGACGCAGAAGGAGATGGATTTGGTGAAGGAGGAGCTGGAGCGCCTCAACCAGGAGCACAAAAACGTGAGTGTGACCCCAGCCTGCAGGGCTGACTGAACACTGTGGGCTGAACCGTGCACTAAAACTGGCCGTGGCTCCTCCAGGAGGTGGACGAGCTGTGTGAGAAGATCAAAGACTCTGAGGTGAAGGTGGAGATCGATTCCCACAACTCCAACCTGGCTGACATGCTCAACAAGGTCCGCCACCAGTACGACGAACTGGCCAAAAAGAATCTAAAGGACACCGAGGACTGGTACCAGAACAAGGTGCCCGCTGCAGCAAGTGCTTTGGCTGCATGTTCTTCTTCATCTGTTTCACCACCTTCTCTTTCTCTCCACAGTTTGACAGCATCAAAGTGGCGGAGGCCCAAAACAACGAGGCCCTGCTGTCTGGAAAGAAGGACCTGAAAGAGCTCCTGAAGCAGAAGCAAACTCTGGAAATTAGGATCCAGAGTGTCCAGGCCATGGTAGATGTAGACACACACACACTCTTCTGGCTCCTCCGTGTTTTACGCTTACAAAAGAACAAAAGAAATCCCAGAAAGCCTAAGAGATAGTCAGAACCCCCCCTCCGGCTTTTTTTTTCCTTTCAGATCAGAAATCTGGAGGAGAGCCTACTGAACACCAAATATGAGTACCAACAGCACCAGGCCCCCCTCAACAACATGGCACTGGGCCTGGAGGCGGAGCTTAGGGAGGTGAGGTCGCAGGTGGAGCGCCAGGTAGAAATCAACAAGAACCTGCTGTGCGTCAAGATGAAGCTGGAGGCTGAAATCAATAACTACCAGCGGCTGATCCAAGGCATGTCCCCTGACAATGAGAGGTGAGAACACATCCTGTGCTACATGTTAGCATAATTCAACAATTAAAAATAATAGAGTTGCACATTTGCCAATGTGCTTTCAAGTTATAACCCTACTCCCAGGTTTCCTGTCTTTCATCTAGGGGAGATTAGCTGTAGCTGATGTAGCTCCAGGCAAATCAAATAATAAATGCTGTTTATCTCTGAGAGGGGTGGCACAAACTTACTTACAACCTGTTCTCTGCTTGGTACGTTCGCAAATTTCTCCCTTTTTCCCCCCCGACAGTTTGGACTTTTCTTTAGAGGATGTACTGCTCCAAGGTAAGCTCTGGTTCTGAGGGACAAAATACCAACCGGACGAGTCTTGCAGCACGGTCCTGCAGGTCCTGCATGCGTACTGTCTAGGAAGACACACTTCAATTTATGTTTCACACTCCCAAGATCTGAAATTTGTCATTTGATTTGTAAATGATGTGATAAATTTGAAATCGAAACCTTCACATTCTTTGTAGAGATCATCTCTGTGAATACACTTTCTTTTAAAAGCCTTATGAGAAGATTGTTCTCACCCTTCAGGATGTGGGTTGATCGCATCTTGTCATCTGGCATACTAAACTGCGCTTAACTCACTGTCTACCATGTAATCCCACCACCGTGTCACACAAAACTCAGTTTGTCAAGAGAATCAGTGGAAAAAAGGAAAAGCGATCATTAGCTGTAGCACACAAGTAACGGCAAACCTCTCTTCTCCAGAAGAGCACAAGCATGAAGAGCAGATAAACGCTGAAAAAGATGAAGCCACTGTGACGCAAGAAGACGCCCCTTCCTCCAACTCTGTGCCCGCCGCAGACCCCAAAGAGGAACTCGAGAGTGAGAAGGACTCTGCGCAGAGTAACACCCCCCCCCATGAAGACAAAAAAGAAAAAAAATGATTCATCATCCTCCTCCTCCTCCGAGGATGGAGAAAAGGCTACAAAGGAAGAGGCCTGATCATTAAATCAACCACAGAGTTTTGGTGTTTTTCTTTTCCCCTCTTGTTGTGGTGCGTCTTCTGGTGTCGACTAATAAACGCTTTAAACCAAAATGAGTTGAACTGCAGTTTGATTCAGTAGATTTTTGGATGAATTCAGTCAAGTTGTTATTTAGAAATGAACACTTAGAAAAAACAGTTTTACTGAGAAGTGTTGAGCGGCTCCACATTTGTCCACTCCGGGCTCCTGTAGAAACAGTATGGAGCAACATTATAGCAAACACGGAGGGGTGTTTCCAAAAACATGTTTTCACGGAGGGACAAAGGGTGCATTCAGAGGTTATTTTACAAGTAAAAACGTCACCTTTAAAAGCTTGAAATGTTTATGCTACCGGTCGCTGCATAAACCCGAATCTTAAAATGTAACCAAAACTTGATGATGGCTCGGTGTCGAATGGTAAAACCGTGTGGATAAAAGTTAGAAACAACACGGAGGCACTGTCTGGCGATTGTTGAGTTTTATTTGTTTTTTTCCAAACGATGATGGTACAGACGACATGAAAGCAGAGAGGGAGAAGGAGGAGTTTGAAATCATCCAACAAGCGGATAGATGCTGAAGAGGGCAGGGGGGCAAGCAGGAGTACCATGGAAGGATATCGTATCAAAAATTCAAATTTTTCTCATAATATATATTTATAGAGGACTAATAATTCTATTTAATTATGCAAAGCAAGGAATGCCCATTTTCATCCATCTTGAGCCATGGCCTTCCACAACCAACAGTATGAAATGACTATTTTCTTTAAAAAACAAAAAAAAAAAAAAAAAGGAAAAGAAAGACCGGAAAGGGTTTTTTGGAAGTTGAATGGTGGGGCGTCCTCGAGTCAGGTCACAAGAGGAGTCAAGTCTCAGTGTAGCGCATTTTGGCGGGTCCGTAAGGGGGTTTGAAATTTCAATGGTGGGAGTCGGCCTCAACGGGAGAAGGTCTTTCCACTGGAGGGAGAATTTGAAAAGAAAACAAAATTTAGATGTGTTTCCTGGTTGACAAAAGGACGACTCAGCTGTGCTCAAGTATTTCCTCCCTTCAACAGCGCGGTTGTTACTATGTTAATAGATCAAAAGGAATGTAGCAACCTGGGCAGGGCAGCCCATTTGTTTGCATCAAACTGGTGGTGCTGAAGGCCTTAATTGCCCAACCTGCTTTTGCGACACACAGATAACCAGTGTGTGGAGAGTGAATCTAATGTACCGCTCAAACCGCAACATTTACCAATACTTGATGACAAAGTTGGGTTCCAGTAATGTTGCCTTGTTTATGGTCTTTTATCTGTTTCAGAAGGGGGTTGGGCAAACTAAGGTCCGGGGGCCACATGTGGCCCGATCAACTATTGAATCCGGCCCGCAGAGCCTTCACAAAAGCCAAATTAAGAAGGCTGTCAGCTTGATTGGTTAGAAAAAAGGCCCCCCTCGGGGGGGGGGCAAACATCATTTGGAGCGTCATCATCCATCTCTTGTTAGATCAATTTACAGGCTCTTCAAAATATTTCTCAGTCAACAGTCCGTCAATTTTTGAGGGGGTTAGTTTCCTGCACCACCTGGCCGGCCCGTTCATCAAGACCTAAAACCCAATGTGGCCCTTCAGGCTAAATAACTGCCCACCTCTGATCTATTTGCATATGAGAGGTGAGGGTTTATTTGCCAGGACAAGAGAAACATTCCTCGCTGTGTTTCAGAGGAATACGTTTGCCTGATTTATAGATAAAAAAGCTAAAAAAAATATTTGCCGGAAGGTTCTGAACAAAGCAGAGAACTGTAAAAAATTCCTTTCTGACTCACTCCAGAAACACTCGGCAGTGGCGACGAACAGAGACACACGCCTCAACAACACACAGAGATAAAGAGACGCACATCGTATTTGGCCTGAAGACAGACTTTAATTGCCAGCCGGCTGTCTCGATACACCTGTCGCGTTGGAGTTTACATGTATGCGTCGCCGTATGTAGTCACAGGGAAAGAACGCGGCGCCAGTCTGACACTGATACTGGACATCAGTCCAGTCCTGGTCTGGGTGGTGCTGCCGATCTGCCTGGTTCTTTAACTTTCAGGAGTGCTAACAGGGTTGACTTTGATCTTACATCCTGACCTGAATGCTTGTCGTCTAAATCATCATCATATGCATTTAACTTTGAACTGAAACAGGGTCTGCAGCCAAAGACAGCGGGGGTGGGGGGGTGTACTGCACACATGACGACGTAGCTGCCGAATTTTAAACCATTTTTCGGGGCCATCAGGGCGAATTGGCGGCTAACCCTCTCTGATTAGGTCAAGCTGCAGACACACAGCCATGACTGGAGGGAGACAGGAGACGCAACGGTCCACTGTTGTTGGCCGTGGAACCAAAACTACGCGCTAACGTGGTGGTTCAACAGTGGGATCTGCAGCTACTTACGAGATGGTCTTCATCTCCTTCTTCTCCGCGTCGGGCCGAGCTCGGTTCAACACTTTGAGGAAATCAGACGTCTTGGCCCTCATACGTGTGTGGATGTAGGCCTGCGAGTGGGGGGGGGGGTAAAAAGATGTTAATCAGATGTGGATCATTACTGACAGAATCAGGTACAACACGAGATGTTTTGCTTCTAGCAGTAAATTACATCTTGGCAAGCGAAACCAGCCCATGGCTGTCACCCACGCAGGCTCCCTTTTGTCTCGGGGGGGAAAAAAACACACACACACACACACCTGAGAGGCAGCTCCATTATCTGTGGTCTGATTACCAGACGCTTGCGACACGGCTCAGGAGCCCGCGCCGTCCCTCCGTCATGTTAGTCATCTAGACAGCTATTTAACCAGTGTTTACAAGTGTCCCGAGTTCATTTAGGAGCTGTTAAAAGCATGTCGCACACGCATGTCAACTCACAAGAAATACCTGCGAGAGCATCACAAAAGCCGCATCTTTGCGACTGCTGTGGTTTTAAGTCTGAAAGCGGTGAGTAAAACAGACATTCCGCCGTCCCCTTAGCGCTCCACCTATGCCTGCTCGATAGTCCCACAGCCAGTCAGACCCGAGGGATTAGCCTCAGGTATAAGACACCTCCACAGTCAAGACCCGCTCATCAGAACACGCTTGCTTTCTGAGCCAGACTGAAGATCTAACTGGCAAAAATCACGGTCGTTGTTCATTTGTCTGGCGGTTCCGCCTTAAACGACGAAACTGTCTGGAAACACTGCTTGTGTTGGGCTGACCTTGGAGCACTTTATGTGGTAGTGCAGGTAGTCCCTGAAGGTGTGGATGAGGTTGATGGTGTTGTCTCTGGCATTGGCATTGGTGTGACGTGGGAACAGGACTGAAAGCGCGACAGAAAGCAGCACAAGTTCAAAACGACCGCTGAGCGACTACAACAATTTAAAAACGCTTCTACGAGATCTCACCAAAGGTGATGTATCCAATGTTGTCCCCGACGGCGGCGTCCGTGTCCTTCAGCTCCAGTGGGGGCTCCCTGTGGCTGAACAGCACCTGTGGGGCTGTGTGGCTGGCTCGTCGACCCTCTTTGAACTCCTACAAACAGAATACGCTTAACAACTCACACCGAGAAGCGGACATCTGACATCTGCCTTCTCACCTGCATGAAAACTTTGCCAATGATGACGTCGTCGTCGTCTTTAAACACCGTGCTGAAGACCACCGTCACTCTGTCTTTCTTGGCCTCCACATACCTGACAAAGCAGAGGAGATCAGACAGATTAGGATGACAGCAGAAGTGAGCGTGTGACCGGGTTGTGCTCGCAGCTACGCGTACATGGACTCGTCATCTCTGTAGTGGACCACGGCCCTCTGCTCGCCCTCTTTACCCTCTTCCTGGAACTTGAAGTACTTCTCAAACACGGAGGCGAAGCAGTTCCTTTTCAGCATTCCTGCCTGGTGGACAGCCTCGTCTTTATTGGCTGGTAGTGCCTCCAGGTCGTAGAGGAGGGATACATTATAACCTGTTTCGAGAAAAAGAATCATACATTCATCCACATATATATTTACATTACAATGCAGTTGACCACAAAAAGCAAACACAGACACATGACTCACCAGCCTCCGCTGGAACCAGGAAATTCCCATAAACCCTCTTGAGTAACTGAAATAAAAAAAATAAATAAATAAATAAATAAACACAATCACAACTTAAGTCAGATTTCTCTAAATGTAATTATTGCTAGAGGTTCTAACGTGATCATTGAAGGCGATAATAGCTACCCCTGGTTCTGGAATGAAGCAGCAACAACATGCAAACTAATTTTAAATATGTCCATGACACATAAACAAATGTCCTCAATGACAGGGGACATTATTTAGTATTCTGGCAAATTCCAATTTGACAGTTCTCTTAGTATGAGCACCTTTTTTAATAAAATAACTACGCCAGAGATTTTGAAGTGACACTGCTGAAATCTTCAACTTCTCAAAGAGACACTGAGACGAGGCTGGATAGAAGCCAGGTCATTCATATGCAGCTTCTGCGGCTCACAGTCAGGGCACTTCCTCACACAAACTCACTTCCTGTTACTACCGTGAGCCTCAGCAACTGTTTTTTTTTTCCCTTACATGGCAACACAGGCCTCGGGTGCTTCAGGGTGTGTGCAGGCAGCAATCATGACCTCATTCTGTTTTGATTCCCACAGAAAAATACAGATACAACGCCATTTGTGGCTCTAAACTCAAAATCGCGGAGAAATAATAGTAGGTGAGCCTTTTTCCACTCCACAGCCCGTATTTGTTTCTGCACCTCACCTCGTCAGCGCCATGCTCCTGCAGCTCCTTGTAGAACTTCAGGGAGATGCTAACCATCACTTTAGTTTTATCCCCGTTGGGGTTGGAGATGTGGTACAAGACGCCATCGAAATCTGTGGCAGAGGTGAACATTTGATGAAAAAGCACCAACCCATGATTCATTCTGTCACAGTGACGTTAAGTATAAATGAAAATGTGTGATACTAATCATCAATCTGGATTCATCTCACAACCATGAGATTATTTCAGTAGATTTCACACAAGAACTGTTACACTTTGCACCACCCAGCAGTGGTGACTGGCAGGGCTGGAAGATAACTATGATGACAGCTGCAGCAGGCGCAATTAAGTCAGTACTTTCAAATCAGTATTACCTCCTGCAGTTTTCATCTTGTAAAAGATGATTTCTCCGCAATATTCTCATTTCCTGATACTCGAATTAACCTACTGTATGTAGAAGCAACTGTCCAGATATGGTTTAATCTCACCTGCAAATGTCACGTCGACAGCTTCTGGTTTAGTTCTGCAAAATAAATATGTACAAATCACAAAATGTCAATGTCAAGAACGTACAATAATGTAAATTTGCATGTGGTTAATTGATCTTCTTATAGATCTCTCTCGTGTAAGAAGATACAACTCAACTGTACTGCAAATAAATTAGTTCTGAGCTACAGTTTGATGTTTTCCTGACATATGAATAGATTTTTTAAAAGGATTTGACATTTTATAACAAGTATTTGTAATAGATTGAGGTAAACTTTAGACACCCACAATGTACCAGTGATTTTCACATCTGTTAAAAAAAAAAAAGATTAAAACCCAACAACACTTTCCTTTAAATCTGTTTACCTGTCTCCCATGAGAACCAGTGTCTATGGTAAATTCTGTTCCTGAATGAATAACCTTATAAAATAAATGTTTTACCTTGAAATCAACAAACGGTTTAATGACATGACATTTCTTTAAAGGCTGTTGCTGCAGCAGCTTGTGAAAGCTGGATATTCTGCATCGAGGAAGAAGCTGCTGCTGGCTGTGTGCAGGCAACAGACATGACCGAGCGTGATCCAAAAATGCGGAAGTGGGGGAGACCGCTAGCTAACAAGTAGCCGCTAACGGTTTCACGGCTGAACAGGGAAAGCAAATTGCTCGTTTTAATTATCTGGGTGTGTTAACGAGAATGTAGTATAAATAAAAAAAACAATCCACATTTGCAGACTGATTAATCTCAAACGATAACGATCGCGAACGCGGAAATGATCAGTTTTGTCACTGTCATCACCGTCACTTTTTCCAAAGATATACGTGTACCTACTGATCAAATGGCTTGAACAAAATTTAATCCGAGTTGTTATACAAATAATAGCTTTTATTGTTTTACCTGGAATGCGTTTAATGACAACGTAATGTGTTAAACTCAAGGAGAAGCTTACCGCAGCTTTGTTTTAAACATGGGACCGCAAACATTTTAAAAATTTTCAACTGATATTTCATTAATGCCCTAAACTAATATAAATATGCGTTTTGCTACATGTCAACATCAGAATAAACAGCGTTAGGAGTCATAAAATTCGCTCAGATTCCGTTCTCTACCGTAAGGACCATGTAGACACACCCCAGCTTCACGACACCCAGTCACGGCTGTTTGAAATTTTAATCCCTGATGTAATTTTACTTTTTTGAAAACAGATGCACAGTTAACGTGTGCAAAGAGACAGGCAAATATCTATTAATTGCATTTCAAGCATCCCATATTTGGTTAATTGTGACTCTGATCTCCATTACATCGCTATAAGGGAAGCTAGTTGAAGTTAGCAATGCTAGCCAGGTGTAACAATGATTTCTCACCCGTTGGAAGCGCCATCGAACTTAAGCGACAGCGTCTCTTCTATGATGCGGTTATTGATTTCTAACAGGATCATCGCAGCGGGCACGGGTATCAAAGAAAGGGAGGGAATCAACTCCTATACAGCGAAATTAACCGCTTGATGTCAAATCCTACAATTTTTTCCTCCCTTGACTGACCAGACTACTTCCGCCTGTCACTTCCGCGTACTTTGCACTAAAGACCCCATGAGATGAGGCTGGCCATGACACTGCCTGCGAGATAATAATTGTCATCAATGCGTGTATGTAGCTAAAAATACATTTACCATTTCGGGTCGTCTTATAACTGCAGAATTTAACTTTGTTGTTGGTATTTAAAAAAAAGTTTATATAAGATTACATGGTTTCAAACAGTCAAACTAACTTACAATAAAAAAATCATTCTACTTTTCAATAGTAAGAATGAAGGTGTCTTAAAAGTAACTAAACTAATAAATAATAAATCTGAGTGCTTTCCTAGTTTTGACATGTATTTGACAGCTGAGTTTAAACGAAATTCTCAAACAAAAAAGTTTTTCGGGTTAAAAAGAGAAGAAATCAGAGCAGGTGCATCAAGAAAGAGGCTAACGGGGAAAATGCATTATTGTATATATTGCGATTATATTTTAGAAATAAAATACATACTAAAATACACAGCAATTTGACCTCATCACTTCATATTTAACTCTTTTTGTTTTTTTGTATTAATTTAATGACATAGCACTTATCCATCCATCCATCAATCCATCTTCTAAGTGCTTTTTCCTTGCGGGGTCGTGGAAAGGGTGGTGGATAGGCTGCAGCTCATTGACAAAGACCCATCTTATCACACTGTCTTTAATTTCTCATAAAAATCCTACACATTAGATTTTTAATTGTAAATTCCAGCAGGATGTTGCAGTAAGATCCACAGGTATGAGTCTGTGGGCTTCTGGGGATAGGTACAACTTCAACGTTTTTTTTGATGTAATTTAAGAAAGCATGCGCATAGAGTTTGTTTGAAGAACAAGATAACTCAACTGTTGTTGCTGGGCGCCTTCGAATTTCAACATTACTGTCACAGATCCTTGTGGAGCCTTTGTGTCGCAGACAGCACTGACACATCAGAATCAACACTGCTGTCTGAACCTGAGAGGAATGATTTATGAAGGCAAATGGGGAGGTAAAGGAAATACCTTTGTAGAGACAAAGGAATCCACTTGGTCCCCTGTCATTAACCACATTTTTTTTCTTTCTAAGTATAACTTTCTCAACATTTTAGAACAATGAGCTTTACAAAAGACCAAACCATATTTCAACTCTTAGAGCAGTGTGGAAAGACAACAACAGAACAGTTCTGGACCTTTGCGACATCAACAGAAGGAACAAAGTCTTTCATTTCCCAAAACTGTCAGCCTTTGTGAAACACCTGACCACACAAAGGTGACGACAACATGACTCATTAAGTCAAGTTCATCCATCCATCCATCCATCCATCCACCCACCCATCTTTTGTACATATTGATTTTGTGTTTATTTTGTCTCTGTCGTTAGATTTCTTTCTTAAATTGTTTCTTGAGATCCTGTACCGTCAACTACAACAGCACCACTGTCAACAGATACGCCCAAACAGTCACTTGGTGCAAAGACAATTATCTCCAGCTGAATACATCCAAAACTACTGGATGTTAAAGAAATTATTGTCGACTTCTCCCGGCCCGCCATACCAAAACCTTTGACCCCTCACATCCTCTACATCACCTGTTCACTCTCATGCCCTCGGGGAGGCGCAACAGATTTCTGCCAGTCAAGTCCTTAAGATTTAAAAAACAGTTTCATCCCCTCTGCCATAAGAACACTTAATCAATTCAAGGTCTGAACATACTTCTATGTTGTGTTTATATGTCTTATTGTTATGTTGTTGTCTTTCATATTTGTAATCACACAGATGTGATGTGAGCTTTTTCAATGCTGTACCAAAAGCAAATTCCACCAAACTGTTTTTGTTTGTGTGGTCATTAATAAAGATTCCGAGATTCCGATCCGATTCTGTTACAACATAATTTCCCCACTCTGTGATCAATTAAAGCTGGTTTAATCTTACTTTATGTTGTAATATTGCAGATATGTTATTCAAAATGTGTAACTGTGTAATTCTGATGACATTCTCATTCATTAGCAGCTGATGTCACTGAGATATTAAATATTAATGTATCTTTAATAAGTTAATGATAGTCTCAGAAAGCTAAAATAATGGACTTATTTTTTAAAATCATATGTCCTGTATCCAGCCATATCATAATTCCAGGGTTATTTCTGCTTTACCTTTATGGTTTGACCTGAGGCTTAATGGTTAGTACTTGTCTGTACCTGGAAATTTTTTGAAATTCTGCGATTGTTGAAATTTCCTATTACATCTTTTTGAACAACATTCTCAGAAAGGAAATGAGATATTGGGTAAATAAGACAGCATAAACATGGTTCATACATAAAGGGATGCTCATTTTTGTTTGAAATTGTCATCATCAGAGCCAGAGCCGAGCATAAGAAACGGTGAGAGATCCAAATGCTTTGGTTCCTGTTGTGTAACCTCCATCAGCTCAAGGAAGACATTTATGAGATTTATGTTTATGAATGCAAGGATGAGAATCAGACTATTTGTGTTAATTGTTGAATTAAAATTTTACAAGTTACGTAGGTAGCTGGAGGGAGGCAATAACCCAGTTTATTTCACTGCTTTTCGACATTCTGCTGAGTCTGAGATTAAATTCAAGAAATCTAAATTTTACTGGGTTTGTATTTGTCGCAGCACAATGCGTTCGGGAGAGATATGATGAATAGAGATTTTATCTTAGTCGGGCATGGAGTGTTTATTTAGGATACTGACATATTGATTTACAAAACAGGTAAATCCTCTTCCTCTTGCTGTTTTGTAAATCAATATGTCAGTATCCTAAACAAACACTCCATGTTTTGTAAATCAATATGTCAGTATCCTAAATAAACACTCCATGCCCGATGCATCGTGCTGCGACAAATACAGACCAAGTAAAACTCAACAATTTTAACCTCCCACAAATGGATTGTGTGATGAAATCTAGGTACCTGTTTGTCTAATGTTGTGATTTTATACGACTTTCCCCCTCATATAGACATGTCAGTCACTTTTATATTGGAGGATTTCTACTCGGAAAATGACAGCTTCTACAGCAGCCCCATTCCCTTTGTGGTGGATCCAAAGACACTTCCATGCGAGGTACAACCGATGGATCCCACAGCTGCTATCATAACATGCTTCTTCCTCACAATCATCTTCTTTCTTGCCATACCGGGAAACCTGATCGTAGGATGGGTGATCTTCGCCCGCAGACAGATGCTGACCCCGTCCGATGTCTACTTGTTTAATCTGACGATAGCAGATGGTCTGATGGCGCTGACCATCCCCTTTTTGG
The DNA here is from genome assembly GCA_015343265.1 of Pao palembangensis. Taxonomy (NCBI): domain Eukaryota; kingdom Metazoa; phylum Chordata; class Actinopteri; order Tetraodontiformes; family Tetraodontidae; genus Pao; species Pao palembangensis. The sequence continues at coordinate 2,570,036 of CM027085.1, read as the reverse complement.
CTGCAGCACAGGTCAAAGGATGGATCTTTGGAAACTTCATGTGCAAGTTCCTCCCCCTCATCGTGGAAGCCAACTTCTACACCAGCATCCTCTTTCTGGCGTGCATCAGCGTCGATCGGTACCTTGTTATCGTGAGAGCCAAAGAGAGTGTCAGGAGCCGACAGAGGTTGTGCAGCTGGTTCCTCTGCGTGGCAGTGTGGGCCCTTGGGAGCGCTCTCGCTCTGCCAGCCCTTTTTAATGACACTGCCAAACTCAAGTCAGACCCGCAGAAGATGATTTGCTCAAAAAACTTTGACATGGGCAGCGCCACTTCGTGGAGGGTTGCTACTCGACTGTTTCTCCACATTTTTGGGTTCTTTCTGCCCCTGGCCATCATGATCACATGCTACAGCGTCGTCATTGTGAGGCTGCTGCGCACTCGAGGGTTCCAGAAGCACAGGGCCATGAAGGTGATCATTTCTGTCGTCGTTGCCTTTTTGATTTGTTGGATGCCTTACCACATAACGCTGATGGTGGACACCGCCTTGAGAACCGATCTGATACCCTTTGACTGCAGCGTGAGGTGGGCCGTGACGACGGCGCTGGATGTAACCAACAACCTGGCTCTGCTCCACAGCTGCATCAACCCGGTCCTCTATGCTTTTGTCGGACAGAAGTTCAGGAATAATATGTCCCAACTTCTGCAACGGAAAGTCCGACAGGAGAGGATGTCGGCGTCAAAGTTCAGCCGGTCGACATCCCAGACGTCAGAGGGCAACGGAGCTCTTCTCTGAAACCCAGACTCTTTATACGTATCAAATCTAATGGACTCCCCAAATGCTCTTGCTATTAAAATTAGCCCAATATGTGTACATTTACCATGCTCATAAATACAATATATTTTTAACCATGGGTAACAAAAGTTTTAATATTTATAGCATAACTGAAGAATTTGTGTTTTATCGTCTGGGCAACAAAATGCTTAATCAACCCTTTAAAAAAATGTTACGTTCTTTTATATACCACACTACTGCCATCTTTTGGATGGACCGTGGTTTACACAGTCTACTTTCTGCGTTTTTATACTGTAAACATTTAAGCTTTTTACAGAACAATAAAATAACTAAAATAAAATAGTACATGACTTTTAATATCTATCTATCTATCTGAAATTCTCTTGGAGATTAATAAAGTATCTATCTATCTATCTATCTATCTATCTATCTATCTATCTATCTATCTATCTATCTATCTATCTATCTATCTATCTATCTATCTATCTATCTATCTAATCTAATCATGTTGGAAACCGCGTATCATAATTTGTCCGACAGATGGCAGGCGCAGGCCACATGACGCCCCATCAAAAACGTAAGGAACAACAAATTCAAAACATTGGTCCTCCTTGTCGTTGTCTTTAACGTTCACTTCTACCCGGAAGTAAGTATTCGGACATCATTTCCCAAAATGCAAAGCGCTGTCAGACTCGGATTCTCTCTGAACCGAAGTGGTTCGAGAGCCTGCACGAGGTATGTACCGTCCACTCTTTTGTCATTTATGACTTTATATAAAATCAGACGCTGCCCTTTAACCTGTTAATTGTTGTTTGTAGAGACTGTCGGAAAATATACTAATCGTTTTTGCCGTGTAAAATATGAAACATGTATTTGTTTTGATGTGTTATAAAATAATAGCCAGCGTGCTAGCAAGCTAAAACTTTGTTAATCGCATAGTAAATATTAAACTTTGACATACTGTATGTCTTAGACGTAGCCCGGGATCCAAAGGGTTTAGCACAGTAGGAGGCTACGTGTCAATGGAAACCTGTCAAGCACTGGTATGCTGAAAGAGTCTGGCTTTTGTTGCTTGTTTGCGTTGTTTTCAACGTTAGACCACGTTAGGCTTTAGAAACTGTTTACGCGCATTATTTTCACCGTATTCTTATTTAAGAGCGTGTGCGTGAACAAAATAAATATCTCAGTTTATTTATAACAGGTTGTGTGTACGCACTTGAATTTTCTTTGCAGTTTTCACTTACACTTTGTTTGCAGTGTAAGTGAAAACAAAATGTTTAACAAAGTAATCGGCGATAACTGTCAACTGTGTTATCTTTTCAGGTTAACAGCGACACCAGGCTCTGGATAGCTTACATTCAGCAAATGCCAATGTGGACTGGGGCAAAGGTCAACCTTTTCTCCCCCGTGGGAATGGCACCGTGTAGCGCTTTAACTATATCCTCATCACCTTGTTAAACAGTACATTTGTCAGTGTTTGTATTTGCTCTGGAATGGAGACGCGCACAGGTTAAGGCCACAGCTTCAGTCCCAAGCAGTCTGATTTGTCTGGGGGGGTTGCTGCACTCATCCAAACTTGGTACCTGACTGAGGAGACAAGTTACTCCCTGAATCACAGAGTGATCAGCTGACATGATGGAAGCAGGTGACTCAACAGGAAGGAGCGACAACGAGATGGATCTCAAGGCACTTGCATGTGAAAACAAGGATGTGCAAGAAGATGCAGGGATGGAAGTGTGTTCTGCTGACTGTCCTCAGGTGGAACCGAGCGAGCCCAGAAAGTGGAAATGGGCTGTGGTGTTCTTGTGTTTCTATGGATTTATGTCATCTATAAAGCCAGGGGAGCCCTTTATCACGCCATATCTTCTTAGCTCGGAGAAGAATTTCACCAGGGAAGAGGTTGGTGGTGTCTGGGGAGGAATGCTTTTATGCAAGTTTGTTTCTCTTTGTGTAAAGTAAAGAACTCCTAACTGTGAAGTTAACAAGTGGCGCCACAGGGAGGCTGCTAATCTGTCTCAACTCTGATCAAAGTTCAAATTCTTCGAAAATGGGTTGTTGTAATAACCCTGCAGAGCTGCAACTTTACATACAAGTCATTACATATTTAAGTGTAAACTGTACTGTGCGTAAATATGTTACATAATAGAATAATTTTGTGCATTACATCTGCAAAATGTGATGATCATGTTATATTTAGATGTGCAGATGATTAGTCTTATTAGCAACTATTTGCATGAAGAGTAAGTGCTGAGCCTGCAAAGACAAGGCAGTCATACTTTTCCTTTTTTTAATTAAATGGACCGTCATTACTCCATCAATGATTGGCAGAGAGACTGAAAAGCACATTTGCTGTGATAAAAAAAAAAATCTTTTAGTCAAAACTGCATTTGCTCCAACTGTCATTCTTCGTTTGCAGGTGACAAACGAGATCACACCGGTCCTCACGTACTCGTACATGGTGGTGCTGGTACCGGCCTTCCTCCTGACAGATCTCCTGCGCTACAAGCCAGTTCTGGTCATCCAGGGCATCAGTCAGGTGGTCATTTGGATCATTCTGCTGCTGGGCTCCACCCTCCTGGAGATGCAGTTCATGGAGTTCTTCTATGGCATCACAATGGCCTGTCGTGTGGCGTACTCTTCTTATATCTTCTCCTTGGTCAAACCAGGGCAGTACCAGCGTGTGGCAGGTTACTCGCGCTCCTCGGTCCTGTTGGGGGTGTTTACCAGCTCAGTAGTGGGGCAGCTGTGCCTGTCCTTGGGCAACATTACCTACTACACCCTCAGTGCTATATCTCTGGGCTTCGTCAGCTTCGGTCTGCTGCTTGCTCTGGGGCTGCCTTGGCCTAAACGCTCCCTGTTTTTCAACCGGATGAAAAACCCAGAGCAAAAAGAGCTGGCAGAAGTGGCCACCAAATCTGAAATGGACCACATGAACCCCAAAGGTGGCGCACCGCCCGCTGCCGCGCCTTTGTGTTCTGTGTCTTGCTGGAAGGATACGGTCTTGGTCCAGATGCTGCTGGAGATGCGAGGTGTTTTGAAGAGGCCAAACCTGAGACTTTGGTCCCTGTGGTGGGTTCTCAACTCCACGGGGTACTATCTGGTGCTGTTCTACGTTCATATCCTGTGGAACAAAGTGGGCCTGGTGACGGAGAACAAGCACATTTACAACGGGGCAGTGGAGGCTGCTTCCACCCTACTGAGTAAGACATTTGTGTTTTCAGTCCTTCCTATCAGAACCACAGTATATCATTGTTAGACAGCTGGTTGTAGGCTTTAAAATATTTTCTTGGTTCCATAAAGTTCAGACTTCATACTGCTTTTAGAGCACAATGGCATCACTCTTTTAAGTAATGTGGAGGTCACGTGTGTATAGTAAATATTGCCTGTAAAAGAAATTAGATAATTGATGAGGAGACGCTGCCCCCCAACACACACACACACACACACACACACACACACACAGCAAAAGTGATAATTAAGCAGGCTGACCTGCAGGGAAATGAAAGACTGACTCTAAGAATTTTTAACCGTGCGTGATGTTTGCCTCCATCAGGTACTCTAACCTCATTTGCTGCTGGCTTTGTGAAAATTCAGTGGAATTTGTGGTCCAAGCTGGTCATTGCTGTGGTTACAGCAGTACAGGCAGGACTGCTGCTTCTCATGGGCACCACAGACAACATCTGGGTCTGCTACGTTTCCTACATTCTCTTCAGGGGATTCTACCAGTTCTTGGTGCCTATAGCCACGTGAGTCGGTTAAAATATGATTTGGTGTTCATTTCACAAGTGATTGCTGTAAACATTTTAGTTTTTTCACACTCATTCCCTCGAGGGTTCACGCCTCCTTTTGTCTACTCAGTTTCCAAATAGCCTCATCGCTCACTAAGGAGCTGTGCGCCTTGGTGTTTGGGATCAACACCTTTTTAGGCACCATCCTGAAGAGCATCATCATCCTCATATTTGCTGACAAGCGAGGCCTGGCGTTGGATGTTCGCTCCCAGGTAAAAAGCATGGCTTCAGCTTGCAACAGCTGTGTTGGGTCAGAAATGGATTTCTTGGCCTTGCATGGTGACACACAAGGCAATATTTAAAGGGAACGTCCACAAAAAATATCTACAAAAACCTACAGAAATATGGTATTTACAATTTGTTATGCTTTTCCAGTTCTTGGTGTACTTCATCTACTTCACGCTTCTTACCATCATGTACTTTGTGGGCGCCGCCATCGTCATCTTCCGGCACTACAGAAACCGGCCCAGGGAAGGAGGCGTGGCCACGGGACAGCCTGTGGAACTGTGTCCGGCCGGTGTGAACTCAGAGGCAGAGGTTTTGTCGTGATGAAAAAGGATGGCGGCCCGTCTGAATCAGTAGGGTCCTCTGGTTGGACCAATGCGGTGCGAGAGGATCCTCTGCAGTGGATGGAGAGCTTTGCTCAGTGCTCAGTCTTAATCATGGAGCGTCTGAAGCTGCACCAGTTAGCATGCTGATGTCCAGTTATATCAGACATGTTTAGCTCTAACTGGCTCTCTTCCTTCACATGTGATGAATCAGGATAGACAGGGACCATTATCTGAAACAATCAGTTTATTTTGACAGTGGCTGAATGTAACAGACGATATTGTGTTCCTTTACTTACTGTTGTTTAAATCTGCAGTTCCCAATTATTTTTCTGTATTATTCATGATGGTTTCCTTGCTCCTGGTCTATGTGAGAATTTGTCACACTTTGATTTCTCTAAATTATTTTGTCGTGCTATATCTCCACCAAGTATCCTTGATAGCCAGATCTCAACAGTCTCTGGTATGTGACTGATGTGTCTGCCTTCTGTTTAACAATTAACATAAACAGTTAAATGTGTCTAAAAGTCACAGATCTTGGTCTGTGATAACCAGATGAGGTGAAAACTGTCACGGCAACATAGACTGGACAGATGCTAGATTAGACAAGCTAACAAAAATAGATGTTTAAACATTTACCAGTATTGGGTGATGAAACGATATGAAAGACTATATAAAAGATGTACTACCTTAAATCAGAATGTATATAACTTACTGAGAAACTGTGAACACATCTGAATGCTGGAAAATAATTAAAAAAGACACTGGATCAGATCTTTTATTCACACATAACTTACAGTCTACAAAACCAACTTTAAAAGGAATGAGTAATTAGTGCCTGCATCCAGTTTGACTTATTCTGTATCATATTTTCCCAGAGTTGTGAGGTTGTTTGGGTAGCTGTGCCTGTTTGCAGCAGTGAGGACATATTTTCACAGCTGAAAGGGGGCAGAGCTCTGCAGGGTGAATTTCACTGCCTTCCAGTGGGCCAATCTGAACAATGAGGCGCTATTCAGAAGAATTGTAATAAAGCTAATGAAACCACACATAGATGCTCATATCAAACAATGTCAACATATTAAAACTATTATAAATGTTAAAAAATGCCAGCAAATATGCGAGTCTGCTGACTGCCAAGCTTTAGAGTTCAGACTAGCAGAGTACAATAAAACTTCAACAAGATGCAACAGATGAGGCTGAGCACCTCTCCTTGGTTAAAAGGACAACATGGCGGCGCCCCTTTTACCCCCAAAATACACTGAATGCGATTGCAGTCCAAAATGGCCTTGCTCCGTTCTCTGCCGTCCACCAAAATACACCGGCTGCTTCAGCAAATCACATTTTACCACTTTCTTTTTTCAAAGAGCCATAAAAGATGCTCTTTGTTCCTATCGAATAAGTATTTTCCCCTTTTTACAGATTTTGGTGACTCTACCATGGGTAATTCCATTCTTTGAGTAATTTCAGTGACTTACCATTAGCTCCCTCCCTCCCTCCCGGTCTTTCCATACCATGTCTTTTTTGATGTTATCCACATGAAAAGGATGTGAAACATAAAATAATGGTGTGATTTTGGACCTCGATGATGAGTGTCTCCTCTTTTTTTTGTCTGAAATGATTGCAAAATGACCTCCACATGACCTATGACCTGTTGACTTCAGCACAGTTGAAAACAACCGCTCTAAATACTGGACTTTTTAGTGCTGTATTGTGGTAGATTGCCATGACGCGCTCCGCCACCCGACAAAAATAGAAGCTGTGCATATTTTTTCGGAGGGCTTCAGAATGGAGAGCTGCAGCCTGCACAGAGTCCGTCTGAATGTAAATGAATGAGCTGCACCGTTGTTTCGGAGCGCAACTGCACCTGGTGTATTTTAGGTGTTACCCCTCCTTCCAATCCTGATCCTAACAGGGAAACAGGCACCTGCAGTCTTTCCAGCTGTTGTCCACTTCAAGTTTGTGTCAAGACATTGGTAATAGATTCCTAATTTCTTTGTCTTGTTTGAGCTTTGGGACCTCAGTCCTCAGTTGCCTGCCATTCGTGCGTTTTCTGCCAGATGTCAGAAAAAAGGTCAAATCTCCAGCAGTGAATAAAAGAAAACAGCTGTAATAAAACAAACATCTTACCGGCTGCACGCTCCTCATTGTGTTTATCACCTGGATTAAAGACAAACAGATGTAATTGATCAGCAATTTTGTCGTAGAAAAGATAAAAGATACAGAAACAAATGTAAAACCTACATTGCGTAGTATTCTTCCAGAAATCTGGAACAAAAGGACGTAAAGCAGAAAAAAACATTGATTTCACACTTGGTAAAAAAAAAACAAAAACTTGCTATTTTGGCAGTTAGGCTCAGATACTCACCTGCTTTCCAGCACCTTGGGTCTGCAGGGAGTGAGAATGCACAGAAAACATCAGAATTGTTTTTTTTTTTTTTTTTTAAGTAAAGAAACCTCAAAAAAAAATCTTGAAAAATAATCAAACTCTGTTTGCCCTGATTTTCTACTCACTATTGCTGTATGAGGCAGCTTTTATTGTCATCTTTATTTCTGTGCTTCCAGAATGAGCAATTTACTTTTTAAAACTGTTACACTGGAAGCTGCAGTCTGGGAGAATGTGCTGACTGGTGAACGCAGGTGATGTTTATTGTGTTTGGGGTGATCAAGATGCTGAGAAAACAGTCTCACCTTTCTGGTAGAACCACTCTTCTGGAAGGGGAGAATGTTAAACACAGTAGTTAAATGTTTTCTGCTGAATTCATCTGAAGATTCTGATCAGGAGTTACTCACTTGTTTTTATTCTGTGACCTATAGCCCCCCCAACAATCAGCAGTATGATGACCACAACGACTACAATGACGACAGTTCGCACATTTGACGCTGGAAAATGACAACAAAATGATTTTTACATTGTTTTTACATCCCAGTGAAGAACACGGCACAGGACTGCATAAACTCACGACATGGTTGGAATCGATCACTCTTCATTTCACTGACTGGATTTTGCATCGTGCATGTGAAGAATTCGGAACAGCTGTTTTCCTACAGGCAAAGAAACAGTTTGAGCAAACCTTCAGACACATTTATTTCACCAAACTGACTGCTGTACTCAGGATTCATCCTGTTAAGACACGATTCTGATGCGCCACCTGGTGGTCACATCAAACTGCCTCAAACACCCTGGCGTCAAAGGATCTGCAGGGTGCAGCCCACCCCCTAATGTTTAAATTAAAATGATGAAATACATATTTCGAAAACCACTGATCCTTTATAGAATTTATCTTCAGTGATACTATATTTTTACTGAGTACAGAATGACACAATGCACCCTTTGATGAATTGATGTAAACAGGTAAGATGGAAATTCACTGATACCGTTGTGTGTATCTCCTTTGATGAATATGGAAGCATCATGTTATCTAAACTCCAAGAGTAGGTGACTGGTTCAGCATCCTTGGTGTCTCCATTGCAGACCAAGTTAAGGCCATTTACTGTTATTTCAGGTTTTGGGACGGGTCCTGTCATCATCGAGCGAGAAGAAAACAACATATGTTTCTGCCACCCAGCAAACACACCAAACTGCTAAGGGAGTGTAACTCATCCACTCACCATGGACCTTCAGGTCAATTTTGCTCTGAAGTTTGCCGTTGATTTCTGGTGCGTAATAGTTGGTATCGTTTAATTGCAGATTTCTGATCGTCAACCATCCATTCAATAGGTTAAGATCGCCCCGCTCTGTGAGCAGACATGGATGTCTTTACCATTCTGACACTTAACAAACCAACAGGAAACATTGCAAAGGTCAGCTCGGTATACCTTTGAAATGGCGATAGTACTTTATGTTAGTTCCATCCCATTGGACAGCGAAGTTGGGGCCGTATGTCCATAAGATGCTGGTGATGGCTTCAGAAACCTCACTGGGTTTGAGGACAACATCCTCACCCAACTTTTTGATTATAGCAACTGAAAGGACAAAGGGTCAACAACAGTTTGTAAATAAATGCCATAACATTTGATGATTATCACTCAAATTTAACAGGCAGGTTCAAACACCACTGTGAGCCTTTTAATGAAAGTCCAGGCCTCTACCGCAAGAGTTGGATGGTACAAAGCCTGCTGCTGGAGGTGCAGCACACAATAAATCTCTGTGCTGATTAGAGGGTGGATATCACTATTGCAGTCCTCCCAAATATTTGTATCAGAGATAAAACTAGAGAAGAAAAATAATTCTGGTCTGCAGATCCCTTAAAGACCTTCACAGCATCCTAAAAAAAAGTTGCTACTTATTTTCTCTAATTAGATCTCAGATAATCTCTAGTCATCAGAACTCAAAATTTATCCCCACATTTATTTGTATCGTGTTGTTGCCAAAATTCAAAGAGATTGTCCCCTTGCTGAGTAGGACGTTTAAGGTTTATTTTTGCTGCCATTTAACTTCTTCCTTTATTTTTTTTTATACATATATTTTTAGCTGACGCAGCATCCGGTAACTTCCTGTTCCGCTCGCTTTCAGTGTTACTGTTCGTTGCGGGAAGACGTGAAGGAAGGTCAAATAATTGTATTGACATCACCGACTTGAGGAATACGGTTGGACACACCCTGATTCGGGCAACGCCGCCTGACTGTTTGGGAAGGCCAAAAATCCTCTGGCGTGTATAGAAATGAGCCTTTCAGTACTGCAGGTTTATTTTGAATACTTCACTGCAATCACAAAAACAACTACATACATTAGCTGCAGTATTAGCTATATTAAAAGTTTTCAATATCTGTAGAAGTGATAATTTCTTCAAAGATAACGTTAAAACAACGCAACAGTGGGGGCCAGAGAACTGCGTCAAATGTGAGTATGCAGTTGTAAAAATTAGAAAAGAAATGTCGACAAACAAAATACAATAACCAAAACATAAAAAAATTGAACATATTTCAAAGAACAAAGGCAAAAGAACAAATTTACTGACCGGAGTCCTCCGTTCCAAGGCAGGCCCACACCCATCCAAGTAGCATCAACAGCCGCATTCTTCCTGCAGAAAACAAACGGTTAGAAGCAAAATGAAAGTACAGACTCCACCTCAACCGGTTCTCGTGTCTCTAGTATTTATCGTCAATGTGACATTTCTCAGCTATGAAATAGCACATTTGTTTCCACGATATTGAAAACGAAAGTAAAGATTGTTTCCGCCACCCGAAATAACATAAACGCGAGTATTATTTCAATTTTAAACACATTTTTTTTAAATCGAGAAATATTCATCGTAGCCGTGGCACCTTACCAAAGTGATAGAAAAGTATGATAATGAACACAGAATTAATACGCACAACGAAATCGTAATCCAACTTCCTGTCTGTTCTGGAGGCGACGAAAGGGTGTTCCAAAAATTTCAAAATACAGTACAAAGCTATTCACACAACCTTGGTGGGTACAGATGTCATTTTACAATATTCACAAATAAGCTTTCTCAGAACATTTTTGAGGTCCTTAATGACAGAATGATTCCTCAATATGGTTGACCCGACCAAAATGGAGAAGTTTAATATTTCTCAAGTCACTCATCATGTGTTTTACATAAGGGAGTAGCGTCCAAATCTAGTGTAAACTGGGAGAATGCGCAAAATGCAGAACCCGAATTTTCCAAGAGTACCTTGATACAGACAAGATCGCCGACATGGGGCCGCTATACATGCAATCTATGCCTATACCTATTTCTATAAATTGAAAGCAATACATTACACGAAAAAAAAAGTCCGGCATAGACTTCCGGTATGGCGGCCCCATGTCGGCTTTCTTGTCTGCAGTTGGGTGCCTCTCCTTCGATATGTAATGAGGACATTTTTTTTCAATAATTCTCACCACTTTTCATTTCTAAAATAAATATTATATTATTTCATGTAGAATATCAGTAACGTTATTTTTATTTCTAAATATATGTAACATTTATTTAATAGGTCCATAATCTACTGGAAGTGTGCCCTCGTGAGCTAGTCACATGATCGTTGCTGAAGCAGTAAATATCAGCGCAACTAGCAAACAGGCTATGTTGGTACTCGCTTTACTATCAGATAATACAATGTTTTATCACCGCAAAATTTTCCTTGTCAGTTAACCTTTGACAGCTGTTCAACAAACTATGTACCCACTGTTTTGTTTCCTCTTGTAAAGGAGACGCGTCCACTTTAACACGGATCCGTGGTGATTTAACAAGCTTGACAGGTTAGCTTAGCGCTAGCTAGCCGAGTTATTGCTGAAGGCAGGCTGCGTTGCCTCTGACTATGCAAGGGGAATCCACGACACTACGAACCGCTGAAAACGAAGGAAAACTGGATGTGTTTCCCCAACACAAGACCCCAGGCTCGGGGAGAGCAACCGCTAAAAGCTGGCAGTACAGGTGAGTAGTTGTTCTGCTAACACAGATAAGCTAGTTTACCCCTCCTTCAAGTCAACTTTATTGTCATATATGCATAATGTTCGACATACAGCATAATTGAAATTGCAGTCCTGTCGGACCCATGGTGCAGCAACATAATAAATAATAAAACTACTCTAAACTACTTTAACTAAGCTAAATAATAATTAAAAAAAACTACCGTAAAAAAGAAAAACAATTAACAAAAAACAGTATAAACAAACAGTAATCAAACAGTATAGCAGTAATGAGGTATGAGAAGTAGTGCAAATGTGCAGAGGTAAAATTAATGAGCAGTAGTAGTGCAAATGTGCAGGAGTAAAACTGAATGCAGTCCTGGGGTCGGTGCCAGGGCAGAGTCTGCGGCCCAGAGTCAGCGGTGGGAGCCGGGAAGGGGGAGTGGGGCAGAGCAGGGAGGGAATTGAGCATCCTGACTGCCTGGTGGAAGAAGCTGTCTTTGGCTCTCTGCTGCTTTTGGCCCAGAGACTCTGTAGTTTCCTCCCCAACGGCAGGAGGCTGAAGAGGCTGTGGGATGGGTGGCTTTGCGGGTGTTGTAAATGTCCAGTAGGAAGGGAAGAGAAACACCAATGATCTTCTCAGCTGCTTTCACACTGCGCTGCAGGGTCTTGTGGCAGGAGACCCCCCTTTACATATGCATGAGTTATAGTTTTAATAAGTCACCATGGTTATTTTATTATATTAGGCACTTTCTGCTTTTGTTCATCTGGCTTTATTAACACGTTAAAGTTGAGAAATGTATTGCACAATCAAAGAGAGCCACACTCAATAAAGTTCCAGAGTTGAATTTTAAGTGCAGTTAATATGTTTAAGGGTGTGTCAAAGTATTTTAACAAGTGTTTCTTTGTTTCCTCACAGCGACCACATGGAGAATATTGACGGCTATCTAATGAAATACACCAATCTTGTAACAGGCTGGCAGTACAGGTGCTTTTATCAATTCTCTTATGGAATTCTAAAATGAAACATTGTAAGGCTTTCATAAAGAAATAAACATCTGCCTTCTTTCAATCCAGTTCAGTGTCCAATTGAAGTAATGCCTTCCTGGCTTGCTAACATAATGGTTGTTGGATGATTTCAGGTTTTTTGTCCTAAACAATGAATCTGGCCTGTTGGAGTATTTTGTCAATGAGCAGTCACGACCCCAGAAACCACGTGGGATGCTTCCACTGGCCGGGGCCGTCATCTCCCCGAGCGATGAGGATTCACACACCTTCACTGTCAATGCCATCAGCGGAGAACAGTACAAGCTCAGGGGTAGGTGCCAGCTACCTGCAAACATTATTGTTTAATGTAAGTTGTCAGCCCTACCGTTAGGCCCCCATCCCCGTCCATCAAATTTACTCAGTATTGATCCCACCGCCGCTGATGATGGCACTCAGGAATAGATGAAGAGTCAGACTGTCCTTTTGCAAGTGTAACAAGCTTTTACTCTCTTCCTCTTGTTGGTTTTGTGTCTCACAGCCTCTGATGCCAAAGAGAGGCAACACTGGGTGAGCAGACTGCAGATCTGCACGCAGCACCACACAGAGGCCATGGGCAAGGTAGGATGCTGTGTGTTGAATATGTTCACAAGGGTAAATTTACAGCTAGGCACAACCTCCGTTGTTGAGCCCTTCACTTTTGTTCTTTGGTGCGGGTATGCTGAAATCAGTTACATTTAATTTTGATGGTACAAGAATGTCTAAAATACAAATCATTATGACTGATATATTTTAAGACCCACGCTTGTCCCTCGTACTGGAATGACTCTCACATGAATATAGATTCTGGTTAGAAGATCAAGGTGCTTGGAGAGAGGTATGGATTCATCTGATTAGCAGGATCCATGATGGGCTATCAGCCAGAATGCATTAACAAAGGAATCCAATTGAGTAAAACACAACTTTGAGGTTGGTCAATATTCTTATGACAGGTTAGTCGACACTAGGAGGACAGTATATTACAGTATAGTAGTAGAAGGCAGTAGTAATACAAGGAACATACTACTGTTGGATGCTTTATTATCAAAGCCCCTTGTCCTTGATCCTCAGAAGATCAATGGTCAATGTCCATTGAATCCTTTGTGAGACCAGACATTTTCACCTGCATTTCTCTTTGTACCAGTAGGTGGTGCCGTTGGACCTTAACCTGTTGTGCTTTCTTACAGTACCCAAAGAAGCATCTAAAATATTTATTTGCCACCGTAAAGACCGAAGAAAGTCAAGTCATTATTAATTCAGGAAGCTGGAAACTAGTGTTTCCTCGTGTTTCCTCGAAACATCATCACCTTCTTATTGATTGTAGAAGTTGCACAATAATGTGAAAGTCTGACTTCTCTTCTAACAAAAATGTTTATATCACACAGAGCAACCCCCCTCTAAAGTCCCGGAGCTACTCTGTGGCATCTCAGGGCAGCAGCAGCTCCCCCATGTTGGTACACCGGTCCAACCAAAACCCCGCCTCTTTATTCAACTGGTCACATACCCAGAGGGGCTCATCGTTGTGCTCCAGCAAGAGGTCCCTGCTGCCTGACCACCTGCTGGAGGCCAAAGAGGTACAGCAAAGTCATTCAAATGCTTATTAACTTCTCTGGCCCTTTAATGTTTCGTGTTGGAGTCAATATTCTGAGATGAAAGAGAGAACGTAGATTCCTACGATTCATCAGGTAGCTGATGTAAAACAAATTTTTGGGAAAGTTCCTTGTTTTTTTTTTTTGTTTTTGTTTTAAATTTAGGACATTTAAGACTGTCCACAATGGGGCGCCCACCCAAACTGCAATAACAAAAATCTTGATGAATAAAAATGAAATGTTTTTGAGTATGAGTTTCCTATCATATTGGATGACAGATGATGGGCCAGGCCCAGGGCCAGCACAGGGACCTGATCCAGAGCATCGAGGCTCTGCCGTCATCCACCGGCCTTTCCCCTTTAGACCAGGATCTGCTGATGCTTAAGGCCACCTCCATGGCGACAATGAACTGCCTCAACGAGTGCCTGCACATCCTGCACCTGCAGCAGGTTGCCAGGCAGAAAGGTTCCCTGGGAGGTCAGTGAAATGACAGTTGTTTTGTGTTAACTCTGCAAGAGTAAATGAGGAAATTTAGGCTGGACTTCACTAGAAATCACTGAATTGTTCTGACTGTGGAGGTATTTTTGCATTATTGATGAGAAACTGTAGCTTTCTGTACCATCTGTTTTTTGGTAACCAGACCTCATATGGTTGAAATGTCCATCTGCAACACTTTGAGATCAGAACACAGCTATAGCCTTGTCTCATTCTGTAGAGTTCAAAATCCTTGTCAAATGTTCTGTTATCTGAAGTCTTTCTTGCTTCAGAATGATTCAAAATGGCAAAAAGACAAGGCCACGACCCACTTTTTCACTATAGATCTCGTTACTCCATGTATTTTTCATGAGGGCAGTCTAACATCAGGAACCAATCGGATCCAGGTGCATGTGAATGAGCTCAGCCCACCTTGACCGTACATACAGAAAAGGTTGAACCAATCAGAGCATGTGGATGCCTTCCATCAGCTAAGACAGAGTATCCTGATACTTTGATCGCCAAAGGAGTTAGATTGCATTTACGGGCATCTGGCTGAGGAATTGCCATCTGGAAAGCCACTAGACTGCTGTTTGTGGGGCTTTGTTGGTTGAATGGAGGGCTGGGAGCAGACCCACGGATGACTGGGAGTTTTTAAGAGTGTTGCGGGTGAGTTCCCGAGGACCTCTAAACGTGCCGCTGTGTGCTCTCCGTCCATGGCAGGACCGACCATTGAGTGGCTGGAGCCCAAGTTGCCGGACCTTCTGAAGAATGACAGCGGCTCTCTGGGAAGCTTCACCACAGACGAGGGGGCGTTGGAGGGGAACCGTCTGGAACTGAACAGCACAGAGTTCTCTAGCTTCTCTGGGGTAAGAGCGCAGAAGCAACAGCTGCGGATCCACAGGTTGCAGCCAAGATGCGTTGCAGAAATCATTGTCCCCCAAATATTAGGTTATTTTCCTCCTTTCATCTGTTGGTGACCATATACCCTGCTGCCGCCATATTCCTCTCAGGAACAGGAAGACATCAGTGCAGAAGATGAGGTGGAGGACAGTTTCACGGACGAGGAGGAAGACCTGGGTGCTGTGGAGGAGGAGCGCAGCGTCATCTTACACCTCCTGTCCCAGCTGAAGCTGGGCATGGACCTCACACGGGTGGGTTGGGTTCCACGTACGGCTACAGCAACACAGCCCCCCGCAGCACCATCTGCAGCTCCACCAACTTTCTTTCATTCTTAGTTAAAGTGACTTGAATTGTTCCACCCTAGAAGAACTGATTTAGCTGCAGTTTGTTTTAATGTATCACAAAACCTTAAGTAACATCTACTTCAGTCAGTTTTAATACCGCGGCAATCACTGAGTATGAGTTTGTTAGCTAGCAATTGTGCTAACAGTTATCATGTTTCCTGGCTTGTTTTGACTCTCCATCCAGGTGGTGCTCCCCACCTTCATCCTAGAGAAGCGCTCTTTGCTGGAGATGTACGCTGATTTCATGTCACACCCGCACCTCTTTGTGGCCATCACCGACGGAAGCACACCAGAGGACCGCATGGTCCGTTTTGTGGAGTACTACCTCACGTCTTTCCACGAAGGACGCAAGGGCTCCATCGCAAAGAAGCCCTACAATCCGATAATTGGAGAAACGTTTCACTGCTCCTGGAAAGTCCCCAGGAACGTAAAAGGTTCCAAAGATTCCTTACAAGGAAGCGCAGACCCAGCTGCTGCAGCCTCTAGCCAAGAGCCCTATCTGCTGCGCTTCGTGGCAGAGCAGGTGTCCCACCATCCACCCGTCTCTGGATTCTACGCTGAATGCCAGGAGAGGCAGATGTGTGTGAACACTCATGTGTGGACCAAGAGCAAGTTCATGGGAATGTCCATTGGTGTGTCCATGATCGGAGAAGGTAAGCCTCTTTATATAAGTACATTTTGTCAACAAATGGTCAAGTAGGAGAACAGTTGCGTTTTAAGGGTGTGTCGTATAAATACTGTACACTGTCGGATTATCAACCTCCAGATGGTCGGCCTTCTTCTGAACTTGACTTTATCTGCAGGATGTTTGTATTTGCTGGAGCACGACGAAGAGTACACTTTCACGCTGCCGTGCGCGTATGCCCGCTCCATCCTCACTGTCCCCTGGGTAGAGCTGGGCGGCAAAGTCAACATCACCTGCGCCAAGTCGGGCTACTCGGCAGTCATCACTTTCCAGACCAAACCATTTTATGGTGGCAAATTGCACAAGTGAGTCCCCGGCAGACTCGAATCACTCTACAGCCCCCGCTGATGAATTTGGATCCTCGTTCTAATCAAATGTAACCCATCTATTGACCAAATTTAGGGTAACAGCAGAGGTGAGGCACAACAGCACCAACACGGTGGTCTGCCGCGTACAAGGCGAGTGGAACGGGGTGTTGGAGTTCAGCTACACCAGTGGGGAGACGAAGCTGGTGGACGTCACCAAGTTATCTGTCACCAAGAAGAGAGTCAGGCCGATTGAGAAGCAGGGCCTTACAGAATCCAGGTCAGGGCAATGGCAGGATTTTATTTTGAAATATTCTGGGGCATGAATCCAAAACCTGATTGTGTGGTTTTTTTTTTTTTTTTTTTACACTATGAAACTAATTTCTCTGCTTTTCAGGCGCCTATGGCAGAATGTGACTGAGTCTTTACGGGAGAAGGACATAGAAAAAGCCACAGAGCACAAGAAGCTTCTGGAGGAGAGGCAGAGGACAGAGGAGAGGCACCGCAACGAGACTGAAACCCTCTGGAGGACCCGACACTTTAACAAAGAGGTGAGCAGTTTATGTGAGCTAATGGGAACGCTTGGAATCTCACATTACTGGTTGTCTGGTTCTTTTCAGCTTCTTCCTTCAGGGGATGGCACAGCGAATCATCCTCCATGTCACCCTATTTTCTGCATCCTCTTCTCTCACACTAATTACCTTCATGTCTCTCTAACTGCATCCACATATATAGTCTTAGGTCTTCCTCTTGGTCTCCTGCCTAGTAGTTCCATCCTCAGCATCCTTCTACCAATACATTCACTGTCCCTCTGGACATGTCAAAACCATCCCAGTCTTCCTCTAGACATGTCTAAAACATCCCAGTCTCCCTCTGGACATGTTGAAACCATCCCAGTCCCCCTGTCTGCCTGCCTCACATTACTGGTTGGAAATTTGTGAAAATGTATCTACAAAATGACACCATAGAACTACATGCTTTCTTGATTGATTTGCTTTTCTTATTATACATGTTATGTTATGGTAAATAACCATAATATTGTTATAAAATAGCTGAAACGCCACCTAGTGGTCACCCATGAATTACACAAGGGTTTGACACATTCCTTCTTCTGCAGGATGAAGGCTGGATATACCACAAACCACTATGGAAAAACTCAGCATTCAAGTCCTAGTTCCTTCACTCCTTGGATGTTGATACAGCTTCAGGAACGCGCATGTGCTTCCTCAGACATGTTTGATGGTTATCGATGGGAATTCATGACTGGCATGGACTTGCAGGCAAATGCAACATAGGGAGACGGAGGGTAACCACACATCCTCTGATCCCTCACATGGCCTTCACAAAGCCTCAAAGTACGGGATTTTGTACTGCTCATCATTTTTTTTTAACAATTTCAGTGAAAACACATTCTTGTACAGTTCTGTATTTACGCCGCCTTATGATGATTTGGTGTTTGATGAATGAGGTTCTAAGACGGGGTTCTGTTAATTAACCTTTCTTTTTTAAAGTGGTGTTATCACACTGTGTGGTTGAGCTACTGATTGTTTTTTTAAAGATCCAAAAGAGCAGGTAAACCTAAAAATTGTGCTGTTGCTTTATAACAGTATAATGCTACATAACATTTGTAAATTGTATTTTCTTTTTTTTTTTGGTAATTGAATGAATAATTGCTGTCACAATTTAAAACTCCTTAAAATGTTATACTTAAATACGAAAACCAAGCTTTTTTTTTTTTCATTTGTGCTTCACTGCAATTAGCTGTGTGATTGGATTACATATCAATTGTAACGACATTGCATTCTTGCTCACATGTTGCTTGACGTTGATCAGTGCACGACAGAATGTATCAACATCTACCTAAAACCATTGATCATTAAAAAAAAAAAAGCGAAAATTTTAAAGAAAACATTCCAGCTGGTAATTTTTCCTCAAGTGCATTTAAACACACATGCTATTAAGATCTCAGGGAGAAGCTAATCAAATCTGGCAACTAGTGACATGTAATAGTCAGCGAAGAATTTAGTTTTAACGCCCTCAAAAGTATTGAAATTTTGTCTTCATAACTATATGAATATATAGAAATACTTTATAATTACTTGATACTTTATATTCATTCCAGACACGAGAAATTCACTAAAATATATTAATGCAAGGACTAGAAATCACTGGAATTTATTAATGCAAAGCTGAACATTGCTTACTAACAATAATAAAAGGGTTAACATGTTAAAAATAAAACATACTCAGCTAATGCATACTGACAAACATGGTTACTATGGTTACATTTCAAACACTTCAGTGAGCAGCAGTCTAAGCTTCCTGCTAACATGGTGCAAGTGGGCTTTATTCTAGAATGTACTGCAGCAAGCTACCAGATTGCAGCGGAGACGTTTGTTCCTCAATCAACGGTCTTTTTTTTTCTGTATGATGGTTTCACAACAGCGACAAAGCAGCCTTATTTTGGTTAGCTGCCCACGATTTTGTGTGCAGTTAAATAAAATTTCTCTCTAAATCTTAATCGATATTGTTGTTGCATGACTGTCACAGAGGAGCTGACAACTAACCAAAAATTCCTATATTTATGATGATGAAGTCTCACACCATATATATGAAAAAATGTTTACTTTAAAAGGTCGTCCTTCATCTTGCTGTCTCTCAAATTAGCATAATGGCCAATTCTTTATCAAAATATATTTCGTAGGCCAGATGCCAACATTAAGGAGCTCCGGGCGGATCTCATCCGCCCCCGGGGCCCTGCCACCGGTGTCACACAGTTTTATCCGATTGCATCTATTAATATTGTTATTAATCCTATTATTATTTCCCTAAAAGTAGAAGAAATGCCAAAAAGCCCCAACGTCGGTAAGTCAAAATATTACTGTGACAATACTGCCACCTGCTGCTATTTTAAGGTAATAGATGTGCAATTCAGGTTCTTTTGCAAACAAACTTGTTTCTCATTTTCTACAACCTACAAACACTAAAAACAGACTTTTTAACCACATTGCTGACAAAGGACGTTGCTGACACTTTAACAATCGGAATTTTGCAAAAACCAGAAAGCCCTGTTCTTCAGCTATGAAGAGTTCATAAGTAAAATTCCACTGGAAGCCTCGGGGACAAACTCAACCACCCTTGGAACTGGGCTACGGGCTCATCGACCAATCAGAATTTAGAAAACGATCAGCTGTTGCCCAGCATTGGCAACGTCTGATTGGCTGTTTCCACTCCGGCGCTCAGAACGGTAACAAGGTGCACGGCCGGACTGTACATTCCACAGCACGGACCGAGGAAATCTAGACAGAACACCGGTACTGACAGTTATGGCCGTACGTCTCTTTGAGGGTAAAGATCACGCAGCTGCCTACCTGCAGTACAGAGTGGCACCGCAGCAATTGATCAGCCGGATTCTGAACTTCATGAACAAAAAGGTAAAGAAATGGAACGAAGTGAACTCAAATGTCCAACTACCGCACCTACTGTCTTCTTATTAGCGTCCAAGGATTAAAATCACATGGCATAAAAATCACAATTTACTTTTCTGGCATTTTGGGACGCAGCGTATCATTACCTCCGACAAAAGTAGAGGAGGAGGTTGCCTGCTTGTTAGCAACAACTATGAACTTTATGAACTTTAATGAAATTATCAGGCAATGTTGATAATTGACCAAGGAACAGAATGTTAAACTGTACAGGTTAACGGTTACCAGAAGTATACTTTCACATAAACAGACAAACGCGACTGTCACGTGACCGCCTTACTTGGTGGAGGTAATAGGGTGGGCTTTGAAAGATCAAAGGTTAACGCATATATACCAGTAGCCTCTTTCCCACTATAACCTGTCCATTTATAATGGTAAAAATCCCCCATTACAGCCATTTACTCATGCGCCATGTACACCCACAGCCGTACGCTCACTCCTGGAAGCTGCTGTCAGTGCTGCGAACCGTCCCAGATTGTAAACATACCTGTGGAAATTCACGTCTTTTAGACACCGCAACAGTTCGGGCTGGCGGTAGACGTGGGCTGCGGTTCAGGCCAGGGTACGATGCTCTTGGCGCCGCACTTCACCAGGGTTGTCGGGATTGACGTCAGCCCCGCCCAGCTGGAGATGGCTCTGACCAAGGACAACCCTCCAAATGTGTCATTCAGGTAAAATGCAGAAGGTAGATTGTCCTTTTCAGAACAATAATTTAAGGATTGTAAATGTGACCTTTGACCCCAGGCAGGGTCCAGCAGAAGAGCTGCCTTTTGGTCCGGGTGAGGTGGATCTGGTGACGGCCATGACAGCGGCTCACTGGTTTGAGCGACAGAAGTTCCTTGTAGAAGCCGACAGGGTGCTGAGGCCCGGAGGCTGCCTGGCTCTCCTCAGCTACTCCATGGACATGGAGCTGGAATACGGAGAAGTCTCCAACGAGCTCAACCACATCTATAAAGAGGTACACGCACGTGTAAAATCTGCACAGACCTTCTGAGGACAAAAATACGTCAGTGTTCCCTTTTTCCTCAGTTATATGCTGCCTTGTTTCCTTTCCGAGATCCCTACCTGGGCTCGAGCACTGTGAAAGTCTATGCCGACATGTTTGACTCCTGTTCCTATCCAGACAAAGAGTGGTGAGGCTCACGCTCGGCGTACACCCACCTCAAATCAAAGTCCCACCAAGGACTGCCCACCCGCCTGGTCTGCTGCATTCATCTCACCTCAAACAGCTCTGACAAACTGATGCAGGGTGATTTTTTTTTTCCGTTTTTATCTCCAGGAACGAGCGCTTTGTGGTAAAATACACCTTGTCACTGGGCGGATACATCAAGATGGTGGAGACCTTCTCCCCCTACCAGAAAATGCATCAAAACGACCCTGTTGAGGCCAAGCGTCTCTTGGACGGCATCCAGAGCAAGTGAGTCACACCTCGTACGCGAAAGGTTGAAAGGTTCCACGTCCAAACCCCTCCGTCTCTGCTTGTCTTCCGTCTCAGGTTGATGTCCACCATGAACGTGTCTTCTCCTGACGCTGAGCTTACATTGGTTTTCAAGTATTTCTACTGGTTTGCACGTAAGCCTTCATCTCAGTGATCACAGGAAGTCCTGGAAAAGGTCTCAAAAAACACTCATCTTTAATACATAGTTTTTTATTAAAATCATGATTCACACTTAGCTTGGGTGTGACACCTCTAGTTGGTAGCCATTAATTCTCACCTCGTTAGTGTTTTAGGCGAATCACTAGATGTCACCGTCGTCGATGGGAATGATGTCGCATCCAATTTAGTCACGGTCCAGTTACTGGAATTCTGTGACACTAAAACTAAACTAAAGTGCTCCCAAACTGCAGATGTAAGTCGAGAGCCAATTAGGAAGCCAGAAATTGAACAGAGCTCAATTGTAGTTTTCCCTTATTAATTCAATAAAAAACAAATATATTGATTAAAATTAACTTATAAAGAAGTGTTTTGTGCTTGGTTTTAATCAGATTGTCTTTATTTCTGTTTTGTTTCATCCTAATGCCAAAATAATAATGAATACTCTCAGAAAACCATACTAAATTGTTAGTTAATTACTACAGGTCACTGGATTAGCATCACCCTCCTGATGGAACATCAATCATGTCGTGAGTTATCACAATTTTTTCTTTCCCTGCATTAAGAGTCCAAACATATTTACAAGCAGCCTTAATCCAGAAGCTGGGTGCTATAAAACCCCTTTTGTGCGCTTACTCCGCCACACCACCAGGGCTGTCATGAGCAGGGTGACCAGCACCGGGACGGTGATGAACGGGGCCAGAATGCTTGGCGGCGGGTCGTGGATGAGCCGTCCGGTTAGGGCGCAGTCGTGGAAGTAGCTCTGGTGAATCTGCATGAAGAATCGGTCGACCATCTGGTTTGGCCAGAAGCAGCCCACCCCGAGGGCCACCTGGAAGGTGCAGTTTGTCAGGTCCTCATACATCCTGCAGAGGGCGACAACGCACAGCTCTAAAGGATTCATCCAAAAATTCAAAGGAGGGATTCCTGTAACTGAAACGCTCTGGGGGTGCCTTTGAAACGTCCTCTCAGCGTGTGAGAGGAGTCCTGTGGTAGGAAAAAGGGATTTATAAACTTACCAGTGGACTTAACAGATCTAAATATAACCAATATGTGGTAGAGGGCAAGGGAAATGAAATTACATTCCAGCCTCCTCATGCATTGCTCTCGTCATACCAGGCTGAATAGTGTATGAAGCCTTATGCTCAAAGGATTTTCCTTCTTTAATTTCTGATAAATCGACATGACTCACTCTGCTGTCGAAAACACACATATAATTTAACATGCTGCATCAATAAAAGCAGGAATAGGAGCAGATATTAGCTTGAAATCTTAATGTTGCTAACAAGATAAAGCTCCTCAGTGGCCCTGTGGTGGTGGCCATAAACCTTATATAAATGCTTTGTTTCTCCATTAGAGGTTCAAACCATCTAAAACTTATTCCAGATCTAGATTGAGACCAAATTTTGGTCTACTGGTCAGGAATGTGGATCAAACTGGAATAAAATTACCAATGTCTTTGATGCTACCATGTCTTAAAAAAGCTTTGGTGTTGGTTTTATGGTTTTGCCAGCCAATTCTTCATGTGTCCCAGTGTACTTACTCCATGGTGTCCGACCAACTGCACCACAGGCCTGGATCCAGTCCTCCCAAGTTGGCCCTGAAATTGGCCAGGCAGAGGTCGTGGATCATCTGCTCGTAGAAACCTCTGTTGCAGCCCGACACCAGTGGAAGAACGTGAGCTACGAGTCGAAAAGAGTGAAATCAGCAACCTGAAGATCGGGTGCTACAAGCTAATTCACAACCTTCAAAAGAACCTCACTGTCAATCTGGATAATTCCTACACAAGGTTAAGTCCTGGCTGTTCCCACCAGGCTCCTCTCTCCTCCATCAGGCTTCAACAGGGAATTTAATTAGGAATTACAATCGCATTTGTTCATATCACAAATGTGTCTATACACATTACCAATGTGGAGGCGTGCTTGCAGCTGTCCCGAAGGACCTGCACCTGAATGTAACACCAGAGGCAGCTAAAGCTGGGGAATCCCCCTGTGGAACAAACAGGTTGGAAATACAGTATGTGGCAGATCTGCCACATACTGTATTTGTGGCGTCTGCGCCGCTGTGATAAGACCCAGCCGTGTTTGGGCCACCTCAGACGGCGCTCTGAAGTGCTCGCCGGAAGGTTGAATTTGAAAGCCTAAATAATAGGCTGTAGAAAGGGCTGTGGTTCTGAGGCCTGTGCTGCTGGAGGCGAGAACAGCAGAGCACAAAATGTTGCACATTAGCTATAAATCTTATTTAATGGCGCTGTAATGCCGATCATATCGGCGCAGAATGTCTGCATAGTCTGCAGCACAAAAAGAGCCAAACCTTATAAAAAACTTGCTGCCCCAACCCCAACCCCAGTTTTCCATCATAGATCCTGGCAGTGGGATTGGTTCTGGAAGGGTCCCTGTCACATGATCAGCCTGAGCTGATTTGAAATGCACAGTAAACATGCCTAAATTCATAGAATGTGTGGGTACATTAGCATGTTTTGACTCCAGAGACGCATTATCACATTTCCAAACACAATTTCACAAAGATTGACAAAATGAATGGTCTTTTTTTTTATTTCTGATCATTTATTTTAGATTAATCTACAGTCAAGGACTATTTGACACCTTTTTTTACAGTGAAAGTTATTATAGAGCATCCTTGGCTAATGTTAGCATTTGTTTTGAAGACACTGACAAATCTATAATTCCACTGCATTCACACAACATTGATTACATTTCTGACAATAGCCTCTGAAAATACATATCACAAAGGAAGTGAGCTATATTTAGCAAAGTTTAACCCACTGGGACAAACTAAATCTCTTCCACAAATACTCACCTGCCATCAACACCATGAATCCTGCTTTAAGCAGCGACCCGCTCTCCATGCTGAAGTCCGTATTCACTTCCTCGGCTACACAGATCTCATTCTTCTAACTGGCAAGTATATTCAAAACAGCTCGTGGCGTGTGTCCGACGAGCCCCTTGACCTTCCACTGCGGCTGCCTCCTTCCCTCAGTGCAGCGCCAATCATAGACACTGACATCTGATCCTTGGAGCTGCTCACAGGGGACAAAACAGCAAACCTCCTGCCAGTAAAGTCACCGCATGACTTAAAGGTCCAGTGTGCAGGGTTTTTCAATCATCTATGGTCACAAATGCAAAAAAAAAAAAAATGCTTTTTACAGTGTATAATAACCTCTGTATGTAGTATAATTATGAAAATATTAAGTTGGCTCCCCTCCTAGAATAGAAGAAGTCTGTTACATTTATTTTGTAATATTTGTATTTGTTCATATGACCTTTGAGTTAAATCTATGACTTATATTTATATCTGCAACATATCAGAAGAGAAATAGCTGTGGCGCAAGAGCAGGAAATTTCATTTCGTAGCCCCGCGACCTGATGATGAGACACGGAAAGCAATTCCTGCAATCTGTGTGCTCGCCACTTGAGGTCACCAGATCTTACACACTGGACTGAACCTTCAGCGCTGACCTTTGTAATGGGATAACTGAGATCTTGTGTTAATAATCAGAGGTTCTCTTCCTGTTCCGTGTGTTTTGGTCGTGTCAGTCTTCATGTCGAACTGCAAATAGTTTTATCTGCAGATTTTTGTGCACCCACAGTTGATTAGCATTCTCACTGCTAATGTGCCATGGTGTGTGTGTGTGTGTGTGTGTGTGTGAGAGAGAGAGAGATTAAATCCCATGGCTGAAATAAATGTTTTCATGTGTCTCTTGCTTTGGTGTGCAAACTGACAGCTATTTTCCCTCTGGTCCATATTTTAATTGGTAGATTTGTTTGCTGGCACTAATTTGATTTTTCTCCCCCAACACTCTGGAGTGTTTTACATCATTTCAACACTAGTTAACGTCCTTTCAAAGGGCCCTTTTAATGAGTAAACAACGTTGATCTTGAAACTTTTGTTTGAGGACAACCTCCCTCTGGACGCTGATTCCTTGAGAAAATAAAGTTAATAAATTTGTTTTTAAAACATGCGGGACAAAAGGACAATGTTGCTAACTTAAATCTGCTGTTAATTTACAACACTTTCATTTAACAAATGAGGCAAAATGAATTCATGACATTTCCAAATAACTTAGACATACAGTCGAAATCAATAATGGCTAAATAGGTAATGAATAGATGAAGTGTGTGAAAAACGGAAATAAACTGAAAATTACATTTTTAAAAAAGTACTTTAAAAATAAAGTTAGACCCACCCAGCACTAGAGGGCAGCAAAGGCCATTGCATGAACGCTGCTCACTTCACGACGGACTCATTTTCGTGGAGCCAGTTTGCGAAGACTTTTCAGCCTTCCAGATCACAAAACTGGATCTTCTCAGACTTGCACAGCGGTCCACGGATGAAAGGAGAAAAGGCTGTAGTGCCAAAATTACCAGACCAGCGTCATCAAAGTCCATAGGCGTCTGCAGAGAATAACCAAGCAAACTTTCACGTGAGCCGTCGTTTAACAGCTAAACATAAATGAAGATCATAGAAATTAGAAGCATTGACACTATAATTCAATGAAACCATTCACCGTTACTGCAGATAATGTGATTTTATTTGAACGTGTCCGAACACACACGCAGGCTGTGACAGGTGTGTTGCCGGCAGCTGTGCCGCCAAATAGCCAATCAGAGCAGGCGATGAGTGAGATGGGCGGAGTTCCAAAAAATAATCCTGAAAATATTTTTGGCATGTCCGCTGTAATTGGATGAAGACGATGCCAATCGCACTCTGGAGGCGTGTTCACCCCCCTTCCATCCGTCCATCCTAATTCAAACACACACGTACTCACTCACCGCCACCCGCCCCCCCCCAACACACACACACTTCCCCAGCCATCGGCTGTCTGGCAGTGTGAGGAGTAAATGGTTGAGAGTAACCGCGGAGGAAACTGACCTAAACACGAGTCGGGGAACTGATAAACAAACACGAGCGAGCGCTGCGTAAGAGCGGTCCGCGGCGCCGCCTCCGAGTGCGCACAGGCTTCTTCCTCTCCTTGTTTACTTTGGAGACGAGCTCGTAAGGACAATCAAACAAACAAACAAACAAAACAAAACTGAGGATATGTGAGTTGGACATGTGAGTTACGGGAGGTAACCAGACAAGCAGGCTTCCTCTCTCTGTGCTCCGAAGATGAAGTTCCCCGTTTGCGTCCTCGTCACTTTGGCGGTGATCCGCTCCAGCGCAGCACAGTCAGGTGAGTTGAGGCGCGTCGCTGAGCTGTTTGTGCTTCCACAGTCGCCACCGGAACCGGACTTTTCAGTTCGGGGACTGATCCCAGCACCTGTGGTGTCCAGGTGCCAGCCAGTCGCCTGTGCACCAACTGAAACTTGACGCAGAGATTCCCAAACTCATGTTTGATTCATTTCTCAACTGCTTTGGTTTCTTCTGTGACTGCGCTCCAGAGCCAAAACGCCTCGCAGAAGTCACTGAAAGACAGGGGCTTCAGCCTAAATATGAATGAATGCGCCCCCGTTTTGGGTAAAGTGCCTCCAGCGCACAGTGACCGCCGCTTTCCGCGCTGATTTATCCGAGTTGAGCTTGGCTGCACCAGTGGCGCGGTTCTGATTCCTTGGCGTCATTGAATAATTCAAATGTAGCTGATCCACTGAGGGCACTGTAGGCAGTGGAGAAACATCTCCCTTTTATCAGCAGGACCCCTGTGGTGTCAGTCCCTGAATGAAAATCACTTTAATCTTTTAGCAGTATTCCCGGTAAACACCTCTGATGAATTCCTGGGAATGGATCACCAGTTCATGCTGAAAGCGTGCAGACGTTCTCCTGGCACCCCTGAAGGATATTTGCAGGCAGTTTTGCTCTTTTTCCTCCAGAAATCAGTCTGCAGCCAAGTTTTGATACCTGAAGCTTGTTTGATGTTGAACCTTTGCAGAATTTGCCTAAAAACTCACTGAGCAGCGAAGACTTTACCGGGATATAGTCTTCTAATTGGTTTGGACCCAACGGTCTGCCAGAATTGATCGTTTTTTAAAGGTTGTCGATTTCAGACTCTTATGCAGGGAATGTTAAATTTAGGGAAAAATTAAACATTAACATCTGCAATGATTTTGGGATGAAGGTGCTGATTTTATCAAACGGGGCTGAATGGACGCACGGACACCTGACGATGAGGCGACACCTCATGGAGGTGATTTATGTGTGGCTGGACGTAGATGTTTGCATGTTTGTTCAAAAGCACCTGTGGATCAGTTCAGGGCCAAGAAGGTCAAAGTTGATGTTCACCCCTGCAGTCAGACCTAAAATATACGTGCTGTCGCCTCATGTTAATGCTCATTTCTGATGTTAACCTAATTTATCGGGATTAAATGACCCTTTCAGCACTTTGCGGTTTCCAATTCAAAGGTCTGGTGTGCAAGTGTTGGCACCTACTGACCTTTAAAATGAAACTAGGCCTGGTGTCAAGAGTCCTTTCACGAGTCAAAGTTCAGATTTTCACCGTAAACTTGCAAAAATCTGCTTGTAACCACGGCTTTGTTCCCAGATTAGGTTTAGCTCAGATTTGCTGGTTTTAAGAGTCTTCAGAGTGAAAAAGAAGTGTGATATTGAATTTCTCCAGAGAGCGTGGCAGAATGAATCTTTTTTTTTTTTTTTATTTTACCTTACTCGTGCTTTACTGTGTGTTTTTCCTGGTTTTCGGGATGAAAAGATAAATAACGCTTTAGAAATGTTAGCGCTGTTAGCGTGACCATGGTTTATTCTCTGCGTTTGCCTGAAACCTTCCAGCTGCCGCGATTCTCGTCTGTGTGTTCCAAAGGCTGCATCCATATAGATCTGTGTGTGTGTGTGTGTGAGGGTGTGTGTGTGTGTGTGTGTGTGTGTGTGTGTGTGGGGGGGGGGGGTGGAAGTGACATTTAAAGACGTACTCTCCCGTGAAATGGCCTTGGGGAGAGAGGGGACGGCCGGAGGGAAACCCTCTGAATGCCAGTATCAAATTACTGGGTGTCTGTCAGCTGGCACGCACCAAACGGGCTGAAGCTTTGGAGAAGACTGACGGAAATGAGGATTTATTACAAGCTAATTAAGCTCTTTTTTTTTTTTTTTCGATAGCATCAGTCTAGACCGCCGGGCCTTTATTTGACAGCATGAGAGATGAGAGGGGGTGAAGGAATTCAATCTTGCTCTAAATTAGTCAACATTGCTATCATAGCTCGCTATCTGCCAGGCTTTCACCCGTGCCAGGCTCAGGCTGGACGCAAGACAGACGCGTCGTGACCATTTCTGATGAGCCGATGGATACGTGGATGGTGTCTGAGCAGTGGGGGGTGGGGGAGGACAAAAAGAATAACGAGCGATCCGGCGAGGGTGACATTGAGGTGTGGGCTGTTGATTGTTCACTTTGTCAACGCTGGGCGTTCTCAGCAGGCCGCGAGGGGAACGTTACGATATGTGTGGCGGGTGATGGAGCACCTTGGCCTAAGAGTGCGGTGGTCCTCCCAGAGTGCATCTCTGATTCACGCTGTGCCAAACAAAGATGATGCTGTTTCGGGGGCTCTGGAGAAGGCGAGGGGGGCGACGTCATGAGCCCGTACTCTGACTCTTGTTTGCCACTGGCTGTACAGAGGGGTTCTGTTCGTCTGGATTTGGGAAGCGCACAAATATTGACATGCAGAATCACAACTGCTCAGCATGGGAAGGGAAACATTCGAGGCTTGGGTGCAAAACAGTGGCTTTATTGGCCTGTGTAATCGTCCCTGAAGGTTCTTAGTTCCCCTCCGTCCCTGGCACTGGCAGCGCGCTTGGCAGGACGGGCTTTCTCAACCAGCAACCCCCCCCCCCCGCCCAAGCACCACCATCGTCTCCACTGCTTTTGCTGCCTAATGATGGGCAGTGCGTCCGGTGCCAGCTCCCAGTCTGAGTTACTGGTCAGGAGGCATGGAAGCCTGGCACAGATGTCCCCTTTCAGGAGGACTGAGATCTCACTCCCACACAGGAAAAGGAGCTCCAAAGCACTGAGATTCTCTCAGCCCACGCTTTTCATTTCTTTTTCTACTGTTTCTGCTGAAAGCACACGTAAAGTCGTGGTTTTACAGTTGAAAGGACATTCTCGGAATTCTCAACAAGAGGCCGCCAAACCTCACACACCATTTGAGAACAGGTCCTGCTAGTGCCCAGATTGAGCTTAAATTAAGGCCCTTTTCTGCATTTTTCCTTCAACCGTAAGGGTGTTTGTTTAAACACACACACACACACACACACACACACACACACATTGAGTGAGTGGAAGACAAGAAAGGACAGGAAATAGAGAGGAATCTTTTTTATTTTCCTCCCTATTCTTTTTGTTCAAGACCACTGGAGGGTTTGTTTGGCCCGCCACTTGTAATTCCACTCAGAGACAAATGCCTCCATCCTGAGCCTGAGAGGGTTCCCACACACACACACACACACACACACACACACACAAACACACACACACACACACACACACACACACTCACCTTTCCCCTTCACCACCATCTCCATGGCGTTTTCCACTCTATGCCCCTGCATCACCTTTCTCAGCTTGTCTTCTCGCCTTTAAAGGCTTTTATTTTATTTCCTCTCCTCCGTCCATCCTTCTTTTCACACACACAGCAGACAGCTAATTTTAGCCCTCCCTTAATATTGACATCCAGTTTGTTTCACGGACAACACGCAACACTCAAACGCGTCTCTTGATGTGTGTGTGTGCGTGCGTGCCAGCGCCAGGAAGAGAGGGAACTTTTGATGCTAATTTCTGTTGCATGTTTTTCTACAACAACAATCATCAGTGTGTTGATAAGTGTCTGGATGCATCTGTTTTAGAGTGGGTGTTAAGGTTTTTTTTTTTTTTTACAGGGGAAGTGAGGAGACTGCACATCCGATGATAAATGCCAATTAATTCATAATTGAATGGCTAGACTCGGAGCTGTTTGAAGGAACTGCACTTTAAACATAATGTGAGGGACAATTATGGAGCGTGTGGGACCGATTAAAGATGGATTTATGAAATTAATGCTGCTGTCAAATATGACAAGTTTCTACACATTTAAGATTCATAATTGTTGTAATTTTCTAAATGTGATTTAATCACCTAATGACAATAAAAAGGGAAAACTAGAAAAATGTCTACGCATATGAAAATTCATAATTAATTTTGTGTAAATGGGACAATATTGCCATAGTAACGCAGTATCTGTTGTTCTGTCTTTTTTCCTGTAATTTAGCTGCGGTCTGCCTGAAGCCACGTACACGCTGCAGCATTACTGCTACGTTACCACCGGTGACCATTAGACTGACAAAAACTGACTGTTTACAGCATAAAACAATATTAATGTGGTGATTTATTATTTAATAACTATGACTAATCAGCACTGTCTCCCTTGCGCCTGTGCGTGATGTCCATTCAGAAGAATTTTCTCGTAATGCGCGGCCAGGCTAAAGAAACTAAGAACCTTTACTTTAGCATCATTAGCCACATATGATGTTAACTGGCAGCAGATCTTAACAAAGCAGAAATACCTTTACCAGAAAGGTCTTTCTTTGGCGTCTTCTGCCATCCTTCACTCTGCTTTCTTTTTCTCTCCGTCTCTCCTCTCAGTGCCGCGCAATGAAAAGCATTAAAATTACAAAAGAATTTCTTTCTTTCATCTCTGTAACCTTGACAAAGACCAGCGTTTTCAAGGAAAAGCTTTGAATAGAGCGACAATCACGTTTGTAATCCCGCATTTGCATATTGATGCAGCATTCAAGTCCATCTTGTATTAAATTTTCCTCGGGCTTGTAACATCGCTTGACACACACCTTTACACAACAACGTACCTGTCTCAAGGTTGCTCCTTATGGTGGTAAAAAAAGCGGTTATTTGAGACGTTATTGCCAGTTTCCCACTTCCCTGCGTGCCTGTCTGGCCTGTTGTGCATGAGCTAATCCCTGCTAACAAATTCAGAGTAGCTAATCTGCTTAATTGCATCACAAATTATGCCAGGATATTTACTCTTCCAAGGCTCATATGTGACACCTGCCATAATCAGGGCCTTAATCTGATTGGGACTATGTCAGGAGTCCATGCGTGTTACAGAGAGAGAAGGCCTTTTCTTAATTTGTGCACAGAAGAGAGTGTGAGAGAGAACCCCCCCCCCCCACACACACACACACAATTTACTTGGATTAAACTGTAATACATGTTAAAAAAAGATGAAGGATGCATTTGCAGAGGACCAGAAGGAGTATTAGGCTCATGTTGAGCTAATTCTCCTGGATTAACTCTGTTTGAGGCACATTAATGTGCTGCGTTTTGAAGAGTGGAATACAAGGATGCCCGTCTCGATGCGTTGTGTGTGTTCATTTGTCATCAGCAGGTGTTTGTGCGGTTGTTTCACACACGTGTCTGTCAAAAAAAAAAAAACCAGTTCTGCAGCCATTTTCTGGGCTAAACTCTGAAAAATGGTACTAATTTCAATATCATTGCTAATTACTTATCCCCTTTAATGCCTTTAAACGTAAGTAAGCATAAATCCTCTCAGTTTCTGTAATCCCCCAAATGGTTTTAGCGTTAACTCTTCCTTTGCCTCAAAGATCTCCACAATAATGATAATTATAAAGAGAAGAAAATGGTGAACTTCTTTCAGCCTGACATATTTTGTTGCCTGACTTCTTTTTATTATTTTACAGTGTGTGTTGGTTCATAATGTGAGGGTTTTTTTTTTTGCATGTCTGTAAATGAGCAGAGGTTCAGGCTGCGGGCGGTTTTAGATGGAGCATGTTGTCCTTTTTAAACGGCCCCCTCTGCGACGGTGACCTATAATAAATGAGCGGGCGCGAAAAAGTGGCAGCCATGACAGCTGACTGGGGAAGGAGGGAATAAAGAGCAAGGGAGAGGGAGAAAGGTGTGTGTGATGAAGAGAGTGCGGGTGTTCAACAGAAAGGGAAGACAAAGCCGGACATAGAGATGGAAAGTCTCAAAGGAGAGATAAGGAGGGAACGCAAGAGCTCGAGTGCAAGACAAAGGAAAGGGCAATCATGAGGGATTGTGGGTCAGTTAGTGTGGAACAATACCGCGACCACGAGTGGAGACTTGCTCTTGTTTTTTCTTGTTCTCATTACCCTCCTCTTGTTGGGCTGTGTGAAGTCACCTTGCAGTCCAGCAAAAATATAACTGCTCGTGCCTGTGGCTGCCTTAAAGATATATAAAACCTGCAGGCCCTGGTCGTGCTTTGGTGTGTGTGTGTGTGTGTGTGTGTGTGTGTGTGTTTGTAGGTTCATAACCAAACCATCATCTGGTCAGAGCTGAAGTATGAAGGTATATTTGCCTGGGAGAGAATAGAAGTTAGTGCAGTACCCTGATAGCTGCACAAACCTGAGTGTGTGTGTGTGTGTGTGTGTGTGTCGGGTAGAGGTTAAGGTAGAGTGTAAGACAGTATTTTGTCTCTGAGGAGTGGAGCTATCACTGCTGCTGAACACTCCAATTAATCAACACAGGCAACACTGCCCCCCCACCCCCCACACACACCCACCCCTTGTGTGTGTGTGTAGGTGCATATGTGTGTGGACTGCAATGCATTTCAGTGTGTATTTGCATGGGCCGCCATCACACGCAGCCTTGATTTGCCTTGTCTCCATGGATATCGCTAATGTTGCTGCACTGTTGTTGGTTGCACCAAAAGACGAGAACAAGGACTTTGTGTTCATACGTTGGTTTCTTGTCAACCATATGTCTTCACAATGAAGTAGCATGCAGCTAATTTACATTGGCAAATCAATGCTGACTTGTTGGCTAATGCCAGCTGGATTTTTCAGGGATCTACAAACTGGTTGCTCTAAAATGTTTACACATTTACAGTTTAAATGAAGCAATAATTCATCTTTCTTTGGCATTCTTCTGCTTATCTACTCCTGCTCTGATTGGCCAGCACTTCACCTCCAAGCAGAGTTGTCAACAGATTTTTTTCCCTTTACAGAAGGAACATTTAAGTTTTTTTTTCTCAGTGAAACCAAAAATTCCTGCTCACAAGACAACAGGTCACGATAATTCCAGGCCCATTAAATTCCAGAGTGGATGCTGGTGTTCACGTGTCATACTAGCGATAAGCACTGTGAGAAAATGTTCTGTATGAAAACAGACAAGGAGACTTTTTTTTAAAAACCACGCGGTTTCACCCTGCGATGGTACGGCAGCACAGACAGTTCCTGCAGTCGTTCCCATGAGCTTGTGTTTCACTGGAAAATCTAATCCTCAAACGCTCGCAAAGCCTTGAAATCGTTTTCGAGCTGTGAGACAGGGGCACATACACATGGGTTAACTCGTAGCATCAATGCTCAGTAGATGACAGTACAGGTGGTGTAGGCTGGGATTAAAAAGCACAAATAGTAAAGTATAAAAAACATGACAGAAAGAAACGAAACAAGAAAGACTATCAGTTTTAGAGCCACATGTAGGCAAAGAAACGTCCACATGTCAACATATTAACTCCACGGATGCTCAGGCAGGATGTTGTGTTTCATTTCCTGTTTCCATTCCTGTAATATGTACCTGCAGGCCATGTGACGGTGTTCATAAAAACACACACTGACAGGAGAGAGAGAAACAAAGAAATGGACACCAGATGGAGAGAATGAGATCGCCAGTATGATGGATGAGTGGAGGTAGAGTGTGCAGAGGTGAGAGGCACAGTTGCAGCCTCGTGGGCTTCCTGGAGAGAACGAGGAGGATGTGCAGCTATTTGGTTTTCCTTCTTCTCCCACCATCTGTGTCTGCGATCCCTTCATTTACTTAATGAGAGCGCCGTGTTTCAAGGCCACCGCTCCCGAATAGCATCTGGACAGAGCACGCCGCTAAATACTGGCGCACGCTCTGATTCAACTACGGCATTGCTGTAATGGTGCTGTTATGGAATATAAAACGCCAACGCAACAAGACGTCAAGCAGATGTTTAAGTTTCAGTCGCTGTCTTATTGAAGGTGCAACTGCGCAGCCTAGCAGCTTTTTTGCGTCTTTCAAATGTCTCTGTAGTTTGGGAAGGACATCCATTAGACCTGTGACAGAGGACACTAAATGTCTGATATCTGACATTTTATCTAAAGACCAAAATAAAAATGGCAAAGTGATTGAGATTTTAGTCTCTTAATGTCATTTAGGCCAAATAAAGCCTTTGGAGGCTTTTAATTAGGGAAGTAAATGTATGTCTATCTGATCTATTGCCGAGTATTTCCACAGTTCTCTACCCGTTATTGGTCCCAGTTGGGTTCCCGTTCAACAAGCGACATTGGGCGCAAGTTTCCGTGGCGCCCTGCCAAACAGTCGGTCCTGCCTCCTTCAAGTGATTTCTTGAGTGTGATGTGGAAAGCCGACATAATCAGTTGTTGACTCGAGTGTTGCTGCCACCTTTCAGATTGCAATCATGCGTCACTACTCGCTTTAAGGAGCTCGCCGAGTGCCAGCACGCGGTCCGGGAAATGTCAGGGTCACAACGGATGGACCAGAAGTGTCTGTGTGTTTTCTTGGTTGCTCCACATCATCAGACATGGAGAAGAGAGCGACTGCACTCTTTTTGTTCCCTCGTGAACAACTCCTTCAGCGGTATACGCGCCTCAGGAGATCCCGCTAACCCTCAAAATCGGGTAAGATTATGAACTCCTAAATTTGGCCCACAAAATTGAACAATTCAACGTTTGAACTTTATGAAAACTTTTCATCACCTCCAAAAGTGGCCAGGGCTGCGCTGCTCTCCTCTCCCACATTTTCCGACGTTTTATTTTCCTGCTGATGGAGTGACTTGCTTAGCGTGAGCCAGCGTCCGCCCCCATCGGAGAAAAATCCACTAAATACAGACATTGGAAAAGGAGATGAGAGCACAGCGCTAACGAAGGAACGACCTGGGTTTTATCAATGGGAGGGCTGTGGTAATCGGCTATATAGGGGAGCTCTCCGGGGGGGGGTTCCTAGTTATCAGGACAGCTTTGGAAATTCAGCAAGAAACAATGGAGGAGTAGTTGCAAGATAACGTCAGTTCTTAGACAACTTTTATTTGTTGTTTGAAGAAATTTCTACTTCAGGAGCTGAAATGAACATCAACTGTTGGCTGGCAGCAGGTCAAGTTTTTGCCAACGCAATCAAGCCAACATCTCAGACAGAAACAATTACAGTTTTTATTAAGGCTGAAAAATCATTGTTCATTACTCATTTCTCAGGATTTGGTTACTGAGTGTCTTTTTTTCTATGATGGCCTGATACAACTTGGTGATGTCACAGTTTTGATGTCACAGTCGAGTTTAAACCGGCGTATGCAGATGATGTCATGCTTTTCATGATGGTTTCTACACGTATTAAAATTTAATCAACCTAAAAAAATAATAATTAAAAAAAAACAAAAAAAACCCCGAAACAAAACTCTGTAGAACCCAACAGGCTCTGAGACAGCATACTTATACCTGGGAGTTCTCTGGCTGGATGTTTGACATCTGTACTGCACATTTAGCATCAGAATGAATGTAAACATAGATCACAGATGCATAATTTATTTTATATAGACACAGATCAAGGTCGTTATGGTAACGCCAAGTGGATAAAACAGTCAGTACGTTACCACCGCCTCCACTTCACTCGCTTCCATGGAGATATAAAACTACAGGCACATAAAACACTTACTGCTCATTTGCCTGCGTGCGCCTGTATAATGAGCATCTGTGTGTGTGTGTGTGTGTGTGTGTGTGTGTGTGTGTGTGTGTGTGTGTGTGTGTGTGTTTTTTTTTTTTTTAAGTAACATTACCTTTAATGGTGCACCTGTCAGTTGTACACCTCGGATGAAGCACGAAGATGCGCTGTTTTTGGAAACTCTTTTAAACGCCAGATGGCAATCGGCTTGGTGGTTTGTTATCAAAAGGAGGTATGAGACGGGCAAATGCACGAGTACAAAGAAAAAAAAACAACATTCTCCAGGGAGAATGGTGCCACTAATTAGTTAAATTAGCCACAGATCAAATGGTTCAATTAAAAAGTGGTGTTGCGGTGAAGAGGCAGCAAGCCTCATTTGCATCACAACACATGTTCGGCACGGGCTGACAGACAGACGGATGCCACAAAAACCTCGCAGGAGTGCGTTAAATCGCTAAATTAGATACAAGGAGCGGACAGTAAATGCACCGCCAGGCATAAATTGCTTTCTGTTGTTTTCTGGTGCATCGCTTTCCCGGAACAGCACAATGGTGCGACGCGCTCCGAAGACTATCCTTGACTGAGAAAGTCATAATTTCTCTTAAATTAAACTTCTTGGAACTGCCCCTTCATATCTGCCCCATTCCAGTTTCTGCCCCCAAGTTTACTTGAAATCGTAGTGTAATTCTGCCAACAAATCACCCAAAACACCAGCCAGGGCTAGACACTTTCACCTGTTTGCCCTCGCTTAACGTAATGAAATTCTGCCTACCTGCATGTGCAGACAGCACTAATGGAGTGTGAGAAAATGTACCCTTCAAATTTAACTTTCACTAATGGCTACTGAAACAATATAATATACACACGGAGTACGCGCATACCGCAAAATGAGGATATTACATCATTTATTAGAAGATGAAAAATGGCATTCATTTGGGGCCAAGACTCCCAAATCACACACACACGCGCACACACACACATACACACACACACACACACACACACACCTACAAATAGGAGGAAAGTCATTGGTGTGCAGTTGTCCGCAGAGTGCGCGATGATGCTGGCCTTTCGAGTTCCAGGCTTAATTATGAGTGTAATTAACTATGTGCTGTTATGGCTTTGCTCAGTGGTGTGTATGTGTGTGTTTGTGTGTGTGTGTGCATGTGCGCATCCCCGGAAGTGTTGCTCATGGTCTCCTACAGAGCCAGGACCAACACAGCCCATTTGCAGCACGCTAATTTACCATTTAAAAACCATATGTTTGTCTCCTAATTAAATACCACTCTGACCAGCAAAAGGACATTTCCTTTTTTTCAAATTTCTCTGTTTTTAGTTAATTTTCTCTAAATGTCAGACCAAGTTTAGTGTTTTGTATGCTTTTTACTGCCTGTTCCTTACTTTTTTGTCTATTTTGCAATGAAACAAATGATTTATTTTTAACATTATACTGAGTGAGCATTTAGTATGGTTGTGTTTTTTTCCTGAGTGATTATTCCTTCAGGACTGATCTGTTAGACATCAGTGCCTCCTCACTCCTGAAGTTGCATGTGCAACCGGACAGTGTTCACAATATCAGTGACAATGAAACACAAGAAAGGCAGACAACCACTCTTTTGGCAACAAAATAATGAAAAATATTTAATATACACTGAAAAGTGTGTAAATAAGTGTGTGAGATCTGGCACCATCTGGTGGTGAGGACATAGGAAGCAGGAATTGTGCTGGAGGCCATTCATTAAAATGAAGTTGTGACACAATGAGGAAAACAAATTGTTGCTTTTAGGAACCATTGAAGATGCTTCTAAGTGACTCTGTGTGTATGTATGTGTGTGTGTGTGTGTGTGTGTGTGTATTCCCCTGCTGCTGCTGTCTGCTACATTGGCAGTTTGTTGCTCCGTGCTGTGTTAAATGGGAGTGCCCAGGTTTTTACCAGGCTTCATTCATCAGACTCACACAGGAACAGAAGTGGCTGCTGAGAAATCTTGTGGGACACACACACAAACACACACACACACACACACACACACACACACACACACACACACACACACACACAAACACTCAACGCATGCAAAAAATAAACCTTTTCATAGCGGATGTAAAAATCCACAAATTTAGTCTCAGCCACAGATCGAGGTGCTGACCTCTGCCGTGACCTAACAGATTTTTTCGCCCCCCCTCTCAGGACTCAGGCACAGCTCCATCTGCCACCGTCGTACCCATTCATGCTGCCTCAGCCAAGTTTGCACAGGCCGGCAGTTGGGACGTCCAACAAATTTCCTCTTTTCTGCAAGAATAACATGATTATTATGTGAAAAGGTTAAAAAAAAAAGACATTTTGTGTCATCCAAGGTAGCATTCCCCGGAGTCTTTTGCCTTCCATCTGGATACTGGAAGGAATTCATTCTGTGTGTTGCTCCATGAACCCAAACTCCACGTCCAGTCCTGTGAGTGCGATTTAAACCATATTTAAATCGAGATCTTTAGCTTTTGACAGGTTTTTCTTCTTCTCAGCTCTGTAATCAAGAGCAGCTCAGTTTAGGCCTGAGCTGCTTTGAAAGATCCTGGGAGGAACGCAGCGTTTTATCTGCGTCAGATTGGAAAAAAGAAAAGAGCTCGCTGTTGCTTCCGCTTGAAAATTATTAGGAAGAAGCAGGCTTTTGAAACTAGGAAGATAATCCAGAGTGCTGAGAAAACCGGGCCAAGTTTGGTGAGCTGTGGGATTTTGTTTTTTTTCTTCAGGGGTCTGAGCAGCGCGTGCTGTCGTTTCTGCCAAGGCGATTGTGGTCATTTGCAGGACGTCTTGACGTCCTTAAACAAACAAAAACCCGACCTTTTGCGCGGAGGATTCGAAGCTCACGTTCGAGTCTTGAGAAAGATCCTCTGTGCTGCTCTGATGAACAGAGAGGGAGATTTATTAAACTCCCCGCGACCTTGAATTTCCTGTTTCATTCTCTTTTTTTCTCCACGCCGCAAGTGTTCTGTTTCTCTGAAGAATTGGGCTTTTGTAGTCTGAAATCACTGCTCCCTGTGTTGAATCACGGCGGAGGGAAAGTAAGACGAGTCGGGAAAAGTGTTACTTTTCCCTCAGAAAGAATTCAGCAGAGCCTGATGAGCCGCTTTTATCAAGCTAACGAGTGGCGGCGGTGGCGCGAACATCGTGATCAGAGCTGCATGTTTTCTCTGAAATTCCCCAGCGTTTGATGAGCAGACTTGTGGAAAGTAACCGTTGCCAGCGAGCCGGCCTGTTATCCCTTCCCCTTGAGGTCCTTCCACCAGGGATGGGAGTCATGTGCCTGCGTGGTCTTTAACGGCCACAGTTTGATCTTTGTGTCATCGGAGAAGCCGCTGTTATTTTTCCTTTGCCGCACCGATGGTGTTGTCCCGTTCTAATGAGGTTAACCCCAATCTTGTGGGCTGCTGCCTCCATATTGTACAAAAGATCAAAGCTAGTGTTTAAAGCTTGTTTACTCTCACTGTATGACCTTCTTAGTTGTGCAGGCTAATACGTGCTGCCTGACTTTCGCACTTCATTTTCAAGCCCGGACAGTGTGAAACACCGCGAAAATCCGTATTTTCCTTGTGTTAATGTTTCCGCCAGTCGCGTTTATTTCTTTGATTGTCAGCGGGGAGGACAAGCTTTCCTTCCCGCACCATTCTTTGTGTTTGGCTCTCTGCTGCGAGGTTGTCCACCCTAACTAATTGGCCAACTGCGTCTTCCTTCAGGGAGGGTGAGGTGGGGGCAGAACACGTGATGGACAGAGGTG
The DNA here is from genome assembly GCA_015343265.1 of Pao palembangensis. Taxonomy (NCBI): domain Eukaryota; kingdom Metazoa; phylum Chordata; class Actinopteri; order Tetraodontiformes; family Tetraodontidae; genus Pao; species Pao palembangensis. Next base: position 2,529,771 of record CM027085.1, on the reverse strand, counting down.
GTAATCACTGTAATAGCGGCGGTGAGGCCGACCTTCTGCTAAGGTGCTGAGGAGCAGGGAGATGGGAAATGGTTTCTTATCAAAACTGCCTTTGGCGCTTTTCCTGTGTGTGTGTGTGTGTGTGTGTGTGTGTGTGTGTGTGCGTGCATGCATGCGTGTGCAAACCAGACATTTTACAACGGTTGATCGAGTCTTTCTTAATTGTTGCGATCCGGGCATCATAAATTTCCGACTGATTTGGCTCAGAAGTGAAAAGGGTAAGACACCCCAGCCTCACCCCCATTTACGCCCCTGTGGATGCATCTACGTACAGGGTTTAAGAGCGGCAGCAGTCCTGCATAAGCTGTTCTGGGTTTCTCTGCTGATCCAAACCTTGCAGAGGTTCTCGTCCTGCTGCTTCTTTTTCCCTTCATTTCTCTCACCTCCTCCCTTATCATCCATCCTCCCTTTTCTTGGCTTCCCCCCTGAAACATGGAGGTGTCATTAGTGTCATGTCCTAATTAGTCCCGTGTTGGCTAATTGTGCTTCTGACGCTTCGTCTCCAGGGACGCATGCCTTGCTAATTTCAATAAGAGTAAACAAGCAAACCTTTCTCCACTGATGGCTATGAATTAATTGGAGACCATCTACGGCACGTGTTGACTAAAGGAAAGGACTTTACGGAAGGGAAAGAGGAGGAGGCTGTTTTCGGGAAGATGGCTTGGCTTTTGACGACAAATACGAGGTGATAGAGATTGTTGTCAGTGCGGTCACACCGCGCGCCCACAGGCTTTGGCTCGTTTTCGGAAATTAGCATCACTTTAGCTTTTTCGCAAGTGAGAAGCCATTTGAGCTGCAGCGTCCCCGTGGAGAGACAACGCCCTGGTTCTGTGTCTCTTTTAAAAGGTTCCAGTGAAGCCAGTAAGCCTGTTTTCTCTTCTCTGAGAGAGGCTGATGTGTTGACGCTCTGGGCCCAGATTGCTGCGATGGTTTCTGTAAAATTCTCCTTCAGCCTCACAGATGCAACATTACGGATTTTTGCTGTTTATTTTATCTGAATGTTTAAGGCAACAAATGCTCTTTAGAGATTTGCAAGTTTAACACAATTTCAAGTTTGACTTGACTTGTTCTGGTAAAACGAGTGTTTTTTTGCGAGCGGACAAAAATCTCCAGCGTGCTCATAGTTAAATCACAGCCTCCATTGCCTTCTTTTGATGAATGCATTTCATCCCTTGCATTTCATGGAAAACCACCGCCATAGCCTTTCCGTACAATCAAAGGGAAGGGCGAGGCAGATTTGTGCTCTTCACAAGGGCTGGTTGGAGGGCAGGGGGCACCGCGACAGAACCATATATGCTGTTAATACACTCTGGAAGAAAGTTTTCCCACTGAGAAAATAACAAGTCTATAAAAGCCTCGCTTCCAAAAAATCCCGAGAACCTGAGCGCACGCAGGCGTGTGTTTTCCAGTTATTACTCGTTGAGTCCTTAAATAACTGGTTTCAGTTATCACAGAATTTATTTAATAACAGTTATTTCCCAGACAGTCTCAATAAGGTGCAGATAAGTATGTTTTACTACAACACTTAGTAGCATCAGCAGCAGTTTCTGGCTTATTTTGCCATCATTTCATATCGGAATTGCAATAAAAGCGAAAACCCTGTGAGTCTGAAAGATATGAGGCAGTAACTTTATGATTCTGTGACTGTTCTCTGCTCTTTAAAACTTTGTTGTTTCTGTTCCTCTATTTCTGGATGTTCTGAGAAAAGGTGAGCAGATGTAAACAACGTGCAGAATGGAAAAGACGGACCTCGCCTCGTGTGCGTGGTCGTCTCTCGCTTCCTCCCTCCCTGTGAAATGCAAACCTTCTCACACCTCCCCCCCAGCTAATTAATCATGCTATTGAACCTGATGCCATTCAATGAAAAGGCAGCTGGCTGCCATTCCTCCTTGTTTTGTTTTTTTATGCATACCTTTTCCATTCCATCCTCACTTGATTATCATTTAAGGTTCATTTCTCACAGTCCAGTTATTTTAACAAGGCCCTTGTTAATCGGGTTCACGGAGGACCTTCCTGTCTCTCTGTTCTGTCAGGCCTCATAACTGCAGCATGAATTCGACTGTGATGACTGTGATTGTAAATCAAAGGCTGCTCGGCGACTGCACCTCGTCCTTCAAGAAATGAGTAAACTAATGGCCCTTTCATTACAGGTTTTATTAGCAACACTTAAGCACACCCACACCTGTATAAAACGCATATTTAAAGACTCTGGTGGACAATACAGATGTAGATGAACTCTGATTAAATGGCACAAACGCAGGGAAAAAAGCTCAAAAGTGCCCGTCTTCCAACACTTTTTAATGACAGCAGTTAGAGCTGTGCCAGGGGAGTAGAGGTGTTGCTGCTGACACCGTGATAGACGGTTATTTTACAGGAAGACTGTATCTCTCTCAAACATATGTGCGTTTCAAGTTTTGTCATCCAAACACGCTCAAGGAAGATGGAATGAGAACAGGGAGGAGGCGGTGGAGGTGCGGGGGACGGATTTATGGGTGTAATAATGAAATCTCAGTGGCTGGGCTGTTGATACTGAGACACTTCCTCTCATCCTCCCCCCATTATTAGACGGATGAAACAAGAGGGAATAGAGGCAGGACAGCTTATGCAAGACATGGATGGTGGAGGGTGGCGTGCCGGCAAGCAGGAGCATTAACCGCAAGGGCTGTCTCCTGTCATCCAGCTGTGTGACCTCCATGTTTCCATCAGGGTGTTAGCTTAGCTTAACATGCTAACACAGGCCAACTTGGCCTCCAGACAACTAAGTTTCGATCTGGGAGATAGTGGAGGAGAAGGCCATCAGAATTTTCATCTGAAAAGTTTCCTAATGATTGTTTCAGCCTCGTTTTCCATCGCTCAAGGTAAACGTATGGTCACCTTTGTACCTTAGAGTTGCAGCCGTGATGTAAATTATGAATAATCTTCTTTTCCCTACTGTGTTATACACGTACGCACACGTACGCACGCATGCACGCGCACTTTCAAGGCAACAGTGTAGCCTCTTCCTAAGTTCCTTTGCTGTTGTAAACATCGAACACAGTCACTGTTTAGAATCATTGCTGCTTCAAAAAAAGATACACAGCAACTGTCAGGCATGATCAGCGGAGTGTAAATAAGTTAAAGCTAATAAACAATTTAAAATTGTGAATCCAGGATGGCAGTCAAGCTTACTGCGGAAATATTTTTTATTTCATTTTCTGTTTCTTTTCTCATTTTGTAAACTGCACGTCCATGATTATTCAGGATTATCAATCCTTTTACTCGCCTGTACCTCCGTGTTTCGTGACTCTTTTTCTTCTTCACTACTTCACTGTCAGTTTTTAGAAAATGTGCCAATAATCTGGCAGAGCAAAGGTCATCTAAGATGGCTGTCCATCTACAGGCACACATCTTATTTTGTCCCCCAAACCTCCTCCGTATGGCAGACTGTGAGAAACGCTGCCTGCTGGCGTCAACGAGGAACAAACACCTGCCATCCCATAATTAACACCTGCTGGGCTATAACGGACGCCTGCTTTGGCCTGTGTTAATTATTTTTATGGTGACAAAATTGACTGTAATGAATCGACAAACATTTCTGTTCATTTCCATCAAAGTATCGTCTTTCACGCCAGCTGAAGGGAAGGGGCCTTCCGCATCTGCGCCGCTCCTCCCCAACACAGGAAGTGTCGGAAAATCATGTTTGTCAACTAAACTTCAGGCTTTTTGTCTGGAAAACAGTAACCATGACAACTTGTGACAATGGGCCTTGGGAGCAAGGCTGCTTCAAGTATGTGCCTGGAGCGTCAAACCAACCTTTTGCTGGACTGAAACTTAAATCAGCTTCAAGGTGACTGGGAGACTCAGGCAGTGACTCGGTGTAACACTTCATCCCTTTCCAGTCCAGCGAGGACAAAGCTGGTGCGATGGGACGTCATCAACCAGAGCTAATCCAAGCCGTATCGACCTGCACCCAGCAGATCTTGTTAAACTTCTTTAAAAAAAACAAAAAAAAAAGAATAACTATGTACCGATACGGATCTGAAAGTTGGTCTTGGAGACCTGGAAAGCTGCACTCTTCCCAACATTTGAAGCTTTTGCGGTATTCTGCAGCCAAGCTCACCATCCTTTTGTTTGAGCTGTTTTCAGCTGAACTGCCAGTGACGGACACCCATGTTTGCCATCGGCCAATCAAGCAAGTGACAAGAAGGAATAAGAGGAATCAAGAATTCGGGATGCTAAATGAAGCTGCTGGCGCTTCCGTCAGCACAGACACAGGCAGCAGCTTTCCACTGTTTTCTGAAGTATTCTGACCTCCACATTCGGCGTCACCGCTTCAACTTCTCATCAAACAGAAAAACGGAGTGCGTCGGCATGAGGGAAGCAGCGTTAGCCTCGTGTTCACCCGACGCGTTTCAAACAAGAGGGCGTTTGAAATATATGCTAATCCCTGGCTCGATTCGTGGTGCTATCCAGCCGTGCAGAGCAGCGTAATGTGTCCACAGTGATCGGGACGTTTTTGAGGGATTAAATGATATGGTCAGGAAACCCCAGGCTGCTCCACACACACACACACACACACACACAGACTAACACAGTGAAAGTGTTTAACGCTGATTGATGCGCTGTCAGTAATGAAGAAGACAGCGGGAATCCAGATTAGAGAAAATGACCCACGGGGGTAGAATGAGAGATTGTTTGGGTGAGACAAAGTGAGGAGCAGGAGATTGTTTCTGTGAATGTCTGATAACCCGCTCTCTCGCTCTCTCGCTCTCTAGCCCTCGTACCATCCTGATGGTGCCCAGAAACCACTTTGTCGTCGTCACCCGTTGTTTTTGTTTTCAAGGCTGAATTTTAAGGCTGAATTACAGCCAGGCGTCGAGGCAACAACACCCAGCACGCCACCCCCCACTTTTTCAAAGCCGACCCACTGACTTCGGTCGAATTTTCCCAGGGAAAATGTGATATGGTCGAGGATTAAAGCCCATACAGGACAAAAGACGGCTTCTTTTACTCCTCTTTTCATTTGTCTGCAACTTGTGGATAAATATAGATGACTTCCAGGGTAGACAGAAACAGCAGGAGGTTATGGTGTCAGTGAGGAATAAATCTTCAGAATGTGGGAAGGTTTGTCACCCATCAACAACAAAGGGGCCTTTGATTCTTTTATGTGCAGCATCATGGATTGACGAGGGTTCCGGGATTGGAGCCGTGAGCTGTGGGAACCGCATTTATCTGCAGGCGCAGGAAAACATTTCAGAGTAAACTAAATGCAAGGCTGCTTTTATGATACTAGTGTGAGTGCAAATGGAGGAAAAGGTCAGTGTTCTACTCGTCTGTCTGGGCTGCAGGCGTGGCCCCCGCAGAGGGTAATGGTCCTTATTCTAATCCTCTAAAAGATGAGGGCTGCAGAGGTTGAAAATGTGCACAGGCTAGTGGGGGTTAAGAGACAAAACAAAGAGGTCTGGGAGTGTTTTAGGGGCCCAATTCTATGCATCATTGAGCCTTCATTCAGTTCGGTTCTCACCTCATTAAAATAAAAAGCTTCTTGTTCATATTCCACACAATTTTACTGAGAGTTTAGGGGAACTCGGGCACCTCTGAAAGAAAAAGGGTCTTTATTTTTAGAAATAACTATACTTTTTCTTTCTGTGTAAGAATCTTCTGACGGTGTGGAAAGACTGACGCAAGATTTCATCAGATAAGATGGAACATGCGCTCAGACACGACGCTGACATTTCAAATGTAAAAGCTCGACTGTGCGTCAGCAGAGGTTCGTTCAGAGCACCGACGCCCCGGCGTCAACCAGGACAGAACGCATTCATACCGACAAACGTGGTGACAAACCAGTCTGCGTACAGTGGTACGGTCCGGGGCGGGGGTGAAGCATTGAATCTGGGGCTGATCAATTCTGGTGGGATTGTGGTTTCAATCTTGACTGTTTTTGATGATAATTGCTGCTTGGGGAGGTGTTTGGATTTGTGAAGCTGTGTTTTACAGCCGGGCAGAGCTTTTAACGTCTGCTTATGACGTTGGAGAATGAAGGCCGAGCTGGGACTTGTCGCATGAGGCTGGTTGATGTGACTGATAGGCTGGCTGAAGAGCGGAATCATGCTGTGATTACCCAAAGCTTCTCGCACCGAGAGAGAGAGGGCTCTGAAATGAATCAGCCTGATGGAGATATGTCTGCTGGTTTTCCATCCTGGTTCTTACCAGTCTGAACCAGTATACCAGTACCAACCCAAGTTCCACTCAAATTGCATTTTGCAAAAACGCTTCGAGTCCTTTTTATCTGGTTCTGCATCCGCATCCTCTGGGTGTCGATCAGTTCCCGACCTTTCACCCTGACTCTGAGTAATGGAATTGCCTGTCATGAACGCAGGACCCGCTCAAGGTCTGGTAAATGTAGTGCACGTGTTTGCACGGACTCGCAGATCGATGCTTCTATTGCTCCCATGTCGGGAAGAATGGAGCCTTTCACCGCTGTAACTGTCAGAGCGTTACCTCGCGTTCTTCAAAGTCCTTGGAACTGAGCTAAAACCAATATTTGGAGAACGGAATATCTATACTTGTCAGTACAGGCTCATATACATCCTATTGATGCCTGGTGCAGATTTTAAATTTCATCTGCAGCTGCCAAATTTTGTTCAAACAGGTGTAACGCTTGTAAAGAGAATTCCTGATGTATTTTTAATGGCTTCGTTTTTCATTTTTGTGTTCCTGCAAAATTTTTTTCTGGCATGAAAGGCAGCTTGATGTTCTGAGTCATCTTTGCCTGCAAAATGCCTCTTTTGAGGGCTGACGTTTGTGCTTTTGATGTGTCTCAGGTCTGTTTCCTCCTCTGAAGGCGTCTGGGTCTGTCCCAGAGATTCTTTGGACTGGGATGATGCGGCATAGCGCTCAAGGCTGAGATTTTCTCCTGACAGACGAGACCGGCGTGGGGGACGCACAGTGAAGGGAATGTCTGAGGTTGAAAATAGATCGGGGTATTACTGGAGACATTTGGAGGCTGGTGGAGGTTGCTGAAATTTCCAAAAAACTGTAGCGAAAAATATCGATTTTTTTTTTTTTTTTTTTTAATGGATCATCTATCAACAGATCAAAAAAAAGAGGAAAATGTAGCAAATGTAATTTCAGCAAAGTTTCACTAAATTGGTGAAAATAAACTAGACTTTAACATTAAATAGGGACGAGCCAAGGCTGCAAACAAGAACCCAAGCGCAAAAGAGCAAACAGGACTGTGGTACAAAGTGGAAAGAGGTCTGGCCACTGTGTTTGCTAATCAGAGTCAAAAGTCCATCACATTAAAGTGTAATGGACACCTCTGAAAACTCTCAAAAGATAAATAATCTGTATCAAGCTGCATGCACGCACGCGCGCACAAAGCACCCAGAATAGCTATGCTGCCACTTCTATTACATTCCAGTACTCAGCTGGTCCCTGTGGACATAACATACTGTTATGCAGTCTTACACACACATAGAGATTTGTAGTATGCATATTTTTTATCACACTGACACACGAATAATTTCTCGTCTTTGCCAAAATCATTTTCACACCCTGTCTGACCTCGTGCACACATCACACTTTTCCTCCCTTAGTGAATTTTGTTGTGTAACAGCTCACCGCTCGCCTCGCCCCGTAAAACGAACAATGTTGGTTCCAGCCTCGGAGATCCCGTAGCTAATCCCTCAGCTGTTTGCCGTTGGCAGCAGCCAGTCCGAAACACAAGAATAGTCTGGGCTCCAGCCAATCGTAGCACAGATCAGATATCAATTTGTCAACAGAACCGGTCAGTCAGTCAGCAGGACAGCGGTGAGCCGTCCAGCTCCATGTGGAGATAAAGGTGACTCAGACGCAGGAGAACAGACTCTTACAGGGAAAAGTTTGGAAAGTCTTTATTTTTCCAGTTGACAGTGCTATTTTACGCCCATCTTTACCTTTTCCCTTTGAGATGTGCTGCCATGACTGTGGGCGTGTTTGCGTGTCTATATTTGCTCTGTGCGTGGATTCTGATCACCATGGGTACAAGTTCCACACAAACAGAGATGGTTCCCCGCCAACCTTCTTGTTTCCAGTATTTACTCTCACCTCTTTCTCCGAGTGCTCCGTCTGGAATTTGAGTGGGAGCTTTAGTATATGTAGAGAAACTTGGAGCATTTCAGCTGTTTGACAGTGTTATAGCTTTTGGGATGGGTCCTTGGGGGGACCGGGCTCTCGCAAAGTCTCCTCTACCTGGAATTTGACGCCCGCCTGCCCCCCATATCTGACAGCAGATAAGATTCCACAGCAAACTTAGACAGCTAGTGACTGCCAATTCTGACCTTCCACGTGGAGATAAACCTTTGGGTCTGGTTGACACAGGAAGTGTAAGTGTCTGTAACGCACAGGAACTAGAACATCATCTGCGTAAATAGCGTGACGTCACAGCTGTGATGTTATTGTATAGCAGTGGAGATCGAGGCTGCTGTGATCGCTCTGCACTCCTTTCGGATAAAAAGAGATTTTTAATCTGACGTCGGCTTCTGCCTGGAGCCATTTAAGCGAGCTAATTGATTTACTGCTTTTTTTTATTCACTAAAGTGAACACCAGGGTAGAGCATCACACATCTCAAACATCTCTTGGGTTCAACCTGGCGGACGCAGGGTGAGGGACACCGGGGTTGGGGACATGATGGATGGCGGCAAATAGCATAGCAGGAGCGTTCACAGCTCAGGAATTTATAGATGGAACAGAACAGCGAGCACTTTCCTGCATCATCTCCTGGGGTGTGTGTAGGTGTACATGTGTGCTTGCCCATACCCTTGGGAGTTTTTTTAGTTATTTATTTTTTTTCATTCTCCTGTCTTCGGAGACGTCTCATTTCCAATGGTGATGCATAAAATGTTTGGTCTGCCAGCGCTCATTATTCTGCAGAACAATGGGATGCGTTTGGTGGCAGCCGCTCGCTCCTCTGATGTATGCCACACACTCTCTCGGGCTCGCTGTCTTCGTAACTGGTTATTACTCTTCCCGGCGTGTCTGAACAGACGAGGCGATGTTTAACGCCTCCGCCGTGATTTTTATCACACGTGACAACATTTTTATTCTTATTTTATGGAACCTGGATGAGTGTGGTCGACTTGGCCTGGGGAATGTGTATGGAGACGTGCGGTTGAATTAGCAGCACCCCGGCAAAGAAAGTCAATTTATCACACTTGATATACCTCCGGCATCATAACAGTATGGACCTACAATGGTTTCCAGAAGCCAAACGTGTAACATTTGACCACAGCGTGCTCAAATAAAGGAAGGACTGGACCAATCACAGCTCCTGCTGATGACAGAGGTCAAATCACGTTTCTTCAGTTTGTTAGTTTCTCCACTGTCGCTGCCATCTTGGTTTAAAATCAAGGATCCTCAGTTTGTTTCTGCTAATTGTGCTAATTGGGATGAGTTTTTTTTCTAATTGGCTGGCTGTCAGCTTCCCCCTGTGTTTGAGTGGAGCGTTGAGCGTTGCTGGGGCGACTCAAGCGCAGATTCGTCTTTATTAGACCCACAAAGGCAAAAATAGAGTGTTGCATTTGTTCTGGTGTGCCATTAATCCAAGCAGAAACATTGTTTCTATGGTATCTGCTGTGTAAATAATTCCTACATGAGTTGTCTCCATTTAAGGTGGTTTAGCTGAAAACTAGGTGAAGAAAAAAGAAGTCGGATAATCATTCATAGCAGCGTGACCTCTGGCAGAGCACCGCTCTCCATATCTAACTGCCTTTAACTTTATTTGGCTGTCAACTTGAAAGAGTCTGACTGGGAAGGCTGCTGGGACACACACACACACACACACACACACACATACTCCCATATGGCATCATTTAAAACTCCTGGCATCCCGTGTTTGTGTTTATCAGGACAACAAAGCCCACTACTGAAACACAACGGACCTGAAGAGCTTCCCGTTTCATTTAACAAACATGCTAACAATTCAGTCCGCAGCTATTATTGCACTGATCGGGGGTAAGTGGGGGGTCATGGCTAGAGTGGGTGCTGGCTTATATTTAGCCCACTATGTGAGCATTTTGTTAGTCCAGAGCCTTGATGGCTAATCAACCCTTGTTCCCGTTTGATACAGGCGATGTGTTAGGTGCTTCAATTTAATCCTCTGATAAGGAATTACTGACTCTATCATGAATTAATAAGTGGATTACTCTACTAAAAAACCCCAGACTGGCGGAGCTGCATGAGCCGAGCACTATCCTCCATTCATGCTGTTGAAAATACTGTATTTTAAAATCTTCGGCAATTAATCACGGATCAAAACTTCCCGGTGTTCCGTTGTCTCACTCACTGAATCAGCAACTCGGCATTGAACTAAACTCCAGCCTGGACAGGAAGTGACCTCTAAATGGAGGTCACTTTCTGAAATAAATTCTGTTGCACGAATGCGCATCAGCAGCAAACAACAAGCCACCGCACACAGACACACACACTTGTTCCCTCGCTAATGGTGACCCGCTGTAGAGGTCGGCGGTGTTAGCGCTCCGCTCCCTGGGCTCATAATAACAATGAAAAATGGCCTCACGCTGCTCGGCCTCTACTAGCTTTTGTGTGCTCGGTGAGTTACTCTGGGTTTGTGTGTGAATCTTTGCGTGTGTGCTCCATTTAACCATCCATCCTCTGTCCAGGCTTGAACTCACTGAGGGGGAAAATGGGAAACAATCAGAGGCAAATTGCCACGCTGTCGCCACCGCCTGCCGCACAAAAATAAAAGGGGAAGCGCCGCTCGCTGTCACCCGGCGCTCGCTGGTGGTAAGCGAACAGCAGCCCGCTGATGGATGCGGAGCTGAAATGATGCTCACTGATAGCGCTGTGTCTGTTTCAGTCCTTGGATGGATAGATTGAGCGTCCCTGTGCGAGTCAGAGATGATGCCTTTTCGCAGACTGTGTGGCAGGCGAGCGGCGTTGATGTATTCACAGCGCCATTCGTGCTGACTGGAGCACAGTTTTGAAACACTTCTGGAAAATAGCTTGAACAGTCAAAACAATGTCTGACAGCTGCCAACTCGCTCGGTACGGAGGCCAACTGTGTAAAGCGAACTCGCCGTACGCCGCCGCTTCCTCTTCTTCTGATGGAGTGAGAAAACAGCTCGGCCGAGCCAGTTTCTCCCGGGTGAGTCATCCAGCGTGAGAACTGTTAGCGGCACTGATGAGCGCCGCTGTTGTTTTTGGGCCGGGAGTTGCCACGTCAGCGGCCACCTTAATGGGGAAGTGCCGCACAAATGAACTAAGACGGGTTGGAGGTCGCGGAGGTCAGCCTACAGGTGCGTGCGAGCCAGGCTTTTCTGCTGATTGGCAGTTCTGTGTCCAGATTTGTTGAGCTCTGCGGTTCTGCACCAGTTCGCTTGGACTCAGCAAGCCTCTTTTTCTAAAACCTGCCTGGCTGACAGCACAAATGTAATTAGGTGATTTATTCTGGTATTTGCACATCTGTCCTGGATGTTGTGAGAGGATTCTCATCGTGATGTTTTCCTTCTCATTGTTGCTGCATTCTGAGGATTCTTAATCAGTGAGCACAGCCCCGAGCAGCTTGGCGTCTCACTGCTAACGGTGACAGCTAGCACCTGTCCCGCCCTCCAGGACCAGATGGACGTTGGCCTGCAGCACCTGCCCTGCTCGGTAGAACTCTGTGCCAGGTGTCAGTGTTGGCACCTGGGCTTGCACACACACGGTCAAAGCACGTTTGGCGTGCAGTTTGGTACATATATCAATAGTGTAGGTTTGCTTCAGTAGCTTTGCAACCAGCGTGGAAAGGCTTTTTTTCCGTGGGATCAGAAACGATATTTGTCTGATTAGTTGTAGCATACTGCGTCCATCCCCAGTAATGTAGCCAGGGGTCATGTCACGCCATGTATTTCCCCCATTTTTGTTTTATTTCTTTATATCTGTAGACCCCTTCAAGGAAGACTGAAAACAAAAAGCATACAAGATTCTTTTTGCTATGGTACGTATATAAACCAGCTCATACGATTCTGCTGAAATTCGCACAAAAAAAAATCTGAGATGAGACCCCAATTCTGTCCTCTAATGAAGGTTTTGAACCTTTTTGAGTAACATTCTGAGGTTTTAATGAGTCTGTAGGAAAATGTAAGCTTTAGTAAAAAGACATTTTAGCAGAACCGTTAATGTCAGTGATGGTGTTGGTGGCAGCGCTAAAACAAAAAGATAACGTTGCAGGAATCTTTTCAGTGTCCTGTCAGGAGTTGGGAGGGTGCCCAGGAGTAAAATACCTGTGTTTACTGCAACTTTGAACAGAGAACAATTACGAATTGGCTCCAAACGGGCCCAAAAGATTTGATTTGGACAATCGAGAGCGATTGTCTGTGAAATTATCCAATCAAAGAATCATCAAATACAATGAAATATTAATTGTAATCACCAGAAACTGGGTCTGATTAGTGTTTATGATGGCTACAACTCAGCCAGTAAAGGCCATGAATAAAGAAAAATTGTTTATTTTAAAACATTTATTTTTTTTCCCAACATTTCAGCATCCAAAACATGCAGTGCTGGAATGTAAATGTTAATTTACATGCGTATTTGGGGTTTTAATGAATCTTAAGTAGTCTGTTTGTTGTTCTGAGAAGAGCACTAGCACAAACCTATCTGGCTGTCAACCAGAAGAAAAGAGCGTCATTGTCTTGGTGGATGGCTGGACTGATTGCCTTTTTGTCCTGTGACAAATACGCTCCACATGTGTGACAGCTGCGGACCTGCCACCTTGTCGGAGTGCAGAAGAAGAGAGTGGAAACGAAGCTGGCAAATGCAGCACCGCCGGCAACAACAAGGAGGATTCACTGCTTCAGCTTAAGTGTTAGCGAGTTCCTGTGATATTAAAGCAAGAATGAAGCTTTTCCATCGGCAGGATTCAGACTCTACCGTCGTGTATGGATGCTGTTTTGAGATCAGCAGGTTTCCCCATTAAAATATGGACAGAACCCCCCCCTCGCTGGTCCAAATGTGTCCTCCTGACTGTGACGCTTAAGCAGGCGTTTGCTGGAATGGAGGCTGGAGTTGGGGACTATCTCCGCTATGTGAGGAGCGCTGGGGCCAGTGTCAGGGTCAGTGTATTTTTAACCACGCATGCACTCATGCAAACCGCAACGCCATGTGTCACCTGCTCGGCCTCGTCAGCTGTTGAATAACTGTGACGGGGGAGGGCCGACGCCGAGGTATGTTTCATGCGTCCGTCCGTTTGGATAATTGCTTTTCTTTTCTCTTCAATCGGTAGATAAACCACTCAGACATAGACACAATATCTGCAGCTACCGGCGAAGGTGCAGCCGTTGCTCGTCTATTCTGCCCGAGAGAGCCAGAGGTGGTCGTCGATCAATACTCAGCAGATATTGATGCAGCTACAGTGGTGATTTGTTCTCGGACCCTCTGGCTGCAGACATTCCTCCAATAGGTGAAGGCCTGATGGAGGTCTTTCAATATTCTCTCCCCTGTCTGGTCCCAGCTGCTACAGTTCAAATTGCGGCAGCTGGGTTCACCTCCACACACGACTAATTGTGACGCGCTTTCACCCTCTTCCCCTTAGCCAATTTCCTACACCACATCGTGGCCGAGCGATCAATCTTTTAAAGTTTCGAGGAAAGCTTTTGAAATTTTCATTCCTAAAGCATCGACTCACCTCAAGACTTCTTTATCTTTATTTTTTTGGCAGTTTTGCACATTTCGAGCTGCATTTTAAGCTCAGCAGAGAGCTTTTTTTTTTCTTTTTTCCTCTCTCAGTCCAAACTGTCTTGTCCGCTTGTCCTTGAAGCCTGTGTGACAATGGAATGGCTGGAGCACCAACGACCTGGAGAAAAAGAGCCTTGTGGCCACAATGCAGCCATGTACCTGTGCATTTATCTGCTCTCTATCATGCAGGGTTACCTCGCTGGCCGTTGTAAAATGGGGGCAGTGCAAGCTGGCATTTCAAAGTTTCCTTTGTTGCTTGGCGACCATACAGGCTGTACAGTAAACATTGTTAACGAGGGTTTGTGCGTGTATGCCAGTCCCGTTTTAACTTTCCAGTGAACGCTCAGGCACTGGCCAGTTTAGAATCCACCCCGTGGTCTAATTTTGGACGAGGTGTGGCGTTGAAGGTTGCGGCGAGCGTCGCTGGCGTGGAGCGAAGAATCTTCCTGACTGAAGTCAGGCTGAGTTGAGGATGAAGAAAAGCTCCTGAGCTGTTAATCTGTGGAATATTTAATGGGGATTTAGGTGCTTTGAATGAATAAATTAAAAATATAGCATCTTTGTCCTTCTCACCAGCAGCTGAAATTCGCTCCCACAGCAACACAGATGAGACGTCAAACACTTCTGGAAGAGCGTCCACAGACAGACCTTAAACATAAAAAAGGGCCTCTTCTCCTGTCTGCCCCCGCCCCCCCGCCTGGTGTTACGTGACGAGCACAAACATAATTCTGGCATTTTATTGTCTGCAAGTGTCTATTGTCTCAGTCTATTACAGATATGAAGTCTGGCAGGGATCGGATTGCGTTTGTGGCACCTGCGTCCCCTCCAAGGGCGAACATGGGGGCCCGCTGGATGATTTCCAGTACAGCTGTTTCGCTGGGAGCCCGTGGGTGGGGTGCTGATGAAAGGGTTGACAGAAGCAGCCCATTTTTCTTTGAATCAATCAGGCCCCAGTTTGTGTCTGTCCAGCCACTGGATAATCCGACTGGTGTCTGGCAGCCTATTAACTTTTACACTCCGTAACTTCACTCTTATCCCGATCAACATTCCTCCCATATTTCCTTATATCATATTTGCTTGTTGATGGATGTGTGGTGATATTCCTCGCTGCTGCTGGCCTCTCTGAGATGACATTTTCTTCTCTTTCAAGCAATTAACTTTGCTGTTTTTTTTTTTTTCAGAAATAAAATAAAATCAGTTTTCATTCTTTCTTCATCATTTTCTTTCTTTATTTTGAAGAAATGCTTCTTTTTTGTTTGTTTGTCTTGCCTGTCATCGCAGGCCTGTACTTTCACCATCTGACAAAACTAGCATAGTTTGTAATATTTCGGAAAATCTAGCTAACCCCAAATAGTTGATTTAAGGTTAGGGTCAGGGGCAAAAATCATTATTTTTAACAAATATTGATTTTTTTCAGGTCAACCAGTCCACGAATCTCATTGTGGAGTCCTGATTCGCAGACATGGATTAAATGACTTTTTCCTTCCCTCTGCATGTCTACTGAACCACAAACAACTCTGGCTGTTACCAACGTGAATGTCCAGAAGTGTATTTCTCTGTGATCTCTGCACTTTGGCGTTTTTAATGCATAGCTGCTGGTCATTGAAGGTGGCGGTCGGGGCCTCCTACAGAAGCTGCCGAGTTGACGCTCTTTGCTGTAAATTCATTTTCCTTGAAAGCGTGTCTTGGTCAATATGTTTTTCAGCCTTGTTTACACTCAACCCTCAGGAGTTGGGGCCACAGTTATTTCCATAAGAGTGACCATAGATTTTCCTTAATGTGGTTGCTGTCTCCAGGGCTGAGATAGCTGAGGTTGTTAAGAAACTCCTCGGTGGCAGGGCCCTGGGGGTGGATGAGATCCGCCCGGAGTTCCTTAGGGCACTGAATGTTGTGGGGCTCACGTGGTTGACACGACTCTGCAACGTCGCATGGACATCGGGGGAGACCGAGGTGGTGGTCCCTCTTTTTAAGAAGGGGGACCGGAGGATGTGTTCCAACTACAGGTGGATCACACTCCTCAGCCTCACGGCAAGGTCTTTTCGGGGGTACCGGAGTGGAGGGTCCGCCGGATAGTTGAACCTCGGATTCAGGAGGAGCAGTACGGTTTTCGTCCTGGCCGTGGAACTGTGGACCAGCTCTACACCCTCAGCAGGGTCCTTGAGGGTGCTTGGGAGTTTGCCCAATCAGTCCACATGTGCTTTGTGGATTTGGAGAAGGCATTCGACCTTGTCCCTCGGGGAGTCCTGTGGGGGGTTCTCTGGGAGTATGGGGTGTCGGGCCCCTGATTCGGGCCGTCTGCTCCCTGTATGACCGGTGTCAGAGCTTGGTCTGCATTGCCGGTAGTAAGTCGATTTCGTTTCCGGTGAGGGTTGGACTCCGCCAAGGCTGCCCTTTGTCACCGATTCTGTTCATAACCTTTTATGGACAGAATTTATAGGCGCAGCCATGGTGTTGAGGGGGTCTGGTTTGGTGGCCTCAGGATCGGGTCTCTGCTCTTTGCAGATGATGTGGTCCTGTTTGCTCCATCAGTCCGTGACCTCCAACTCTCACTGGATCGGTTCGTAGCCAAGTATGAAGCGGCCGGGATGAGAATCAGCTCCTCCAAATCTGAGGCCATGGTTCTCAGCTGGAAAAAGGTGGAGTGCCTTCTCCGGGTCGGGGAGGAGATCCTGCCCAGGTGGAGGAGTTCAAATACCTTGGGGTCTTGTTCACGAGTGGGGGAAGAATGGAGTGGGAGATCGACAGGCGGATCGGTGCGGCGTCTGCAGTAATACGGACTCTGCACCGGTCCATTGTGGTGGAGAGAGACCTGAGCCGAAAGGTGAAGCTCTCGATTTACCGGTCGATCTTCGTTCCTACCCTCACCTACGGTCATGAGCTTTGGGTAGTGACTGAAAGAACAAGATCGCGGGTACAAGCAGCCGAAATGAGCTTCCTCCGTAGGGTGGCTGGGCTCTCCCTTAGAGATAGGGTGAGAAGCTCTGCCAGCCGGGAGGAGCTTGGAATAGAGTCGCTGCTCCTCCATGTTGAGAGGAGCCAGATGAGGTGACCTCCCTGATGAGGTGTTCAGGGCACGTCCCTCTGGTAGGAGGCCCCCGGGAAGACCCAGGACAAGCTGGAGGGACTATGTCTCTCGGCTGGCCTGGGAATGCCTTGGGATCCCCCCGGCAGAGCTGGACGAAGTGGCTGGGGAGAGGGAGGTCTGGGCTTCCCTGCTTAGGCTGCTGCCCCCGCGACCCGACCCTGGATAAGCGGCAGAAGATGGATGGATGGATGGATGGTCGCTGTCTGTTGCTCCTTTGTTCCGTTCTTAATCTAAACAAGCATCTTTAGCATTCTTGCTATGTGCGGATGAATTATATTTATGCTCATCAGCTGTATAACAGGTGTAAATAAGATGATGTGCTTTAATGCTAAAATAGAAATGGGCTTAAACTATGCTCCATTTGAGAAAATGTACGATTGGTTACATGACTCAGCAGTGATCCAGACATCCTGCTGTGCATGTTTGCATGGCGGCAAAATACATTATTCTTTCAGAGCGCGACTAATTAAAGACAAGAAAGGAGGCAGATACGGAGGGCGAGGAGGTGTGCGCCATTTTTAGACACACAGATGTTCACACACGTTCATCTGAGACGAGTCATCAGGGCATGTTAGTATTTATTGTTTTTCAGCCTGGGCGTAAATAGAGCCTGAGGTTGACTCACATCACGTGTCGTTATGCTAAAGTCCAGACCAGTTAACGCACCCTACATTTCAGACATGACAGATTTATCGTAGGTGTTGTTGGAAAGTCTTTTTTCTCCTCTGATGTTGAGACCCCACCTGCAGTGTTGAATACCAAAGTGTTCATATCAGCTGAGACATATGCCGGAGATGCTAATTCATTAACAAACGTGGTATTTAGAAATATCATCTGTGGCCGTGATTAATAGCGCTGGGCTGAATTTACGCTGAGCGATTAGGCTCTTGCCTCAAACCCCGGCACCGGCGTACCCCTGAACTTTTGGATTTGATGAAGGGGCATATTGCTGAGATTTATTTACCCATTTACCCCGGCACGAGGCTGGCGGGTGAAATCGCCACGCAGGAAAGTCTTTTATACACTTCGATTGGGAGCGAATCATAATTCAGGCAGTCCATCAAGTCAGTGGCCGCTGTGTTGAGCGCTGATTAAGGATGGTAATTAGACATGTTAATTGTTTTCATTAGTCAGGGCTGGAGCAGCCAGGCTCAGTGGGGGAGGTGTCAAGATGACCTCCCCATCACACAGCCCACAGATGGTACCTCCTTTCTCACTATGTGACCTCGCCTGATAGAGAATCTGCTGGATCTCTGACCCACGGATGACCTCTTTTGTATCTGGCGTGGACTCAATATGGTTCCGCAGTGGCAGCATTAGCTTGCGTTAAATAATTAACTCCGTGGTTGGACATGATTTGCATCGGGAGGAGGAAGTGTAGCACTGTATCATGCCCCTCTCCCCGTTTAAATGCCACTTATGGGGCCACGAAATTGCATTTACAAGCCGATCTTGTCAGGCTTTTAACTGCTATAAAAGGGGCGATAACGACCGTGGAATCATTCGGCCACAGCAGAGCCATAAATATGTTGATATGGTGAATAAAAGGGACGACCTGCGGTGATGAGGTATAGACCTGTTCTCAGCAGGGGTCTTCAGAAGAAGTTGGGGGGGTCCACCAAATGTGCCGTCTGTCTGTTCGGATGCAGGCAAATGGCAGATTTCTATCAGAATCCATTTGAAGCTTTGATTAGTTTGACTTTAGAACAGCTCTTTTTCCACCTAATTATGGCAACTTATTCATGCACAGGTGAGCTGAATGTATTTAGTCTTTTTAAAAGAGTCATAACGGGTCACACTCGCCGCTACAGCCAGAGGTCTCGGGGCTAAACGCTTGGCGGAGTGCACCGTCCACCTTCCCCTGGTGTCGGTGTTAAAAATTCACACTTGGGTGCCCGTTCTTAGCCTTTTAGCGTAATGAGCATGCTGCTCATAACACTTATCTGTAAGTGACATTTTATTATTGGCCAAATTAGTCTCACACATTACTATGTGTGGCCAGGGGACTGACATCTGCGTGACCCCTCACAGTAAATCCCCCTCACCTCGGCTGCGTACGAGGAGATTCGTTTCTCTTTTTTTCTGCCTTCTCGCTTTCTTCTCATGGTATTTTTTATCTTTTTATGCACAGTGAGCTAAAGGCAAAGATCATTTGCAGGCTGTCTGTTTTAAATGGGGTTATTGAGGCTGAGTGTTCTCTTCGTTTTAAAAGCAGAGCTTCAATCCAGAGAAACCGGACCTCTGTTCTCTGGTTAGAATTTCAAAGATGCTAATTTGTTTTCCTTTTATGATCAAAGTTTTTTTTTTTTCAAGCCTTTGCCCTCTGCTCTTAGGTGAGTTCTCTCTGTTGCTGAGAGAAATCGCTTTCTTCTGATTGGATGATCAGGGCAGCTTTATTCTTGGACATGAATTTTAATAAAACTTTTAAGAGTTTTAATACTCTGTCTTTGTGAGCAGCATCCAATAGCAATTTAGCCACTGCACTGAAGTCTTCCAGCCGCACTTCAGTGAAAATGGTCAGAAGATGCATTCAGTGACCTCTGCAGATATATCGCAGACGCCGCAGCAAAAACACACAAACACCGTCTAAGTCAACGCTGCTTCCAGAAATAGCTCTGATTGGGCCCTGAATAATTCAATGTCGTATTTCCCCCCCGCCTCATCCAAAAGGACTCGGAGAGCAATTGATGAGAGTGGATGAATATTTAATAGCGCTGAGTTTCTTGGACAAGCCGAGTCCCTGGATGACAAGCTTTGAGAAATCAAACAGAGGAGAGCAGAACGAGGAAAAAGAGGTTACGCAGCGAGGGGTAGCGCAAACACCCAGAGAAGATCCGAGTTCAGATGCAGGCTGAGCGCAGACAGATCTGCAGGCGGCGGGAGCGGCCGCTCTTTCTCCGGCGTTTGTCTGATTTTGCCTGATTCAAAGTTAAACACGCTTGTTTGGATAGAACTGTGAAACTTTGCCTTATCGTCAGGTTCATTATTGACTGACGCGCCGCATCCGTGATTTATCACGTTCTAAAACCTGCAGATTTGTCTTTTTTGGATGAGCCAGGGTCCATTCTAGACATGGAAATTCCTGATGGGTAGAGCAGGGCCACGGTCCCCTTGACGGGGCGGTCTGTCAGCAAACACTGCTAGACTGTCCTCCAGGGATCTGGAAATGGCGCTGAAGTTCCTCAAATCCAAATCTGATCTGACGTTGGTCCCCGGAGGCCCGACACAGACCTCTTGGACCAGAGGCTGGTTCAAATGTGGAAGAAGTTTGAGATTTAGTTCTTCTTTTAAGAACATAATAATGATTTTATAGATGTGGCTATTAAGTAATTGTTTTGGAAAACATCAAACAAGCCTGTGAATCAGAAGCTGGTCAACCTTTAAGGCTCCTTCCCCTTCCACTGCTCTCAGGTCTGATTTTCACTGTATAAGATGAATTCTCTTCCAGGATTTTTTTTGTGTTGTAGTGTATTTGTGTAGTGAATCTGTCCACTAGAGGGAAGTGTACAGTGTTCTCCTGATTTGGATTATCTTCTTCACAGTGTCATTATTGGAAACATTTGATTTATAGAAGCTGAATATTTTGCATTGGTTACATATAACATGATAAAAACATCAGGCAGGCTAGAAAAAAAAAGATACGAACTTCATTAATTGATGAGCACATTCTTTGTTCAGGCACAAGAAAACGTAGAAACTTAAATGGGTTTCTTTACCTTTCACCCATGCAGAAAAGCCAAAAGGTGAGATGAAATGTTCACCATGTTTATTTATGGATATCCACTTTTTTTTTTTCCAAAATGAGCAATCACAGATGGAAAGGTCAGCCTTGAGCTAACGCTGCGCATTATGACCGAGCAATAATTGCTTTTCTCACATTAGCACCTATTGTAATGAAATCTTGGCGCCGCTCCGCACTGAGTGACAGATTACGCCATGGTTCAATCACACAAGGGCAGACGTAGGGGTTTGGCAGTGGGTGGCCCGGGGTCAATTGCCTTTTGTTGAAAAGCGTGGCTCTCTTTGAGTCTTTGCATAAATCATCAGTATCGTTTTAACTAACAGGGCCACTTTATCACTGAGCGTTTGCGTGGTTGGACAGTAATTGTATGAAGTGAGAGTTACTGTCTAAAGAGAAGGAATGAATAGAGTGTAATGATTTGTAAAGTGCTTAAAGACACGTGATACAGCCGTGCTGCATTCGCTGACTCTGTTCTCTTTGTCTTGTCTCTGAAAATGGATTTTTTGTGTGCTAGCTCTAGCGCCATTCCCTTTTTTTTTTTTTGTTTTGCTGCTCAGATCTTTGAAACCCAACTGTGTTAATCATGGTTTATGTGTGGAAGACATCAAACCTCCCTTGACTTCCCCTACCTCACCCGCTGGGTTACACACATTCTCACACACCCACACAAACACGCACAAATCTCTAAAGGGCACCTTCACCGCAGCCCCTTCGTTTACAAGTCTGACCATGGGCGATCCGTTATCCGCTGAGCTCTGCTGGGGAGAAGAATTCCGACACGTTCCCATTACCATCGGGCACGTTACATTTTTATAATATAGTGGTGGGTAATATTTAACCAATGTCCGGGGAAATTGCTGCATAGCATAGACAGCAGCTCTATACTTCAGCAAGGTCTCCAGGAGAGATGGGTACTCCCATTAATCACTTCTTTCTGTGGAATTTAGTAGATATTCAAGGTAAACTCTTCAGTGTGTTGATGCTCAGAATTCCTCAAGCCATTAGCACACTCACAGCTAAACAATAAGGAAACTTTACTCAAAGTACGTACAAAAACAACAGGGTGTGTGTTTATGGCCACATGCCATATTTTGCCACAAGGGTATTAAGATCAGACTGTCCAGAGCAGCAGAGCTCATCATTCTTTAAACATTGGCCTCTGCAGCACATGCAAACCCTGCAGGTCTTCATCACGCTCTCCTGCCCAGTGTCGCATCTGACATCCAGCTGATTCGGCCTCAGAAGTGGTGAATGTGGAACCACAGCTGAGCCGACCTCTTTGCGGATCAGTGTGTCGTCAAGGCGACGGGAAGAAGTGAAAAGACAAGTAAGTGCTCGTCTACTGCCAGCACAAATATATGTTCCCTCTGTTATTCTATGGGCCTGATAACCAAAGTGACAGACCGTAAACACGCTTCCCTTTGCCATTTCCTGTTCAGATGTCACAGCTAGTGTCTCATTGATGAGCTGGTTGAAAATCGACGCGGCCCGTCAGATTAACATCTGACCCGGCTTTGAGTCGGGCTGCAGTGCGGTTCCACAGATAGCAGCCAACAAGGCTAATGCCAGCCAAAACTGGTTTAGTGAATGAATCAGCTCGGCCCTGAAAGGCAGTAAGCCGACATTGCGCCAGATAAAGACGTTTGGAAGAAACCTCCTCGGGAGATCACGGGAGCGTGCACCAGTGGCTACCCACAGACCTGAGAGTGAGTGAAAAAATCAATGCTTTGGGATGGAAAAGGACACATTTGTGCCTAATTATTAGCATCAAGTTAATGATTGCAGGCAGTCAGAGACAGTTTTACTGCAGACAGGAACGGGCTAAGTAACTTCCCCAATGTATAAGCGAACTGTTTATTCAGCGGGACAGTAGTGAGTGCTTATGTCCACTAATCCCCTGTCCCAGAGGGGCCTGGTTGATGAAGATCGACGCATAAAACCACCTTCACCGCAATGCAACACGCACACTTCCCCGACTCTCGTCTTTATCTAGCATCTCGGTGCACTGTCACGTCTTCTCCAGTGTGAGCTCTGCGTGTGTTAGAGGACAGAAAAAAAGAGAAGAAGAAGAAAAAAACTCCTTTTGATCAGCGGATACAACCTGCCTGCTGTTCTCCTCCTCCCCACATCAACAGTCGAGGCAGTTGCTGATGCACGATTACAATAATGTGTCAGAAAACAGCGGTGGCACGTTTAGGGCGACAGATGATTTATTTAACGGGGTTGACAAAAACAGCTGACGAAAGTTTACTTCTTCTAAACTTTGGTCAAAGCCAAACAAAGTCTGATCTCTTTATTCTTGTAGGCTAGTTTTCCTGGATCAAACCCCAACATTCTGATCCGCCCTAACCGTTGAATCAGGACAGTTACATTAGCAATCATCGCCATCTCGCAGTTGTTTTCTTTGTCTGATTTGTGTTTTCCATCCCCCCTTTCACTCCTCTTCCGTTGTCTGGCAGCTGCTCACTCGCTCCCCTCCATAATTCCCGGGTCCGGTGGTCTCGAAATGATGCTGAGTGCATCGTTCCCAGATGCGCCCGTTCGTGCCTGCGCAGTCATTTTGTTTAGAAACACCGAGTTAATTAGAGGCGGCAACAGCGGTTGAGTGTGTCTGTGTGACGGCGTGCGGATTCTCAGTAGCCGGCTCCATCTGCCTGATGATAAATGCTAAGAGTGCTGGTGGAATTGTGGCCCTGTCTGCATCTGCTTCTGCTAAAATGACACCAGAGATGGACCTACTATACTTCCACTCCATTGGCTGCGACCTCTTTCATCTCTCCTCACTTATCTCCCTCCCTTCCTTTCATTTCACGCTCACTCTTTCATCGTCGTACAGCGCATTGATGTCATAGATACAATCGGCCTAACAGCAGGTGGATACAGAAGGAGCTTTTGTCTGATTACAGAAGCCCTGAAACGTCTTTAAAGTGTGCCCAGAGATGCCTCGTTTTTCCTATCTTTGTACGATCTGTAGCAGATAAAACCAATCTTTATTCTCATAAAATGAGCAGCGGAGGAATGAGTTTTTTCCCGCGCGTCCTCCGCAGTGGCTGCAGAGTACACAGTGCCATCTAATGAGGGTCCTGAAACCACAGTGCACCCACTTCAGAGTCCAATTTTCTGACAGACATAAACCCAACCATGGGAGGGGCGCCTGCTCCAAATCATTGCATCTTACCAGAAAATGACAAGCTTTGTCCGACCAGTGTGTTTAGCAGTTGGATCAGGTAGATGGGATATCAAACTTAAGCCTGTTGAGCTCACCAGGATCATTTTCTTCTCAGATGCTAGAACAACAGCATCACAAATGTCAGTTGTGGCTACTGCTACTCAGCTGTAACCACAACTGACATTTTTAGCAGGCCCGGCTAATTGGGCGCAGACATGCTGATAATAATCCTCACAGTGCGATCCAGACCCCGGAAATGAACTCCGTGGACGAATCATCCCATCGTCTTCCCGCTCCTAATCGCAGCGCTGCAGGTGCATGAAGACTTAGCTTCTGGCAGGAGCCACAGTACCTGCTGCGCTTTAGTTAGCTCGGGCTGATGAAATCTAGGTCTAGATTTACTAATGAGAAATCAATGTGTGCACAGCGAGAACCCCCTCCGAGGGCCCCTTCGCTCCTCTGGTGTTATTCCGTAATTCCCCCCACACACATTCTTCATGTCCTGCTCCCTTTATCCTTTTCTGTTCTCACCTTGCAGCCCTTTTTCTATATAATTCAGAGAACGCATTAGGATAAACATCGTATGTCTTCATTTGAAATAAAGATCAAAGCGGCGCATTTATTTAACCAGCTTATTTTGAGGCAGACATTTGAGGGAGTGTGTGTTTCAGCCATGCGTGAATGCTGCGAGTGTCTGCGCTGCTGATCCCGCTATCACCACCCAGAGCTGGATCTTGAAAGTTGTTTTTTTTGGGGGGGATAAAAAATGCTTTCACTGAGACAAATCACTCGACTGTCAGAAACCAGGCTCCAGCGTGTGAAACGCACAGCACAGGAGGCAGACCTGCGCCAAGCTGTCACAAAATGCAGCCACAGTCAACTTTAGTTTCCAGCTCTGTTATCAGACGCTGCAAAAACACGTTACGGAGAACTCGCATGATGGATCGGAGCCACTTTCTCACAGTAAAAGCCACAGACTGGCCAGAAACGTGGATAAATCCTGTGTTTTCACACCTCAGACAACATCATCTGTAAATTGCTCTTCTTGGGAAATTCATTATAATCTCTCTCTCTCTCTCTCTTTTTTTTCTAGGTAAGTCACTTCCTGTCTCCTGGTCTGATGGCTGAAAGCCCTCCAGCGGTAATCATGAGTAACGTATTGCTCATTTATTGTGATTGTGTTATTGTTGTGAGCGTTATGGATTATTGTGAATGGGCGACTCAATTGGGATGCAAACACATCCAGTATCTGTGGCGAGACGGGAACAAGAAGGGGGTGATGCTTGATTTGTTAGGTTCATACGAATTACGGGGTTGTTATACGAAACGGTTTGGCTCAAACTTGTACTGAAGCCTTTTCTGTTTAGCCAGGGCCGCCCACCAGTGGGCCCAGCTCCCAGGGGGGGCATTCACACCATCGTCGAGGTGCTAATTCTCAGAATGTTTTGAGCCAAATTATCCCACCATCATTCAATAAAACAGAAACAGATATGTGAAATCTATCTTTTTTAAATTATTTTTCACTGAATTCAGTAGCATGTTAGCTAACGTACTGTATACTGGAAATTAATTTCCTTGACTTCACACCTTGAATTAGATCTGACAGTTTGAAGGGGATCATTAAAATAGCCAGGGATTAGAGCCAAGAAAAAAAAAAATCATGTTCAGTTTTATCAGCTCATAAAACTTCCCTCAGGTCAGTCAACGTAAAGGCTGGTGTTACAGCTGATGCTACACTGCTGCGCTGGGGAGGGGAGCATTTTCTGCGTGTTTCTGTGCTTTAAAGCTTAGTTTTTTAGCAAATATTCGACAATAATGTAAAATATGCCTTGACTAGATTATGATCTGCAGGAAACAATAGTAGCGTTGAATTAGTGTGTAGTTAATTTCTGAGTATCCAGAAATTTGAGCTGTTTTGTTTCTGCTCCTGGTAAATACTTAAAGAACTGTGGGAGCCCAAAGTTGAGCTGCTGCATAATACCAGGAGTCCCTGCGACCCAAAGTGTGGATAAAGCAGGCACAGAAAATGGATGGATGGATGGAATACTAGGAGTTCCTGGAGCTTTTCTCACCAGGTCCTCACTCATCAATGCATCACAGCTCAAACCATCATGTGCCAAATTCATGACTATGAAGGAGGAGAACGACGAGGAGTTCTGTCTGTGTAACCACCTCCTGCACTTCCATCACTATTTCATGACATTCTGCCATTTTTAAACCACTTTTAAAACTGCTAATTTTTTTTTTGGGGGGGGGGGTTAAATTCAAATCTGCTCTTGCAAGTGTGAGCTAGATCACATGGTGTGCACACGCAGGGTATATTTATTATGGCTGCTCCCGCTGAAGTCGCCATGAAAGTGGGGTCATTGTGGCCCCGGTTACAGCGAAAGTGCCATCAATAAAGTATTAAAGCCATTTGCTCCTTTTTCAATCTACTTGGATATGAGGATCATTGGACTTGGATGGTTGTAAATGATCGCCGCTGGCCTCCAGTCCTGGCTGGTCACAGGCGTTTACCTGTTTCTTTTGAAAGGTGAATGTTCCCTGCTCCATTTAGGGAGTTAATAAAGCTCTGGGTCTCTGTCACTCACATTTAGTGTCTGATTCTTGGCCGTCCCGGCTTTTACATTAGAGAGGCATTGAAGAAGGACTTGAGGAACCTCTGCCTAAAACTGAATCACATCTGTTTCTTACAAATGCTGGATTTTTGAAACCCAGCTGGAGCTGAGAGGTGAGTCAAACACAATTTCACTCTCCCTTTTCGAGAGCTGGACTTGCACCAGAGTGGCTTTTGCAGTGTTGGTGTTTAAGAACACTCTGTTTTCTCTTTTCACCTCTGGGCTCTTCGCAGCCTCTGAACCCTCCACTCCCCCTCAGGAGCTGCAATTATTACTTTTTTCGTGATGCACTCTTAAGTGCGTGCCATTTGGATCAAAAGGAACTGCACGGTTGGGTCCTGAGAGGATGTAACCTGGTAAAAGCCTCAGCGTTTGCTACTAAACGTTTTACATTTGGCCATGATTTCAAGAGCAAGAACCTCACCAATGTTAGTGATGCCTTGACCTTTTTTTAACCATCACTAAAAGACTGTATCTGAGGGAAATCTAATCCTTCTACCTTTTTCTTTCTCTTTTATTTGTGTGGTGTTTGTATTCTTTTCTTATTACTGAAAGAAACCCAATGGATGTCCATTAACTTTTATGCACTCGTTCAGGATGAAGCCTACATTTCCATGGCTTCACCTTGCAGTCGCCTTCGCTGATCCCTGGACCTCCCTTGTGCCGTCACCATCAAGCTGACATTTGTGGGAGTGAACGGAATTGCTCAACAGATTTGCCATGAAATTGGGTTTGGAAATTCATGTCCCCCTCAGGATGAATAACTTGTCATTTCATGACATCATCAGGTCATAAAATAAGTTGCGTTCTCCACGTTCAGAAAAATGACATTCCCCACAGCTCCCGACGTACTTTGTGTGAATTTGTGTCAGTTACCCTTTAACAAATTGGGAAGTGACTTTTCCCAGTGGCTAATTCCAAGCGCTTCTATTAGCACCGACCATCTCTTTCATCCAATCAAGTTTTCTTTTCCTCAGGCCTTCCTCTATCGCCACGCAACAACTGCGCATCAAATATTTCAAATTGCAATAGGAAGCAACTGCAATTTGGCAAATGAATGAGAAATTAATGGAAATTTTCAGGAGTTTATTTACATTAAAAATCAAATGTAACTTTTTATTCCGAAGCTCCAGTTGATGAGGATCAAGGACGTTATCAAAGACAAAATGTGCTCTCTAATTTCTTTTCATCTTTTGATCTGATTTTTTTTCTTCCTCTAGCTTAAAGGAAAAAAAAAAAAAAACAGTCGATAATACAGATTTAGCCACAAAGGCTTTTCCACAATATTCCACACCGCTTCCCTTTCCGGACATCAAATCCCAAAGTTAACTTCAGTGCTTCACCAACTGTTTAGATGAAGAGAGTGGCGGAGGGAAAAGGATATCAAAAAAGACCAAGAGGAGAAAATTGATTTCGAGTCAATGCTTTGCTGCGGCTCAGAATACCGAGACACCATTTGTAAATGCTGCGGCCGAAACTCCGCCGACAGACCGGGGAGATGTTTCTGCAGCTGAAACTGCTGTGATCGGACAATCTCTCCCTGAGTCGCAGCACTTTTATAAGCAGACTGAGACGCAGGAATAATTACAATTTAAACATTTGGACTGATGCAGGATTATTTTATTCACCTGCAAGTGAAATGTGTGACTCGCTGGCCCCTCATGTGTCAAAAATGTGTTAACATTTGCACAGGGTTCGTCTTCCTACATCTGGAGTTCATGTTTTTCCCTTTGTTTTGAACGTTCATCAGTAGTCAAATCCGTTTTTCCTGGTGTTTGGACATCTCTGGTGCTTTAAATTGTGTGTCTGGTTATGTAAATTGGCCCTTTGACACTGTGTGAACAGATGGCCATAGTTGGCCGTCATTCAAGGATGATTTCAGACCTTGAGTGCGGTTAGGCCTGTTCTTCAGAGACGTCCAACAGCATTTGGTCTCTCCTTTCTGTTTATCTGATCTCTTTTCAGCATTCTTGCTGTAGTGCATTTGCTGGCAGGTCTCACTGACTGTGTGAAGTCTGGTGACAGATGATGGAGCTTCAAATCTGCGCTATTTTAACATCCAGTCAGGATAACTGCTGTTGGAATTACAGAAATCACTTTCTCAAACAACCATAAATATATGATCCATGCTAGCTTTGGCAAGAACATTTGGGCTGTGTCAAAAGAAGGAGCATCACCATTTCATGAGTAGCTAGTGTCCAATTCTCTTTCAGCCCCCGTCAACACCTTGGTGAAATTACCCCACCAGAAACAGGTTTTTCTCAGCGAGTTACCCTCCAGCTAACAAGTGACTTATGAGAGCTATCCCTCATGATTCAGTAACTCCAAGCCACATCTAGACATCAAACACGATGAGGTGCAAACTCACATGTTCTGCCACTCGGCGGTCCCGCAAATATCAAGAGAGGTAAGCTTCAGTTATGATACTTCCTGTCTTTGCCAGTTGTAGCAACAGCAGTGTACGTTAATTCAAAGTCAAAGAGGGGAACCAGGGAATTAAAGCCCCCCCAAAGGACAAGAAAGAGCTGAGGTGTGAAGGAGAGCGATGGATGAAAGGCAGAAATTGAAATTAAAAAAGAAAGACAGAAAGATGAACGGGAAATGTGGGGTAGAAATCCTGTGTCCCTCTTGCCTAATGCACGGCTCCCATCACAGCAGGACATGTGAGGAATGGCCCATCACTCCCGGTTCCTGAGCGATAATCAGGTGATGGATCAGCGCTATCACCTGGAATGGTCGTAAAAAATGGTAGCTATCAATCCGGTGTCACCAATGAACCAATAAGCGGTTCATTTTCACCTGTCCAAAAGTGTGAATGGGTTCAGTCTTTATAATTCTGACCGTACCACATTTTACCTCCTTACGGGCGTTTTAATGGACCTTCTGGAGGCTGTTTGCCCTCTCAATATTCCCTCAACGAAGCATTTTTGAAGGCAGCTGCTGTGATAGCATTAGCAAAAGCTCCTTTAGGGTGCCGCCTAACAAAATAATCTGGACCGGGTTCATATTAAAATAATAGGGATAAGCAGGATTTTTGACCTTTGTTGCAACCTGCCACTAGAGGGAATGCAGCATGTTATCTCCTTTTAAATACGAAGCACTTAAATCCTATAAGAAGCCACGCCCAATCTTATGTGAATCTGTCCTGTTGCATTTGACAGACCATTCTCTCTTCCTCCTCCTTTTTCTTCCAGTGTTCATAACTTCAATATATTTATGAAACCGCAGCACCTGCAGCCACTGTCGGCGCACAAGCGTCTTCTGTTTTCTTCAAAAGCAGGGAATAAGACAAATATTGTCTTTCATAAGTCCTTGGAGGCCTGGAGCTCTCCTCTCCTCTCTGACATTGGCTCCCAGAGGAGCTTCCAGGGTCCACTCATAAAAGAACACGTGTGGCTGTCCATATCTTTGACAGCCGCACACGCTGAGCAAAGACACACAGATTACACTTGTCACAGCGGCCTCACATGCAACCCGCTGATACCCGGGAAAAAAACTATTGTGCCCAGCCTCCCAAAATAAATCTGCACACCTTCCAGCACTCTCTGGGGTCACATCCACTTGAGGATATCGGAGGGAAAGTAAGAGATACCCAAAAATAAACAGCTGAACATGCCAGCAATGCTGTCTCTGCGCGCGTGCGTGCCGTTAGCTAAAACACTTGGCCGCGGTCCAGTCGTCATGAGTGACTGCAGAGCTGTGTTTCTGCAATTTTGGTGGAGATCTGGAGGAAGAGACGTCTGCACCCCCCCACCCCCCTTATCCCTCTCCATATAGTCATGATCACCCTCCTTTTCTTTACACTCCCTCCCTGTAATTATTGCCTTCCTTCCCCCTTTTTCCTCTATTTGCAAGGTCACTTCCCTCCCATTGTGCTCCTCTCGAGTGCCGCTGAAAAGGCTCGTTCACACCAGTTATCAGGCTTTTGTAAATATTTAGTGCACGCTTTCGACTATGTGTCACATCATTTTCACTCGCTGGGTAATTCACTAGAGGATTAGCATGCGTCTGGATAATGTCCTTGATGTGGAGGGATGCAGCCAGCCCGTGGACATTCATTGGTCACCACATCCCTTTATTCCTTTAAAGCCATTTAAATCGTCTTTTGGCTTATTTGCTGCTATAATCTCCTTCTTTACGATCGTGTATTTCGTAGGTTCTCCAACTTTTCTGGCCTGTGTACAAAATCAACATATATAATGTCAGCCAGTGTGATGTTTTCTCAACAAAAACTTCTTACAAGACATAAAAACATGTTAGCCTGACTCAAATGGATTTTTCAAAATCATATCAAGTTTTGCGCTAGGTTTTTATTTTTAGCCCTCTGCTACCTACCTGCAAAGTTAGACAACTAAAGCTTCATTCAAACTGAGTCCAGTGGTCCAGCAGTTTGAACCCAAAATCCTCAAGTAAAACTTATCAAATAACATAACATCACTTTATGCTATGGATTAATTAAATTCTAATCAAGTATTGTGACAGGAGTGTTTTTTCAGAGAGCATAAAGCCAGTTTCTTTGGGACTATTATAAAATTTTTAACAATTTTTCTATAATTATGTGTTCTCTGGCGGCGTAGTTAAAATGTCATTTATTTCAGATTACAAATAGGAATCATTTCGGCTCAGTGCGTGCGGTCACACAGTATTTTCTCGTTCCGTGTTGTGTTATATAACGTCACAGGGGCTCGCTGGATGCAGTGGCAAACTGCATCCAGCAGTTTAGTGTATAGTGGAGCGTTCTCGTGTACATGAGATTGGTTGATAGATAGATTTCACACTCTGGTGGTTCGCTCTTCATGTTGGCTTTACACCAGCTTTGGTGTTTTGTCAGGGAGCGTATCAGGTGATTATTCCACTCGGCTAACGCCGGGGAGGTGGGGCCAGGGTGGCGGCAGTGCAGGGTACAACAGTGGAGCACAGAAACTGTTATGCAGAAGCAAATATTAGATACGGAGATGGGTAATAAAGTTAATTTGGATCTTTATTCAGATGCTGGATGTGAGGAAACAATGTCAGAGAAGAAAGCCAGGCTCACCACCGTGGTCACAGCATGCTAATTTTATTTAGCTTTATGCAGGTCAGGTGGTCTCAGCACAGCTGATTGCTGTAGCTGATTGGGAGCCAGCTGTACATCAGAATTTAAATATTCTCTTGCGCTCGCAGAATGGACAAAGCTACACAAAGATTGTAATTTGATTAGGCTGGACTGTTGTCTTCACTTGGTGAAGAAGCCAATTAACTTTTTACAGTGGACTTCTTTTAGCATGGACCAACGATATATAAGCGATATCATAAAATAAGATTTCTGATTATTTTTGATGACCTTCTGCCTTTTTCATTTCCAAAATCATGGACGTTAGAAGAAGGCAGCTTGAGTAGAGCAGGGACAGTGAAGGTGAATCCTGATGCTAATTGACAGATTATAACCTGATGTGCTTCAGCCGTCTCTTGCAGAGGTGAAGGGGGACCAGACTGGACCGCAGACACGAAGCCGGAGTGACATTTAAAATGCATTTCCCTCCAATCTGACTTCACATGTATCCTCACCTCCCCTTTGACCTTTTTGACCTTTGTGTACAGCCATGGCTAAATTCTGCCTGTGGCGGGCTTTGGCCTCAAAGTAATTAGCCAGAGTACCTCAGCCGTCCGTGAAAAACACTCCTTGACCCTACCTAGGTGTGTGTGTGTGTGCGTGTCCAGAAGTTGAAAAACCTGGTATTTTGAGTGACGGTTGAGGCAGTGACACCTGGTGCTTACGCTGGACCTGCCCGTGTCAGGAGCACAGGACCCCCACCTCTGCGGGTTGAAAGCCTGTTAGAGGAGGACGGAGACAGAAATACAGTTTAAATGATAGCAGCTGATGGCTGGATTTGTGTTCACACATTTGGGAGGGTGTCCGCACATGATCGAAGGAAAAGACATCCTTGTGCTTCTTTGTGAGGACTTTCACAGGCACAATGTATGACACAGGCCCTTATTCTAATTCTAGCCATCCCAACCCAGACCAAGTCTAACCTCAACCTTAAAACCAAGTCTTAACCCTCAAACAGTCCTTTGAAGTGAGGAGCAGCCAAAATGTCCTTACTTTGCTAGTAGAATAAGTATTTTGGTAGGCAGTATATAGCAAGAACAACACACACGCACACACACACACACACACACACACACACTCACTCACTCACTCACTCACTCACTCACTCACTCACAGTGCCTGGTATGAATGACAGGGTCGGACAGCTTGACTACACCTGATGGGATAAAGTCATTTCTTCCAGTTCAAATCCCCCCCCCCTGCACCCCCCCACCACATCAGCCCACCACACACACACACGCCGTCATGTGCAGTGTGTACAGTAGGTGCGCAGTCATGTGATCTCATGCCCGGGTGCTGTTTGCATTGATTTTGCCGCATGTTTGACTCAATCGGGTGGCTGAGGCAGCAGGGCGGCTCACTGCGGGGGCCAAACTTACAGAGAAGCATGAGGAGGCTTGAGCAGCGGTAACTCATCCATCAGAAACATTCTTCTTCCTCACATTTGCACAGAAATACTTCACTTGGTGACTTTCCTGTACCAAGTAAGCGTCCAAACCGCTGGTCTTCCTGCTCAGGTGGTCAGCAGAGGCGAAGAACCAGGTGGGATTCTGGAGTGTCTGACAGCAACAGCCTCAGAGGTTGTTTCTTTCCACGCCATTTTGCTGTTTGACCTGCTGTGTTTGGCCCAGTTCTCCCAGTTTATGAGATAAAATTACATCTTGACAGCGAGTGCAGTACTTACTGCTCCCTGTCACTCCGCGCTCCTGCTGACAAAACATGCACCAACAAAAAATTGCCCGCATGCTTTCAGAGCCCTGTGCGAGCGCCGCCGCCCAGCGTGTTTTTGACTGCTGCTGCTGTGTTATCTACATGCGGGTGTTCATGCTCTCACGAACACGCCACAATTAATGCATAAACAAACTTGAAACGCTTGTTTTTACTCTGCTGATGGATTCAGAAAATTGAAGATAAAGCATCTGAGTTTTTGGCACGAGCTTTTTTTGGCATCTGGCGTTGAGTCCCAG
This sequence comes from Pao palembangensis, assembly GCA_015343265.1. Classification (NCBI taxonomy): domain Eukaryota; kingdom Metazoa; phylum Chordata; class Actinopteri; order Tetraodontiformes; family Tetraodontidae; genus Pao; species Pao palembangensis. Next base: position 2,496,363 of record CM027085.1, on the reverse strand, counting down.
CGGCGATGCTGCGGCCTTTTCCCTTCTCCTCAGCCGCCGCTGCTGCTGCTGTGTGGAGCGTAACCTCGGGGATGCTCTCACAAAGAGAGTGACTAATGAATGTGGAAAATTAGAATACCAGTTTGATGAACTCTGTTACTCAATTAGTGCAATTAATTTTCCTGTGGCGCTGCTGAGTAAAATGGAGTCACGGATGATGAAGTTTTGCTATCGCATTTTTTACGGAGAAGAGAGAAAGAGAGAGAGAAAACGAGGGGACGAGATAGATGTTTTGTGTTTGTTACTGGAAAAAAAGAAATCGTGTTTTTGCTCGCCAGATGCACAAGCCTGGCTTTTTGAACCTTATCTCTTCTCAGCTAACAACGCTCACATCTGATTTACTCTGCAGCGAATGACAAATCCACGGACGAGCCTCCGTGAAAGGTCGATGCTCTTTCATATTCTTGAAATGAAGCGATAAGGAAGAATGGAATAAACCAGGTTTGATAGAAAGACAAATTACCAGTATCTCCTGTAGGGAACCTTTCAGTCTGCTGTGTTATGAAACAGTCCCTACAAATACAAACCTGAGAATAAATGTGTGGAATCTTTTTTTTCTGGCTTTAGCTGGGTAATCAAGGCTAATTCTTCAAAATTAAATGCCAGTTTGGTCTGAACCCTATCGATTGAAATAAGACTTTGCACTTTGTTAAATTTAGCATAAACCTGTTTTATTATTGATGAAGTTTTATTGACATTATTGAAAAATCTCAGTAATTGATTTGCAGTGCAACCTGTCAACCAGCAGAGCGTGTCATATCAATAGTCTTCTACCTGGACGACTGAAAAAGTTCACCTAAATGTCAGTATTTTCATGTTTTATTCAGGTCAAAAAGTGCAGAATCCAGATTGACTCATATTTTAATAAATGAACAAATCGCAGCAAATCACAAAATTATTATTTTTTTCCTTTTTACCATAATAGCAGATTAATGCGCACATTTAAAGGCTTCAGGAACAAATTGTGTTTGCAAAATATTTTCCTTTTTGATTGTGACTCGTTGAATTGTATCAGTCCAAATGAGCATAATGATGTGTGTGTTTCAGCCATAGTAGCATTCTGAACTTGTTACTGTAGATACAGGCAGAAAAACAAAGAAAAAAAATGGAGCTTGTTTCATTTAGCAGGCTTAGCTTACCTTGCTAATTGTGCCAAATAAGCCTCTTTAGCCTTTGGCAGGCAATGCAGTGTTGTGTTAATTGGTTGGCTCATTGTTGAGTTTTCATCACACAATTCTGCTCTAACTGTGAGTAAGAACTTCAGTTTTTATTGGCGTTAATGTTGTTATCCTCAAGCTTATTGGTGTCATCCTCAAGCTTATTGGTGTGGTCCTGCAGAAGATGCTGGCCTAATGTTTTTTTTTTAATATATATTCACTTGAGGACACTGAGCAATTACTTTTGTTCTGGTTTGTTTAATTAGACCTTCATTTTAAAGTCATATCGTATTGTCTGAAATATTGATGCTTAGCCATTGCTGACACCTCTTGAAATGGGTTGTAGTTTTCTTCAATCTGAGAGTTGCTGCTTTTAAAAATTTTATGTTCAACGCATCTTTTTGAAAAGCCGCAGCCTCCTCAGAAGCTCAGATTGTGTTTTTCTGAAGGTGGTTGGCTGATTCAGCCTCCAGCCGCCCTCTCAGACCTGTTACCATGCAACCGCGTCAAAGTGCCTGGCATAGGAGTGCCAGCAGGCGGGTGCCCGGCAAGCCTGCAGATGGTGGGGCGGTCAGAACAGGCTGTGAGAATGGTGCCCCTCGCTGCGTGCACAGATTCACACTCACCGTGTTGCCGACTGTTGCTTTGTGTGCTATCAGCCAGGAAGGCTCAACTCCCACTCGTTGTGCGTGCTGACAGGCTAATTATTGTGACTCATGTTGTGGCTGTTAGAAGATGCTCTCTGGCCCGCGGTCTCCAGGTACCAGCAACACTGGATGATGTCATGTTTTATCTGGGGGCTATGCGTCACTGTGGTTGCAGAAGTTGTGGTAATTAATCTGAACGTGACAGGAAAACGTGTCAAACCTTGTTTCACCTGTGATTTACATTAGCGCGCCGATAATGTCTTTCCCTAACACCGGAGCCAGGGAGCGCCAAACGGGACAATCGGACAGCAGGTTGATGCTTCGCCGCGCCGTGTGGCACCGTGGTTGGCAGGCGACGGTGACAGTCGTCCTGCTGGTGCTCAAGCTGCTCCTCCTGGTGAACCTGCAGGTGTGCACAGGCTGGTCACTCCCCCCCTTGAACTGTTCTTTACCCCTCCGTCTACCACCTCTGTGATCCAGTGACTTTGATTGCCTTTCTTCTACGCTCGCCTCCTGATCTCCTTTTGTCTTTGTTCTTTCCGCCTCATCTTTCTTTGAATGACTTGAGAGGCTTTGTGAAAATAATCAATGCCTTCACTTTAATTTACCCACGTTTTAGCTTTAATGGCTAGCTTTAATAACGTGTTCTGCTAAACTCACCTCAGCCGAACTGAAGCGGAGCTCCATGAATGACTTCTTTGCAATTTACAGCCTGTTTGGATGTTTTCAGTGTCGGGATTTTTTCAGCGTTCTTATGATTTACAGCAGCTCTGCCCTGAATTGAGGTGTTAGCACAGTTGCCTCAGAGCGGCTCGCCTTCTGGGTGTTCTCTGGTTCCTTCCACCATCCAAAAACATGCACGTTGATGGAGATGGATGGATGACTGCAGCCAGATACCCCCCCCAAAAAAACAAAAGCAAAACAAAACTACATATTTTCATGCCAGCTTTAAAGCACTGTCTCATTCTCATTCTACATCTGAGCCTTTAGGTAAACTTTATAGACCCTGGGAGAGATTATTCTCATTCGTAAAACACTTCTCATTTTACTTTAATACTGAGTAAATCTGCAGCCTTAATTGTAGTGCCTGCTCACTTCTGCAGCTGTAGGCAGCCTGTTACCAAATCGTTGTGCTGCAGCTCCTTCACAGCACACAATAATGAGATAACATTCAGAATAAAGTGTTTATTCACAGATCATTCTGCCTCTATTGTTGTCTGATGTTTATTTGTGACTTTGCACTTATTAAATCATGTTAACTGTGCAGTGTTTGTGCTTCAGCAGTGATGTCTGACATTTAGAACACTGCTGCAAGTCTCTTTTAAAGTCCCCTGACTCTTCACCAGCCCTCCCCTGCTTTCACTAACTTATCCACCCAGTGTGAATTTGTGTGTGTGTGTGTGTGTGTGTGCACTTGAGAGGTCCTTATATTGTCTTCTTGTCTTCTTTATAGGTGTTTGCTTATCGTTGTGATTTACAGTCCAGCACTGAGCAAAAGAGTGGCAGATGAGGCATGGCGTCAATCCACAGCCACCTTGAGAGAGAGAGAGAGAGAGAGAGAGAGAGAGAGAGAGAGAGAGAGAGAGAATTGTGTGTGTGTGTGTGCCTAAGAATACTGCATTTTAATAAACTTGGCCTCTTCCTCTCTGACTGTGGCCTAATTGTCAAGCTGGAAAACAGATGGCAGTGTCTCTCCACGGAAAAACACACAGACACAGATATAGGCACACACACACACACATGCATGCACAAACACTTCTCGTACATATATTACAGTTGCACAGTTCCCCACAAGTAATGAATAATGTTATGCAGCATTATTGCGTTGGACCCTTGTTTTTGGATGCAGGCTGTCTGCTTCAATATGTCGTCTCGACTCTCCACACCAGTGATCCATTGTGGGACAGCACCCCCGTGGGTGGCGTTCTTTAACTCAGCGTGAGCGGTGAATGTCTACACCTCCACATCCTCTTCAGAATCAGAGTTTCTCTGGATCTCGACCGTCTGACAGAGGTGTGATTGATGGGAACGATTGAGTTTGGTTGATTTCCGGCTGGATGAGTCACGCCGCTGCTTGTGCATGTCACATGTGCAGCAGAACGCAGTAATTTTGTTGCCATCTGGAATGACCAGAGATTTCCCAGTGCTTCCACGTTCCGTTGGCCATTCCTGAATTCCTTCCTGAGCAGCAGGAAATGAAATGAGGATCAATCACAGCTGCTGTGATCTGGGTCAGAGCAACGTACGTGCAGGTCAGACACCGTCACAGTGGTCTGTGATGCATCCATGACCACCTCCCTTCCTGGGTTCATCTGAGCTATGGTATCGGTTTATTTCGGAAATGTAACTTTCCTTCAGAAAGTTAGTTGGGCTACTTCCTCCAGGTCTGAAATAAACTTGATATTAATTTTTGTTGTTTATCTGAATGAAGAGCGCTACAGAGGGCTCCTGCAGGATGTTGCTTCCTCTGGCACTTCCTCACTGAAAACCGGGGGAGCTATGGCTTGTTTATTTAATTTTCCAACTTGTGTGTGTTTACTCGTGGTGCGCAGCCACCCGAGTGTGCGCTTTTGGCAAGCGACTGCTGCCTTTAGTTTCAGGAGCGTTTCATTTGGAGCCAGATGAAATCCCTCCCGCCTCTACGGCAGCGATCAGACAGCATATCATGCAGTTGTTGCCGAGGGCTAAGACAGTCACTCGCACAGACACAGGTGGGGTTTTGCTCTGTGTGTGTGTATATGTGTGTGTAGTCTGTAATATGGCTGAGGGGTTCATTACTCATTCCCAGTCGTGTGCGCTTTTATGAGCATCGTCCCAGGAGAGGAAAAGCATGCAGAAAGGACAGAAACACTAAAAAGACAAATTAGAAGACACAGACAGAGTAAATGAAGGCTAAGAAGCAGGCAAATATAGACATTACCTGAAATACAAAATGGGTTTATCGCCAGGAACGGTGCCACATAGGGGGATATACGAGTGTGCACAAGGATAGTGCGACTTGCACCATACTAATAATCCAGTCATGCTAGAAAAACTAAAGGATGGTGCCTCACCGCAGCACCTGGAATTTGAAGCCCCCTGACCTGGAGCTCCTGCCCGTCCAGCTACCCTCACCCATCAGTCATGAGTTTACCCCGTTTTTATCAAATAAATTGCAGCAGTAAGCATCGTGTCTCATCAAAGACCTGCAGAGAGAGAAGAGCAACTGTCCAGCGTGGAGCTGCTTTTTCACTCCTCTTTGACACCATACCTGTGATTTTACCCCCTTAAACACTTCAGGTGTGAATGTTTTGGCCTGTGGATAATCACAGCCCAGCTCTGTCAGCATATGCTCTCATATTTGCGTGCCGGTTTGACCTTGATGCACGAGGACCCGGCTGCTCACTTTTCTACTAATTAGGTTGTTTATCGTCTGCTTCCAAAGACCTCGCACACCTATAAACACAAGCTCTTGGCATGCGTGTGCACGCAGACGCCTCACGCGTAATGGCGGACGGCAGGTAGAGAGGTGATGGATTGCCTGATTAGTGGTCTGGCAGGGCTCGGCTCGCAGATGGGCTGTTAGGTGTGGGCATCTGGCTCTGACATGCACACACAATGGCTGCGTGGAGAGGAACACGCACGGATCCTTAACTAAAAAAAAAAAACTCTCCATCAACTTCTGTCCCCCTTCTTTTCTCCTCTTTCTCTCTGTTGTCCTCCTTCAGTTCTTCTGTCTCCTTTTTTCCTCTTTTGTCCTGAAGCTTTACTCGTTAGTCATAGTAATTAGCAGGGAAGGGAAACAGATTAGGCTGTTTACGCACCAGGATGTTTACATGTTCTCACACACACACACACACACACACACACACACACGAGGTACTCCTGCAAAGCACCAGCGTGACACTTCTGTAGAATATTAAAGAGCTGACAAGTATGTGGAAACATGCATCCGTACTTCATTCAGAAGAACTAATTACCTGGACCGCTGATCACCCGGAGTCACAGTCCAAAAGGTGAAAGAGCATTTCCAGAAAAACATCTCACTCACAAATTTCCATCTTTAATAACCCCAGGGTCCTCCCGTTCTATAACGTTGCAGCCCGTGCTTTGCTGATTTTGTACCTGATTTCTGCTCCGTTGACATGCAATTTAATTTCGCGTGTGCTTCCGTGTCCAACCTGCAGGTGCTTGTGCAGTCAGCCGGACTGCTGACATGACACAACTGTGGCTTTTTTTTTTTTAAATTCGCCGTTTCCTATCAGTGAATTTCCCACCAGCACTGTGGCAGCTGGGCGAGCGTGCGGCTGTGAATGGGGGGGTGGGGGGGTTGCAATGCAGATCGTAACATTTGATAGGCCCCCTGGCGTTTCCATCCCCCCTTGATGATAATGCCATGTGTCGTGTGCTTATTTAGGCTCAAAGTAATATCATTTGTAGCATTTTCCGCTTTGCTCTGCCTTTGCTCCATAAAGCTAATTACAGTGTGAGGCTTTGGGATTGGGAAGGGCAAAGAGGGGAGAAAGAGGAGGAGGAAGAGCAGAGTAAACAGGGACTAATGGCATTTTCAGGGCGGGGAACCACTCAGATTTATTATAATATGAAACTAATGTGCACACCCTTAGCCTGACTGGAACGGGTGTAGCAGGTAGTCGACAGACAGACAGACTGACAGACAGACAGACAATTGTGAGCCTTTTGGATTTCTCTTTAGGGTAATTTAATCAAGAGCACGCCGAGCCCTTTTTCACTTAATTAAACCTCAGTGAAAAGATGTAATAGAATAAGTCTGAGTGTGCTGGTATAAAAAGACCGTTTTCAAGTTCTGACGTCTTGTCCTCTGAAAAGAGTTTCATTAACGATTAAACAAACTCATAATGACCCAGACAAGAACCGAGAGCTTCTGGAAAAGCGGGACTCGGTAATACCCAAGGTGAAGACAAAACTGTCATAAATGGAGCTGTGATTTAAAGGCGCTCTGCTTTTCAAGCCCTACATTATGCGAGCCATTCGCTGTGAGAGGACACGCAAATGGGCTTCAGAGAGGACCATGAATTATTTCAGATTCCTTCATTTGGCACCTTCTGATCTTATTATTTCTTTTCCCAGATGAGGCGTCGTTGGACTGAATTGGACGGAATCCAATAGCTTGTCTTTTAATCCCGCTCACACGTGTTCTGGCACTTCCTTGCGCTCCACTTGAGGAGTTGTGCAGACAGGTTTCCGTGTAAACAACACATGGAAAGTGGGTGAAGAGTCCAGAGAGATAAAGGAGCGCCTTGCTTCATCTGCCTGTCACTCATCACCACCGCGGCAAATAATACATCTGTCGCACTGCCTCTGGGTGTGTGTGTGTGTGTGTGTGTGTGTGTGTGTGAGTGAGAGAAAGAGTGAGCTGGTCTGTTTGTATTTGAGCCATTTCCCCATCCAGACGCTGATGCTATCACATTTTTGCAAGTCTGGCCTGAAATTTCATTAAAGAAACAAGCTGTTTTGTTCAACTCTGACATTTATATTTCTGTTACCAACATCCTAAAGAACAGCAGATGTTTTCCATCACCTTTTACTGCTTGATCCATTAGTCAGCAGATAAAATAGCCCAGATCTTTCCCTCGCTGTGCTGCCTGTGCCCCTTCACAGCCATGGTGGGACTTTTAGTTTGCTTTCTCGCTGCCCGCCTTTTCTAACATTAGCAGCGGCAAAGCTGTCATTCACACATATTGATGTCGGCATTTTGAACGGCTCCACGATGAATGGGACAAGAACTGAGAACCACATGTTGTCTGCGGGAATACCGAAACAATTTCATCTCTTCAGCATTTCATCATCAGTGATGTGCATTAATCTATTATTTGGTATCTCTGTAGTCGGTCTCTTGGACATCGCTGATGCAACCACAAAGCCTGTTCAGCATGTTTAGTCAATTATTGATGCAACAGTGCATATAAGCTGTCGGCCAACTTCAGTCAAATCCAAAACCAGTGGCTGAGGCCGCACTCATGACTATAATGTGAGTTTTGGTGACTTTTTGTGGTTATAACTCCGGTAAAGGTGTATTAGAACACACCCTGAAGACATCCTGCTGCCCTGCCTGGTCCTCTCAAGGTCGGACTCTCCTCTGCGGAGGAGCCGGGGTGCAGAGCGCTCCTATTCTCCCTGCCTATTTGCCATAATCCCCGTCTTCTGCTCCTTTCTGTGCTTCCTACCTCCACTTTTTCTTTCCTACACCTACACACTCCATTAATTTCACCCTGACTGTGCACCTGATCCAGGGCTGTCACTTCAAAACCCCCCCACAAAAAACAAGCCGTGTCTGTGCAGTTGATTGAAATACTTGAGCAGGGCTGCTGTCCGAAAAATCAACATTTTGCACATTTTTTTAAAGCAATTGAGGGTGTCCAGATGCACGCTAGTCCGGTGCACGCGTGCCCCCTGACTGACTGAAAGCTCTTGGCTGTGTTTTGGTGGCCTGAGAGAGAGACCTTGTGAAACAAGCGGCGGGTGGTTTTAATGTCTGATTACTGCAAATGTAGAGGGAGTTTTTATGCTTTGGCAGTCCCATGGGTAAAAGGGAACCGCTTTCCAATGTTTCAGCAGCCGTCTGCAGTAATGTATGGTGATGTATTTGTGTCTGCCACTTAATGGCACAGGGTTATGAAGCCATTCAACAATTCTTCCTAAGTGCTGTTTCTGTCACAGGAGTGTTCTGTTAAACAGACCTTTTCAATTTACTTCCAACTGTCACTTCCAAACGTGTCAAAAGTTGCTTTTCAGCAGTACATTTTAAAACAATGTTTTTGTCTCTTTTTGTCTAAAAGGCAAATAAATGTCATTTTATGATAGTGCAGTGTCAAACTTCACCTTTCCTTTCACTGATCACATAAAATGTTGGATTTCGAGCCACCTGGTCACATTTTTGATGTGTTAGCGACAGTTTAGATCAAAATAATCTGGTGGAAAATGAAAGAGCCATCGCAGGTGAGCTGATCTGTTCAGCCACAGATCTACCTGTGATCTGTGACGTGTAATCTGTGGCTAGTCCACCTTCACTGTGCTTATGCCAGATGAGATCTGAGCACCTTCAAAAGCACCTGAACCCACCAAACCAGAGAATTTCAAATCTACTGGTTTTATTCATTCAATTCAGATGGTGATTAGATTCTAATGAGTGGAAAGGTTGAAGGTTAGATTAGCATATGCTTCGGCTTGTTTTCTTCATTTCCTTTGAATGTGAGAGTCTCTACATTGAATTTCAACAAAACTACACACGTTTACCAAAGCGAGCGTTGAAATTGCAGCATTTGCAAAGTTATGCTGTATTATATGGTCAAAATAATGTCACTATGGCAACAAAGCATGTTGCTGTGCACATGCGGTGTGCCTTTGCTAATTGCTAACACCTTGGTTGTGTCTACGGAAGGTTGTGTTTCTGTCAGGGTGACTCGTGTCTGGTACATGTTCAGAGAATCATACAAATTCCTCAGTGATCCTTTAGAAGCATGTTCCAAGCGTTGATCTGGGGGATTTTGTTGTCGTTGCTGGCTGTGTGCGGTGAAAACAGAACTGCTGGTTGGGCTAGCTGTCTTTCCAAAAATCACTTTATCTTTCTGTGGGCTTAAATGTTCTTTCCAGACCTTGGCTGGGCCCTGTATGCCTCCCTGAGAATCAAGGCCCTGCCTTGATCTTGTTTACTTAGTATTCAATCAGAGAGGAGAAGCGAGGAGGATGAGTGTGGAAGAAGGGAAGAAAAGGAGAAAAAGAAAAGTCAGAGGAGGGAAACGGTGGCTACCTCACCCTTTCGCACCTCCACCGCTCTGCTCTCTGACACTCCAAAGAGCTTCCACCCTTTGGTATCTTTTCAAAGGCAGCAGTAATGATCTTTGAAGCAGCCATCAAAAATAAGTGTTTACATATCCTCTTCCCTTTTTTCCCCAAACTGAATGCTGGAAGGAATTGGAAGAGAAAGACCAGCCAGAAAATAAGAAAGAACTTTTTTCATTGTGTTCAGTTGAAGATGAGCTGGGGATCATTGTCTTCGATCTGTTATTATCTTAATTTTTTATTTTCCCTTTTGATTTTTTTGTGCCTTTGCCACTCTTCCTTTGCAGAAGAGTGACACTGGAATTTCCTTCCTTCTTACTGACTCTAGCCTTTTACCATGAAATTCCCAGTAAGGTTTTGTTAATTTCCTTCAAACCAACTAATTGCGTATCCTTCTTTAAAATGACAACGCTTCTGACGCTTTTGCTCCCGTGTTTTGAATCTGATCATCTTGGACAAAAACTGTCGTACGCCGTTTAAATGTGGGGCTTTTGTAACAATGGAGACACCGACCATGTTTACTGTGCAATTAGCTGCTGTCTCAGTGAATCCCACACTTGTGTGACGCACTTTCGATCTGCACCAGTCCTCCTGTCAGTCTGAGCTTGAATCTGGTCCTCGGTGGCTGACAGGTCTAATGCAGACTCATGCATTAGTCACGTGTTCTTGTAGAAAGAGAAAGACGCCCAAAACCAAATGAAAACATCAACGCTGGAACCAGAGCCAGAAAATACAAGTTGGCTCACCTTCATATGCTACCAGTTTACTGCTAGTTAACTTGTTTTGGTCTGAGATGGAAGAGGTGATTCAGAAATGGACCTGGAGATATGAATGAATCACACACCTCACACACATAGAACCCTAACAGGGGCAGAAATCCATCAGCACGATCTGTCTGAATAGAGGTCAGCTTGCTCTGTGCTTGTTCTCCTGCTTTTCATAACACACTAATGAAAAGAAGGAATAGAGAAGATTTACTCATTCCAGACAACCTTTCATCAGCTGTGGCACATCCACACGCAGACACCCCACCGGCATCACAGTGACGCAGTGTGTGAGATGCTGCAGCACCAAGCTACGCCTTCAGCAACGTGACCTGTTCTGCACAAGAGCTGCTCCTCTGCTTCACCTGAGGCTGAAAAAATTATTGGCAACAAAGAAGTTTGAAGGAACGCCTGGTGAAACATGAACTTGATCTCCAATCCAATTAGATCCTGTCAGTTTTATAGTGAAAATGTGGGAAATGTATTGTGATTATCAACGACGACATATTGCAGAAGATTATCCAAGTTTAGAATCTGCGTGTGAAGGATGGCCCTTTTTTCAGTTTTTCACCTGTCACTGGAGGTTCCTTCACTTCTACTTACTGTTGGAGAGTTACGGCTCGTTTAGCCGCTCCCTCAGAGAAGATCCTGAGAGTTCTCCATCAATCTACTGTATATTTGAGTTTCCATTTATTTCCCTATTTTGGGAACAATGCTCTGAACTGATCAGACTGAGTCTGTACCTTTTGACTGTGCTGTTTGACTTTAGTTAATGACTTTTCATCTTCGCTTCGCTGCTTTCTTTAATTACCTTTTCCCCACAATAACTGTGATTATTAGATGGGATCGTTCTTCCCAAGATAGTAAATGTTATTGCTGTGCACGGGTCTTTTTTAACTATTCAAAATGGACCTTTCTTGTTTCACGGCGATTTATGAGATGATTTATGATAAGAAAGTGGATTTTCACAACACCACATCCTCTGTTGCTCCAGCGTCCTCCCCTCTCCCCTCCAGATACCCGAGAAAAAGGCGGAAACAAGCGTAGGAGATGTTTGTCTTTTGAACTTCATATGAGTAAGGTGCTTTCAAAACGCTCCCAGGTGCCTATTTTTCTTAGATCTGAGGAGGACGGATGAGGGAGGGGCAGGAGAGGGGTGAAGGAAAACAGGTGGAGGTGGAGAAGAGCAGAAAAAGTGCTGGAAGAAGAGAAGCAAAGAGGGCGAAAGAGCAAGAGTGTGGAATTGTTAGACACTTTTTATGTTTTTGATGAAGTGGATTGATTTTTGCCTTCTGCAGCCCTTTGGTCTCACTCACTCCCATAACCCAGTGTGATGATACCAAAGTCCTTTCAGCCGGAGCTGGAAACAAGAAAAGCTGCACCGAGCCCAAATGTGCAGAGGCGGCTGCGCAACAAGGTCATTAGGGAAGAGCAGGACACGATTCCTCCGGAAAATATACCGAAAGTTCTCCAAATAAATAAATAAACTTTATCGATAGATGTTTGTCTCAAAGAGGAGTGGAAGTTAACAGCCAGGAGTCACATGCCGCCTCCTTTATGGCTTCTGCTCTCTTTAAATGGGACGAGAACGCTGGGTGAACCCCCCGAGGCCCTGATGCAAACATGTATAACCATTAAGGAAAGTTATGTGTGCCGAGGAATGGAGGACTGCCTTCACAGGTGAAGGTCAAAAGAATTGTGAGCTACAACGTAGCCCCTTCAAAATAAGAGGAAGAAGAAATGCTGCGACAGAATGGGCCTGGCATAAATCTGGAGCTGTAAAACCGGCTCTGTCCGCGCTGCCCACTCTCGTAAATCGGTGTCTGCCTGCCACCGCCGGCTTCGCTCGTACTTTATGACAAAGTCAGGTGGAAGAGGGAAGAGCGGCGAGAGCATTCGTAAATCATGAGAGCAAGGGAGGTTGATGGCTGACCGGTGACAAAAAGTGAAGTTTGGCATCTGTCTTGTCTAGCACGTCCATGTTGGAACTTTCATTTGTGTGGAGAAACTGAAGCAAAACGACCTTTAGACTGCATCTGCAAGAAACCAGCTCAGCAGCGATGCTAGGAAAAGCTAGCGCTCAGTCTTACCAACAGATTAACGACGTGACGCTGACAAAGTGTGAGTGACAGTAAAAAATGATTGCTGGTAATAAAACTATGATTTTCAAACATCGCAACATGATTTAATGGATAATGAGCTCAGGAAGCTGTAAGGTAACTTCAGGAGATAACAATTTAAGCATTCGTTAATGTATAGAACTTGCTAATTATATTAGTTTACTTATGGCGTTGTTAGTTGAAGGGATCTTTGATGATTTGCCTGTGCGTTGTGGACGAATGCATATTTGCTCAAATGTGACTCTGGGGTTGTTTAATAAACCTTCTCCGCTGAAATCATATTGAGATCCAATTGACAGGTGTAATTGTCAGATTACAGCAGGATCTAATGAAAGATGACTTCAAAACACGCTGGTGAGTCGTAATAAAAGGCTGCAATGCAAATCAAATGCCACAGTTATGAGGTAAACTTTAATTAAATTGGGCCTCGCGGCTCGCTGTTCACCGGAAGATCAATGCAGCTAAAACTCTGAGATATGTTAGCATGAATTATTTGTCATGGTCCGGGGACAGAAATCGGTCTTGCTGCGCAGGGGGAGAAAATGAATTCACCTGTGGACGGTTGTGCTCACGCAAACTGTTTTGAGAAACAATTTTTCTTCCTTTATGGAGCCATTTCATCAGGATCCCTGTTTGAACAGAAAGCAACTCTCTCTTCTTTTTTAGAATTACAGCACGGTGCTGCTCTTTAATTCCCTCTAACCTTGTGTTCAAGGTCAGATTTGTGGCCACGGAGGCAGTTTTAGAGACAGTTGTTGAATAACTGACAGCAGCAACCCAGCTCGTCAACTAGTTTTTGAGACTTTTAAAGTCTGTGAACTACCCAAGATTCATTTTTAGGTGAATTACTGGACTATGTTTTTTTTCTCTTAAAGCCTTGGTAAGGTATTTCTCTTGTGGAACTAAACTTCCTGTCTAAATTTGTCTCAGATTAGCATCACGCAAGCATCTCCGACTCATTTCCAGCCCCCATTTGGTCCCAAGTTCTTTAGTGTGTTTCTCTCTGCTTGAGTTCTTGTGCGCCTGCTTGTATAATCACACGCTGACATTAGCTTAGTGAGACCAGCTCTCCCCCAAGAAAGAGATTTCCTGATTATAGCACTAACCCAGATCCATGAAGATTCACAGATGAATGGGGTCGAATCTCGCAGCCCATTTGACATTCTCTCCATCAAATCTCCAGAAGCTGACATTTTATTCAACTTTCTATCCATGATGCCTTTCAGCCACTCTTTCAGGAAAAGCCTTTTGAAGAGTTTTGATGGCGGCGTGCTTGAGCAGCGAGGCGCCTCTCAATGGCAAACCCATTAAACATCCCTGTTTGTGGCGTGAGGGCGTTCGTTAGACAAGTGTGGAATCATATCATTAGCGCCGTGCTCTGCCTCGTTCGTCAACGTTCCTTTACGGCTAGGTCATTCAGGTCTGGATGGCAGGCGGAATAGCCCGAGCTCCAGGAAGGCACGTAACGATGGCCGTAGATGCGCTTGTCGGTCATTGAAAGTTTGTATTCCAGCTGGAAAAATTCACAGCAGCACATTATTATTCCAGTCCACGCTCCCTCCATCTACTCTGCTGTCAAACTTTCACAAACACACACCTGGTGAAATAGGTATTCTCCCGGGGTGGAGCCGGGTAATCATGCCACAGCACCTCTGGCAAGGCTAATTAAACCAGGACATCTGCGCCTTCTTCCACATCTGGAGCAGGTGGCGCCGTCGCTTGCAGGTCTTCCAGCACCTCTATACTGCAGTGCTAAACAATGACGACTGCAAGGGCACGTGCGTGCGCACACACATTGTTTCTCTTTGATGCAGGATGCAACATCTTCACCTGAAGTTGAAGGTGCACTTAAACCATCTTTTGGGCGAATCGGAACTAAGCTGAGCCGTGTTTGTCAGCCAAGAAAAGAAGAAGAAAATGCCCACTAATATAAGTCTCTTGAGAATTAATTATCCCCACATTTATTCTATAAGTAATAATACTCTGTACTTGTGCACCAGTGTCGTGTCTGGTTCCAGATTCCCGAGAACTATGGCTTGTCCTTTCTTTCTTCCATTCTTTGCCTTTCCTGCTTCGCTCTCTACTGAATTCTGACACAAAAGTGAACATTTCAAGCTGAAATTGCTTTAAAGACATATTCAAAGTCTCAATTGGGCCGGTGGGTATTGGCGAGGGTTTATCTCAGCAAAATCGAGTCAGACAGTGAGTCAGACGGGCTGCTCGGATTTGAGAGGGTGCTGGGTGTTGAATCAAAGCCAGCCGGATCCTCCAGGCTCCTCCATCACACCGTTCTCCTGGGAAAAGACCAAACTGTTGTCTTTTTATTAGCATGTCCTTGTGAGTCAACAGAAGCGTTGTGCTTTTTTGAAACAATAAGGTCATTTCCAGAAGTTAATCCCCCTCTAGTCCAGGCTTTTGATGTCGTTAATATTCATCGTTAATCTGGATTCATGTGATTTATACATTCTCTGCATTATCACACACTTCATTATCTCTATCTGTACTCATTCTAATTAAAACTTTCCTTCAAATTACTCCCAATTTGTCTGATTTTCTTTATTCTGTGACCCTGTAGCCTTCACGGTTTGTCCCGCGAGGTGCGGTGACGTGACCGTAACATGGAGCTTATCGCAGTGCTGCTGCCTGAGCATGGAGACGGACGCT
The DNA here is from genome assembly GCA_015343265.1 of Pao palembangensis. NCBI lineage: Eukaryota > Metazoa > Chordata > Actinopteri > Tetraodontiformes > Tetraodontidae > Pao > Pao palembangensis. The sequence continues at coordinate 2,481,172 of CM027085.1, read as the reverse complement.
TCCTGGGTCCTGGGGGCACGTGTGATGGCTCTGACAGGTCCCCGGAACGTGACTGTCACTGTCACGGAGCCAGCAGGTCGGCTTGATGCAGTTGTCAATTGACAGGCAAAAGAAATACGCGCTAGAGCATTCAGGGTGTCGGTGAACAGATTGCACGTGCTATGTGCATGCTATCTGCAGCACATGCGAAATGAAACGACAAACAGTCTTCCTGCGCTTGGCAGGACTATACGCGTGTAGCCCGGTGAGTCCTTTGGGAGCTTCTGACAGCTCTGCCCTGAGCTTCCAAACTGTCTTGGGGAGCTCCAAACACCCACTGCAATTACTCTTTCTTGCTGACTGCACCTGCACAACATAATTGTGAAGCCTGTTGGGGCTTTGTCACTGATGGTAAAGACGTAAAAGGAAACAAACAAAAAAAAGGTGCTCCGGCTGAGCTGCAGGACTGAGACACAAAGTTATTACATATCATAGAAACAGCGCCTTCTTGGCTGGCTGCGTCTGTTGGCGTGCAGGCGAGGACGCTCGTGGGCCTCTCTGTTTTTGTTTACTGAACGACAGTTTTAGAGCGAGGAGGCAAATTGAATTAGCATCCACCACGACGGCTTTTGTGCAGAATATTCTGTGACAAATTCGCATGACTTGAACTCCGCGAGACAAATCTCATTGAGGTGGCGCTTTGGACGGGCTGGGATTATCAAATATTCATGCCTGGCGAGCTGTCGTTTGGGTTTGGCGTTAATGGCCGGAGAGCTGGTTTTAATGATCAGACGTTTAATTAAGCTCTGGTGGTGCGACGAGGGCTGACTGTTTGAGACCAAGGGATCGAAGCGTCTTCCAGCCCCACTTTAATGAGACCAGCAGCGGGTCATTGTCTAACCAGGAGATTAAGCTTGTATTTTCCTTGAATTGATTGTTGAGACTTGATGTCTGAAGAGAATGTTAAGAAAATAAACAAAATAAATGTACAATTTGCAGAAAACAAAAGTAGTAATGATGTAGGTTTAGTAGGATAGCATTTACAGAAGAGCATGTTGGAAGGGATTGGTTTAAGAAGACATTAAACAGGAAAACGTGAAAAACATTTAGGCTATAATGAACAAACTATCTCAGTATTTAAAAAAAAAAAAAAATCTTCATAGTTCCAGTTAAAACCACCACCTTCATCAATGGTTTAAACAACAACAACAACAAAAAATGCAATTATGAGTTATGTTGTGATTTGAAGCTTCTGTCCTCTGAGCTAAGCTAACCTTCACATTTGCCTAGCGTAGCCGAAAGTGGTTTTGGTCCTCTTCGTGAATAACACAAAGCATTTTTGTTAAAATGTCAATTATCTTGTGAACCGTTCATAATTCCACTCCGATGCGCTGCTGCTTCAAACCATTATGAAAGCACTCAATCACAGCCTGAACCAAGTCTGACAAACCGTTAGCTCCACTTGTTTGTGATGGAAATCGTGTATTTCGTTGTCTTCTCTTAAACCGTGCCGCCTGACTGGCTTATTCTTCACTTTTCACCATTTCTCTTCTGACCTCCCCTCCCTCCTTTCAGAGTTGGTGTCTACTACCACCCTGCCGTGGTGAGAGAAAACCTGAGCGCGTTCCCCGTCCCCTTCCACACCAGTGAAGTCCCCTCTCATCCCAGTCTGCCTTTCTTATTTTGTCACTTGTGTGCCAACTGGCACAGATCAGTCAGACACACACTCCCCTGCCAACGCTGTCAGCTCATGTGGAAGGTAAATTGCCCAATACTGCCCACCTGTTTATGTCAAATCCCACAACCGCCAAGTGGGCACAGCTCTGGTGCTCAATGTCACGTCCGACGGACCGAGCTGGTGTTACATCAGTGCGCCCTTTTTGGGGGAAAACATTGCCAGCTTCTCTTTCAGTGGAAGCACTTGTAACAAGCTGTTGGCTGCGAGTGGCTGCGTCGTTTTGTTGCCAACAGGAAAAGTCAAACCCTGAAATTGCTCGTTTTCGGCATCCTCAATTAAACAAGTCCATTAATTAGCCTTATCGTGTAGTTACCAGGCTACGCTTGTAAATTGGCCTCTGTGAGATTTGCAAGTGTGTCTGAAGCCTAATCTGAGTTACTTTAGCCCAGTGAGATGGATTTAATGAATGGACTGGAGTGAGTGGTTTAATTTCTAAGGTGCAATGAGATTACTGGCTCCTTCAAAAGATCCCTGTGGTCAAAAGTAAGCTGGGAAAGAAGCCGCATGACTTTCCCGGGGAGGACATCATGCGGGCGTCTCAAAGACAAATTCGAAAAAGCAGAAGTTGCCTAAATGAAAGGAGTGAGTTTATTGTTGAAGAATATTAATAATATTTGACAATATTAAAACTGGAACCACTTTCTCTGCTTCATTTACTAGGAAACAGGAAGTAGAATGGCAATGATTTGAATTCTTTTTCCAATATGGCACAGCCTCCGCTCATCACCCAGAAATGTTTCCCTTCCACGCCGATTGCTTTAACGTTTACTTGCGGAAAGAAACGCTATGATTCATTTGTTCACATCTGACGAGGAAAATGAGTCGCTGCTTTTGACTTGACTAAGAAGAATATGGAGAGATTCAAAGAACAGAACTTTACACAAATCAAGACTAACAGGTCGAAGTGTCGATGATACATGTATTTTAGACACTAAATATGAACATCATCCACATTTTCTGAGACCTCTACACTGGATCAGGCTTTTTGCACATCCATCCATCTTTGACCACTTTATCCCTTAACGGGGATATTTTTCACTCTCTTTTTTAATTAAACTCTTGTCTGCACTACCCAACTGGTACAACATCTCCAGTTTTGAAAACTGCTGCTTGGTGAGCCTGTAAAAGAGACGGGTCAGGACGATCAAAGGAAATTTCTGGTGCGTGTGCGTCTTTTATGTAGAAAAGCTTCAATTTGTTTGATCGTTGCGTACAGCAGTCGTCCCTCTAATCAGATGGAGGAGCCAAGGTTTGTGTTAAAGTTCTTTTACACTGATAAGCAAAAACAAATTTAAACTCCTCCTTATCAAATTCGTTTGATGGCCACCGCTCGTAAACGATTTTTCTGATGTGAAAGCAGGTTGAGACGGCGAGGGGAACGTTTGACTCCCCCCCGCCGAGTGTCTGACAAGTGGCGGCTGATTGCTGATGGAGGCACATAAACATGAGCAGACATAAACGACGACACGTGCGCTTCGCCTCGAAACACTATTTTCTTAAGCAGAGAGGCATCAAAAGCGTGTGTGTTTGAAAGGAGAGCATTTTTCTCCATGCCGCCCGTCAGATCTCTCTGCCGCATGCTTCAGCGGGTTTGTTCTATTTACTCGTCTGCATTTGTGTCTCTTCTTGCTTTTACTTTGCTCACACGTTGCCGTCCATTTGTCTGCTTTTAACTGTCGGGAAATGGGTTTCACGTGCTGCGTTTAGCCCTGTGCTCGACTCCTTCTGATTTTAGTCCTTCTGGCGGCCTCTTCGTTGGTCACTTGTGGATAAATTTGTTCTTTAGCTAAGCTAGATCCAGTTTGCACACGTTTGTGTTGCGGTTAACAGATCTCTGGATCTCTGGAACCAACCTATTTCCTCACGCGCCTCTCACACCTCTGCGGACACAGATAAAAACGACCATGTGGATCTAAGATTTCTATTCTTCCTCGCCCTGTCACACCCACAATTCCTGACTCATCAGACTGTCGTCAACAGCCTTCATCAGCGGCACGCGGGACAAGATGATTGTGCCTTTTGTAATAAGGCTATGGATCTCCTGAAGAATGGCGTCGCCACTGCTGTTGATTATATTGAAAGGCTCTTGTTTTATATCCTGCGAATGTCAGATTTCTACTATTTACATCCCTCAACCGCGGCACGCCAGCGAATGGCTATTGATTTTTGTTCTTTTGCCAAAGATGAATGGGAGTGGCCGCAAAAGACTACGGCAGGAAAGAAGAGAGCTGAGCTGAGTGGAAATGAGGGTTGAAGATGTGATGGTCAGCGACTCCAAACACCAGCTTTAAATTCTATACCAAGGCACTCGGACTCAGATGGGTTTAATCGGATCTCTGAACAAAATCCGTGCTATGTTTTGCTGTCGGCTATTAGTTTTCGGACTGGGATTCAGCTCAGGCTTTTTTCCTGTTTTTAGCCTGGTGGTGTTCTCTGAACTTTTTTGTGCCTACAGCTATAAACCCTGGAGTCAGGCTGCACCCCTGCTCGGCCCCCACGTGACATCTGCTCCACATCAGCAGTTTGCGATGTTCAGAGTTATTTTTCACTTTTCAGTGACATGATTTATCTATAGAAGTTTGTTCTTCAGGTTTTAGTTTCACTGCTTTTCCCAGAATATCTTCCAACCCCAGAGTTGGTTTTACGTTCCTAACACAGTTAACTGTAACCACTGTACAAGCGTCAGGTCAGATGTTTGGTCAGGTCAGGCTAAAAGGCTAAACTTCACCTTCAAACCAGAAGCCGGTGCAGCTTCCTCACTGCACAGTCCGTTTGCAGCTGGTTTAGTAGTCCTTCTGTCAGCAGCCAGCATGAAAATGTACTGCAGGGGGCAGTAACGAGCCAATCAGCCTCCATGCTGAGAAACAAGAAAGCAAGTAAATACATAACCGTAATTATTTAAATTAAGGAAAAATAATTCTGTTGGGAGATTTGCTAAAACTACACTGGTTCCAGTTTCATCTTTTATTTACCTCAGAGTTGAAGATGTGGCAGGACGAGAGGTTTGTTGAGGGGAAGGGTAACGCCGAAACACCGAAGGGGGAGTGGGGGGAAACAGGGAGGAAAGAGAGACTGAATAAAAATAAAAATATGACAGGAGTGAAATGAAGTGGGGTGGAAACAGGGGGAGGGTGGCGGTGTGAGGCCAGAGTACAGATAGATGAATGACATTTTGGATTCTCACAGCAATAAAGCTTCTCCCCAGACATGGCCTGTCTGGGTTTAGATAGAGGCTGTCACATCCAAGGGCTCATTTGCCTTTCAGTTGCTCATTACGTCCAAACCAAACTCATTTCCTCCGCTAGGACCCCCCCAACACACACACGCACACACACATACACACACACATGCATATCCCACCAGTAACATGCCATCACGGTTCTTGTTGCCATGTATGCTTTTACATTGTGTGGAAAATGACGTGTGTGTGTGTGTGTGTGTCTTTCCACTTGAGCATATGTTTGCAGAACATCTGTGGTGTGTGTGTGTTATCTGTGTGCATGTGTGTGTTAATGTTTGTGTTTCCTTTTAATGGACACCATATTCAGAATAAGTCAAGTAACACATCGCACATGACTTTGAGAAATGTATAATTTGATTAATTAAAGTAGCTGAGCACAAAGGAGCGCTCTTAAACACACATGAGCATGAGCCTGTCCTGTCTGAGTTCTGATCCAGGAACCTGAAGGCATCGCGGCATCTCAACTCATTCTCCATAACGACTTCTCCCATATGGTTCCTACTAATATTCTGCTTGGAGCCCACCAGAAGCCCCTCTCTCTCTCTTGCTCTCTCTCTCTCACACACACACACACACACAGATGTGTGATCACAAGCAACCCTTCTGTGCTACATTAACTGCAAACCTCATTTTCCCACAAAGAGAAGCCACTGGCTGAAAATTGGCTGGGACGAGTCATTAAACTTGTAGACTGACACACACACATACACACACACACACACACACACGTGTACAAGCAGGCACGTACACACACACACGTCTATTTGATAACTGGTTCAGCCCACCTGTGTCAGTGTAGTGAGTGATTTTCCAGCACCCACTGAGTAATGATTGCTCTTTTGACGGAGGAAGTCTAGTTTGTGTGTGTGTGTGCGTGTTTGTGCGTGTGTGTGTGCGTGTGTGTTTGTGTGTGTGTACGTGTGTGCGTGTGCATGTGTGTGTGTGTGTGCGTAAACACGCTGGAATGATAATTGATGGCAGCTGCAGGTGTATGGGGATGGAGGGGGAGAATTTAAGAGAGGCAAGAAAAGAAATAAAAAAACTGACAGATGATGATGATGAGGAAGAGCAGAGCATGATGAAGGCAAAAGTGACCCTGCTGAGAGGTGATTGACGGCTTTGAGATGCCGCCAGCTGTGCATCCATGACGGTTTTGGGATGGAAATGACGACATCCTAATAAGCAAAGCCTAATAGGAATTCTTCCTCTGTGGTGGCCCTTCTGTCAGGACGGGCCTCTCTGGAGAATTGTACTGATTTATTTATTTAGTTTCACCTTTTTAAATAATTCATAACTAATATTTTAAAATGCTCAGCCATCATCCTGCAGTCAGTCAGCTGTTGTCGCGCTCTCGCAGCGTGGCAGGTTTAATGAGCTGCATCAAGGAAATTGGGTTTATTTGGTGTGGTTCCCCTGGGTTTCACCTCGCAGGCGTCACTCTGGCTTTTCCTCCCATCAGATTTTTGTTCAGTTTGGAATCTGAATAAAGGGACCTAAGACAACATTACAGATGTGATAAACAGGAGATCTCTGTGGTTGTCGCACTCCTTTAATGCGGAGGGACAAATTTAACTTCTCAGGAGGACGAAACAGAACCCACATTCTCTCAATTAGAGATTCTCTCACATCTGCTGGGAAACACTGAAGAAAGGGAGGGGAAAGACACCAGTCTGGTAAAAAGTGTAATGAATGGGGGTTTTATTATTAACTTTTGAGGTATTACCATTCTATTAACCAGCGGCAGTCAGAAAAGTGCACTTTTAATTTGTACTATCACTCATTTTGCAAGAGTAGGTGAAGATTTTTTATGTTTGTTATCTGGTTTTTGGAGTATAATTCTTTATTTGATTTACGGTTAAGTCTGTGTCAGAGCTGAGCCCATAAGCCCCTCGGCTGCTTCGTCAGCACCACCTCAGACCGCGCGTGCCTTTAAAAACGATGATGGCGGCGGCAGAATGATTAGCAGGATGAAGGCTGGCAAGCTTCGGTAATAACCCGCAAGAAGTGATGCTACGCCGGCTCCTGGTCTGTTTGAAGCCAGGCGGGAGGCTGAGCTGCAGGACGTGTGCAGTGAGGAGATGGATGATGGCTTCAGCTCAGAGCCAATCTGGTGTCACGTGCGTGTCATCAAGGGCGTTTCTCTGTTTGCAGCTGCTCTTTTGTGTGCATTATTTCTGCCAGAAATAGGACTCTTATTTTTTAAGATTAACTTAAATCTCCTGCCAAACCAATTAGAGAGGATCATGGAGTGACTCTTGTGTTCTGAAGCAAAAATAAAGGCTTTTCAAAAGTGCGAGTAAACCAAAAATCTGTCTCAACCTCATCTGGGGCAGCATGATAATGGGTGTGTTTTACTTCTGTACCACACAAATTCAGGTGCATTAACAATGTTCGAATGACAGCGGCACAATTTGAAGTTGAAACCTTTGATGACCAGACACTCATGAAGCCAAAGCTACATTGATTCCTCATTAAAAAGATGGCCGTACACCTTTTTTTGTGTAGCCCTCTGCTAGGCTGGACTTTACTTTCTGACAATCTTTTGCAGTTTTTTTTTACAACGTCATAGTTTTCCATGACCTCAGTTGTTTCTCTCCTCAGGTGAAATTAGCTGTTAAGTTATCTGAGCTAAAGGCTGCTGGAGGCTTTAAAGAATACAAGCTTGTAATGTTTCCATGTTGGACCTCTGGTAAATAGAGCCGAAGTCTGATGTCGGAGCCTTGGCCTTGCTCCATGGTGTGTTTGTGCCGCTTTGCTGACCCACACAGTTGTCGAAAGCGGCCCACTTGGTGAGCCATTACAGCACAGGGTTACAGCCCCTCTGCGCCAGTTAGCGTAGATGCTTTTATTCACCTGAAGCTCGTGATCTCAATTTTTGGACAGAAAGGGAACACGGTGGCTAGCAGCGAAAAGAAATGAGGCTTGGTAATTGTCGTTCTTTAAGCCTCCATTTAAAGCCTGAGCTAACAGCAGATCCTGTTGAGGTTTAGATCTCCTTTTTTAACAAAAAGAAAATTCAAGCAGAGGAGGTGCTAAAAGCAAAGGGAGAGATTACTTTGAATTGACTGACCTCCAGTTACCATGAAGAACAACTCTTAGGTTTGCTTTGAAAGTGCTCAATTTAAAGGTTACATGACACCTGTCCTGACCTTTGACCTCTCAACTTGGTCCAAATATCTTATTATTTGTTTGTAGAATTATAATATGCAGTAATCCTCCTGGTGCCTGACTGAGCAGTTATCGTCATTCTCAAACCTGAAAAGAAGTAGGGATCTAAGGGACATATTGGATTAATGTCATTGAAAATGGCAAAAGAGAAAAGCGGATGAGACAACGATGGACCCTAAAACAAGAATGGCAAGGACAGAAGTGTGATAAGAGGACAACACAACGAGGATGTCAGAGTGAACGAGGAGATACGGCGAGAGAAATGAGAAGGAACGGAGCTGAATCTGTCAGCGAGAATATCTCTCTGCACCTTTCACGTTCTGGACGGATCAGAAACTGGCTCCGTGCACACTCGCACACAGGTCATCCTGCTATTTAAAAATCCTTTCTCCGGGAAACACATCAGCGCTCTGCTGTTGTTACCAAACTTCAGTTTTTTTCTCCCAGCAGGAGCAGCGTGCCACAGGATTAAGTTGTAATTCAAGTTAAGGGGATTAAATGAATCTTGGAAAGGAACTTGAAGGACCCTGCAACAGCCAGACTTGTGCTGTGGATCTGCTTTTTAATTTTCTAACCTGAAAGAAACCAAAAAAGAAAACAGAATGAGACAAAACCATAGCAGCACCGTTTGTGGTAAAACTCCTCTGTCTTCAAACCTGCCCCTGCTCAATGTTTCTTCCTGTTAAAGGGAATTTTTCCACTGTTGCTGTTTGTTCTCACACGATCCCTCCATCGATCTCCTGTGGGGTCTTTCAAGATCGCAGGTCGTCATGAGCCAACGTCAGTCTCCAGGACAGGTCACTGGTCAATTGGTCAACTGCTCATCGTTCAAAGTGGGGAAATCAGCCCACTGGCCTGGGGGGCCCTACAAAGCAAAGAGATAAGAAAGACTTGAACAAGGCTAATTAGTGACCAAAAACTACTCAAAGAAGGCGGAAGCAGATGAGAACGCAGGTCTTGTTCTGTGGTTTCTTTTGATTGCCCTCTGGTAGTCGGCTGAATCAAGGAGATAAGCTCTACCTCCCCCATTTTAGGTCAGAGACAATTGTGAAATTTTCTGATGGATTTTATCCATAAGCGTTTTTTCTAATATGTCTTGTTTTGATAAATTACTTGTAGATGTAAAAAAAGGAGGTGATTGACAAATGTTCACGGAGGGGTATCTGCTACTGTCTCTCCCCCTGTCACACGTACACACTCGCACACACACACACACACACACACACACACACACACACACACACACACACACACACCGGAGCTGTCAAGTGAACATGCTACCCTGTGTCACCTGATGCATTAACATGGGGGAAAAAGTCAATGGCTCAATACTTACATTGTCCACGACGGAGCCTGCCAGGAAGAAGAATGGAGGGGGCAGCAGGGGGGTGGACACAGAGAAATGGATGGCTAAGGGCAGAGAAAAGGAAATTAGGAAAAGAGAAAGGCAGAAGTGGGGCTGATGGATCCAGACGCTTTCCAAATGAGCCTGGTGAAATGAACGTTTACAGTAGAGCGTGTCGGTGGGAATGCTAATGCTGCTGAAAGTCATTGGCTGCTCTGGCAAATACAACATTACGTCTTCTTTCCTCCTCTCTTCTTCATGCATTACCTTGCTTGCTAAGCCTGAATGTGTCTTTTTGTCCGGGTATTTGCCGTGCCCGCGTGCTGCTGGCTGATATTGGTTCCTTTCAGAGTTCCTTGGCATCTTTTCACTTTTGACCCCATCTTTTATCAGCACACACAGATATAAACTCGCACGGATATCTGCGAATGTGTTTCAATAACAAAATATTACACACACACACACACACACACACACACACACACACACACACACACACACACACACACACAGGTTTATTGCTCCAATGTTTGATATGTCTTTACACAGGGTATTTCTGGGATTGTAGCTGCTCCTAAACTATTTCATTTAATAACTCTTGTTTGTGTGTATGTGTGTATTTTCAGAAAATCTCATTTATCACCATTGCCTAGCCCCCTCCCTTCCCTTTCTGGCCCCTTCACGGCCTCTGCATCCACAGCAACGCAGGCCAGCAGAGCAGAGGAAGAACTGGTTGCTGGCGTACAAACGATCCATAAAACAATATGGGCGTTTATGAGCTCTTTATGTTGGTCAATAAAGGGGCAATTTCACCGATATGAAAGTCGTTCCTTCACATTGTTCTTTAATTTTAGAAAGAAGAATTTCTAGAACCAAGTAAACATGCAACGGGTGAACTTCAGCCTAGTTAAATGATGTTGCAAAGATATTTTTTTATTAAGATGTGTCCCACTGTTTCCAGTTGCTGGCTGATATTTAAATTTCCACTCAACAGACATCACGAGCTGTTTATTTACTTTAAGCCAAGTTCAGTTCCAGTGCCAACCGCATAAACACAAACCTCTGGTCCTGCCTGGGGTGACGATGGCACCAGCTGAATTGACCAGATGGTAGCAGGACAGCCTGGAGAACATGGCTGGATGCATGAGAGCTGAGTGGAATGGGAGGAGCATTGGACTTTGGTTGGCTGGGTTCGGGTTCAGCTTCAGAGGTCAGGTGACCAACTCAGACATCTGAGAGTCGCTAAGACAAGACTTGGGTGGTCCAGTTGGGTGGAGGTCTTTCCCATCTAGCCCTGGAATGCCTGGATATTCTCCCAGGAAAACTAGAGGAGGTAGAGAATGGGCTTGATCACCCTACTGACACCGCTGTACCCTCAACCTGGATATGGATAGCTGAAGAAAGAGAAATGTGAGGAAAATATCACTGCCATAGCATCCATCAGTCTGTTATTAGAGCTGCAGACTGTTTCGCTGTTACCACGACCCTGTTCATTACACTTGGGCTGTTGGTGGTGTGAAAAAACAGGTGTATGATGAGGCGTTTGTGTTTGTAATTACCCTCACTATCCCACACATCCAGAGAGAAGCTACAATCTATTATATCTTCAAAGCGTTGTAATCTCAATGGATGAGCAATGTCCCTGAGCAAAGCCCTCCATAAAGGTCACACAATGCAATTTAAATATCTTTGATTAAATGGCGGGCCGGTGCTAGACCCAGACTGTAGGTCATCGCCACAGAGAAATGATCCCCTTCTCTCATCCCAGTCAACCCTCCCCAGGTCCCAACTGTTACTGAGTTATGTCAGCAGCAATCTGTAGTGTTTTTGAACAAATATTTAATCATTCTCATTCTTTGTAGCGCTATTATTTTAACTTTTTTGTCGAGATCCTTACATTATAGCAGTTAGAGAAATATGTATCTGAATTCTAAAGCAGAAATAGCTAAGTTTAGTGGAAAAGCTTTTCTTGCTCCTCCCTAATGGTGTTTGAGGAATAAATTATGGTCATATACTTTGCTTTCATGTTTTTGAGCTGCTTTACATGTATTTTTATTCCATTTGTACAAAAAAGGTTCCTTCGAGTTTGAACATTCCTAATTTTGGGAAACTGCTTCTAAAATGGCTCCTTTTCTCTCCTTTTAGTTTGTCCTGGCACAGATAACAAGCTGAGCAGTCTCTCTGACCTGGATCAGCAGTACCGCACCTTGAGGAAGCTCTACGAGAACTGTGAAGTTGTCATGGGCAATTTGGAGATTACCAGCATTGATCGAAATCGCAACCTTTCCTTCCTGAAGGTATGAACATGAGAGCATGGCAGGATTCTTTCCTTTTATTTTCAACAATCACAACAATCTGTGGTCTTTTAGCACCTCGTTATTTTTATTAATGTGCTTCAAAATTACATAAATGCCATCATAGACATTTCATGAAGACATGAATCACTGTCACCAGACAAGATTAACAGTCAGCCATCGGAGAAATGGTCCAATGGGAAAGTTCCCCAGGGAGATCCGTGCAAAGATAGCGCCTGATTGGGGCCTTCAGCACCACGGACAGAGACACAGGTAGTCTGGTTCTTTCAGCACCACGGACAGAGACACAGGTGACGGATGGGTTGATTCAGGACCACGGACAGAGACACAGGTGACGGGTGGGTTGATTCAGGACCACGGGCAGAGACCCAGGTAGTCGAGTTCTTTTAGCACCACGGACAGGGACACAGGTGATGGGTGGGTTGATTCAGGACCTTGGACAGAGACGCAGGTAGGCGGGTCTTTTCAGCACCATGGACAGAGACAAAGATGGCGCTCTGGTTCCTTCAGCATCATGGACAGAGACATATTGACAAAGGAAATTGACACTATCCAAAGTTAGATCTCTCTGTGTCAACTGGACTGAAAGGTTTCCTTGAAAATGTTTCGGCCTCTCTCCAGAAAGCTTCTTCAGTTCTAAGCTTGCTGGGGGCAGAGCTTGAAAATATAGCCCTGTGGACCATTGTCTATGCTGTACAGTGCCAGGAGGAATACAAGGAACTGTACATTGGGGAAACAAAACAACCCCTCCATAAATGAATGGCCCAACACACTTCTGTGTGGACAGAAGTCCTGTCCACTTCTTCAGGACAGGACTCAGCAGTACACATACACCTAAAAGAAAGCGGACACTCCTTTGAGGACAGTCAAGTATGTGTACTGACCAGAGAAGATTGCTGGTTTGAAAGGGGTGTCAAGGAAGCCATTCATGTCAAGTTGGAAAAACCATCTTTAAACAGAGGTGGTGGACTAAGGCACTTTCTATCACCCACGTACAATGTAGTCCTCCACTCTTTGTCAGCAATCCAAACGTTCACACTGTTTGATGAGACCTGGTGACTCATTACCATGTGACCCAACAGACAAAGGGGAAGCAACCAAACTAAAACTAGATGAACGACCCTGCCAACCACCCTGCCAACGACTCTCAGGTGACCAACCGGGCCATTAACATGAGGATGGTCCACAGGGCTATATTTTCAAGCTCTGCCCTCAGCAAGCTTAGAACTAAAGAAGCTCTCTGGAGAGAGGGCAAAACGTTTTCAAGGAAACCTTTCAGTCCAGTTGACACAGAGAGATCTAACTTTGGATAGCTATGACCTGGATGAGTGAGAATCTACACAGACAGAAATTGACACTGTTTTAGCAGAGGCTGACAAATGCAGCCACAAGAAAAGACAACAACATTCTGAATCTTTTGAACAAGACAGAATCAAGCTTCTGTGAGCAGCCCACTCCTCATTTTACAGGTGTTTGGATTTAAAGTTCATAGCGGATGAGTTGTTCCAGAACTCTGAGAATGATCTGCCATTTTCTCACCACCTGGAACTTCCTCCGCTGTGTCAAAATGTGCTGTTGTAGCAGCACTTTGTGTGGATTTAATGTCATGACGGAATCTCCAGGGGTTAATTATGGGATGTTATAGAACAGTCAATGCAGTCTGAACTTGTGAAAAACCATCTACGGCTGCTTTTATTTAATCTCAGACAGTTTCAGAGATAAAACTGTGAATTTGAAAGTTGGATAAGTCCCTTCTGAAAAAACAACAGAGCAGGTTTGCGCTTGGAATATTAAGCTAAACTAGGCATCGGTGCCTCGTTCATGTCAAGAGGAGTTCTGCATATTCACTGAACATCTTTACAGTCATACACATACACCACTCTCTGCTGTATGTGCTGGAGCCATTACGCATGTCTGTGGAACACAGCAACACATCTCTACTGGGTCTACTTCCTGTGCAACCATCTCCAGGTGTGTGTAAAATTCACCTCTGCTATTGCGTGTGCACATATTGTACGAACCAACGGACCCCATCGTCTCCTGCTGCTTAATGAAGTGAGGTGCAGTCTAATTACTGGGCCGACACTGTCAAATGAACAGCATAAACAGTCCCATTAGGTGCAGCATCATTAGGGAAACAATTAGGCATCTGGGGAATGGATAAGTGGAAGCAGCTTCCATGGAAACCACGTTGCTACTGTGTTATTGGTGGTGTGGAATCAGAGAAATATAGATTACACAGTTTTGTTGTATGTACAAGAACAATGGTCAAACAGGTTTATTACATTAGATTGTGTAAAATCTGTAAAAATGAGTGTATTCTGTAATATTGTAATATTGAAGACTTCTTTGTTATTGCATGGGTTACATTTTCCACATTTCCATCTATTCAAACAGGTAGAAAATCTATATAGTTCTCTGGGGAAACCTGTTTTATATTAAATCAGAACGTTGTCCTCGATGAATGTTGTGTACCCACTGATATTTACATTCATTTACATTCAAGTCAGTTTTGGTTTTCCTCACCAGGCTCTGCAACCCACAGAATAAGTCTGGGAATAAAAATCAAAAAACAGATCTGGTTTTACAATTAATTCTGAAATTTAATTAAAAAAAAAAAAAAAAAAAAAAACACCGAATGAAAAAAATCATCACATTTTGGGGGATAGGGTCATGTGATTGTGTTTGTATTAACAAAAATTGTTACTGACCATACAGATCACTAACTGCTAATTAGCTCAGCTGGTTGCAGCACTAGTCTCCCTCCTGTTTTGGATCAGGAAGGAGGGAAACTATGAAAAGGAGGCAAAAATGCTGCGTATCCCTTTTCTAAATCAGAGCTCCACTCATTAACATGTTCTTGATCCCTTACGAAATTGAACTGGCTGTTTCTCCATCCTCCACTGGTTTCACTGAAACCCATCTGCTGTTCTCGGGCTAATTCTGTGAGCAAACAAACAGCCAACACTCAGGGGTAAAAGCAACACCTCTTCGGCTGTTAATTAGGCACCAAACTAGAATTGTGTGATAAAGCAGAAGCGGAATTAATTTCTTTTCAAATGTTAGCCTGAGATTTCCTCACTAAAACTATTATGCACTTTGCGGGAACGTTTGCTCACGAGCAAAAGAATCTTTCTGGAAATCCAAGACGTGTGTGAAGGTCAGCGGTGTATGCTATAGTATCCTGGCACACCGGCTTGTCACAATGACCCAGTTTCCCAGAAGTGATGTCGGGAGCTCAGCCAAACGGCCCGAAATGACCCACAACCCGCTAATGATGTCACTTAGTCTGAAAGACTCTTCATTAAAAACAAATCAATGTGGAGACTCGCGCAGGAGAACCTGGGCAGGGAAGCCAGCGGTGCAGGTCAAAGAGGAGGAGGTTTGTCTGAAAGATGTCGCGCTTAAATGACACCAGAGAATGAAGTTCAGGGGCGAGGTTGGTGCTCATGTACACGGGAAGATACAGGGAGATGAACGACGCGGAGAGAGGTGCAGAGTCCATGTCATCATGCAGACACAAAGAGTCTTATCTGCCAACACCTGCCAGAAGGAAACAGATGCACTCATTTTCCAGACTCAAAAAAAAGGAATAAAGGAATAAAGAGGAGCGGTGATGTGGCTCCGCGGGATCAGCTCAGCACAGCGCTGCAACAGAGGAGACCATGGGTGGGGGGGGTGTATTTCAGCTGCTCATAAAAGCAGCAAATAATTTTATAGCTCAGCTATTTTCCAAGTGTGCATCCTCAGGACTGCGGAGACGTCCTGCTCCGTTGCCTGAGCGCAGCATCGTCCGATGCGTGCATGTGCCTCCCTTCGTAATTATTCAAAATCAGCTTCCAGGACAGACTCAGGGGAGGGAAAGTTCCGACTCAGGTTCTGTTGCTTCTTCTGTGTCTGTCCTTGTTCTAACCTGCTGGGATCAGTGTTAGTCAGAGGTGAGCGTTATTATTCAGCGCTCATCGGTTCAGGCTGACAATGCGACTGCTGAAGTAGCAGTTCTGACCTCACGGCTGTGTAGAGCACATGCTTCTCAGCTTTCATTCACTCACTCACCATTCATCATCAGTTCACACGTGCAGTTCGATGACTTGGCAATGATGGAACGTCCCTAATCAGCCGTGACTGAACCCCTTTTGCTCTCCGTCCCCACATCAACACGTGCTAACCCTTGCGCTTTTAGCGCTAATCTTACAAACTCTTGTCGTGACGCCGACGTGTGAAAAGACTCTTTCACACCCTCCTGATGTGAGCAGCGGTGGAGAAAGATGTTTAAAATGGAGGTTCTGGCAAAATGCTGTTACAGGAACTAAGTGAGGGACCACTGATTTTTTAACTCTGTCAGTCTCCTGTACCGGGAGTGAGCTGCTCCTTGAGCCCTGAACTTGAGTGCTATCTGGAACCCCTTCTTGTCTGATATTTGAGTAACATCCACACAAAGTTAATTTTGGTTTGGAGAATCTGCTTGGAGGAACCCGCCCAGGCTTTCTGAGCCCAATCTGTGGTGGAACACTGACATTCTTCCCTCATCACATTTTACAAATGTGGGTTTGTGTAGAGAAAAGGAAGCCAGGCCCTCAGAGCCACCGAGAGCTGCGCCGCGCTGGTGCTTCTGCAGCTGAGTGGGTCAAAATCCCCCCTGCAGCCCGGTTCTCCAATCTGCTCGGAAGTCTTCCTAGAATAGTGGAGACTTCTGTGGCAGTAGATTAATGCTCACAGCTTCGGAGTGAAACCTTTGGAACTCCCTGCGGCTGTGTGGAGGGCGAGCCATGCGAACAGTGTGAACAAATCTGTTCTCGACAGAAGTCACCTCCACTTTGGAAAATGTGCTCATTTGTCTTTGGCACAATGTCCAATCGTCATCATCGACAGGCGGAACCAGAAGTATCAGGTTGAATTTCTCATGTGCAAATGATTCTCCGACTCTGATTGAAAAATGGCTGATGGTTCAACATCTAATGTGGTTTTATTTTTTATTTTATTTTACGATTACAGTCTGTGCTTCTCTGCTCAGACCTTCTAAACAAAAGGAACAAGAGCTGATATTTACATGTAGCAGCAAAAAGAGGTGGAGGATGAAGCCAGCGAGGAGGTCAAGAGCTCCTCTCCACTGTTGAGCTTCTGGGCCTCTTCAGCAACAAAATAGCATCCTGATATCCGGCGTCGGGGAGAGGGCGTGCTAGCCGGGAGAATGGCACACTTTCATTAGGAAGCGAATCAGCCGAGAACCTCATTAAAGGTTGGGACTGTCGCCTGGAACCAGAGGCTGTTAGCACCTCGCGGGCGCCTTGCAGCGCCTGCATAATTACAGCTCTTAGCGCTGGGAAAATTAGCACCCTGCTCTCACCAGCCAGCACCCTGCCAGATTCCAGCAGCATCTCCCCGACATATCAGAGCCCAATATTTATCATTGTCTCCAGATTATTTTCACTTCTTTTTTCCCCCAAGAATTAGCTTGTTATTCTGCGACTGAGGAGCTGGAATTAAAGATGGAAACATTTAAAGCTGCTGCTGAGCTCAGAGGTTCCCAGTCTCGATGACAGACCAACTTTCCCCAACTGATGCTGATGTTAAACATCCTTTTATTAGAATTCATTTTCCCAAGACCCTGTTTAAAGTAATGAAAACAAGATTCTGGTTCACTGTCACTGCCAAAGAAAGGATCATAGACTGATCTTCAAATCCCCAGACAAATACATTCATATATACCTCTCATGGACATTTCTCAAGATAACTGTATTTATCATTGTACTTCATTTAAAATCCTGAATTCTGTTGTTTAAAAAAATGCCACCTGGTCAATGAGATAGAACCAAACCACTTAAATCTATGATGTAAGGAGACAAACTGCTGTAATTTTAACTTGAGTTGCCAAAATGAAATGCATTCATGAAATATGGAAGCACAACTAACTCTGTCATGTATCATGCATGGTTATTGTTTACATCTGGCGTCTTGGGGGCTGCATATGTGGGTCTGCGTCCTGGGGGGATTCCACATGTGTGCAGTGGGATTACTGGGGGACGCTGTTCTTCTCTCAGGGAACAATCTGCCCCTGCTGACAGGTCTCACAGTTTAATGAAAGAGCAGGCGCACGTCAACAAACATGCACGGACTCTTATGCTGTTGTGCATGAAAGCGCCACTAGGATACAGCTGAGCCGCGATTCGTCAGCGCACATGCGCGTACTTGGCTGCACGGCTGCTGTTTTGTCGGCCTGATGAAAGCAGACACGGAGGCGAGCGGAGGTCTCAGAGGTGAAATTAAAGTCTGGCCGCCCCCACCGGGCCGGGGAGGGGAGGGGCGGCGAAAGTGATTACCGTTAAATTAAAAGGTACGGCCGTAGAAACACGACTGAGCCCTAGCCATTCATCAAAATGATCCCACGGCGCGCATTTTGCTTATCAAATTGTAAAATATTGTCCGTGACACCGGCGCAACAGGGGCGTAATTAATGCACTAAATCAATCCCGAATCGCTCCGCGCAGAGTGGCCCCACCGGGACGCCGTCATTACCGCGAATTATGGCGGCAGATGCGCGGGATGAAGCTCTTGCGAGCGTGCGTGGTTTCGCTCACACCTGTGATATCTTATTACCAGGTGAGAATGTTTTTTTTTTTTTTTTTGTGCGCATTGGTTTAAAAATTCATTCGCTGGAGCTGCCGGCGAGCAGCGTATACGCTCCCGTGTTTCTCCTGGATAAAAACTGGCCTGCTTATTAAGTGAAAGTGTCGTTCAAGCAGCAGATTGCATCATGTCTGCAAAAGTAAGGACAGTAAGTTGAATAAAAAGTTGTTGTTGGCTGCTGCAGAGCCGGTAATGGGAGGTGGGTCCATGCGAAGCCACACGCTGCACTTCTACTAACAGGTGTTCTGTAACTCCTTCCTACCCATCAAAAAGTCCTACCAAGCCTCACTCCGCGTGCGCACAAGGGATTATGTCATTCTGCGCATGCGCACAAGACATTACGTCATTTATCGAAGGAATTGGTCCTACCAGACAGCTGTTCTGAGGGAAAGCGGTGTGTTTAACATTTTCTACTTGATTTAACCTAATGCCGATTTCTAGCTTTTGTTTGAGTCTTATTTCAGTCTTTAGTACCTGTATACAAATGTTCTTATACAGTATTCGAAAATCATATGTAGCCATCCATGTGTGGATAGTTTAAAACAACCTATTTAAAGTACATCTCTGTTAAAGCTTACTCTAATGTGGTTCGTTTGTTTAACAGAACATGGTTACAGTAAAGCATATTCTGACAGGGTAATTTTAACAGAACGTTCTGCATACATCTAAGTTTTATTTCAGATGAGATTACTCAGTGTTGGAGCGTCATACTTGCAGAAAAAAGTCTATAAATATGTTTATTTAATTTCTTTATTTCTTTTTAATCAATATAATCGAAAATCTTTTCTTCTGTATTGCTGCTGCTCTTCTTCTTCTAAAACAGTGATGACAAAAAAAAAAAAGAAACCGGAAGCGCACGGTAGGATTTTCTGACGAGGTAGCACCGTCGATCTGTGCTATCACGTCAGAGGGTAGGATGTTTCGCGGAAGTAGGAAATCTCGACAGAACACCGGCCAGATGAATCATGACTTTTGGCCATTGAAGGAAGTTGACCAACCTTCACGCTTCCACTTCTGCATTTGAAGAGCTGCACTTTGTACTGAGACCGACCGGACTTTTTTTTTTTTTTTTATATATAAAAGATGTTTTATGTGTGCATGCTGCATTTTTCCGACACTTTCTAAAGATTTCCTGACCGTCCCTGATTTCTGAGTTTGTTTTCCTTTGACATTCCGCTCACGTAGAATGTGAATTTTTTTCAATTCTGCAGAGATCCCGTGTTTATTAAAGGGCTGCGTTTGCATATGAACCCCAATTTCTACGTTCCATGCCTGCCAAGCCCTGAAACTTGGATAGGCCTGCATTCACACTTTCATTATTCCTGCCATAATGGCGGCACAAGGTTTTCCAGGGCAGAAAATCATTACACATAAGTGGAAAGATTAGAGTTTGGTGGATTTTCACCAAAACACCATTAACTGCAGCACAGAACAAGGTTTCCTGGATTTCTGCTCTACAAAGTTTAAAAACGCCTCATGCGAAGGTTAGACTTTTTGGCACTTTTTAATGTGAGAGAGCAGCAAAGTACGCTCAGTCTTTAAATGCAAATTCCCACTTGTACAAAACAGAGAAGTTCAGTGTTTTTAATTACTGTTTGATTGCAGTTACTCCTAAATGGCGTGTGGTGAATGTGAAAGATAGCATTTTTTCTTCATTTAGATGCTAACATGGCTAGCCTCACTTTCTTTCCATGTTTTATAAACTTGGTAGTAGCTAAAGTTCTTTAAAGGCTGTTCCCAGAGCTAGCTAATGAGAGTTGAGGCCTTCTGTGAACTGCTTCCTGTTGCTCTGCTTTGAAAGGGCCTAACATGATATTTAATAAGCTGTGCTCTGATTCTTGTGCACGTGACCTTGATTTACATCCAGTTTATGAAATATCAAATTGGCGCGTCGTGTGGTGCCTTTTTTCATATGCGTCTTATTTCAAATTTCATTATCCTGACAAATTGATCTGTATTAACAAACCGTCTCTCTCTAACTCGCAGTCGCGTTGGCGTGCATGCGTGTGTGTGTTGCCATATATCAGGACATCCATCTCCAATTAGACCAACAATAAAATTCAGCGGCTGAACGTGATGCGGATCACAACCGCCACTATCGCTGCTCCATTGAGCTGGACACTGACAAATGGTGTCCAAAAACCTCCCGTGCTGCAAAGACGGAGCATAGAAATTGAACCTGTGTCAGTGGATCACTGACCATCCCTGCGGTCGCTCTTCATGCCCAGACCCAGTTTAGCTCCCCCCCCCCCGGGTTCCCACCAGCTCCTGAAATCTGGGATGACCAGGAATAATGAGGGACTTATACATGAGCGAGGAGATAACTCCCCCCCCCACCAGTGACTGGCAAGCAGAACGAAAGTGGCCCGTGGCTGACGCGCACTGGCTTTGTCACATAACTGCATTATGTAGGGTCCCCACAGGCTGCAGCATAATGCGATACGCCAGCCCCTGTTGCTCAGCTACAACTGCATCGCCTCATGAGTTATGTATTAGTGTTTTCACTGCAGCTTTAAGCATCCCATCCTCTTTCGGACTGTCACTGTGTTATATTTTGCCCACTAATGCTCCCCCCACTCCCCATTTTGCTGGTTTTAATTTCAGGGCCCCGTGACTATAAATGTGTCTTGACAACACAGACGCCGCCTGTGAAAGAGGCTCATATGAGATTGTCGTGCTGTCTGAGACAATGAATATCAGCGCCGACAGCCAGAAGCACAGCTGCTGTTGGAGCCGCAACCCTGGATATAGCGCACGCACGCATGCATGCACGCATGGATGTGGACGTTAGCCTTCACGTGTCATCCCAAAGTCACTGTCAACTCCAGACTCTAAAAACTCATCTTTTAAATCCGACTTCAGCATAGTTGGTGTTATAAATTCTGTCAGTAAGAACAATGACTGAAACTTCATTTTTATTGTCAGTTACCATCAAAACGTCTGTTGCCAGAACTCGGTAACAGCAGATTATTTCTTTCTTTTCAGTGTTTTTGTCTGATTTTAGTCAACATTTTATCTCCCAGCTCATCCAGTAATGAGGCGTTGTCAGGCGCTGCCTCAGGCGTCACCACTATCATCATAAGGGTTCAATACTTATAAATACTGCCCTAGCATTGTGAGAATGTATGCGCGCAGAGGCTAGCGTGAACAAGCCCTGCACATAATGGCATTTTTATTGTGAAATTCACCGAAGTCCGTTGCTAACCGGTGAGGCTAAAATAGCCTTAAAGACGGCAGCTTTCAAATGTTCAAAATGCTGAACGTTTGATGTGATTTTCATTTGAAGTTTGGCTCCTTTCATGTTCCAGGAGTACCTCAGGGCACCGTCAACAAACCTGAGATGTTTTATTCTTATCATCCTTTTCTCATTTTCCAAATACCTGCAACGAGGACTTGACTCATTTTGACGGTGACATTTCGTCGGGTCCTCCTCCCCCTCCTCCTCCTCCTCGCCCTCCCCGTCTTTCTTCTCCTCCCGCTGCCCCCTCCTCAAAAGGCCTTGATTTTTTTTGCTTTCAGGATTTCTCAGGATCTTGAATGTCACACTGGAGTAATCTCAGCGTACTTCACCTCAGATGAGGCGAAGGAGTGCGCGCTCCTCTTACAGAGCTCATTGAAGCGATTTGGTAAACAGCTCCCCACCCGCCCATTGACTTTGCCGCTGCATGCAGGAGTCAGACTGCGCCGGCGCCACAGTTGGATCAGGCTGCCGGTCCTGCCACTGACATGCACCGCTGCACTCTCCTTGACTCACTGGCAAAGTGCTCTATATGTATGGAAATGAGCCGTAATCACCACAATATGTGTTCCATCCCTTTTATTTTATAAAGGCGTTTTCCCAATGGGATGCCTTATCCCTTCCACCCTCCCGTCCTTTTCCTCCTTTCGGTGCTCCCTCCTCTTTCGCATGCATCTTCGCTGAATCCGTCCCCCGTCTTTCCACAGCTCTTCGAAGGCCATCTCCCTCATTTACACTCCCGCTCATGCAGATGACAGGAACAGGTGCAGTATTAATTATGCCTGGAATTATATCCCCTCCTGTTCCGCTTCTCCTCATCACCGTCAGCCTTCTGCACTACCTGTTTAGGGAAAAAAAAAACGCGGAAAACTTTAAATCTTGGCTCTGCCACCACGCGGAATACACAGATTAACGGGAGCGTTTCATCTTTACGCGTGAAGCGCTTCTCACTCTTGGCTGTCCCTTTATCAGCAGGCAGCACGCCGGTTTGTTGCGGTCATGTTCGCTACATCCTCAGATAACCCTTATCTCAACTTCTCAAACATTGTTTCCGTACAAGCGCAACTAAAAGTTCATTTTATATCAGGATAAAAATCCGCCGCAGCGGCCGCGTTTAAGTGTGTGAGAATCAATTTAGCGCAGTGAAAAACGGCGGCAGAGGAGTAAACGTGATCATTTCAAAAGATGTGATTAGTTGACATTCCGACCTTTTCCTGATCGTGGAAACCGTCTGCTGTGTGCAAATGATGGTTGTTTGGTAATACATCTGCCAGAGTTTTGTAGCAGGTTCTTCTTTCTTGCTTTTGTGTTAGCTTGCATGCTCACCTGCATCTGAAGGATTTAGGAAAATGTGGAGAAATGAACTCACAGAACGGAAAACTGCAGCAACAGTAGCTGGAGATAGTTTTGCTTCATGGTTCCATCCCTTTTATTAGAGATGCAGTAAAGCTGATGAAGATGTAGCCTTGCTTAATACATTTGAATCCCATTAACTGAAATATTGACCGTCTTAATGTGTCAGTCTGGCTGTTTGATTTGCAGCAGTTGATGCTAAAAGTGTGTATCATGTTAATATCCAGCTGGGGCTCTAACAGCAGAGATGTTTATATTTCAAAGGATTTGTTACAACAAAGATGCTTTTAGAGTTTTCAAACCCGAGGCAATTCTCAGGGAAGCTAAAATTAGAGGTGTTTGCATACATGGTTACTGTCTGCCTCAGCGTGGCTTCCTCAATATAAAGATCTAACTGTAAGAAGCTAAAAGTCTTTAGCATCCAGGAAGTAATTTGCTGTCTCTCTGCTGACTGTTGCACAATCCACAGCCAACCGCACGCAGACTTAATTAACATATAAAACTATCTGCGAAATGCAAATGTTGGTTTGTTTCATTCTCATGCTGAAAGGAAAGAAAACCTTCCCACATGACCAGAGGGGGATTCTCACAGCCCACTGTTGAAAAGTTTCCGGCACTGCCGCTTTCTGCGGTGATTCTGCTGGGTTTGGTACAGTTTGACCTTCCTCCGCCTCGGCCTGGAGCAGGATCATTCCCGAGATGCAAAGAGCAATTTAGCAACACGTGAAATTTTTTTTTTGCCGACGGGTAAATGTGAGAGAAGAGAAGGAAACAAGCCTGCCAGGGCCGCGCAGGCTTCTGTTTGATGTGTGTGCTAATGTTCCACGCTAGCCCGCTAATTGCCTGCAATTGATGAAGCAAAGCGCTTGAGGAAATGTTAAACATGCAGTGCATCATGGGTAGCTGACCCCTGTCGACTAGTTTCTGCTTTGAGATCGTGTTTTTACTTTATTTTTTGTGTGTAGGTGGGGGTATTGGAATATCTGTATGCGTGCTGGGATTGTGTAACGAAACTCTTCACAAACCCTATGTGGCCCTCACAAAAAGCAACCTGAGTCAAGCTGCAATGAAAACATTCTCAAAATATCATCAAAAAATGGACTTGTAGCTGCTGAGTCTGAAGATTTTAGATTTGTTTGCCCCTCAGGGGCAGCTCTGTTCACAGCTCTAATGTCATTGGCTAAGGTGGAAAGTTAAGAGAGAATAAAGGGAATTCATGTTTTATGATTGAGCCCCCACCCTCTCCTCATCTTGTTGGGTTTTATTTTCCAAAAAACAATAGAAAAACATTCATCTGTTTCTCCTCACACTGGAGGTGAGCAGGTTCTCCTTGTTCTCCTGAATGCATGCCGCCCTGTTCCCTCAGGGAGTCCTAAAATTTTGGTCAGGTCAGGGAACTTCAGCACAATTTAAAAGTTAAATACAACCAACGGCTGCATTCTGAGAACCAACTGGAAGGGCTACATCTGCAAGTTTACTGGAGGTCCTGGTTCACCATCAATAACTAACTGCAACCCTGACCTGCTGGCTATATATATTCTAGCATATATCAATTATATATTACGTTAGCAACATTCTGAAAATGATCAAATAGCAACGATTTGGCATAAAGAAGCATCGTGACGTTTCCCTCCCAAGTCACAATGTTACTTTAAAGAATAATATGTGGAGCAGAGAATAGAACAGTGGTATATCCGTAGTAACAAAGAAATTAACTCACATTATGGATAAAATACAATTTTAGTTGTAAATGGCTTTTATTTTGAGCTAAGGTGTGACATAAGAGGAACAACGTATGACCTTTACTGCTTCCTGCCACTGGAGGGTGATGCAGATTGTTTTGATGTCAGTTTCACAGAAATTTGAACAAATAGTGAATTGCTTCAACATCTTGGGGTGGGGGGGGCCTTACTTGGATTAAAATGGATTAAAACATCTCAAAGATAAAACATCTTTAAATGCACCAGGACGGGAAATGCAGATGCCTGCATTTACTTCCCCCTGGAACCTCCTACCTCCCGAACTCGCTGATTCTTCTCCCTTGTTGCACAGAGGAATGCAGACAAATATTGACCTGAAAAAAATGTCAGTTATGGCAGCAGAACAAAGTAAACAGTGTTAAAGCAGAAGGAACTTATGAAGAAGGGCAGGGTAATCCTTTAATTAGGTTAATGAAAACAAAAACCTTGTCTAAGTCTCTTTTTTCACTCTGTGCTCTCCCTCTTTGCTCTTCCTTTCCTGTGGTTGCTAAGCAACAGGGCAACAATTTTTCTTTGGTTCTGCCAGTGGTCTCCGAGGCTGGCGGGGAGAAGGGGACACAGTGAAGGCACTGTGGAGTCAGTGTCCCTCCACCTGGGTCTGGTTGCAGGGCTGCTCCCATGGTCCTGATGATTGCGCCCCCTGATGGTCAGCTGGCAGAGACACCACGTGTAGTGCCGGCGTGTGGGCAGAGCATGCTACCCTTCAGCTGCAGCCAGAGTGGAGCTTCTTTGAAGCACAAGGCCGAACCAACAAGCAGCCCTGGAACACAGTCCTCTGTGTGCTGTGTGTGTTTACACTGCAAAAACTTGCTCACTTTAACAAAAATCCATTTTCAGGGGGCACTGACAGGCGCTGATGGACGTTCTCAACGTGCTAATGAAAACCACCATTGAAATAGATTCCTCCTCTCTTCCGTTATGTTTTTGTGTGATTGACACGTTGTAATCTTGCTAATAAGCACCTCGTTCATCTGTCTGTCCCATTGTGTCGGTGTTACAATAGACCGGTGTGGCAGGTGCGAGTGTTTGCAGGACATCTGAGACAGAGGCCCATCTCGCTGGCCTGGTTTTATCCAAAACTGAGGCTACTCCACATGCTGCGCTCCTGTTTTCAGTCTGCACTGGCATCTCTGGGGGGGGTCAGGAGCTAATCAAACCTCACATTAGTCTTCTTCTTCCTCTCTTCTCCGATCACTACCTGATGGAGGCTATCAGGCTGCGTCTGATCCCTCCTACTGTGTTTTGATGATTTCCGATGTTCTCAAATTAGAGGTTAGCGGGAAATTATCTTAAAGGGTTGGATACTACTGTTTCCTGTTGCCATAGTAGTTCATACAAAAGCAATGCCAGGTGTTTCCTTTGGCAGGTGAAAGCCAAAAGGTGTCACTAACAACGCTGTAAAGATTGTAATACAATAGGAAGAACCGGTAAAGAGTTCTAAAGTACAGACGTATACAGAAGCCTTCTTCTCAGAACCCCCCCCCCGGGTCCACGAGTATGAGTCTTTCTTTGTTTTTGGATGATCATTATGGGATTAAGCTCAGCCAGATTGACCTTCCGGCCTGTATTTGGATCCCAACATCATCTCCTGTGCTGTTTGGTCACAATGACATTTGGGGTGGACCCGTTTTGTTTGCTGCTTGTCTGCCTCAGCTGTGTTCAGCAGTTGCTGCATCTGAATACATCAACTTAGGTCTAATCACGAAATCAGCAATTAATTAGCCTGATGTAAACAATTTAATCCTAAAAAAGTCACATCCCAAAATGATCAAGACAAAACTAGGGGAGGCAGTGCAGTTCAGGCTGCCGTTGGCGCCAGCTCAGATGAATATTGCATGGCCGTGGGGACGGAGTTGCAGCACAAGGGAATAGGTTGCGTTTTACTCGGCACATACAGTCAGATCTACATTCGCTCAGGCTGCAGCTCCTGGCACAGATGCAGTAAGGGATCAACCACCAAATGTTCACACTTAACTTCCTGGTATTTATTACTTAGAATGTTTATTGTTGTTTTGGTGTCATGATTAGTTATTGTTGAGTTTATTAATCCAGTTTGTTGTATTCCCAAACAGAACTGTGACTCAAATGTATTGTTTTCAAGTCTTTGTCCAAGCCCAACGTTTTCATGATTGGCAAAAGCTGCATTGCTGTGATCGATGCTAGCTTACTGTCTCTGTTGTGGTTCTGCAGTCCATCAGAGAAGTGACCGGCTACGTGTTGGTGGCGCTCAACCAGTTCGACTACCTGCCGTTGGAGAACCTGAGGATCATTCGTGGCATCACGCTGTACGAGGGCCGCTATTCTCTGGCCATCTTCCTCAACTACCGACGGGATGGCTACTACGGCCTTAGGCAGCTTGGGCTCCGCAACCTCACAGGTATGAACCCTGGCTCAAGTTCTGCAGCACTTTTTCCTTTGTCACGTGCGATGACCTTTTAACTCCAGGAAAATTCCCAGCACCCCTTTAGTCAGAAGCTTGCTCTTCCTTAAGGCTGAGCTCTTGTTTTCCCCTAAATAACCAATTTTCTCTTCGGTATAAAGCTCCTAATTCTTGCAGATGGTGCAGCCTCCAAAACCTTTCTGCTTTCCCTCATAGGAGACAGGTTCTTTTTCTTTTTGCCAGGTTTGGATCACATTGGCTCAGAGAGGGAAAGCCAAGGTGTTGCAGGAGAAGCTCTGGCTGAGGGGCAGCTGTCGCATCCAATCTGAGCAGAAATACTGGGGCTCAGGCTCAGGGTCCCTTTTCTTTCCTTAACCAGACTTTTTTGGGTTTGTTTTTGCTCTGTTGGATGCCCGACTGTCTGATGGGGAATGTAGTAAACAGATCAGGGTCAGGGATGAGAACCAAGCTGGTGTCTGAATATTTGCCAATTATTGCATCCAATAATATTGACCATTAAATTACAAAGTGCAGTTCCATAAAGCCAATGAAATAGAACAAGTGAAACTTTTTTCTGGACTGTTGTTTTCATTCCTCTTTAATTTAATCAGTGCAATCTGTCATGGCAGCTCTGAGGGTGATTAATAGGGGAAAAAAAATGTAATTTCTGGAAAAGAAACTTTTTTTATTCTGTCTTTTCTTGTTCTGCGATGAGAGGACATTTGCTGAATTCCACCATGGCACAGAAACGGAAGTAACGCTCTTCTCCCAGCTCAATCTTCTCATCTTCCAATGGCCAGTGGATATAAAAATCATGTCCAACACGCGTGTCCTGAAAAGCACAGCCAAGGAATGAAGACAAGTGAGCAACAAACTGCCAATTTTCTGACTGAAGGATTCAACAGCCCTGAAGTCCTTAACATTCTTTTAAAAAAAAGGAACAAGTGTCTTGCTTTCAGAAAGGACTGAGCGTTTCAGTGAATTCTCCAGGTTTCTGTCACAGAAAGGTGAAAATTAATTTCTCTGTCAGAAAGAATTGTGTTTTCTTCTTCTTCGAGCACCACAAAGTCTTCGGAAGTTGATAAGCTGAGGAGGGAAACCACCGCCACCGAAAAACTTTGACAACAGGAATTCATGGTGCTCCTATGTCGATGATGTCGCTGTAATGCGTTTGTGATTGATGGCTGTGGCGATCTGTGTGAAAGTACACAGCAGATTTACTGTAATAAGCAGCATTTTATGGAGTCTGAACGTGGTGATGAAGACTGCTCAGGGTGTTAAAGGTGTACTGGCGAGCTGGTGAAGCAGGAGAACATTTTCCACTGTCAGTACCTCCACAAAAAACGGAAGGTCTTTCATTATCCCTGAGACTCATGGTAACGACATCCTCAGTGTTGGTCCTAAAACATCTAGACGACGTCACCGTCATTAGCAAATCTGGATTTCATCTGCTTCTCGGATTGTCCAAATTCCAGGAACGAGGACGGACGGATGCATCTCCTTTGCGCTCTGGCTGCAGTCCAGCGAATGTCTTCTGACAGAACCGAAATAATGAAGTACAGCATCATGTATCATGCTGTTACTGTATATTTCTCTTATTTTTGGAGAAAGTGTTGATAATGATGTATCCATAGATTCTTTCTGCCTGCATCACATCAGACAACTGCTATATTATCCCTCAGCGGGTTTGCTCCTCAGTGGGAGTCCGGAGCCAGCATGGAAATGCAGACTGTCTGCATACAGCTGTACCATCTTTATGGTAATCAGCGCTAAAGAAACTCCTCTGATATCCACGTGTTCGCCTTCCCCCTGTGATGCTGCCACAACTTCCTGCTCAGGTACAAACCAGTCGCAGTGGCACACGACAGCCACACGAGTGGCGCGTGTGCCAGATTGTGCCCCATGCTGCGATACTAATTACCACACGCTGTGCCGCGGTGACAAAAACCACCATTAGAGCTGCAGAGCTGGATCCGCCCTCTGTCAAAGCTCCTTTTCTGACACTTTTGTTTTGCAAAATTGATCGTTTGGATTTTGCCCAAATGGCTGCGTGTTTCCCAAAGTGACTTCTGATTCCTGCTTCCCATCTAGCACCCATGGCCCCACCATCCTGGTGTGCACATACTAAAGTTGTTGCACCAGTTTCCATTGGTTCTTTCACCTGGCAGGCTCTCTGTAAGGGCCACTGGAACCCAAACATGCCCTAATGTGAAGCCGCTCCTGCTCCTGGCGCTCTAATTACACCATTTTTGTGAGCATCCTAACACACTGGGGCCAAATTACCAACAGACGTTGCTTCTGAGGGGAATAGATTAATGGACTTGCTTTTAATGAACCCCACGTGCATCTTCATTTTCAGAGCACAACTATCGATTTGCCGCCTCACAAGTATTCGAAACAGCTTCTCATTTCCATGACGATACATACCAGTAACAAACGGAAGTGTTTGTATGAGTCTGGTGAGGTGATGCTGCAGAGAAACTGTGACCAGATGACACTTTTATACGGGTACAAAACAATCTTAAATGATAAGATTTGGCACTTTCATTATAATACTTCATTATTGTTGTCCCATGCATTTCTTTTATCAGCATATTATTGCTTTTAAAACTCAGGCTTTTGTATAAAAATCCTAAAACAGGTTAAAAACTGTGATTTGTGGAGGATGGCCAGGGTTTTGTTTGAAATTCCCCTTTAAAAACTACTTCTGTGGCCTCTTTATTTAACAAAAAGCTTGCAATGTGAACTGCAAAATGAGGTATAATTACAGAAAGATCAAATAGCGCAAAAAAATGGCTAATGCTGATACGCTGCTTGGGAGCATCGAAGGATGAGGCTCATTAATAATGAATTGAGTGTCATCATTAAGAAACCAAATGATTAAAACATATCTCCCAGCTTCAAACACGACTGTGCTTCACCAGAAAGTACCGCAGTCAGCCGTGGATGTGCAAACCAGCGAGTGCTTCAGTTTGTTTGTGAGAGTTCCCCCCTTTTCCTTTTGCTTTGATCTTTTTTATGCAGCTAGCATTCTCGAGACAAAAAACTGCTAAGTTCAAAAAAAGGAGAGTCAGAACAAAGTAGAGAAGTTCTTCATTTAGCCTGATGGCCACTGGGGATGACATTTCTCTGCACTCTTTCCCTCAGAAGCCACTGCAGGAGCCAACTTCTCTTCCTCTCGTGCCGTGCTGTCCGTGCTGTTGCTAGTTTTGTTGTTAGTGTCTTGTCTTTACATCATGTCAGCATGCTTCAGGTTTGTATGGAGGGGTAATGGTCCCCTGGGACCAAGTGTCTGCAACCCCGTTCACCTTTCTTTGATGCCAGGGTTTGTTTCCACGGTGACAACCAGTGGGCTGATGGTCACTGTCAGTTGACCCCGGCGACATTAGCTACCTTCACAACTGACAGAATTACCCATGGACATAATTACGAGCAACATCACTTTAAGTTTCCTGGTAACACTGGAGGTTAGTGGGTATTGCTGCTGGGCTGTTAACGCCACTAACTGCAGCTATCTGCACCTTTTTGTCATTTATTTTTGTTTAAGCTTTAAAACTGTAACTTATATGCTTTAATGTGATTAGCAGCTACATGCTAGCTAGCTTATCCTGTGCCACAACCCACGGAGGTCTATTTTTTTATTTGCACTAATAACTGACCTGCATTAACCTCGACTGGCACAGACGGCAAGTAGAATTGGACAATGAAATCACATTAAGAGTGCCTTGTCTTCCATCTAGACATAGGAAACACGCCACCCTTCTGACCTTGATGTATTTGTGTGCTTTGGGCTCTTAGGAAGCTAAGTGGGGTCTACCCTCTCCCAGGCGTCTGGAAACTCCTGAACTTTGGCGAAGGTTTGATGCCATTTCCAGGACAAATTTTCTCTTATGTTTCCTCGTGCCCTCTCTCGGCCCAAGCCCCTCCCGAGAATGCCTGTGTCACTTCCACTCCAAATCCATTAGGGCATCGTGCACAGCCAATCATTACCGCTGATGAACACGTCGGATACGAGTGCTGAAGAAGGTAGAGTCGAGGGGATCCTCGCGATAAATGTACCGTAGAACCAGATGGCGGCAATTTACTGGTCACAGTTCATTTCTTGTGTGTCCCAAATTACCCGAGTGGAACGACGAGGGCTTTACCGCCTGTCAGGAAAAGACAAATTGCACATTTAGCTCATTGTCAGTGCCAGTTTTAATGCTGGGGCTTAGTCCAGTTTGTGACACTTTATTTTGCAACATAAAAATCCAAATAACAAGTCTGATTTGAAGTAACTAATTGTGTCAAGCTGTGTTAGGTTCTCACAGTTTCAGCTCAGTCTTTTCCACCATCTCGATGGCTTTATTCAAATTGCCCTCTAAAATGTAACCTGGTGTCTTCAAGCTTTGGGAGATGGAACCAAAACTCAATTTCCAGGACAATGACAGAGGTGAGGGCGGAGTGACTGTCGAGATGGGTCTGCTGTAAAAACAAGAGTGGCTGCAGAGACGGGGCAGAACATTTCAGGGCTGTCTTCAGCCCCAGTCTGAACGCGGCAATTTATCTGAAGAGGGAGTCGCTTGACCTTGATGTTGCAAAGATCAAGAAAATGACAGAACTTCTGAAAACTGGCTAAAGTTTTATTTTGCAGATGTATGTTCTTCAAAAATCCTGCTCCGTTAAAACTGCATCAACAAATCTTGGCTGTTTGAGCTAGCGATTGCTTGATGCTAACAGATTCAGCACTTATCCTCATGCCAGCACACACGCAACATTGTTGATCGCTGATGACCACCATCACTTGTTCCCTCCATTAGTATTCCAAGGTGCTCTCATCTCTTTGGCTGGCTCTTTTGTTTGCCTGCACTGATTGGAGGGCCTCTGGTTAATTGAGATGCAGGGAAGCGGTGACAGAAGTGGGCTTATTAGGGCTCAGAGCCCATCCTGCCTTAAGTGCAGAGTCTCCAGTTCCATTTTCATTTGCCTCCTTTATTGAATCTGCTGGCTTCTCATTCGCCTTGATTGCATTTTGTGTCACCTTTAGAATTTTTTTTTTCCTTTTTTTTCCCCAAATATCAGCCTCCCAGAGGTACGGTGATGCTCTGCTTTAAGTTCGGAGGCAGCAAAAGTTATTTCCTTTTCTCTCATTTCTAAGGGCTTTCCATTTTTATTTGGTCTGTGCCAAACATCCACAGGAATTATTCCAATCATGTCAAAGACACTCTGCCGTAGATTTTATACCGCAGGGGCAGCCTGGATTCAATATTGAGATGCTCTTCTAGGTGAGACTTAAGATCTCAGACTTTGGAACCAGGTCTGGGGAACAGGTCTGTGGACGAACTCCTGGAGCTCAGCCTGAAAAAGGGGCACAGGTTTGTCCTCTAGATGTAGACGTTTTCTTCACCATGGTCAGAAAATTGCGTCCTTCTGTATCAATTTTCGAACAAGCCATGGATGTTGCTGTGAGGCTAATTGGGGTCATGCCAATGGAGCACTTCCCTGACCTGGAATCACTTCATTCCAGTTCATACTTCAGATATGCTTTGGTTAGTGCTAGCTTGATCGTGTTCCCTCTTGTATCTGTTAAGAATCACGTAGTACAAGAGAGACAATCTGTCAAGGTGATGCTAAATAACAAGATTTAGCTACACATTCACATTTGTCCTTGGATCTATATACAGGCCGCTAGCAGAGAGTCCCGCATGTTGAGGAGGAGCACGTATCCACGGTGTGTTTTCTTGCAGGTTATTTCACTTGGAGCTAATTGTTGCACATGCAGGATGTCAGATAAATTGATGGGTATATTGTTATTTGTTGCCAGCTGCTTAGCTTAAAGACAATCTGGCAGGGGAAGGAAAACGATGGACAAATGTTAGCAAAACATTTGTTTTTGTCCATTTTTAGCACTGTTGAACTCCGCCTTTTAGCTGCTAACTCCAACACCTCCGCAGCTCCCATAATCTCCTAATGGGAGACCTTTTTCATAAGGATTCATTTCAAAACAATATCATTCGAGACTGCGGAATTTAATCAGGGGCTTTAAAACACGATTATAGTTATCAGTGAGGACACGGCAGCAGAGCGCTCCGGATCATTGGAGAGGAGGTTGGGGGGGTTAAGGGGACCACCCCCGCACTGTCACTCCTCTCCCATTTGTCACCAAGCACAATATCTCTTTGGCTGGCAGAGGTAATAATGGGGAAACGGGACTCTGGAGATCCACCTCCATCTTTCTGGACTCATCAGATAAGTTCTGCTCAAAGTCAGAACCCCGCTTTGCAAGGCCAGAGCCACAAGGAAAAGCGTGTCACGGTGTGACACGACAGCTGCGTTTGAATGTGGGTTAAGTTTCTGTCCCACCAAACAACCTCACACTGCTGATGTTTTCTGTGTTTTGTCACTGGAGGCGACAAGCTGCCATTTTCTTTATTACTGCAGGCACATTTCATTTGGGCGGGGCCTTGGGCGTTGAAGGGTCACCATGACAGTGCTACTTTTTATGAAGCAGCTCATCCCAATGCGCTGATAATGTATGCATCCATAGGCTTGGTGATGCATTCAGGGCTTTGAAAATTCACCATCCAGCATCAAAATCAAGTTCGCTGAAGTTGAAGGCCCTGCACGTAATGCCCTCGGGCATTTTATTGTGAAATTCAGTCGATACTGGCCAAGTGTAGCCGTAATCACCCAAAACATCAAACATCTCGCTGCACTCAGATTTCCTTTTCCTTATTTGGAATTTTGATCTGTGATTCTTGTGATTTTTTTCCCAGGACATTTCTTTGTTCTCTCCTGGACAGCTGAACCACAAGATGAAAGCGACTTAGTGCTGGCATGCTGAACTTGGGGCTTTGTTGTCGTCTCCGCCGGACCAACCCCACCCTTGGTGGTTTGTACGTGCCCTGTACATGCATCTGAACTTCAAGGTGCTTTGTAAAAAGACCTTGATAGGTATCACGCACAGTGAGATTGGACCATTTCATTTTGTTACTCACTCTGCACACTTTTAAGGTAGAAATGACTGAAACACAGTTCCTCTGTTTTCCTCTTCCTGTTACTGTACTGGCTCTCCGGTGAGTCATTATTTTCCAGAGTCACAGATTTGTTGCAATTTCAGTCATGTAATGTTCATCGGTGTTCCCCAAAGAGGTTGCACTCAAAGAAAATGAAGGCAATTTGTTTCATTCCCCACTCCGGCACCTTCTGTCATGCCAGCTGTCGGTTTTGTGTCATAGGCCAGGCAGAGCACCAGCAACTGATGCATAGAAACGATTGCAAAGAATTAGCGCACGTACTGTAAATTCTCAATTAAAAGCTATATTTCAAGTCAAGGTTTGGCCTTCTGGCTCTTAGGAAAAGGCCACATTAATAATGCTATATGTGTGACGACAGTGGGATGAATATAATTAGCCAACATGCTCTCTAAAGCAAAAGTTCCACCTGTCTGCGTTAATTTATTCAGTGCACAATAGTGGAATTTAATTCAGCACAAATTTTTCATTTAAATGCAGATTATGTGCACTTGTGAATACATTCCATCGTTCCCCTTACTTGTTATCTATGTACAGCAGGAAGCTATAGCAGACATTAGCTATGTGGAAAAACTTGGTTATCAGTGTCTGATCTTCTGGAGGATACAAAACATTAGCTATCTATAGCATATGTTAGCTAGCTTAAGCAGTGGAAGATGGTTTTGAGTTTTTGAGGTTTTTTTGAGTTAGATTTTACTCTTATCTGTAAAATCTAATAAAGTTTATTTAAAAATCGCAAACATCAGCCAGCTGTAGCCATGGTAAGGTAGTTAAAGCAGACTTAGCCCTGAGCTAGGCACACAGAGCTAGTGGAAGAATATTTTTATACATAATTTTTAGACATAATTTGTAGAAGTTAAAGCATGCATTTATACTTTAAGCATGTTTATTTTTTAGGAAGGCGACAACCCACTGCTAGAGTTGGAAGCTAAGAGCTAATGAAAATGTACCTGGAAATATGTTTAATCAGAAATGAGGACATTACAGGAAACTATAAAAAAAACAAATAATAGAAAGTTAAAAGCTTCCTCCTGGGCCAGTCTCTGCGCTTCTCTTTCCAGCTCCAAGTGATTAATTGGTAGTCAAGAGGTAAAGCCCTGGCTTAACTTTTAATCTCTGCCTACAAATTTGAGGCTTTGTGGAAGGTTTGCACTGCTTGTATTTAATTTTTAATGACTCTTTGTAGCCTTGCACATGTTCATCTGAAATTGTTACAACTACCTGACTGAATGCTTCATTTGACTTCTTTCACATTGCTCCTCTATGAGTGTGTGTTTATGTCCCTCAGCCAAATGTCAGCGTGCAAGTGTGGAAAAGGAGATGGGTCATTTGTATTTTGCCGATTTGGCCCATCGACACTGCCAGAAAATAGAATCTGAACAGAAGAGGTGGATGAGTGGGTGTGAGGGATGGGTGGGGGGGGAGGAAGGATGACAAGGGTACAGAGATGAATTTAAGAGGAAGGAATGAGCAGACAGGATGGCCGGAACGCTTTGAGCTTGAGTTGTGTGATATGAGACACGCCTGTCCTCGAGATGAGACAATAAAGGCAAATGCATGGACTCATCAGTGGAGGACGGATGGCTGTTACGGCCTTATTCATCAGCATAATTAGGAGAGAACGAGATGTGGGACAAGTGGCTAGCAGCACTGATGAAGGCTCATCAGCAGGCTCCCCGCAGAGCTATGACCACTGATTAGTGCTGGGGCTATCATCGCCTTGAAACTCTTCAAAAAACGGCTCCTCTTAGCTGAGCAATGATTCAAAGGACTGAATTCTTGGCTTGTTGCAGGGATCGTTTTCTTTGCAATCTGTGGTGTTATTTATTTTATTTTTTTTCTGGCCGACAGTTTAGTTTTAAAGAAAACAAATAACTCCCCTCCCCCCACATGAATTTTAATGTTTGTACTTGCCTTAAGCTCTGCGCGTTCCCTCACGGTTCACAGCGGTTCTGACTCTGTATCTGCAAACTTTGTGCTCGGAATGTCAGCCCAGCTTGTCCCGCTGTTTGCTCTGTGGAAAATTGATTGTCTGAAATGTGGAGTGGGTTGAAAACAATGGCTGTAAAAGGTTACTTCCTCATCCTTTTACCCGATATTATCCGGTGTTCTCAAGTGTTAAGTCATCAGTTTTCACGCCGGCGTTCTGCCCTTTAATTAGTCGATTTATCAACTTTAGTTACTTTGACTTCAGTGGTGGAGCTTTCTGTTCCCCAAAGTTACAAATGACAAACGATCAGCCCGAGACCGTTTACGGTGTGAAGCCCCCCGAAACCACTAAAACGGTCCCGACACAGATGGAAATCTCTTGTGTTACCTGGCGCTGGGTCCCTAGATCCCATAAACGCTGGAGTGAATTTAGAGCTGGGAAGGTCATGTCCTGAGGCTCTTTCTTCCCATTCCTGAATGATGGGAATGATCTTGACATTATTCCAAGGGGATCTCCGGCAGAAGTGTGCGTCCATCGGTCTATATCACCATTAAAGCCTCCAGTGGAGGGACACCTGTAGGGTTGCTCACAGGTTAAATATCTGGATCTGTGTGAGTCTGAGGGTTGTCCTGAGCAGCCAGTGAAGCCCACATTTCCAGCAGCTCATCCGTCATCACTGTTTTGTGATGACCTCTTTGCAGCACATCGAGATTCAGACGGTACACTTTGGATTTATGCGGCGCTGAGATGAGCTGAGTCATCTCGTTTTAGGTTTATGGTCCGTGGTGAACCCCCTCTTCTTGTCTCTGTTGTTAAATTTAGGCATCGGAACAACGCAGCGACACTTCTGCAGGATTTAAAACTGGATTTCAAGAGTTTGGTGAGTGGCTGGAGGCTGGAATTCCTCGGTAAACTATAGTAAAGTGGAGAATCTTCGCCCATTTCCTGCTGCAGTCTCCTCGGTCCTGTCAAATGCCTGAATGCACTCGGTGCCCAACACTCCTGCCACCACAGGAGAAGTTTCACGGCCAACAGAGACGTAGCAAAACGATTCACTGGAGACGTGCTTGAGCTAGACTAACTAGACCGCAGCACATGGACACAGATCCCTCAGTAGCTCCTCACACAGCTCCGGGACCCACGTCAACCCACGCTCAGCTGGGGGGACTGTTTTCGGTTCAATGTGCAGGCTGTTAAAAGACTGATATGTCATTCGTGCGAACAAGTTCCTATAAGAATTGACTGTCTGCATGCTAGATCCCGATGCTAACGGTGTAAACCTTTGACCCCAACCATGCGTATTTACGCTGCAGTGGTGGATGGTCAGCTACAGATCTCCCTCCCCTGATGGACAGATCGGAATGTTTAGGGGTGGGAGGTGTTCCTGGGGGAAGCGGCTGTCTTCATGACTGTCACACCTTAATGAACGACCGCCTGATACTGGCACGCAGTCGCACTCAGGAATTAGGGACCTCTCCTCAGTGGACATTGGGGGTGGGGGTGTGTGTGTGGGGGTGGGTGGGGGAGTTTGGACAAAAATGAATCTGAGGCGGAGGCAGGCTGGTTGAGTTGGAAGATCACCAGACGTCAACCTTAGATTTCCTAAAGACCTCACATGGTTGTATTAATAGACAAAATGTTTTGAAATGTGCTGTAAATGTGAAACAGACTATGATTGCTTCAAATACCTGGATGTAAGGTTACACATCCTTTCAGGTAGCATCAGACTCACTAGCGTCACTGGATGCTGACTGTGGTTTACACCACTGGGATAAATAAATTTGGTCAAAAATATATTTGAACCAGCTGTTATTAAAGCTAGCATTAGCCACTAAATGTGTGCTTGGTCCCACTGGAAATGTGATGACTCTTTCCCTGACCACTAGGGGTCCTTTTGCGGGGAAACATTGCTACGTCTCATTAGACAGTTAAAAATTATAACTTTTTTTAATCAGTCTACTCGAAGGACATATTGCATTACTTGTATTAACTTTGTTCTCCCCTGAATAAATGAACTAATGCAAAACAAAGAGATGTGAATAGATAATACTACATATTAGCCTTTTTCAGCAACCGCTCCCTAATATCACGCATCCTTGGTTTTCCCATTAGCATCATTTTAATGATGACTGTGCACTTTAAAATGCAGACAGGAAGATAAAACCGCATTTGAGGAGTTTCAGCAATGCCAGGGTCCTGACCTGGGGGACTTTATCTTCATCTGGAGGACTTTTCTTTGGTATCTGCTGGACGTTCCATTAGCAGTAGTGATTCTGGGGATCTGGCTCTGGGTTGGAGGAACCAAGTCTCCTGGTGTTGATGCTGTGCAGTAGATCTGTCAGGAGTGTAATGAGCTATTGTTTTGATAATATTCCTAAATGACATCAACGCACTTCATAAACGCGGTCCATATGTTTTTAGAATAAAGCGCCGCCTGTCCTCTTTTTTTCCACCCACTATCTCTGAATGCAGAACATTCCCTGATAAATTGTCCGTTGTGACGGAAACATGATTACATGAAGCCGCAGCTGTAGGCCATTCGGTGGGCAGACGGAGCACCGTGTCACCTCTAAGAGGGCTTTGAACAAATGTCCCTGTCTCTACCAAGGCTCACTTCCTTAATCAGGGTGTCGGATGGTAATGATTAGCTTCCTGAGCGCGCCTCTCAGCCGCTGAATCGTCCACATAACTCATGCGCCGTTAATAATCTGCCCGGGGAGATAATGCCCTCCTTTACCTTCAGATAATCCAGTCCCGACGTGAACCACATTGTTACTTCTTTCTCGATTAAATTTCATTTATTGTGACATGTACGTTCAGGGAAGCGCTTGATATTCAAAGAAAAACCCAGACGAGGTGATTGCATCTAAATCCCTCAACTAGGTTAAATAATAGAGTCTGTCTGAATCCCGGAGAGGAGAGGAGACGGACTTGTTTCCGTCCCATCACAGGTCACGACTCGGGAGGGGGGATTACCGCGTCGCTGTGTCCATATCCAAAACCTGGATTAGCAACTGGGAAGAGGGATTAGAATTTATTATCATACTCTGCTGTGGAAGCATCTGCTGAGGGCGCCGGTCCTTGAAAAGAATCAGTTGTCTGCTGTGAAGTGAATGCTAAATGGGGGCCGCTGCCTTTCCTGTGGTCCTCTTGCGATATGATGGAGGGATGCGGAGTAGATTAAGAGAGCCGAGTCCTCGTTCTCATCATTTTGGGGGAAACAAAAAGTGGACCAATATTTCCTCCTGCGAGGCGACCTGAACGCGTGGCCCTCTCAGAAACCGCCATGTGGGGGCGTCCTAGCACCCCAGTTTAATATTACTGGTTTTATCAACACAGTAAGGATCTGCCGTCTTCCAGCAACATTCCACTTCATTAATTACGTCCAACTCAGACCAAATGGAATAATTAAATACTCAAACCAAAATTACAAATCCTTAGCGGTGTCCAGTTTGGGGTTCCTCTCAGAAGCAAGACTTCTTTGATCGATGAAGCTAAATCCATTTAATTATTTCCTTTGGAGCTCTTCTTTATGGAATATCATTGTCTTTCTATCTGAGATTGAATTACGGCGTGCATTTGTCAATAGCATTTATCTTCATGCTCAGATGCACCTTGGGGAACGCCTCACGCAGTGCAGCTCTTCCAGACAAAGGGTGGGAGTTAACCTTGGAGTATTGATTTCCTGCCATGGCGTACATGTGCTGTATATCCTCCCTGTAATGCCATCTCTCTCGCTTTTTTGTGCTTTTTATCTTTCATGCCTCTGCAGAGATTCTGAACGGCGGCGTTCTGGTTGACCAGAACAAATTCCTGTGCCACGCTGACACCATCCACTGGCGCGACATCATCAAAAACCCTCTTGCGGAACTCCTGGTGGTGTCGTCCAACAGCAGTAACCCTGGATGTGAGTATCTCCACATGCCCCCCAGCGCAATATATTAGCCACTCCCCTAGAGTTGGCCTTGAATTACTCTGTTGGCTAAGATTAGCAACTTTCAGGTGCATTATTTTGCAGGTGACATCATGTTTTTTCCATGCTGATATTACATTAGCATTAGCTTGTGATGATAAAGTGGTAAAGTCTCTTACAGGCATATTGCAGGATCCTGCAGCCGTAGCTGTGTTTCTTTAATGCAGATTTGATGTATTCCTGTTCATAGTCTGTAAATGTACAGACTTATAGCTGGTATAGAGTGAAAACCTGCTAATGGGTGGCTCCTGCAGAGTTGACGGTGCTAACGTTGGGGATTTTATACAGAATGAGGGAGCGATGAAACACCATCCATCTTGATTCGTGTCAGCAGCGTAAATCATTCAACCGCATGCCGATTAACTCCAGAGCGTCGCAGACAAACACGCTCTTCTGTGCCAGTGTTGGTTCGCGGCCTTCTTCCTCTTTATTCATTCTGTTTGCCCCGTGGTCACTTGGCGGCGGCTCACATGGTGTTAGATCTACATGCGAACCTCCCTGTTGTAATGGTGGCGACTCTGCCCATGGAGCCACTGTCCGCTCTGCTCGTTTTAAACCTCACTGAATCTGACATCTGGTTTGAAGTTGCCCACTTCTGTGATGCCCCCCAGTCTGTGGCCTCCCACAGTACCCTCTGCTCTGTAGCTGAGGCTAAGCGGCAGACGTGCATTGTCAGAACTGCCTATTGAAGACAGACTTCCTCAAAGTTTTCCACGTACAAGCCTCGGAGAATGACAGGAAAAACAGGGTCGTCAGTATAGAGGAACAGGGACAGCTGAGGTGCCATGTACCCGGCAAAGGGATTGTTTGATGAAAAGACAGAATGACCTTTCAGCATCTGCAGAGCTGTGTGACATCCACTGGGAGATAGACAGCACACCACGCTTGTTTTTTCACTCTAATAAGACCCTTTGAAGTAAAATACATGTACAAGTTGCTATTTTGTTGATTAGATGGCAGATGCTGGAGGTGGAGGATGAAAAGCTACAAAGAACCAAAGAGGTAGGCCAAAAAATGACAAGAGCAAGCGTGGGAGTTGAAGTTGCTAAATGAGGGGTCTTTAACGAGCTGGGGTTAGTATTTGGCATTACCAACCCCACGGTGGGAGTGGCTGGACGGGCGGCGTGACAGTGTGCCACGCTTTTCTCTTCACTGTGTAATTAACCCAGAGTCGATTAAGTCCTGATGATAGGCCGCCGCTAGCTGGAGGTTGCACAGCCAGAGCCCGTCTGACAGAAGGGAGTCGAAGGCTGTCTTTCACGGGGGTGTTTTCTACAGGCCAGAAGGCACTGGAGCCGCTCGTGGTCTATTTTCAAATAAATGGAGGAGATTCGACAGATCAGTCACTGTCGCTGACCGGGGGAGCTTTTAGGGCGTGGGCGTGTCTCAACTCTATCCAGAGTTTGACAAAAAGTTTGTGTGTGTGTGTGTGTGTGTGTGTGTGTGTCACAGGCAGACGCTGTCATCGCTCATGTAATGGGCGTTGCTGGGGGCACCAGGAAGACCAGTGCCAAACCTGTGAGTATTCACACAATTTACAGAGACACCAGCTATTTACATGAGCTAATTACTAATAAAATATTAATACTGGCTTCCTATTTGTGCCTCATGGGATTTTCAGCCTGCTAGATGCTACCACAATGTAGGTATTATGTGCAGCCAGAGGCATCTACCTAAGGAGATACTATTTAAATTATTTATAAGGCAGCTAATGCTATTTACAACCTTAGGATACAAAAACAAGGGTGTTAAAAGAACAGAACTCTTCCCAAACTACCAAACTACCATATTTGTGCAGTTACCATCTACTTAAAGTAATCAGTAGAAGAAGAAAATGTCTCTTTTATTAAAGATTTGTCACTGTTTGCACTTAGAGGTCACAATTTTTCTTTGGATTTTAAAATGGGCTAAAACATAACTCTCTATGTTCATATCTATGAATTAAACTCTCCATTAAACATTCCACATAATTTTCTCCCCTTTTTTTAAACAACGATTAGCATTGGCAGGTTTTAAAAACAAGTTTTAAGTGATGGTCTTTGGTCTGACCTAGCCATTAAAGTGAACCTTTCTATAAGTGATGTGGGGAAAATACGTGGATAAAATACAGCAAAGCTGCTTTAAAATAATCTCTAATCTACTTTAATCGGGTTTGACCCAGATTATGATTTATATTATCACCAGCTGTTTCTTCCTGTTGCAGTTATATGTGGCTGTGGTGATGGTATTTCTTGCTGAAAGTATTAGATTTCAGGGTATTTTTTTCTCATTTGTGCCGCTCAGATTAATGTTCTGCGAGTTTTTGTCGTATTCTTCTCTGCTGTATCATAATGTTCTTGCCCAGATGAGTGTGAGCGCAGCAGTTTTACTGCCTCCATCTCAGGCTCCTGCTGACTGGCTGTTTGGTGGCTGTGCATGCTTGCTGCACTGTGTGTGTGTGGGAGGCTGCTCTTTAAAACAAGTGCTAAAGCAACTTTAATGCAGCAAATTCAGTCATATATTATCATTTGCAGCCACAGAAAACACTGAAAATGTTCACGGTAATTCTGAAAGTTGTGAACACATCCACTTAAATCGTGCTTTAGCTACCAAGCAGAGATCTGGGAAACTCCTGGATCTTTTCCAGACCCGGATGTCAGGTTGAAATGTATTTATTTGACTTTGGATCATTTAGATTGATCACTTTGCAAGCCAAAACATGACTTAGAGGCTGGTAAATGAGAGGAAACATCCATGGAATTGAAGCACCTGATTGCTGGAACACAGATGTGGTGGACTGGATGGTTCCTGTCTGCAGAAAGTGCGTTTGAAGGTCTATTTGATCTCGATGGAGGTCACTGTAAGGCTTCAGATGTTACCTGGGAGCTCAGTTTTCAGCTGCTCTCAGGTGGACAGAAGATGGAGCTGTTTGAGGATGAAAAAGCCTCTCCAGTGGGTTTTGTGGGAGAAATGACTGTTCTCCAGGTCCACCGCTGTGGACTTCCATGAGGACTCTGGCGGTGTTGTCTGCAACAGACCTTCACAGTCCTCTTTCTCTTTTTCCTCTCTCACAGTGACAAAGACGGTGTGTGCAGAGCAGTGTGACGGCCGATGTTTCGGGCCTTACGTCAGCGACTGCTGCCATCGCGAGTGCGCCGGCGGCTGCTCCGGCCCAAAGGACACCGACTGCTTTGTACGGCAAACTTCATCCAGCCTCTTTATACATTTCCCTCGTTTTCTCACATATTTGCCTGGTTCGCGGACCCGGGCCCTCTCCTCAGCGCCTCCCGGATCCCCCTCTTCTGCACAGCGTTTCTCTGTCATCTTTTGCCTGAAATTGTTTTGCCGGCTGATGGATCGTTTGTCATTTTACGGGGCGGTAAAACACTGTCAGCAATTGTTGATTTGGTGTTCCAATTAGTGTCCCTTTTATCAACCGCTCACTGTCACGCAGTTGCGATATTGTAGCAGTAATTCACACAAAGGCTCGTCCAATTCAATTACTGCCGTCTCAGCCTGTGTTGCTACCAAACACATAAGAGGTTTATGGGAAAACATTTCTCCGTTGCGCGGCGCTGGATCAGTGGTCCAATTTCTCTCCCATTTGGTGTTGATGTTGGAGAGCTGAGGGACGGCTGCGCCATCCAAAATGTCACCGAAATGAAACTCCCTCGCGGTGGATGTTGTGAGAAAATGACACCTCCTCCGGCGTCTGGCAGTCTGCTTGCCGTCCGCAGCTGACCGGGGTGGTGTGCTTTCTCCGCAGGCATGCACCAATTTCAACGACAGCGGGGCGTGCGTGACCCAGTGCCCTCAGCCGTTTGTGTACAACCCCACGTCTTTTCAGCTGGAGCACAACCCCAGAGCCAAGTACACCTACGGCGCATTTTGTGTCAAGAAATGTCCACGTAAGTCCCTTCGTGTGTCGGAAACCTGTCAGCCTCCAGATCCTGTAACATCATCTCTCAAGGACTGAAATATTTATCATCAAGGCAATAATTCAAGTTCATAATGTCTGAACTCGTGTCAATTAAAGCAGCATTTGTCGTTCATGAAATAAGACACCAGACGATTATTGCAATTTAGAATTTGGATAAATTACCATAACATAAATACTATTTAATCAAGTTGTATCACCAGCTGTTTTTGTGCGTCTGGTAGCTGGATAGAAAAGGAATTTGAAAATCAATTTCCACTTGTCTGCTAAATGAACGCACACGTTTATCTGCCGGTGCA
This sequence comes from Pao palembangensis, assembly GCA_015343265.1. Classification (NCBI taxonomy): domain Eukaryota; kingdom Metazoa; phylum Chordata; class Actinopteri; order Tetraodontiformes; family Tetraodontidae; genus Pao; species Pao palembangensis. The sequence continues at coordinate 2,436,897 of CM027085.1, read as the reverse complement.
AGCGAGAGCTAATTTGATTCATTTTATCTGCTGTGAAATAAAGCTGGACCATTAGTTTTGATCATTATACAAACATGATTATGTTGTTAGAATGATGAGGTACCATGCAAACACCTGAAGCAAACAAATGGACTAATGGTGCTTTTTTTTTGTGTTGCCATCAGATAATTTTGTGGTGGACCACAGCTCCTGCGTCAGAGCTTGTCCCAGCAACAAGATGGAAGTGGAGGAGAGCCGCATCAAAATGTGCATCCCGTGCACGGACATCTGCCCCAAAGGTACAGTGTTGTTAGCTGCATGCTAACAAACACTTCCTAAATCAGAATAAGGGATGACCGCCGACTTGTTACAGTATGTTTTGCCGATTCCAGCCAGTTAGCACAGTTAGCATTGTACGTGTCCAGAATTCAGGTGATTGCAGAAGATGAAGGATGCTTTAGAGTTGAAGTCTTTCTGTTTCGTAGTGATGAATCTGCTCTGCGGACGTGTCAAAATCTGACACTTTGAGTGACTTGCTGAGCCAGATCTAATGACAATGTCATCTTGAACACCTGCATCACTCATCAGTGGTGTCTGCCGGTTATTTGTTTCTGACCTGTCCTGACATACACTAACTTTATCATCACATTTTCAGAAACATGGATTTCAGCAGGAAGCTTAGTGGGTCAAAACCAGCAAAAAGTAGGATGTTAATGTGTTAAACTTCCAATAAGTTGCATTGTTGTAAATTATTCCTTTGAACTTTTCTCTTATCGTTGCTGCCAACACGCATGGATTCAAAACCAAAGGTGTTAATTAACTGAAAATAGTTTTGGGAAAACTGCTCTTAGCTCTTAATTTAAAGCTCGTAGCATCTTCAGCGCGGACTATTGGCTCTTTCATCACACTGCTCTCACAAAAGTAACCGATCCGGCCTTCTCGTGTTTTCATCCGGCATCCACTGACTGGTTAATCTCGTGATTACAGCGTCCTACAGCGGGGAGGGGTTAATGAGGAATAGCCCAAGGAACTGTGGGAAATGATAACAAATTAACATTTCAGATATGGAATTGGCTGGTATAAATCACCATCAAATACTGGTTACGCCACTTAATGCAAACCTTATTCATCCTACCCTCTGCCTCTGTCAGAAATACTTGGCTCACATTAGAGTACCGCTTTAATTAATGCAGATGTAATGAATTCATTATAGGGAGGAATTGGCTGTGGATTGGCCCGTGCTTTCATCAAGAGAACCCCGGTGCATGAAGGAGGGCCACGGCCTCGCCTGTACACCCACAGAATGGCTATATTTCTATAAAAGAGGACAAATGCTGAAAGTGACGAATGGCTCGTCTCAGTTTCTGCTGCGCAAGGTCACTTTGAATCTGCAAGTTAGCTGTTTAGATAATAGCATTTGCATTTATTCCGCCAGTGTGTGATGGCATCGGGACGGGCAGCCTGCAGACGGCTCAAACGGTGGACGCGAGCAACATTGACAAATTCGTCAACTGCACCAAAATCAATGGCAACCTGATCTTCCTCATCACTGGGATTAAAGGGTGAGTAATGGCGAAGAGCTGATGGTGATGTAGCAGGCCCTGTTTAAACACGTGAGCCACAATCTGTCCTTGTTGCACTTTCTGACCTGGTCTGGGGATCATATTTTCTCTACGGTGCCTAGCTGCACACTGTCGGTCCCTAAAGAGATATTTTATGAACATAGTGAAGATGGCGTTCAATTTCCTGTTTGTCTCCATCGTGTGTGTGTTTGAAATCAGGGACATGTATCACGGTATCGGACCCCTGGACCCAGAGCGGCTGCACGTGTTCCGCACTGTGAGAGAGATTACAGGTGAGGCGGCGTCTCCTTTGCAGAACCGATGAAGGAAAGTGTCTCGCTGCAGACCTTGTGTGTATTTGTTCAAGCGCCACAAGCTGTTGAGTCGAATGGCTAATAAATGGTATTTTCATCACGAAAACCTGAGCAATGAGCGAGAGCAATGGCCGTCCATTCTCATCCATTTCCTGCTCCATCCCTTTCATATCGTTCCCACCAATTCAGATTTGATATCATTCGTCATTAAAAGCAAGTGTGATCGGACAGAATATTAAATCCAGTCTTTGAATTAGCATGCATTTTCCCTCATGAATGTGCTCCTGCTTGAGGATTTTTCTTTTATTTATGTGTTTTCTAATCAATCTGCTTATAAAAGGGTTGCACATGTTGGTGAGTGAAGGTAGAAGCATTTTTTAAAGCCTTTGATCCTGTTAATGTGTGTGCTGGTCTTCTGTTTGCGTGACCATGTATGGCTGTTTAAGGCAACATAGTTAGTTGGCATGTTTTTCTTCCTGTACAACGAGAGCAAATCTGAACCCTCAACCTCAGTCTCAGCGTTACCAGAAAGTTTCTTTAGCAGATTGTAAGTGTGGATGAGTATTTTCCAGAGGCAGACTCCTACTCAATATCACAGTAAATGGGAATAGTGTAGGGGTACAAGTGTGCTTTAATCTCTTCTCCTGACAGAAAAAAATACAACTAAATTCTAATTTGCACTTTGTCTGCCGTCTGACTCAAACCTCTTTAGGTTATCTCAACATCCAGGCCTGGCCGGAGAACATGACGGATCTGGGTGTTTTTTCAAACCTGGCAACGATTGGAGGCAGATCCCTTTATAGGTGAGTTCTGCTGGAACCCAATTACACCAAATGCAGAATGTTTCACTTCCTATATGCAGATGACATGACCATGTTTAGCATCTCCCTTTGTTTCTGAATATTCTGATCTTTTTTTCCCCATAAATGTTGCACGTCTGTTGCAGCTAATGAGGTTCTGGCTCCTGTTTTTCGGAGCAGAGAAAGTTTGCGCAGTTTTGATTGGCCCCGTTTTAATGACAGATTCTCTGTTCACTTGTGCTGGATCTGTTTGAGCATCTAGTTGAAGGACATCAAACCTTGTTTTCTAAATGCCAGTGATGAACCTGTAGCTCAGCAGCACTTCATCTCGCAGCCTCTGTGTCTGAGCTACATTTCACTCTTTTGTTCCCCACATTTCCCCATTTCTGTTTTAAATTCCTTCATGTTTTTCTCCCTTTTGTCTCATTGAGTTTTGCCAATTTCCTGACCTCTTCTTCCTTTTTTTCTCACTTCTCTGTCCTACTTTAGCCTTCTCTCTAGTCACAATCTCTTCTTTCTTCTTCTGCTCCAGCATCAGCGGTATCTCGCTGCTGATTCTGAAGCAACGTTGGATCTCTTCCTTTAAGTTCCAGTCGCTGGACGAGATCAGCGCCGGGAATGTGTACATTTTTAACAACAGCGGCTTGTGCTTCTACAACACTGTAAACTGGACGTCGCTCTTCAGGACGTCAAACCAGAAAGTCCTCATCCGTAACAATCGTGATCCGAAGGAATGCAGTAAGTGAACCCGACCCGGACTTGGGCTGTAGTAGCCGAAAGGCAGCGGATTTTCTTTCTAGGTTTTAATTCCTATATTATTACTGAATCGGCAGTTGGTGATGTTTATGAAAATACTTGTGGATGTTTCTGTCATTATTACAGCCAATTAGCACAAGTCAGGATGGTTATGAGCCACAAAAACACCACAAAAGTGTAGGAAAGAAAGAATCTGGTTTCAGAATAAGATGCAGGAACCAGCAGAGGAAAAAGGTCTGAGCAATTAGCTGACTGATCAGAGAGTTTGCCAGTAGAGGCGGAGCTAGAGGGGCAGTGGGAGGAGCCTTGAAGTCACTGTAAACTTCGAATGGCAGCTGAAAGTGACGCATTCACTAAAGTTTTCTTTCCTAATTTCAATCTAACAGTTTAGCCCTCATCTGAAAACAAACAGCAGGATTAACAAAGTTGTGTAAATCTTTGGAGATGGCGCTGTTATCTGAAGAATCTGTTGTTTTGTCCTTGGATCTACTTTGTTCTGTCTGTCCTTTGTCGTGTCTGGGTGTTTTTGTCAGTGTTTTGTTCCAGTGCAGTTCTCTTTTGCTGACCGAACATAGACACAAATGGTGGCAGTTATTCTGAGCCGACCAGGCTCCTGTTGATATCGTTAGCCAGTTAATGAGCGTTGTGTGTCGGCGTGTTTGAGATCGATAGATGGGGTCTTACACAGGGCTCTTCATTAGGCTCCATCCTCCGTCTGGCATTGACTGCTCGGCTGTTGACAAAGGGCTCGGGTCCCCGCCGGGTGACACTCCCGGGGACGTGGGTGTCACTCACCGGATGGAGGACACGCTGAGTCCAATGAAGAATATTGATTGTTGTGGGTTCAACTGAAACCGGGGCTTAGGGTTCTGCTCAGGCTGGTGTGGGGAATACCAATGGTTGCTCACAGCTCATCGGCCTGCGACCACGGCAACGCAGCTTTGTAGCTGACTACAGAACAGTCGGCTAGGTGCACTGTAGAAACCACAAGTGCAGCGTCAGCGACGTTTAGCCTCTGGAATGTTGATCAGTGTGTCATGTTGTCAACAGGTCAGCTTCAGATGGTGTGTGATGGGATGTGTTCCGAGGAGGGGTGCTGGGGTCCGGGGCCTGACCAGTGTCTCTCCTGTCGATATTTCAAGCGGGGCCGCTCCTGCATTGAGTCCTGCAACCTTTTTGAAGGGTGAGTGTCACTGCCCCACAAATGTTTTCATCGCAACAATTGTTTTTCCCCAAATCATAAATTACCCAAAACTAGAGATGATTTTTTTTTTGTCACAGTGATGTCATTATGTCCTGCATTTTGTAGACAGACTAACTGCAGATGAAAGATTATGTTTTTTTCTTGCGGCAGGATTGTTTGTAATGGTTCAGAGGAAGGTTATTGTCTGCAGATTTAATTTGGAATTTGCTGTTGTCTCTTGGTGATGTTCTTAATCAAATTAGTCTCGATCTTTCTATTTCCCGCCACTTTCCCAACAGAACTTTTATACACACAATATTGGGAGCCTTGTATTCTCCATAATTTTAGATTTAATGTCCAAATTACTCCTACTGCCCCTCCCCCCACCCTGCTGTGGCCCTTTATAACCACTTCTCCTGGACTATAATCAATTTGTACAATTTTCATGTGTTAGAATGGAGTTGTGCTGGTCTCGGGGCTCCGTGGGATTGTTGACTACTCTGAGCTTGTCAATCGCTAGCGTTTGTGACAGATTGGTGGTTGTTCTACCTTCAGTGGGAGTAATTACATTCTGGTCATTGCTACACTCAGAAGCACATCAAAGGGATCTCCACCGCCCTGCCCACTCTCCATTGCCGAGGCTTTGGTGCTGCTTCTGAATGAATGACGAGATGTTGCGATCGACAACACCAGAAAAAAGAGGCTGCCAAATCACAAATACGACTTTTTTTGAGCCGTGATGTCAGGCCCACGTTTTCCCCAGAGAGCAGGGAGTGAGCGCACGTGTGCCAAAGAGGTTTCACGGGAGAGAAAGACCCTCGGTCATATTGACTTGCTGTTTGTGGGAGGGAATCTTTGAAGTTGCCGGGAAAAACAGCACACAGCGAGTGCTTTGAAGAAGCCTGCTGAGGAAGCAGCCTGTGGAAGGTGCTAGCTGCTGCACGCTGGTTTCCAGCACTGTAGCTACAGTCAGTCGCTGTGATACATTAACATTCAGCACCGCCAGCTCTGACTGTAAATCAGGCATCACCTGCTATATATATATGTGACAGAAGACACATCTGTGCTGTCGAAGTGATAGCAAATCCACCAAATCCACCAAATCTCCCTTATTCAGCCTTAGAGGAAACTGTGCATTCGCTTATAGCTCATTACAGGCGTCATAGCTACAGTTTTGTTGTAGATTCTTGGTCTGGAGAAGTCGACTGTGTGCTGGTCTTAAATGTTCCTGTTAAAAAGGCGATGAAAGGTGGTGAGCACACAACCATCAACATCACCAGTCTGATGACCTGCAACCTCATCAGAATTAATCGCACTTAACGTGCATTTTGCACACATTTTGCATTTAGCAAGATTCCCTCACTCTCCTGGTTGCTCCAGCTGTCTCTGTCTGGCTGCTTTTACTTGCAGGAACTCTCCCAACTCTGGCAGGTAAAATTAAAACCATTCATCTTTTTTTTTTTTTAACAACATTGCTGTGAAGCTACTGTACACCGACATGATGGTGTTTTTCCAGCAGTATTGATCAGTGTTTTACCTGCCGGCAGTTTTGCCTTTGCAGCCGATCACTCTGCATCTTCGCAGAATTTAGTATCACCTCATTAAAGCCAAAGATCCCTCAGCTCGCGCTCATATGTCTCCATTCTTAATGAGGGGAGGCGCTAATCTCCTTTAGTTCCTCTGTCTGTTGAATAAAACAAAAGAGGAGCAAAGGAGTGCGGGAGAAGAAAGCGAATGAGATGGCGGCTAGCAGGGTTTGGGGAGGGGTGAGGAAGCAGATTAGGGAGGCAGTTTAAGTCTTTAATTACAAAGTTGCGGCAGCGGGTCGGCCGTTCAGTGTTTGGCTCAAGGTTTGGAGCGCCCAGGGTCCTGCTTAAACAAGGCTACTGTTCTCCAGTGGGATGTGGGAGCACACTTCCAGCTGTGATGGGGGTGGGCAGCAATCAGGAGGAACCGCTTTAAAAGAATGGAAATGACCCCAGAGAGCTACTGCCGAGGTCTTTGTCTCTCTTCCACGTATGTTTTTTCCCCCCTCACCCAACAAAAGAGCTGTCCCTCCTCCGCTTCCTTTTCTAAAGGAGTCCCCTGGACAGAGTTTCCAGGAGAGAAATCTAATTTATTTTGAAACCAGGAATAAAAGGGTGGGGATGAATGTTCGTAGGAAACAACGGAGTACATCAGCAATAAAGGGATGCGGGGTGATTCTGTGTGTTTGGGTCTTGAGCTGAACTGCTGAATGGAAGAACCATTAGGGCCATTCAAGGAAAAAGCTTTGACATGGATGCACTGAACCAGGAACACATAAGAACCCCCATCTCTCTCTCACACACACACACACACACACACACACACACACACACTTTTACTGCCCTTTGATGAGTTTGAACACAGCCTTTAGAAGTGCTCAGATTTTCATCCAATCAATATTCAACCCATGCAAAGGCATGAAGCACTCAAGTGAGCCCAGAATTTCTCACCGCATATATCAGCCAGTGTACACAGAGCAAAGTCTCTGCTCACATTCCCACCCAGGTAGCATCAGGAGTGAAAGCAGACAAACACAGGGACTCGCTCTTATGACCCGGTCTGCACTGGGGCGAAGGATGTTTGTCCTCCCCGTCGGCCTCATCGATCCTTCGGATGTGAAAAGCGGTTTTGATCGGCAGCAGCTGGTATTGACAGCAGCCGTCCTCCGCTTGGCAGAAAGGCGTGAGGAACGTCAGGGTTCCGGTCTCTAACGTGACCTAGCGCCCTCAGACAGGCTGGTGAGCCTCTGTGTTCAGTCATCTGGAGGTGAAGCTTCGTCTTCTGTCTGAAGACTCTACATTATTAATTCAAAGTGGAAACACTCAATCTGTCTCTTCTAGGGACGTGCGGGAATTTGCCAACGGATCCGTGTGTTTGGAGTGTGACGGCCAGTGTGAGCGCATGGACGGAAATGCCCTGACGTGTCTCGGCCAGGTGAGACACTCCCTCCACCGCCTCATTTCCTGTCTCTGAGCTTTCCGTCCCAGTCAGTGGGGCTGTCGGTCTCACGCTGCAGATTTCAGAGGGTAGAAATGTTTGTAAATGTGAGTGTGTCCCAACTTTAAATCGTTACATGTCCAGTCCGTTTACGTCAACCATCCAGTGCTCATGTTCTGATTTACAGTTTACACGGCTGCACATGATTAGCATGAGCACAGTCGGAGCTAATGTGCTGCATGAATTGTTTTTTGCAATTTGTAAGTTGCGTGAGAGAGAGAGAGAGAGAGAGAGAGAGAGAGAGAGACTCCTCAAAGATGCGCTGCGGCTTCAGCGTGTTGAGATGCCGGTCACAGTTGACCAGTAAATAACACCAGAGTCAATCACCTACAGGCACTCACGCACACGGAATACACATGTGCGTGGACACACTGGGATGCACTTTGACATCTGTATGCTCTGCTGCTCACACACACGCACAATCATGCAAAATGAATTTAATATTTATTGATGGAGCATGCGTCTGAATGTGTCAAGCTGAGAGAGTCCATCCATCACGTTGGCTACGGCTGCGCTTAGCAACAGCGCAGGAAGCCACCCTATCACACAGCACATCTGTCTCAGGGCTCAGAAGCTGGTGCACATCAACACAAGCGCAGATTTGTGGAACGAACTCGATCACTCCATCTCGCCCTGGTCTCTGTTTCACACGCTCGCTCACAGGTGTGGACACGTGTGAGCGAATCCTGCAAATTCACAAATCCTGTTGCAGCTGCCTCCCTCACGCTCGCCGCTCTTTGACACGACCAGATTCCTTTCTCATTTTGCCAATTTTCACAGCCGTGACACGCGAGACTCTCGGCAATTTTTCCAGCAGGATATCAATCACCCACCTCTGTTTTAGCTCTTCCCAGTCAGCAAATTGACACTTTTCAGCAGGCTCGAAGCGCATTCTCTGCTCTCAAACGTGTCTCTGCGACTCCTCTTTTCTTTTAATCCCATTTCACTTTGTTTTCCTCCCACACCTTCTTTCCCATCATGCATCTATCTCTCTCTCTGCTATCCCCTTCCATCTTGCTAATTGCTTTACCCTGCCCTCCACCTCTTCCTCTTCACTCACTCCCTGTCCACCGTCTCTGCCCACCCCTTCGGTACTCCTTCTCTCCTTCTCTCAGGGCCCGGACCAATGTGTCAATTGTCGTCACTTCAAAGATGGACCGAACTGTGTGGAGAAATGCCCCGACGGGCTGCAGGGCGCCAACAGTTTCATCTTCAAGTACGCCAAGGCCAACAACGAGTGTCATCCATGCCACGCCAACTGCACCCAGGGGTGAGTGGAGGGCTGCCGCGTCACGGAGAGACGTGTGCCTGTGTATCAAAATTAGTGTGGACCTTTCATGTGTTTGCCTGAGCAACCTCTGGGTAATGATCTTAACCAGCGAAAACATTGAGTTCAGGGAGACTGTGCTGTATCTTTCCTTTGATCCATCTCACTGGATCCCACAGCCCATCTTTTTTAAGATATCATAAAATATTAGCGTGTGTTTTTCCAAAATATACATGTTAGCATTGAGAGAAGCTGCATTTTCAGCATTTCAACGTGCATCATAAAAGTAGCCTCGTGGCTAACATGTGGCCAGCACGAGCACAAGCGTCATTACCACCTGACCCGTGCTGCTCTGCTTCCTGTAACAGTGCGTCGAGGTTTGTCTGACTATACGATCTGATTGAAATGTTTTCTGGAAACACACAACAACGACAGGCAGTGTTTGTTGATGTGCCTTTTGGTGCGACCAGGCAGCTTTCTGGGGTCCCTTCAGGAGGCCTTGACCCCCAAGACCCTCAGAGTGCAGATGAGCTGAGAATGAAGAGACAGCAGCTGGAGGGAAGGCATGAAACAAGAGACGGAGGGGTTTTACAGTACAAACAAAAAGTAAGATAGGAGCAACAAGGAGGAAAGTTTGCAAGCTGTTAGCAATTCCTGACAGGAAGAGCTACATCAGGAAGTAATTCAGCTGACAGACCGATGCCCACTGAAGCAAAGATCCTGATTTTCTCTGATCACGGCAGATCACACCTTCAGAGAGGTTTAAAATGAACTGAAAAAGGAAATGGGATTCTGATAATTCCTGCATTCTGTGTTTGATAACATCATAAACAAACAAAGATAAAGCCGTCTGCTTACACAAGTCAAGCTGTAAAAAGTCACCTTTCTCCCCGTTGACATATTCTGTCTGTTATACTAACAAATCCAGCAGCTGCGGCATAATCACATCAGAATAGCAGTAATAAGACAAGCAAGGGTTAAATCTACTACAAATACCTCTTCTGATATGATGTTGTGTACGACACAAACTACATCCTGGAATAGTAACAGTGAGTAGTCATGTGCCTCACATACATCAATCCAGACACTCGATTCTTCCTAATTAGCTGATTTAAATCCAAAACTGTGCTGCGCTGCTGATTTGCTCCACCACTTGTTTATCGTGCATGCACAGATACACAATTAGAACCGCAATCAAGGGCTGTTCTTCTGTTAGCATCCGGCTCTTCAGAGCCCTTCAGTCAAGGAGCTAAAAATAATTTGCAGCTAAGAGTCTGTGCTAATCACTTCCTGCTTACCTTCTGCCATTTCGAGCTCTGCGTGTCAACACTGCCACCCTTGACTTCACAGGCTGTTCTTAACTGTTGGGATCCTTAAGTTAGCTTTACAAAATGTTTGCAGCTTTGATGCATCCAGCAGAGCAGAACTTCTTCAAATGCCTTTTTTATTATGTTGGCAACTTTAGCTACAGTACAGGAAAACAGTCACTATTTAGCAGCTTGTTGCTAATCATGTAGGGACGTAGCAACTTGGAAAATCTACTTCCTGAGTGTTGCCGATCTGATTCTTACCAATGAAGCTGACTGATTCTGCAGGATAGAATGCTACCTACACCAACCTGACACTGGCTAATTAGCTTCAATAATTCTCAGCCAGAATTCTTTGTTTTCAAGTGTAAATGAAGTGCAGGACAGAACTCATTGGAGAAACAAACAGCCTGTATTCCTGGACGCTCTTGCTGCCTCCAGTGAGGATATTAATTTTTAATAGCTATTGAAATAGTGCCTTATTTTCTTTGACTGGTTTCTCTTAATTTCCCCAAAGGTTTGATGTCATTTTCTTTGCAGCGCTGGTGTAAACATCAGGACAAACAAACTGTGATTCCTCAGCCGACGGAGGTCCGACGCGTATCCGCAGATCCCCGTCTGCTGACGGATGATCGATGTGGAAGAAAAGCGACACGAGGCTTACTCATAACCTGTTCTTGATTTAATGGGTGATCCCTCTGATTTCTCTGCCCTACAGGTGCGCCGGACCGAGACTACAAGACTGTGTTGGTATGATGGACAGGTAAGACATCGCCATAGAAACCTGGAACGTGGGATTGTGAGCCAACTTTTTCATCCACCACTTCTTATTAGTTGTTGTTAACAATTGTTTATTTATGGAATATGTCGGGGGAAAGAAGATACGCAGGAGATCCCAGAGTTCTCGAATGGGCTCAAGAGCTCTGGGATCGATTTTTGATTTCCCAATTGTCCACCAGGTGGCATACCCTAACTGACCCTAACCTTATCCAGGCCAAATAAATTGCATCATTCATTTTAACAAGCAAGAAAAAGGATTTTCATGGACCTCCCCTCTCTACCTTAAAGAACGAGTCCACGGGACGATGATTTGGGACATAGGAAGAGGTTGGGATTTAATGTAAACACATTAGCAAAGTTTTGAGTGAACACAAAGTAGGAGTAACACTCTTCCTCATGCCACATTGTCTGCTGGAAACCTCTTCATGCTAACTGGAGGAGCATGAGTCATAGTCCTGCTGTTGGTTTCTTGATTCCTTCCCTTGTCTTCCGCTTTGTTCTCTTTGATCTCGTTCCTTTTTTTGCCTCATGTCATTTCTTCCATCCCTTGTTTATCCCCTTCCCCTCTCCCCTCCCTCAGCCTAATGACTGCAAAGCTCCGCATTACTATTCACCACATGGCTGTATATCTCATTATGTCAAAAAACCCGCAGCCTCTTTGTAAATTTCAACTCTTCCTCCGCCTCGTCACAATCGATATGGCGAACGCTGCGGCACATTCCTGCCGCCGTGGCTCCGCGGCACACTAGTCTTCCATTAGCTACTAATGGCTCCTTCAAACGATAGTGTTTGATACTTACTGATACAACAAACTTCAGGAAGCAGGTTTGTAGAATTTCTCTGCTTTTCTTGGAAAACAAAATGAGATGGGACATTAACGAGGCTAAGGCGGGAATGGACAGACAAAGGTCGGCAAATATAAGGTTGTAAATGGAGAATGAATTCATTTTACTTGTGAGGAGACTTCTGGTGTGACTCATGAGTCTTTTTTTCCCTTCTAATCAAGCTTCGCTGTAGCTGATGAAGTTAAGCCCTGCAATGATTCACAATTCTGTTGTTCTCGCTGTCTGAGTGACGTGCATGTGTATAAATCCAGGTCAGAAACACGGAAAACGGCTAAACCTGCTAATATAAGACTCCAGGTTGTAGCTTCTCCAGCAGAGGTGTGAAAACGGAACCCTGGAATATTCTCTTACTTGGAAATAACCAAGCTCATATCAGCTCACTGACTTATTTGAAAAAGAATTTGGCATTTTTTCCCCCTTTTGGCTGCTAAATAACTAAATAAAGCCCCAGCTCATAGCGCAGCTGACCTAGACGAACAAAAGAGGAGAAAGAAAAGAAGCGAAACTCTGCTTCTGTGAAATTAGCCGCTTTGACAAACTAGCATAAAAGTGAAAAAAGGAAATCGTTCTTAGAATACAACATTTTCTATTTGAAGCAACAGTTTGCTGTTGTCAAGGCTGCGCCAAGGCCTCGTTCACCCGCCGGTCGCTCGCGTGCGTCATTCTGGCGCACGTCTGTACCGTGCTGCAAAATCTCACCTTTGTTCTGCGAGACTCAAAGACATGTTTTTCTTTTGATGCATCTCGCTGCTGCAAATATAAAATTCCCTCTTTCCGGGGCTCATCATTATCGTCGGAAAACGCTGCCACGATACCAAATTCGCCTCCATTCTGATTCGCAGCATCGTATTTGGTCACAGTAAACTTTTTCTTCTTGGTGTAGCAGCAGGTTGGAGGATCCGCCGTCTCGGAGGCGCCGTTGAGCTTCCTTAATGTTGCGCCGATGTTAATGTTATTTCTCTTCTCCTCCGGCTCTGCAGGACACCGCTGATAGCAGCTGGCATTATCGGGGGCCTGTTCGTCATCGTCATCCTGGCGCTCAGCGTGGCCGTTTACGCGCGCCGCAAAAGCATCAAGAAGAAGAGGGCCGTGCGGCGGTTCTTGGAGACAGAGGTGAGAAGGTGCAGATCACGCGGCGATTCTCCCGTTTTTTTTTTTCTTTCTCCTGTGAAATTGATTTCAGGAGGAAATGGCGGTTAATGGAGGTCTTTTTCTGATTGTAGCCTTGAGCTCATTGGTAAAAGGATCCATAGCAGAGAGGAGAATTAAGTGTCGCGTTTGCAACTATGTAATTAATTAGTAATAGCTTTGCGGTGTGTTGTCATCAACAAATAACCGTGGTGTAATTAATTTTATTGATTCCACACCTCAGCAAGCAAGGCAAAGTTTTGTTTTTGAGTTTAATTAAACCGAACAAACCTGTCTGCATCCTTTTTTCCCCTTTTTTGCCGCGTTTTAAAGGTGGCAGGCACTTCTCCAGATGAATGCCAAACCAGCCAGACCTTGGTCAGGCCGCACGGCGCGCAGACGGTTTCTTAACAAAAACAGGAGGGATTATGCACGACTGCCATGACCCATCGATCCGGCCTCGAAGAACGTTCATTTCTGGAAAACCTGAGAGATCAGAGCAGACTTTATATTCAGAGGAGTCACTCAGGAGCTGGCAGTGTGGGTGAGCGCACGCGTGTGCGTCAGTGCTCCGTTTGATCACCTTTGCGCAGCCCAGCAGGCGCAGCCTCATCGCCGCTGCCTGTCCGTCTGCATTAGTGTAATTCCCAGGTCGAGGGGGCCACGTTATAGACACCTGTCAGACTGGAGCTGGGGGGCGCCCTCCTTGCACCCACACATATCCATCTTAATCACCCGGCCTCCTCACTGACAGCCTCTTGACCGGAATGGAAGTCTTTAGTCCAAGTAGTTTGGCTAATGTACCATCACAGACGAAGATTGACCGCCTGGGCGGGGGGGAAGGTTAAACCAGGGGTCGGGCGATTTCCACCGCCGCCGGGCTCCATTCAATACCCCAGCAGGAAATTGTGTAATCTAGCCAGCAGACTGGATTCCCCTGAGCTCCGAGGAGACCTAATTGGGTGTAAAAGTAATCAGATGTAGCGGAATCTTGAGCAGACTGGTCAACAGGTTTGACAGACGAGCCGTTCAATCCAGGTCGAGAGTGAATTTCACCACTACATGCATGACTGGGTGTGGTCAGCCGACAAGCACGCTTGCCGTCTATGTCGGGTCTGTCCGGATGATTCCTGGGAAACCAGTGGAGGATGAGGTCAGGATGAGGGGATATGGGGAGAGGGAAGGGGGGGACTCCTCCCACCCCAACCACCCAGCCCAGTTTCTACAGCATCTCACCTTCTGTCAGACCGGGAGAGTATGCCTCCGGTGCTTCCTGTCACAAACCTGACACCAGTATTCAGCCCACATTTCCATATGAAGGCTGTGTTCTGTTAAACCGTCTTGACTTGCGACACACCCTTCTCTGTTGTTGTACTATTCTATCTGTTCTTCACATCCTCGTCCCCTCTCTCTTTTTCTCTTCCTCTCTCCTCTTTCTCCAAGCCTCCTCGCTGCTGGTGTTGGCTTTTCAGGTTCTTGTCCCGGCCATCTGGGCTCTTCTAACGGGAAAGAGAATTTCCTGACATTCGATCGTGTTCTGCAGCGAGCGCCAGAACCTCAGAACAAGAAGCAGGTTTCAGAAACATCCCTGGTTTAGTCAGATGACGCAGCGCAAACCTCCACCCAGTAAACCAGTGGATCTTTATCGACCCCTGGAGGCAGGTTGCGGTCACTGTAAAAGCTAGTCCTAAGGGGGAAACACAGTCTACATGGACTGGTTATACTGGGACAACGGGGCTAAATAGATTGGCTATATTGGAGAGGATAATGGACTGGTTATGCTAGGACAGAGAGACATGGATGGAAACATATACTGCACCAGCTCCTGGTGCTCAGACGGTGGCTCTAAATGATGCAAGCAGAGGTCCATTGTTGTGTTGTGGATATTTTGCCCTCTTTTTTTGTACAATGGGATTAAGCGGGCCGTGTCGTCCATCTTTTTTATATCCCTGATTATGATAGACAGAACTGCTGCTTGACTGGTGCACAAAAGTGGGAAATATGTTTGCCTCTCTGGGCTCGGAGGAAAAACAGAGACTAATATAATAAAAGTCTCATATAAGGCCCCTCCTGAAGAGGCCCCTGAAAACAAATTGCTTTTCTCAGGCGCAGACAGGAGAAAGAGCACAGTCCCCTCACTGTTGCAGCCTGACTGCGAGCCTTAAACTCTGACCCCAGTCCAATGAAGTCAGACTAATACACTTTAGGAGCTCTATCCCTGACCCCCACCCCCAAGGCCTTCCTCCAGCTGCTGAGCCTGTGAACGCCTCAGGCTGTGGACGGCTCAGTCTTCGCTATCGTGCTTCTTTGCAAGATGGATTTCATCCTGCAGGCAAGCTCCCGTTGTTAATCCTGGAAAGCGTCGGCTCGAAGGCGATTGAATACTCATACCTGAGTAAAAGTGAAGGTGCTGTGTTGTCTGGAGCAGCCAATTAAAGTAGAGCTGCGGATAAAGGTGTCAGGGGTATGAAGCGTCTCATTAAGTCATCTTTAGAGAGCCGTCCAGAACCCGGAGCAGATGCACGTTTGCACCATAAACGCATATGAATGACAGACTCAGGAGGACTGTGAGCTTCCTGCCGTCTAGGTGTGAAATGGATCACACCGTTTCCATCGTTTCCATCCTGTGGTCAAAATATGATCAAAGGGTCAGCACGGCGTGATAAAACCCCTCTGTTCCCCTCTGTTCTGCATCAACAGATTCTGGTGGTGGTTGATGTAAAACTTTAACGGTTCAGCCTGACAGCTGGGGCTTACCTGCCCTGCTGCTGGCTGATTTTAGCATTAGCATTGTCAGTGGCGATCAAAGTACACATGAAAATGCATTCCTGCTGGTTGGATGTACTAAAATTTAACCAGTTTAGGAAAGTGAGCTCCCAAACTCTCAAACATTTTGACAGAATTCTAAATCCAAGACATTTGTATTGTATGTAAATACTTTAGATTTGCCAGTAAGTTTGAGCTGGAAGCGTTTCTGACCTGTAATGAACATGTGGGGGGGCTCATTCCGCCGTGGCAGACGCTTGTGCTCTCAGATTGCTCTCGTATTGTACGAGTAATGTGAAAATTAAAGTGCATACCCAAGGGTGCCTAGCGCAAGTTCATGTTTTTGGACATTGTTTGCTTACTCGATACGCAGTAATTCTGTGAATGTATTCTAGCTCAAGGCTCTAACATGCAGCTTATTTGTCCAATGAAGCTGCCGAATCCTCTGCACTGCTGCGCCAGATAAGCTGATTTGGCGAAGGCGAGGCGCATTATTAGCTGGTAAATAGAGTAGCAGCCAGTGTGAGGGAGTGAGTGTAAGCTCGGGAGGGCTTTGTTGGTCAGGGATGCGTCGTTCTTCGCTCTTCTCTGGTCGTCGTCAGCCAATCTGTCAGCGTGTGCTCTAACCACCGGTCCCTCAGAGTGCCACCTGCAGCTCTCAGGCGCTTCCTGTCTGGGTCTGTCTCTCGCTGCCTATACCATTGCTTGTTTTCTTGTTACTGCAGCTAACTTGCTGCTTTGGCCAAACTGATTAATGCGAAGTGGTCCTTTGGCACGCAGCAGTTAGGTGTAACTTATTGCTTTATTCAGTGGTCTAATCCAACAAATTCTCCGTTTATTACCGTGTTTTCTTAAGAACCATCTGTAAAATAGGTCCAGCAAGTGCACAAAGAGCGCTTGTATGTACAAATTGATTAACGTAAATATTTTTGCATAGGCTCAGGAGAACCGCTTCTTTGTCGTAGTACTCACTAGGATGCAAAAATTAGCTCAGAAACACACTTACCTTCAGGCTGACTGGCACTAAACGTCATGACCTGCCCACATGTTGGGGCTGTTTGCTAATTCTCGACGTGGTATACTACAAATGTATTTTTTAAAATTATTTTAGGCTAGCCTTTCCATAGCCTCGGCTAAAGATTCTATATCTGGCAGCTACTTATCAAGGTGGATGTTACTGTATCTTTGTCCCACACTCACAAATCACCTGAGAGCTTCTTTAACCAGAAAAGTTGCCCTTAACCAAACGTGTAACTGTTACTTCCTGTTTGGATGGAGAAGTACTTCATAATGAAAAAAAAAACAAAATAACTCCCGAGCATTTTTACCTGGAGTGTCCTCGTGGAAGCTTTTGGCTCTCCGTAGCAGAGAGGGTTCACCTAAATGTCATGAAGCTGTAATTAGTTTTTCTGACTTTATCCGGTAATTGTTTTCTAGGAAATAAGATTTTAGGACGAAATTGGCTGAGGGAAGCGGCTCAGCTTTTTCAGTGATGGCGAACTATTGCACCATCACTCAGCTGTCCTGCCGCTGCTGTGCTTTTTGTTCTCTCTCTGTTTTCAACATTCTGCTGTTAGCTAACTTCCAGCATGCGGCGACGTCCCAGGAGGTCTTACGCCGTTTCTTTAGGCCACTCCGAAATACTAACTATGAACTGCTCTTCAGACCGCCTGGCTTTCTGTGGTTGCCTGTCGCCGTTGCGCTCTTTCATATGACATTAAGCGAGTGCTCATGTGGCCGAGCAACTGATGTATGGGCTCATTTTATTGTTTGATGGCTGTGGTTGAGCTGGGTGATTATGCTGCTGATAAACGACAGCGGATGAGGAGCCTGATTGGCTCATTAAGACACTTATTGATCAGAGGAATTGACTTCCTGTGTGTGTGTGCGCGCGTGTGGATGAGTTCTGTGTTCGAACGTGCGCTTTGTGTGCGTTTTGATTGTCATCAACATCCGTTGTCAATATTTATAAACCTGTGTTGTGTGTGTGTGTGAGTTTAAATATTCTGCCCTTTGTGTGTGTGTGTGTGTGTGTGTGTGTGTCCAGCTTGTGCACAGGTGCCAGCTCTTGCTCTTTATATTTAGCAGCCCAGGCTTTGTTGCGTGACTGCTGATGTGGCGGGCGGCCCGGCCAGCTGCTGGGATGCCGTTCAGATTCAGCCATTGGCAGTCGGACACACGGTGGAAGTTTCTCATAACCTTGAATTGGAATTGTTTTCTATGTGCACAGCTGGTGAGCGGCAGCTCTTTGTCGAGCGTGATAGCAGCCGACACCAGGCTGAGATTTGTTCAGCGTCTGGAAGCGCTGCAGTCTGCGTCTGTGGGCTGCCAGTTCTGACAAGAACTTCCCACTCACACCCTGGAATCATTTGTTTTTCATAAACGGGGCTCTGCTTTTTGCAAAATAACAATAATCAGGACAGGACAGCTGCTGGTTTTGGCTACTTTTTTGATTTGGGTTCTCAGCTCCCTATTTTTTGTACTCTGCTTAGCACAGTTAGCAGAGTTAGCGCAGTTAGCGCTGTTCTCGCCACAAGATGATCCAGTTGTGCGTTCTGTGCATGTTCTCTTTGCAGGTGTGTTGCCAGTCCAGACACGTGCGCATATCAGATTAGCATTTCTGATCAAATAAACAGGCCCTGTGTTAAGAGTGGAACAGAGGCTGGACCCATAAGCGGAAGCAGAAATCTCAACAGTTGCAGTACAAGTCTAGAGAAATGAACCAAAAATCAACAGCTTTACAAAAAACCAAACTAAAAAGGCTAGATTAACTAAGTTTAACTTCTTCGGAGAATAAACGAAAAACCAAAATCCACAAAGAAAAATCTACGAACAGCCACAAAGAATAACACGAAGAAACACGAGGGAGTGATCCACGAGGAGAAGGCTGGAGAACAATGCTCTGGGGAACCCGGCCTTAAATAATGCCACTGATTAGATTGAATTTAGCTGTGCAGAATTGGTCCAAAACAAAATATGTAAAACTAGCAGCAAACACAGGAAAGGGAACTAAAAACCCACAAAATAAAAGCATCCACCCGGACATGTTAAACACCCGCTGAGTGTTTATTGTGAAACATGTACCGCAGGTCATAAAAAGTGGTCACAAACACTTTGTTCTTCAAGTAGGCAGCATTTGCAGCGCAGACAGCAAAGAGGTCACACATGGTTTCGGCTGGAGGCTGAACTGGCGCGCTTCGCTTTGTAGTTTGATAAGCAAAGTGGTGCCAGGCGGAATGCGTTTGATGTTTTCGGAGTGAGCTGCCACCGAAAGCAGATCTGAAACCATCTTAATGTGTCTTGTTTGTTTTGTCAGCTGGTGGAGCCTCTGACCCCCAGCGGGACGGCCCCTAACCAGGCTCAGCTGCGGATCCTGAAGGAGACGGAGCTGAAGAGAGTGAAGATTCTGGGTTCGGGCGCTTTTGGAACGGTCTATAAGGTGGGTTTGTGTCCACTGTATCTTCATTAGCGTAGCTCTTCGGGACGCGTGATTTACATAGCCGCCAATGTCGGGATGTCGGCCAACTGGCTGAGAAGACGCTGGAGTCCAACCTCGAGACCTAAACATTACAAAGGAGAGAGCGATTTATTTGTAGCTGTCTTTCCTGACAGATTCAAAGCTGAGGAAAGTTCAAGGACGTGGAAGGGAAGCCTTCTGCTTGCCAACATCACCGCCCTTGGCAAATTATTCATGCCACCCTGATACTCTGCAAACTCGCTGAATAAATACGCCGTTTTCTACCAGCGCCATTTAAAATTCCACACATTTGCAATATTGATGGGCCTATTTGATTTTTCAATTCTAATTAATATGCACATACAGCCACCCATCAATTTACGGTTTTATTATTATCCAGAGCTTCCTGCTGAAAACAGGCGCTTCCAGTTAGCTAACACTGGCGGGTAGCGATTTAGCTTTTCAAACATATTGACCCCGAGAACACGGTTTACGGAGGTACTGACTTGCAGGGGAATCATTTCAGAATGCCATTAAACATGATTTTATCCATCGCTGTGCTCAGGGTCCCAGTGTGGACATGTTTATAGAGACAGCAGCGCATTTATGGTGATTGCTTGTGCATTTCAGGGCATCTGGGTTCCTGAAGGTGAGACGGTGAAGATTCCCGTTGCTATTAAAATCCTCAACGAGGCTACGGGCCCCAAAGCCAATGTGGAGTTCATGGACGTAAGTATCTATACGGCCACAGCGTGGGCCTGCTCTGGTCTCTACATTAGCCATAACGCGTCGGCCTCGTCAAAGAGATGGCCGAGCATGTGGCGCTGTGGGTGGTAAATTCTTACGAGGCTGCCGTAAACTGAGCTGCGCCTGTATTGAACGAGGCTCTATTAAAACCACAGCTTGTTTATGAGGGATATCGGAGAAAAGCGGGTTCCAAGCGGAGCTTTCCAATTCTCGCCTTTGTTGTTCTTCTGCGTGTACATCATCTCTGGGCAGGCTGACCTGGTTGGACGGACTTAAACTCTCATACGCATCCGTCTGCTCGTACCAGACAGTTACCCGGGTTGACTTTGGTGTCAGCCTGTTGATCGTTTTCAACAGAAATCCAATTCCTTCATTCTCAGTGTGTTTCTCAACAGCAGCATCTTTCAATATTGTGACGCTCAAATTAAATTTGCAGACAGACAAACCAGCAGACACCCAATCTTGTTCGCCCGTTGCATCACGGCGGCACTGCCTTTAAAGATCTCCCAGACACAATCAGACGAGTGCAGACTTTTATCGGTTTTTCATGCAGCGTTGGGTTTTTGCTCATGCAGTGTTGTATGCGCCGCCATAATGCATGTCCGCTGCATTAGTGACCTGACCTGCCGCAGCTGCACGACAAGCTGGGTGGGGCCTGTCCTCCTCTTGACGGTGCAGTAAGCCAGGTGAAGGCTTGAAGGTGTGTTACTAATGAATGCTAATCCTTCAAATCAACCAGAAATGAACTTGTGCTCGCGCTTCTCTGTCTGCACCTCCTGTCCTTCTATCCCTGCATCTTTCCTCCCCACTTCCCTTTCTGCCTCTTCTCTCCCAGTGGAGGGTCTCTGTCCATCCAGAGCCAATATGCTCTGTCTGCCAGCTTGTTAAACAGCAATCTAAAGGCAGGCTCACGCCTCGCCGCTGGGAAACTACCCACTGGAGTGCTAGCTCCAAACGTAGTTGGAAAATTTCACAGATAGAAACACGCACGCATAACACATAAAACCATGGACTTTAAAACAAAAAGCCCCCCTGGACAGCACCTCTGTGTGAGAGCCACAGGGACAAGGGTTTCTGTACGCAAATGTGTGAATTTTACGAGTTAATTATCTAACATGGATTTATTAAAGGCCCGGTCATATTGACATGCATGGTCATCTCCTTCATGCGTGTGTGTGTGTGTGTGTTCCTATGCATGCTACAGAGCAAGGACCAGATGGACAGTGTTTGAGGACATTTTTTTCTGGTAAGTGAGGACTTTGTTCTGGTCCTCAACACTTTAGGGGCAGACGGAGGGTTAAGACTTGGTTTTAAGGTTAAGTATAAAACTAGGTTCAGATTAAGCTTGAGGTCAGCAGCAGTATGAACATGTGTGTGATGTGTGTGTGTGTCACAGGCAAGCTCCATAGGAACACAGAATACAGGGTCGTTTGGCAATAATGGAGGTCACGGCTCAGGGAGATGAGAGAAACACATACACACACACACACGCATAGTCCTCTGAACATTTGAAACCAGAAAAGCAAGAACAAGTGTGCAGCTCTACACATTCCAACTGGTGGCTCTTGTGGGATCACAGAGGGACCAGGAGCTCTCTCTCTCTTTCTCTCCTTGCCTCTGTTCTGGACTCCTCCTTCACACCCTCTTAAGTCTGTAGAGGTGGCCGCAGATGTGCAGTGTTGGCGGCTGTGGGGGGGTTTGTGAAGTGGAAATGTGGCGGTGTTACTAAGGCCAGCAGGCTCTGTGTAAATCAAGCCACCTGATGGCCTGCGCCCCCTCTCCCACTCTTTCTTTTTCTAATTCATCGACTCACACCTCTACTGTTTTGCCTCTAAGCTCGTTTTTTTTTTTTTTTTTTTAGCATCTAAATTTAAAACAGCACCTCATCTATCAATCAGCTGGCCCCGGGGCCAAGCCTCGACCGCCCTACGCCTGCCAAGATGGTGCGGGAGAGAGAGAGTGAGTGTGTCCTTGAGCACGTGCGAGTGTGAGTGTGAGCAGCCCAGAGTGTGTGCAAATGAGAGAGAGGCAACGGGAGATGAGTTGAAGTGTTTTCAAGCAATGACTCCGAGTGCATCCGCGGCTCTTCCCGACACCGGCCACGAGTATCGGCCGAGCCAATAACACTTCATCATCACCGCGCATCCTTCTGCTTGCAGCTCCGCGGCAACAATTACTCGATGCCGAGACCCAAATGTTCCGAAATCAGAGTCCATCTGCTGCAGAATCAGATGAGAAAGAAGGGAGAAGGTTGATTTTTTACTGCATTTAGAAGGGAAAAGCTGAAACAGGCTCATTAAAGCAGGCTGCAGTGGACTTGCTAAATCTGCAGAAAGAAAATGGGTTACATGCATGTCTGACTGACCTATGAAACTATCTGAGGGGCCCAGCAGAAGATGTATGTCAGAGGAGAATGCAGTAAAAGAAACATCCGGTCCAGTCTTCTTAGTCCCCTTTTGTCTGTCTTCCTCCACCTTTACCCAGGAGGCCCTGATCATGGCCAGCATGGAACACCCCCACCTGGTGCGTCTGCTGGGCGTCTGCCTGAGCCCCACCATCCAACTGGTGACCCAGCTCATGCCCCATGGCTGCCTGCTGGACTACGTGCACGAGCACAAGGACAACATCGGCTCACAGCTGCTGCTCAACTGGTGTGTCCAGATCGCCAAGGTGGGTGAGGACACGACGGCAAACACATCTTAATCACAGTAACGGAGCACGTGGCTCCGCCCCCGTTTACCCTGAGAATCCCGACAGGACCAGCGAATAACAGCTGCACCTTAAACGGGTGTTTAAGGAATGAGAAGATGAGTGTGTGTGTGTGTGAGAGTGTGTGTCTCTCCCAATTTGCCCCCACTGATCCTAATTATCCTCACTGCTTGACATGCCGATCGCTCTCGCAGCTCCACGCAGTGACACAATAAGCCACTGATGCTGTGGAGGAGCAGAAATTGCCGTGAACTCCGGCTCAGAAGCAGGTCACTGCACGCGGCCGTGGGAAATGAGCAGTCTCGAGGAGTGAAAGGAAAACAAAATATCCAGACGAGATTTGAGTTTGGTTTGCGTGTGATGCAGAGCCAGGCTTCTGGAGGTTACAGTATCACTCCAGGATGACTCCATAACTCTGTCACAATAAGCCCCTTTATGGATTTGTGTGCTGTCAGCGCCACAAAGAGCCTTCGCTACGCCAGTTTTATTGGCAAAGAAGAAAACGGCATCATAACATTGCTCCTAGACGGCATTAAATGCTAATTCCATGCTCGGGTTAGCGTCTCGTTTTCCTGGTTTCCCAATACTGTGGCCTGGAAATATCCATTCCATTTTCAGACTCTCTGATTTTAATGTTCTCATGGGAGAAGGAACGTGTCCTGGGGCCACCTTACCCGCGTTGAGAGGCAGTGGGAATGGTGAACCCAGGAGGAAACGCCTCCCAGTGTGGCAGCATCAGGCGTGAACTGGCTGAGTGAAGGTGGGAGAGGTAGATCCCCAACACATAAACATGTTACTCTGCCCAAAACTCCCACCCTCCAAACCCCCGTTACTTCCAGGGCTTTGAAGGGTAAGAGTTTTAACCCTTTAGTCCTCCCTGATGGACGATCTACAGGAGCTTCGGGAACAGGTTACTTAAGCAGGTACTTACTTCTGTAATTGGATTCGATTTCACCTGTGGCAGCAGGCGGTAAGTGTCACTTTCTCTGTGGTTCTGTAAGCGAGGAAGAACCAGATCAGAGATAATTCACTAGTGTCCTGGGCCGGTGTGGTGCCGTGGGATTCACTTCACTAAATAGGCTGCTTGTGATTGATTGCCATGGCTCCGATTCGTTTTGTGCGGACGTGGTTGAGTGCGGGTGAAGGTGTTTGACTGATTTATTGGAAATCAGACTGATAATTTGTTTCCATTTGGGTCCATTAGTGAATCAATTTAGCGGAATCGATATTTCTCATGTTGTCCCAACTCTGGAATGTTATCCTGTTAGCAGTATGGTTGTTAGCAGATAATTCCGATTGTCGGCCCTCTTTTTTGGTTATTTGTCACTTTTGTATTTCATGAACGAATATCTCATCCTCGCCACTTCCATAGAACGAAATTAGACTATAAGAGTTCATGACCTGCATACAAATGAAGTATAATTAAAGCTGTTTAGTACTGATGAAGCTGGTTTGAGTCTTCTACCCCACCAACCCCACATGTCCGCCAGGGGAACGTTCACAGACGCCCTGCTGAGACTAGCTAGTAAGTTTTATACAGAAAATATTAAAAAATTTATTTATACAGAAATAATGTGAATCTTCGCCAAGCTGATCAGCTTAAACAGGAACTTCTGCAAGCACTGAATAATCCGGCCAATTTTCAAGGAAAAACAACTGAACTGCAGATTTTAATGATTTAACAGTTATTAACAGTTTCAGTTATTTTTCAGTGTTATGGAGGGACAAAACTTTGGAAAACCTAATAATAATTATGGTGGACGTTAAATATTGGTTTATGGTTGGAGATTAGTGTCAGGATGTGTGCGAGAATCAGCGCATGGTTTAACCGATGCCTGTTTCTGTGTGCATCTGAGCAGCCGTGCGTTCGTACGTTATCCCCGAGTAAATAACTCCTGTCCCAGAGCCATCGCGGTGCTCTCAAGGTAATGATAGGGAACCTGTCCTCCAGGAGAAAGAGCATCTCTCCAAAGACATGCAATTTCCCAGCAAAGGGGAGAATGAGCTCCCCTTCGGTTAGCTTTGAAAAGGGTATTGTTAAGATAGAGAGAAGAGGAGAGATGAGGTAACAAGAAAAGGAAGATTACCAAAATAGATCTTTACATCATCGGACGGCGAGACAGACCAAGGACATCCGATGGTGTTCTGGTGCCAGCAGAGGCGTTTATTTTGCCAGCATACTGGGAGGAAGTTTGCCAGGCTGAGATCAGACGATTGAAGTGTTTTTCTTCCCACTATGACATCATCATTGGGTGCCATCGATGCCTTCCTTCAGTAACGTGGACCATATGTGTAGATGTTAGTGAAACTCACCTGAATTTCTGTGAAACAAGTGCGAAACATCACCTTCAGCAGCATTTTTAAGCGTACTCCTGTTGCCAGTTATAAAAATGTCTGTTTTTCCGACGCCGCACGAAGACGGCAAACTCGCTGCGTGTGGGCTCTGACCGGGGCAGGTGACCGCTGCGCTGCAAATTGATTGGCCGGGGTCTGTCGCCAGGCACTGACTCTTCATCACTGAGTGTTTTGGGCATTGAGATAATGGCCCCCATTAATCTACTGTCACTACTGAACACACACACACACCCCCACACACACACACACACAGTGATGGACATACATACAGGTAGCCTCCAATTTATTTTTCCAATCTTTCCCATCTTTTCCTATCAGTTTTCTATTCCTCTGACATCTTTTCCGCATCTCTTTGTTCATATTCTCTGCTCCTTTGTTCATCCATCATCTGTTATTTCCTTCATTTTTTTCTTCCTTTGTCTGTTTCTTCAGTGCTTTTCTGTATCCAACCCCTTTTCCGTTTCTCTTCCTCTCTCCCCAGCTTTGTGCCGTCATAAATCAGTGGGAGAGCATTTGTGCGCTCCCGTTATCAGCATGATTACGCTTGAAGTTTATCATCAGACATCTGGATTCTGTAGGCTTTGCAGATGTTTAATGTAAAGCATTTAAGCCAGATTTCTGTCTAATCTTTGTGAAATATGAGATTTTCACCACCAAAATGAGTCTGGCTATCACAGTTTCATAATTTGCAGACTTCAGAGAAGTCTGAAGTAGAATGGACGCGTAGCGTCTAGGACTTATTGTGTTCTCTCTTTGGTTTCTTTCTTTATGCTTCTACTTCTTGTACATTTTCTTCCACTTTTGTTCCTTTTCTTTGTTGAAATTTAGCATCCGTTCTTTTCTGATATCTCTCAAAATCATGAATATTGTGTTTCTGTCGCCATTGTCCCATCTCCTTTAACAGCTTGTTTGTGGCGCAGTGATTCCATTTTCAGCTCCAAGTCCTCCACAGAACTGATCAGGACATCCGCAACTCCTGCAGTCTTGCCTTGAACTTACTTTTCATCTCTTCGATGACACTTTGCTGACTTTTCATCTCTTTTTTTACATGTTTTTCTTTTCTTTTTTTCCCTGAAGGAAGCATTTGCCTTGTTGCCATGGCAGCCATACTGCTCAGGTCAATAATGGCTGGTCAATAAAGTTGCTTCGCGTGTAAACTGTGTCCTCGAATTGGCATTTGTGCATCTTTAGCAGATCTTCTTTTGTCTCTTTCTGCAACACCCTCGTCTCCGCCCCCTCTTTATTACTCACCGACTGAATATTTTTTCATTCATTTTGTATTATTAATGGAATAATTAGGTTTGGGGTGTATTTTAATGAACAAATCAATCACTGAATTAAATATGAGATCGGAACTGAGTGCATGAGTAGGTCCACGAGTCTGTACTCTGGCCCTCTTCTCACTGTCTCTCTCCTCAGGCTCCTGTTAATGAAAGTGAAATAGATTTGCGATGCTGCCGTCTCGCTGCTGAACAGTCAAAGAACATTTTTGAAAACACGCGCTGCTGCGGCGCTCTGGCGACGTTTCTGCACGCTGACCTTCCATATCTCTTTCAAGGAGAGCTCCAGACTGCACTGTGGTTAAATACGCTCAGCGCTAACTAGGTGGAAATCACACAGGTCCAAGACCTTTACACGCTCACTTGTTTTTATGGCCAGATCAGCAGAACTCCCCACCCAACACACACACACACACACACACACATCTAGTGCCTATTCAGGGAAAGGAAAAGTGTTGGGACTAAAACGTGATCCTGCTGCTCCCACCCATCAGCCGGGAATCCAGTCGTAGCCCCTCCTCCCGTGCTAATTTAACACATCTCCACCTCGCTATTTAGCCTAGCCTCAACACACCAAGCCACGTGCTTCCGGCACAAGCCCTTCATCTTTCTCTCCGTCACTTTCTCCCCTACACTTCCAGTCCATCAGGTCCCTGAGAGGCGAACGTCTCGGCCGGCACAAGTTGATTATTTGTGCCTCTGCTGAAAGAATCACGTGACAAGATGATGACATGCATCGGTATATTAAGGCAATCCCTCCCTGTATTTTCCGTAAAAGCTTTGTGCTTTTACTATGTTGGGCAGAGTTTTCCTTCCTGATCCACCTTCATCGCTTCGTTTCCCAAAGACATTATGAATGCTGTGTTCCCCACATCCCTGGGTCTCAGGGCTCATCAGGAAACGCATCACGGTTTCATTTCCGAAGAGTACAATCCATAATGCCATTCAACATTATAAACAACCTGATGTGCACCTTGACCTGTTTTCCCATTTCCTGTAGTACATCCAGGAGCGCGAGTAGCCCTGCTGATTGTGTTGAATGGGGAAACAGCAGAGGGGAGGAATAAGCGGAGGAATAAGCCCACCCTCCTTCTGCTGGGTCTTTTTAATTATCTGTGAGGATCAGCACTGCTCAAGGATGCATAAGGGGAAGGATTGGGCTGCCACATCCGCTGGGTGGGACGACGTAATTGCACCGGTCTTCTCACACGCCCACCGATGGAAGCCACAGAGAAGAAGGCTCATTAGACACGACAGCGGCATTAGAGTAATTACGGGGATTTTGTCAGGATTCTGCAACGAAAATCTGAAAGTCGGATGATTGTTTTATGGAATCCCGCCTGCGTCCGAGAAGAATCATTTATGTCTTCTGAGAACTCAAACCATGGTGCTTTTGGTGGTTTTTGCCATCATCTGCATCTCACTGAGCCATTTGAGGAACCCAGAGGAAACAGCTAGCACGGAAGTGCCATCATTCTCTGGCACTGGTCTCACTGTTGCATGAGTTCACCTGCACTGCTGTTTGTCAATTTAACACTTGAAGAAATTGGCCTGATTGCAAACAAACTCATTTTTTAATATGGAAAGAATAATTCTGCCTGACAGTCATTTATGCTAGTTGACAGCTGCTCACACTCGTAACTCTCCGCTGTGCATAAAGAATTGCAATGCCTCGACATGGCAGCAGGTGGGCCGATAGACACGTGGTTCTTAATTGATGCTTGGGCGACACTGCTGGTATCACTTGTGTGTTGCAGCTAAATATCGACTCAAAAGCAAGGGCATGCTATTTTTTAAATGTTCAGGAAGCGGAAGTCCATGCCTTCTCCTCTGTGATGATGAAGTTGCTTCTGTTTCCCATCTAATTCCACAGCTGCAGCCGCCAAATTATTGACATTTGCACATGTAAATTTGTCAGCAGCGTTCTTTTATTGCCTACGCGGTGACATTTTGGAGGGATCTTCTTTGTGTTGCACAGGGCAGCAGAGATCTCGGCGAGAGAGTTTAGATCATCTTCACATTTAGTTTCCATTGTCAGTGAGGATGTAATTAAATCTGTGGATGTGAAGACGACCGGCGCTCTTTTCTGATACTGCTCACTGAAGATCTGACAGTTGAGTCTTTGTCTGTGGCTCAAGGATGACAGATTAGCTCTTAGCTAACGCGGCGGTAATGTAATTACATTTAATTGTGCAAATGACTGACTCTGTCCTTAAAACACTTTAATGGCGAGAGATTAGAATTCCATTACTGCAGATCTTCACCAGTTACCTGATAAAGTTGTTTTTTTCACTTTGACCAGAGTAACTTCTTTATCCCACTTAATCCCCAGTGCTGCGAGAGGCTCCCACACACGCTCTCACACATGTGACTTTTCCTTTTCCTTTCTTCACGTGCCGGCTGGATAAGAAGTAAATGGAGCTGCGCCTCAACTGCCGCGCTGCCGCTGAGCTGCTATTATACGCGTTGCATGATGTCACCTTCACCTGGATCCCTCATTAACCATCCCAAAGCATCCGCCAGTGCCGTTTAGAGCTTATTGGTTGCGGCGCTGCAGCTACTGTGCAGCTCGGTGCTGTAAATGTGCTTCGCGGAGAAATATGAGCCAACTCTAACAGAATGAAACTGGAATTTATCACACGCTGATGTGAATATAAGCATGATTAAAGGCTGGCACATCTGGCCGTTGATTGGCTGCTAGTTTTGTCTTCCTTGTTCGCGGCAGCACTTTGGGAATGCCTTCCGGTCTATCTCGGCCGCCGCACACCGCACATGACAGACGGCCACCTGCGCAACCTGAGCAGGCCCATTGTGCGCACGCCTTATCGCACTGGTCCCAGCGCTCGGCGCGTGGGCAGTCTCCCCGCACTGCTCACATTGTTGTATGTCTTCACCCTCTGGGACGGATGGCATGGGGAGGGGCGTGGTTTCACCGCATGTGGCGCTGTTATCGCTCAGGTTGGAAACCCAGGACCTGGCTCAGGCTTTCGCTTCTCTGAATCAGCCCAGGGAAGCATTTTACCCACCCAGCCAGCTGTCGAAAAGAGAAATGATTAGGAAATGTTTAGCAACGATTACCTGTTGACAAATTAGAGTCTGTAGTCCTAATTCAATCATTTGGAATCAAACATGTGGAAGAAAAGTGGAATTCTGCTTGGAATTCTTCACAAATCTGAGAAAAATATCATTTCAGAATGTTTGATGGTAGCAGGAGTCAGTTGAAACAGGTTCTGTCTTTATTTCCTCTGTCTTCAAGCGTCAGCAGCCTCCCGGCGCTGGTGCAAAGCCTGCAGAAGAGGCTTGAATATTCTACCTGTTCTATTCCATCATGTCTGTCCTCCTCTGAGCTCACTTCCCCTCCAGCTGCTCTCCTTTGCATCCACTTGTCTCCTCACGCTCCCTCGCTTCTGCTGTGCTGCTTTCTGCCTCCCCATTCTCCATCTTTCCTTTGTTTTCTGAACATACTGTAAGTCTCATTCTTTCAGTTATTCTTCCTGCATGAGGGAAAAGGCTCTGGTTACGGAGGGGCCGTAGTGTGCTTTTGAAATTTTTCACCTCTGCAAACAGTTTGTGTCAGAGGAGTTTTAGAGTTGCTTAAATGTTTTTTTTTTTTTTTTTAATGCCTCTTAGCGAGCATTAGGTCACCAGAGGATAGAACAACCTTTCACAAGTCAACAGTTAAAGAGAAAAGATGGAGCAAAAGCCTCGTTTCTGCCAAACGATCATTGTTAATATATGTTTTGGGTCCTTTTGTTCCAAAGAAAAACAAGCAAATCAACCAAGAGGTTCAGTAAACACATGAGAAGATATTGATCGCATGAGGAAGTGCTTTTCCACGTTATACCAGACAAAAATAGGCAGAATATCCTGTCAGAACACTACAAACTTTTCATGGCATTGTTCTCCTAGATCTGGTCAGATAGTGGTCGCCAGAACTATCCAGCAGTTGTGTGAGTGTTGCTGAGCAAACATGTTTGGCCAGAAGGAATTCTTCTGAAAGCTGCGCTATAATTAGCCACGTAGCCGTCCTATTAGCCACTTGCAAATGATCCCGTTCCACTGTTAACGACTTCAGCCCTCTGGGCGCCTGGAGACTGAAGCGGTGTCAGCAGGAACTTCTCGGCCTACGACCAAGGCCGGCGTTCCCGTTCTCCGCTGGGACGCTGCTGTTTACGGCCCACAGTGGCTGGAAATTAATTGGCTCCTTGAGCCGCTGTACATTTCCCCCGTCTGCGCGATAGCCTCTCCTCATTGGCCTGTCACGTTAAGTCGAAGTGTATTAATGGCCCGTGTGGGCCATTGATTCCTAATTCGTCCTGACGTCAACGTGGGGGATAAATATTGCGAGGGCAGCGTTGTCTCCGGGCCTGTTGTAATCAGCGCTGTTATTGATCAGCTCCCCTCACCCCTTCTGCTAGTCATCTATTTTAAATATCCTTGCAGTTTAAGCGCGGTTGTTGCTCCTGCTGAACTTGATCAAAAACAGCAAGCGTGGGACAAAGAAGTAGACAGTGAGAACCTGACAGACGGACTGACAGGAAGACGTATTGCGACAGGCTCCGAGAACAGTCCTCGTGATACGTCTCGCTTCGGCGCAGAGGTGGTCCCGGCGCCGTCTCCGGCCCCTCGCGTATACATGTGTGCGTGGGGTCGGCGGATGATGGA
This sequence comes from Pao palembangensis, assembly GCA_015343265.1. NCBI lineage: Eukaryota > Metazoa > Chordata > Actinopteri > Tetraodontiformes > Tetraodontidae > Pao > Pao palembangensis. Next base: position 2,405,973 of record CM027085.1, on the reverse strand, counting down.
TGAGGGCTCAGTCGACGGGAGCCAACTATTGGCACCATTGATTTATCCTCACGTGCGTCTGGAGGTGGGGGGGGAGGAGCTGCGGCGGGCGCTTTCAGCAGAGCGTGACGCAAACATATAGTATTTTTTCCCCCTTTTTTGAAACCAGTAGCGATTTTCTTGCACCGGTGGGTGCAAAAATAGCTCGCTCTTCACCAAGGTGCTTCTATTGATTCACCGGTAAAGTGGCATCCACTTGTTTAACATCCAGTCTACTACCTTTCAATTGGCCTTCAGCGGCTGCCTCCCTGCTCTTTTTATTTTCATCTATGAGCGCACAGGACAAATGTAAATGTACTCACGTGTCTGTGAAAAACGTGACCTTTTAATGCAAATAGGTGTGTGTGTGTGTTGTGTGTGTGTGTGCGATCATGGTCAGTGCTCCATCCAGCCCTGTTAACAGAGTGGAAGGAGGTCCATTGTTCTCGAGTTCAGTCATCTCCAAAGTGGCTCCCAAACCTGCAAGAAACAGTCTCAGTTATGACTGAACAAAATAACACTTGATTTGAACGCTTTGCAAGAGATCAATATTGCAAGAGAACAATAGGGCTGTCAGAATCATCCTGCCCTCCTTTGATGTGAACGGTTTGCTCTCTTTTGTTTGTTCGGGGATCAGATCATGGTGTGAAAGTGTCAAAGATCTATCGGTTATATCATCTGACTTTATTGTCAGCCAACATTCATCAAAGTCACTGTGTTTACATGCAGCGTAGCTCGACTGAACTGACAAGAAATGGTGAGTTAGGAAGTTAGCAACCCAGTGCTAACTGGCCCAACAATGGATACAGTTGGCTTCTTCCGTTAAAGCTCCTCTGTTTTCCTTTAACATGCTGTTCTACTTCGTGTTAGCTGGACTTCTTAAACTTATTCCAGTCTGGCTAAAGTGTTTGCGCGCACCTTTAAAGTTCAGTTTCAATCACACTCAGGCAACGGTTTGTTTTTTAGGTGTCGTGTTAACCCGCTGAGTGTTAAAGTAGTTGCTCTGAAACTGTCAAGAGGAGTCTCAAATTTCAAAGCGATGCTACCTTCTCGGTAACTGTCTCTCTCCAAAGACTGAAGATCCACATTCATCCTGCCTCTGAGATTGTGGGGGAATGTGGCGATTTCTGTGCCCAGTTTCATAGACTCTTCTTGCATCGAGTGTTTTATGGTGCAGGGCTCGACTGGGCCGTGCTTGTACCATGTGAGTTGTCAGATATATTGTGAAGGCACTTTTTTTTAACTAATTCTGACAGCTGTTATAGTTTAGATTGCTGGCATCATGTTCCCTACGGATTTAACGCCATGCCTTCCAAGTGTCAAAGCCATTGGATGTCTGAATGTGCGTTGATACAAAGTTGGATAACGGTTTACTGCACCCCCGCTTGCGATTCAGGAGGCCGCTCTTGTTAGTTTCTCTCGTCACAAGTTCTGGCTCTTTGACATGCTTGGAATGCTATCAAAGCTACCTCATACCTCGCATCCATGGCTGTCTCCCACAGTCATGGATGCGAAGTACGAGGTGATGAAGGATTCAGTCAAAGCGTCTGAGTGGGCGTGCGAATAATGATGATGACAGTTATAACAATAATTCTATGTTAGCGCTGACATTCACCACATCAATGATTGCAGACTGCTGCCATCATGGAAGGAAAATGATGAATGGCCCCGTAGATTCACAGCCACCCCCCCCCACCCCCCTCTGTTTCTGTCTTTCTTTGTTAGGGGATGATGTACCTGGAGGAGAGGAGGCTGGTCCACAGGGACCTGGCGGCCCGTAACGTGTTGGTGAAGTCGCCCAATCACATCAAAATCACAGACTTCGGCCTAGCACGGCTGCTGGACGCCGACGAGAAGGAGTACAACGCGGACGGGGGCAAGGTTGGTGTAAGTGGAGGCACAGCCCTATTACATATACGAAAAGTAAATACTGCGACAGGAAAGTAATAAAGAGAAAGGTCAGCGCTAGTGGCGAGGGACGTTAGCGATGCTGCAGATCCGAAACTATTTTTATGTTGCCTCAATTTCTGTTTGCGTCAGCATTGATGTGGGTTTTTAATCGGCTAATTAAATCAAGCAGTTTGGAAAATTAAAGCAATATTTCAACGGAAAAATTCCAACACATTGCCACTTTAATTAGCATGCTTTCATTCAGTCCTGCTGGTGCCTCGAGAGGTGTTAGTTGGCAAGACTTAGTGTAGTATTCATAAAAAGTAATACTGTCACCATCTCAAACAACAATAGAAGAATGATGAAGGATAAAAAGCCCACAGATAAGAGTTAACCATGCTGTCCTATTTCTTATGTAGCCAGAAAAAAAAAAATATAATTTCGTGCAGTTTCCATCTTTATCACAGATAAATAATGCTGCCAGGGTGCTAATCAGTTTATTTTGTTTGGGGACCAAGGTTATGCTAATCAGGAGCCCCATCTTGTTCCCTCACTTGAGACTTCTCTGAAAACTGCCCTGATCAACCCTTTTATTAAAGCCCCTCGCTCATTGCTGCCTCTACTCAGCCGCTGCGTCGAGTTGGACCTTGAGCTGTTAGAAATCTTTTCATGCACCTTAGCAGGCGTGTTCCACGCCGGCGTCTGGGTGATTGGCTCCGCGTCGGTATTTACTGATGCCTTGATAAATGGGAGCTGTTGTCAGCAGATCTACATGCGGCGGGAGTTTAATCGACAGAGATGAAAGCATAAGCCTTTGCGCCGCAATTCCAACCTGAAACATTCCACTTCCCGTACTCCCGCTCATTCCTGCCCCCCTCCCCCCACTGGTGCCACTCTCCCACACAACAACGAGAGGCTGTGTCTTCAATCATCAGAGCAGCTTTTGTCTGAGCACATTTGTGCGATCAAATGTAAAAATGGCCTCGTAATTGCCTTGCTGTACATGCGGAAACCCCCCCCTCCCAGTCAATATGGAAATGATATGGCAGTTAGGGTAGGCAGCAGGGGGTGTCTGCAGGTTATGGAGATAATGTGCGACAAATGGCCAATACATTCCCAATTAGCATCTTCAGAAGCGCATTCTTTGTTGATGATCCCCACGCTACGCTGAAACAAATCAATCACGGTACTTGGCTGATACTGAGCAAAGTAAAATGACGGTTGGACACACTGTCGATTTCCAATACGTCCCAAATGCTGGACGATTAAATCTGATGTATGTGTTTATTTCTTTGTGCAGATGCCAATTAAATGGATGGCTCTGGAATGCATCCATTACAGGAAGTTCACCCATCAGAGTGATGTTTGGAGTTACGGTAGGTGGCGCTGTTTCCCATGATTGCCTTCCATTCTTCTCCAGTCTTCTTCTTCTGTCTTACCCTTTCTCCAATGCCTTCCAGGAGTGACCATCTGGGAGCTGATGACCTTCGGAGGCAAACCGTATGATGGCATACCAACAAGAGAAATCCCCGACATCCTGGAGAAAGGGGAGCGCTTGCCACAGCCTCCAATCTGCACCATCGACGTTTACATGGTCATGGTCAAATGTGAGAGCACACACTGATACTGGACACACAGTAATGTTTTTATTAAAATATTGGGCAGCTATCATGCTAAGTTAGCATTCTATGCACATTTCATCTCTGACAAAAGGTTATTAAAAGCTGTTTCATGCTAAAAAAAAAACAAAAAAAGCTATTTATTTGCAATAGTCATGCAGTATATGATAGATTTGACTCCTTTAGCTCAAAAGAAAATCACTTCATTGGGCGAGTTAAACACCTGACACGTCTGAAGACTCTCGTACAGATTAAAAAATAATCCATGATGGTCTGAGAATCAATAACCGCTCGGTGCTGTAATCCAGTGTCTGACATTTTATCCAGGGATCGTGACGACGGCCCGCAGCCAAGACTTTGTCATTTAAAACATCGATACTGTAGCTGGTATAAAAAGAATCCCCGTTGCTAAAGGCCTCCTGTACATATCCTTGCTTTTATTTATGAATCGTGTTTATCCACGGCCACAGCTCACAGAGGACTGGAAGTTTAATAAAAGCTTCCATATTTGAATATTCATTTGGCAAGGTGTTCTTTCAGCCGGTGCCCACGCCCCTCGCCAGGGATTCTGCCCACATGCTTGTTTGTGTCATTCTCCATCTGGGCCGCCGCACCTCTCCGCCAGTGGGTCCATCCCAACTTTCTGCCCAGTCCCCAGCCAACCGTTGGGCTTTTCTGCCCCACCCCCTCCCAGATTCCCTCCTGTCTTGCACCTCTCTTCCTGGATTTCCAGGAAAACTTCCAGACTGAGGTCAGGCCGAGTGCCAGCCATCGGCTGCCTGGCGGTGCTTTTCCCGGTCACCCGTCAGACCGTCAGACTCTATCACTGGATTGCTTTTAATTCTGTCTTTTGTTGTTGCTGCAGAAATATTGTGTCCCCTCCCTGAATGTCCTTCTCAGTTTTGGCTGCTTGTAGCTGTGGAAATGGGAACCCATTCCACTGTTTAAAATGCCAAATGTGAAAGAGAAGGATCTGATTCAGCTTGGAGCTCAAAACACGTTCCCCAACGAAAAATGCAAATCCAGCCGAAATGTCATATTATCTAAACTGCTTTTCCCAACGAAGACCTCCAGCCAGTACAGAAGCCCTGCAGCTATTGCTCATAGCAAGGCTGACTTGATTTCTGTCTTTTTCCCTGGAGGATGATGAGATTATATTTGCAAGGCTGCTTGAAATTAGCTCGGACAGTCGTGTTGTAAATGCGGAGGTCAAACAAATTCCCTCAACATGCAGAAAAAGTGCTTAAAGGTGTTCCTACAGATTTCAGATTTATTATTAATCTGTTTGGAGCTAGCTTCCGATCAAAGGCTGTGAAACCCCAAAGCTGATTTTCTGCAACTTCCACGGACGATGTCACAGTAACCCCCTCACAGGCGGGAGGGTTGCGGCCAGCGGGCCGATCAGAATCCAGACGGAAGCTCTGCAGTCAGGCGCAGTATTACCGAACACATGACCCCGAGTGGTTGTTGTTGTCAAGCTGTGCGTCCCGCCATTGCCTTGACATCACCCCGATAAAGACTGAATGGAGTTTGATTGCCGGAGTAATTGCGTTTCATTTCAGTAATGTGCTGGCACCAGGGGTGGTAAAAGCAGAATTTAAATGAAGTGAAGGAAGACAGGACATTGGGGCAGCTTTTAGATTAATTGTGAATGGTTGTGGACAATCAAGAGTCTTTATGGAGAGGAAGCTCTTTATAATTGGATGATAACTGCATTAATGTAATGAGGACATGCAATAGTTTTAATTAGTGTAAAATGCTAAATTTAAATTAAAGGGCATTGAGCAATTATATGTTCCAATGGGGGGTGCTAGAGGCTATGCAGACTTCTTTAAGCTAATAGCGATGCAAACTGCGGCGTCATCACCTTTCTCAACGTTTTTCTCCGTTTACAGCGCTTCTAAAAGCATTGTTGGGTAATTTTGCACAATTATGAATGACGTCCACACAGCCAATTAAATTAAATTGTCCTCAGCTGAACAGAATCCCACAGTCCAGCTCTGTTCTTTCATTGGTGCATGTTTAATTGTCTAAATTCCTGCACTTTTTCTTCTCCAGGCTGGATGATCGACTCAGATAGTCGGCCCAAGTTTAAAGAACTAGCGGCTGAGTTCTGCAGAATGGCCCGGGACCCCCAGCGGTACCTCGTGATCCAGGTTGGTTTGTGTCTGGAACACAAATCTTTCCTGTGCAGAAACCAGCATCTACGTGTGCAGAACTTCCTCTGATGCCGTGCACTTCCGCAGGGAGATGACCGGATGAAGCTCCCGAGCCCCAATGACAGTAAGTTCTTCCAGAGCCTCCTGGATGAAGAGGACCTGGACGACTTGATGGATGCTGATGAGTACCTGGTGCCACGGGGCTACAACGTGGCTCCGCCTTCGTACACGATCAGGCCTCATGTCGACTCCAACAGAGTACGTACTCCAGCTGCAATAAAGTATTCTCAGAAAAAACGGTTGGAAAAAAAAAACCTTCAAATGTCCACTCCCTGTCCGACTGGCTGCCCCCTATAAACGCTCGGGGTGCTTAATAACCACCGATACACTGATGATTTGCCTCTGCTATTGGCTCACCTTCATCATTTCCAGTATGTGTGGCTTTGACTTCGGCTCTTTGTGTGCTCGCTCCCCAGGCCCCATGTTTCATTACTCAGAGCCCTGTAAGCAAACAGCAGCCACTCCTTTAAAATGCCTGAGCTGTTTTCTAATAGACAGCGAGCGGCGGCGGCACTGTTTGCTGTGCAGCATTCAGCAGGTGCTTCTGGGCCGTGGCTTTGCATCTCATGCACCTTCACCCCCACGACCTGCCCATCCAGCAGATCTTTATTCCCTTATGAGCGCACACGTAACCCAAAACACACACGGCCATCCGTTCTTTGTCCTCCTTGTTGAAGGTCAGCAGCCCCATCACGGATGGAAAGTCTTTTGATTATGCAGGTGAAAGCCTGTAAATGCCCAGACGGGAAAATAATCCATCAACTGGCCGACTGTGGCTCCGAACGTTTGTTATTCAGGTTGCACGTCTGAAAAAGCACTGTATGACAGACACTCACCTAATCTGCGTCCTCACATGGGCTTTGAAGAAGCGATGAACAGAGAAGTTTGGAGGAGGGGGAGGCTAATTGCAAAGGAGACATGGAGTAGGTGGACAGATGTAAGCCCAGGATGTTTCAGTTTTCTCCTGTTATCCAGTAAATGCTGTTGTAGCATTAGCGGTTGGCACCAGCGCAGCAAAGTGGGCCTCGATTAAACAGCCTGAGGCAGGCTCGCACGGCACCACAACAAGACCTCTGCTTCCGTGTCATGTTTTGTGTTTCCTTGCGAGGGTTTATGTTCTTTTTTGAGGTTCAGGTGTTTGAATTGTTCCTCTCCCCGACTGCCTCTCGCAGTCTCTCTGCGCCGATGACTACACCGGCAGAACTTTGTCGGAGGATTTTCTGTTCAACAGGCAGTTTCGCGGGTTAAAAGTCTCTGTTCTCTTGCCTCAGGTGCAGTTGGCTCCAAATCAGATTCAGATTTTGGCATTTTCAGCGTTCCAGTTTGCTTTTGTCTTTGACTTTTAAACACATGGTGTCACCAAATCAAATAAAACCCACCTGTCCAAATGAAGTTTTCACAGAACCATTTTACCCTCAACACAAATCTTTTCCTCAGAACCAGTTTGGCTATCGAGATGGTGGTCCAGTCCCCACAGAGGGCCCTGTGGCAGGCGCTCAAGCAGGGAGCAGCCAGGAAGCTCCAGGTGGACTGGTCCCATCCCTGGAGGACCCGCGCAGCAACGGGAACCTGCATAAAAAGAGCATGAGCCAGTCTCGGGCAGAAGACAGCGGAGGTCAGAGGTACAGCGCTGACCCCACCGTCTTCCTGGGGGACAGGACGTCCAGAGGAGACACTGACGAAGATGGATACATCACCCCGATGAAGGACAAGAACTCCTCAGGTATTTAAAAGGCAAAACAAAGAAGCTCACTCTGTTTCCTGCAGCCCTGTTTGCGGCATTTATGAGTTTCTTGCGAATAAGTAAATTCTCAGCAAAATGGAAAAGAGTGCATCTGTTTGCTTGTCTGGCCTTTCCTGTGTGTCCTCGTCTCACCTCCTGGTTGATTCAGAGCATGAATAGGGTTTAATTTTTGGTCTACGCTGTCATCTGTCATTTACTAAAACACCTGCAGAGCTTTTCCCTTTGCTTCGGTTCTAAACGTGTTTCGGTCAGGCCGTCTCACCGCCGTTTTTGAGTCTCTTAAAACGGCCCAAACTACAACCGAGCCTGTTGGAAAATGCATCTGATGCAATGTCAAGGAGCAGAAGAGTGTTCAAAATCAATATGTTTTACACTCCACGATTGCAGTGCTCACAATCACTAACGGGGTGGTTTGCTGGCATTTTCACCCCCTCAGATTAATTTTCCAATGCCGGAGATTTACTGGCAGGACGCCTGTCTGGTCCTGACCAGCTCCCATTATCACCGTTATCATCTCCCATCCACTTTCCTCATTAGCCATCGATCTATTTCTCACCTTTTAAATTTGTATTTCGTTTCTTCTTTTATTTTCTCAGATCTTTGGCTCTTACCTTTCTGCCTTTCTCTCCACTCCTGCCCTCTTTCCCTCCCTCCCTTTTTTGATCCGTGCTGCAGAATACCTGAATCCGATTGAAGAAAATCCTTTTGTCTCGCGGCGTAAAAATGGTGAGATCCACGCCTTGGATAACCCAGGGTACCACAGCACACCCAACAGTCAGTCCAAAACTGAGGACGAGTATATCAACGAGCCCCTCTACCTCAACACCTTCCACAATCCTGCCGAGCTCGGTCTGGAAGCCCTGAGGAGAAACGGTCTGCCCCTGCCTGCCCAGCCACCTTCTTCTATGTCAGCCACGACTTTAGGTTCCCATCTCCCACTGACCATCCAGACCAGCTTGCCCCACTACCCCCTCTCCTCAGCCCAGCCTTCTCCATCTGGTATTCCTTGTCATCACGGCCCACCGGCCCACATCCTCCATGGCCACCCTGCCGTCAAACCTGTAGGACAACCTGGAAATCCATGTGGTAGCGCTGTTAGCCAAGCAGGTACTACTGTGCAAGGCCAGGTAAGCCAGTCAGGTGCTCTGTCCACCCCAGCCATCCTCGGGCACGGCAGCCTGCCCGCCTACCAGAGCCACACCACCGCGCACCCATCCAGCCTGCTGAAACACAGTGGACTGACATCAGGTAAAGTCAGTGGGAAGAAGCTGAAGGTCACCTTTGACAATCCAGAATACTGGCAGCACAGCTTGCCTCCCAGATCTTCTAACCAAGCACCCCCTGACGGCACACCGGGTGGCTCCACAAATGCTAAGCTCTTCTACAAGCAGAACGGACACGTACGGCCAGTGGTAGCCGAAAACCCCGAATACATGTCGGAGTTTTCCTTGAAACCCGGTTCCGTCTTGCCCCCTCCGCCCTACCGGCAGCGGAACACCGTGGTTTAGCTCGTCCCATTGGAGAGACCCTTCTAAACCTGACTCTGGCCTCCAGCAAACCCAGACATCTTCTCCGGGTCCACTGTTTTACACAGAGCGGGCTTCACACAAGCAGCGCTGGCCCCAGCTCTTTCCAACTAATATACATCTGCTGTAGACTGTAGCAACATCAAAAGGCGGTGAAGCCAACGGAGCAGATCCACATCAGACCCTCACACATTCGCTATATTCGGTATCCCATCAGTTTCTCTTTTGTAGATAGTCTGTGCGCCGCATCAAGGTCGTGTTTGCTGCACACCCAGTGGACGCAAGGCGGATCGCAGTGGAAAGCAACAAAATGGATTCCGCAGAACCGGAACTCACTGCCAACGGCTGCTGTTGCTGTTGGATTTGGGGAAGCTGTTTGTTTTGTGTCTTGCCTAAAGGCTTGAGGACAAGGAAAAGCCTTCTGAGGAATCTGACATCAGCAAACAGATGGAGCAAACAGTCTATTAGATGTCAAGATGTCTTGTTATGTAAATGATTGCAAAATATGGAGGGATAAAGACTGAAGGTTTCCACGGGAACGTAGCTTCCTCAAACCAGAAAGACGGAGTGACGAGAGCGAATCAATCATAGTCGATATTTTTTGCCTATAGGAATCTATTCTACTGTTATGAATTTTCCATCCAATATATGAACCTTGTCTCGTTACCCTTTGTGATACTTTGATGGCCAGAAGTGATTATTCTTTTCATAATTTGTAAGTCAGCCATGTGGAACTTTCCCTGCGAACGTGCCGGGGAAAATGCCGTTCTGCTATTTTTGCCCTGCTGCTGTCTGCTCAGAAAAGCTGATCAAAACCGGCTTTTTTGGGGGGGAAAATACACTGTAAACATTTTACAAACACTGTATGAGGTGCTGAGGCGATGGCTTTTTATATGTTGTATTTTTCATCTGGGATTGTGAACTGAAATAAGTAACCAGAGCATTGACATAAGAACAGGAGGGTGTTTAGGGAAATGCTATATTTGCTGAATATCGTGATAAAACCATCTGGAAAGGAGCTAAACTGAAAGCGGTAATCACGGACTTAGACCAAGAGAGTAGAGGAAAGGAAAAGCGAGAGTTTATCCCAGCCGCTTAGTGAAGACCTAGAGGAATGAAAAAGATAGCACCAGCAGAGTTCAGTAAAACCAGACCACGCTGCATGTTTGCATCTGTGTTTGCATCTTCCAACCGTTGCGACCGCTTCATTTGGATGTAACCCAGAGGGATTTCCTGCGTTAGCACCCCTGCCGGTGGAGAATGGCCACATCCTCCCCACCGTCACCTGTCACTTGTGAAGTTATTTTAAGCACAGATATGTTCTCTAACACAGCATCTTCATCAGCTGCTTTTGCATGCGTACTATAAGCTAGCGGCTCTTACCGGCCCCAGAGTTTTGTTATGTGCATGACCACTAGAGGGCGCTTAGCGGTTAGCATTTTATTATTGTTCAGCTCCTGTGTCTACATTCTGTCCCAGCAGATGAGTTTTTATCCCCTTGATTTAAAGTTTTGTGTTGTCTACAGTGACAATCCGCACAGTTTCTAACCATTTTTTAACCAAGATTTCACTCGCCAGCAGCATTTACTTGACTTCAGAATCAACAAAAGCGAGAGGCAATTCTGGTTGCCTCTCGCTTAAAAATGCACAGCAGGATCAACGTGATGAGACATTTAGTTTTATTTTTCAGCTCAATTCAAGTAAAACAGCAGACATGACCATTGTTAATTTAACATATAAACCTCAACGACTCGAGGTTGAAAAACCTCCTGTGTGAAGATGCTGTCATGTGATCACGAAGCATGTAAAACACTTCCTACTTTTGTAGCATTCAAAGCTAAAAAGAGCAATGGAATGCTAATAGAAACTGTGATGCTAAAGCTGACTGGAATCCTGTTACTGGTATGTTTCGGAATTCTGATTTTTCATTGGTTCAGGTAGAAGTGCGACTGTGTTTTCTGACTGAAGACACCCACTGCTGAGTTTTACCTTTGAGATCACGATCGAGGTACCAGTTCTCTGCCTACTGGTGTAAGTGTTGTTGTAGCCTCTCCCACTGCCACTGTTCCACATTAGCATAGCCGCACAGACCCCTGCGGGTGGGTAGAAAAACCACAAAAGCCGTAACTAGAAGATCAAAGCAAAGCAAATGGCAGTTGAATCACAGTGGTGTAGTTCTTCATCTTTGCCAGGTTTTACCTGTCATTAAATATCAGAACTGCTGTGGCTTTGCCATCGTCTATATCCATGTTACGTTGTTCTGTCCCGTCTAAGCTATGTTCATATGTAGGATGCTCATGCAGCGTTTCAGTGCCGAGCTGAGAACATCCATATGCCTCGTCAGCTGTAGCTGGGCCGTGTATGTTTGTCCTCCCCGCAGAGCACTTTGATCAGACTTGTTGGTAGGAAGAAAGTGTTTCCGCACTTCGCTAATGAAATATTCAGCATGTTTATCTGATCGTTTACCAGTTTAGAAGCGGAAAGCGAAAGTCCAGGAAGAGTTCAGGTAGAGAACAGGTTCTCGGTGAAGAGTTGGTCTCCTGGTTTTCTGCCTTTTGCCAGCAGGATTTATAATGCTGCTTTGTTGGATTCATGATCATTTGATGATGGAGCATTTTATAGTATCTCAATTTAAAGAAATTGAGACAGCATTTAATATTAGTGTGAAATATTTATAGTGTTTGAGCTTGTTTATGATGGCCAGTGTGGGATTCTGCCAAAACTGGGTTTCTGAACTCAAGAACAAGCAAAGGAAGCCACGCTTTGGTCTCTCTTTGGCCTAAATTCCACTGTAGACCCAAGAGGATGCAAGAAACGAGACACTGATGAGTCGAGTGGCCTCGTGAGGACTCAAGGGCACTCAAGGGCGCTCAGGAAACCCAGCGGACGTCCACTTTCTCGTGATTCTGTCGTGGCGAAAGAGGAAAAACAGCGATGAACTGAAAGGTCACCGAGTCAAGATTTTGTTGAGTGTTCCTCTCGTCTGGAACGTGTTTTGCCTTCACATTTGCCTGCTACTATTAGTGTCAGTCTGAACACGCTGCTAAATGTTATTTCTTTTTGCTGCTTCTGTTAGATATTTCACCATGAGCTCCGCTGTAACCTGGTATCGTACTTTATCTCCTCCTTTGTCACCTTCCACTGACTCCAGAATTAGGCTGCCTAAAGCTTTGGAGGTTTTTTTTTTAAACGGTTTGGAGGGTAATTCAGTAGCACAAGCTGGGAATCATGAATTTTTGTTTAAATCTTTTCCTTTAAATTGAGTGTTTCTCCATATTGTTGATGGATTTGACTGGAAGGGTCAGTTAGGTCCCGCCCTCTGCTGTTCGTAGTTCTCGCTGGAATTCTGGATTGTTGGGATTTCGACTGCACAAGATACTTCTGCCATTCTGACGCATCCAATCAGTGTTAATGTACAGAATCTTGGGGGTCTTCTCCAACACACACAGCAACAAATGTGAATAGTATTTTTATAAAGCACTGAAATGGCCAACGGGGTGAATTTGTACATACAGAGAGGACGCTCTGACTTTCTATGTCTTCTCACCGACTGCTGTTTCCTCCCTTCTATAACAAGTTATAAAATAGCTGTACGTGTCTGATATTAAGTGTACCTTTTGGCCAATGGGAGTCTGATTTTCCAAGTGCGTGAATTGTGAAACCTTGGTTCCTTTTCCGGAGCTCTGTCCTCGTGCTGTGTCTCAGTTCAGATGAACCCTGTAGACCAGAGGTGGCTAAACTAAGGCCCTGGGGCCACATGGCCCGATGAACTAATTAATCCGGCCCTCATAACCTTCACAATAATTTCTCCAAAAGCCAAATTAAGAGGGTTGTCAGCTTGAGTAGTTAGAAAAAGGTTCAGGACCACCCCCCCCCCCCCCCCACACACACACACACAAACACACATACACACACACACACACACACACACCTAGCACGCTAATACCACCTCAAGAAGGTGGGGCCAAACATCATTTGGAGCTTCATCATCCAGCTCAAGTTGGACCAATTTATAGGGTCTTCAAAATATTTTCTCTGTCAGTAGTCCATCAAGCAGGATTTTTAGTGAACCTCCGATCCTCACTGGGGGAGTTAGTTTCCTGCACCACCTGGCCGACCCGTTCATCAAGATCTAAAACCCAATGTGGCCCTTCAGGCAAAATAATTTTTCACCCCTGCTGTAGACAATGGGGCGGACTGGTTCCCACTAGTGCTGCCAGCCGAGCCAGTTACGCTCAAGGACATTGTACAGAGCCAAGTGTGACCTCCTCGTCTCCGACAGGCCTTCACAGTACGACACGTTTTCCGATCGTTTTTGTTTTGCATGCGTTTGAGAGGAGACGCCACGGAGACGACGTTCCCAATAGATTCTCCTAGCCCACGTTAGCCCCTTATGGTTCCCCGCGTCTGAGACATTTGAAACCATACCCAAAGGCTTTATATCATAGAGAAACCGTTCCTCATGTTTGGTACATGAATCTGTCAAAAGTATATTTTTAATTTAATATAAATAAAGTTTGATTCAATATTTGCCATGGTGGGATTGTCGTAATTTCTTCAACGTGTCTGACCATCAAACAAGATTTAGAATTAAGACACTCACTCTGCTGGGACTGAGAAGTTTTTTTTTTTTTTTTGTCAAGGGCAACATTTGGCATTTCTAGCTCAAGAAACTCGGAAAGTCTCACACCACAGCCTTCAGCATTAAGGTTTGTCGGCTGCATTTTGACTAAAAAATTCATCCGGATGTTTCTGAATGAAATAAGGAATCTCATCTATCAGCTGGACAGAAAGAGGAGTGAAGAGGCTTTACTCCAGCCCACCACCAGTGGGCAGATGAGTGTTTAACAGCCTCCTGCAATCATTTGTTTCAAGGTTAAAGTAACATTTCTTGTTGAAGGAAAAAAATAGCAATTACCAGAGAACAGATTATTAACAGGTTATCATTAGGAAAGTTCACACCACCAAAGTTATCCTAACAGTTATTGTCTTCTGAGCTAGTTTCTGTGTCTCCATCATGGAGCCCTCGGTGGGGAGGCTACATATCCCCCGCTGCTCTCCAGGCCCCCCGATGCCTGTAAATAGAGCAGAAAATGAAAAGGCCTGTTCATTTGCTCACAACACTCCCCCTAACAGCTTAATCATCAAATTTAACAGATGGTGTCTTTAATTAAGACGAGGACTCCCGAACACGGCTCACTTTGACCTGACTCCTGAGGAGCGACCGGATGGAGCTGCGCTGGAGTCGAGGCCCTTTTCCCGCTCAAAAGGACATGAGGCCCACCTGCATCAAAAAGGTCTGCAGTCTTTTCCGAGCCTCCTCTCGTATTGGCTAATGTGTGGATGAAACACTTTGCTCCACACCCCCCAGCCCTTTCCCCCTCGACGCAGTTTATCCGCTGTTTACCCAGGTGGTGGTTATGTAAACTGGCAGAGGCAGCGTCATTTGCTATGCAGAGTTCCTCTGCTGCTGCTACATTTCCAGGCTTTCATTTCAATCATAAATAATAGAAAACTGACCAATGCCAGAATATGAGCTTTCTGAAGTTGCTGCTATTAATACTAATAAGGCAATGGGTATTTTGAGTAAACACTGTTTATGAGTCAAACCCCCTCCTGCCTCTCTTTCTTCTGCACTGAGACTCGATTAGCAAGCAAGCTCATTGACTTCCACAATCACACGTAATAGCTAGGGCTAATGTACACACATGAACTATTTCCAGTTGTAGTCGCATCATTACTTCTCCACCAATTATATTTGTGCTCCTGACCTTTTCAGCATGTATATTTATGCTCGACACCACAGTGACATCCACCGTTGTGATTTTTGTTTGGCATGGCGGGAAAGTTTTGGGTGCGGACATAATCGCTAACAGAAATATTTGCTTCCTCGTTAAATCATTGGCTTCTGCTTGAAACAGACAAAAAGGAACCCCTCTTAAAAGAAGACTCACTGGCAGTGAAATATCTGGAACAAACTATCAGCTGTTTTCATCTTCTGGATTTACAGATTTCATCATATGACTCAGCTCAGCATTCTTCTGGCTTCAGGGGGATACTTACACCTTAATTACGTGAAAAATCTTGTCGCATAATGTGAAATTAAGCCAGGGTAATGTTTTTTCTGGAATGTGTTTTCACAGATGAGGGATAAATCATGCTGCTTATCTGACTATGACTGCTCATCATGCTAACCAGCGACAATGCGTCGCTAGCCACTGGAGCTACAGTTGTACCTCGATTACACACTGTTTTCACTTATTATTGCTGCTAAACAGAATTTAGACTCCTGGTTAAGCTATAATGTCACTAAACTACTTGTTAGTGTGCTAGCAGCAAATGTTAGCATGTCAGGAGGTGAACACGAACTCTTCAAAACCACTAGTATTTAGTATTAAAAATAAAATAAAAAATGCAAAAAAAAGTTTTGTTTTGATGCAGCATAAAATCCATAACGTGACAGAAATTTACATAGTTACTTATGTTAGTATATAACAATTAAAGTGTTTAAATACTTGTTAAAGTACAAATATGATGTAGCATTTAAAGGTTTAGTTTTAAAGAAAAGGATGTTTTCAGTCTTGTGTTTTGTGTTGATGCCTCATTTTGTGACTCAAACTTGTAAATATTCTCCACATCTCGATGCCTGAGGGTCACACCGGATGTCTCAGCCAAAGAAAGACGGAGCAAGTCCAATCGGAGTCAGCCAGCGAGGGCAGCCGGTCCAGTTGGGAGCTGAGGACGACCGCCAAGAGGTGGAGGAGGAAAGAAACAAGACGAAGGCAGCAACTTCCCTGTGGGGCAACTTTCCCGTCCAATATCGCAGTTCTGAGGTGGCGGAGCGAGAAAGCGTGAGTGGGTGAGGGAGAGCAAGCCGAATGGAGGTAGTGGTTGGGCACAACAGCCCGCGGCGCGACTGTGGAGGGCAGCCGCTCCAAATCACCTCTGAGAGGCAGAGGAAGGGAGCTGCAACATTCCTCCGGTTTCTCCGCTACAGCAGAGAACCAAATCACAGACACGTGGTTTTCTTTGTAGTCACACACTCACACATTCATTGTTAGGAGGAAGTGTTCGTTTAAGACTTGCAATCTGAGATCCCTTCTGTCTTTATGTCCGCACTGACCCCAAAAAACACAAACTCACACACGTGCACACACACACACACACACACACCCGCAGTGGTTTAAGGACAGAGATGGGGAGCTCTAATTTCCACAGGGTCTCCACAGTCTCTACATCCCTCTAAAGTCAATCTCCTCTTTCTCACAAACATTTTTTTCCAAAATTACAACCTCAATGGACAAACACACACGCTTAGGAGACTCTCTAATAGAAGGTATCCATTTCTGAAATCCAGTACTTTTAGATACAGGAATGATCACACTCCCAACGTGGTTCTGCTCCTGCACCTCCCGGTTTTGTCAGTCGAACAAGGACGATTACGTTTCAAAGCCCCCAGATGGGTGAGAACGATGAGATTTATGTGGAATGAATCACATAATTCTCCTCCATCATGGTCTGCTGGGCGCTGGTCAAGACTTGATTGAGGGCCTGGAGGTTTTTTTTGTCAAAGTTCTTCCATTTGTGCTCGTGTCAGCAGTAATGCATTCATACTGCAAGGAGCAGAAAAAGAGATAGCTTGTAAGCGCAGAGATTCACGAACCGGCTAAACTTTGAAGTTTCTCTGACTACCAACAGTTATTATTTATTTGATCTATTTATGGGAGTTCATAGTCCTCAGTTTCTCTGAGCTCGCTCTGGAACTCCTCTCATCTTTTCCACTCAGGCTAGCAGCCGTCTCACAGAGATGAACCACACTCTTTTCTTCTTCTTCTTCTGTCTTTAGTAGCGCCGGTTGCTCAAGGCCATTTCAAACTGCCCGTCCATCTCATTTTTCCATCACTCCTAACTGACCCTGAATTTCCAGACAAGTGACCCTGATGCAGCGTTGCAATCCAGCAGTTCATCCTGTGGAAATTTGGGGACAGCTCCAGCTGAAGTTCTCCATCGGCTAACTGAAACCATTAACAAGCACCTAATCCATTTCAAGAATTACAAAAGACACCTCAGAGACTTGAGAGCTTAACAAGCTTCCGTCTGATGCCTGTCTCCGCCCGCTCACAGCAATCTACTGATTGCACCTTTGCTTTAACGTTAACGGGATGAATGTGATGAGCGTGTCCTTGTCTCCCTGCGTTTGGGTTCAGGTTTAAACGCGGCGTGTTGGTCCTGCAGTGAGAGAGCGTCTCTAATTGTGCTCGCCCAGACGGGGTCTCAGGCGGACTTGACATTCAGCCGGTGGAAGGCCACTGTCGGGGATGACAGCGGATCGTTCTTCCAGCCTCATTACGAGAGAGCGACGCGACCAGGCACAGACAGAGAGATGGGCAGGCTTTCAAATAACAAACAGCTTCCGGTTCTTCCTGTCCTGCTGATTCATAATAACCCACACCTCCGGGTGAGAAAATAAATACCACCCCCACCGCCTTCCTGCTTCCTGCCTGTGCACCTATGAACGCACCACCTCTTTCCTGTCTTTGCCAATTACAGCAAGTGTCCTGCAGAGATTTCACCATCATCTGGAAGCACCGGGTATGCCATCCGTCTGTCCGACGCACATCTAGTGACATCCTGATGCCGCGACATTGTTGAGGATTCAGCAGATACGGCGTTGGTCAGTCCGGCTCAGGTCTGTTCACTCAGGCTTTATCATGACTGCTGACGCATTTAGGAGCCAGTTAGGCACAACTGGTGCATCCAGGACATGAGCATGTGTCCCAAGCACCAAGCTAGCTTGGAGACACCGCTGTGTCCTGAGACAAAACTGTAAAAAATAGAAAAAGACAAAGGTCTGAAATGCAAATCCAGGACGGATGGATGGCTCCGAGCCAGCAATAGTCATCCAGTAGTGTGTGCAGGTGTGCCTCCTCGTGACCCCCAATAAAAAAAGCCTGAACTTCCTTCCATTTTCCATCATGCCTCGAAATGAAACTTGGAGATGTTTAACCTCTGTCACTCAGAGCAGCAATAACCCCCAACCCAGAGGCCAGTGCATCAGAATCAAAACAGGAACAAACAAACTAAATTAGAGATTTTAACTCAGTGCTTTTGAGGCCCTAACGACTCCCAACCTGTGCCGGGAAGGCGTAAAGACTTCTAGCGAGCCGGTGCCAGCCCTCCTCCAAGATGCTCACACGCTGGTGAATTCATCAGAATTCCTCTTGAAGTATCTGACTTAGTTGTGCAAAGATAGCAAGCAGACTTAAACACTCCCCACTTCACATTCATAAGCATTTAATGAGCGTCTCATGGGAGACCGCACGTTTGGCCCGACTCGCACCCGACACTTATTGTCATACATTGCACGAGACGCTGCTGTCTGTAGTGTGACAGGAGGGTGACAACTCTGTCGGCGTGTACGTGTGTATACGTGCATGCACATCATTTTGCGCTACTTGCTGTTATTTTGATGACTGTCCGTGTGGCGCAGCCTCTGTCTGAAGCCCAAATTTCTAAACCTGACCCAAGATTTGCCACAATCCCACTGAGTCCCTAAAGCGAAAGACACACACACACACACCCAGACATTGAGAATATGCAGGTATTTCTGTCAGAGTTGGTATTTAAATGAAAGCAAATACATGCATTTATCCACGCATGTGTGAGCGTGTGGATGTTCAACATGGTTGTCAAGCGCCTGAGCGGCCCAATCAGTCATCTTCCACCCGCTCAGATCAGCTGACACACAGCCAAAGCAAGCAGACATGAAGACAGAACGGAAGGCATCACTATGCAGCCCAGCGTGCAGTTTGTCCTGACCCTGTCTGGGGTCCGCTCCTCTCCGCTGATTCTAATGAGCTCCCCTGGGTTCCGTTTTACAGGCGTCCAGTGTCCGCATCACATCAACAGCAGCTAGACACACATTTTCCTGAGCAGAGAGACTTTAGGCGCAGATTTGCTTGTGGGACATCCTGCAAGACCCCACGCGACTCTGTAAGACTCTGTGCACAGCTGGGATTGATTATTTTTTGCGCTCAACTTTATCCCTGCAAAAATGGAATGTTTTAATTCTGAAGGCCGTTCGTTTGGCTCTGTATCCATGGAGGTATCCTGTAGACTACTGAGTCTTATCTACCAAACTGTTTTTAAAAGTCATGTTCTCTCTTTGCCCATGACATGGAGGCCTTATTTTCCAGCAATTTCCCTCATTGGTATCAAAGGTTGAGTGGTAAAGGGCTGATCAGGTATTGTCTGAGCCAGACAAGCTCATTAATGTGTCACAATTCATTATCAGAGCCTTGTCCTCACCTTGTCAGGTGGCTAATGGGAATATCCATCATAAGCATCCCCATCGCGACCCCTTAACATCTTTGTCGTGCTTCTCGCCTCTGTTGACTTCTTATCCCAAAATACCACCAAGCCCAAACAGCTCTGTCTGGCACAAATACCAGCCGAAACAAAGATGATCTTGACACCACTTCATCAAATATCTTTTTCTGTTTTCTTCTGGTGCTTTTTGGATCCATTGAACTTCAGTCTGTCCAAAAGGGTTTTCACAGACTCAGCTTGGTGCCATTGACCTCACCTTCTGATTGGCTGTTCCGCCAACCACGAGGGCATGCACCATAACCAAATTTTGTCCATTTTGGGTTTTCTTGAGAGTGTTTTGGACCATTTTCTAAACAAACAAAGTTTACTGACTCTGGCCGTTTGGTTTGCGGAGCCACAGGTCACGCGAGTTCAACCGTGACAGCCCACCACACTTCCAAACTGTTTGCTCTCAAATTGTCGGTGAATCCATTTTTGTGTTTGAATATGTGTCTCTGTCATGTACCTGTCGGGCGAGGGGAGAAACAAGCGCACGGACAGCTCTGACAAGCAATTACACCGCGGCTTGTTTAGGAGGCAAGTCGAGATGAGCTTCGGTGCCCGACGACAGGAACGCAGCCATGGAGAAAATACTGGTGAGACACCCGGCACAGAGATTGTATTCCATTCTACATGCCATGTATTTGCTTATGAAAGATTTTAAAGGACTGAACAAACAAATCAGGCAAAATAGCTCACAGCGTGACACCTCGTTGGTTTAAGATGCTGCTTGTCGTTAGCATATTTTTGCGGGAAGAACAGATTGGCTGTTGTGGTTCCAGCTGGGGTAGATGTGATCGCAGATACAAGCTTCAGCTCCACAGTAATAACGGCTTAATTTCCTATAATTTGTGTTGTTTTTAAAGTGCCTCTATGTGAGCATTTCTCTTAGCACATCTGGTGACATTTTGTCTGTTTCTCCCTTGATATTGTTGTGATTGGGGTCCATTTATAAGAGGAAAGTTGGGATTTTTGAAAAAGCATGAGGCTGTCACAGACAAAAGATCAGTCATTAAAATATATGACTTTGTGACCTGAAAACAGCTAAAAGATGGAAGTCTTCCGCAATCTCCGCAATCTAGCTGGACAAGATGGATGCTTCCTTTAAGTTGCACTCAGACAACCACTGATGTTAGCCGGTACCGTGCTAACACTGAAATTTATGTCAGTCTCTTGTTTAATCAGCCAATAAATGATTCAAATATCAAAATATTTAGAAAACTTAAACACACATTTCTACTTGTTATAGCCTTCTGCGTCGGTTGTACAGAGCTGCTATGTTTGGAGGCAGTGGCGTTAACTAAGTCCACTGTTTATCTGTTTATCTGCCAACAAGCTCATTTGGCTCTGGTTTTCTCCTCCGATCTGCTGCATGGAGTGGCACTGAAGTTGCAACTCCCACAGCCGTCAGATCTGGTGTCACTTCCACACTTAACATTAGTTACAGCCGATAGGACCTCGTGTCATGGTGTCGATGTCAGTTAACCCATGAAGGGAGTTCCACTGCAACCATGCCTGACTCCACAGTTGGTCCATTCTGGGATCTTCCATTAAGCTGATTAATGGCCTAATTACAGCCACTAAACACTCAGTGAGGGTGGTTGATGCAGGCAAACACTCTCGTATGGTCAGTCAATTATAGCTCCTCCTTTTTACTGGAAATGAACCGCTATTACCACCATTAATATCATCAGTTACTGGAGTATGTGGCCTGTCAGCAAGGGGGTAGTACCTCTCTCTGGTTGGGGGCTCAGATGAGTAGCTCTACTGGGCCTCATCTGGCTCTCAGCACCCACCCAATTTGGTGTTTGCATGCAACTTTGTAGGCTAACAAATCAAAATAATTCCTGTGAAAATATTGTAATGATGTTGGTTTGGAATGTTGTAGTCAGAAAATTGGCGGCGTATGAAGCTAACAAACAACCATCTGCGATGAAAGGAGGGGCTGCCAAGGTCGAGGTTGCTCCCCTTGTAGCCCACTCATTTACACAAATGATGCTAATTGGTTTACTCTTAAAACTAAAGGTGTCCAGTGAAGAAGACAAGCTGAGCGTTGCTAGGTTTGGTGTCAAGCAGGATTCCTGTTGCAGCAAACTTGTACAGCTTCACGTCAATTGCGCATTTGTGTTATTCTCTTCAGAGAGCACCACGCCGTATCCTTGCTGCTCTCTTAAAATCATGTCTGACTGTAAAACAAATCGCCACTGTTAAGTAGTCGCGAACACTGTGAACAAACTGCCCCCTTCCCCCGACCAAACCCTCCGTGTGGGCGGCTTGCTTCAGCCTCACGCTTCCTCTCCTTTCGTCTCCCTCCGTGGATGTGGGCTGAACAAGGCCTTTGCTCTCCTGTAGAGAGATCCAAGCGATGGTGAGCCTTCATCCTCCTCCACATTCGTCTGAAACGCAGCCAAGATCAGCAAGGCCACTGCAACCCTGCTACACTCGCAGCGCGGTGCAAAGGCTGCTTCCTGCGCTATGACACAGTCGTGAGATGCAGATTTCAGCAGTAATTAGCAGGATATGAAATCAGTTATGTTTGTTATAGGATGTGTTGTGGTCAGTGTAAAGTACGATAGCTGACGTGTTAGATTACGACTGTATTAGCTTGAAGCTAGTGGGAAAACTTTTCTGCCACTCGAATTCTGCAGCTCTTAGTTCCGGTTCCATTTTGAATCCCCGTCAGACTGTTGTCTGTTGACTCGAACGCTGACATTTTCCTTTAAAATAAGGTCTTGGGTCCTTTCCCCAGTAATGTGTATAAAGTGGGACTCTGTTATATTGTTTTCATTGATTCTGTCATGGCAACCTTGTAACACAGCTCTGCTTCATAATTGGATTGCTACACTGGGCGCAGTGAGCTGCAGTTCCCCGACAAAGAGCCGGAGAGAGAGGGAGACGGGAAGGAGAGGCTTGCTCACCAGAGATCAGATTTTACACAAAAGCTGAAGGATGGGGATTCACTGTCTGCGTGAATGAGGAACTGACACTGACTTGGCTTTAGCGTGACGGAAACAAGACACTCAGGGAGTTTGCTGACTTCCTGTATCCCCTGTGCAAACCTCCTGTGTCCTCCTGTGCAAACCTCAGTGTAATTCCAGTTCATCATTTAATTTGAATTTTAAGGGTTTTTTTTTTCTTTGCATCTTCAGGCGCTTTGCATTCCTTGAATATTACTAAAGAAAATATTAAACGTTCCCTCTGGTTCAGAAATGATCAATAATTTAAAACAGAACTACCAATTAAAGGAGTGCAGATGTTGTGATTTTAGGTAGGTCTAGATTGGGATTAGACCAGATTATGGACAGTGTGGTGCTCACAAGGTCGACAGAGACTCCATTAATTACTGTGACATTTGAGACGTTTCCCAGACAAACAGCACTAACGACTCTAAAGTTGGCCTTTTGCTTTAATATTTCAGCAACAAATGGTTGATGGCTAGCAGTAGATTTTTATACACTCCTAAGTGGAGCAGTTCAGTATAAGTGTTCTATAGCCCCTCCAGCAGCTAACGTTGCTAACACGGACAGTAATCACATGCCATTGTACTGTAGATCAACAAGTAAATATTAATATTATCACTGTCTGATTAGATTAATGTCACTATTGGCCACCAGGTGGCGTTATTTTATGGGGGACTTTCCATTACTATGTCTGCAGGGAAAGTCTATATTTTATGCTACATGCAATCTTCAGAAATGAGCTGATATTTTCTCTGTTAATTAAAGCCGCAAAACAACCATTGTTAAAAAAAAAACTAAATCGCTGAACTTCAGCGCTTTCGTATCAGCACAAAATGTCAGCACGTCACGCAGAGCACTGCTAACAGCTTTCATCAGATTGACTGGTGCATGAAACTTGTGAGAGAGTCACATTTGTCACTTTCCGACTTGTATTTGCATCACTGCAGAGGAGCTGAATGAATGTGCTAACAGCATCTGATGAGTGCATGCAGGAGAAGCTACAGATGGAAATGGTGTCCCACGCTGCAGTGGGGGACTTTGTCCACTGGCAATAGGTTGTAAAGGAAGGTGAAAGAAATGACAAATGGGACGAGTCTCTTGTCTGTGTTACTGGGATCTGACAGGAAAAAGATGAAAATAGTTTGAAGATGAAAACTTTACAAACAGCCAGCCTGACAAGTCGAATTCAGAGCAGGCGGTCTTCACAGTTATTACAGATCACAGCTCTTGTGGATCTTGTGCACAAGAAAAGCATCAGGTTGAAGCAGATCTTTGTAGCCTCCCTCCCCCGTTGATTGAGCGGCACGCACCAGTGGCACAGCAGATGGTGCCTCACAGCCTCTCTGTCCCCGGAGCCCACTCGGTCCGTGCCACACTGCCACTCGGGGCACCGTGAGGCAGAATTCATTAGCAGGATTAGGCTGGCAGGAAGGAGCAGGATTGTTCACTGGTCAGTCTCACGCCCAACATTTCCGGTGTCCTCTCCTGTCCCAGAAGCTCAGCTCTGCAGCCCAAATGGTTGGCTGCCGAGGTAAGAAACCTCACCCGTGAACTGTCGCCAAAGCAGACAATAAACAAGCCACTGGTTTGAGAAATGAAGGACCTCCAGCTAAGACAGCTCTGTGTGAACGCTCTTTGTCGCCCAAACAGATCTGCAGAGTAGAAACGGTCTTTCGCTGGGGATTTTCCAGTGCCTCGCTCTGTCGCCGCGTCTGGAATCTGCTGGGATAAACGGATTGAGGCAACGTGTTCACAGGAGAATAACCTTTGCTGCTGCGCTTTAACCTCCTTGTTGATCACGTTGAAGCCTTTTTTTCAATACATATCACATGGCAGGCCAGGTCTTTGACTTCAGACCTCTGTTCATCATTGGGAACTAGTTTACGTCCCTCCTCCTCCAAATCTTCCTACCACATGGATTGAAATTGTATATTTTACACAACAAATATAAACAGGCAGTAACCTGCTGTTGCATTTGAGGAGAAACCGTCCTCTTGACAGAGCTGCATCTGCAGCAATCAGACAAGGACAGAGGTTAGCAGAGCATTCGTGGAATGTTTGGATCTAGTTTGGGCTCAGCCACAAACCCGGTGTACCATGTTAATACAGGAGCGTTGCCACCCTGCAGTTTTCTACCCCAGACGACACATCAACCCATTGAACTGGTGTTGGTCCAGACTTGGTTAGTTATTCCCTGAAGATTAACGTGATCATTTGAAAAGAAAAAAATACATTTCTGTTTTTGCATTAAGGATAAATCTTCTTGCATGATACACGAGCAGAGATCCACAGCTCTATTTCTGACTAGTCGTGTGTTTACAACCAGTGAGTCCCTGGGAAGCCAGACGAGCTGCTGCGCTGTTCCTGATTACAAATTCCTCCTGAAGACGTCCACAGTGTTGGCTGACTGACTGGCTCTGCCTCTCTTACAAACAACATCACTCCTGTGTGGATTAGCAGGGATGCAACAGATATGCTGATCCTCCAGGTCCAGGTGAAGGTTCGACAGAATCACTGGGGTAAGCAGTTTTTCATCCAGCACGTCTGACCAAATGACAATATTCCTCAACGCAGTAATTGATGGTGTCACCAGGCGTCTCTGCTTGACTCACACTTAAATCTGTCATGTTTGTCTGTAATGCAATATACAGTACATTATCAATTTGCGCCTGAGGAGCTATGGTGGAGCTGGAGCTCAGGTCCAACAGCACCATCCTCTGGCCACCCAGCAGAACTGTAGCTGCTCTCCACGACTCACGATCATCAGGGACGAGTCCTCGTCATGGAATCGAAACTGCTTAACGGAGAATGTTTCCTGATTTGATTTTCCGCCTTTGATTTCTCCATTAGATTTGCATATATCATTCGCTGCTAGTTTCTTTTTGAATCGGATACTTGAACCTTGTTTGCCTGAGCTGATTTGGGTGATTGTGATATTCACGGACACACAGCTAGGAGGCACTTTCGCCAGTTTGTCTGACTTCCTGCCACTGGGCTGCTGAATGAGTCTGTCACTGGCAGCTCCAACAAACTCCTCCAACTATCTCCAGGGAGTCGGCCTAAAGGCCTGGGACAGGCTGAAAAACCACCCCCCACCCCAACCACCACCACCTCCCCCAGCAGCATCATGTCAGAGATCCTCACACACACACACACACACACACACACACACACACACACACACTTCTGTCTGTCAGCGCTCACCGCCGGGGTTGCCACAGCAAAGCGCTGACATCACAATTAAAGGGAGAACACACTGGTCATCCATCACATGCGCGCACACACGCAGAGGAAGAACAGTTTGTTTCCCCCTGCATGCTAAGAGGGAGGCATGCGTCTAACGCTGGCAGCTGCACAGCGAGTCCTGATTGGGGGTGTGAAAACAAATTTTCAGGCTGACTTTAGAAGTAGTCGACACTATTCTGCTCTTCTTGAGTGGACTTTCCTCTGAGACAAAAGAACAATATGCTTCGCCCTCCGCTGCTGCTGCCTTTGCCCCCTGTTTCTGTCAAACGTTATCACAGTCCTGCACAGCAAACACCGCCCCCCTCCCCCGCCCCCTCCCTGTGAGTACACGCCACAGAGGTGCAGATAATTTCCAGGGTATCAAGGAAGATGCCTCCTTTTCGGGGCCCTTGGCACTCAGACAGGCAGGCGGCCGCGTGGTTTTGATCTCATCAAGCGAGCTTGTCCACCTTCATTAGTCTCTGGCATTGTGCTCGAAATTGCTCTGACTTGTTGGGTGATTACCTCAAATGAACAATTAGTCGGCTGGCTGTCACAATAACTTGCTCCCCGTCTTTGAATTGCTTCAGCGGTTTTAACGGCTGCCATCAAGGTGCTTCAAATAAATGATCCATTCTGGAGGGGAAATGTCAGCTCACGGCTCTCATAATGAATTGATGTGCAACACATCGTCGCATGCAGCGTAATGGGATGATGAAAGAGATAATGCAGCGCTTGGACGATTAAATGAAACAGGGGAAGGTTGGTTATTGAGCGGTGTGCAGATTGGTTTAGAGTGAATTAATTTTTAACAGTTAAAAAAGAGACCTGAGAGTGAAAAGGTGCTCACGTGCAGAGGAGTCCTTCCAGCAGGGACGCCATGTGAAAGGTTTAACTGGCTAAAAACACATTCGTCTGTGAGTCTCACGGAGAGAGATGGTCTATATGAAGGTTTGGTCACATGATAACAACCATTTAAAGAGCCAGAGGGTCACCAGCACCCCCAAAGGAGGCAGCAAGCACCAACACCTGAAATGACTAGATGAGCAGCTCAAAGTAGCATCACTGCTCCTCCACATTGGGAGGAGTTACCTGGAGTGGTTTGGGCTTCTGGTCAGGATCCCAGGTGCTAGCCTGAAGTCAAACAAGCTCCAAAACAGAGATTAGCTCACGCCCAACCTCGGTCTTTATCTCTAGATGACAGGATCAGATCTGGGTTTAAGATAAAGTCTGTTGGTATTTTGCTTGTATGTTAGCAGGAACTGGTCCGCTGCAGTTACAGTTAGCAGCAACAATTTCCACTGGGAACATTTTTGAGTTTGTACTATTCATCTATTCAATTGCACACAATTCTGTATCCCCCAGCCGAAACGCAGGATTCGCCTTCCCAGAACTGGGAGCTAACCTGATGTGTTGCGATTGGTCTCGGACACAGTGGATATGTCATCAGAAACAGCCGCCACCGGTGCAGGCGAATCCCCGCAAGGCTCCTAGGTGTAATCTGGCTGTGTTATATATGTGAGCGCATTCCCCTCAGCTGACTCGAGGAAGGCCACCCGCGAGGAAATCCTGCGCCAGTGCCCGCCAGATTACCGATCAGAGCGTGACCAATGTCAGAACGTGTGAAGCGGAGTAATGTGCCCTAATGGCAGGACAAGCCGGGGACTCTTTAATCGTAATGAATATGTGTGAGCCGCTGGCGGGATGAGTGGGAGGGTGGTGGAGTCGTGATCAGACTGGTAAGGAGGTGGGGAGAGCACACTGCGAACTGAGGGCAAGACCTTGACTCTGCAGAATCAAGTAACAGAAACAATGCGCTGGAAGTGTAAGACCCTGGGTTTTCACTGGTGCCTGAAATGAGTTTTACACACAGAAGTGTGGGGAACAAAACGTTTGATTGGCTAACTTATGCCAGCCTACCTGGACCTGGACTCATGCCTTCACCCTCCAACACAGTGATCTTACGCAAAGCAATTAGCTTCCTGGAACTAAACCTTTGACTTTAAAAACAGCGAAAGCTTAAATGACTAAAACAAAAACTCTGACCACAAGCTCGACTTTGCTGCATGAAGTTAGCGTAAATTGCTCTGTAAGCAGTCGTACCAATCAGAGAAGAAGAGACTGAGAGAAGAGACTAAAGCAGACTCACTGAGTAATAGTTGTCATTTACTGACTGCTGTGTGAACAGCTTCCACACAGCAGCAGAAGATGGCGGCCCTGGTACCCTGGACTGTGTGGCATCAGTAGTCATCCTCCACGTGGAACAACATTAGACAACATTCCTTCATGTGTGTCGGCGGTTTCTTGGAACTCATCTGAAATTACAGCGTTAATTCCTAAATTGATTTAGTCTTTCGCTAAAACCATAAAGGATATAACCTCAACGCTTTGTTGTTCCTCCCTCGGTGCTGCACAAATACAATTTCTGGCCGGTTTCTCATTTCTTCTGTCCTCCTCTTAAGGGCTCCCATCATTGAAGACTTTGTTAAAAAGTGGGTTCTGATAAGACGATGAATTCAGAAGGGATATCGTGTGGAACAAAGCAGAGCCTTGATGGACCTAAAACATACAGATCGCTTGAAGCCTCTCTTTGCTGAAGGAAATCCATTATTTGGGTGATTACCTCTCGGTTGTGGAGCGAGTTAACGTGAGCAGAGTAAAATCCTGCGGTGGTGATAAAGCGAACTGGCATTAAGATGCAGCTGAATTTCCACACGGTCTATCGGCCCTATCAGAGAGCCAAATCTCTCAACCAAATTGATCTGTCTCAACACACGTCCCTAGATTACATTCCACAATGGATTAGAGAACTGTGGGGAGAGAACGGTATTAGAAGATATTCCCTTTTGTCAGCAAAATGGCATGAGAGCGAATCTGTTTAAGTCTGCTGGTTATTGGGCCGTTGCTCTCATAGTTGGCTTTTCTGCACAAAAACAAAGCAAATCTTATAACGCTAGGCAGAATAATTATGAGGCCACCTTGTGGTCAGTAACTCAGCATCAGAAGGAGCTCAACTACACCAAACTACAGGCGTAAATACCCTCAAAAGGCTTTGAGGATCCCTCTGATCTCCTCTTGTAGATTCCAGGTGTGCTAACGGCCACAGCATCTGCCTGAAGATAGCCTGACACTTTCACACTGCTGTTCTTTTTCGTGTCATTCTTGAACTCTTGAAGGTTTGATTCTCTGCATCCTCTTTCTCAGCCTTACATTTTACCTCCTTTGTTTTTATTCTCCCAAAAGTTGGCTTCTTGTGTAAAGGTCACAGACCTCTTCTTGAGGAAGATGCCTAGCACCACCCATCGACTTCAGCCCATCGACTCTTTTTTATTTTCTTTCAATCTCTCCTGATTTGGAGTCATTTCTTCTGAGCTTTAATAATGTCTTTCACCTTAACTGGGGAGCAGAGATAAGTCAAGGAGCATCTGAAATCAATGGAGGAGGATTAAGGAGGACCCAGGGGTCCGTGTCTCCTCTAAACAGGCCGCTGTAAACCAGCAGTTCCTTTGTTTTAGCACCGACAGCAGCGACTGGGAACTGTCCTTTAGTCCTACTCCTTTACCACAGGACCTTCTCCCTCTTCAGAGTTTCAGTAACATTCCACCAAACTCATCTTCTCCCAACTGAATCCATCCATTATATTTGAAATGTAGCTCTTTTGACTAGCAAACGGCAGCAGCGGCGCTGCAAGGGGACACAGGTAGTCTTAAAAGCTGACATTTCACTTTCAATTAAAATATGCAGAGTATAGTCACGGGGAATGCTGGGGAATTATGGAAATGCAACCTCAGCGAGAGATTGGCTGCCCTCAGCAAGGAAATGAGACTGTGACAAAATAATTAAAAGCCATGTCTAATTTAAATACATGCCTCTGTTCTAAAACAAGCTCTCCCGCCCCTTTGGTGGGATTCTGGAAAACGCCACCTGCACGGGTCTTTGAAATGAAGTCACCCCTTCAGGCGTCAGTGCCATGGCGACAGCCAAGAAGGAAATAAGACATTTCCGCTCTTTTCCTGCTGTGGGTACGTGCAGAACAATGAGGTGAGAAAGAAATGAAATGGAGTGATGGAGAGGGTGAAAAACAGCATAAAAGCTGGGGAAATGGTGGCCGTGTGAGCGCAGGCATGCTTTGCTGGTTATCTGTACATGTGGGCATGTGCAGACCTTGCTGGCACGCATGCATCTGTTTGCTTTATGCGGCTGCTATTAAGAAGCGCTGGAGCGCTGCAGGCGCTATCACTGACAAGCGGCTAACGTATGGGGCCTTCTGCTCTCTGCGCTGGGATTCAATTAGGCTGCCAACAGAAGGACCACTATGGAATCTGGTGGAAGAGTTAAAGCCTTGTCATGTGGGTCTAGTGAGGCGGCAAGCCGGCGCTTTGTCTGCCTAATACTGGTGTCACGGCCGCGGGAGGAAAACCCAGCGCTTATGGCTCTGACAGGCTGAACTCGCCTGTTTGTCTGTTTGGTTTTGTTGTGTTTCTCTCTCTGCTTTGGCTTTTTCGCGAACAACAGAACGAGAACTAAAGTTGCGATCGTTTCCCTCGGAGTCTTCTTATTTCAGCCTGGGGCGGTGTTTCAGAACTGCAGTTTCTGGACTCACAACAGTTTCCAGTCTTGAGGGTCTTTAAGTCATGAAATTGCAGCTTTCGGTCCTGAAATCTTTGCCAGCATAAACTAAACTAAACACAATAACTGGAAGAATCTTCCTCTTTGTGCCCAGGTCATTTAAAGCTTCTAATATTTAACATTAGAACATTAGAACCTCCATCACAAACTGATAAATCTTGCGATCTTGGCGTGGACTTCATGGTTTATCCTCAGCTCAGCAGCTTTGTGCTCCTGTGGGTCCTCTCCTCACTTCACGTCCTGATATTTGAACCCTCCTCTGATTGACGCAGCTGCTGAACTCCATCTTTCCCTCTCGGATGAAGCTGCGTCTTCACGCCAGACTAAACCACTTTCCCATCATGGCGGACTCACAGGGTGTAATCAGGGCCAGAGCCTCACAAGCACATCCCCACTTCCAAACACTCAGCGTGGGCAAAATAACCAGGCAGAGTGATTCTGCACCGACTCCTCTGCCCAGCATGCACCGCGGTGGCTGCCACGTTTGGGTGGGTTAATCAACATGGAACTGCGGGTGGGAGTACAGCGGGGTGGCAGAACGAGGGCCGGTGGTCCGAGGCCGGGTGAGGCGACTGAGATTTCTGCCACCATCAGCAGACCCAGCGTGAGCCGCCATAATCATCCACTCGACGCAGGCCTCAAACCACGCCGCTAACCAGCCCGGATTGAGTGCAATCACGAAAATGGAGGCGAGAGAAACAAAAAAGACACAGCGGGGCCTGGCCTTCCACTCAAAAAACACTTAAAGGCTGAGAGAAATGGGGGAAAGTGAAGCACAATTTGGATTTTTCTTGGAACAATTGAACAATTACATTTCTTTTTTTCTAATCTCTAGCTTTTTGGAAGTTTGCAACATTTTACTTCAAAAAGCACATTTTATTGTGTGCCACTGTGCTAGTTAGCTTAGCATGCTACCCTGTCTTAAATCTGCCATTTTATGTTGCTGTTTGGCCAACAGTTATTCGCAAGATATGTGGTAGTTGGTACATTAGAAAACAAGTTTTAAAAAAATGTGGAAAAAACATTAAGCCTTCATACTGCCTCATTTGGTTCCTGGATATAAGATATTTTTTTTATGTGTAATATGCTTAATTAAGCTGCTCTTCACAGAAGAATGTGCCTGATCACAGAGGTTTTATTATAACGACCGCCAAATGTACAATTTACAGGTGCTATTAACGTCCTTTTGAAAAGAACACAGATTCACAAAAGAGACGGCGTGAATACGATGATGCAGCTTCAGGGAGTCGGGGGTGCTTCTAGCTGAGGAGTGAGCAGGCAGGAGAAGGCGGCGAGGGGCGGGGGGCACTTTTAATCGCTCTAATTCAGCTGGAGCCGACAGCTATTGTTAGCAGCGAGTTTTAGGGCCTCGGAATGTCCTGTGTTCATTATCGACATTGTGGTAGGTGGGTGTCTGTGGAGGGAGGCTGTAAGTGTTTGTGTTAACCCTTCCTTTGGGCTGATAACTGTGATGATGTATTGGAAGTCTCTGAAGACGTCCTGTCTAATCTACAGGCCAAAATTTAGCTACAAGTTGTAAACATCCTTTGCCTTTTTACCGCTGTGATGCTCTTCAAATCTGCCCGAGTTCAATTTTACCCTAAAAATGTGGCCGCAGCTGTCCCTGAATAACTAACACGGCATGTAAAAATACACAATATGCATTCAGCATTAGCGGATTTGTTGTTATTTGAGTAGTTCTGTTGCAATTCCGTCTCTTGAGTGGTCACTTCTTAAAAAATGTTGGTAGTAGGTGATGGTGAAAGGGTCAAAGCAGCATCCATCAGCAGTCTCCAACATCAAATCAAACACTGAGATATTTGTTCTGTAACCTGCAATAACTAAACGGCGAGAAGAGGATTTGTCCTGTTGGCCAACATTTGTTTATTTTCATTCCATCCTGGCAAAGTTTGAATTTAATGGCTTCTACTTTTTTTAAATAATAATAATAAGATTAGACACTAACAACTGAGGTTTTTAGTGCAGTTCCAGGTTGGAACTGGACTAATTCAAATCCTGAAATTGCTTGTCGGCGGCGCCAGAGTGAATCAGATGTTAGCTGCCAACGGCACGTCCTTGCACCAGCTCCAGCGCTTCTCAGCTCTCTGTGCTCTTCTGGTTCTGTGCAATTTGGTGTTAAACAAGTGTCAGAGGAATTTGTCCTAATAGAATGAAATTATTTAAAATGTACTTTTTTTTATTAATATCATGCTGGAGAATATTCTAATAATATCTTTTCCTCCATCTGGACATTTGGCATGAATGAAACCCTGAACTGTTTGGATGAGATTAGTTTTAATTAGCTTGAATCTACTCGTTGATAATAGCAAATCAACTGTTTGCAGTGTGGGTAAGGCAAAAGATGACATGGTGGATAACATAAAGCTGACTTTAGTGGGAAACTCAATGTGGCTTCCACACCTGTGTTAGCATTGGAAGAAAAGAGTGTTTAGGATCTAATACACTTCCAGTCAGTATGTGTGGCCAGCAGGGATCAGCGTTAAAATATGCTCCCAATGCTAAAACAGTGTACAATTGCGACACTGAACTTAGTTTCTTTCTCCTTTATTGAATTCTGTCTGTTCCTTTCCAAATTGCACTTGAATTAATGGATGTATTCTGATTCTTCTGAATTTAAAGATTATTGTCAGAGATGAAGTGTAGGTGGGATAAAAACAGGACCACACCCCGTTCTGGCTGTGCATTAATGAAGTCAGGTGTTCATCAATGACAGAAGTCATGATGTGAAGACTGACGAGACGCCCCACAGAGCAGGTAAAGACAAATAATGAGCCACCACCAGTGTTCCACACGCTGTGACACCACGTTGGTCCTTCTGCTGACAAAAGCCTGTAATTGGCTGAGATCGAGCTGGTAATGAGCCCTCAGTGCTGCAGCTCTCGACAAAAAGCCTACATTTGTGGGTCAAGAGATATATATATTTTAATTACAAGCTTTTGTAGTTTGATAAAAGAGTTCCATGCTATTTCCACGAGTAAATGAGCACCAAACGCAGTCCTTTCTTATGAAATTACAAGTCGTTAGATTATAATTTCAGGATGAGGTGGCTGCCAGCAACTTTAAAATGTTGGTATTTTAATGTTTTTTTTTTTTTTTTTTTTTATTGAGCACGTTCGGTCCTGAACAACTCTGCTTGGAGTCTGCAGTGTTGGCGGGGTTTCGTCTGTCCGTCTGTGGGGAAGAAGTTGTGAGGAGCCAAAAACAGTTTTATGATTCTCTCCACGTTTCTCTGATTCTCAGCCCCCTCGCCGATCAATAGCGCTCTCTGAGTAGAGCAGAGGCCCGATTGCGCCTGCACCCACCGGGGTGGGGGTTATATTACCACTATTGGTGCAGCTAAACCATGACGGATTCCACCCGGCCTGCTCCTCCCATTAGTCAGCCGCGGGGGGTGAAAACACAGTCCTGAGGTCTCCTAATGGGACTTTAATACACTCAGATGTACCTGCCGGCCGGACTGAAAGCAAACGGTTGCTGTTTGTTAACCCCACAGATGATGATGACTCACAGAGCTTATTAGATGTCTGCTCGGCTCATAAGTGGAGAATCTGTGCGAGCAACTGCCTCCAAATTGGAATCGGGACACAGAGGGTACCAGGATGCCGCCATGGCTGGATGAATCTTTCTTTTTACTGCTTGTCCCTGGATGATACATTGACCTCCCGCATGTGCGCTAGAACCCTGTCCTTGTCTCAGAAGTGTCCTCTCAAAACTCTGCATGGAATAAGTGAAGCTTTATAATCCAGTTTGACATTGAAGGGGACAGAACTGTTTCAACTATATGCCTGATGTTTTTCCCACACTGACTAAACTTGCTGGGACTTTTCTGCTGAGTTAAGACATTAGTGCGTTGAAATGCAACTTTCTCCTCAGGAGAACCTTCCTTTTAGGATTCAGACCTTCGGAGAAGTACATGCAGACCCGGGTGAACTCCAGGAACATGTGTTGGGTCCGTGCTGTCCGTGCTTTTAATGAAAAGAGCTCTGCTTGGCAGGGAACTTACCAGATCTAAGGGCTAGCTTAATTTGACTCTCCATTTCAAAGGTTCCTCGCAGAACGCTGGCCTTTCCTTTAATGATGTCCTGGTTGGAGCATGCGGGGAGATATAAACACTGTTTGTAATGCTAAATGCTTTGAGTGGATTAGCTCGGAAGGAATTTCATACACAGCCATTTTTTCCTGCTCTATAGGACACTGAAGGCTCATTTGTGCTGCCTGAGGTGGTTACTTGGTTTATTCAGCAGGGAAGTGCATCCCAGCGGGCCACAAATTTTGCAGTGCACGCTTCCAAGCCTTTAATTTGTTCATTTGTTTGGGTTGCATTAACCAGTTTGCTTGCGCAACGGCGTTTGTTAACTTTCTGCTTTCCTTGCCTGCTTTATCAGCACTTTTTGGATTTATTTACTCTGTGATTTTGGCTGTTCAGTGATCCAAAACCTGACTGGGAAGCACAGGGGCTCTTCAGCTCTCCTTGCTCTCTGCTCTAGTGCTTTTGTGGGGTTTATGCCAGCAGCCATGATGTCAGCCCTCCAGGAATCCAGAGGGCAAGGTGCTCAGCCTGGTGATCTGGTGCATGTTACCCAGTTAAGACATGGAGATGCACACAGACTTTGGGAGAAAACTGACAAAACATGACATATCGGCAGGTAGCCGGGGACGAGGGTTCATTATGTAGACTTCTATCGATGTTGACTGAACACTTGTGACACGCAGAAACGGCCCCGGTGTGATGAGAAATGAGCCCGTCAGCCCACATATGTGTTTCAAAAGTTTTAAGCACAGATACGGGAGGGGGGAGATGGAGCAGAGCAGCGAGGCAATGTGGAGGAGAGGGGATGGCA
This sequence comes from Pao palembangensis, assembly GCA_015343265.1. NCBI lineage: Eukaryota > Metazoa > Chordata > Actinopteri > Tetraodontiformes > Tetraodontidae > Pao > Pao palembangensis. The sequence goes on along the minus strand of CM027085.1, from coordinate 2,370,913 downwards.
AAGGGCAGAGCACGTGGCAGAGCCGTGTGATTCATGCGTCTGGATGCAGGATTTGTCAAAAACACAGTTTTGTTCCTGCGGCTTATCCTGCTCCACTGACTCTTGCTGGAGTCGAAGGAAACTTTCTTTTGTTTAGGAAAACATTGTATTTGCTCCAATTGTAGCATAGAAACAATTTGATAGAACAGAAAGATGCAGAATAGAGAAAGGCAGAGCAGTTTGAAACCATGAGGCACCTCTCCAAGACCACGAAACTATGATCTACGTCTGAATGAGGACAATAAGTCTCCAGATCACAAGGGGGCAGTAGTGTGTACACACGTTGATATTGCAGGTAAATAGAAATGCTTGCTGTGAGGCCTTGACCTCAGAGTACGAAAACATCGCCCATAAATGTTGTACACGTCCCATTTTGCAGGATAAAGAACACATAAACAGCCTTTGATTATATTTCTTGTCCGCCGCGGAGGCGCGGCAGCCTAATGCCATCTCAGATGATGACATGGGCCCAGCATGTCGTCTTACTTGTGGAAGGGTCTTCAGGTAGTTCTACCTATTAACTGACGGTTAGCCCTAACATTCTAAGCGGGGCCTCCCGCAGCAAGGCATGAATTGCAGCTCTGCGCGGCGATGGGGGAGGGAGGCGGAGGCAGCCAAAATCGTGAGCTGCCTCCCAATCATATCATCTTTTGAGAACTGGGTTTGTTATCCTGCACAGCCCACCTATATTTACTGAGCCGTGGCGATGGTTCCAAATGTAAATGTATCTGCTTTTTCCTGCACATTTAAACGCATCGTTTCATTTGCTTTATTTTACATCAGCAGTTTCAGCGGTGCTTCACTCAGTGAGCCGTTGATCATGTCTAGAGATGTCCTGGTCCTCAAATAAGGGTGGAAAAAAAAAAAGCTATCAAGGTCAAGGTCAACTTCTTCCCAACATTTTTGGATCACTCAACGCTACTGTCCCAGCGAAAATGATGATGAAGATGAAAGAGGGAACCAGGGATTCGGTGTGGAATGTTCCATCACACATTAGCTGGTTCTGAAACCTTCGTTCCTACCAAAGTTTGACAGGATGGGAAAAAATGCTGAAAAGTTGGACCGTACTGAGGAGGATCCAGAAAAAAATAGGCCCCTTCTTTACTCAACATATCAGACAAATTAGAGATGAGCAAGAAAATGTCCCGGCTAACATGGAGGACGCTAGCAGAGCGGGATAAGTGTGTCGTCAGCTCACGCAGTAGATGTTGGTCAAATGTGACAAAATCTCACCCTGCTACTTATTTATTTGGAGGAGGCTGTTGTGTGTTGTCATGGATACATGTGCAGATCACAGGATTGGCGGTTTTGCCTGATTTTGCCGTAGTTTCCATTGCTGCCTCATTTCTTTTTGCTAAACAAGCTATGATGTTGTTTGTTGTCTATTCTGAACTGGAGTCTTTTTCTGTTTAATACGGCACCAGCCCGCTAGTTTGCGTCTTTTAACCCATAAATTTTGCTGCACTGCCCTAAATAATATTGCAATTTGTGATGCATGTGCGCATCATCATCCACCACAATAACATTGCCTCAAGTTTGAAGCTGATTAAATATCAGGTATAAAGCATTGTATTTATTTTATATTTGTGGTGGTGGTGCAAAATTAGTAATCAGAGCCATTCCTGGTTTTAATGAGGAGCCTGTTTGCTAAGTCCACTCAGGGAGCCTGTGCGAGTGCTTAGCATTTGCTCTCTAATTAGGAAAGCTAAACAGTCCCTGTTGCTAAAGATCAACCTTTGAAGGGAAGAGCAGATACTCAGTTCGTGGCTCTCCGATGTACACAGGGTGCAGATTGCAGCAACAAATCCTGGGAAAGAAGAGAAAACTGTTTAAAATAATGAAAATGGCATTACTGTAAAATAAAAAAGGGTGTGGTTTAACAGCAGCGATGAAGAAATTAAATAAAACAACAGCAGGTGCTACAGCATGTGAGGCCAAAGTTGGCAAACATGGCTAGACTATTACAACGAGCCCACCTAGTGGTCCTTCGTGGAATTACAGCACCTGGAATGGCAGCTAAATTTACAACAATCTTTTTATTATTTGAGCGCAATTTTTCATGGGGGCGTGGTCACGACACAATTCACTTTACCACAGCTACCAAAATTCAGTTAACACACACACACACACACACACACAGCATCCCTGATTGCCACGTCCGTCCACCGTCATGCAGATTTTTGCTAATGCAGAAGGAAATGGCTGCTGTTTTAGATTAAGTCCTTGATCAAATTTTCATAACTCAATTTCAGATAGAGAGCGCTTGACGTGTGTAAAAGTGTGTGTTGGCTGTAATCAGTTTTCTTTGTTTGCTTTCATCTGACTTTGAATAGAAAACTGTCTTTGATGGAAGCCCCTAATTTGAAATTTCCAAACAGCTTCATAACTCCAAAGTCGGTCTTGATAACTTTATTTTGTTATTTTTGTTATTTTTTCCCTTTTTCCTGGCAGGAAGTCCTTGTTTAATTTCAAGGATTTGGTATCCAGGATTTTTTTAAAACTACTTTTAAAGTTTGGCAGAAAAGGAAATCACATCCAAAATATCCTCTTTCATGCTGTAGTAAGTAGCTGAGGTCATCTGAGCATGCCTCATTATTTATCAGCCTGTCTGAGGACAGACTTCTGTTTGCCGTCAGATGGTCCTCCACTTCAAGATCTCCGCCATCTTTCCAAGGATGAAAGAATCAACAAATGAAGCTGGCAACATCGAGAAACAGGGTAATTAAGCACATGGCTATTAAGCTGCGCAGTCTTTTAGTGGCAAAGGTCACCTGAGATGTTTTTGGTTTTTTTTTTTGGTACCCATTCAGGGTAGAAAACTGTTGCCAGGTAACATTAACCAACAGAGCCCTTTTCAGCTTTGTTGCATTTAGTTGCAGTTCATTCCAAGAATTAATGAATTGCTTGAGTGTTTCTGTTCTGTCGTAATTGCCGCAGTCTTTTTCTGTTGGGGTTAGCCAACGTCCCATCGCATTTCAGCTGCTTCTTTCCATCTTTTTAACTGCTCCACACAGGACACACAGCACATTTCACACCTTCGTCTCTCCCTCCGTTGGCCTCCTTGTGCATCTCAGATTCAGTTTTGGAATTCTTTTGTTTGCCCATAAATCTGTCAACAATTTTTCTCGCTCTCTCTCTTCTCTTTCTCTCCATCCTGCTTCTCTCTATACCTCCGTGGTCTCTCTGTTCTGCTGATCATCTGATTTTAGCTGCCGTTGCTCCCAAATTCTGAGGGTAAAGCAGTTGCCTTGTACATGTAAGGCAACTTCACTGTGTGGGTTATAAATCTGGAGAGGGAGCGCCACCACAGTATCCAGTGTTTTCATTCCACTGATGTAAATATGGTTAAAATTAAAACTCAAATGTATTTTCTTGCTTATTTAGTTGGTCTTATGGCTACATATGTCATCCACCCACCCCAGTAGACTGTAGACCCGTACTACCAGACTGTGTGTATTTATAGCACCTCCACAGATGGTTCTGTGTGTCCACAGTGTTCTTTATCTCCATTATCAGGCCTTCCATCAGCGCCAGACTGGATCCTTCTCCTTTTAGATGCACTTCCATTTGAAGGTTTAATTGTGTCTTCTTTTAGCACTGTTGAGCTGGCGGTTGAAAAGAGCAAAGAGAAGTTTGCCTCAGCAGGAGGTGATCTCAGACCAGTGATCAGGAGGAGCGACAGAAAGGAGCAGAACAGGTCTGCTCTCCTATCTTCTGTGGCACCCAGGTCCTTCATGAGCAAGGCAGCAAATATTGGGGGAGTTTCATTTCCAGCCACCCTTCCTGATATCAGAAACTGTTCAAACAAACTGCTGATCACTGCTGCAGAATTTGTCGGTTTTATGAAACTGTCAAAGATGTTTACGGAGACATTTGCTGACAGGAAGAAACTCCAGAAAATCAGCATTTGAAATAAAATATAAATCAGCAGTCTGTAAGATGTGGCCGGGCCTTGGATGTTCAGTCGCAGCTCTAATTAATGGTTCGCCGCAGTTATGCAGATTTCTCCCAGTGGTGCTGTGGCTCAATAATGTGTCTTTCAACCAGGAGCTCTAATCAAGCCTGAAGGTCTCCGTCTGAGTCCTCGTTCTCCTCCTCATTTCCATTTTCTGTCCCTCAATGCCAGGGAAAGCTGCTCCCGAGGTGGAGCCCTGGCTGCAGCGCAGGACCAGCCTTCACCTGCAGCTCACAGCCGCTCTGTTCATATGGAAATGATGGGAAGTTGCTGCAGCGTACACATGCAAACTAAAGAGCTACAGGTTGCAGGAGTCATCAAGACGAAGAGTCCAGAAGGTCAAATAAAACTACGTGTTCTGTAAACAACTTTAATGGTTGATAAGGCTGTTTAAGGCTGGGTAAACTTACGTTCGGAGTGTTCCCAGATATCTCCTCTCTGGAAAAAAAAAAAGATCATTTTGTTCTCAATCTTTCATTTCTAATCTGTGTAGTCTTGCAACAATTTCTTGGAATTTAATTGGGACACAGTTTGAAATGCCAGGAGGGAACGTCGATGGAGGTAGAGCTTCAGCATCAACAATACAGAAAACATTTGCTTTTGTTGGGGGAGAATCACAAATAAACCTACAATATCACTGCAGATTCTTTAACCAATCAAAAGAAGAGTGTCCTTCTAAATCACATCCCCATTAAGGCCTCAACTCACCATCTTACAACAAAATATGGATTTCAAAATGCTGCTGCGACCCTGTAGTGCAATTAAGGTCTTTATCTTTATCTGGCACACATCGATGTATTCCACATATTTTCCAATGTTCTTATTGCACACACTCTTTTGGAGGTCAGCATCTGTTCTAACTCGTGTTTTTGAACGTACTTGGATTAAATTTTAAGCAACAAAGAGCTTTTTAATACCTTAGGACCCAGAAATGGGACAAGAATGCATTCACTGATCTAAAATCAATGAGGCTGAAATGCACCACTGGAAGACCTAAAATAAAAATCCATATCACATTTCATATATATTTGGTAAATAAGGTATATAAGATATATAAGGTATTTGAAAAGGGCTCGACTGCTCATCTGAAGTATGTAGATTTATTAAGTGCAGCATCAGAGAAGAGGTTTATTCTTTTACTCTCTTTTGTTTTCACCCAAATTAAACCATATGTACAATTTTTATAGGGCTTTTAAACTTTGATAGATGTAGTTTGCTCATTCACAGCGACATTTTTAAAAAATATATTAATTTCAATTTGCATGAGAGAACAATAGATTTGATTATTTAGAGTTGTAGTACCACTCCCAGTGCTGCAGGGGGAAGTAGCGCCAAGCTAATGCTGAGAAAATCACCAAATAGAGACATAAATAAGAACATTAACGACAGCTGCTGTGCACTTGCTAAGGTAATATCATCGTAATGTGCACATATGATATAGTTTTGTCTTTTTAAGGTTAATAAGATAAATGCCGTTTTGCCTTTGATTCTTGAGGAAAGTAGCGGCTTGAACGCCGCAGTTACGCTAAAAGGAGGCTACAGTGTGCTAATGTGTGGGTGTGTGAAATCGTGCGGAGTAAACTCATTTTAGCTTCATACGCTGTTAAAAACTAACTCCATAATTTTTACAAATGTTCTCCATATCCAGCTCTTGTGTGCGGTGTCGTGTGTCTCAGATTGCCTCTCCAGCTGGCAGACATGTTTTATTTGATGTGACGCAGATTTATAGGACACGGCTGTGAGAAATGGACACCAGAGCTTTGAAAAATCCTTATCATGACTATGACGTGAACCCCGCGCTGACCCTGGAGCTGTTTGACTCCCACGGACGGGTAAGGGAGGACGAATGGCTTGTTGGGGAATCATGTACACAGACATCTGTACTCATGTCAATTTCCCCCGCGTCTTCCAGCTCACACCAGAGTTTAAGCAGCGGCTGTGCTGCAAAATCCACGAATTTCTTTCAGTGATGGAAAACGGGCTAAGGTCTGCAGACCCGAGAGATTGCACCAGTTACACCGGATGGGCAGGTGAGAAGGATCTCTATTTTCCTAGAATAAATTCCTGTTGGCGTTCTTAATTGTCTCTAGAAGGAGAGACATGAAATATGTGTGACAACATGTGTATCTTGTAATTCATGCCTTGTTTTATCGCTATTTTACACAGCTAACCCATATATAACGCAGGTATTCATTAATTAAAGGCGTTTGGTTGTTCTTGAACTTTGTTTTTCCTGTTTTTTTGCTGTGGTCCTTCTGGTCAGGCATCGCTCTGCTCTACCTGCACCTCCATGATGTGTTCAAAGAAACTGCCTTCCTCCAGAAAGCCCAAGAATACACCGAACGCAGTCTGATGTGTTTGACCCGCCGTCATGACGTCACCTTCCTGTGCGGGGACTCTGGTCCTTTGGCTGTCGCTGCTGTGGTTTACCATCGCCTGCAGAGGGCGCCAGAGACTGATGAGTGTATCAACAGGTCTCCAGAATATATATTACATATATATATTATAATATATACAAAATATATACTGTATTTCTTGGCAAATGTGCCATTTGTTTTGCAGATCATCTTGATTTTCTTACCCTTGTGTCCTTATTTCTCTCTCCCAGGCTGCTGCAGCTTCACCAGGCGGTGGTAAAAGGCTCTGGTAATCTTCCCAACGAGCTTCTGTACGGGCGAGTGGGGTATCTCTACGCCCTCGTATTTGTCAACCAGCAGCTGGGACAAGACCGGATCCCTCTGCAGTACATCCAACAGGTTGGTCAGCAACAGGCAATAGCTGCAAACTTCTTTCTATTAGTCAGGGGATATTCAGTCTCACTTTTTTCTGGATTTTCTGGCGCGGATGTCTGTTTTATGTCTAACTCATCTCCATCGATTTCTTCTGACTCTGCAGATGTTTATGAGGCGGGATGTGTTGTTTCCTTCCTCAGATCAGCGAGGCCGTGCTCGTGACAGGTGAGGAACTCAGCAGGAGGTTGAGGACGCAGAACCACAGCCCCCTGATGTATGAGTGGTACGGGGAGCAGTACATCGGTGCCGCCCACGGCCTGGCTGGCATCTACTACTACCTGATGCAGGTGTGGCAGGTGTACTGTGGTGGTTTTATTTTGTAGCATCAGGGGTTTTTTTTTCTATCGAGTGCTTTTAATGTTTTCTGAAATAAAACAAGTCATGTCTTAGAATCAAAGATGATCACACTGTTTTTCCTGTGTGGTTAACCAAAAACAGAGCATCCAAATGCACCCCCACTGTTTTGTGGAGATGCTGGATTAGCAATGTGCTAATAGCTAAAATGCTAATGATAGATTGTGTGCTTGGATGTCACTTGTTTTCTCCAGTATGTTGACCCTGAAGTGTATTGTATTGACTCCGCCCCTCCGCAGCCAGGCTTTGTCAGCGCTCAGGAGTATGTTCACAGGCTGGTGAAGCCCAGCGTCGACCACGTATGTCGCCTCAAATTCCCAACGGGGAATTACCCTCCTTGCGTCGGGGATGAGCGGGACCTGCTGGTGCACTGGTGCCACGGCTCTCCCGGTGTGATCTACATGCTGCTGCAGGCCTACAGGGTGAGCAAGCTGAGACCAGATGCAGTTTCACAGTGCCATCTTGTGGTTTATTCAGGTATTAAAGAACTCCAGACCCTTTCACGGTTTTGAGGCTTTATGTTTTATTTAGTTATTAGTAAACAAAACACTATATTCCATTTTTATGCTCTCTTGTGGGGAGTGAGGGGCAGTGAGGTAAAAATTGATTTTATATGAATGCATCCAGTACTGGGAGCATTTTTTGATTCCACACACCAGTATTTCATTCATCTGCCACTATTGTTTGCTGAGACACCGCAATGATGAGGACCACGCGTGACGTCAACCCTGACAGCGTCTTGAAACGGGAAGGAAGGTGTTTTTGGCGCGTGTTTTTGAAATAAACTTAGTTTTCCACTAAATTATCTCCTGAAATAACACCTATCTTTGTTGTTTTGAACCATAAAATCGAGAACATAATACCCACCCCCTTTGTGTTTATTCCTCATTCCAGACCTTCGGCGTGCAGCAGTACCTGTATGACGCCCTGCAGTGCGGTGAGGTGGTGTGGCACTACGGTCTGTTGAAGAAGGGCTACGGGCTGTGTCACGGTGCAGCTGGCAATGCTTACACCTTCCTGGCTCTGTACCGGCAAACGCAGGATCCCAAACACCTTTACCGAGCCTGCATGGTGAGAGAGCTTGAAAGAGACTGGATGATGTTGAGCATTCATCATTCACACAGAACAGCTGCCAACAAAGAGCTCAGACGGGCGTCAGGACCAGTTTCTGTGGCCCAGAGATGTTCATTTATTCATCCATCGTCTTTGTGCCGCCAGTGTCAGCATTCTTTTCAAGGATTTAACAAACTACAGTTTTCAGGATGTCATGCACAGTAACGAGTGCCTCCAATTACTTTGCTGCAGTGCGACACTCATCCGTCTCTGTGTGTCTGCAGTTTGCTGACTGGTGCATGAACTATGGGAAACATGGATGTCGTACACCAGACACTCCCTTCTCCCTGTTTGAAGGTACAAAGTGCCACATCCCAAAATATCCTGGTTTTGTGCTTTGGTGTTAAAAGTCATCTTAAAGGTGAACTATCTGTTCCATCTGGATTGCGTTTACAGGCATGGCCGGGACCATCTACTTCCTGGCTGACCTGCTGCAGCCGGCAAAGGCGAGGTTCCCGGCGTTTGAGGTGTGAAATCTTCATTGGGTCAGACTTCCCTGGATCCGACTTGTCGCTGCGCTCCCTGTTGCTCTGTCACTTCTGCTGGACGTTAACGTGTTTCTTTCCTTTTTTTATTATTACGTCACTAAATTACACAAATCTCAAAGGTGAGAGGTTTTTTGTTTCTTTGGTTTCATCTGTTGCTCTTTGCCCTCAGAAATGACAGAAAAGTCATTTTCAGACTGTCAAAAATCAAATGCATGATGGAAGAAGTCTGTGTTGCGTTAAATTGCTCAGATTAATAAAAAAAGCGTGTTTTACAGTCGTTACTTTGTTGTGTCCATTTTGTCTGAAATGCGCATTCACACAGAGTCCCCAGCAGGGGGCAACAGAGAGGCCAGTTTCCTCAGCCAATCAAATTTAATAAATGCATTTAATAGAGCAACATTTTAGAGCGGAGAACTGTCTTCTGTTCCTCTGACTGGTCCCAGTTAGACCAGCTGGTTGAGCTGGCTGCTGTTCCAAGATGATGCCACGGGTCTATTTTGTTTTTTTAATCCCGCTGCCCTTGTTTCAGTTTGACCTGATGCCAGTTGGAGGCAGGAGGATCGGCAGGGTCCTGGGAAGCCGGGGGTTTTTTAGTCTTGAGGAGCAGCAGCGTCTCCGCCCATGGCGAAACCAAACACTCTGCACAGCAGCCGGAGCAAAAAATAGAAGTCATCTGTCCCCGGGGCGTGAACTGTCAGCCGTGTCTGTCAGTGGTCTGCTGGTGCTCTGCTGGCTGTGTCATAACAAGTCTGCCAAAATCCATTCAACTACTGACACTAATCCTGGATTATCTCATCTGTCTTTACACCAAACTTTAGCAAACCAAAACAACACAGTTTCACTGTAAATGTAAATCAAAATTTGGTTTGTTTGTTCCCATAAATCCAATAGATATGGCGCAACATAAACATTAACTTTCATACTGTATTTAAAGAATTTTATCAACAACAGATGCTAATTTAAGTGTCCGCTAACAAAAACAACATATACAAACATTCATCTAAATGTAACATAAAATACTTTTTATTTCCCTCCTGTTTTGCATTTTCAGCCAAGCTAATATTGGAATATGCAGAACTGTGAGTGTTTGTGATGCGCTGGTTTAAAAGACGCTCCCCTACATTTGCTCTGGGTAGAATTCTTTCACCATCAGGACCATGGAGAGCTCTGGAAGCTGCTTTGTTCTTTGCTTTGAACTTGACTAAAGTCATTTCAAGTGAAAAGTCAACACCATCTTTGTGCTTTTCCTTCACCAGGAAGGTGTCCTTCTGCCTGTTTGACCTTTGTCTCGTTTCTGTGTCCACTGAAAAGTCAAGTGAAACCTAAACTGTTTTTTTTTTTTGATTCTTGCTTGAGTGGATTCATTGTTTCGGTAGTTTTTCCCACTGCTTTTTCACCATATGAGGAGTTCACTCTGTTTAAAAATATCACCTTGTAATGGAGCTTTCTGGGCTCGGAGCCCCTGTGACACCAGTCTTCTTTATCCAACTTTTCCACATTTTCACTCGCATCTAAACTGCACAGTAACCATGAGAGGAGTTTTACACGTGAAGTTAATGAATTTGTTAATCTTTGAGAGAACTGATCACAGTTATTGCTTCTTCTAAAAATACCTCCCTCCCCCACCCCCTTCTAAAGTCCTACCTCTGGTGCTCTCCTCTCCATGTGCCCTAAGAAAGTTAAAGATGTAGCATCGAGTCACCTGATCCGTCTGATTAGCATAAGTGACATCACTGACTCGGAATAAATAAGAGGGGGGCTGTGTGCTTGGCTCAGGACCACTCTGTCTTGGGACTCCAGCTTCTCTTCTCCTTTCTTTCCTCCAGCTCCAACGCTCCAAAATGGTGTGTACTTGTTTGTGTTTTGGACCTTTGATGGACTTACTTCTTCTTTTGGCATGTGGGTTTTGGATACCTGCTTGACAAATTAGCCCAAAATTACGGCGTAAGCATTAACAATGAAGTCACGCTCAGGAAGGAAAATTGAATTGCATTTTTTTCTTATTTGTAATTTTACGGAAAGAATCAAATTTCAGAGACTTTGGCCTTGAAAACATCCACATTTTAGTGATGAAACCATTTATGAAACGATAAGTTAGCAAGAAATGTTTTGTCTTTGCTAAAATCTGTCTCCGTTTCTTCTGTTTGTGTATTTCTGAACGTACGCGTGCACTTTTTTGTGCGTTTTCCTGTGGCAGACTGAGTTCACACCAGACCAGATTGAGGGTAAGTGTCCAGATCGGGAGCCACTTCACCTGCATCACAAACACAACTTTGTCCCATAAATAACACAAACATAAGAGGAAAAAGCAGCCACCACGCTGATGTAAAGCAGTCAAACGGGCAGAATTTGGGGGAAATAACGTTCCAGTAGAGCACTGTAGGACGGGCACATTCCTTGGATTTGTCCAGTTGTCCAAGAGAATTTATGATATGTCTATTCTAAGCGATGGTTTTCAGCCCCGTGGAGGTGTTAATCACGAGAGTCAAGGTTTAGGATCTTACAGGAATCCCAACCTTGATCCCTCCCCACACTGCCCCAACCCTCCTGTCAAGCGCTCAATGATCTACCCCTCACTGTCAGACTGATCAAAGTGTCTCTGAGACGTCCCTTTGTCCACGTTGACTTACGTACAGACGAAAAGCTGCTCCTGCACATTCAGGGGCTGCTCTTCCTCCCCTCGCCAGCAGATTAGGGGGTGTTAATTACATCGCAGTCAGCGTTCTCAAGTTTAACCCAAGCAGGGTCATGCCTCGATTTAGCCCGGTCCACGCTGGCGCGGTGTATCATTTTGCCTCCGACGTTACTCACAAATTCCTCCCATGAGCAAGTGAAGGCACGAATGGGGGGGGGGGGGTGTTGGTGCCACAGCTGCTCCTGCTGCTGTTTTTCAGAAGCTGCATTGGAGTATTAATTTTTCCGAAAGGTCACTTGGAGTCGTCTCTTGGTAGGATTCAGGGAATTAGCCAGCCTTAGCCGGGACCCCTTCCTCTTTGCAGCTGTCGCTCCTCATTAACGAGCAAACTGCGGCTTCTGCTGTCTTTGATTCCGACTCAAAGCTTCCATAGACAACTACAACCCCCATGACAGAACCAAAGACCGAATATGGAAATGATCAGACACTTACATGTCGTGTCAAACAATCGTGGCACTGAGCTAGAATCCCAAAGAATCTCAGATTCCATCAATATTCTGAGCACTCCAACTTCAGATCTGTCCATCTTTGTTCTCTGACCAACCCCACATTTTTTTTCTTTTTTCTTTTTTAACTAAAAGGCTTTTCCTGATTCTTTCTTCCTGATCAGACTTCAAGGAGGCGTTTGGTCTCTTTGACAGAGTCGGTGACAACCAGGTGGCCTACAACCAGGTAGCCGACATCATGCGTGCTCTGGGCCAGAACCCCACCAACAAGGATGTTGCAAAGATTCTGGGCAACCCTACTGCCGACGGTAAGACCATCACGTGGTCCACCTTTGACCTCAACCTTGCTGTGGCTCCTGCTGGGTAGAAGCCCTTGATCAAACCTGTGTTTCTGACAGATATGGCCAACAAGAGGCTCAACTTTGACGCTTTCCTGCCCATGCTGAAGGAGGTCGACTCCCTTCCCAAGGGCACCGTTGACGACTACGTTGAGGGTCTGCGTGTCTTCGACAAGGAGGGCAACGGCACGGTCATGGGTGCTGAGCTTCGTATTGTGTTGTCCACCCTGGGTGAGTCTCAAGTCACCGTCCCCAAATATAGAAGCAGAAAAAATAGCTTGCTTAGCACTTGTGGCATGTGAAACGGATAGCGTGATCTTGACATTGATTCCTTTGGGTCTTCAGGAGAGAAGATGTCCGAGCCTGAGATCGAGGCCCTCATGGCCGGCCAGGAGGACGAGAACGGCAGCGTGCACTATGAGGGTGAGTCTTGACTTCTGTCGTGTGCCTTTGGTTTTATTCGGAATCCAAACCGTCTCATATGGATTTTCTTCTTTCCAGCTTTCGTCAAGCACATCATGTCTGTGTAAGAGGCCAGCAGGAGGAGTGCTGAGGAGTCTGTAGCTCATCTACAGGCAGCCTGACGGTGTCCAGGACATCAACAACACCGTGTCAAAGACCAACCAAGGAAAGACAAGGACTATGAACAAGGGATGTTGAAGAGAACCCATCTTGTTGTATTTTGTTTTCCTTTCATCTCAAACCCTCCTCTGTCTCGGAACGTCCCCATCACCTCTCCGGTGTAGATCCCCACCTATCACTCGGCCTCTGCTCCCCCCGGGGCACGTCTCCACTTGCCGCATGGGGTGAGAAACGGGGGAGAAGGGGTGACCGCTCATCAAGTGAGGGTAGATCCCTCCCTTCCCACCGCCACCTCATTCAGTCACGACATCACTGACCCAGTAATGCCAAAGGTGCTGGAGAAAGGTTGTGGTCAGACCGCCACATATCTACCATTTCCCTCAAAAGTTGTATTTATTGTCATTCTGTTCATTACAGAATAAACTTTTCCAACTTACATCCCATTTTTGCTCCCTCATATGTGCTGAATCTCACATTCAGAAACATCTCACCATTGTTAGATACACAAAATCTCATATGGAATCTTGATCATTGTCAATTAATTAACATACAACACAGTCTATATAACTGGCAAAGTGTGTGTTTTTAAGATAATGTGCTTTCACACCACACACACTTTGGCTGTTATTCGTTTCTTAAAAATAAAAATTGATGTATGTTTTTTCCCAACATAACCTGCTAATACTGCCAACATTAGCCAGTAGATGGCAGTGTTGCCCAAGAATGACTCTAAAGTCTTAGTTTTCTCAAAATTATGTTATTATCAAGATGTTTCTGTGTCTGAACGAAGAATTATTTTTAAAAATCTGATACACTGGAGGAGTGGAACAGGTGAGTGACAGGCCTCGCCCCGCCCACCAATAATGAGAGGGTTGTTGGGGGCGTGGTTACGCAGTACGTCACGAGGATAGCGGATCGCCTTCAGTTTTGACCTGTGTGTTGAGCTGCAGCGTTGACAGGAGGTTTAATAATCTTCTTTTTCTACTCAGACATGAGCAAAATTTGCCTTTTAGGACTGAGAAATGTGAGCAGACGAAGGGACGCGCTGTCTGCTCTAACTGCCAGGTGAGTGTGAATATTTCTGACCTTTGACTGGATTTTTCCTGTTAAAAGGGAGTTTTTCCTTGCTACTGTTCTTACCTGGGGGTTCAAAGGGTTACCTGGGTTTCTGCCTCAGTAAAGCGCCTAGAGACAATTTTTATTGTAAAAAACGCTATATAAATAAAATTGAATTGAACTGAATTGAATTGAATTGAATTTTATCGATAAATGGTCGTATTCTTGAATCACCGCCACGTTCATTTAGAATTCTGACATGTTTTGCTCTGAATGATCTATTATTCCTGACGACAGAAATTATGGGTTTGAAAAGTAAATATTGGCTAAAAATGCTAAAAACCGCTGGAAAACAAACCAGTTTTTTGTCCATGTTGACAGGAGAAATGCTGCCAGGGGCTGATATTTACTTTAAATACACTCATAGGTTAACATTTGGAACGTTTTAACATGGAACATTTTACCACCCCATAAATGAGTTTACATGTTAAATCAAGACCAACGCTGTTTTTTGTGTAACTTAATGTCATTAACATGAAGTAACAGTTAATACAAGAAGTTATTATAAATTATAAGTCTAATAAATCAGAGTTAAATTTATTTCAGATTATAGCTGCAATAATTTAATTCAAAGTAATACAGATGATAGTGTTGTTATTTACCAGGAAAATGTGATAAACAGTGTGAATTTGCAGCAGATGGTGCACCAAAGAATATAAAATAGGAAGACAGCACGCACAACGTTTAATCATCACGGATCCTTTCTGCCATCCATCCAGGCTGCAGCACAGTCGGGCGACGCAGCAGCCCGTCTCCTCTGCCCGTCCAGAAATCTCCAGTGCCGAGACCATGATGGACATCGGGACCCGACGCATCTTCACTGAGGAGCACGATATCTTCAGGCAAAGCGTCCGGCACTTCTATCAAGAGGAAGCGGTTCCATATCATAGCGAGTAGGTGCAACCGTGCATGCCTGAATTCAGCCCAGTTTACTGCATTCTGCACCCTTCCACAGCATTCTGCACCCTACCGTACCCTACCGTACCCTACCACACGGACTTTCGCTATACCCCTTAATGAAACACATCAATAAAGAAGAGAAACCGTAAAAACTCTTTAAACAACAATAACTAAAATCTGACATTTCCAGCTCATCTTCCTGTCTTGTTCCAGGTGGGAGAAGGCGGGAAACGTGAGCAGGGAATTGTGGGAGAAGGCCGGTTCGCATGGCCTGCTGGGAATCCAGATACCAGAGGAACACGGCGGGATCGGCGGGGATGTGTTTTCCGCCGCGATTATGTGGGAGGAGCCGTGAGTCAACCTAAAAGGCGTTGAGCTCCACCCGCAGCTGCCCTTTGAAACGTCTGATCGGTTTCTGTCCGACAGGATGTACGCTAACTGCACTGGTCCGTTTTTCGCCGTGCACTCCGACATCATCATGCCGTACATCAGCAAGTACGGCAGCAAGGAGCAGGTGGAGCGTTTCATACCTGAGATGACGGCGGGTAGATGCATCGGAGCCATCGCCATGACGGAGCCGGGAGCTGGCAGGTCAGGATTGGTGGGGCCGCCGCGTTTGTCCGCAACGCTCTGATTTAGCCTTTGACCTTGACTTTCAGTGACCTTCAAGGCATTCGGACTTACGCCAAGAGGGATGGCAGCGACTGGATCCTCAACGGCAGCAAGGTCTCCAGAGTGACGGGAGCTGAGAAGCACATTTGCTGTTCTGTCCAGCGTCTCCTACTTCCGTTTCCTGAGATCTTTCTCCACCTGGATGCAGGTTTTCATCTCCAACGGCTGGCTGGCCGATCTGGTGCTGGTCGTCGCCGTGACGAACCAAGAAGCCAAGTCCGCGGCTCACGGCATCAGCTTGTTCCTGGTGGAGAAGGGCATGAAGGGCTTCAACAAAGGACGCAAGCTGGAGAAGATGGGTCTGAAGGCCCAGGTACCGGAGCCCTGCGCACGCCTCACGTGAGTGTGTGAGTGGAGAGAGCGCCCATCACCGTGCTTCTGTTTGCTCTTCAAGGACACGGCTGAGCTGTTTTTTGAAGACGTGCGACTCCCAGCAGACGCTCTTTTAGGGGAACCCAACAAAGGCTTCTACTACCTGATGAACGAGCTGCCTCAGGTAAACGGAGGGGAAGAGAGGCGAGCGGACGGCCACACGTTCAAATCCACTTCTGTCTCTGGTGTAGGAGCGTCTGGCGATCGGGGCGCTGTCCCTGGCTGGATCCGAGTTCATCTTTGAGGAGACCAGGAACTATGTGATGCAGAGGAAGGCCTTCGGCAAAACGATCGCTGATCTGCAGGTCGGCTTTGTCTTTATTTATTTTATGTGTGTTTACTTGTGTGCTTTACTTTCTGTCTTTGCTTTTTCTGGCCTGGGTGAATATCAATAACAGACGATGCAGCACAAGCTGGCTGAGCTGAAGACTGAGATCTGCGTGGGCCGAGCCTTCATAGATAGCTGCCTTCAGCTCCACGCTGAGCACCGCCTGGATTCCACCACGGCTTCGATGGCTAAGTACTGGTGAGAGCAGTTTTTCTTTGTTGTCCACCAGCCTCTGGTAAACCTCTTCTCAGATTTTGTTTTTTTTTTTTTTTTTTTTGGTAATCCCTCCAGGGCATCTGACCTCTACAACAAGGTCGCATACCACGGCGTGCAGCTCCACGGAGGGTGGGGCTACATGTGGGAGTATCCTGTCGCCAAGTGAGTCCACCATAGTTTGTCAGCGCTAATTTTGGTGCATTTTGGTCCAAAGTTCGCAGAACCTAATCAGCATGGCTGACTTTTCAGAGCGTACGTGGACGCACACGTTCAGACGATCTACGGAGGCACCAACGAGATCATGAAAGAGCTCATCGCCTGCAGCATTGTCAGCAAGATGTGAGGGGCGTTTTATTCAGACGTCTAGAAAACGAGGATTAGTTCTGTGGTGATCCAGTCTAACGCCTGAGGCCACCAGTCAGATCTGCAGTATGGTGGCAAGATTAGCCTTGCTGGCCCACAGGTTGCATAATTCAGTACAGTTCTATCTGAAATTATTCAAATGCTTAAAGACAGAACTAGTTGTTGGAGTCTAACTGCTAACATATGATAGTCTTTGCCTTCTGGATGATGTTATTGCCGTCTGTTTTCTGGGCAGGTTCAGAAAAACATTACCAGCAGTCATAGCTGGAGAAACATCCTCCAGGTTTGCCTTATTGTCCATGAAGTAAGGTTTTTGAATGTTCCAGCGTTGCATGGTCCTTCATATTGTTTTTCCTCATATTTACAGTATGTTTAGTGCAAAGAACAGCTTCTGTCTGTACCATCTGATATTTGTCAGTAGGGGGCAGTAAGCTTCCGTAAACATAGCTTCTGTGCAACGCAGGTTTATCACGTAAGTTTAGGATTTATTGATCTATTGCATATTCAAGTTTTATTATGTCTGTAATTTCTTTTAATTTAACAAACGGTGGAAGAGTTAAAAAGAAAAAAAAAAAAACATCCCCATCGCATCCCTGTTCCACCAACTACCTTCAGCAACAGCCACACCCAGCTGGGGGATCAGCTCTGCGCGTACTTCCTGACGCGCTCGCGGGGCCCAGCGTCCGCGCACTTTCACGCACGCACTCCAACACCGCACACCGCGCGTTCCACCCCGGGTGCGCGTTTCCTCCTGCATTTACGGTATCTTGTTCGGCGGAGGGAGGGGTCACAGCACCCCCTACACACACACACACACACACACATGCACACGCACGCTGCTCATTGTCGCCCTCCTCTCGCAGGCGTGTTGGTGCCGCTCCGCAGTCCGAGCCTCCAGGTAAGAGACGTTTCCTTTATTTTCGGAACAAATGCGCCTCTGTGGCCGTTTGAAGCGCCGCCGGCGTCGACTCGTTTGTTTGATTTCGATCTGAGCAGCTGGAAAACTTTGTTGCTTCAAGTGTCTGGTGGCAGATCTGTCCTCTCATCCTCCGCGCTGTGGTGTGCAATTACACGTGAATTCTAACAAATGAGCTGATGGAATGTGCGCCGTCAATCTCGCCTCTGAACCACAGACATCCTTATTCTGGTGATTGTTTAGAGGCGTTGTGTTCCGCCGGTGCGCCTCATCTCGCAACAGCCTGCGCCTTTTGTTCTGGTCCACGCCTGCATGGTGCTGAAACTGACCCCTCACTGCAGCAGGATGCGCACATCCCTGTGAAAAGTGGAGAGAACCTGCAGAGCTGTGGGGAGGCTTTTGCTTAAATCTTAATCTGAGCGCGTTTCTGCGGCTCCTGGCCGACCCGGAGCACAGCCAGGGCCCGGGAGGATGGGAGTAGCCCTGTCTGGAGTTGGCATCGCGTCCGCCACAGACACTGTTGCAGCCGAAGCCAGCAGGATGTGCGACACATTCAGCTGGATTGAGCACCGCAGGTCCCATTCTGCAGGGTGTGATGGAAGTCCAGACCAGCATCTTTGTTCTATACGTTAATCCTCACACCATAATCCAGAATTATCTGTTAGAATGCATCTGCTCCAGACTGTCCGCTCACACTGCAGCGCAGATTTTCCTACATCCTGTCTGAGCAGATGAAAATCTGTCCTCTGGCTTTCCGGTGTTGGCGCGTTCCAGTTTTTGTCTCAGGGGAATTCAGTTATGGGCACGATACATCATGAAAACAGCGGAGGCTAATAAGGCTGCCAGAGGAGCCTCGGTCTCATGGTTGATCTGCTGTGATGGGATACGAATTGCTGGTTTTAAAGCTGCTCAGAAAAGACTCCCTGATGATGGTGTCTGAGAAGACCCCAAAAATGCTCAAAATCGACAACCAAAACTCTTTTTTATCCTAGTTTGTGACACGTTGGAGTTTATGTCGGCAGCTGATGCGGTTTTGAGTCTTTCAGGTGAGAAATGCTGCTGTTGGGCGCGATCTGGGATCTGATTGACGTGGGTTTGTGCCAGCCAGATTGGCCTGAGTCTAATCACTAATTGAAATGACCTTAATCACAGAACGACAGCTTTCCGTCGTGTCTGTTGTTTTATTTTCAGCCGTTTTCTGTTTCTCCTCTTCTCTCCGCTTTCTGGCCTCCCACCACGCTGGAAGGGGGCCATCGGTTCTGGTCCGGTACTGAAACTGCAGAACCTCGGTCCTCAGTGGAAACAGGGACATGTCTTCCTCTGAGGGACACTTTCTTAACAAGTCTTTTTATTTTTGGAACGCTCTTGTCAGTTCTGACCCCGGGACCGTCTGGAACCGCGGCCCTGGATGGGTCCTTGTCCTCCGCCAACTCCTCCAGTCCCTCCCAGGCTTCCCCAGGTGTCTCACGGGAGCTGGCGGATCTTTGCTCCAGTCGGCTGAGATAGACCTGATCTAAATCACATACGTCACTGTGATACATCACCACTGACCCACATGTGGAGCAGAGTCACACGTGCACACACCCTGCTAATGCTGCGTCCATACTGTCTCATACCATTAGCCCAAAGATTAAACAAGGCTGCACAACACCTGTAATGATCAGATTTACACCAAACCTGCTGCTTCTTTCTGGCTTCCCTGTTGCTGTTGTCACCATAGCAGCCGTGTTTCTGGGATGTAGCTTCTCCTAAATAGTTCCTAACACAGGGGTGGGCAGTTATTTTGCCTGAAGGGCCACATTGGGTTCAGAACGGGCCGGCCAGGTGGTGGAAACTAACCCCCCACCAAACGAGGATCGGAGGTTAACTAAAAATCCTGCTTGATGGACTATTGACAGAGAAAAGAGCCTGTAAATTGGTCCAACTAGAGATGGATGATGAAGCTCCAAATGATGTTTGGCCCCACCTTCTTGAGAGGACATGTTAGCATGCTAGGTGAAGCGGGGGGATCTGAACTTTCTTCTAACCAATCAAGGTGACAACCCTCTTCATTTGGCTTTTGGAGAAATTGTGAAGGCTCTGCGGGCCGGATGAAATGGTTCATCAGGCCACATGTGGCCCCCCGGGCCTTAGTTTGCCCACCTCTGTCCCACGGTCGCGCCCCCTGTGCCAGATCCTCAAAGAAAAATGTATTGACCTGCATTTCAGCAGCGTATTCAGCCAGTCGGGGAGATCCTGGAAGATCCTGGAAGATCCTGGATTCCATGGATGTGGCCGGAGGATCCGTCCGCTTGGCGTCGCGGCTCTCCGTCCACAGCTCAGCCAAACGAGGTCCGACAGCCAGTGTCTCATTTCATTCCTCACGGACGACAAGCCATCGACAGAGAGGGCACTCGCACGCGCCGCTCTGCTGATCGGGAAACGAGCTGCCTCAGCTACTGGCGCCCAGTGCGTCTCTCCCACGTCAGAACGCCACTTGCGCTGCGCTGGACAGCGTTGCCGCGGATCAAACTGTTTCCCAGGAACACTGATCTGTTGACATGTCTGTGGAATGTTGTCGGATGCTTTGCGTGGACAGCCATGTCCACGGGGAGCTAGCAAGAACAAAGCGCTGAAAACTGTTTGGATTTGTAAGTTTGTGGCTTTAATGTAAAGGAAAGTCTATAAAGTAAATATTTAGCGGCGTTCTGGCAAAGGTTTGAGGGGACTCGAGCAAAAACCGCGAAATGTCTTTTTCCGTTGCTGTCCAGCAGACACGAATGTCTTTGAGTCGAAACGATGATGCCAACTGTGACGCTGGAAACCAGCCTGGGTTTGTCTGACTTTAGCCGGGCCAACCGTGGGTAAAAACCGCTAATGAGCCCGAGCTTGTGACCGAATGGGCCAGGGACCCCTTGTTAGCCTAGCGGAGCGGCTAAGCCACGGAGCTCGGGGCTCTTATTGGTTCCAGATGTGGAAGCTAAGCAGCTCGGCTGTTTTCTCCCCATCCTTTTGCAAACCGCTCTCTGGCTGAGGCTAAGACACCGGCCGACGTGCATGTTTGGATCAATGAGCCTCATTGTTCAAGCGTGGTCAGCCTTGGTCATGCTTCCTATAGTTTAACGGTAAATGCAGCCATTAAAGGTTCTTTCTTGGTACGCTCCTGCTCGTCACCTCTGCACATGTGACTGTTTTCATGTGTCCATGTGTCCAGTAAAGCAGCGTGTTGGACGGATGGAAACCCCCCGGCTGACAGGAAGTGCCACACAGCCACTAAATCCAGCGTGAAGTACAGAAACAGATGGACGGAACGGCTCGTTTTTACTGGACTCTTGCGTGTCTGTACTGGACCTCCAGGCCGACTCCCAGCAGGAGTCCACGACTGTCGCTGCCCTCGGACGGTTCTGTTGAGGTTCTCGACAGTAAATCTTCCATCCAGAGGTCACAATGTCACTTCCTCCTGAACGTATTTTAGCATGTCCGCTTAGCCTGTTAGTTTTTCCGTTTTCTTGTTATCAGTGTTTCTTATTTTTGGTTCAGATTCTAATCTCCAAATCAAGCTGCAGGACTCTCATTCATAAGTGTCCTCTGACTGCGTGCCTGTGGCCCCATTGGGACCTCTGTGGGCCCCCCTCACCACAGCAACCCCTGCCATGGAAACCAGTCCTTCAAAGGAATGAAGCCTCTTGAGAACTGGTGTGTGGACTCCTCTGTTCTCTCTCCTCTCCTCCTCATCCTCTTTCTTCGCCCTTCTTTGGACTCTTCAGAACGGCGGCAACGTGGAATCCTTCTACTTCCTCTTTAGTGGAGCAACCGTGCTGCGTTTAGGTGCACGTAAAAGAGGGCATTTGCCCCCTGCTGCCTCTAGTGGAGGAAGGGAAGGAGGTTCTGCTCCTCAGGCTGCTTCCATAAATCAGAGTGCATAAATCTTGTTAGGAAAAGGGAGCTGATGGATGTATTTGTGCTCTGACAGATGTCTGTGAATGGCCTCTGGAATAAAGAAAGACTTGCTTTTTAATTCACACAGTATCAATACGCTGGAGATCTGGTTAACACACACCACCAAACTAGGTTCTCCTCCGCGGGATCTGCTAACCCGCCTCGGTGTTTCTCTCCTGTGACAGTAGCTTCCTGTCTGCCTGGAACATGGCGGATATGAACTTCAGCGCTGCCCTGGTTCTAATCTTATCTGTGTCTGCAGCAGCAACAGGTTTTGATTTCTATCTTTCCTCCATCTATGTGGGCTGTTTTTGCTGTCTGGTCCTCAGAAACATGAACACTGCAGGCGTACTTTCCCAGGCTAACTCTGTGATTAGCTTTATCCCGCTCTGAGCCCGCAGCTCCAGCATCACCGTGGGTCGCCGGGTATTGATTTGGTCTCCTCGGGGCTTCCTTTCCCTCAGCTCCCCAGTCCCCCAGCGAGGAGGCAGGATGAGGGTGAGACCCCCTGCGGAGCTGGGCGTCCGCATTCACATGCTAATCCCCCACCATCTGCTTTCTACCTCCTGACGCTCCCCTGTCCACGATCCTCCCTCAGCCTGGAGGAACCGCCAGGCTGTTTGCCACCTCTGCAACCTCACCCCCATCTCTGCTCCCTCTGAACCGGTCCCCTGAGCTCAGGAAGCGTGTAAAGACGTCCCCGCCTCCATCCAGGAGTAATGGCCTCGGCGTAATAGCCCTCTTTGTCTGCCTGACCCCTCACACCAGCAGGTCAAAGAGACTTCCAGGCAGATGACTTAATGACTGCTGCTGCCGTGTTTCTGCCGCTATTCGAGATGAGATTTACGCGTATCAACGGGACTGCCGGACGTTGTCCTTCTGAGTGGGAACCTTCGCAGGCTGAGTGCGTGTGTGTGTGTGTGTGTGTGGATTCGTGCAGGAGCCTGAAGATCCCGGATGACATAACACAGTTATTTTGGCCGTTCTTTGTGTCTCATGCTTTTTGTGCATGTTTGGAATTAATTTCTTTCTTGGAAAAGAGACGCGTGTTAGTTCAAAACAGCTGTCTCTGGTGGAAGACGTGTACGTGTTCGTAAAACATGTAATAAAACTCTTATTGACGCAGACTAATTTAGCCCCACAAATGTTTTGCTGCACGACTTGACATGACCAGACTTTGTGAGCAACTTCCTGGAGAGGCGTTTGGATGCCGAGGCTTTCTGACCACCACCGTGGTCGCTTCTGCTAGCGTAGCGTCAAGCAGGAGGTAAAACCAGTGGTTTCTAATACTAGTTAGCGCCATGGAACCATTAGCATTGCTTAACGTTATAACTGTACACTTCCTCCATGACTCTGGTTTCTCTGGAACGTTGGAGCCCAAATGAATTTAGCCCATTTTATGAACCAATAACTGATGAGTCCTGATCTCAGGTCTGCCGAAGGTTGTGTGATAATCATCCTCAGGTTTCCCAGAGCAGCTCAGACCGGAACCGATCGGGGACCTTCGTCCCTCCAGCTGTTACCTCCCAGATTGTCAGGGCTAATTCAGCAGAGCTCCGTTTCCAAACGTTTCCAAAAGGACGCATGTCATCTGCGACCTGAACCTGCGCTGACATCAGCTCTAAACATTTGCAGAGCGGAGACGGGTTAATCTGCCGTTGCATCGGAGCCGCCTGTCCCGCGTCGCTCCGCCTGCATCTGTTCAGCAGGAATTTCCGCCTCTGCGGGTGTGTTTTAAGTCTGTGTGTGAGGTGACAGACAAGCTGTGAGTGTGAACGCGGGTGTGACAGCAGCTCAGCCTGATGACGGACGACCTGGACTCCCCCTCCGCCCACGGAATCCTCTGGATTTTCACTCCGTCTGACCTCAGAACAGGTTTCATTTGAACTTTTGATATCATATTTTGAAGTTACCGTGTGATTGTGGAGGCTTTAGGACATCTTCCCGTCTGATCCTGGTTCTCGGCTGTCTGACGGTCTCGTTTTCTTGACGGCTCTTGACAGGTGATGTCATGAGACGTTAAGTCAAAGTCATGTGACCTCAGGCCTTCAGTCACCAAGCTGATAACTGGCTGGATGACCTTGACTGAAAGTCATGTCCAACATATGTTTGTTCTCATCCGTTTGATCCTTTGATGTTGACTCTCAGGGTGCTTTCTGAAGACGTGTTGTTGTTGTTGTAATTTGTAGCGGTTTGGGTTTAGCATTGCTGGTTTAGGCAACATCACGACTTGGTTAAACTTGATGTCCTGGAACATCAAAATGTCTGCAGGAGTTCAGAACATTGCATATCTTCGAACGCATTCTGTCACCTGATCTGGAACCTGCGACTTCTCGCCCATCGTTAATGGGAACTGGAGATCCGCCTCCCCCATCCAAGCACTTTCGTCCTCCTCCCCCCAGCTCTCCAGCCTCCTACTCTAACCGCAGTGGTGCTGTTTCGCTTACGCTAATAGTACTGAGGAGTCCCTCAGTGCGAGAGGCAGAGGATGGACACTTCCTGTGGACGGAGGACAGACGTGAAAGGATAACGATCTGTTGTCCGTCCGTCGTGGTTGAAGGCTAAACGTGTGTCAGAGTTTGTTCCTTTGCTACAAGAGCAGCTTCGAAAAGCAGAGCCTGAAGCTATCACGCTAGGCTAATTCTTGCAGACTGCGACCCGCTACTGAGGAGTCTCCATCCTTGTTCTATTCCTGAAATAAATCTGCTGATAGAAAGTTGTCTGGACTTTTTTTAGGTCCCGCTCTACATCATATTTCTGCCCAGCCTGTAATTATCTAAACTGGGCTTCCAGTGATGCAACAGACTGCTTTAGCATGTGTTCTGTATCCACATGAAAACTATGTTTACGACCTGTTTTTAGCAGCAGGACTCCAAACATAACACGGCCTTTCTTTTAGATTGCTAGTGTTGCAGCAGTTTGCTTCCACAAGCAACAGCCAGAAACTCAGCATCATCTCATCCTGGCGCCTCCGAGCTTTTTTTTCTTTTGGGTGGGGGGGGGGTTATGGGTGGAGGAGGAGGTGGGAATGCAGCCACACGTGGATGCTGTCCTGACAGGGCGGTTTCCTGCGAATAGCAGAGTTGCCCCAGAAGATTTGACATCTGTTGACCTCGACTCTGGGCCGTTTTCCGACGCTCGGTTGCAGTTTTATTGACATGAACGTGATTCGGCCCGTACTAGGCTGGGATACGGCCACTTCCTGTCAGGTTTTTTTTTTTTTTTATTGGAGCATGTTTTAAGTGTTTATTTCTCATGTTAGCGGCGCGTATCCTGTGCGCGTGTGTGTGCATGGACGGCTGTAACGCCCAAGCCCCTCCCCCTGCCTGACCCTGATGACTTCCAGAAACTTCCGCTCTCCTCTCAGTGACACGTGTGTCTTCTCTCCTCCAACATCGCAGCAGCACAACAAGGCTCATTGTGTCTGAAATATTGCAACATCTGGATTTTGCAAGCCCGTTGTCAGATTTATTGGAAATTTAACTGGAACTTTATGGAAACTGTGAATTATTTTGGGTTTATTTTGTTAGATGGCTGTTGCAGGAAAAGACCACCAGTATCCCAGTATATACAGAGACTGGGCCCAATTAGCCTTTAGCCTTTTAGATAAGTTGCTTCATTTGAATGCTTATGCTAAACATAAAGGCCTTTGGTCTGACACACAGTCACAACGTGTGTCTCAGAGCAGTTGATTGATGTGATACCGTTGCCAAGGTTACGAGAAGAGGCGTCATTGTTGCGTGACGTATCGGAGATATGTTTTAGCGTCATGATCAAGTGAGCTGTGTTGTAAATGAGATTTGTGTCAGGTAGCTAGTGCTAACTTTTCTCTGATGTTAAAGTTTTGTAGCCAGCGGCTTTAAGTAAGAACTGAACACAGAATCTTCCATTGACTCCGTCCTCCTTACTTCCTCTCGTTAGCTAGGCCAGGGCTGTTGAAACTCATCTTTGGAGGATGAAGCCCCCCCCATCTGACCACTGCTGCCCAGATGTCACTGCGCCGTGTGGGCGCTCATTTCAAGCAGCTGATGAGCAGATGACAGAGCTCAGAAGTCTCATCCAGTTCCAAACCGCTCGTACGTCACGTTAAAATGGCGGCATAGTGCATTTGCGTCTGCCATTCCTTGTTTTTATTTTCCTCTCTGCATCATCTGTGACCTTTCCTTCTGCTACTCTCAGTTCGCTGTTGGGTGCAGACCCCCGTTAGCTTTAGATAAGGATCAACAGACAGAACTCCTCTAAAGTGGAGAACGAGCTCCAGAGGTAAAAGGGAAAGTTTTCATCTAAAATAACAATTAGTGGACGATAAATCCCATTTTTATTTTGAAACATGCTAAGTTGCTCTGGTCAGCTAGCCGTTTGGCCTGTTACTGGCTGGTGTTAGCTCGCAAATATCTATCTTTCAGTTCTGACTTGTTGCTAACTCAATGCAATCAACTCCGGTTTTCTGTATAGTTACAGATTTGGACTTTGAGGAGGCCAATAGACGTGTGCTGTGGGAGGATTTTTGGTCCCGGCTACATTTCGCTGTCCTGGCAGGGACACTTTCCTCGTAGGTTTGAGACGCTGCTGTGAGTTTAAACCATGTCGTGTGTTCTTGCTTCAGTGTAGCAACACGGGTCTTGAACAGTAGCCAGCGTAAGGGTTTAGCTCAGTTCGTTGGGACGACTTCAAAGCCCACGACTACGCCCTGTGGTTAGCGTAGAGCCACGCACGCACGCACGAGCTGTCGCTGACACAGAGCCACACGCGCTCAGACAGGCAGCAATTTATTCAAACCTGTAAAGCCTCCTGCCCCCACCCGCCCGTCCACGGTGGGAGCATAAGCCTCCACCACCCACTGTAAAAAACACTTCCTGCTCGCTTTTAAACAGGCCTCTCACGCAGGCATATTTCACATTTGAGGTATTTCCTGAGTTCTGTGGATTTCGGAGGGGAACGACCGTCCGATGCGATTAAACACGGGTGGCCTTCGGCTATAAACACGCCAGGGACGCGACAGAATGCAGCCCGCTTCGAGGCCTTGGTGTGTGTGAGACAGGAAGCATCACTTTCCCTCCACGCACGCCTGGAGGATGGATGTGCACGTGCTGTCTTCACGCCTGACGAGAATGGCGAGCTGCTTGAGGTGGCGTTGACCCTGGCCAATTAGCAGTCTGCAGGCATTGTGCCGTCAACAGGATGAACCCCCTCTCTCTGCTGTGTTGACCTTTGACCTTCTCACCACCCAGAGGGTGAAAGATGCTGAAAGAAGATTCAAACACCCTGAAAAGCCAAAATGGGAGGTTTGGTTTGACTTTAGCTCCCTCAAAAGGAAATGACTCCATATCAGGACCATTAATATCTTTCCCTGATGATGGGCATTGGTCTGGCTGATGATTGGCTGCAAACCTAATTGCAAACCTTGGCTAATTAGATTTGCGCGGTTTTAAATGTATTTGTCTACTTGTGGAGCACAAACGACCAAACGGCCAGCATTCTCTGCCCCTGAAAGCAAAGGGAGAGTTGTCTGAGGGTATTAGCACTAGCTGCTATCGGTGGTCAACTCTCATGTGACTAACAGGGTGAAAGTGCTAATGGGCAGTTAGCTCTCAGGAGCTAATCGTCATTGTAAACTTGATTTTGAGTTTGACTCTTCAGTTGTCCGCAACAGGCGGCAGGTTCTGAGGGAAGTATTAGCACTTAGCCCACTTATTTTGGAAGATAAAATTATATGAAATATTCAAAATGCCTGACATTTGTTGTTCGTTCTTTTTATCAGGATGAGTTTGGCAACTTTATATGTCAATTTTTATGACCAACGTTTTAGTTTATGACAAATTCTACAGTTCTGGAGTTTCTAACTAGCATAATAGCATTATATTGCTACATCAGAACAATCCTCTTATTCAATCACCACAGTCAGCGTGTGTCTGACTGCTCTGTGCTCTGTCTGTCAGCAAAGCTGAGCTGGAATGAGACTTGGACCGCTCAAAAATACAGAGTTCTTCAGATGGAGGAATGTTTTGATCAGTTCTAAAATCGGGAGCTTCAGGCTGGATTAAGAGGCAGCAGCAGCAGACCATGAGTCGCTCAGCTAATCCCCATCATGAGGAACACGGAGACTGACCTGCTCTTGGTTTGGGGCTGGATGTGGAGCTCAGATATGACAAGTCAGTCACATTGAACCATAACTCCAAACAAAAGCAGGGAAATCTATGAAGATGAGGAAATTTGTCCTCCCAAAACACATTCAGCGCCTCATTCTGTGGGGTTTAACTGCGTACAGTTTGGAGTGGAGGCTGCACGGGGATCAGACGGTGTCTGTACTGGCTGCTTAGCTTTGGTTCCGGCTTGACTCTCTAATCAGAGCCGTCCGCCGGCCTCCTCCAAGGCGGCTGCTGATGACAGGACTGTCTGCACCCTCACAACCCCATCCCTGAATCTTGGCGCTGCCTGGATCATCACCGGGTTTGGAAATGATTTGGTTTGGACACCAGGACTGTTTGTAAAAGCCTCATTTGCTCCCATTAAAGTTGACCCAGTGCCTGAACGGCGGTTAGCGTCTCCTGCCGACGTCTCCTTCCACCTCCAGGAAGCAAACGGGACCGGGAGACGACGTGATGTGGGTGCACGGCTGGGCCGTCTCTTCCTCTAATTTCTGAAGTGGTTTTGGGCACGTTTGATGGATCGTCTGTGATTCAGTCTCACAACAACTCCTGAGGTCTCTGAGGTTTTGGCTCTCGTGTCAGGGAGTGTCTCCAATCAGACTGGTCCCATTGGTTTCCTGTCATGGGCTAATTGTTTTCATTCATAAATAAGAGGATCGGAGGCCTGTGATAGGACGAGCGGAAGGTTCCAAATCTGAACTCAGCATTTGAGCAAAGCAATACTTTGGGTGATCTTTGTTAAATATTAAATCATATCAAAGTTTAACATAAAAATAAATAAAATCTTGATATTGTTTTTTTTAAAATATGACCTCCAGGGGGCGACCAGGAGTACAAACATAAGCCTTAGCTACAGCACCAAGGCTAATAATGGAGGATCCCCCACCGGGGATTGTCTTAGGTCAATGTCCAGAGTCGTCTGGCTTTTGCTTTGACTGGTTTCCAGTTGCACCAGTAGGTTTTAGTTTTGCATGTTTTTTCTGGCCTCTACAGTCTCTTTCCATCCGTCTCAAACCCACCCCCCCTACGCCCCCATTCGCCTTCTCTGCCTTTGTGTCGGTACCGCTGCTGCAGTCGGCCGTGCCTGCAAATGAGCACCAGCACAGAGCGATTATTCAGCCTTCATCAGGGAGGGGAAGCCCTGCACCACCACCACTACCCCTCCTCCAGTGACGGTGCCTTCGCCGTCTAATGGTTAATGCAATCCTTCATTGATGATGCAGAGATTATGGTGGATGGAGATAAACCCCCCAGGATGGGGGATGAGCCTGGTATCCATTTCAACCACTGTTACTGTGCACGCGTAGACTTGTGCTCAGATATCCACCCCCACCTCTCCCCAGTAGGTACACCAGCAGTGGAAGGTGGGAGGGGGTACGCTCGCCAGTTTCTCGCTGGGGTGAAATGCATCAGTCATCTGTGAGCGTGGCGCTGGCCATACGACTGTTTTTCTGCCTCCGTCTCATGGTTGTTGTATCCACTCTCTGCAGAAGCCACCGCCGTGCCCCCGTCCCTAACCTGCACCTTAGAGGACAACAACCTGCCTGAGCTCACCTGGTAAGACCCTGGAGCTGTTTTTATAGCCATGAAGGATGTCCGGATTAATGTCTGTGCTGCTGACTGACTGTGTGTGAAGGGCTTTGGTGTCGACGCCGTGTTTTGGCGGCCCTTGGTGTCGGCGACGTTGCCTGTCTAGACGCGGCTGACAATTCGGCCAGAGGGGGAATGACGGTTCTCTGTCCCTTGTGTCACTGCGAACAATATCATCGGGGCGTTTTGGTCTGAAAAAGCACCATTTTCAGTCAAAATTCCAGTGATTATGTGACGGATATTAGCCGACCATGGCTAATATCTATCGTCTTTTATTTCATGTCGACATTTCTCAAACTCACATTAATGAGTTAAAAAAATACTTGCATTCCTCCAGTAATCCAGCTTTATGATAACATCACATTCCGGAGGGGGCGGAGAAGGAACACCATTGGGTGATGAACGAAGTGTCAATTTGTTCTTGGAACTGATTCAACCACAAAAACCAGCAAAATCAAAGGGAGATGCTTCTTTACCGTGTCGAACCCAAACCACCAGTTAAACTTTGTTAAAATCCATCCTGAATTTTGGGGTTTTTGTGTTAAAAAGCTGAAAAACCTCCATAAATAAGTGAAAACGACAACAGCAACCAGTCATTCTGAGGGTCTGTTGATAGTGACAGTATAACGATAACAGGCTAATAATCAACATTTAAAGACAAATCAGATGATTATTTGGTGCTGTGACATGAATGTGCTTCATTTGTGCTATATACTGTGTTAGCTTATCCGACGCTAACGTTTGTAGCCTCTGTCTGTATCTATTTTCTTCTGTCTGGGTTGTTGCCGGGCACCTCCGAGGCAGGCTGTCACTCTGTGGGAGGCAACTTTTTATCGCTGTGATGGAACCGCTTCTTCAACGAAGTGGACTCCAGGTCTCCTTGGAAGGGATATTTAGCTTGTTTCACAGCTAAACTTGAAGGACTCAGATAACAAAGATTCTCTGCGATCTCTAAACGCCTCATGTCTGAAAACTTTCACCTTGAGTTCAGGAACGAGTCGCCATGTTGAAAATCTAAGATGGCATCCTTGGACCCTGAAGACGTCGCCACAGAAGAGTTTGTGCTGACAGAATGAATTTACCAGATGGTTTGGTTTAGTTTGGTCTTCTGTCATTTAGTCTGTAATTACACAGTTATTACTCACGGTGTAGTTTGTACAGGATGTTCCTGCCTGGTATGATGTGGTTTCCTTCATGAACGTTTCTTGTTAAATTAGCCCTAAAACTCCATCCTCTGTCATTGACAATGAGTCCACGTCTGATTATCGACACTGTCTGCTTCTTGATTGGAACCTGATTGGCCCTTCTGGAGGCCCCCAATGGCAGTTTCTTGTAACTGCATTCCTGTAAAAAAACAAATGAACATCTGGAATCCCCCAAGGTTCCGTGTTTGGCCCAGTATTTGTCTCACTATTCTGTAAAAAACACACTTAAATCATCCAAACCGAATCAAACTCGCGTTTACAAATATTTAAAAGGCTGTAAAACCTCCCAGGAAGGACCAGAACAGCTGGAGTCACCGTCACAGTTTCCACAGATCAGGGTCTGTTTCGTAGCGTCTCATCCATCACCTCGTTGACTGATGAATATGCACACGGTGCTTCGAGGCAACAGATCAACTTCTGAACGCTGATGTTCGACCAGTACAGCTGTCGCCTGGGGGTGTGCAAAGACCAGCACCTGGTCCCCGTGTCAGAGCTCACAGGTCATGTGACAAGAGAGCTCCGTGTTTTTAGGACGCTTCAAGTTGTTCCTTGTCCTTATTTCTAGATTATTAAAAGGTTGTGGTTTCCAGAATTCTGACATTTTGACGGGCAAAAAGACAGAATCCAACTGTGTTTCTCTCACTGACTCCCAAGTGTCTTCCTGTTTTCCTTGAAGTTGCCTCATTCGTCAAACTCTTATTGTTCCTTTTAGTTCTGCCAGATTAACATTAATTTCCTGTCCGCGTCGTCTCTATTGATGAAGTCAAATCTGTGGATTAGCTCAGCCTCTGACCTCCTTCCTCTCCTCCGTTGACTCATCCCTTCCCCCTCCTCTCCTTCGGCTTCTGTTTGGCCTATTTGGCCTCCGTCCTTCCGGGAGGTCAAGAGGTGAAAAAAACGGGAAAAAAAGCACCATAAGTTGTCTTCCTGCCTTCAAGGGACAAATCCGTGTTTTTGCCCAAGCCAGTGCTGACTGTTTGTCCAAGTGTGCGCTGTCTGTCCGTAAAGATGGATGTTCTCCTGATAAGACGATGAAAATAGAAAATCAGCTGCACTTTTCTTGTCACAGTAATGACTTCAGAGACTTCAGACGAGGTGAAACTGAGCTGCTGTCGCTAACAAACAGTTTTTTTTTTTGTGTCTACTCAGCGTCAGAAAACGATTTATTGCCGTTTGAGTGAGGACAAGGGTTATTTACTGAACCACATCAAAGGACAAAGTGTCTGTTATTGTCCGGCTGGGTTTTCGGGGGAAGTACGCGTCTGTGTTTCACTCCCGTCCTTTTCTTTTTCTGCCTGAGCCAGAACAGGAGACAGACACGTTCCTCTGATTCAGTTTCTGTTTTCATTATTGATCAAAGGATTTCCACTTTAAGATCAAAGGAATTCTGATTTTTATGTGCCAGTGGCCACGCCCTCATTTGGAATTTTTTTTCATGCTACTTTCAGTTTTTCAAAACGGTGAACAAATTACATAAAAACATTTCAGCAATGTTAAACTGGTTTTACTGTGTGACCAGTTTTAACGCAGGACGGACTAATGATAATAACATTACAATAAACACTCGGTACGAGCTCCCTTTGGATCTTTTTCTGGATCCTCTTTTCTCTCCACTCTTAATAAATCAGCCTCCTTCCTGTTTGTGGACTCTGGCAGGTTCCCCTTTTGGCACCAGAACGCCCCAACGGTCACATTGTTTTAATGTTAACAGGATGCTTCTCATCTTTTTTTCTTCAACCTCCTCAAGTCTCCGAACGCTCTTGTCTGTCGTCTCGGCCTCGGCTCATCCGCTGGCTCGGCCCCAGCCGACCAATCCCGGAGCTCGACAAATCTTAAAAACAGATCAGCACTCGAGGCCGCCTAGCTGGCACACAGATGCCACGGCCTTGTTTATGAAACTTTGATTTCTTTTTGGATTTATCTCCACAGTTGATTTAACAATAAAGCAAAAATCTACTCGGTTTCATTCAAGTATAAAAAAACAAATTTGCTTTTTTTTTAAAAGCAAATTTGCTTTTTTTTTAAAAGCAAATTTAGATTAATTTTCTAAATTTTCTGGAAATATTTTCCAGATATGTAAAAAACACACAGAAAACTACTCTGAAGCTACAGAAATTTTGTTAGCTCAACTGAGGCTAATCTAGTCCAATTCATTGTGCTAAGCTAATTAGCTGCCGCCAGAAACAAAAGAGAGGAACTTTGATCTGAAAGGTGGTAAATTATCCCTCCTTTTCTTTCAGTCTAAAACATTTTTAATCAGAGAAAAGGATGCATTTGAAATGCATTACATAATTTGGTGGGATTTGGTGTGTCTTTGCACGTGCACATGCTCGTGCACAACTCTGAATAGATTAGGTTTTCCTTTGTTGTTGTGTTAAGCTCGTCAGCTACAGCTTAAAGGAGACGAGGCCCCGCTGAGGTTAGCATTAATCCAGGTGACAGTGCTAAGCCGCTGCGTCTATTAAAAAAATACTGAAAAGAGTTTGTCTATTTCTTTTTAATTGCTATTAAAAATATTTAAATGCACTTCTAATCTAGCAGTGTTGCCTTAGCTAATGATGTGGGCCTTAGCTAATGACTCAACTTTACTGATGTTAGCATGTACTCTTCTTCTATCTTTTGTGCAGGTCTGAGAATAAGGCTGACTCGGGATTTACCTGTGTCATCCATAACGGAAGAAAGCTTTTCAGCGTAGGTAAGCTAACAGGAAACAACGCTTGCGGTTGTGTCACCAGTTATGTTTTGCTATGCTACTAACACCAGTTTCTTCTGCTCTCAAGGGAAATGGTTTTATGTAAGCCAGAATTAGCATAGATCATGGCGAGGTGTGACCCTGGTCATCTTTCCACCATAAAGATCGTAGGCCCAACGGCGTTAGCTTTACTGGCTGCACACCAGTCAGCACAGTGTAGTCCAGTAGGACAAAATCTGAACCACACGCACAAAAAGCAACAGCGTCATTTCCGATAAAAGATACAAACAAACATCGGTAAATTATTATTTTTGGGTTATTTAAGCCAGAGTCTTTCCAATTAGCATTAGCTTGTTGTCCAGAGAAGTAATGAAATTAGCGGTAATGCTAAAATTCCATCCTTAATGGAGATCGTGTTTAAAATCCATTATCAGACAGCACTGTTAGCACAGCCCGCTGATGAAGAAAAATGTCCTTTAGCGCCTCCTTCCATTCAGTGTCGGTACCCTTATATGTCGGACCAAGATCAAAATCAAAAATTCTCTGAATTTTCTTTTAGGGTAAGTAGGAATTTTGGCAACGAGAATGAGAGACAAATGACAACAAAGAGGTCGGGATTGAGGCCAGCTGGTGCAGAAGCGTCTGTGAATTCTACTCCTCTACTACGACATTCGCACTCACTTTTCCCATGACTCATTGGGCCCCCCGGGAGTCGATGTAAGTGGCTGCACTCAGCCAGATGATTAGCATAGCTGTTCGCAGATATGCAGTGGCGAGCAAGCACAGCTCCGCAACATGTGGGAACCCTGGGGGGTGGGGTGGGTGGGGGGGAGATTTGGACTGGTGTCATGTATGTTTTTATCGTGAATTTTACCCTCTTGTGATGCCAAAGCTTCATATAAAACTACAATTAAACATTGCAGTTCCACAATAAAATAGTTTCAAACATTATGTTATGTTACTACTGTTGCTCAGTAAAAAAATAGCTTAAAATATGATACATCAAAGTTGTTTTTAAGGTGTTTTAGTCTTTGTGTTATTACAGCATTATATTCGTGTGCAAGCGCAAATGGATCGTGATCGTCGGCGTATTGATGATTCCAAATGGCTCGGACCCATTTCTGTCAGTGCGGCTAGGAGCAGAACCCCCGGGATGGGGGGGGGGGGCTGCGCCTGGAGGATCTGCTGACCTATTTCAGGATCCATCCCATAACATGGTCAAAGTCGGCCCTGCGCAGCCAACCCCCTCCACCGTCACCATGGGAACAGTGAGCTCATCGTGGGGCCGAGCTGATGTGCCAGGAAGCGTCGACTCTTCTGATCAGATCGGAGGCTGAACCTAAACTGAAGAGAAAGCGTGCATGCAGGCGGTGGTGGGAAGGAAATACGTCAGAGTTAAAACTCAGCTTTCACTTTGATTTAAACTCAGCCTTCATTCCTTCTTTTCCAGGGCAAAAATGTTCCCTAAAATCACCCAAAAGCACCCTGGTACTCTCCAATCCAGTCCCGTAATCCTGGTGCTCCCGTACTACAGACAGTATGGTATTTAATCTGCCGGTATCCTCTCTCTGCCTTTGCTGGCATGCTTGTGTGTGTCTTTGTTTGTCAGGTTTGCTTTTGCCGTCGTTCACACTTGGCCATGCGCCTGTTTTTGTTTCAATCCGGCACATCACGCCGAGTCAGCAGATGATAATCCGCCGTCTGTTGAATCTGTTGGATTCTGGGTTTACAGTATTTGCAGGTCAGGGCAACCTTGAGCGTCCTCGCGGCTGCTGGTTTAGTGTCACAAACACGTATGTTGGACACAAGTTTGGCATCACGGCACAAAGATTTATTAGCGCGTGCACACACACACACACACACGCACAGGGGATTAAGGCCAGGTTGGCCTACTGAGCCGGGCTGCCAGGGATTCCATCCTCCCTCCTAAATGGATGGTGACATTCCGATGTGAGCGGCGCTCCACGAAGGCGTGATAAGTGACCCAGATAGGGGGTGAGGATGGTGTTGGTGGTGGTGGTGGTGGCGTGGGGCGCAGACAGGGAGGGCAGGTTCACATTAGGGATATGGGGTGGGGTGGAGAGAGGAGAAAAGGGGGATGTGGAGGTAGAAAGGTGGAGCGAAGTGGGTGTGGGGAGCACGAGATGTGAAGTCGAGACGGCGCGCCTCGGGCCTCAAGCCACACCTTTTCTAAGTGGCGTTTTCAATTTGAGACATCAATCCTGAGATGTGATGGAGTTTGACAGGTGCTCGCTGACTCCTCGTGCAGCTGGTTTAACCCCTTCAGGATTAGCAAGGTTCACGCTGAGAAGTTCTGGGCTCACTGCTGCTGCAAAGATTTTATTTTCACACCTAATTCCACCCTCAGGGCGTGCTGGGAACACGGTGGGAACGAGCAAAATGGGAGAAGCTAATCAAGGCAACACTGTGTTGTTTATGAAAGAGGCAAAACGAGGCAGCAAAGGAAAGATGACCTGCGGGAGTCCGAGTGAAAACGACTGAGGAAGGTACCATTTTGGATGCTAAAGCAGTGTTGGCGCAGTCTGACCGCCAGAGCGCCGGTTTTCTTCCTTAGCAACAGCTGGGATCAGACTCTCCTCGGGGCTCAGTGTCTCCGTCTCACTGGCTCACTGTCTGGGAACGTTGTTGCCCGCCTAGCGGGAAAACTGAGCGAGTCAACGTGAAGCGGCGCTGCGGGGTGAACGGATGAGGAGCGAACAGAGAGGCAATTGCTTTCTCTGTGAATAACGTGCACGTTGAACACCAGAGCTGTCAGCACGGAGGAAAATGCAGTTTTTACGCTTGGCGGATGCTAACAGGTGCTGCCCGTTGGTCATGCGGCGCACTGATTCGTGGCTGCCGGCCGCTTTCATCTCTGAACGAGGGGGAACCTGTCACAGCCATCTGCTGGGCCTGTGCCAGTTGCCGTGGTAACTACCCTCTCATCAGCATGGAGTGGTGTGAAGGGTGTGTTCAGATGTTCTTCTTTACAATAAACCGAGGGCTTCTGTCAATGTATTGATATATTTTAATACTCTCTTGTTGCTTTTCAGGGCATTTACCAAAATGATGATGTGGCTCCCTGATATGTAAACTGTAGAATGTAAAAATCTGTCCTTCCTGTCTGGACAAGCGAATGCAGACAAAGGCTGAGCCTTTACCGCTAAAATGTAGCATCTTCCTCCCTCTGGTGTTTGGTTTGTGAACTGCACCTCATCTGTGCCTGAGCTCAGATCTACCACAGAGCAGCTTCCTTCCTGCTGCACATTCTGACTCCACTCCGCTCGTGTCTCCCCAAACAGGTGACCCGTCCCCTCCCCGGTGTCCCAGCAGGTCGCCATGGCAGACTCTCGACAGCCAGACGAGCACCGGTCTTCAAACGGCCAAGAGAACGGCGAGAACGGCTACTCGGCCTACGGCTCTGCCTACAGAGAGAACGGATACCACAGTGGTGCGGCCGCACTTCCTGGAGCCACAGGTACGAACACAGTGTGTATTCCAGAGTGTTTGCGAGGGCTCGTGTGTGTGTACGTGCATGGTTGGTCCTCAGCTGTGGGTTAAAGTGATTTGTTGTGTCAGACAAGGACATTCAATAGACCCAAAAGGCACTTTAACGGGTTCAGCTGGTTCACGCTTCAGTGGGGGCCTCCAGACATTCCAAAGTAGACTTTTAGAGCCTCCGAAATCCCGGTTTTGTGTAATTTGGAATCTCTTTTATCGTCAGAGCCTCCATAAACACACTCTGTGAGCATTGCTGTGTCCTTCCTTCCATCCACGTCTTGTCTTCCCGCTGTCTCTCTCTCTCTCTCTCTTTCTCTCTCTCCCCCTTTGCAGTGGATGACTCAGCCAATTTGCCTCCCTCCCCTCCCCCCTCTCCATCCGCTGAGCAGGCTGGGCCCGTGGCAGCAGGTACACCTACACACACCTCAGACCACTCGTGCCACCGGGGGTGAGAGTGCGAATGGCTGCGAGACTCGCTACAACCTCATCTTTCATTTGGAGAAGTAGAAAAGTCGTAGCCTTTCGCATGATGAGAAAACCTTTCTGAGCCTTGGTGGAGTTTAACGTCTATCCCTTTTGCACGCCGGCTCTCCTGCAGCATGAGCAGCACCCTTCTGTTCTAAAACGCAGTAATATCCAGCACACGGACCGGCTACCAGGCTACGCTAGTATCTTTCACGCTTTAGTCCACAGCACATAACCTGCCACTGCAGCCATTTCCCACACCTCCTCACTTCACATCATCTCTTTTTCCTCTTCCTTTGTTCCTTCTTTTATTTTCACCTTTTTTTTTCCAGCCCTTCAGCTCCTTGTATGTAGCATGAAATCACCAAAATGTGTTATCATGAATTATCAACTACTCTTTGTCCATGTGAAGCAAAAACAGCATCTGGACATCTTCTTCTGCTTTATGTCCAGATAATTCTGATTATGTGGTTACAAAGTTTTGTTCACTAAACATTCTGGATTTTGTAAGAAGGAAAAATGAGCAAGGATGAAACGTCAGCCGGATTGGAGGAAGTGCTGTTTGCATCTCACGCATCTCCATCTTGTGACTCATGTGTTGTCCTCGTCTCATCCGTGTGTCTCCCGTCCTTGCTCCAAGACGCTAAAGCTGAAGTTGTCAGTAGTCAGCAGCAGGATGAGGCTCCAGAGGAGGAAGTGACGCGTGGGCGGCCGGGAGACGCGCTCTTAGAGCAGGCAGATTATTTAACAGGACCCCAGGATTTGGGCTGCCAGGAGGCCCAGAGCCCTGAGGCCCTCAGTGGAGGAAGTGAACGCAGCCAATCCCTCAAAGGTGTGTGTGTGTACTGACGCTCCTCTCCAGCAGAAACCTGCTGGAATCTTCTACCCTGTACTTCCTGTCTGTCAGCTGAGATGCAGCTCAGGCTTCTCTGCCGCTTTATCGTTTCTGCTTCACTTCCTGAAAAAATACCACTGGCAAAACGATGCCACGCGGCCCTTCTAGTTTGTTTTCCTGCATCTTTTTGTTTTTTTTCATTTGCTTTCTGTCGGGGTAACATTTGAATCGATCAACCATTTCCAAGTTGATCGTTTGTGCACTTTATTGCCAGCTACACTGCAGCCGCAGGCGCCGCCGTCCCAACATCCAGCTTCGTAGACTCGAGTGCTGCACATATTTGTGTGAGATTTGCTTAAAACGCTGCTCAAGAATGTGTGTCCTAGCTACAGCATTTGTGTCTCATTTTAGGTTCCATTCCATCCCACCGGCGTTGGAAAGATAACTGTGTTTTCCTATTGTTCATAACAACATTTTGGACTTCTTCATTGGGCATGTATTCCAGTAAAAGCCTTCAGGTCACGGTGATCACCTAAAATAAAACTATTTTTCATGATTAGTGACCGTTTTTGTCAATAGGAACACAACAATTTTTGATTTTTTTCTTTATCCGACATCATGCGATCCATCCCAGCACGCTAGCATAGATGCATTAGACCAGCCTGCGCGATCTGCTGCCTGTGTGGAAGGCTTTAGCTTGACTGTATCTGTCTAGCTTTGGTGGATGTTTGAAGAAAAGATGTTGGCTCATGTGACTCAACTCAAGGTTGTACAGTATCCTTCAAACACACAGCCCAAGCAGAAGAGTCTGCCAGGGAGGCGTTAGGGGAGCCTGCTAAGGGAGAAGATCAACCTCAGGTGGTGTCAGAGCATCTGAAGCATCTGGAACTCCAAGGAGCAACAGCTGGATTTGCAGAGCTAGCCTCTTCGGTTGGACCCATCTGTGGTTCTTTGAAGGAAAACGAGTTGTCTAAAAGCTCTTTGAATGACCAGGGGAAGCAGAACAGAAATGTCGTAGCACAGGCAGCCGTTGAGAAAGATCCACCTGAGGTCATTAAAGGAAAAGAAGAGGAGGAGCTGAAATCGACGAATGAGTCTGGATGGCTGATGGAGGAAGACAAGGACAAAGCTGAAGAAGGTGAGATTACAAGGCAGCTTAAAGCACCATCACATGCATCAAAAATCTACTTTGAGACATCTTCAAAGATCTATGAAGAAGAGTTATCCCAGAATTATTATGAACTCGGCGCCGAAGGAGAGGAATTACACGGCGGACCGGAAAGTACCGGTCAGAAGGTCGGTGACCAGCCTGCTAAAAGAGCCGGAGCACAAAGAAGCCTCTCCTTAAACATTGCTGTCGGGTCATCGGCAGGACAGATAAGTGGAGCAAATCCTAAAGCCTTCTCAGGGGGGCGTCTTCCTCCGCTCCGAGGGAGCTGTGATCAGTCTGAAACCTCGCCTTTGTCCAGCCAGCAGCAGCTTCTTCCAGCTGTCTCTGTCACCCCAACAAGCACTGAGATATCCGAAGATTCCAGCACTGATTTAAAAACCCCGGTACTGTCCGAAAAGCACAGTTCCAGTGTCCGATATTCGCCCGCTCTCTCTGAGATGTTGGATTTAGCAGGAGCACTGCCTCTGCCATCGTCGGAGAGGCGGGATCTTGACCACATGAGACGGAAATCCATGCCTTCTAATGTCTCGGGGCTGTCGGAGAGTTCCTTGGCCAGCCTTGTTTTGAGCGATGAAGCACTGAGATTGGGACGGGAAAACCGTTTTGAGGAACAGGGCTACTGCGTCTTCAGCGAGTACTCGGGGCCGATGCCTTCTCCTGCAGATGTAGCGCCCTCTCCTGTCGACTGTCTGCATCAGCGCTTCCCCTCTGTTGAAAGTGACGTTGGGGGGGATCTTGGGACCAAAGAAGCTGAAAAAGTTTCTGATTTAAAACATGAAGGAATGACTCAAGAGTGCTCTCCAAAGTTAATCTTTGAAAAGAAAGATTCCCCAGTGAAGTCCTCGCTCGCTCTTGAAAAAGCCGTTCCGGTCGGAGTAAAACCTGATCGCCTCAGAATCCCAACTACTTCTTCCAAAGACAGACTGACAGAATTCCGCTTGGAGACCGGCCTGCCTGGTGACCTGAAGATCCAAGCCATTCCTGAGGTGGACATTGAAAAAGACCCCTCCAGAGAGGCTTCTCCCATCCCACCAGACGCTTCTTTTACTTTTAGCGAAAGTGGAAACAAAGCTCCCCCAAGTCCCACCACTCCAAAGTCACCAAAGGATGGAGTGTTGGAAATGACTCTAGACCACACAACGATGAGTCATGAGGGTGAGAAGATAGGGTTAGACAAGGAGAAAAGCAAAGAATCACAAACGGCCACAAAGACCCAACATGAGGACGTGAGAATGGAAGCAAAGGTTACTGACGATTCCAGCAAAGACACACACATCCAGACACAGGAGACGATTCCGGATATCTTCTCACCGAAACCCTTTGCTTCCTCCACAGTCATCATTATACCTCAAGCACAGGTAGAGGATGACGAGGATGTTGAAATTGCAGAAGAACCTCAAGAGATCATGGAGGACCCAGCAGTGCCTCCTGATAAAGAGCAAGCACAGACGAGTCAGATCAGAGATGCTGAGAAAGGGCAGGTGAGGCTGTCAGGGAGGGAAAACGACCCAGAGTCGGGAGATGAATGGAGTCAAAGCTACAACAACGGTGAGGATGGAGAACCTGCTACTGATAGTTCACACTTATCTCCATATTCTGATTACGATCGAGGAGAGAAAAAAGTCGTGGAAGTTGCAGAAATCCAAAAGGATACACGGAAGGAAGAGCTGGGAGGGCAAACAAAGAAGTGGAAAGTGGAGGACAAGGTGGACAGAGATGTGGAGATAGGTGAGGAGATGAACGAAACCTCCGATGTGCTCTGCCAGTCTGGTGAGGCGGAGAACACTGAGACCACCCAGGATGTGTCCTGCATAGACACAGACAGTGGCTGGATGGACTCACAAGGTACCCAGAGCTTGTAAAACTTTAAAAATACTCAACCTAGCTTACAGAAAGAGCTGATTTCTAACACTGCTAATGTTTTTAACATGGTCAGATTTGTAGTTTGGTGTTTGACATGTCACTTCTGACAGCAGAGGTCTGGCTAAGCTAGCATTAGCATATTCACAGAGGAGATCGAGGAAAGGTGCCGAGTCACATTTAATACACTTTCCAGTCACGTGGAAGGCTTTATACACAGTAAAATCTGCATTTTCACAAACAGTTGTTATCCGTGAGTGGATGTTTTTGTACCATTAGCACTTGCTAGCCAGGACTGTGGGGAGTTAGCCCTCTTGTAATCCCTGTCCACTGCAGATGATGACAAAAGTATCATGCCTGAGCAAAAGGAAGTGCTTCCTCAGACACAGCCTCCTGTCAGCTCACCTGTGTCAGACAGACCCAAAAAACGGGCCCCTGGCAGAGGAAAGGGGCCCCCGGGCATCACAGAGGTCAAAGTGTTCCGCAAAGGAACCAGCCAGCATCTACCGAAAGAGGACATGAAGAAGAAAAAAGGTTCCGACTATGAATTATTCACGCTACGTTAAGCTGTCGTGTACTTGTGTAACTCAAACACAGATTTTGTCTTCTTCACATTTAACCTGGTTGCATGTTGGTGTAATCCTGTCTCTCCTCTCTGCCAGTTGGAGCGACGAGGGCTGATCAGAATAAGGTGTCAGCCCTCCAAAGTCGTTCTCCGTCTCGAAAGATTGTAGGCAAAGCGGCGGCCAGACACCCTCGGCCTGCTGTGCTTCACGCCTCTGCTAGACGCAAGGCCACAGGTGAACACCAGCCGCCAGGAGTCGCGCTGTGGATAGAGAGAGTGCAACCAGTTTTTAACTCCCTCGAGGCCAATCTGGGATTTCGAACCAGGAAATTCAGTCAAAGCTGAAACAATTTGTGGTCGAGTTGTGGCGACAAAAGTTGACTTTGGCCATTGCTCTCCCTCTATTGATGGCTCAGCAGGCGCAATGTAGCTGGCAAACATCGTGTGCTGCTTCTCCATACGTAAGGCCTCGTTTTTGTGGCTTTTAATTTGACCAGCTGTGTGTTTGGTTGCTCCGATGACGCGGAGGAGTCCCCCTCAGCCTGTCTCCATGTTTGTTCGTATTCGCTGACGCTGTCATAAACGCGTTCCCGCTCTCTCTGCCTCTTGTTTGTCCGTTGCTGTGAAAACTGTCTCACTTTATAGTTTGGCCACCTCTGAGGGCATTTTTGGGTGTTTGTGTGTGCTGTCTGTGGAAATACGTGCTCACACGTCACCCTCCTCCCCCTGCTGGCTGACCTGTGTCATTAATAAATGTCCTTTTCCAGGTGTGGAGAGCCACCAGCCCCTCAGCGTGGCCCACCAGTCCAGGGAGAGGACCACTGTAAGTCTATCGCCTCATGTCTTTCCTCAGATTTCTGTGGTGCATCAGGGGACTGTGTCGTGCACGTGTCTCTGTGTGCATGCTAATGTTTTGTCTCGCATGCCTTCGTTCTTTTCTCGCTTCAGTCTCGACAGAGAAAACCTGTGAGTATAAAAACATGATTGCGAGACAGGGTTTTAGCAGCAAATATGAGCGACAGAGAGTAAAGGGATCCTCAGAGCCACATTTCTGTTCACCATTTCATCCTAATCATATTCATGACCTTTTTTATGAAGATGATTCTGCTTTTACGCCTTCCCCTTCCGTGTTGTCAGATTATTGAAAATCATTTTAAAGTACTCCAAAAAAAATAAAAAGGAAATGAATCATGCGGTCTGAGTTGGTGCATTTCATGTCCTCTTCGTGTCTTCTTCACCTCCGTCCTCATCATCCTCACCTGCATGCTTTCCTGCCAGAGCCCCACGAGGGCCTTTCTGTTAAAGATGGCAGTCCAGCGCCGGGCAGCCGATACCCAGCCCCCCCGGCCCAGCTCTGCCTGTAGCATTAAAAGGATCCCAGGTTTGGAGGCAGAGCTCAGTGAGGCCCGCCCCTCATCTGCATGTTTCCGTCACCCCCCCTCTGCCAAATTGGCAGAGAAGGTAAAGCGGGGATGGATAGGTCAGCTGGAAATATGGCCACTGCGTCCCAACGGGCCTGCTGTAGTGACACGTGCGTTTATTTCGATGCAGGAGCGAACGTACCGCAGCCCAGAGAAGAGGTCGTCCCTGCCCAGGCCGGCCAAGTCTCTGACGCGCCACATACCAGCGGCCGAACAAGAGGACGACAGCACCCCCTCCAGGCCAACTTGTAAGACTGCAACCACACATCGTCAGCAGATGTTTGCAGCTTCACGTGCTAGTACTTGATTCTCCCCAGTCACACTTTTATCACTGGTAACATGCGCCCTCCTGCCCTGCTTTCCCTCTCTGCTTCCTTCATTTTTCTTTCCAAATAGCATTCCAGTCCAGAGCCGACAGCAGGTCTGGGAGAACTCCTGGTATGGCAGGTAGACCACCCAGTAGCTCCTGATAGTCTCCATCATGCCGTCCTCATGATTATGTGACGTGTTGGTCCAACCGTAGTTTAGAAGTGATCATCGACTCATTTCTCCCAGTCTCTTGATTGGGATTTCTTTTTTTTAAATATGGTCATAAAGAAGATGGTTTTGGGCAAGTTCATTAGAAAATGTTGAATCACTGTCGGAGGAACAGGTGGGATCCAGCTTGCCTATTGTCAGCTCATTTCTGTTGGCTCTGCACCCGTCTCCTAGCAACAAGCCCGCAGGTTTGATGAACACAGCTGCCTGTGTGTGCTGTGTTTGTTTAAAGTGCAGCGTTTATGGATCCTTGAGTGTTTGTGTCTTTAAAAATCGTCATCATCGTCTCTGATGAAGGATCACCCGCCTCCATGTCTGTCCGTCATGTGACCCCGGGACGGGTTTTCTTCTTTGCCGTCATCACTGTTGTCTCTTTTTCCGTCATAGGTACAGAATCCCGATCCCTCCGCAGTGGTACCTCCACCCCCGCCTCTGCCATCACACCTGGCACGCCCCCCAGCTACTCCTGCCGCAGCCCCGGCTCCCGCACGCCCGGCAGCCACACGCCAAAGTCCTTCAGCGTCCTCCAGGAGAAGAAGGTGGCGGTGATCCGAACCCCACCCAAGTCACCCTCCTCCGCCCAGCGGCAGCTGAAGGTTCTCAATCAGCCCCTGCCCGACCTGAAGAATGTCAAGTCCAAGATCGGGTCCACCAGCAACCTGAAGCACCAGCCAAAAGGCGGACAGGTGACCTTGATGCTGTCAGTGATTAGTTAAGAAAAGCAGATGTGAGTTACGTGACAGATCTGTGCAGTTCCAACATCTACCTCAAGAGGGAGTAAAGGACAAGTTGGCTCTGTGCATAATAAAGCAACATGAGTTTTTTTTTAATTTTCAATAATATGATGTAAAATTATAAAAGATCTAGAAATAATTTGAAAGAAAAATCCAAATATTTTATTCAGTTCTTTGATTAAATGAAATAACTGAGAGGGAAAAAGAGGTTGCTGTGATTTCCAGGCTGTTGTCTGTCTTCACCTTCCCTGCTGACCTGCCTGTAACCCCGCCTCCGCCGCCCTCTCCCTGTCTGCTGTCATCTCCGTCACTGCCCCCCCTCCGGCC
This sequence comes from Pao palembangensis, assembly GCA_015343265.1. Classification (NCBI taxonomy): domain Eukaryota; kingdom Metazoa; phylum Chordata; class Actinopteri; order Tetraodontiformes; family Tetraodontidae; genus Pao; species Pao palembangensis. The sequence goes on along the minus strand of CM027085.1, from coordinate 2,326,258 downwards.
CGTTTGCCTGACTTTCCCTTTGTCTTCTTTCTCCTCACCTCACCTCCTCACCAGCTTCTGAACGAGGTGCTCTTTCTCAGAATATTCCAGCTGAATCGTTTCTCCCGGAGGTGTTTAGGATACCCCCACCACAACTCTTGAGCATTAATAATTACCAACTGGAATTATTTATTGAGAGTTTGCATCAAGGACAGAGCAAGAGAACATAACACCTCGCTAAAATGGGGGGGTAAGAGATCCGCGGTTTGCTCTTTTTTTTAATAACGTCGCCAAGGCAACAGACGGTGTGAATGATTGTGGAGCAGAGACGTTTAATTAACCCCAGTGATGCATTGAGGACAAAGCCAGTAATTGTCACTTTTGCCGGCTCGTTTATCCTCTTTGGGGAGAAATGTGACATCAGGGCAGACATTTTTAATGAAGCCGAGCGAGGCAGACGGAAGCACCGGCTTCACACAGCAGATCTGGTGGAAAATCAGGCAGTCTGATTTACTACAGTTGAATGGAGACATCAACGAACATGTAAAGATACGAATGCATATGCGAGAGTATGAGTGTATTCTCTCTTAATCCGGTCAGGAATTGCAGGCTGGGTCGTCGGGGTCGGATCCTTCCCGGGTTTATTGCAGATGGGTTGACTTTGGTTGACCTTGAGCTGCTGCTGCTGCTGCAGCCGCTGAGGGGAGCAGCTACTGAGGGGGAAAATTGGGTGCGTTCAGGTGAAAGAAGCGAATCCAGGTGAAGTCGGGCTGGAATGGAGACTCCAGGCGTCACTGCTGCTTCCCAGGGACAGACGGACGGACGGATGGACGACACATTCCATTTCTTTTTTTAAACCAACACACATGTTGTGGCAGCTGCTTCGAGCATCGTTATCCGCATCTGCCGAGCTTTAAAAAGATCCCGAAACAGGAACTTAACCTTTCCAGAACCGGTCCTGGTTACGCCTGCCCTCGTATTAGCGTCATGTTAGCGTTATGTTAGCGTCCTGTGAATGCCTGTTTACTGTAATGCATGTAAAACTCACATTTCACACCTAATACACCGCACATATAGATTTTTTTTTTCTTGGATTCGATTTTGTTTTAGGTTCAAATTTTGCACGAGAAGCTGGACTTCAGTCATGTTCACTCAAAGTGTGGCTCCATGGATAATCTGAAGCACTCGCCCAAAGGAGGCAATGTATGTACGCCTTTCCTCTCTCTTTTCTCTCTCTTCCTCCCTTCCTCTCAGCTGAACATCTCTGGTTTATTTGTTCATCTGTCTGCCATCAGCCTCTCTGACAACTTTGGTTTTTACACTTTAACATACGCACATGCAGGATTACAGCCGTAAAAGTGTAGCTTGTGCTCTCTTATCCCTGCATTAGAACTGCATCAACAAAAGGCTCAGATTTATTTTCTGCCCCAAAGATGACGGGTTTAAAACTGGGACACTTTGACTGGATTACTCCTCCCGCCTCCACTCATCCGCTGTTTCCCGGTGTGACTCTAACGCGGTACCGCTGTCGTTCCCAGGTCATGATTCCGAGCGTCAAACTGGACTTCAGTCACGTTCAGGCTAAATGTGGCTCCCTGGACAAACTGCAGCACACACCAGGCGGAGGAAACGTGAGCGATGGATTCAGAAACGTGTCCTTCGAGTGCCGGCGTGTCTGTTTCAACGCCACCTTTTGTGCGTTTGCCCACAGGTCCAGATCCAGACCAAGAAGGTTGACATAAGCCACGTCACCGCCAAATGTGGCTCCATGTCCAACATCCACCACCGACCCGGTACGAGCGGCCTCCATCACACACCTGACATGCTAGCCAACGTTGCTGCCCTGAAACTGTTCTTATAATCGTTACAGGATCAGTTAGCTTAGCTCAGCAACTAGTCGCTTTGAATAAAAGTTACCTGTTGGAAAATCGAAGCAGTCTATGTGATCACCATGGCAACTGAGCCTTGACGACGGTCTACTTGTGCTTCTTGCCGTCAGGTGGAGGCAACGTGCGCATCGAGAATGCGAAGCTGGACTTTAAAGATAAGGCTCACGCCAAGGTGGGCTCCCTGTCGAACGTCAGCCACACCCCCGGAGGAGGGAATGTCATGGTAAATAAAAGGCTAATGTCCTCTGAGCGTGGGGTGGGTCACCCTCGTCCTGACTCTTCACTCGTCTCCCGCAGATTGAGAACCACAAGCTGATGTTCCGGGAAGCGGCCAAAGCTCGAGTGGACCACGGCGCTGAAATCGTGGTCACCCACTCCCCTGGGGTGGGGACGGGAGGAACCTCCCCTCACCTGTCGTCCGCCGGCAGCATCAACCTTCTGGAGTCGCCGCAGCTCTCCACGCTGGCCCAGGACGTCACCGCCGCTCTGGCCAAGCAGGGGTTATGAGCGCACGGCAGACGAATTCCCGCCTTCCACGACTCGTTTTTCCTTGGGCCCCCAGGAATACCACCAACACCCGTAGCTCATCCGTCAACACCCCCTCTGACCGGATCGTAAAAACAGAATTACTCTGGAACCGTCCCCGTTCTGTCCCAATTTTCTTATTTTCACTCGGATGTGGACTTTTTTAGTTGTTGTGTCAGGACTGAGTTGAGTTGACAGTTTTATGATTGTATGCCTTTTTTAAGTGTAAAAAAATGTCACGTTCTGCTCGGACAAAGGTGATTGAGGCTAGATTGGTCTTTCAAACAGAATATGGTACTGAAGTCTCACTGCTCTCCACTAGTCTTTACGTGAGGAGACTGGCGAGCACATAGGCTAACGTTTATCCAGTCAGAAGGTCGAACTCCTGTTTGCTGTTCGGTTGGTTTTAATCCTGGTGTGTGCTGAATCCTTGGACAAATGATTATGTCTTCTTTTTCTAACTGTCCGTGTAGTGAAAGTTCAAGTTTTCTACGTTTCCTGTGGCTGCAGTGGCTTATTAGCACTTACCTGTGGATAACTGTTGCAGCTTTGACCAAGCCAGCGCTAAAGGCGTAGCATTTTTATCTAGATTTTCAGAGAACAGAGAAAAGGCTCTGTTTCACGCAAACCAGTGGGCTGCTGTTTCTGGTTTTAACGTTTGCTCTGTGTTTTTTGTTTTTTTTTTCCTTTGGCTGCAACGCTGCTGTTCTGTTGGCATGGCAACTTCACGATAGATACATAAGATCTGTTTTGATAATAATAATAAATCCTCCAGCGCTTGATCGAAATGGCGTTCAAAACACGTGTTCAGCAGTTGTGGGTGCGAGAAACACACAGATGGACAAAACAGCAGCAGGTTACAACAAAAAAACGATAAAATTATCCAAAAAGCAAGGTTGTTTTTGTCTCCCCAATGTGCGAAATGGCGCTAGGCTAACAACAGACGATACTTCTGAGAGATTTTTAAAACGTCTGTTGTGTTTATGGTTGCTTTTCAGCTGACCTCAGCTAAAGTAGCTAAGAGCTAAGTTAACTTTAAGGAAAAATGTCATTAAGACAACAATAAAAAGACAAAAATGATTGATGGTAGGTTCAGGTCCAATACTTTGACTGAAATGGTCCGAACGCGGCCTTTTTTCTACCTGCTCGTCTGTGTTTTGTCCGTCTTGCTGTGTTTTCCAGGCTTGAGTGGGCTGAACTCCTGCTTGAGTTCTGGTGACAGAGCAGCGTCGCGGCCCTTCGGTGCGACTGAAAGGGTGAAGAATAACCTTCAATTTAAATCTTTTAGATTTAAAAAAAAAAAAAAAACTGTTCTAGAATATTCTCTGCTCAGCGTTGTGACCCTTCTGTCGTCAGCTGCCCCCTCACCCGTGTTTTTCTGTGCTTCCTCACCTCCCTCCTCCTCCTCTTCCCCCCAGTGCCCCTTTGCCTGTGTAAGTGTATTTAAAAAGAAAACCGTGTAGATGTGTGCACACCTATCCGATGTTTGAGACGTATACGATGACAAATGCTCCCACAGGGTGGCGACAACAGAAATAAAGATAATAAAAACGGACGCGTGTCATATGTATCCTCACAGCAGCAAACACGCAAACACGTCAAACAGGCGGGAAGCTAAAATGCTAACATGCACCACATGCAGGGTGTTCAGGTGTTTTGAGTGAACTTGGGCTACTTTCAGACCCAAAATGGCCAATTTTAGCAGGGTGGGGCTGAATCTACCTTTGATTCCTTATTAGTATTTTCTAAATATCTAATTTACTAGTGGCTAAATGGACTGGTTTTACTGGGATAGTGAAATCATACCCCTGTATAATTTCTAAAATGCAACTTGTTTACACGGGTCATAAAACAATTGCTTTTACCTCCACGGATTAAAGCATATATATATATATATATATATATATATATATATATATATATATATAGTATATTCTCTTTGATAAATAAAGTAAAATATTCCATTTTCATATCACATCTCCAGCCCACCCAAAAGGGGACGGACATGTCCATTTCCTGTTTACCTGATCCACTTGCCTGACGGCCGAAACAACCTGTTGATATTCTGATGGAGGATTATGCGGTTGCGCCATCTGGACACATTTCGGCTCCTCTTTGAATCAGGCGCAGCGTTTTTTGTGCCGTTTCCTGGGAAAACCGAAGAAGGCTGGAAGAAGCAGGAGGGGCTGGATGGGGAGAACATCTGGGCCGGGTCGCTTCTTGGGTTGCACTGCGTCTTTAAGGCGCGCTTCTCCCCAGCATCAGGACGCCGATCATCTGTGGCTGTCCGGTGAGGGAGGCGCAGAAATCAGAGCGCCGTCTCCTTCTCCTTCCATCCCCACCCCCTGCTCTCTGCCTCTCTCTCTCTCTCTCATTTCCCATCTCTCTCTATTACTGCCGACACTTGCAGCCATTTTACGCAGGACGAAACCAATCATGTCGTGAGCTCTGCTCGCTGGTCACCTGCGCACAGCCAGCCGCCGCCGCCGCGCAGCCGGACAGGCAGACAGGTAGCTCCGGCCAAGATGGTGAAGAGGAAAAGCCTGGACGACAACGAGCCGGAGTGCGGGAAAGGAATCCCGTTCCCCATCCAGACCTTCCTGTGGAGGCAGACCAGGTTTGGCGTCATTCACTAGATTGATAACAGGTGTTTGTCACCGCGGGCGGAAAACGGAGCAAGCGCGCGTCAACAACCGCCTGACGCACGAAAACGTGCATGAAAAAATGCATGTGATCGGGTCACTTTCATTGATGTTGTAGGTGGAGGAAGGTGTTCATCATCCCTGACTGGATGCGGATCGTGTGAACCAAACGGCTGTAACTGGAGATCTGATCCGTCTTTCTTTCTTCTCTCTTTTCTCTTTTTTTTTTTTTTTTTTTTTTTTTTTTTTTTCTTTTTAGTGCATTTCTGCGTCCGAAGTTGGGGAAACAGTATGAGGCGTCCTGCGTGGTGAGTTTTCTGGTCATCCTGTGAGTACAGAATAATCCATTAATCTGGTTTCACCTTCATGGACGTGCACCTGCACTGGTGGGCTCACTGGGATTTTACATTTCGCAAATTGCCCCCCACCCCCCACACTTCCTCCCATGATAAATTCATATCCATAATGATGTTTTCCAGGCTCTGCTGGGTGGGAACAGACCTGTTGTCTGTCCCACAGGCTTTGCTTTGCTGGGGGCCATGTGGGGCATTTAGCTGCTGAACGAAAGAGGCTGTAGTTCCCCGCCTGATGACTCCTTTCCCACTTTCCTTCAGTCCTTTGAGCGAGTGCTGGTGGAGAATAAGCTCCACGGGTTGTCGTCAGAGCTGTCCGGGGCCATCCAGAGCATTTCCCGCTGGGAACTGGTCCAGGCGGCCCTGCCCCACGTGCTCCACTGCACCTCCATCCTGCTGTCGAACAGGAACAAACTGGGTGAGGGCTGCACAGGGGGTCCTGTCACTCATCCAGCGTTGTTGCTACATTGAAGTGAAAAGTCCTAATGTTCCACGGTGACCTTTGACAGGGCACCAGGACAAGCTGGGCGTGGCCGAGACCAAACTGCTCCACACGCTGCACTGGATGCTGCTGGAGGCGGCGCAGGAGTGCAACCACGAGCCCAGCCTGGGCCACGGGTGGTCCGCAGGGGGCAGCAGCAGCAGCAGCGCCTTCCTCCAGCCCGTGGGGAACCAGGGCTCGTCCCCGGGGGCTCCTCCGGGTTCCTGCTCCGGCTCTGCCGCCCTGGGGGGGTCCAGCGTGCAAAACGGCAGCTCCCTGCTGGAGGAGGATGAAAATGCTCGGACCAAACTCTTCAACAAGAGCATGGCCACGGTGGAGCTGTTTGTCTTCCTGTTTGCGCCGCTAATTCACCGAATTAAGGTCTGGATCTGGACACACAGAGAAAAGATGATTGTAACTTTGCCTCATTTTCCCAGAGTATTATTGAGCTGCATTTTTCTTTTGCAGGAGTCGGATCTGACCTTCCGCCTGGCCAGTGGTTTGGTGATATGGCAGCCCATGTGGGAGCACCGCCAGCCCGACATCCCCGCCTTCACCGCGCTCATCAAACCCATCAGAAACATCGTGACAGGTGGGGCGGGGGGGCGTCCTCTGAAGACAAGAGTGTGACTCTGCTTGATCGTAATTCTCTCTACCTCTGCTCTCTCCTCAGCAAAGAGGAACTCCCCAGTCCACAACCAGTGCAGCCCCGGCGGCTCCGCTAACCCGGGTCCCATGGTGAGCGAGGCGTTGAGAGCCCAGGCCTTGATTGAACATGTTCAGGCTGGAACTAGCTCCCCCTCCCAGAGTGTGGCTGCTCATATTCATTAGCGGCAGCCACGTGGGAGCGTTAGCGTGGTTAGCCTGCGTCAGGTCACCAACCTCAGAGCCTTTAATCACGTCGCTGTGCCTGCTCATCCACGGTGTCTGTCCATCTCCATGTCAGGGCTTCCCGGTGGTCTGCGAAGCGGCCCGGTCAGACTCCTCTTCCTCCCCCGCGGCCGGAGAGCAGAGCTGTCGCCGTGGTAACTCGGTGGAGAAAGGTGGTCCCTCCCAACAACCCCCACCGGTTAAAGGCCCTTCCAAGAAAAAGTGAGCACCCTTAATCAGTTTGACCTCGAGTCCTGTCGCCTTCCTAAAGCTTCAGGCTGTTCACCTGCGCACGTTACAAACGATTCCTGTATTTTTTAACTGTTGGAGCTTCTTGCTGTTATTTCCTCATATCACAAACCATGATTGCTTTAAACTCATGAAACCATCTTTGGCAGTCATGATTGTCCCAGCTGCTGCAAGCTTAGAATCAGTCACCGTGTCACAGGTGTTACCATGGGGACAGGTGTGGTTTGAAGCGGCTCACAAGTGTTTTACATGCGAGCCCTGCTGACACGGCGCTGGTGCCGCCACCGTCGTCATCATCTGATGGCGCAACATTTGTCCCCCGGCAGCGACTGTGCCACCACCACGCCACCTCGCTAGCGTGTAATGCGTAGCCTGAAGCGGCGGCGCCTCCTCAGCCGGAGTGCAGAGCCTCGTCTCGCTTCAGTGTTACATCCTTCTGACGTGTGCCCACAAAAGCAGGGTAATTATGCCGAAGTAATGTGCCACATGTCTGATGCTGGCAGCGTCCCGAGCCGAGCGTGACACACAGCCCTTTACTGGCCCCAAGCTCTCCTGACAGTGTTAGCTAGCTCTTCGGCTCCGGCCGGTTGGCAGGAAGCTACAGGTCTCTTCTTAAGGTTCGGCTGCATCAAAATGACGTGTGTGAATTTAGAAAATTGTCCTTAAAAGAACTACGTGTCCAGCCTGATTCGGAAGCTTTTTTTGGACAATCCTTGCAGACTTAGAATTTTAAAAGGTAGCCGTGAGCTCTGCTGGATTTTAATTACCCAACCAGTGGGTCGACAGAGCAGCGATAATGCGGGAGGAGAGGGGGCTGGAAGGCTTTTAAATCATCGCAACAACTCCAACACTCCTCCGACAGTCAGCATTCCAATTCCAATCAGCCAAAATCCCCCTCCCCCAAAGCTCGCTCTATCCTCATATAGACATGAGCACCAAAGGATTTTTGAACGGTCACGTGGGCGCGCAGGGAGGGAGCGACATATCCCCATTGCCTCGCGTTAGCTGTGGCAATCGGGAGTTACAAGAGTGAACCAGATGAAAATTGTCAAGGGTCCAGTCAAAAATATCTTCTCAGTTATGTTCCTTCATCCCAGGGGCCATGTTGGAGCTTGTATTGGGATATCACCTGTGTCTCGTGCCACAGCACCGCTCAGCTCAGATTGAATAATTTCTGCCTGTGATTAATGCGCCCTGCTCATCCTGTGGCACCCCATTCTCAGCACTGCTGATGCTGAGACAGTTTCCTTGGCAACCTGCGGGCTGCTGCATCTCTTTCTACCTCATGGAGACAGAAGGGCCGGCTGGTTGTCGTCACTCTGTCTCCTTGACAACCAGATACAACAGCAGCAGAGCACAGTGTGTGTGTGTGTGTGTGTGTGTGTGTGTGTGTGTGTGAGACAGTGGAAAAGGATCCAGCCTCCTTCCGCTGTCCGCTCAGAGCGATTCATGTAGATATCGACCCTCTTTCCTGCTCCATTTATTACAGCCAAGATTAAATGCCCCCTCCCTCTCTCCCTCCCTCCCTCTCACGCGCTCCTCTTCTCTCCCTCATGGTATCAATATGTCCCTCAGTCGTCTGCAGGGTGGTGTGCTCCACGCTCTGCAGCTTGCTAACTGCTGACCTTCATTCCAGCTTATTTATAGTGGACTCACGTAGACAAGGCCTCCTCTCTGCACTCCCAATGATGCTGCAGGGGGGGCTGTGTCCTTGTTTACCATCCTCCTGTGATGCATTATTAATGAAGCAGCGTGCAGTGGGTTGATGACAAGCAAATATCAGAGGAAAGAGTGTGACAAAGCGTAACCGCAGAGCAGGTAGCTGGTTCTGTGACAGTACTGAAACAACTCAAATGACAGCAAAACACTCAACTAAGTTGTTTATTTTACACAGCAGGTATTGCCGCTAATGTTAGCAACATGGCTACCGTCCACGTGTTACCCTAGCTAAACAACCCATATGGATCCAAAAGGTTCTTGAAGGACAAAATGCCCAACAAAGTAAATACAATATTTCTCATTAATTGAGGATTTAACCTTGTTTTTCAAGGACATCAGCCCCTGCAGGTCTGCCAGCATCTCTGGCCCAGCGAGCGCGCTATGCCACGTACTTTGACGTGGCCGTCTTGCGTTGCCTGCTGCAACCGCACTGGACAGAGGAGGGCGTTCACTGGGCCTTGATGTACTACCTGCAGCGACTGAGGCAGATCCTGGAGGAGAGACCCGAGCGTGTCGCAGAACCTTTGGTCGCGCCACTGCCCCGGCCTCGTAGCAGCTCCATGGTGGCTGCCACACCTTCCCTGGTCAACACTCACAAGACTCAGGTAAGAGTGGTGTCATTTAGGGGTCCTGCTTTTGGTTTGAGGGAGCTTTGACGTGTCCGCGTGTTGCAGGATATGAGTCTGAAGTGCAACGAGGAGGGAAAATCTCTCAGCACAGAGACGTTTGCAAAGGTTTCTCTGACCAACCTCCGTCGACAGGCGGTCCCTGACCTTGCATCCGACCTGGGCATGAACATCTTCAAAAAGGTCAGAGGCTCACATGCTAGCATGCTAACGTGACCTGCTGTAGATTCAAATCTAATGTGGGAAAGTTCCGGTTAAACTTTCCAGTTTAAGAACCGGCGTGAGGACCGTGAGAGGAAAGGCTCCATCCCCTTCCACCACACGGGGAAAAAAAGACAGCGCCGTATGGGGATGCCATTCCTGCTCCACGAGGACCATCTGGATGTCTCGCCAACTCGCAGCACTTTCTCGTTCGGAAGCTTCTCCGGCCTGGGCGATGATCGGCGTGCTCTGGACCGCGGTGGCTGGCAGACCACCATCATGGGTACGAAACCAGACAAGCCAACTTATTTGACTTCTTTTAGCGGCTCTTGAAACATCGCATCGTCGTGACGCGAAGAATTTCGGCTATCGCATTGTTTTCCAGGGAAGTTCACCCGGAGAGGCAGCACGGACACGGCTGCAGACGCTGACAGCCTGAGCGCCAAACACTCGCACTCGCACCACTCTCTGCTGAGAGACATGCCCGACCACTCCAACAGCCACAGCGACAACACTGTCAAAGAGGGTAACAACCATGATCGCATAAAAATCTAAAGGAAAAGAGCAGGGGATCCTCATCTTCTGTTCCTCTGACATCTGTGCTGAAAAAAACAAAACACAACTGAGTCAGACAGACATCAACAGACACGACAACAAACACCAGACTTTCCAACTCTACCCGGCCAGAAATAGCACCGAATTACGTAACAGGAATAGTGTGACAGAGCTAATTTACATAAAAATAAACAGTGCAGGCTCGGCCCTGTGTTCCAGACGGCAGCACATATGAGCTGCGATATTGGCGGGAAGTGATGGAGAGCAAGAGAATAGAAAAAAAACATTCCTTAGAATTCATAATTTAGAATGTAGCAGTAACTTAGGACAGGAAGAGGTTAATTTAGAGGATGAATATCATAAATCTGAGACAATAATCCGTAGAATAAAACGTATTTTCCAGTTCGGTCTCAGATCTCTACCATCACCATGGCGGCCTTTAACACCACGGTGGCGTCCTTCAATGTCGGCTATGCTGACTTCTTCACGGAACACATGAAGAGGCTGTGCAACCCCGTCACCGTGCCTGAGATGCCCGTGGAGCCGTTGGCCTGCGCCAACTTGCCGCGCAGCTTCACCGACTCCTGCATCAACTACTCCTTCTTGGAGGAAGGGGAGAACATCGAGGGAACCAACAACTTTGTCCTGAAGAACGGCATGCTGGATCTCACCGTGAGTCGGATGTGAAGGGTTATGTTGCCTGTTGCTGAAAAATCACCATTTTGACCCCCTCCCCCCAGGTTGTTCTGCGCGCTGTCTACGCCGTCCTGAGCCATGACATCAGCTCCAGGATCTGCGACGTCGCCCTCAACATCATCGACTGCCTGCTCCAGCTGGGCGTGGTGCCCGGGATGGGCAAGAAACTGTCCAAGACTGAAAACAAGGAGAACCAGGAGGCGCGGGCCAAAGACCCGGCGGGTCAAGGACTAGGAGGAGGAGCCCAGGGAGGCGGGGCCGTTCCAGGAGCAGGTGGAGGGGGAGACGGAGGCAGCAGTGGTGGTGGAGGAGGTGGTGGGAGTGGTGGAGGGAGTGGGCAGGGGAGCAAGGACGATGTGAAGAATAACAAGGATAATGACAAAAAGGTCTGATCTGAAGTTGCTCTTTCAAGCAGCTTGAGACTTTTCAATCTTTTTTCATCATGGTTGTAAAACTGTATTTCCACGCGCAGGAAGAGGGCTCCAGCTTCAGCACCCACCGCCTGGCTCTGACCATGCTGATCAAGATAGTCAAGTCGCTGGGATGCGCCTACGGCTGTGGCGAGGGACACCGCGGCCTCTCTGGGGACCGCCTCAGGATGCAGGTCGGCCTCGCTTCTCTACCCCACCTGACCCTCGGAAACGGAGCGATGCCCCCGCAGGTAATGAGGTCAACCTCGTGTAGTGACCTTAACTGATCCGTTTCTCAGGCCCAGAACTGCTTGACCAGCCTGTACAAGTTGGATCGGGTGCAGTTTCGCCAGACGATGCGCGAGTATGTCAGCAAAGACTCCCTCAATAACATTGTGGACTTCCTGCATGCACTGCTGGGCTTCTGCATGGAGCCCATCACCGACAGTAAGTATGTGGAGTGCATGTGACTCGGAGCAGCAAATAAACATCTTGTTTGTTCACCAACATAACCACAAATAGGATGCTCAGAAATGATCCTGTAAATGTTGCTATCTTTTTGATTTAAGCTACATTAGCCTGTCTGGGATTTAACAGTTCAAGCAGTTAGCTCCTCCTTCTTGGCCGTTGTGGTGGTACTTTGTCTTCTTAGCTGAGCTCCTACTTCGTGTTCAGCTGTAGTTTGAGCACCAGGACATGAATCTTCACATCAGACTTAATTGCGGATGCTAAATTAGAAGACGTTCGGGGTTAATGACGTTCTAGCATGCTGACAGAGCTGAACTGCACTCTCGCTGTTCCACCCCACACTTTGACTTTGCATTTCAGTACTATCTCTGTGGATATATCTGTTTTTCTCTCCCTTCTTCCACCTGCCCTCGCTTGTCCGTGTCCCTTTTTGTCAGTCAAAGTGCTCCTGCTTCTATCTCCCTCCCTTGTTTTTCCTCATCCTCGTCAATGAGCCGAACCCTACCTCCCTTTACTCACTCATCCATTCCGTACACTTGCCAGTCCAGAGCTTTGCCTCCATCGCATCCCGGCTTAATCAGTGGCACCGAGGCACATTTTACCGTCCAATCCAGCGTCTAAATTTGATGAAATTGTCAAGATCAATGATGGCAGGTTACTGAACCGATGAGTAACTGGACTCTGAAAGTGAACCGGGCACCTGTGTGTGTTTCTTTTTTTTTTTTTTTGTGTGTGTGTGTGTGCGCGTGTGTTAGTAGTGAGCGTGTGTGCGAGTTCGCCTCCCTGCTGGAGGTGGGGTGCCACGTCCTTTCTGACGCCGCATACATGTTTGTGCTGGCCTGATGTCAATCAACTTGTGCCCTGCCTCTTTTCTCTTGCAGAGTACGGCAGTGCAGGTGAGAGGTCCAGGAGGGCGAAAAAAAGAAACATCGGTAGATACACATAATCAATACCAGTCAATAATAATAGCAGTAAGATGACTATACTCACCTGATCTGACCCTTCCCCTGGCACCGCATCCATTGCTGTATCCCTCACTGTCTCTAAAAGTGACAAAAATTTGCCTGCAATTTGCAGATTTCTGACTTTAACAAATTAGTATCTGCAGAACTGTGTTATTTTGCAGTGATAATTCAACTGGACCAAGAGAGAAGTGCGTTACTTTTATAGCAGGCCTTAGTCACTTGCATGTATTCCTTACTCCCTTCCTGGAATCCTTTTGAGTTTGCTTCTCCTCATATGCTTTATGGACCTTTTTCCTTTGCCCCCACCTCCTTCCCTGTTGTACGGGCTCAGTGGTTTAAACTCAAGCTGATCAGCTGTCAATAATGTTCTCTCCCCCGCTGACTAAACCAACCCCACCCCCCGTGTTATCCGTGGTCTCCCCCACTTCGCTGTCGCTTCCAGACAAGGCGGGCTTTGGGAACAACTTCACCACGGGGGACAACAAGTCGGTAGCGCAGAATATGGAGGCGGTGGTGGTGGGATGCATGTTCAAGTCCCTCATCACCCGCTGTGCCTCCACCACACATGAGCTACACAGTCCCGAAAACCTGGTGAGTGGCGCGTGAAATCACCCGTCCGTGTGGTTTCATTTTCCAGAACACGCTGTCTGAAAGCGTCACATGACATTTACAATCACAGAAATTGGTAGTTCTTCTCTTCCCAGGACAAGATTGTAGCATTTTTAAACGTATTATTTTCTCTGTTGCCTCAGTTATTTCGTCGTAACGTATTCTCCCCCTACTAGCCACAGCTAGCAACATCTGGTTTATAAGACCTGTTTGAAAAACAAGCTCCACATCTAGTTCAAAACTGTCACATTTATCCAGCGTTCACAGTTTCCGGGTCAGTTTTAGTTCTCAGTGTTCGGGCCCAGGTCAAGTCCGGCTTTAGCCAAATCTGGGACAGTAACCTGATTTTGGATTGGTTGTGGATCACACCGGTTCACAGTACTGGCATGAATGGTTCAAGTCCTGGTAGAGATCTGGTACCGTGTCACATGACTTAACTGCTAGCTGAGCCTGCGCAATCCATCAAGCTAACACTAGCACTCATAAAGCTACAGAACTGGCCTTCATTGGACAATGTATGTGCTCTTATTCTGTTTATAACATTAGGAATTCACAGCTGCGGTGTGAGTTGAGTATTCTATACTGAGCTGATGTTAAATTCTAGGGCAAAAGCTCATGCTTAGGCCTGATTGAGGTGTATAGACGTATGATTTCTCCTTTAAAACTGTTCTGAGTTAACGTGGCGTCCAGAGAGCCTGAAGCTGGCATTGCTTGTGCATGTTGGCGGGAGATGAAACACAGTTGACAGGCACAGAATCAGAGGCCTCCCACTCAAAAGCTGAGCTGGTGTCTCTTCCATCCTCACAAACACAGCCTGTGAAGCATACACAGAAAATCAGCTCTCGTTCTCACACTGACTCACCCGCTTCTGCCTCCTCTGACTTGACGCTCTCTGCCCGCACAGGGTCTGTACTGCGACATCCGCCAGTTAGTGCAGTTCATCAAGGAGGCTCATGGCAACGTGTTCCGCAGGGTGGCGCTGAGCGCACTCCTGGACAGCGCTGAAAAAATCACCACTGCCAAGAAACCGGACGAGAAGGAGGAGGCGAAACAGCCCGGAGGCAGGAGGTACAAGAGTGGGAGTACTTTCACACTCAGAGCCGCGCTTCTCATCACTGCTGCCTGTTTATTATTTTTAGTTATTTTCATTTTTCTGTCCTGTCTGCATCTCTGGCTTGAGTGAATGATTTTCGCCTGGATTTGTGTAACACTCAAACAGAAACAACGGAAAAAAAATGATGTTAGCTTTGGACGCATGGTTAAGGTCCCCAGTTTTACCACTAGATGGCAGCAAACCTACAAAGAAAATTAAGAAATTGATCCAAATATTCAGATCCAATGGACAGCTATTTAGTGGAAGAATCCCGCGGGGCCAGATTTGTACGTGTGTTGGTGTGTGTGCCTGTATGCAGGTCAGAGCTGGGTGTGTCCGGGGAGAAGGGTCAGGTATCCGGTACTGCAGATGAGTGTCGCAGCTACATCTCCAGTAGACCCCCCCAGACCCCCGAACAGTGAGTGTTCACCTCATATCGCACCATCTCTGTCGAGGCCAACCATCATGTCTCTGCCCAGAGTTTGAGAACGCGTAGAACCCCTTGCGTCGCTCACACCTTCTTTCATTGCTTTTTTTTTTTGTTTTGTTTTGTTTTTTGGTGGCCTTTTTATCGGTAAATTGCCCCCCTTCCCTGCAGCGATGAACAGATTCCGGGCGCTCTTCTGGGCAGGAAGGATTTCTGGAGGAAGATGTTCAAGTCTCAGAGTGCTGCAAGCGACACCAGCAGCCAGTCAGAGCAAGACACCTCAGAGTGCACCACGGCCCACTCCGGCACCACCACCGACCGGCGGTCCCGGTCCAGGTCCCGCCGCATTTCCCTGCGCAAGAAACTCAAGCTGCCAATAGGTGAGTTAGTTAATATTATATTTTTATATATTCTTCAGGTTGTTGAGTCGCTTTGAAAGCTTGAATACTGAGGGATAAATGTCAAAGTAAAGTAACTTTCAGGCCATTAACCACTATTTTGGTTCTATGACATTTTCACATCATACGTTTTACATTTGTCGACTCCCTGAACTACATTCTAACGTGTGTTTCGTATGTCGAACTCTGCAACTCTGCCTGCCGAGAGGCCAAACCACCTCATCTCTTTGGTCTGTTTTGTGTTCCTTCCTGTGCTTTAGCATGCCGTGGGACTGCCCGCACTCCACTCACTCTCTCTGTCTTACGTATGTGGATGGGGAACCATTGTCGTACCATAACTCACGTCCTCATCCGTCCTCGCTGGTCATCTTTTACCCTCGTGTGCTGTGTTTCAAAACTGGTCAAAATGTAATTGCACATTTTATTACATGGAGGAAGCTAAGTGTGTACTGTCGCAATGAACCAAAATTTTCGACTTCCCTCTAGTGGTCGTAATCAGCATCACTCATAACCACATTTTTTTTTTGTTTTGTTTTGTTTTGATAACCGGTATGTATCAAAATCATTTTAATTTATAACCAAGCACTAGACAAAATACAACTATTTGAGCAGGAACGTGGCTAGCAAATTCCTAATCACACTTTATTGATTTTAGGTTATAGAAGCTCATTGTCAGGAATCTAACCAGTTAGCTATGTTAAAGTATTTAATGAAAATTAACAATTCCAAATGCAAAAAAGGCCCACTAGATGGTGCTGATGAGTGAAGGTTTTTTTGGGAGAAACGTCATGTCTGGACAGTAGTCTGTGCTCCCTCCATCTGGTATGAAAACCTTTTATTTTTGTGTGTTATTTATTTTTGAGTTTTAAAAACTGTAAAGAAATGATGGAATGCTTCCTCCTGCCAGCCCCGCTGTCCGCATGCATGAGCTCTTCCCTGCGGTCTCGTACTGTTGTGGCTTTTCTCAAGTGGTAGTTGCTTCCTGTTTAGATTGGTAACATATTGACGTGTCCTCAGGAAATTGGCTGAAGCGTTCTTCTCTGTCTGGACTGACTGATGGCGTGGAGGACTTGCTAGATATCAGCTCAGTGGATCGACTCTCCTTCATACGTCAGAGCTCAAAGGTCAGAGGGAAATATAATAGCATCCGTCACGCACTTTTAAATAAGTGAAGTCTGTATTGATGTCACCACACTGAAGTGTCTAACTTCAATTTGATACCATGAAAATGTTTGATATGTGCATTATTTTTTGATGCGAGAAAAAAAAAAAACATTTTAGGGCAAACAGCTTTCAATTTGATTAATTCAAATGAAAAAAAGAGGAATACATTAAAAAAAATACATTAACAATGATCTAATTCACTAATAATAAATTGAACTAAAGTATACTGTGTACATTCATGTCAATACCTTCCATGATTAGCATGAGCTCGATGGCTTCAGTTACAAAATCCCCATTCATAATTAAAGGTTGTGCTACATAATGATAATAAATAATAATAATGAAAGCAAATATCGATTGCAGTATCAATATTTTACGATAATCCGATATATTTTAACAACGCTAGACGTTTGTATTCTGTTTAGGCCTTTCCATCTGCCTTTGTTCATTGCAGGTGAAGTTCACCAGTGCGGTAAAGCTGTCAGAAGGGGGAGCTGTGGGGACAGAGTACACTCGCGATGAGGAGGAGAATTTCTTCAAGCGGCTTGGTAAATGGAGGTCTGGCAGGAGGAATCCATCCAAGCTTCACCACACAGAAGAGAAAGATGGTAGACCTCCCCCACCCCGGGGTGCCCCTCACCTACTCACGCCCCACTGTCCCTTGTCGATCTAGTTCTTGTTCCTCCTCTTGTTTTGTCCGTATGGTATTGTGTCTTGTCTTGCCTCGCTAGTTCTGATCTGAGCTGTTCTTCTAAGCCCCATTCTTCATGTTAGCATCGCTGGTTAGCTGCTTGCTACACTGTTATTCCAAATGTGACATTGTCAACACATCAGCGTCTAGTTTGTCTTTATACCTTTTCCAATAATTAAAAAGAGGCACCTCCATATAGAGGCTGATTCCCATTCTGATCCAAAGTAAGAGAGCACTAATGTTAGCCACTGTTGACAATACTTAAATAGTTATAGCAAATGCATTTCAATTTCAATTCAAGTAAAATATTTCTCTCCGCTCTTTTTCTCCCCAACTGTGCCTTGTATCACCAACACCACATTCCCCTGTGTCCAACCGTGCATGACCTGTTCCAACTGCAGAACTCAATCTCTTTCTTCCACTTGGAAAAAGGAGAAAAGGAGACGCGTGTGGTTACAAACTCATACCTACAAAAGCCATCTTTCTACCGTAGAGCTGTGCTACCGCTAGCATGATGCTGTCAGCGCTCTCTCGTTTCTTCTGTGGTGACGTCTGGTGGTATTTATTCATGCCTTTAAAAAAAAAAAAAAAATCCCTCCAGGATTCCCAGTGATTTTGGGGATTGTTGTTTAGATCCAAGTGTGGAGTTTGGCAGCATCTAGTAGCGACAATTCAGATTGCAAGTGAATCAGACCAGCTGTCAGGCAACAAAATAAAACGTTAAACCAAAATGTTGATTTTTGCAATCTACGGAGCTCCTGGAGGGACTGAAAACAGAACGGTCAACCTTCTTTGGCACAGCTGTGGTTACATTTGTCACTTGTTGTGTGACCTGTAATTTGGTTTAACTCTTCCTTTTCTGACATGCCAGTCTCAGGTCGGACGTGTAACCACTGCTGGTAGTTGTGTTCATCTTTCACTCAGCTTCATTTGTGGTGGCTTTTTGTTAAATATAATGATGTTCCTTCATGCAATGTCTGAGGTTTTAAAAAAAAAAAAAGTCCGAACACTTCTACTACTACTTCTGCCGCATTTTGACCTTTTCAACCAGGACCTCACGGTTTCCAGGAGCGTCTTGCAGCCAGTCAGGAAGCCATGAAGAACAAGAACGTGGTGAATTTGGGAGCCATTCGTCAGGGAATGAAGCGCTTCCAGTTCCTCCTGAACTGCTGCGAGCCGGGAACCATTCCCGATGCATCCATCCTTGCTGCTGCTCTGGACCTGGTGCGTTTATTTTTAGTTGTCCAAAGGTGAATGCAGTCCATCATCACGATATCAGGAGTCATCATTGTGGTTCTGATTCCTTTCAGGAAGCGCCAGTTGTGGCCCGTGCCTCCCTCTTCCTCGAATGCGCTCGTTTTGTCCACCGCTGTAATCGGGGCAACTGGCCCGAGTGGATGAAGGGCCATCATGTAAATATCACCAAGAGAGGGTTGTCCAGGGGCCGATCCCCGATAGTGGGCAACAAGAGGAACCAGAAACTCCAATGGAACGCCGCCAAACATTTCTGCCAGTGGGGCGACGTGAGTGAAAGTCCCATCTCTGTCATCCTTGTTGTGTCATGTGAAAACAGGGTTGTAATTTGGCGCGTTCCCCCCAGGCCATCGGCACCAGGCTCAGTGAACTCTGTCACTCTGACAGCGAGAGTCCTGCCAACATCCTGGGCTACATTTTTGATGAAGAGACTAAACGGAGGATGAGAAAAGAGGATGAGGAGGAGGACTATTTGGACGACAGTAAGTCCTCTTCTAGCAGAGATTTTGGTACCTGTTCTGTGATTGTAACCATGTTGTGTTTTTTCGTACCCGCCCTCGCCACAAAGACACCGTGAATCCTACAAAATGTGGTTGCCCCTTTGCCTTAAAGATGGCCGCCTGCCAGCTGCTTTTGGAAATCACCACTTTCCTGCGAGAGACGTTTCCCTGCTTGCCACGGCCACGGACTGAACCCCTTGTGGTAGGTAGTAATGCGACTGAACTAGCTTGTCATTTGTCATGAATGTGTCTGGGTAAGGCGTCCCCTGCCTTTAGGACCTGGATAGCTGCCGTCTGCGCCTGGATCCGGAGCTTGGTCGCCACCGCTACGAGAGAAAGATCAGCTTTGCGGGCATCCTGGATGATGAGGACGGGCACGATTCCCTCAACAGCAGCAGCCACACGCTGAAGTCTGACACTACCTGTGATGAAAAGAAGGGGCAGGAAGCTCAAGGTGAGATAAGGTGTCGATGGCAACACCGCCGTACTTTTCACTTCCACCGGCACTGCTTGTCACAAATAATGTAGATGATCTCTCCCCACTACCATCTTCCCCAGCGCCCATCCGGAAGATTCGCATTGGAGGCTCTCGCCTTCTTCAAATCAAAGGGGCTCGCAGTTTCCGAGTGAAGAAAGGAGGCTCCCTGTCATCCGTCCGGAGGGCCGGAAGCCTCAAGAGCACCAAACTGTCCCGGCAAGACTCAGAGTCAGAGAATGAAGAAGGGCTGCTGTCACAAACGCACAGCCGGGACACAGTTACCGACATAGGCGAGACATTTTTAATCCAGACGAGTTATTTCGAGTTATTTCGGCTTTCTTAAACTATGATGCAACGTAGAATCTGCAAAGTAGCCAAAGATAAGATACGTAATCTGCAGGAGTGGAAGAATAAAGCATCAAAGGCTAGCAAAAACTGCACCTAAGCTTTGTAGTTGAGTACATTTGAGCAACTATATGTGCTAACATGTCCTGGTGTTCTCCTGCAGGCAGCCCGTTCAGCACCAGCGAACCCAGCATCGAACCTGAGGGCCAGAGCTCAGGAGGCACAGAGGACAACTACCACCGCAACATGTCCTGGCTCCACGTACGTCTTTTGAAATCAACACGTTGCCACGCAGACTGCCCAGCCTCGTCCCAACGATTCCTTTCACTTTGCCTCGCTGCAGATCATGATCCTGCTGTGCAACCAGCAGAGCTTCATCTGCACCCACATCGACTTCTGCCACCCGCGCTGTTACCAGCACCACAGCCGCTCCTGCGCTCGCCTGGTGCGGGCCATCAAACTCGTGTATGGTGAGACGGTAGACAGTCTTAGAGAGGACAGCGCCATCTCAGGCCACATCGTGGCACGCACAAAGAAGAATAAGGAAGTAGGTCTACCTTTAATCTAGCTTCCTAAGCTAAGGCTCTGATTCTTACCAAACAGCATTTTGCAGTGGTTCACATTCCCTTTCAGCAGCTGGTGTTTTATAAAACTCTCTGTGCTGATAGTGTTCAGACAAGTCCTGCTTGAGGACCCCATCCATGAAGAGACGACCCACAGACTCAAACACTGAAGGGAAGAAGGATACCGGCATGCTCAAGTATATCCGGAATCAGGTACAATAAAGGATCCTATGTTGAAAGTCACTTTAGTTTGGACATAAAAAGTAATGTGTGTGGCGGATGCACTCGCAAACATCTTCAATTGGATGATTCTGGGGAACAGTGTGTTAAGGTAAAGGTGAACTCGCGCGTCTCTTTTAGGTGATGAGTCTGTCGCCGGCTCCGCTGTCGCTGCTGATTAAGGCGGCTCCCATCCTGACTGACGACATGTACGGAGACATCCAGCCTGCGGCGTGGGAGCTCCTGCTCAGCGTGGATGAACATATGGCAGCTGCTGCTGGTCACAGATTTATTTATATTTATTTAACGGTGATATATGCTTGATATAATGTGATTGACGTTCTTTTACTCGTTTCCTTCCCCTCCAGCCGCTATGTTCCTCCTGTGCGCTGTGAAGGTCCCTGACGCCGTCACAGAAATGATGATGGCGGAATTGCATCACCAGGAGGCGTGTCAGCGCATCAACTCCATCCTGAAATTTTACACGCTGTGGCGTTTCCGCTATGAGGTCTGGCCTCGCATGGAGGAGGGAGCGCAGCAGATCTTTAAGGTACGGTTTAGGCGTCACTCGAAAAGCGGACTTCAGGCTGAGGCTAGCCTCGTTGTTGCGCATTTGTCATCTTTTTCAGATCCCTCCGCCCAGTATCAACTTCACTCTCCCCTCACCCATCCTGGGAATGCCCTGTGTTCCCATTTTTGACCCCCCCTGGGTGCCCCAGAACACTGGCAGCGTTCAGGACCCAATCAACGAAGACCAATCTGTGAGTCTGAGCTTCCTGTTCTCATGTACTTAATCATATACAGTATATATAATATCTCTTTACTTGTTTTTGGGACTTGTGACTTGGAAACAAATAGATCACATATAGAAGCAAATAGGACAGAATGCTTAATATTACTTTATCATCACAACTAAAACCACATGTTAGCATGCTGCTGTGCTAACATCCAAACAAAGATGGTGGAAGCATCAGTCTTTGCCGGTCTTACATCGTATTTCCAGTTTTTAGGTTAATTGTGTCTAATAATGTCGAATAGAGTCAAAACTTATCAACACATTAATGTTTGGAATTTAGAAAGGCTACATTAAGAAAGGCTGGCTACACTTAACCTGCTAGCTTTCTTGGTGAGAGCTTTATTTTGCACCAAAAATTAGTTCCGTGTTCCATGTTTGTGAGCAGTAAAATACGCAGTTTTTGGTGAGTGATGCAGTTAGTTCATTGACTGTTGTTGGCACTGTGTCGAAGGTACCACAAAGGCTCTGACTCGACCGAAACTGGGCTTCAGAACCATTTGGTGTGTGACCAAAAAAACCTTAAAGCATCCCAAAAGCAAAGACACAATCAACTTCAAATTGTTGCTGCACCAAGAAATCTGTTTATTGTGCTGAAACAGATTTCCTTTCAGTTGATTTTCGTTTCCTTTCTGTGAAAAAGCATGCATTTTCAAAGATGCATACTACATTTTGATGAATACGTGTGGGCACCTGCCATGTAATTTATCTGTCAACTGTCTTTTCTTTAGTATTCCACATTAATACAGCCAGTCCATGCCATAGTAAGTTGATAACTGTCCGGATGTTTGTACTGATGCATCTTGTTTCATCAGATCATTAAAAACTGGCTGGAAAATTCTCTCTATGGATTGTGTCTGTTTTAGCTCGCCAGTAGCCGTCGGTGTCGCTCATTGCTGCATTTTGGAAAGCGTCAGTGTTAAAAGGCCAGCATGCACCGGAAGTTCGGACATTTTTTTGTGTATTTTTCTGATTTTGTATGGTCGTCGGATGAGAATGAGTTTGCTCTTTATGTTTCCATATCGTGTTTAGCCTGTTTGGATGTTTGTGTGTTAGCGCTTACTGCCCACAAAATACAGTACTGCAGTCTCCAAATTCCAATTTGAACACATTTCCATTAGTTTGTGATGACTGACAACTTTTCCATTCAAGACGTCGATATTGTTCTACTTGCGCAAGCGATCAAGAAAAGTTACTGTATTGATGTGCTTGAGTCTTAAATCTAGATTATTTGTGCACAGATGTTCCAAAAACTGTCCTGAAATTTGTTTGCGTTACTTTTGTTTGATGACTTTGAATCAATCGGAATGCCGTTTGTCCTCTTTACTTTTTGGTCCACTCCCCTCTCTCACATGTTCCTAGAAATCCTTCTCAGCACGGGCCGTATCACGCTCCCACCAGCGGGCCGAGCACATCCTCAAGAACCTGCAGCAGGAGGAGGAAAAGCGGCGCCTGGGCCGCGAGGCTAGCATCATCACCGCCATCCCCGTAGTTCAGGAGGCCTGCTACGAGCCCACGTGTAGCCCCCCGCCTGAGCAAGAGGAAGAAGGTGGGACTGCCAGCCTTGAACGTATATGTAAACACACATTTGGTTCTGGTTCCAGAAGCTCTGGTGCAGCCACCATGTACCAGAAGGCTAACGCTAATGCTCAGATATGACCTTCAAAATTTGTCTGAATTAAACTTTCTAATCAGAATTTTGAACTCTGATCTGCGTAGACCATCGGCCCTGCCGTGAAAAGCACCCCCTCTCTTTTTCTTTATCATGCCGGACATTCCTCACGCCAGCAGAAGAAGTGGTGAACCTGGCATCGCGTCGTCTCTCCGTCAGCCCCTCATGTGCCTCCAGCAACTCCCACAGGAACTACTCTTTCCGACGGGGTTCTGTGTGGTCCGTCCGCTCTCTGGCTAGTGCCGAAGGTACCAAACTCGTACACTTTCACATGCAGATCTAGTTTGTTTTTAATTCCTTCTTTCTTTGTTCGCCAGACGAAGAGAACACAACAGAGCACACACCCACTCACCACATGTTACAGCCCCCGCAGTCCGTGTTCCCAGCGTGTATCTGTGCTGCAGTGCTGCCGATCGTGCACCTCATGGAGGACGGGGAGGTTCGAGAAGACGGCGTGGCTGGTAGGATGAAATCAGTGCTGTAAAGTAACAAGTGTATTTACTTGTATTGTACTTTGTTACACTTGGAGGCAAACACATCCTTTAAAGACTGTAAATATTGTCCTCAGTGAGCGCTGTGGCCCAACAAATCCTCTGGAACTGTCTGATTGAAGATCCGGCACTGGTTCTTCGCCACTTTTTGGAAAAGCTAACCGTGAGCAACCGACAGGTGGGTGATTATCAGGAGGAAATGATTCAGAACAAACCGGCATTCGTGGGTTTTAAATGTTCGCTGTGTGGCGGCAGGACGAGCTGATGTACATGCTGAGGAAGCTCTTGCTCAACATCGGTGATCTCCCGGCTCAGACCTCTCACATCCTCTTCAACTACCTGGTGTGGATAATCCCTTTAGTCCAGTGCCACTTAGCTGTTAGCAAAGTCCTCTAAACCAGATCTGTAAACCGCCCCCCTCCCAGGTGGGCCTGATCATGTATTTTGTGCGGACTCCTTGCGAGTGGGGGATGGACGCCATCTCAGCCACGTTGACCTTCCTGTGGGAGGTCGTGGGCTACGTGGAAGGACTGTTCTTCAAGGACCTCAAGCAAACCATGAAGAAGGAGCAGTGCGAGGTCAAACTGCTGGTGACCGCGTCCATGCCGGGTGAGCAGGTCGATACTGCTTCTAAGACTATCTAAAAAGAAATATTCCCAGAATATTAACCTTTTTTGTGGTTTTTTTTTTTGACACAGGCACAAAAACGCTGGTTGTTCACGGTCAGAACGAATGTGACATCCCGACACAGCTTCCAGTCCACGAAGACACCCAGTTCGAGGCTTTGCTCAAGGTGAAATCATCTGAATTATCTGAATAATTTGATTGCTTCTACTTTCCAGCATTGTAAAAAATATTGAGTTTACAGGAAAAATGCATTTATAAAATTGGCCACATGTCCTTTTAGGACACTGTTTAGAACATATTAAGAGGAATACGTGCGTAATATAAAACAAGCAATATGTTTTAAATGGCAAGAAATACCTACAAGATTCCTTAAACTGTGGCATTAAAGTGTTAAAATACGACCTACCTGGAATGAGCTATAAGGGAAAAACAACAAAGGGGGCCAAAGCAGCGACTCTTGAGGAACACCTAAATCCAGGATAACTCGGTTTGGGTGGTGATCTTTTTCTTGCCTGAATCAACCAGGAGTGTTTGGAGTTCTTTAACATCCCTGAGGCCAGGTCAGCTCACTACTTCCTCATGGACAAACGGTGGAACCTGATCCATTACAACAAGGTAACGCTCAGCTGATCTTCATCCTCCTTTTGCTGTGACTTCTGGAATATCTCATCTCGATTTGCATTTTTTCCTCCCCAGACGTATGTCAGAGACATCTACCCCTTCCGGAGGTCAGTCTCTCCTCAGCTCAACCTGGTCCACATGCTGCCTGAGAAAGGACAAGAACTGATCCAGAAACAGGTTTTGTAACATGTCAAATTTCTCGCTTCAATCTCCATGACTTGGTTCCAAACTAGAGACTGAAGAGCGGGAACTTGATACGTTAACGGCATCACGTTTTTGGTCCTTAGGTGTTTTCCCGTAAACTAGAGGAGGTTGGCCGTGTCCTCTTCCTCATCTCCCTCACTCAGCACATGCCCACCGTGCACAAGCAATCCCACGTTTCCCTGCTGCAGGAAGACCTCCTGCGCCTGCCGTCCTTCCCCCGCACCGCCATCGACGCAGAGTTCTCGCTGTTCAATGAGCCGCAAGGTAAAAAGAGGCATATGAGCTGAGTCATGGCCTAAGAACTGCTGGTGTTACCAGGTTCTTCTTCATCGTTAGGGAAGGAGCTGTTTGGGTTGGACACCCTCCACAAGGTGCTGTGGATCAAGCTGCTGGAGGAGATGTTTGTCGGCATGCCCAGCGAGTACCCGTGGGGCGATGAGATGATGCTGTTCCTGAACGTGTTCAACGGGGCGCTGCTGCTGCACCCGGAGGACAGCTCTCTGCTCAGGCAGTACACGGCCACTGCCATCAACACGGCCATTCACTTCAACCACCTCTTCTCTCTGAGTGGCTACCAGTGGATCCTGCCCACCATGCTGCAGGTGGAGCCAGCTCGTCTACCCTCCCTTAAAGCTTTACTGCCTGCCCTCCTGCTCTAATGTTTTGGCAGGAAGTTACATTCTACCACCCTGTTGGTGTGTGTTTTTCCTTTAGGTCTATGCTGACTATGAGAGCAACCCCCTGCTGAGACAGGGCATTGAGTTCTGCTGCCGGCAGTTCTACATCCTCCACCGCAAACCCTTCATCCTGCAGCTGTTCGCCAGTGTGGCTCCACTGCTGGAGTTTACTGTAAGATCAGGCACCCTCAGACGTGTGTGCTCTTGTTTCTGATGTTCCCTTTTTCCTTATTTCATTTTCCAGACCAACACCAGCACCGGTCTGTCTAAAGGAGTGTCGGCTCAGTGTCTGTTTGACTTGCTGGTTTCTCTGGAGGGAGAGACCCAGGACGCCCTGGATGCTCTGGAACTGGTGAAAGCTGAAAAGCCACTGCGCTCGCTGGGTAAAATGGCTGCTGGCTTACATGTTGTAAACAAGCACATTTTGCATATGCTTGAGTTGTTCTCGTTTCCTTGCAGACTTCTGTTACGGCAACGAGGACCTGGCGTTCTCCATCAGTGAGGCCATCAAGTTGTGTGTCACTGTGGTCTCCTATGCCCCCGAATCCTTCAGGAGGTGCAGATCTGAATTTAAATGTCCTTTTCCTCTATGTTTTTCTGTCCCACTAACACGTGTCTCCAGCCTTCAGATGCTGATGGTGCTGGAGGCCTTGGTGCCCTGCTACCTGCAGAAGCTGAAGAGCAACACAGTCACGATGGAATCGGCATCGGCTGCCAGGGACGAGATCGCAGCCATTGCTGCTCTGGCCACATCGCTGCAGGCTCTCCTCTACAGCTCTGAGGCCCTGACAAGGTCCAGTTGTTTAGGCCTTGAGATTGCATGTTTCTGTGCCAAAGACTTTAATCTGGCCCGCAGAGCCTTCACAATAATTTCTCCAAAAGCCAAATGAAGAGGGTTGTCAGCTTGATTTAGAAAAAGGTTCAGACCCCCCCTTCACCTAGCCTGCTGACATGTCCTCTCAAGAAGGTGGGGCCAAACATCATTTGAAGCTTCATCATCCATCTCTAGTTGGACCAATTTACAGGCTCTTCTAAATATTTCCTCTGTCAAAAGTCCATCAAGCAGGATTTTTAGTCATCCTCCAATTTGGGGGTAATTTTCCTGCACCAGCTGGCCGACCTGCTCATCAAGATCTAAAACCCAATGTGGCCCTTCAGGCAAAATAATTGCCCACCTCTGCTTCAAGGTCGTTGTTTCGTCATCCGCAGGCCGATGACGGCACCCCAGATGTCCCGCTGTGATCAGGGCCATAAAGGAGGCACCACAGCTAACCACGCCATGTCCGGAGGGGTCAACACCAGGTCTGACATGCAGAAAAAGATGAGAATGTCTGGCTGACTGACAGGCCCAAATAAGCTTTGTCTGTCTGCGAGCAGGGACAACCTCCACCTGCTGGAAGAGGGCCAGGGTATGCCGAGGGAGGAGCTAGATGAGCGCATCGCCAGGGAGGAGTTCCGCCGGCCACGCGAGTCCCTCCTGAACATCTGCACAGAATTCTATAAGCACTGCGGACCGCGGCTCAAAATCCTGCAGAACGTGGCCGGTGAGCCACGAGTAACGGCCCTTGAGCTGCTGGACATCAAGTCGCACATGAGGTGATGAAACTCCGCCATGGTTCATGGCGCAGTCGTCAGCCTGGGAATAGAATCGGTGAAGTTGCTGCTGTGGGTTTGGCAGGCTGGCGGAGATTGCCCACGCCCTGCTGAAGCTCGCTCCCTACGACACCCTGACCATGGAGAGCCGAGGGCTGCGGCGCTACGTCATGGAGATGCTGCCGATCACTGACTGGTCGTCGGAGGCCGTGCGGCCCGCCCTCATTCTCATTCTCAAGAGGCTGGACCGCATGTTCAACAAGATCCACAAAATGCCAACGCTCAGGTGCGCTCGCCCACAGGCATTATGCACCAGGTCTGTTGACTACGATCACTTCTTTGTGTCTCCCTGTGAGTGTATCGTGCTGTTTCGGTGCCGTGGTGTGTCCAGTAGATAGACGGCTTCTTGGCACTGTCCTCTGTAGCGCTGCCTTCGTGGATTGGTGTTTTGTAAGTGCTGCTGTGGCGTGTTCGTGGGTGAGAGGAGTTCAAACGCAACGTGAGGTTTCTGACGGTGTTTCCATCAAACCAGCGTCCACTTCTGTATCATAACGGGTGATGCAGATCTAAACTCTCGATTTATTTGAATCTGTCTTTGTTTTCCTGATAAGTTTAAAGAAAACTGCCTGGTTGTGGGGGAACGCTGCTCACAGCTGTGTGTGTTACACCAGGATGTGCAGTTGTGTTAGGTTGGCTGTGTGCGTGCGTGTGTGTGTGTGTGAGCTTTGCAATGTCGACGGCCTCTATTTAAATTAAAAAATAAAACAGTATGAATATTTGAAACTCTAAGTGGAGCTATAATAAGGGTGTTGGTTAGTGAGGGTCTCATCAATAGTCCTGTTTAAATTTCTGACAATGGTGCTTTGGTTGGTGCCATGTTCACCAGGAGACAGGTAGAGTGGGAAGCGGCCAGCAGCCTGATCGAGGGAATCTGTCTAACCCTGCAGCGGCAGCCAATCATTTCCTTCCTCCCGCACCTTCGCTCGCTCATCAACGTCTGTGTCAATCTGGTATGAAAGCACGTCCGGTAAGGAGCAGATCATCTTCTCGAAGGTTCTTTGAGAGTTTCCGTGTTTGTTTGTCAGGTGATGGGTGTGGTCGGTCCCTCTAGTGTAGCCGATGGGCTTCCCCTTCTCCACCTGAGCCCGTACCTGTCCCCTCCGCTGCCCTTCAGCACAGCAGTGGTCCGACTGGTTGCCCTGCAGATCCAGGTAGACCACCTCCTCTTCTGACACCAGGTCTGTCTGCTCCAGCACCTGTGAAATGTGTTTATTGGAACCATATTTGTTTGTCCTAGGCCTTGAAGGAGGACTTTCCTCTCAGTCATGTGATCTCGCCCTTCACCAATCAGGAGAGGCGAGAGGGGATGCTGCTCAATCTGTTGATTCCTTTTGTGCTCACTGTGGGCTCAGGGAGCAAAGGTATGATGGGTTATTGTCATCCTGGCTGAGATAGAAGCATTCATTCTTGGATTTTATGCGGACTTGCAGACAGTCCTCACCTGGAGCCACCCGAGATCTTCCTGCTCCTGCAGACGGTCATTAACATTCTCCTGCCTCCCCGGATCATCTCCACCTCACGTACCAAAAACTTTATGCTGGATGCTTCTCCAGCTCACTGTTCCACCCCAGGTGACACGGGGAAGGACCTGCGACGTGAGGGTTTAGCTGAGTCCACCAGCCAGGCTGCGTATCTGGGTATGAACGTGAGACTTTCCAGAGCTTTCTCTCTTTCCCCCCACACAAACTCACAGTCCCTGTTCTCACAGCTCTGAAGGTGGTCTTGGTTTGCTTTGAGCGTGCGTTGGGGAACCAGTGGTACCGACTTAGCCTGCAAGTAAAGGAGATGGCCCTGAGAAAAGTGGGTGGTTTGGCCTTTTGGGACTTTATTGACTTCATTGTCCGGACCCGTATCCCAATCTTCGTCCTGCTCAGACCTTTCATCCAGTGCAAGGTATCCAGGTGTTCTTTTCTTTAGCGGTGTTTTTCCAGCATGGCAATAACTGTTGAGGTATTCGGTGTATTTTTGTAGTTGTTGACCCAGCCGGCCGACTCCCAGGAGGAGATAACGGCACGACACCACATCGCTGATCAGCTGGAGCGGCGCTTCATCCCGCGTCCCCTCTGCAAGAGCTCACTGTTTGCAGAGTTCAACAATGAGCTTAAGATCCTCAAAGAGGCTGTTCACAGTGGCTCCGGTAAGAGCTCGTCTGGAACGACTACCTTTTTTGGGACATTAGCATTTAAGACCTTATATTTCTGTTCCACACACCCAACCCGACAGCCTACCAGGGCAAGACCTCCATCAGCACCGTGGGAACCTCCACATCAGCGTATCGCCTCAGTCTGGCCACAATGTCGCGCTCCAACACGGGTACGGGCACCGTCTGGGAGCAGGACAGTCAGCCGTCGCGCCAACCTTCGCAAGACACTTTGAGCCGCACTGACGAGGATGATGAAGAGAGTAAGACACACCTTTTAGTTTCCGTTTTCCACAGAGAAACAACAAACGTATCTTCCTCCAGATGATTCCATGAGTATTCCCAGCGTGGTGAGCGAGCACGAAGCCTTCCTGCCCCGGCTGATCACGCAGCGCCGTTTCTCCAGCCACGCCACCGGCTCGGTAGCCTCGCAGCCCGAAGGCCCCCGCACCACAATGCTGCCCAGCCACAGGTAGCGTTTCCAGCTGGAGTTTTCCAACATTAATATTGATTATTCTAGTCAGGAAAAGGGAAGTAGCTGGTTAGATAATTATTACTGCTTGACTATTTGCCATTTTATGCTCCTGCATCTATTTGGAAGGAACCGATGCAGATGCCCTCCTGCAAATTGGTAAATCGGTATTGTTCTGACACAGAGAGCTGTGATTGGTCCACTCTGAAATGTTGGTAGCGAGAACTCTGGCTCTAATGAGCTTTGAGTATGAACACCAGTGAAGCCCTCCATTGAGTCTGTTTCCAGAGCAACAGGTGCCTCCGGGAAATGTGTGTTTTAAGTCTTGGCGTGATGATGCAGCTATGTAGATTTAACATTTTGGAAGCAGCCATATTCCACAGTCGCAGTCATTTTTTTCCTGTATATCTCTGTCGACCTCAAATGTTTTTGTCCAGCAGTTTCAGGTCAGCAATGCGAAGTAGCTCAGACTCTTGGTAAGCCTGAAACTGCAGCCAGAATCCAGGTTTCCCAGCCCCCCCCCCGCCCCCAGTTCTTTCTGGGCTCAGGGACTTGATGGGAATTTCCTCTGCACTCCCTAAACTCCAGTTCTCCCCCTTCGCCCCCCTCTTTACAGTGAACCCAATGTGCTAGATGAGTCCCAGGGCCTTCTGCAGGAGGGTAACCTCTCTAGGTACAGTGGCCCTCTCTCTCTCTGTGTCCCATCGGTGCGTTGCATCTGTCTGCCAGGGGGAGGGGCATTGCCATAGGACGGCCTCCCGTTATTGGCTGTCTCACCGTTGATCACTCACCCACATCCACCTCACCTGCTCTTTCTCCTCCCACTTACCTGTCTCTATCTCTTTCTGTTACGGTGCAATGTGCCTTGTCCCTCTCTCCCTCTGCCACCACCTCTCCTGAGCTCCACACTGACCCCCATCTCCTCAGATCATCCGCTGTGCCATTCTAACCCGGCCCTCCCACCTCCACCCCTACCAAATGGCCCCCTCAGGCCCTGGGGGCCACGGTGCTCTGCCTCTCTTAGTTGTGGGTTTTTTATAGTTGATGTGCCATCAGCAAAGTCAGCCTCTCTCCCATTGGTGCCTTGGTGTTTTCATACCGTTTCTGTGTCTCTCAGGCTTCTCGCTGATCAAATTGGGCGTCCAGCATTGGATACCAATCTGTTGGGGCAAGAGGGAACTGGGGTGGCAACTAAATAAAAAGACTTGACCTCATTTCCAGATTGGCGCGCAGTAAATTGAATCTGCCAGACTTGAAAAAGTCGAAGTTCAAGTGTGTTCAGGTTGAAAACCCGGACAGGGTTGCTACTCCAGTCTCAACTGTCCCCTGTTGTGTTCCAGTGTGTGAATCAAAGCAGCACCGTTTCCTCCCGCACTGTGACTGGGCGTCTTGTAAACACCGTGTTTGTCGTGCAGTGTGTGAATGGGTAGAATAGCAGCGAAGTGTTTTATTAGTGACAGAATCAATGTGTTGGCTAAGCGAGCTCAGCTGGGGATGAAGACGACCTCTTGTTCCCGTCTCAGTGATGCATTTCGTTGTGTGTCGTTTGTCCATCTGATCGGTTGCACCAGGGTTGCCAGCGTGCAGAGTGAACCAGGCCAGCAGAACCTTCTGATCCAGCCACCGCTGGGTAGAAAACGAGGCCTCAGACAGGTAAACATCACTTTTCTGTCATTTAAAATGTTTGGAAATGCAGTTTAGAGCTGACCCTCCGTTTGGCAGCTACGTCGCCCCCTGTTGTCCATCCCAAAAAACGAACCTCGTGGCCGTTCAGGAGCACGGCTGTCGACGACGCGCCGCAGCATCCAGCCCAAGAACAAACCGCTGGGTAATGTGTGTGTGTGTGACTGTGTGTGTTGGTGGTGATGGTCAAGGTGAGTGGATCTCTTCATTTGTGGGGAAAAAAAGACACATTAAAAAGGACATTATTCTTTTTAACTTAACTGACCCCTCATCCTCATTCACAACCTCTGCTCGCTGTTGTACCATGTGTCACCAGACTGACTCTTCTCACTCTGTTCTGTCTCATGCTTTTTTGTTTTTTTTTGTTTTTTTTCAAAAATAAAGAAACTTTATTGGACTGTGAAGGTGAGACACAACCCTTAACCCTTCCTCTCCACCCTGCAATGGCCCGCCCCCTGTTATCTGCAACCTCACCCAATAGGACGCTCTGCATGTCTGTCTTGCATCCCCTCCCAGTCTCTGCCTCCCTCCTCTCCCATCCCTGCCTCACCTCTTTGGTGCTGTGTTAGTCCATTCGCTCGGACTGCCGTCTCTCCTTTGACACGGGGGTTCATCTCTTTCCGTAGCTCACGGAGACCAAAAGAGGTCCGTCACCTTTACAGAGAGTCCAGGCCAACAGCCGCCCACTCCCAGCACCGCAGAGCATCCAGCTGAGGGTGGCAAAGCCAGTCCCGCCTTCTCAAAGTCACCGACTCTGGAGGTGCCGTCGGCCTCTTCGGCCATGGTCACTGCGGACCTACACAATCCCGCCATCACACAGGTAGGGAAACAGAGATGAAAAGCTCATATTTAATGAAATATCCCACCGTTCAGCCTGTGTTTCATGACATCTGTAACTGACGAGGCTGTTGTCAAAAAATGGATTCTGCTGCCACCCAGAGGTGACTCGTGGTATTGTAGCAAACATTCCCAGTTGCATTGTTTCACCAGCAAAAACACCAGGAACTTGTGGCTGTGCTCAGTTTGTAAACTGGAACTAGAGGAGCAACAAACTGTGTTCTCCTCCAGGTCCTTCCAACCATAAGCAGCAAGGAGAAGAGAGAGCAGTGGGGTCTCCGGAGCAGCCTCTCGCCTCCACCCTCAATATCTCGCCCCTCCACCCCAACACCCCCATCACGAACCTGCTCCCCGCTGCCCCTCTCCCGGACCTGCTCCCCTCTTGTCTTGTCCCGCACCTCCTCTCCCCTGCCCCCCCCCCTCCCAGTGCTGGGCACAGCCCCAGCCCCGGGTCCCCCTCCTGCTCCTCCACTGCCTCCGCCAGCTCCGTTCCTTCCTCCGCCCCCACCGGGGCCGCAGAGGATCAGAGAGAGCCCCGGAGACGAAGAGACGACGGCGCTTCTGCCTCGCAGCGCCAACCTGCTGTATCTCAGTGAGGAAGACGGCACCGAGAACCCCCTCCTCACCCCGCTGCTGTCGCATCCCTTGCCTCGAAGGTCACCCCTGCCGCTCTCCCCCGTCGACCTGGACCTGGATGAGTCCCACGTTTGAAAGGATTGTGGGTTTTTTTTTTTTTTATGGAACCAGAGGGCAAACAAGGTTGAGCTGCTCACGTTTAAAAAGATGGGAATGTTCATTCGGAAAAGTGTGCATTGGTCACGTTTCCACCTCCTCTCTTCCTGCCTGTCCGTTCTGGTTGTCCTGCAGTGGTTTTTGTGTCCTATGAGTGGTGAATATTATCTGAATGTGCGCTTCCATCAGACGTGTCTCTTTGTTGTTGATTCCAGAGCTCAGAGGTTTATTTTTAAATCAGAGTATATGATATTCGAAATATTATAAAAATGATGAGCTCTCAGACATTAAAACTAATCAGACGACATTTAAATGTAGCTTTGAATGAATAAAAATATATGATTATATTTGAGAGAACAAAGATAAGAGTGGCACCTTTTTACTGAAGCAGATGATTTACAGGAAAGATACAGAGTCTATATTAACGATTTAAAGAGAGCAAATGGCAAATTTTATATGTGCGTCACTAATACTGTAAAGGAAATGGTAAATATCAGGACTTGTTTGAGTTCTGGCATTAGCATTAGCCACCCTCTTGGTCTGCTTCCTGCTTTTCCAAGGTTTTTAGCCCCGATGGGAACCAGTTCTACTTTCAGCCTGTCAAAATGTGTCAACTCAAAGTTGTTTACAGCAAAGCAAGGTCATGTCTCTGCAGAGGTCGTTACTTTTCCTTTCACATCTTTCTCAGATGGCTTGGGGATTTATTTGCCTTCTCTACATCTTTTCCTTTGGCTCTTTTCATTTTAAACGTAGCTTTTTAATATGAGAGAATAGAAATGTAAAAATGGAATCATATCCTTTTAAGGTCCTTTTTTTCCTCACTGTTAAGGTTCATGGAGCCCAGAGGAAGATGATTGAGAATATTTGCGACCAAAGACTGTTATTGAATGTTGAAGTGGGTTTGAAGATGGATGAGAAGCTAACGCACCAGCGCGGTGATGGCCGTTACCTCGTGGCTCATTTCATGCCTTAAAAGACAACAATTATGTTAACGTTTATTCACCTCATACTTTCAAAACATTCTGAATAACTTAACAACCTCAAACCTTTCGTTATTTAAAGACATTGTTGGCGTGTTTTTAAATGTAAATATTTATTGGAGCAGCTGCTCATGTAACCAGTGGTGTCGTTAATTATGGGATATATGTGCCATAATCCACACTAGCGCACTGTGAGTGTTTTGCTAGCGGCTGCTTCTCCCCTGGTCGTCCGTGCTGTGTCAAATAATCATGATTTACATATGCAGTGGTGATATAGGACATATATTTCATAAGTATTCTGCATATAAATGTGTATTACTGCCTGTTTCTCATGTATTTCCACATGTTGGACCTCCTCGCAAAGGTAGTGGAGTGTCTAAATGTTTCTCTAATTTGTTTTTTCCTTTTTTTTGGTCTTGTCTTCTGTCTTTTGAAGATATTTAATCTATATACTGAAGCCATAAAACTGTGTCAAATTTAGCCTTCTTTGTGCAATGTTGGAATAATCTTATGATCATATCAGAATAAATCTGCAATATCTAAATAAATGTTGTGGGGATTTTGGTGGTTCTTTCTGGTTGAAAAGTCATCTTAGATGACTAATGAAGCTGATGTCTGGGGCACCTTAAGTAACCTCTGCTGGATAATTGCTGCACAGTAATCCCGCCCTCCTCTTTTGGATCAGACTGGGAAAAAAAAAAGCAATTTCCTGCCTGGAAAGATGCCCCAACACCGCGACAGGAAACGATATGGTGCGCTTGCATGCAACACCCAGCAGATGGGAGCAGATCCGTGGCTGTAATTCCCCTTGCTGTTCTTCTGTGAAGGCCTTAAAAAACATTTTTTCTAATGCAGCTTTATTCAGTGTTATAAAAACAGTGTTTCCTCACAGGTTCCCTTTTCAGATAATCTAAAATGTAAAAATCTGCAGCATAGGTTTTTCTTCCAGATAGTTACTGCAGTTACAGGCATGAAGCAGCAGGTGGCAGTAAACGCACAGACTTCAGAGCAGCTTCTGTGAGGCTGAAGGTTTTTATCAATAGATATTTAGACACAGAAAATCAATTAATTCCCGTATTTAATCTAGCAGAGCATGTTTTATTTTGCATGCTGATGTGTTTGCCTCGGGCTCCACCAGCGTGTGAGCATCTGCAGGAATATGGCTTGAATGAATTTTTAACACACCTGCTGTTAATACATTATTTAAAAGTGCAACATGTAAGACCGATTGTTCAGTCTCATCCACTTTGGGTCGATAGGCTGGAGA
This sequence comes from Pao palembangensis, assembly GCA_015343265.1. Taxonomy (NCBI): domain Eukaryota; kingdom Metazoa; phylum Chordata; class Actinopteri; order Tetraodontiformes; family Tetraodontidae; genus Pao; species Pao palembangensis. The sequence goes on along the minus strand of CM027085.1, from coordinate 2,291,040 downwards.
TGGAACCAGGTCAGGTTCGGTGTAACTGAAGTCCCGAACCTGGAGCCGCTCTCGGCCTTGTATTTTACTGCCTCATCAACAAGCATTGATCCTTCCCGTCCGCCTGATCAATATCTGCTGTCAGATATGGTTTGGAGTCCGGAATGTGTTTGGAAAGGAGGTGGGAACCAGCTGGTGGGGGATGGGGTGGGGGGGTGTGGGGTGATGCAGTGGGTATCTTCTGAGACTGCAGGAGCCCGAACCTTTAACCCCCCCGTGTTGCTCGGTGCAGCCCTGCCTTTTGTCATCCAATTCATCATCTTTGATCAAAACTGTCAGCTGCACTCATGTCACACCCTTCCAGTGTGTGTGTGTATGTGTGTGTGTGTGTGTGTGTGTGTGTGTGCCCTTGCATTAAAATCCTGCAGCGGATGCAGGCACACAAGCTTCCTCCTATTTTTGGTAGAAGAAACCATGAAAATGTTGCTTTTAAATGTTGTTTTCTGATCTGAAGAAAAGCAGAAAAGAGGGATGAGACGAGTGTAAGAACGTGTTCAACTCTGTTCCACAGAATGCGTTTCAGCCCAAAATAGCAAATACCTGCACACAGTTCTCCCCTCTCCCCTGACAGAGTGGCTCTGGAGCCAGGGGGATGGATAGATGGGTATTGAGCATCAAATCCGACTTCCCCTGCAGAAATCAGGTAAACTGCAGCGGCTGGATGAAATCCATGAATTTAGAGAACTTGTCTCGCTGCTTCTCTTAAACCCGATTCTTCCTCTTTCGGGGAAAGAATTTTGTCACGAAGCTCACAAATCCATGCCTCTATTAAGATGGCGCGAAGCCTTTAAATCCAGAATCAGGATTCTGGAGCTGCTGCCACCAGCTCGGCAAGATGGAATCAGTGGTTTGAATACAGTTATTGTGTTGCTCAAATGGACAAATGGGACAGCTAACTAGCTAGCTGGCTACCCAAAGAGCACCAGTCTGCTCATCCCTGTTCGTAATGAAGCTTCTGGGGACTTTTGGTTCCTGATGGTTGGAGACGATCCGTGTTTTCTTTTGGCCAGGACATTACATGCAGGCCTGTGATTTTAGATGCTTCATGATTAATATTTGATGTCCTCACCCTGGCCGAACTTTAATAATTGATTAGCTGACACGTACACACATGACCCATCTTCGTTGTTGGATAAACTGGGACTGACTTTAGGTTTGACACTGAGTCAGATTGTTGTCCTTGGAATTTCCCAAAAACTTGCAATCTCTGTACTTCCTGATCCTTTCTGTTTGTTTTCTGAGCTGCTAACTGCTAAGTAGCTAATTTAAAGAATTGGAGTGTAGATCCAAAAATGTCACACTGTAAAGGAGTCGGTTCCGTCTTTAAGTGCTTACATGTATGGGCCTATAAAAGCATAATGACGGCACATAAAACACCATAAAAACAGATACTCTGTTGATTAATAAGGTACTTTAGATATGATGAGGTGAAATTAAAGCCACCTGGCTTCAGAAAGTGCTAAAACCTAATCTAAAATCTTATACGACTTGTGCATGTGCTAACGTTAGCAGTACAATAATCCATATTCTCCAGGATGTGATTGTTGCTGTGTGCCTGTGAGCAGCTACAGCAGCAAAGCCTGCGAGTGTTCCTGGAGCAGATACTAAAGGAGATGTGGCAATTTGTGGAGAACCCCAGACAGGAAGCGTAAACCCTCCCTGTTTTGTTAGCGCGTTGTGCCAAAGAGCATTTGCAATCTTGTCTAGGATATGAAGATCTTAAATCTTTTGCCCATTAAAACTTCAGCGGAGACGCCGAGTCCTCCATAGCCAGTTATAAAGAACAAATACAGGAAGCTCCGAGACTCCTTTTTTTTATTATTATTATAGCGGAGACTCTCATTCCGAGATGCACTTGGAGGGCTAATCCGGCTCTCAACGGAGAAAGGTAGGTATTGGCTTTGATGATAGAAATGGATTAAACAGATTACATTAAAGGCCAGTCTAATTGAACCAATCTATCCTGATTCTGCCGCTCCCAGATAAATGATGAGCAGGCCAGATAGTGTATATATAGGTCATGTCTTTGTGCGTCTGGCCCTGCTATATTCAGGCGCTCCAAGCATCAAAATTCATCTGATTTTTTTGGGCTTATGGATGCGACTGTGAAATTTGGTAAATTGTTCTGAACATCTGGTCGGACCAAGCAGGTTTCTGGTTCAATCCTGCTCGGGCTGCTAGAAAGATCCTCCTTGAATACGGATAAAAACTGCGTACAAATGTTTACCAACAAAAACACCCTTTCGCACTGAACGCGTGCATGTCACGGAGGGTCATTATTGACGGCGTTCTGTTGAAGTGGACGTGATGGGTTGACCTTCCTACCTTGTTATCAACGTGGACCCGTTAAGTGAGGCTGTTTAATTAGCACAGGGATGCTAATCAGGGAGGAGCCCTCTGCCGACATGGATCAATGGTCTTCAGGGAGACCTTTAAACACGCGAGGCTGCCATGAGCACGAACACGACAACTCAGGAAGAAAAGATCTTCAATAAACGAGAAGAGCCAGAGACACAGAAATGTGTCAGATCAGTTTTCAAAAATAATTCATAGAACAAAAAAACAGAACAAAAAAAAACTGATGCCACAAACTATCAGCAACACACACATCCACACAAAACACTCCATTATATATATATAAAATGTTTTATCTGTAATGTTTGATTTATTTTTAACGGAATCTCCTGAGTTCACCGGCGGGGTCATGGAGTGGGCGTGGCTACCTTACGGAACCGAGCCTTTTTTTTTTTGGCGCTTGAACGCAAACTTCCGGACCAGGAACCAAGTTTTTGAACCCGACACCGCACAAAGGTTCCAGCTTGAACTGGAGCCAGTCCAGGTGTGACACCTGTGACGGAAACCAACCATGTGGAATTTACGCAGATTTGTCTCCAGGTTCCCGCAAACACTCGGATATTTCTGGACTTTGGATTCCTGGACGCTTCCACGCAGCAACACAAGGTATAGAACCTGCTCATGACGTGCGTGTACGTGTGTGTGCGCGCGCTTACTGTGATAATGTTTATGATCTGAAAAGCTGCATTTTGGATGTGCTCTTGTCACAGCAGAAATGTAAATTGTGTTGTTTTAAAGTGTCAAATTCTGGCTATGACGTCAGGCTGCGTAATCAGTTAAATTAATTGTAAAGATTCAAAGTCATATCGGTGATTTCCCCGCCCCCCCCCCTCCCCCACAACACACACACACTCACACCTTTATCTAGCGCAAACTGATAAAAACCCGCCCGCGGTACGCCTCGGTGCACGCGCCTGTGCACATCCTGTCAGAAATGCGCGCAAACAGGCGCCTCTAATATCGCACACAGATGCACAAACACTGCGGAGGGGAGGGGGGGAGCAGCAGCAGCCGCCGCACCTGCCTGAGATCCAAGAGCGAAGCGCGAAGCAGCCGAACGCTCCGGTCTGTTGATCTATTTTTACCGCAGAGCAGAGGGCGCACAGACTGAGCGCCTGCCTGCATCATGCATGGCCCTGCGGAGCGGCGGAGGCTGTGACACCGCGCCGGCTCCTCACAGGGCTTCCAGGTGCTGTCTGTCAAACAGCCTGGTGCTCTGGATCAGCCTCCTCAGCCCTGAAGACCACCAGCGCGCCCAGCTGCTCTTTTCCAACCACATTTTTTCATCCAGTCTGGAAACATTGCAGAACTTATGGTATGAATATATCAACACCCCCCCCCCCCCACACACACACACACACACACACCACCACCACCACAACCACGTCAAACCAACCAGAATATTCCAAATATGAGAAATAATGCCAGAATAACACTAATTTAGTTACATTTGCTCAGTTGGATTCATGGATAGTCATGTGGGATTGCTACTTTTTTCTGACGGACTTTGATTATTTTATTTCCTGCCACCTTGTGCTTTTGTGGTTTCGCTAACCCTATAAAAGTGTTCTGCCCTCATTTTAGGAGGGGAAAACCCATCTCAGCATTCATGAAGAGCTTTGTGTTGCTGCTGGGCATCATGGGGAGGGACGCTAATGGACGCTTGATGAGGATGCTTCTCTGAATCCACCAGCATGATTAGCCTTTAATTACCGAGAGCTGCCTCCACGTATCCCCTATAATTGGAAATACCTAATGACTGCTCATGAAACCCAAGAATCTGTCCCTTCGCAGGACAAGATGTCCCCTTATTTTGGGCCAAATTGTCTGCGTGGGCTGTGCAACAGGAGACTTTCGAGGCACTGCAGATTGGAGCTTGTCTTTATGCAGATTAGCTGCTAAGTGGTTCTGTGTAATCGCAAGAAGGACTTCTTGTTATCGGCAGAGTCGGTGGCAGAGTGCACCGGCAGCCCGAGCCCAGAATACGAAATGACGAGGCTGGCTTTAAAACCGTGCAGCTCGGCTCGGCGGCGCTGTCATCGCCACATTGCCAGATGTGACAATAACATCCCAGCGCGGCTGCCAAACGCCTACAAGACGCCCACGGGCTTTGGCAGCTCCCTGGGCCACATCTTCTGTTGCACAAGCCTGTGAAGAAAAGGCTCCTGTGTTCTGTCAGTGATGCGTACCGCCGCTTTGTTTCATTTCGCTTGAACTCAGCGACGGCGCAACACTTTCTGACCCTGTGTCGGAGGTCAGGAGACGGACACAAGGATCGCAAACAAGGACGACGTTTCTGTGAAGAGCTCCGAGGACAGACAGCAAACCAAAGAAACCGCAACATTTACTCAGATGCTAAATTAGCTTTATATTCCTTTTTCTCCCCTTTGATTCGGGGCGAAAAACAATTCAGCGGCAAATTAAAAAAAATGACACGGATTACTGTCACTCAAATATGGAACAAATCGCAGACACACAGATTAATGTCAAGTACTTTGCATAAATACACACATTCATGCGTGTTTAGAATAGCATAATCAGATCATATCACGCTCTGTTTTAATCCTGTTGTCCTTTGAGATTTAGATGCTATCGTTTGATGCCGATGCCTGGAAACAGCAGCAAGGACAGGCTGTCGGAGTGCACGTATCCAGGCAGTAAACAGGCTCGTTTATCAACTCTGATTTTCTATTATTCACGTTATTCTGCCTGGCAGCCTTGCTGTAATTAGTCTGCTAACAAATCCACTGTTTACCTCGCCGTGTCTGCGCTATCAGGTACTGTTAGCCGAACCGTATGTTTTATGTTAGTTATGTATATATATATAAACACATTTTCCTAATGCTGATATTTGGAATTTTGCTTCATTTTGGATTACTTCTGAATATTTTAGTTGTTAAATGTCAAAGCAAAAATATTTTTTGCCTTTTAAAGGGCAGGTCTTTCCTGTCCAGATCCTGGTTCCATCTAGATGCTAAATTAATTAGTGTTAAAAACGGAACTGTCTAACAGAGCAGAACCTGCTTACGAGGTTATTTTTGGTTGGGCATCAATTTTACGTCCGCTAGCAACAGCCGTGTGTACGGTTGTCAGGAGAGAGTGGTGCAGCAGGTAGCTAAACAGCTATCTTTTCTGAGACTATTTTATGACTTAAACACACTAATAACTGAATGCTTTTTATTGAAATATAATTTATTCTTTCCTGGTGGTGCGTCCCTGAGAACTTTAGCTACGTTGATGCTGTAAGTGGAACTTTTTTATTCCGAAATGTTCGTACTGAGCTTGTTTAATTAAAAGCTGTTAGCAGCTGCTAACACAGCTCACTTTTATTGTGAGACCAGAGCAATTTGTCACGGAAATACAACACCGCTCTGTAAAACGGCCAATTTGCAAATGTGCGTGTTAACCTTTATAAATGCATGTTGACGCCGGTGTGGTCCCCTTCGCCGACTCACATTAGGACCATTTAGCACCGCCGTGGACTCACACGCAGCCTCGTTTCCATCACAGCCAACGGAAAATGATGATGGGGAGGCGCTCGCGGGACACGCGACCTTTACTGAAAAATGACTCCATCCTCTCTAATTTCATAATGTGTCTCCGGAATTGACGTAGAAGATGTAGTTAGGTAGATAATATGGGGCTGTGTGTAATTACAGATAACGGAATATTAAGTTCGACAGATATGTGTAAGCTTCTTGATGAGGGTGCCCGTTTCAATTAGGGAGCATTAAACGAAACAAAAAACCTTATGGGACTCTCTCACCGCCAGACCCGAGGAGAATTAATATGGCGCGCAAGACCATTTACTAGAGAGTAATTACTCCCTAATCATCCATTAGTTATTCGATTACCCTTTTATCAACTAGTCATGGTCAAAAGGCAGAAATGGAGGAGAAGTCATCACCTTGGTTGGTAACAGATGTAATTAAAACACCGTCTGGGTCCCCAGGAGGGAGCACTTTCAGGCTGTGTGAAGGCATCCCGGCCCGATTCTCCAGATCAGAGGATGAAAGGAAGGACAAAGCAGGAGCGAGCCGGCATTTCTTTACAGACCAGTCAAGGAACACACAATACTCCATGCCAAACTGCTTCTACCATTTATTACACATAATTACATTCTTAAATAAAAACGATTCACCGAACAGTTCCTTGCATAGAGATATTACAATACCAATTTAAAAAAGGAATTATGAAACAAACCAGTAACAAAAATAAATCTCTCATTTTTCCATAATAAAGAACATTATCGTACCCATACGTCATAATATACAAATGATAAATCTGAAACACTTTGTACAGCGGAAAAGAAAGAGAGAAAAAAAAAATGGCGCAAGGTGGGGGGAGGGAGAGAAGGAGGGGGCTCGGACAGAGGAGGAGGGATGGGAAAGGGATGGGATTTGAGAAAATGGAGGTGGAGGGGAAGGGTGAAAAAAGGGTGCGTTTGATTTGAAATTCAGACCTGGTGGAAACAGAGGTGGCGTCACACATAGTAATACCTGCCCCCCCCCACCACCTCCCCTTTTCAGGAGCTGCAAGATGGCATGAAAAACGGTGAAAAACACTCAAGGAGAACAGAATGTGAGAGAGAGAGAGAGAGAGAGAGAGTCGGCGTGTGTTTGTGTGTGTTTGTGTGTGTGGCTGAATGTAGCCTCGGCAGGTGTGCACATGCGTGTGTGTGTCTCTGCGATGAGTCCGTGTGTGCGATTGTGCTAAAAAACAGCTAATATACAGAAGTGGTGATCAGTGTGTGACCACCGGCGGTCGTGGTGTGAACTTCAGTGTACAAGCAGACGGAAAAGCTTCAGATATGCTTTACGTGATTATTATTATCGTTGTTTTTTTTCCTCTCAAAACTTCAGAGTGCAAATACAAACAGACAAAGAACACACAGGCACAGCAGAATCGACAATCAGAACTGAACCGCATCCTCAGAAACAACAGAAGAACCTTTCCAGAAGAAACATTCACATTTCAAACCTTTTTTTTTTCTCCATTTTTTTTTTGTTCGGCTTCCGGCAACAAACCTAAAAAAAAAAAAAGGTGACGAGAAAAGTCCAGATTTCCAACCGTCCCATTGGTTCGATTATTGTTGGAGTCTCGAAGTGTCTGAGAACAGAAAAGCCAAGAAAGGTTGAGAGTTTCCATCCTGAATCCTCCGCTGTCAAAGGTCGGGACGGAACACGAAGAAAGATAAAAAAAAGACGAGAGCGATGCTCCGAGCTGCACGTTCCCACACATTCGCATCCAGGCGACTAGACGGTGCCTCGTGGAAATACTGAAACACACAGATAGAGCTGCCATTGATGATAGATCTTTAACCCGCCGGTTAAAAAGCTATTCTTAATTTTATTTTCCGCTCTGAAAGTCGTCGCGGAGCAGGAACGCGCCCGCCGGCCTATCTTGATGTTCCCCACCTGAACTGGGTATCCCCGGGGTGCTTCCTCACCTACTTACCCTGATGATTTGTCACAACCCTTTTTCACAAACGCATCGCTACTCACGTACTGATCGTTTTCACGACCCGGGGAACCTGAATTCCACCCCGTGATTCTTTTTCTTGCCTGGATTTTTCAGCCGAATAGAAGCTAGGTTGGGATTTCTCACGGGGATGAGTGCGCTGCAAATGATTCAAAAGCTCGTCACCCCCACGAAAAGACTGGACCCAGAGGTTCTGATTCATTTTCAAACGGACTGAAACCCGGAGGTGTGAAAGTGTCCCAAATCTCGGATGTTTGCTAGTAGCAAGGGCATCGTTTTTAGTGCCACTTTTGGGTGGGTGGAAATTAGAAAACCAGCATGTCAGATGTGATTTCATTTGTTTTCTTCTTCCTGTCTGGTTCATTCATTCGTTCAGACAGAAAGACTTCAATAATTAAGCAGCGGTGGGTGGGGGCAGAGTGGTGGAGCAGACGATCCTGGATCGTGTCTGAGTATGACTGAGTCATGTCTACGCAGGTTGAAAATCACCAAAAAGCAAAGGTTCGATACCTCTGGGTTGTTCTTCCCGACCAGGTTCCTGCTCTTCAAAGTTCAGGTGGCGACTTCCGGGTTTCTAGCACGTATGGACGCGTTTCACCTGTGGGTTTGTCCCGACTGCACTTCTGCCGGCTGATGGGGCAGTTATTGGTGCTCGCCGCTTCAGGCACCCGGCGACCTCCCGCCGGTCAGGACGTACAATGTCAAAAGCTGCCGCCTGTGACTAGCTAGTTATTCCGTGTCTGATCTATTCTAAGAAGTTTCTGTCTAATCTGGTGCGATCTTTGAAGCTGCAGGCTAGCGTGTACAGACTTACAACAGATACATTCAAGATGAACAGCGTGAGTTTTTTGTCGTTTGTCCTCCGAGTCCTTCCCCGCCCAGAGCAGGGGTCTGCAGGGAGAGATGGTCAGCAGGAATGTTACTGGATGTGCATAGGGCCTAATCAGGAGAGCTGTCGAATGTTGCTTTTCTCTTCACGTGATTGCTGCTAACGACCCCCATCATCCCAGCGTTCCCAGTGCCAATCACTCTCCAAGACAAAAGAGATCATTTCAGCCATCTGCAGTAGTTTTTTTTTTTTTCTTTTTTAAGCTCATCACTTTCAATGTTGTCAAAATCACCTTTTCACCGTTGAAGTTTCAACAAATATGAGAAACGTTCCCCAAAAAACGAGATGGCCTTCATCGTCCAGAGCAAATCCGTTTGAATTCGGTGTGCTATCACAGTCAGCTAGCTGCTTCCAGTTGTGCATGTGGCCGTCACTTCGGCAGCATGTGAAATTGTCTCAGAGTTCAAGTTGGGGAGGGTTTTTTTTTTTTTTTTTTTTTTACAAAAAAAGAAGGAAAGTCAATTGTGCAAGAGTTCCTTACCACAGCTCGGAAAAACCCAGATCCAGGAGGGGAATAAACCCATTCAGAATTCCTTGATACGCTCGCTTTCACTGGGAAAAGAACAGCCGTTCCCAGAGTGGATTAGCTGGCTTCACCCGGTGCTAAACAACAATAGATGGTGTTCATAAAGCAAGCCAGTCCTCTAGATGACCTCAATCACTCTACGCAGCACTTCCATCTTCAAGTCTCCGAGAAATTCAATCTAACGCTTCATTCAAACAAGTGCTCCGATGCCATCGAACCGGGATTTATAAATGGATCCAGTTGGCAGATGTGACAGAGGTCTGATGAAAAACTGTCAAACAATTATCTGTCCGGTATACGGTATAACAAACCCTTCGGGGAACTGCGAAGGCTGCGGTCGGACGAGAAGGAAAGAAATCCGGCGTACTTGCTAACTGTGAGACAATGCTATTTGGCTAATAGTGTAAAAGAAGCTGTCAGCTCGAGGAAGAGTCTGATCAACAGAAGAGGAAACGTGGAATATACGCGGCAACAGTGCCGCTAAAATGACTGTACAACTGGTCCGTTTTGGAGTCGGTGAGCTCGCTGGTGCACGGAGCACTGCTGCATGGACAGAGCCGACTTTTGGAAGCATACGCAAGGATTCCAAGTCCCACCGTAACAAAGAGCTGCCAACTGCAAGCGCCTGGTCCTTCGATGGTCACGCAGCGCCTCCTGTGGGACATACGAAGGGTGGGATGGAGCGTCTGGAAGGCCGGTGTGACGACACAGGGACGTGTTTGCGGGGTGAATCATCGTAGAATCATGGACCATGTTGAGCGCAGATGAACCAGGATCCATGTTTCTATGTGGAGTCGACGCCTCTGTCCATCCTTCTGTCTCCAACATCCATGGTGTTACTCCTCTGCAGACCTCCACGTCCTCCCCCTCGTGACCTCTCTCCGACCCCTCAGATGTGCCGCTTCATGTGTAGCGCCAAGTGATCCGATCGTGAGAAACACCTGCGCACAGTACAGAAACAGAGAGCGGCTTGTTAGCGGCGCTGCGGAAGAAGTTTGTTTTGTCGATGGAGCTAAATGTTGCTGTTAGCTAGTGAGCTCTGAGCCACTAATGCACACGCAATTAGGATACGTGTAACTAATTCATAATCAGCATTTTCAGCAGCACTCCTAATGACTTTGGCTGCGGCGCGGATAACCGGAGCGCCTGCAGATGGGTCTGTTGAAAGAGTGCAGGAGATGGAAACGAGGGGGGGTATGCAAAACACGGGCTGCAAAATGTTAAATTGCACGAATTGAAGCTCCTTGGCTAACACGCACGTGTCGTTGCGGTTCCTGAGCTGCACAGTGGGAAAAAGGAAACAAATTGCTCTGGAAGCACGCTGGCCCATTTTCTTTTAATACTTTCATTATTTAATCCTGATTGCCACAAAGCGATATGTTGTACATTTTCATCTGGTGTTTTGTTTACTCCGCGCTTACATAAACAGGCAGCCATTATGAGAGGCCTACTTTTTCATCACTACCGTGAGATCAACGCTGCTTTCGCTGCACGCGCGCTCAGCTAATACTACAGCTCCTCCCCAGAGGAGTTTTCAAAAGGCAAGTGTTGCTTTCAGTTTTCGGGGAGCGGCACGTCGTCGTTGATTAATCCGCCAAAACATTTGAGCCGCAAACTTCTCTGGGAGTTTGCTGAAATGGCAAATTTAATGGTGATTTTTACATTTCCTGTTATATTTCCCGCAAGGTCAGGAAATTAATTAGAAAATGTAGGCTAATGTAGATAATTGGCTGTTATTAAGCTCAATTATAATGTGAGCAACCATCTTTTTAAGGTGCATGGAAAAGCCTGCAGTCCAGGGACAATCCGCCTGCTAATGAGGCTAATTAGCCCATGTTGTGACTTTGTTGACCGAGTTGCTATGGTTGCATGGCGACATTTGCTGTGCCTTGATGGAAGGATGAACAGATGAAAATAAACACTGCAGTTCAGGGCTGGACGTCTCCAGCATCCGGGTTTGGCCAGCTAACAGTTTGGCTATTTTACTGCAGCGGGGTTAGTGCAGGAATGTACATGCTAGCATTAAGAACAATCTGAGGGTGTGAAAAAACATGATGCAGCACCATTCTTTCAAATTTTGTTTTGGAATTTAGCCTTTTAAAACTAGCTACATGAATCAAGTTATTATTATAACCGAAGCAGTGGCTGCCCTCTGCTGGTTGAAACCTGCTATTGTAACCCACTGCCCCCCCTCCCTCCTTTATCCAGCATGAAGTCTTGCTCACGAGTGTGTTCTGCCCGTGTTCTGGCCCCTTCCCCTCATCTGTCATCTCAGTTCCCCTGAGGTTCCACGAAGGTCTGTCCTTTAGCTGTAGTGCCATGACGCTAACAATAATCAGCCAAAGATGCGAACGGAAGATGAAATCACGACCTTGCCTTAGCGTGAGGTATATAAACGTGTTGCGGCATGCTCCGTTCCAGTGCGGCAGTGTTTTCCCAGGTGACGCTGCGGTTGGGGGGTTGGTCTGTGTCTCACACTTCTCCTCAACTGTTGATTGTGTCCTGACGTTGGTTGCGGATCCGAGTCTTTCCGCTGAGACGGAGGCAACTGTCTAAGATGTCGAGGTGAATCAGTGTGTGGCCGGAGGGGGGCCAGTGGGGGGGGCGATGAGCCACCGGTCATCCATCTCGCTGGCACCTGTGCGTGAGCGTGCACGTGCGTCTGGAGATGGATGAGAGGCATTGGGGTGTGTTTGTGTGCTCTCGGTGAGACAGATGGTAAAGTATGAGTCACCACTCGGGGGCACGACACCAGCTGGCACGCCGTGGCTCTGTCTCCACCCCCTTCCCCCCCATCTTCAGTCTTCCACCCCGTCTTCACCGGCTCCCCTGTTTCCCCTCTTCCTTCATCTCAGCAGGGTGTGTGTGTGGGTGTGTGTGTGTGTCAGGCTGGAGGCGATGGGTGTCTGGTGACACATGACAGAGGTGGGCCCGAATTAGGGATGTGCCTGCGGGGGAGGAGGGGGCTCTCTGCTGGTGAAAGGGGGAGGAGGGAATCATGGTGGAGATGTGGGGGGGCTACTGTATTTACTGTCTGTCCAGCTGAGGCCTAATTAAGACACACACACACACACCCTAACCCTAAACCTAACCCACTATCTTTGTGAGGATTTTGGCATAGTGTATTACACAGCCCCTAACCATTCCAACTAACCCCTTGACCTTAACCCTGACCCTAACCTACACACAGCTCTAACACCAACCTTAAAACCAAGTTATAACCCTCAAACAAGCCTTTGAAGTTGTGACGACCAGCCAAAATGTCCTCACTTGCCAAAAATGTTCTCACTTTTCTAGTAGAATAGTAGAGTATTTTGGTACTCAGTATGTACAAGAACACCCCCCCCCCCCCCACACACACACACACACACACACACACAGACACACACTTGGGTGACCAGCACACACTTTTCAGTTCCCATTAAGGCAAAGTGCCCCAGCTGAAGTGGGATTTCTTCTAATGAACCATTACATGATTTAAGAGGACACCTCTTCAGTATCTTAATGTATGGTGATCCATCCTTAAACTGTCACAAATAGCAGTCGGAATAATGCGGGAAATGTCTTTTTAAATATTTAAATTGATGTCACATGTTGGTGTTAAAAAAAGGATGAAGGAATTTTTTTTCTTTTTTTCTTCCTTAAATATTTGAAATAACCTCTAACATGTTTAAGTTCATCAGGACCTATAAGAAAAAGCAACACGCAATGAACTGTCCGAGATTTCTATATTTATGACTTTGATTTGACTCCAAAATGGCTGCTGTCTTAAAAAAAAAAAAAATCAGCAATGGGCGTTTATAAACTATAGATTTTGTAATCTGCTCAAAATGACCTGAGGTCCCTTTACATAAATACCGCGGGGGCCGGCACGGCTGATATTGCTCTGAGACCTCGGAGGTGTCAGTGGGGGACAGATCACAGACAGAGGACTGTAATTAAACCAGGACTAAAGATTTTTGTGTCTGGGCATTTCTGGAGCGAATAGCGGTGCCCGAATGTTTGATGACGTCATCACCGGGACACCGTTTTGTTGCCGTCCATAATTAAACAGAGGGGAGGATGACTAATAAGGAAATGGAGGGACTTAATGTCAGTTCCACTCATCGCTGTGACACAAGTAAACAAGAGAAAAATCACATTTGAATCAATTCAGACGGATCCTCCAGGATGCATCACTGGGATCCGACCAGGAATCGCCTGGTTTACTGGGCCTGGCTGGGGCCTAGCTAGCTGCTCTTTGTTCAGTACTCTTGTTTGTTTACACCCATATTTGCAAAACTTAATGAGTTTTTTGAGAACTCTTGTGTTCAGGATGTGAAGTTCCTTCAAGGAGAGTGTAGCGCGAGGAGGGACCCATAAAGCAGCGCAGGCTTACGCTAATGCTAACACGTAGACATCAAGTTGAATTGTCACCACCATCATCAACTACCAATTAAAAATGGGAGGTTAAGATCAAAGTCAAGTACATTTTTTTTAATATTATAACAGAAGTTCTGGTGCAAACGTGCAAGGGTGCTAATGGATTTCCACTTTACATGTCTGTCGGTGTGAAAGCAGAACCAGCGACATCATGTGAGAGGGACTATTAATATGTCGCCGCCGCATCACATGGGTCTGCGTCCAGCTCACGAAGCCTCCTTTGGAGCCCGTGGAAAGGCAGAGCGGGCCGGGGCCTGCATGTGTTGCACATTAGTAATCCTGCCAGCACACTTTTAAACTGGGTCAGTACCAAACACATTTGGGTGTGTTACAAGCCTCTTGTCGCACCTTTTTTCCCCCCAAACACATAAAAAACCGGCGTGAAAATGGTGTCTGCTTTGCCAGTGGAACGACTTCAAAACTGAAAGAGAAGGCAGGGAAAGTGGGGAGGCGTGTGTTGACGTACCTGTCACAGTGGTTGCACTTAAAAGGCTTAGCGCCGGTGTGTTTGCGGTAGTGCCTCGTCAGTTCGTCGCTCCGGGCGAATCGCCACTCGCAGCCTTCCCATGAGCACTTGTACGGCTTCTCACCTGCAGATAAAGACGTGGAGTTTAAAATCCAGATGGTTGCTGCTTTCGCTTTGCTGTGTGGTGACAGGAGAACCTCTGGGATTGACTGTGGTTGAGGACCCAAATTGCTCTTTGATTGATCGAGATGAGGTTATGGTCAAACCGAACGTTGGCGTTCTTTCTTCAAATTAGGCCTCAGTTCTCGTGCTTCCCTTCACTTTTTAAAAGGCTCAAACAAGAACCGGGAGGTGTTTTACGCCGAGGCGGAGAAGCTCCCACCGGCCCCCGATCTTGCTGAACAGGCAAAAGAAGAGTGCAGGGTGGAGAGAAGTAGAGCGAAAGAAGAGGAGAGGGAGGGGGATTAGAAGCAAGGTGGATAAGAGACTAAGAAGTGGAGGTGAGATGAGACCAGGAGAGGGGAAAGTGGGAGAGGAGCGCTGCAGAAGTGGATTAAGGCGGAGGAGGCTGCAAAATATGCCAGCAGGGGAGGAGGGTGGCGATAATTAGGCCAGTCGCATGGCGTAATGGCGAGGAACCTGCAATCTGCCAGCTGCGACCATCTCTGAAAATGTCACCTGCACCCGTCACATCCCATCTGGAGCGGCGGCTTGTGGGTGAATGGAGTCACACTGACACACTGACCAGCTCCGCATGAGCGGCTCTGGCACAAAAACAGGCTTAATTTGGTGAATGTGATTACCAAAAAGAAAAAAGAGGGGGGGTGGGGGGGGCAGGATCAATGGACGGCGGCTTTGTGACGGCGGCACAGCGTTTGTGTAAATACAGTGTTGTTGGGAGCCATTATCCGCACCAGCTGCCGCAGAAACTCACCCATTACCCGCAGATCTGATCATGCAGCAGAAGCTCCGAAAAAAAAAAAAAAAAAAAAAAAATCAATGATGCAAATACTTCCCCTGGCTGGTTTTTCAGCATTTTACAACAAGCAGGTGAAATAAAAGCCAAAGCCCCGACAGTAGAAAACACTCAGCGAGCAGCCGTGTGACGGGCGCCGTGGAGACGCCGGAGAACCGTGACGAGCAAACAAATGAGCGAGTACGCAAAAAATGACCTCTGGAAATGAGAGAATGATAATTGATAATCAATTCTGATTCATTTAGATGAGTAACCAGACCCTTTTCCTTTCCAAGGCCTCCCTGCGGCAGCACAGCTGCAGGAAAAACCAGGAGAAAAGTGATGAAATGAGTTATTTTTTTATTTAAATGGTTCCTCATCTGAGACAAGCAGCTGAACCTGCTAGATTTTATAGCTTTTTTAAGAACATAAAAAAAGCAATAAATAAAAAAAAAAAAAAATGTTGTGTTTAATAAATACAACTTTTCATGAAATCCAATAATTAGTCCCGTCCGTCCTCCGCACAGCTCTTCTTCCCTCACTTCCCACAAACACCAGAGCAGCAGGTCTGGGCTCTCCCACTCTGGCCAATGAAATTCCCGAGAGGCAGAGATGCCTAAAAGTGTTGCCTAGCAACGGGAGAAAGGAGGAGGTGTGTGTGTGAGGGGGGTGGAGGGGGGGGGGAGCTGCGCTGAAACATGAGGAGGCAGTAGTCGGCGCAGCTGGCTGGATCTGGCAAAGGCACTCCACTGTGCCACCGGCCAATTACCGAGCACGCTGGCAGAATACGGAGGCAGTTGCCTAGCGACGGTAACCATAGTGCTGTGTGGGCAAGAGAGGGCGGCGTGGGGGGGAGGGCCAAGGTTGGAGTGGTGGTGATGGTAGTGGTGCAGGAGGCGGAGGGGGAAGTAGGGGGGCACTAAGAGACCACAGCCTGCAGCAGTGCATAACCGCTCAGCTAGCGACTCCTCCAAAGATACATGGTTGTCTAGCAACAGAGGCCGCCCCCCCCGCCCCTTCCTCATGCTAGCAGGAGGGTGGGGGGGGGGCAGCAGAACATGCACAGTCGTATTCTCCAACACACACAAACTGGATGACAATACGACCGTTTTAAAATGGCAATCTGTAACCAAATCCAGTGGATTAGCCTGAACTCTGCAGCATAATCTGATTACGCTCTGTTACTTCTGGATTACTTTGCTGGTTAAACATATAACATCGCAGAGATTATGAGGCTAAGTGGATTATTTCTTCTGATTTAAGGAATTGGGAACGTGGGCCGTTTATTCCGTAATTACCAAACAAGGTTCCATCATTTGACAGCGGTTCCTCTCAGACGTGCAGCAGGAAGTTCTCATTCCCTCTGAAAATGTGCTTTTGGAGTAATCGAATAATAATCGCATATTTCTTCTCCGTAATCTGATAACTTGGTGTTTCCTGAGTCTATATAATTCCATTACGTATAATCTATGACTTCCGAATGCTCTCTCGCATGCCCCGGCGTCTGTGCCGGGCCCAGCCTCTCAGGTGCCAGCCTTGACGCTAATTGCATTCCCTCCATTAGCTGGAGCTGAGGCAGGCTATCCGGGCCTCAGAGGTCATTAGAGACGCTCTCGGAGAACATTTCTGGCAAACACGCGGAGACCAGGAACAGGGAAAAGGGTTAAAAGACAACCACGGATGACAGAGCGAGGGATGGAATGCTAAATAGTCACATACCATCATTAGCATTTTGGATTTGCTACCCGATAAGCTTTGTTTTTCTAACTGTATACACGTGTTAATTGGTTGTTCCGAACCATCCTGACACGATCTATCCTTTAACAAATACTTGGCCAGCTAGCTAGCGAGTGGCTTGTTTGGTTTGGACAAATATGTATGAAAAGATGTTTTGTTTGAAATGTGCACAAATTTGCGCTAAACGTGATCGTATCGTATGTGTTGTACGGAAATGAAAGTTTACACTGCGCAGTAATAAATGTCAGCTATTTTGCACGGCTAAGAAGAGCAGCGGAGACAGCCAGAGTGAAGCACGCAGACGTGTTGCAGAGCGATATGACGAGAGACGGAACCGGGGGGGAAAAGAGAGGAGGCGGAATAAGCCAGCAGTGCTCGTGTTTTACCCGTTCCTTCTCCCTGCCCAAAATCTAATTGTACCATTCCTTATCTGCCATAAGCCTATTCACGGAAAGCTCTACAGGGCACCGTCATTTCAACTCAGCCCGTCTAATTCCAGATTAAATCGTAGCCTTTTCTCCGTTCAGTAATTTATGGAAATAACAACTAAGAAAAAGAGGATTTGAGTAATGACATCTTTAAACTTGTGAGGATAATGGCTCAGTGAATGGGCCAGCCTGTGGCACTGCTGCTGTTCCTCTGAAGAGGGTCGCTCCATGCTACTTCCCCCATTCCTGTCTTCATCCACTCTTTGTTTCAGTCCATCTCACTTTCCTGGCTGTCTCTTACTTTAAGCTTTTGTGTTTTCTTTTGTCATCCCGTGTCGACATTTCCCCCTTTAATCACACTATCTTTCCTGATTTGAATAACCAGACAGATGTTCCGTAGGGCCGGTGCTTTTATCTAAAGCACCTTAAGTGACAAAGATGGTCACCGGCCGGGGGGGAGGGTTCCCAGGAAACAGACCCTTTTACGCTATTTTTATTTTGTGTGTTACTTGATTACTGTGGAGGAAAACTGGTGCTATAGTTTAGAATTCCACCAGTTAGATCCTCCAGTCGGAGCAGATTTGTCATGATTAGATCTTCTCAGCTGTGTTGGCTGATTGGATTGAGTGCATATCTCGGTGTCACATGACGCTTGACAAAATAATTGCTATAATAATAGCAAAATAATATCATTAGTGTTCGAGTAGGCTGCGTGTTTATTTGCATTTTTATTGTAAAATGCCATCAAGGGGACCAAAATAAATGGTGCGCACCCGTCGGTCAGGGTGCCGAGAACACGGCGACGGTACGACTGGGAGACGGAGAATAATTACAATCTCTCTGTTGCTGTTGGAGGATGACAACCCAGAGAGTGAGCGACGTGTAGGAGTGGGCTCCATGGTTTGTTCACCTTCTACGTTTTCATGGATGGGTTGATGCTCGTTGTGCACGTCATCCTTGTCCGTCTCCCAGTTGTCATGGAGATAGAAGCCAGCGATTTGGGCCATCAATAAAGCCCCGTTAACCAAACCTGAGGTTTCCGCCGCAGGGAACCAAACTCTCCCTGTAGCTTCAGATTGGTCAGCTTTGGTGATCTGTCAACCAATTAGGAATTTAGATGGTAGACATCCGGAAAATTGCATCTGAGTCCCCTCTAAGTTGATTTCCCGTGATGGACGCTCTCAGCTGTACCTCCACAGGGTGAAAGCGCAAAGACAGGGTGATAAATTATCCAGAGTCTGGCCTGCAGTCGTGCAGACATTCGATTTGTTACTCCGAGCATAAACAATGGCTGCCGATCAGATGTCATCTCTTTACGCTCTTTCAAGAACACCCCTTGTCCTTGAGTACAAAAGCACCGTTCACAGCTACATACCCCTAATGTGTTTGTTTTGAATGAGACCTGAAGGTACCGGGATGCTGGATGCAAACCTCGTTAATTAATAGTGGCACACAGTTTTTGCTTCCCCTCCTCCTTTATTACCGGACGAAGCAAACAGATGGTGCCCCCGACGACCTGCCTGGAAAGATTGTAGAGCCTCGTCTTTGAAATCTGAAAACCTAAACCTCTGTTTACCACATTTGGAAAAATCAGACAGTCTGTAATCTCAGATTGTGAATCGCACAGAGGACGGCAGAGCCCGGAATCAACCGGGGAAATGGCGGCCTATCCAGGTCAATCCATCCATCACCGGGCAGTTACTCAGACAGAGGACAGCTCCCCGACAGAGGTCTGAGTGCTTTGGGATTGAGATGGAAGAGTGGGAGAGTTCCAGCTCCAAAACCCCCAACCCCCACCCCCACCTCCTCTGTACGAGAGAGTAACAATGTCAAGGAGGGTCTGTCCTGGTTTGGTTCAGTGAAAGTATTTCAGTAGAAAAGAGCAGGGGATCGCAGAAACAGGCCGGCTGGCTGGATCTAATGCACGGATGGAGAACTGGACGGGATCTGCCTGAACTCACTTCAGAGACCCCCGAAAAGAGGAAGTCGCCCCTTGACCCCTTCAGGTTGACTGTCTTACCTGTATGCGTCCTCTGATGGGCCTTTAGGTGGGAGCTCTTGGTGTACACCTTCCGGCACCCGTTGAACTGACAGCGATGGATCCTCTTCTTGTTCTCTGGTAGCTCCCCGATCATGCACGCCGCCCCCTCGTCTTCCTCTTTCACCCGGACGGGGAGCGCGTGCGCCGCCACCAACCGCGCTGCGCTGAGGCCCACCTTCCTGGCCACCAGCTTTAGGGTGAGCGTCCCATCAGCTGAAGCTGTGAGTGTCTGGTTGGGTTTGACAAGGTGCCGCCCCAGTTCCGGTGATGACGGGGGTGTCAGCGAGGTGACGGCGCTCAGCTGGGCCTGGTGGACGCCTTCCACGGCCTCGACATTTTCCAGGCCCTGGGCCTTGGGTTTGAAGTCTTTTTTCATGACGCCGCTGGAGGAGAGATTCTTCTGTGCTGGGCAGAGGACCACCGGAGGTGGGCTCGGAGGTTCGGGGATGCTCGGCAAGGTGGGGAGAAAGGTGTCTGATAACTCCTCCTCGCCGTCTTCCTTTAGGTAGGCAGGAGTAAGCAGGCCATCCAGGTCTTGGTCAAAAAGCTCTGACAGACGCTTGGGCTCCGTTTGGAGGTAACGCTCCAGTTCCAGGCAGGTCTGCCAGAGAAAGAAAGAGGACAGAGGTCAAACGTCAGTGTCTGATACATGGATGCACAGTACTGAAGAGTTCTTTCACAGCAGAGTACATGTGGACACAGATCCGAGGAGTTTCAGTGATTCGCCTCACGCCATAACGCGCTAACATAACCATAAACGACCGTCTGAGGGGGCCAAAATTTTGATCCCTTTTGACACTTTCAACAACCATCAGATCCTCAGATGTAGCTTCAACACCGAGCAGAGGGAATGCGCGCGGTGCCATCGGCTCACCCGGACACGCAGCCCTGCCAGCTGTCACACACACGCGGGAATCCTCCAAGACAGCCAAGATTACCTGGCAGCTCCTGCAAGAAGGCTGATTACACACTGATTGATTGCGTCCGCTGCGGCTCTGATGCAGGAGAGGAAGTCCTGAACCGCACAGAACTCTGATCAAACAACGTTTTATCGAAGCTTTGACAAGTCGAGCGTGCGCCGGCCTCCGCTGAGCCGAGAGAAGATTTATTCAGCCGTAGTTATGGTCCACTTCATCCCTATTACTCCAAACACCTCTCCCCGCGGAGGGCAAATAAAAGCCTACATCTCCGATTCGCATCCTGAGAAGTCTATTACTTCACAACAAACTGGCAAGACCCAGAGAGGCGCGGGGGGATGGAGACGCTCCATGTCCAAGGATGAAGCTATTACATGTGAACGGACGCCAGTTTGATCCCTGCGATCGTTGCGTTTCACTTGTAGCCGCTAACCCGTTTTGACAGCTGAGATGCAGGCTAGCGGCTCCGCTGGGTGTGTGCTGCTCACCACTTCATTTGTGTGTAAATAGGCACTGACAGACGGAGTGGCTGGTTCCATTATCAGGAATAAGGCTGTACAGCCTGAACACATCAGAGACTTTTAGAGTCTCACAACCCCCAACCCTTGTCAGCGTTTACACCGGCTAAAAATAAAACCATGCTTATTATTTTTATTTGTTTTGTTGAGGTTGGTGGTGTCTGTTGCTAAGGGATTAGGAGCATTGTCTGATTCCAGGAACAGCTTATTTCTTTCTGCCACCTTTTCTTCCATTTGACTTTTTCATTTTTTTTTTAATCTTTTTCTTTGATGGGGGCCTTTATGTCTCAATTAACAATGGAAAGGAAAAATAGACGGCATATCGGAATAAGAGATCTTGGCTTGCTCTCTTTCACTCTTTCTATCACTGCATCTGTCCCTCTGTCTTTTTTTCCAATCACTTTTTCTTGTCCATAAAGCAAATTTAAAAACACAGGAATGTGACTGGATCATGGAAGCGCCCAGTTCCTGCAGAAGCTCGGTTAGCGCTGTCATTAACCGTGATAGTCGCTCAATGGACGGCGGTGGCGTACACATCATCAAGAAGCAGTGTTGCTTATGGAGAACAGCAATATGCAGAAAACACATCACATGTGGATGTGGACTAAATTGCACAGTATTGTTTGAGTTTTCCGTGGCTGTTGCTCTTGCGACTTTGTGAATTCCTGGAGGGAACGATTACCCTTCCACAGTTTCTTCCAATTTTGCCTAAATCACAATTTCCCGACCATTTATTTCTGCTTTTGTTCTCACTGCCGTCTCCTCCTCTCCCAAGGTAAGGACTAATTATCCGCTAAATCCAGCCAGTTAAGGGGGACTTTATTCAGCAAAATGCTTATGACTGCAGACCGAGGTGAGCGTGTGAGGTAGAGATAGTTCAAGGGAGTGGAAAAGAGGATAGAAAAGGATAAGTGAGGGAGGGCTAGGAAGAAGGTGAAGTAGAGCGGGGGAGGACAGTGACGGTCGGTGCAAGGTGAAGGAGGCAAGCGAGGAAAAAAAGTGACGGAAAGGTGTTGACTTCAGGGGGTGAATCCCTTTTTGGAAGTGTGACATTTGGCATAACAGGATACTTTTGGAGCAGTAAGCTGCCCACACCACACCACACACACACACACACACACACACAGAGAAGTATTCACACACACTAAATGTTGGGTCCGAGCACACGTGCACACACTGTAAAGGTGTGGGTGCTCGACAAGGTAAGACGGATGAAAGAGGCCGCAGGTGAGGGGGCGGCGGCTAGGACGGGCTAATCCTGAGCCCTTTCTATACGTCTTCCTCCATCCGTCCATCAAGCCCCTCCACCATCCTTCTCCCCCAGGTGGTGACATTAACATTGTAAGAGAGAAGGTCATGCAGTTGATCAGTGGCTCCTGTGGGTGTGTGTGTGTGTGCGTGCAGTGGGCGTGCCTGCACTGTAAAATGCTGCATGCGATTATGCCTCTCCGCCTGTGTGTGCATATAATTTCGCAAGTGCACATGTGAGCAGCATAATTATGCTGCGTTGTGTGCAATTATGCAGCTCTGAGTGCATGCGCGTGTTTGTGCGAACACCTACACGCGTGTTGATGCCGTGACCTGAAGTGAGCGTAAGACGCGCGGTGGCTGTACGTGGGCGCGCGTTACCGTGGAAGCAACAGCCAAAAGCATTGCACAATAGCCAAGATAAAGGAGAGCTCATGGCCCGCTTCACTCCTGTTTGGGCAAATACCGATTTGGAGAGCCAACATCAGTTGGCTGAACGCAGAGCCAGGGTCCAATTCCTGAAAGGCTTTTGGGATGATTCTTCCATGCGAGCCAGGATAAGCTGAGAAAATCCAACGGCTGTTCCAGCAGCTCCGTCTCCACCTTCGGACTGCAGGGGAAATTGCTTTGGCGGCGCAGTGTGGCGAGGTGACCTGGGACTGCGTTTCAACCCAGATTCCAGTGATGCATCACCAGCAGGAGTGCCCTTGCCACACTGTTCCGGGTCCATTTCAGGTTTCACCTGACTGATGGCGGACAGAGCGGGAATCGATCATTTTCGCTTGACGTTGCAAATAAAACTAAAACGGGGCTCGACAAAAGTGAAGGTTTTTGAGCCTTTGCCGTTGCGTCTTAGGAGGCTAGAGGAAAACGAGAAAAAAGGAAAACCACGGCATCACGCCACTGTCGTAGAACATCAGCCGGGTCACACTTTTCTCTAGCCGAGGTCAAATCAGTTGAATATTTCTGTCTCTAATTCTTAAAAACATTCGTCAATGACACGACACAAAGCGCTGTCTCTCTCCAGTCCTCACCCTGTCTCCCCCTTCCTTCGGGGCTTGTGGCCTGGCAGCTGAGCCTCTCGCCCCGTCACATTTAGCCTCCGACGAGCCATCAAAGCGCAGGCTGCCTCCTGACTGTTAGCACCCCGCTACGTTGCTAATAAAAAGCCTGGGATATAAATATGAACTGAGCATGCATAATGCCCTAAAGGAAGGCCCAAAACACCACTAAACAGATAAATGTAATGGGGCGGACACGGCTCATTAATTTCTGGATAAGCGTGTTTGGTTTATACAGATGAGATGATGGAGACAAGGTGCTGTGAATCATACTCACAGCTGAGGCTAGTCGGGTTGAAAAGGGCAGGGCTATATAGAGGCCCTGAGCTGGAGGGGGTGACGCGGCGCTATTGTTAAGCGTGCAGAGGATCGCGGGGGGCTGTCACATCCTTCCAGAGGTGACCCATGATTCCCTGCAGCTCCGTTCTGATTATAAATAGACTGAAGCTGCGATTTTAGATCTCGATCACACTGTTTCTATAAAGAATAAGGAATGTTTGGCTTAACAAGTCAAAAACTAGTCTGCTGACTAGTAATCAGTTGCACGGTGAATACTGTTAGCAGCTAGCTTGAAGCGGATGACTACATGGCTAGCATGACCATCACTTTGCCTTCTTACTGAGTTAATTAGCTTAATAGAAGAGCTTGGTAGCTACTTACCAGCTATCTGGCATGTTGCTGTTGTATGTTACAATGCTAAGCTGTGGCTTTATATTTAGATTATTTCTAATCAGAACAGAAGGAAGAACATTTCACTTCTCAGCACCAACGTCACGGTTTGGCTATTTTCTTCTTTATCTAGCGTGGGATTGGTGACTCATCCTTAAATGTGTCTCTGCAACTTTGAGCTTTTCTCCCACGTGTAACTGACAGCCTGATTATTGTCCGGCGCGTGTTTTTATTTCACGCAGCGTCACCGAGCCCAGGCAGCGTTTGATTCACGGGATGGGACTGCGCCGCCACTGCGGCGGCTCTGATTAGAATCCCTCTGAGAAATTAATCGGATTCACAGGTGAGAAGACGCAGCTTGAGATGAACTGAGGGAAAACTAAATTATCTTTTTTTTTTTTCTTGCACTTTTGATTTCAGTTTTATGAAGCGCTTTATTGTCGCCGTTTGCAGCCAACTTTATTAGTATTTGTTTTTCGGCAACTTGTTTTCCATTAAAATAGAAAAGTTTGCCTCTGCTCACCGCATAAATGAGAGTCTGAGCCTTCGTGTGTTTTAGGGCCTGTGTCTCCCATTGATCTGGGGAGTCGGGCCAAGCCATCACTTTGAGATGACGGCTAAATGACCAGTAGCCTCAGGCGGCGGCCATCTCGCCAACAGCCTTTGTGTGTTTGCGTCGGGATGCCTAATCGATACGAAATGATACAGCGCAGGAGCTCATCAGCGGTGGCCGTCGCAGCTGACAGGGAGTGTAATCTATAGCATCGCTGAGCAATACTTACACAGCAGCCCCGAGCGCACACACCAAATCTCCAAAAAAGCACCCCATCCCTCCCTTCAGGGGCTTGTTCTCCTTCCCGTACGCTCGCTAAGATCTCCACCCCGACTCCTCGGAGAGCAGGCTGGCGTCATCGTGCATCCCAGTTGAGGATGGGGGAACGTGCCAGCGGGGCCGGGAGGAGGGGAGTAGCGGTGAGCCTGTGGATGGGCTGGGGTAACGCTTCATTTTGTTCAGTCTGAATAGCACAGCCCCCTCGATTCGCCCTGGTACTCTCAGCGGAGGTGGCAGCATGGGGCTCAGCGTTTGGCCAGGAGGCATCTCTGAGCTCTTAATGCCCCAACGGGGCTCCGGAGCAACAGAGCAGAGGGGAGACACAAAGAGAGAGAGCTGGAGGGCATAGACAAAGCTAATTTATAATAGAGAAAGAGAAGAGACAGGTAGGAGATGAGGAGTTTTTTTTCTGTTCTAAACTTGTCGGCTCCTCCCATCAGCAGGCAGATGCTGGGGCACATCCCCAACATCCCCAGCATGCGCCAAAATATGCCTTATATGGTTCAATCTTTAGGCAAAAAAAAGAGACAACAAATGAAATGTAGCTGTTGTGGTGTTTCTGGGTGATGGTGGTTTCTGTACTAAAATGCTAATTATGGGATGGGGAAGCTAAAAGAGAATATGTATGTTTTAGACACAATCTTGTTTAAGGAAAGTTTGAAGATGGTTTCGGAGCTGAAAACAGCACATCTTCACACCTACTGACCAAAAAAAAACACAAAAAACATGATCAGGAGGAAGAGAGCAATTCTCCTCATTGCTGATTCGTGGCTCCATCTCTGCAGGCAGCTGAGCCTCACCTAGCTGCAGATAACGTGCCTCGGAAACGGCTTAATTACACACACGGCCTTATCAGGCGACATTAGCCTGGCAGTAATAATCAGACCCCCCCGTCGAAGCCTGGCAACGCAGCACCTCCAGGCGGTTTTACACAGTGCAGGTTTCAAGCTGATAACAGACGCTGACGCTTGTTAAATCTGCTGATGGCGTTTGAGGGAATGATGCACATTTTGCTTGTAAACCCCACAACTTCCTCATGCGCAGTCAGTTTTTCTTTGGATGGCTGCACTAATAGATATTTGGGGCACTTTACGGCGTCTTCCGGCTGCAAATCCAATTTTGTTACGTTGAATTATTGCTCTGATTTACATTTTATGCACTGAAACTGTTATTTTTAATTCAACGTGGGAACTGAACCTTTGCCGAATAGCAGTTTGCTTCATTCCTGACAGGGGAATCAGTCACGCTGAACGGTGCGGTGCGTGAGCCACGCCGGCTGTTTGGTGTGGCGGATCTTCAAAAGCACCTTTCATCTGGCAGGAAAGCAACGATGATGGAGCACTCAGACAGCCAGTCCTGGTGACCTCTGCCTAATGGAGCGGAGAGACATTCCCGTTGCTTTCCCTGACAGACACATGGGATACCGCACAGATGAATCACACAACATGGCTGCTGATAACAGGAACAAGCCTCGCGTCGTGCTCCTGCACCTCTCCATCCGTCTTTGCAGGAATATTAAAATAACCTTTGGTCCGGCCTTCCTGAGGAATTCAAACCTGCTTCAGAGCTAAATGAACCTTAGCTTCTCCCGAAAATAGAGTTTGCCAAATAATGTCACACTTCTTTGACGTCAGACTTCTTTGGTGTTGACATGACAGAGGTATACTCCCTGGAGTTGCCTA
This sequence comes from Pao palembangensis, assembly GCA_015343265.1. NCBI lineage: Eukaryota > Metazoa > Chordata > Actinopteri > Tetraodontiformes > Tetraodontidae > Pao > Pao palembangensis. Next base: position 2,264,774 of record CM027085.1, on the reverse strand, counting down.
TAGAAAACGACGCTACAATTGTTGTTCTGTATGTCAACGGGTGATGTACAATCTGCCAGCGTTTCCATTCCTTCAGAGAATCCGTCCTTTCACATGAAGCTACGTGTGTATCCATCCAGTGAGCGGCTCGACAAGCCACCAGATTGGACTCAATCTTCTGACCTTGACAGAGACACAGACACTATTAAGAGGCTCAGGATACAACAAGTGTACTATAAAGACCTCTGCTGCTCCATCTAAACAGCTTGTGACAAAGTGTGGAAAATGTCTTTGTTCTGGCATTAAGCGGAGGATTGGAGAGGTGAGGGTGAAATCGGATCGAGGGGGAAGAGTGGAGGCATCTTGAAACTGAAGCAGATGAATGATGGGAGAGGAGGATGAAGCTGGAGAGGAGAGAGATTCGCCGAGCATGGAGGATGTGATGAGCAGAAGGGATGGGTGGGGGATAATCCCAAAGACTGGAGCCGTGTTGCATTCGCAAGGGAGGGGAACTCTGTCTCTCTTTAACTGGATTTGGTTGAGCTGCTGTTTATCGGCGTATGAGTCGCCAAACGCTTCCTCTCAGCTGTCAAAACCATCCTAATCTAATCAGGAGACATTTCAGCCGTTCGTTTTCAACATGCCAGGGTGCAGAGTGCATATTGGACATGCTTGTGGGAGGTGGGTGGACAGGGAGGGGGGACGTGCCGGGTTTCCACCAGGGTTAGCAGCTTGCAGCAGGATTTGGGGAGTCTACGCTCCGGATGTGGGGACCCCATTGTGTGTGGCAGCCTGGCTAATCTTCATTACCGCACACAATGACGGGGCAAGAGAATAGGGCCTTGGCTGGAAAAGGCAGGGCGAAACAAAAGGGTGGCGAATGGCGAAAGAGGAAGGGGTGGGAGTGGGCCAAAATAAAAGAAGGGAGGCAAGAGATAAAGAGAACAGTGAAGCGGAAAAACTCAGCTTCCTGCTCATACAGTAGCAGTCGGACGGGGGCCGCTCGGTACCCCGATCACGTCCTCAAACCGAGAAGTGCAACTGCGGCACCCAAGAGCCAAAGCGATTCATTCTGGCGTGTTTTCCAGCAGCGGGGAAAGAAACCACAGCTGGTTTTACCCTGCCCGTTTGAGCAGGCGTCACGCAGCGAAGGACCAAAAGACGGCGCGTTTGTCTGCTGTTAGCGCGAGGAAAAGCGAGTCAGTGGCGCAGACTGCAAGGTGGATTAGCCCTGGGTTTTTAGAGAAATCTGCAGATTCAGACCAGCGTGCACACCCCAGTTGTGCTGAATTTAAACCCTCAGAAAAATATTGACAGTCAGCAGAGTGCAGCCGTCGCTCTAAGAGTCCAATCACTCACTTGTTGCCTGGTAACCTCTTTAACTGTTGTTCTACAAGCTGAAATGAGATGTCGATACCAAAACCACACCATCTTTTGTTGAATACCCTGTTGTGTGGCCTCCTTCTGTGTTTATGTTTTTAAAACAGATTTACATTTTCCTTGCATCTGTGGAAACGTGGACTCAGGAAGGTGGGACGCCGTCGCTTCCATCTTTAGTCCCAAAGTGATGCTTTCAAAACAAACCTGAGCGACAAAGATTAGCACAAGCTGCTTAAAATATTGAAAGATCTCTCAGCCGCCGCTCCTGCTGTAGGCTCTCCTCCAAGAGATGGTGTAAAGAGCGGGGGTTGGGGGAGGAGGGGGAAGGGCTGGTTTGGAGGAGGAGAGGCGGAGGGCATCGCAGCAGCCTGAACCTGTTCACCCCTGCTGTGCGGAGCAGGCCACTTCTTCGGAGGGGAAGCATAAGCGGAGTGCAAAGACTCTTCACCCCAATTTCATGCTGAAAATGTGCAGCTGCTGAGCTGAGGAGGCAGTAGAAGAGAAAAGTGTCGCCTGGCCCCCATCTACGGGCGTGAGCCGCCGCCGCAGACACACAGCTCGACATCCAGGTTCACGCGCAGTCAGGGCCGAGGCCAGAACTCCGGGGTTGAGAATCCCAGTCTTTTTTTTCCCCCCCTACAAAGGTGGGACAGCGGCTAAATTTACCGGACTTGAAGCCGATGGGAGTCGGTGGCAGCTTTTGAAACATAAAACAGGTGCTGGAGCGCGTACGCGCCACCTGCTCCGCTGAATATTCTCGGAAAACCGTCCTTTCTGACACACTGTAGTCTGAGCGCACACACATAAACTCAGTAAACTCTGCAAGGCTCTTGCTCTCTCTCTCCCTCCCTCTCTCTCTCTCTCTCTCTCATTTGTACACCAATGAAAATTATTGATGTGCTCTCTTATAAAACAGTGGCTGCTCCCTGATGTATTCCTGGCAACATCGCAGGCTGAAAATAGCTGCCGACCCAAATAACTTTCCCCGCCGGAATGACGGAGGAGCCAGACCACAGCCACTGGGCGACCGGCTTTACTAATTGGCATCATTTTACAACGAAATAATATCTGGGCCAATAGACGGGACACAACACATACGGCGGCAATAAACCAAAGAGCGACGTCCGGCTGGCAAATGGGAGGATCGGCATAACTTATGAAGTTCTTTCTACTGAAAAACACACAAGTGGGAATTGGGGAGTGAAACATTTATGTGACACCAGCAGCTCGGTTTAAAAATGTGTAAACATCTGAAGCAAGGATATTAAAATGTTTATAGGTCTCGGAGATCCCCGTGCGAATCCTTCTAAACAGGCGCTGTGATATTAGCATCCTCGCAGTGCTGTACGACGAAGGCGTCAATGTCGTAACACAAAACAAAGCAGCGTTTTTTCCCCCTTGCATGTGCTCTCCGATTCATTTGAAAACAGCCAGTTATCCTCGCCCAAAGCTTCGCTTTCGTCATCACTCCCCCTGACCCGCTAATGTTCCCGCCACTGTACCGTATCGGCATAAACCCAGACATCTACCGGGAGTTCAAATCTTAAATAGCACCGGGAGCTCCATCGAATCGGGGGGCTCCGAGCCAATCATTAAGGCTAAAACACACACATACGAGAAGGGAACAATGGGAAACAGAGGTGTGCTGTCACGCTGATGAATGGCTCTCCCCACAGGTCTCATTAAATCACAGAAGGCCACTTCCCAGGCCTTTCTAGCAGTTAAGCAGCACGCAGAATGTCCTCCCCCATCCCTTTTGTCTGTCTACTTTGACACTTCTACAGCCATTTTTTTTCCAAGGTTGCATGTCAAAATAATATTTCTCATCCTGAGAAATCGCGCTTTCAGGCTCTGACACACAAGCTAATCCCAATTCCGGCTGAATCGCAGTGGTTGCGAGGGTACAAGTTGTATCTTATTCAGACAACTTGGCACCGCGGGGGGCTCGCGGTGACGGAAATTACATGACATACCCAGTTGGTTGTAGATATCAGGGTCTTTAGGGTAATTTGAGAGCCAGTCTAATCGTCTAGTGAATTTAGCATCAGCTTCTGAAAATATGCGGCTCCGGCTTTTTACCAGCAACCCTGTACACTCATCCCATTTACTGTGACTTTCAAGGACCTTGTAAGTCTCCTCCAAGGCCCATGCACTCACCTGTCTAAATCTATGATGTTCAATCACCTTTTCTTAAATGTGATTGTTCCTCAGACTCACGAATGTTTTGGAAAAACAAGCATCTCATTTATCTTATTTTTGCGCACAATAAGAAATAGGAACCTGACATCAGGATTAGCCACCAGATGTTGTTTTTGTCTTCAGTGTTTTAGGTCATGTCTCTATGGTGACGGCACTTTTGTACCAGAGGAACTACTCCAGTTCTTGGAACTATTTACTAGAAGTAAACCCTTTTGGCCGTTTTGCGCTACATGTTCTAGCAGTTATTTTTGTGACACAAAAACAGTTTTTTGGTTCACTAGTTTAAATCCTATTTCAGGGTTTTGGAGCCTGCCTGTGGTGCAGACGGGTCCACTTTGCTGACCACAGCCATAGGTCAAAGTAGTCTTAGCGATTAGCATCATATACTGTAGTAAAAATGGATACTGATTTTGCTGTCACAAGACATTAGCGTCATTACACAGTGGCTACCGGCGGACTGAATGCAACCTGAAAACCAAACATATGGCTGACTGCTTCTCAGAGGGAGCTGCTAAGGGGGCTAGCGCCTATAAATGCCTTGCCGTAAATATTTCATGCGAAAACAGTCAATGAGTGCAAGTTCCCCTCCGCCCCCACGAAAAAAACCTGGTGAACCAGGTGAACCAGTTAAGCGGCTTAGACGATGCTTAATTCTGAAATAAATGTGTGTTTTATTGTGCTTCTCTAACCTTCCTTAAGGATTTTTCTGCCTTCTCAAAGTGTAATTAAATTCAAAGCATGAAAAAAGCACAGGCCGCGAAAAAGGGCTAAAAATACACCGGGATGATGTCAGGAAATGGAGAGAGAGAGAGAGGAGGACTCTGGAGAAAAGATGATGGAGGAAGAGGGTCCTGACATGGCACACAGGCGGAGAGCGTTAGAGCAGTGAGCCGTAGCAGGTGGTAAAACACCAGTGGCGTGGCGCGTTGGACATTCGCAGAACGAGAATTGAGGCTGGCAAACGCAAGACGCTTATATAACGCTGCTAAAAGCAGAGCCACGCTAGCTTCCTCGCCGTCCCCACTGAACTGTGTGACACCTGGATGGAAGCCAAGATGACAACGTTTTAAAAAGACTTTTAGCAAAATTACACTTTTCCACATGGCCCGGGTGATCTTCACTGCCGACCGCGTTACATCCACATGGTTACATCGTGTGACGCGTCCTTGCAGCTGTCACCGGCGAAAGCTTCGGCCCGTGATTGATGACCGGCTCTGGATGACAACAACAAGCTATGGTGTTTACTTTGGGCAAATTGCCCTTGTCTGTCTCCGCCCTTCGTCTGCTTTTTCCTCCTCTTTATTCCTGCTCAGTCTTTCCAGAGAATCGGTCCACATGGCCGGATCTCTGGTTTCTGGATGGCTAAGAGTCCCTCTGGGTGGGATTAGCCTCCCAGACTGACAGCTAAACAAACAAATAGGCCAAAGCCTCATCGCCTTCCTGCTTGCCAGTGCTGCCTAGCAACAGGTAGGCAGTAGGATGGGATGTCAGTCTCGCCACCATGGCTGTAAAATGCCTGGACATGGTGCAAATGTGCGGCCATTATTCATGCCAGGGGATTTACATTGCAAAGAGACTGGAAGATTAAAGACACAGTGTCCGAGTGGGCGGCCATGAAGCAGGCTTATGGCTCCTTTGTATCGAAGTCATTTGGATTATCAAAACACAACGCTCAAAACAAACAGGATGTGAGAGATTAATTATGAGGAGAATTCACCTTTTACACCCGGCAACATTATCACTGACCTTGAGGTAACGACACGCAAGCAGAGACGTGTAACCGAGGGTAGCCCGTGGCTAAAAGTCCCCTCAGAGGTTCGGAAAGAGACCCAGGTGACAAACCTCCAGGAACGACGGTGTGACTTAGATCCGTTTACCTTCAGACATAGCAGCACAACATTCTTTAGGTCTTGTTTGCGTTTGCAAATCAACCCTGTGAAAAAGAGATTTCAACAGATTTCATGGAAACATCTGAGTAAATACAGTATTTGTGTCGAGGCAGAACTGGTTGGGGAGCTTTTGCAAAAGCGAAAGGTTCGGTGGGTGTCCCACTTCCACCAGTGCTTCTTTGGAAGGGACATTTCTTCGGCACGGTACCAAACGTGTAAGTTTCCCGAGCTGAACATGGAGAACGAGCGAGCGGGGCTGACTTTAAATGGGGGTTAGAGCAGGGCAAATCAAACATGTCAGCTGTGACTTCACCTTCTCGGAGTTTGTCAAAGGGAAACAGCGACAGCGACCCGTGGGGTGACGTAGCGGAGGGAGAAACTGACGTTTTCTAGGGCATAAGACAAGAACCTTCTCTGTCGCACTTCCAACTCCCCCTCCGATGGTAGCAGCAAGGCATGTCGGATCACTGTAAGGTGCTGTAACGACTTCCCAATTTCACCTCAAATGATGTGAAAGTCATTACCGGGCCATGTGAGCCGGGGGGGAAAAAAATGACTGGCTCCTTTTCCTGCTGTTAATCAAACCTGGGTTGGCGGAGCATGCTGCAGACGGGAAGCCATACATAAAGATGTGCTTGTTCGCCACTCTCCCCTCCCTTCCACCCCTTTCCCCCTATCTCCTGACAGGCCAGTCACAGAGCATCAGACAAATGAACGTTTCCTCCGCCGCCGTCTCTTTCATCAGCACATCCAGCCTTTTCATCAGCGCCCATAACGCACGAGCCGGCGCCTATCGCTGGAAATCGCTTCCTGAGTGATGAGACAGAGGTGGCAGGGATCACTGGGTGCTCTTATGATAAAATAGATGTTAGTGGGTCAGGAGGTCACTCGCACATCTCATTACACAACGTACACAACAGCGGCGTCCATCCAGACCTGCAAAACCCTTGGAAATTCCAGGTAAATCCCCTCCCCCGTCTGGCTTTTCTTGTGGCTAGAAACACTTAAAAGTGTCCAGCAGAGACCAGGCATTGTGCACCAGTGCACAAAAGCTTTCTTTCATGCCTCGGCACATCGCGGACCAAGCCGCGTCCAATCCATTCCGCTCGGCATCCATCTTTTAAGATCTCCTCGCTACTACCGGGTTAGAGCCGATGCTGAGAGAAATCAATTTCATATTTAGCATCTGAGCAGCGTGGGGCAGTGGCTCTCACAGGAATACCGTCTGGAAATGAAGAGCAGCTGTGACGAGGAAACTTCTCTTCCATCCGTCGAGAGCTGGGAAAACGGGCAGCTGGCCACTGCTAATTTACAGAATTTCACTTCTCACGCTAGTAAAGACGGACATGGGAACAGTATGAAAACTGCCGTAACACTGTAGTGACATGGCTGCACCAGCAGGAGGCAGCACTGTGGACCCTGCAGCTGCACTTTCTGAACTGCTTTGAACAGATTTGAGACTGTACTGAACAGTCTGAGGATGGAGACATGACCAGGACCAGGACCAGGAGAAAAATAAGACTCTCTCCTTGCTCAGCGCTGAACTGTGTCCATTACAGGACTGATTTAAATTTCATTTGCATAAAAGTACATCGAGCAGCAGTGAGTAAAAGGTCACAGAGAAGATATGAGTTCTGGGCTCTGACGCATCCGTCCCCCATAACAAATACCCCAGTCGGTCGTCTAAACTCATTTAGTCTCATTGCCGGTGTGACGGCAGCGAGGGGCGGAGTCACAGGTTACACAACGGCCCCAGAGACGGCAGAATATCCATAATGCGCTCGATCTATAGGAGGAGAAAGGTGGCGAAACATGACAAGAGAAACCAGAGACGGGTGGGGTGGGGGGGGAGTTGGCTGCACTCCCCACCGTGCACTGCCATCGTGCACTGCTGTGTGACAAAGCAGCTGTGGCCCACAGAGGATTACATAACGCAGCCAGACACGCATACACCAGCGTGCACGTATGCATGCAGCAACGTATAGAGACACATTTATCTGTGAGGGACAACTTCTCCAGTAACTAGAGGCAGTAACAAGGTTGCTGTGGTGCGTGCAGGGGGGCAGCTGAGGCCCGTCAGCTCCTTTAGATGAAAAGACTCGGATCCAGAGTTTCCCCAGATCCGCCCGCAGCTAAACGATCCTCTGATCCCCACCCTCCTGCTAAGTTTCCTTGAAACCCGTCCAGGAGTTTTTACAGCTCGGACGGCGTAGGACCGTCTGGGGCCACTCAGTTTCCCTCCACCTCTTCTGCTCGTTCCTCTCTGTCCATCTCTGACTGTTTTCCTGCATGCGTATGTCCCTCCTGGGGGGTTTTCGAGCCCACCGGACTGTGAAATATGAAACCCCGCAGTAGGAAGAATGTGCACACTCTGCAACTTCCTGCACCTCTCGGAGCTCCCGCCACTGCTGTGTGGGAGATGTGCACAGCAGCGAGCTGCAAGTGGAAGGATGGAAATGGATGCATTTGTGCATATGGAGGTCGCGTTGTAGTGCCCTGATACTTGCTCCATATTTAGAAACAGGCGTGGAGAATGTGCACATATGGAAGTCTGTAATGAATGCAGAGTGCAGACATTTCGCCGGACTGGGCATCAGGCAGTTCATATGTGAGCCTGTGCTTCGGACCCCTGTGGGATGATATATACGACGCAGGGTACGAAGTGCATCCTGGGGTCACTGTCAGGCCCATTTGTGGTGTGCCGTTACGTAAGAGGCAAGGAGGAGGAGGTCACGTCGTCATCGAAAACCCTCCTGAGGCTAAAATTCAGTCCAGGTGTTTCTGTTCTGAGGGGGAAAATAAGCCCGTTTACGACATCCAGCGCTGCCATCCGCAGCCAAACAGGCGACTTCTGTGGGTGGGAAAATACAAATTTACATACACAGGCTTCACTTTGGGAGGAGCTGGATTTCTACACACAAGTAACAACCAGTTCTGCTTGTACCGGAGCCAGCAGGCCCACCACTGGTTCCAACTCTGAACGAGCGACTGTGAAGGGATTTGGACGCCCGACAACACCATTTAGTTTGGCACAACCGGGTTCAATAATGAAACAAACAGCAGCCTTGAACGAGAACAACCGAACAGCGTTTTGTCTTTGTCGGCTCCCCAGCCCCCCATAACCAGCTGATTCATGCCTTGACAGGGGACGCAATCATCGCGCTCGCCTTCGCATCTCTGGGAGCCATTTAGGGCCACTACAATGGCCTCCTATCTCACCAGCCATAAAGCCACCCCATCCTAAACTGTGCCTGGAATACAGAGGTGATCGCTGGAGACAGAGCTTTTAAGGAGAGTCACGACTCGTACCTCAGCGGCGTCTCTGTTTGGACGGTTTTTGTGAAAAAGAAATGGAAAAAAGTTATTTCAGAGTAGAACATAGGCTGAAAATGTGTGTATAAGTGGAATGTTGGGCTCTTGGGCCCGTATACGATCTCATGTGGTCACTTGGAGTAACTCCGGATGCCACCCGAGGCTCATTTGCAATCTGACCTGAGTTATGTGTCGCTGCATTCTCTCAGTGGTGCGAGCGTAAGTGTGAGCACCTGCGTCACTAACGGGTTTTTGTCGGAGGGACTAAATGGATAAAACGTCGCGATCAAGGGTTTGTCTAGAATAGGCCAAAATGATTCCATCATCTTCTAAACACAAGAAGTTTCTTTAACCCGACAACCTGTGAGGGCTCAGTGCAATGCTGCCCCTGCTGGACACAGAGGGCAGAGCGTCGGTCAGCAAGGATGCACCTGCCGATGTTAGCGGATCCTCCGGAGGTTCCCCTGTGATCAGATCAGCCAGATGGTGGAAACAGCTCCGGAGATGCTATCAAACGAAAGCAACCTGTGACATTTACCATCCCAAAACGAGCTGATCTCACAACAGTCAGATTCTCTACAAATCGCCAGGAAAATGTCACCGCCGGATCTGCCGCGATCCAGCCAGACAGCGGATGCTCAATTTGACAAAATTCATTCCAAAATGGACGCTGAGCCGCAGACAGTCAAAGAAAGCTGACATTTCCAGTGTCCACAGATAAGAGCTTCTCCAGCCTTTTTGCCCACACATGCAGCCCCCTTCCACCCTCCCTCCCTCCCTCCCTTCCTCTCTCTCTTCCATTTGCATTAGGTATTGATTTTGATATGCAGGCTGTGGGTGAAACACACACACACACACACACACATGCGCACACGCACTGCATATGGTACATGTTGGCCCATGCAATTTAAAAATCTCCCTGACAGCGGAGGCAGGGAGTTGGAGACTTGTTATGAAAAGATGCGTCGGTGGCTAACAGTAGGATGCCAATTAGGCTGCTTGGCCACAACGAATGGATTCACGGTCACGCACCGGTTTCTCTCCCTCTCTCTCTCTGTGTTTCTCCTCCTCCTCACCCCCCCTCCCTCCCCCTCCTCCCATCTTGCGCACAGAGCAGAGAAGTGGGGAAAAAGCTGAAGCTCCTCTTGCATCAACAATACCGGCGTCAAATTTCCACGCAATGATGTATTTTTCCTTCCAGGTTGACAAACATCGCGCAGGTGTCGCTGATGTGTTTTTCATGGTTTGGAGGCGGCGGCGGGTGAAAGGGTGCCATTGAAATGTAGGCACGCGTGTTCGGTGCAGCAGTTTTGATAGATAATCGCAAACATCGGCAGGGGAAAGTGCAAAAGCAGGTGGGATTGAAATGAAAAGTGCTACTTCGGCGTGCTGCCCTGCAGTGCTTGTGGAAAGTGCGTCCCGTGCATCGCCATGTGGCCAGGTGGACCCACGCTTAATTCTCCATATTCACGCTCTGAACTTGTGCGGAGGAAGTGTGAGGAGAGGAAAAGAGGGAAAGAGGGAGGGTATGAGGGAAACATGCATATGACAGTTGTTGTTTTCCTTTTTTCCTCCCCGCCGCATTTAAAGACGGTACAAAAGCAGACATGTTCGGAAATCTATTATGAATAAGAGAGGGGACTTCTTGCGGTGCGGGGCGGGGCGGGGGGTCGCAACTCAGCAAACTGAGGGATGCAGATGTATTATTCACGACTAAATTCAGTCCCTATGATGAGATCCAGCTCTTCATCTTTGCAGGTCGCGTTTGACAGCTTTATTACGCGCCGGCGCGCGTCTCCATCCCATCCACTCAGGCAAATTGCAGGCGTGGGCGATAGAAAGCATTAAGGTGCCCATTTCTCCCCGGAATTACGCGCACTTGAGAACAAAATAAATAAAGTTGACACCTGCATTTGGAGCGCGCCGTGCGGGGTGAAAACGACGTGGGATAAGCGCGCACGCCGGCTGCGGTGTGACGCTGGAGCGCTTACCTGCTGCCAGTTCTCCTCCAGGGAAGGCATGGCAGAGAAGTAGCCGGTGTCGTGGACGAGCTGAAGTTCCTGAAAGATACTGTGGTTCGCCAACACATCCATACTGGCGCTCGGTGATGGAGAACAAGGACGATCCACGGGAAATAGTGCCTCCTCTTTTGGCTGTGTCAGACCTCTATATCCACTTCTTTCATAGTAGTCCGCGGTCGGGAGATCAGATGCTCGCTGTGGCGGCGAAAAACGTGGCGGTCAGAGTCCCCGAACCTGTGCGCATCATCAGACTCGGTGCGTAAAAGAGACTGGAGGTGATGGAGGCTCCATGCGTATCCGTGTTGCCAAACTAGACACTGATAGGGGAGCCGGAGAATGGGGAGGAGTGGCTCGGTAAACGGAGGGGCGTCGTTTGGTTTTGTCAATCAACTCCGCCAGTTTGACCATTAAAGGCGAATGGGCGGCGAAGGAGCCATTTGCGCGCCGGCGAAGCGTGAAGGGGCGGGGTCAGGCGCCGTCAGAGGGTGCGATTGGCTCCGGCGCCGCGTCACGCCTGCCAAATATGGGCTCCATAGGTGAGCTATTTATGGATGGGTATATTAGATTTGGGAAAAGGTCTAAAAGGCTAGTCTGCGAGGAGAAGCCGCGGAGTAAACATCATGCGAAAGCGGCAGCTGGGAAGAGGAGTTATTGGTTGTTATATTGTTCTTCCACATGAATGTTTAATGATAATAATATGAACATCAACAGACGCTGGAAATATGACGACTCACCACGAGTTTATAATCATTTTATCAATATTAAATATAATAACGTTGAGATCAAGATGAAATATTGTCTTTATTTTTCAGCCTCATACTGGCTTCATGAAGTTAAAAGATAAATATATAGTACATGTTCATGTATGAAGGCCACTTACATGTGGAGCAGTCATGCAGACGTGTATGAATGGATGAATGAAATAAGACAGTATGGAGACATGCTCTGGTCAGGATCTGAGTCTTAAACATAAAAAAGTATTTATTTCAAATAATATGCAGAAAACAGATGGTGCCAGTAGTTTGGTTCAGCTCTCAAATTTTCCAGAATACACATCTTACTAATAAAATGAGGACATTTTGGTCGGTCCTTACAACTTGGGAGATGTGTTTGAGGGTCAAGACCGGTTAGGGTCAGGGTTAGGGTTAGGGTTTGGCCTGGTTGTGATGGTTAGGGTTAGAGTAAGGGGCTGGGAATCGATTATGCTAGTAAAAGTTTTCACAAAGATAAAACAAGTGTGTGTGTGTGTGTGTGTGTGTGTGAGAGAGAGAGAGAGAGAGAGCGCGGCAGAGAGAAAGAGTAGCTGCAGGACCTGTTTGGTGTTGGAAGCCCCGTTTACTGCCTCTACCTCTTGTACTGTAAGTCATTGAAATGGTGCACATTCATGTCATACTCTGTGTAATACACACATACACACACACACACACAAGGCGTAGAGGTCTGTAATCTCATTACAGTTTGCGGGGAAGGCTGGCTGAGGACCCCTGCTATGAGATTTACTCATGGCATTTTTTGGGGCGGAAGATGAAGCTCCCGCTGACATTTATCCATTTAACTTGCTCCCACCCTCCCCCCACCCCACCCCACCATCCACCCCCCCCCCCACTGCATTTCACACCTGCCCTGTTTTATTCCATCTCTGGCCCTCGTTCGCCACCTGACTTCTTCCCCATAATCCCATATCTGTGTTCGCCGCAGGAAGAGAAGACGATGAGAGGGTGGCAGGGCCGCGAAAGCTGCTGTGTGTGTGTGTGTGTGTGTGTGTGTGTGTGTGTGTGAGTTTGGTCAGATGACATCAGAGGAAGAAAAACAACAGTGGCTGCGTCCTGACCAATCTCTGCACGGCTGACTGAAGTGTGAAATATTTAAGAGATAATTCCTGTTTTTTTAATGCATTTTTTATGCGGCGCTCTGGACGCGTCTCAGCCAGAAGCTGCTCCAGCTTTTTTTTTTTTTTTTTTTGTCTTTGTCGAGACAAACGGACGGAACGAATTAAAGTGTGGTTTTTAAAACGGTGTGCTAGAAACCTGCTACTGAACGCAGAGGGAACCCAACTCTGGAGCTCGCTAACAGCCAATGAGCTGCTGTTATCTTCTTATTATCAAATAATGGGATCACATGTTCCTCGCTCGTCTGCTGACCGCTGGGGGCTCCAACATGTCCACCACCCTGGTCAGGTGTAAGCGGCCGCTCACAGGCGATGCGTAAATGCTGATCGTGGTGCAAGACGACTTCATGTATGTTTAAAAACAATTCACTGTCTAGGTCGCAGGAACGCTTGGCTGCGGATCCGTTCTTGTTATTTGGAAACTGAAAGAGTCCTAGCGCAGACTTACCGCTGAATAGTCCATCCCATACATATCATAGATACAAAATAAGTGCTGGCCATTATCCACGGGCAGGCGGCGTTATATTGTGGATGCTGACATTGCTCTTACCTGGCAGTTGGTGCTTTTACTATATTAATAATGGAGCAGGCGCCATCCATCATACGGATATGAGGCTGCTAATCATGTCAGTTCCCTGCATATTCCCCCCTTTTCATCAAAAGAGGAGAGAGGCAGGGATAGACAGGAAATGGAGGAACAGCAGGACTGATGGGAAAAGTGGCGATGAGCTTCAAGAGGGGAAATGACGGAGGAAAGAACGTGCAGGGGGCTGAGGTGGAAGGGGACAATATCAGTGAGCTGAACACATGACAGATGCCCTTGGCCTTTTGCTGAATGGCCTCCCTGTTGGCAGGAGTTAACCAGTGTATTTAAACAGGAAGACGAATGGGACCCCGACTCCCTCTGCTCGCTGAACCAGCCCATTCCTATTCTGACTCAAAGCCTTCGCCCGTGTGGGAATGCTAATATGCTTAGCTGACATTGGCGGGGTGAAACTATCATAACATCTTTCTATTGGAACATTGGCTTTTATGTTCTAAAGACCTAAATGCTCAGGTGAGCAATTCGGAATTTTGTCGTGAACATTTAGCGCAATGAGCTGTATGAGGTTAGCATGTTTGTTAGCATCTGTTGAAATTCCCTATTGAAATCATCAGGTTATTGTCAAACTTCAACAATCAAACATCACTGACATTTAACTTTAACAAGTTAAACATTAAAAAGATGATTTAATGGGGCAGAACCTGTGATTTTAAAGTGCATTCGAAGCATTTCAGTCCTGTAGCAGAGTTAATTTCTCAAGCCAGATAAAGAGGCCAAAGCGGTGCTTCAGAAAATGAACAGATTTTCGTCCCATGACTGTTTATGGGGGCGAAGCAGTACTCAAATTAAATGGATTTGTGGAGCCAAAATCATAAATCGAAGTAATTGTGCGTGCAAGCGTACTGATTGCTCAACTTAGTGATGCTAGTTTCAAACTAACCAGCAGTGACAGTGCTGGTGCACGATTAACAATCATGGATCATTTCAAATTTAGCCATTTTAAGGCTACCAGTGGATGAAAAAAAGGGTTGTTTTTATAACCAACAAATGTGTTTTTTAAGGGTTTGTTTGCAACTTCAGCATTTGGGTCTATTTCAGCTGTTTGAAACAGAAGAAATCATTTGATAATGACACAATAAAGCAGTAAAGTAGGTTGATTTGCATCAAATATAGCACCTGTTTGCAGAAAAACACTCCACCATCTGCCCCTGGATCCATTAGTGTCCTGGAACTGGCAGACCTTGAGTGCTTTGCTTCATTTTCCTTCATTTGGTGTAATCTGACGTCCGCATGCCCTGATGTGTTTGAGCACAACCTTTAAACGGAACACAACGCATTTTCCGCTAGTTTTCATTGCCGCGGTGGGCTCTTGTGATAACCTTTATGCATCCAGAAAACAAAAACATACTAATTTTCCTCCAGCATCTGTCCTCCAATGCGGCTTCTGCCCGTCCACCGGCACCGGAGAGGAAACGTGCGTTTGATTGATGGGTCTGGTTAAATAAAGATAAGATTTTGAATGCGTGGCCATATGTCTGCCGTATGCGCTGTCTTTTTGGCTGGGAGCCTGGAAGCTGAACCTCAATATCCTGATGTCTTCTTCATGCTGCCAGGAGAGAGGATGGAGGTGGGCAACGGGCGAGGGAGGAGGAGGGGTGGACTTCAGAGCGACAGGCTGACGGAGAGGAGCGATAATGAGCGCTTGGGGCTGTCTGGGGCGCAAACTGCTTCCCCAAGCGCGATCGCTGCGAGGGGAAGGGTAGGGAGAGCCAACAGGGTGAACAGAGACTGAAAGGTGGAGGGGAACGTGCCCTCTCAGCTGGATGAGGTTTGATGTGTCGCTGCTGCATCCTACGCTAATAACAACGAGCAGAAACACGGAGTGAGGAGGCTGTGAGGGGCAGCTGTTAAGTGCCAATTAAGCCATGATGAGTGGGAGACGGGAGGACCCATCTGTACACAAACAACCCTGCGAGCAAACCGAGGAGGAGCAGACAAAAAGGGGAACAAGCAGGGCCAAACCCCCCGTCGGCTCTCACCTCCACCTCTTGTCTGTACCGCCAGAGTGATCTTTCTGTCCCCAACTCACATCTTTGTCTGTCCTCACCAGCTTCTGATGCTAACAGCTAGTCATGTACATCACGTGAGATGAGAAACAAGATGAAGAGTTATTGAAAAGACCCCAAATCACCTCAAACTGGAGGCACGCCTGCTGCTGTTGAAGCCGTATCCGATGTCCAGTTTTCTCCCCCCCACGCTATCTTTAGAAACAGGGTCGATAGGGAGCCTCGGTTTACACGTCTGTAACGTGAAATCCACTGGTGCGTGTTTCAAAACAACTTCATTCCAGCCTGTTTTTGGAACACCAAGGTTTTCCTTCTGGTAATATTCAAATTTCTGGGCGATAAAGAAGCATAAAACACAGAGAACTCATAGATAATTTATAAATGTCTGTGATAAACCTAAGGTCAAAGGGTGAAAGTTAATCACACTGAACGTTAAAAGCAGAAAACGAATGTGAACGTGTACCTATAGCATCAGTAGATAAGTTTGTGTAAGGACGTGTATCAGAAAGTAATTTGGCATGAAACGAGAGGATTGTGGTCAGGAAAAATACACCTCTATTGTAGGGCGTTATAGCAACTGTGGCTTTATGAGCGACTAACCTTGTTCGCAGCAAAAGAAGACATTTACATTTCCTGCAGGTGCAAAAAGGCGCTCTCAGTTTCATGGGGACATTTAGTCACGCTCCAAGGTTTTCTGTCGCGTTTTTGTTTACACAGAATTGTACAACTTACCTTGATAGATTCACAAAGGCGTCAAAATGTAAAAGTGTCATTCGTCATCAGGGTCGCCGGCGATGAATGCACCTTTTCATGTCCCAGTCAATCTCGTCTCTATGCACGGCACACATCTGAGGCCTGGGTAATTTCCCCTGGCTGCTGCCTCAGAGCTGCCTGCACCATACTGTGCTTTGTATATTCATGTGTGTACCTTCCTATCTTAATCCTAGCTATTACTCGCATGGCTGGCCATGTCAAGCGGAGATTTGCTCACTCACAGTGAATGGGCCAATATTGACAGCACACCCACCGCATCAGTGATCAGTGTGAGGGCTTAGCGTCCGCGAGATTCACAGGTTTCCAGCTAAATTCAAAGAGGAGGGCGGCGTGTTGGAAAACAATGCTCATGGGGAATCTATGCAAATGCTTAATATCACTCTTAGCCCTCGAGGAGCAATGATTTAATAGCTCACACGGTCCAATTTTGTACTTTTGGTTAAAAAAAAAAAATCAAGTTATTCATTTATTTGTGCACAGATAATGAAACACAGAAGTCACAGAAATTTGAAATGTATCACTACTTATTTTGGCTCCTGTTGTTAAGTTTTGTGAGGTGTGGTTACACTAGATTCAGCCCAGATATTCAGCCCATATTTGTGCAGGAGTCCACTACCCTACCCTATCCAAACACAGCCCATATGCTAGCCACAATAGCATAGGTGTACGTCAGACAGCGTTGGTAGTTTCAATTAGCGTTAGAGTGTAATAATGTCACTCAGCAAGAAATTCGGCGATGGAGTCTTGGATAAGGGAATTTGCTCCACCAGAAACATGTCTGTGCCAAGAGCTGCTCCCACACCACCATTTTGGTTCCCCTTCCCAGATTCTGAGAGGTGAAACCCGTCGACTTGATCTGAATTGTGGAAATGCTGTTTAACAGTTGGAGAGTTTCTGTTGTGCCTGGATGAAAACAGAAAGATTTGTGATGGATGAAAATGTTACCCACAGCCGTTGGGAGTCAGCGGGTCAGGTGGCGTTAGCGTTAGCGTCACTGGGCTTGGGGGAAAGTGTGAAACATCTGATTCTTAGAGTCACACTCCTACAAGGTCAGGTTCCTGATAAATGTCCATGAGCCGTCCTGGTTGCTGCCGTGCTCATACATTTTTGCGCTAATGTCAGTTAATTTACTCAGTGAGATTTTTCTTCCACGTTTATCGGCATTTCCTCCTACCGACGGAGGAAAAACTCACCTTATTTATCTCACGCCATGGCACCGTCTGGAGTGGCAGCTGGCCTAAACCGCCACTGATTTCCACCGCACAGAGGTCAAAAGTTGACAGGAAGCTGACTCCCCTTTCATCCAAAATACCCTGAGCTTCTTGCTACATTTTCCCGAGGCGAGTCGCCACTTCAAAGGCGGTAACGGAATGATTTGCAGACGAAAGCGCCGCCGCTCGCCTCTCCGGGCCGGTTCGCTGTCTGACTTTGTTTTGCCTAAATGGAAATGTTTGAGTCCTGGCTCTGTGGCGTCATTTCAAGGGAAAGCGTCCTCACATCACGGCCGGTGACATTAACAGGTGACAGCAGCCGCTGTTGCCGAGGTTCAAAGCGTCGGGCGCGCAAATAGATGTGAAAGTCCGCGCAAATGAAAGTCTGACAGAGGGAGGGAAATAAAGTTGGATCGAAGATGAAAACACGCGTCCAGGCTTTGGCTGCAGAAGTTCTGACGATTTCTGCTTGACAGCTTGTCTTTTGAATGATGCTGGAGGCCTGACGGCAGCTTTTACATCAGGGCCACTATTTTAAACCTCTGGATGTGATGATCAATAGCGTATATAAACCGCAGAGGGTTCCATTTCCTCTGTACTCCTCCAATCTCCCAAGTGCAGAGGCCATGTAGCCAGATACTTCAGATTCCCTTAAGAGTATTGATTCGGGTTGCAGGTCACAAAGTCCAGCGAGTCAAGATCAGAGAAAACTGACCTGGGGTCAGACAGCAAGGGAAAGCCAACGCCGCCGACCTGGACGCACGTTAACGGCTGAAATATGCCGGGATGATTAGATTTGCTGCACAGGCAGAGGACACGAGAGCGGCAGCGTCTGTCAGACAATTACAGAAAATATTTACCTCAGAATGACGAAAATGACGAACTTTTCAATTTCAACGAAACCTCGCGGAATGGCGCCGCTCTCGGAAGCGGCCTGTTCGTCACGATGGCTTGGGTTTGGTCAGCGTAAACAAAGCCCTCGTCCTCAGATCGGAGCGTCCACTTATTGAGCAAAAGGCACTTTCCATTAGCGTGTAAATTGCTGTTGGACATAGAGGCCATCCGCATTAACCGCCTTTTCCTCTGCGCGTGATAGCCTTGGCGGTGCTATATCTCCTCATTACAACCATCTCTCCTCTATTATTTCAGCGCCGATTCACCAAATCCTCCCATTCAATTTGTTGTCCCCCTCCCGCTCGCCTCAGTACAGTGGGGCGTGCACTTCAAACCGCTCTGAAATGAGCCCGCTCTGCCAGGCCGGCAGCTAGCCAGACCCATCATCCATCTGCAATAATAGAAGTCTTCTGGCTGATGATAGACTGAAGCAATCACCGCGCAGCCTGAGTGGCTCTTCTGTCTGGCCTCTCCAACCCTGCCGCTGGTTGATAGCAGCGGAGGACGGAGGACCGGGGGGGAGGGGCAGCTGGCATTGGCAGGTAGGCCTTGAAGAGCCCTGGCAGGCTGGATGGGTAAACACACAGGCCAAAAGGCGGCGAGAAAACAAAATAACAAGTAGACACACAACTCGAGTCTAGGAGGATGTTTTCCATTGAAGAGAGTAGTTTGATTCGGGGAGAACTCCACCACTGTGGGAGGGGTTTTATTTTCTATGCAGGATTTACTTATTTCACATACGCACGTTTTTAATAAGGACGTTCGTTCTCTCTTCTCTTCTCCTTTTAAATTTGCCTTTTTTTCCATCTCTGGCTGGATGGCCGAGCAGCTGGAAACTCATCCAACATGCGCGGCTTCCTAAGATTCCAAACCTTTTTTCTCTTTCATCTCGTCATTATTCCTCCCAGCCTCCCACTGCATCCCGGCTCTCTCCACGCCCCGAGCGCCTCCGTCCCTCAATCATCCCCAACTCTCCACCTCTGCTTCGACCTCACTTCATCCCTCCATCCATCCATCCATCCTCGCGCCTCTCCATCACCTTCATATGCGTGGAGAGCGTCACATTCGCCTGGGCTAATTGGCTGTAATTAGAGTCATTCAGTAGGGGTTAATCAAGGATGACTTTGCTAGTATGACTGGTACTGGTGTACTGGAGGCGGCGGGCAGCCTGCGTGCCGTGGCGACAGGCACGTATCCCTCCTCCCGACGGGGTCTGGCGACTTGGCATAGATAAATAAACCTGCACCGCGGAATGATGCTTTGGGACAAAACCTCCACTCAGAACTTTGAAAAACTTTATCTTACTCGCGAAAATGGTTCCTTCCTCAAGAGGAGCCGACATTTGCTCCCCGTCACCGCTGAATCTGCATCAGTAAAGCCACATTACCTCCATCTCCCTGAACGGCAAGCGCTTCAGTTCAGTGACTCCAAGATAGAGTCACAATTTCCCCCTTTTCCTTTAAATGTGGGGGAGGGGGATGAGTTCTGGAGCGTCTGCTTCTTCATCAAGGCCTGTTTGACAGCAGAACCATTTCCTCAGAAAATGAGATATTAAAAAAAAAGGTATTTGGAGGCTAAAGATTCAATTTGGAAGAAAGGGCCGAGATGAGATTAACCGGCGAATGATTTGATCAACTGTGGATTTCAGGGAAGAGCTTAACAATGCAGCGCGTTGTTTTCAGAGGTCGTTTATTAGGACATTTTAATGCAAAGAAAAAAAATCCTAGAAGGATGAATGTGAGACCTCCTGGATATCCCTAGAAGGTGGAGCTTCCCAGAACCTCGGAGCAGCTCCACCGTCACCAAAACGTCTCCAAACCCAGAGCTGCGGCCGTCCCGTGGTGATTATCTGAGAGGACAGTCCCGTCCGATGCCCCTCAGTGACCGGAAACACACACACCCACACACACACACTGGCACAATGGGCTGAGAGTAATGACCCAGTCCCGCCTGGTAATAGGTTCTTTTTCTCCGTGCGCACGGTGGCACACGCTCACTCATCTGAGCGTGGTCCTACCAAGTCTATTTGATGTGACTAGTCCATTAGATTTTCAATGGGCTCGTTCGCCATAATCCTGAATATGCCGTGTTTTCCTTTTTTTTCCTTCCTGTGATCTCCTCGTCGCAAGTGCGCGGTAGTAAAGATTGCTCCTGTCGCCGTTGAAGCAGACAAATTCCCCCTCATATCCTCCTGCATACGGGATGGGATTCTCTCATTATGGCCCCCTTACGTTCCCCCATGGCGACATTAGCCGGCAGCTGTGAAAAGACTATTAGGGTCCAAATCATTGTGGGCAGCGGAGAAGTTCGGGAGGGTGACTAGAGAGAGAAGACAAGGGAGAAGATGAAGTGAGAGAGAGGCGGATTAGGCGACCGGCCGTGGACCCCCAGCCTATCTCGGGCCTGCATGCGTGAACTCTCACATATGGATGTATTTATACGCTGCTCTCTTGCACTCTGCAGCAACACCGCCGTCCTAATCCACTGCAGCCAATCAATAAGCACTTGACAGGTGCTGAAACACAATATAGAGAACAGCAATAGCTGCTGTTTCCGACGGCGAGGGGCGGGAGCGGGGCCGCCTGAGATGTTTGGACTAGACACACTGAGCTGGAGGAAGAAAGTCCCGAAATTAGTTTTTGTCTATTTCCTAACGCAACGAGCAAGACCAGCATATAGAAAAATTAATAAGCGGAGCAATTTGAGAAATGGAGGATATAATTATCAGTTACTGCGTACAGGTGCTTTGGCCTGACGCACGAGGCAGCAGAGGACCCCGCAGATTAAATGGATCCGCATCAGCAAACCTTTTCCCTTTTTTTTACCGCGCAGATTTTGACCCGTCGGGGCAGAGGAGACTCCAGTCTGAAATCCAGTACATTTCTTTAACGATGGTTCGTTTTCCACCGAACAACCTGGCGAGCCGGTGTGCATGCCCTGGAACTACATTAGCCCACGATGTGCACTAACTGGAGATGAGCTCCTGAAGTCAGCCTGGATTCTTTCAGGCCTCATCAAGGTTGTAAACTTGTATAAAGAGCCGATTCATTCTCCTGCGTTGCTACTGTTAGCACTGTTAGCGCCGTCTTTTAAACAGAATGGAGCATTTTGTCAGAATTACTGCCCTCAGTGTCAACAGTCACGGAAATAAAGTTCTTGGAGGGAAAGTATGTTTTAGTTTTTCTATTTCAGATGAATGTAAGGAGGCTCTGTTGTCCCCCCTCTCCTTCGTTCCTTCTGTTTTCTGTGTCAGATGAGAATCCGGCACTAATGTCTCTCTTCCATCACTGTTCCTCTCCAGCTGCAAAGTGCTGATTGGAACTGGAACCCGCCTCGTGATAGGGCAGACTTATATCGAGCAAAAAAAAAAAAAAAAAATCTTTAATTTATTCTGCCTATCTCTCCGAACCCATCGACGAGTGTTTTGCAAGGTGGAAATTGGAAACGCCCAGTTGATGTGACGGGGCACACATCCCAAACCGAAACGAGCTGATATTACCCTGAAGGGTGAAGCCCAGAAGGGGGTGAAACATCTCTAGCTTGCTTTCTCTCGCTCAGTGATTGTCTCATCAGCAGGAGTAATTTGGGTTTCTGGTTATCGTGTCATTTCTGAGGGGAGAAACGGGGAGAGACGTAATTACTTCTCTCTGCAGACGGAGAACAGATGAGGAATTGGGGAGTAATTAATAACAGGCTGGTCTCCTGCTGGAGTCGCCTGGACCTTCTAGCACTGCCTCCTCCTCAGAGACAGACTCTACTCGCTGTGAGAAAGGAGTGGGAACGCACTTCAGTAGCAGCCTGATGGACCAGCAACAGGCTTTTCAAAGAGAAAGAGGAAAGAAAAAGAGATGAGATAGCATCGTAAGAGTGAAAGAGGCGGGGGTGGGCGAAGAGAAAAGGAGATAAGACGGAGGAGTGATGGGAGCCGAGCAGAGAAGACAGATGGGGGATGAAGCAGACGGATCTGGAACGCGGAGCTTGGCCTCGGCTTTAAAACACAGAGGCTAGAAATGATGCTAAGCTAGTCGAACACATGCATTAGCCTGAAGCCTTTTGATAAGAAGCCATCAGATGGGCCTTTTCTGCATCTGAGGATGAATCAATAAGGATGCACTTTGTCTTTTTTTAGGTGCCACCTTCATTTCCTCAACCACGTTTGAATAATGTTACTTCTTTCCCTCCTGCCTCGGCCACACAGATTATTTCCTGAAGCTCCCCAACATCCCTGCACACAGCACCGCTGGGGCTCCCGATATCTTCTCAGTCTTTGCCGCGTCAGCCCTGCCGTTGATGGCACATTAGCTCGACAGGCGAGCTTCCCTTTCTCAGCTAAAACCCTCATGAGCAGCTCTCACAAAACCAGCCCCCCTGCAAATATTATTAAACTCCAGTCTGTGGAAGCCTGTTTAGTTTTCATTCTGCGCCACAGCCTCTGTGCTTCCATTTAATAAGATTGGCGGCGGCGGCGGTGACGGACTGTCTGCTCACGGATGCTGGGAAGGGCGTGAGATGATCTGGGCTTGTTCAAATGCAATCTAGCAGCGAAGGTGAAGTCAACAAGATGATAGACCGTATCTGAAATGGAGAAGAAGAGGAACCAGGCGCTGAAGTTTACCCACCTGCCTCGGCTGCGGCGCAGAAAATCGCATAAATAAATGCGGCGATAGCAATCGAACAAACAGGAGAGCAAACACACACCGATAGCTATCGCGGCGGGCATGCCTACCCAGCCGGAGAACATGGGAGCACGCGCACATAATGATAGCTATCTTCCACTCAGCTACACAAACAAGGCAACAGCAATTCCAGAACTCGTGCTGCGATTGACCACTTTCAGGGGAGTTTTTTCTGGAGATGCGCCGGATGAATGTGGCATTAGCACTCCATCGTTAAAATAAGATAAAGAGGGTCTGTGCCGAGGAAAAGGCAGACGCGGTGAAAGTAAATGAGTTCGCGGAGGAGGCCTCGAGTCTATGGGAACATTAACAATTCGCCATCATTCTGCTGCACACCTCCGTCTCCTGTCAATCAGAAGGCTTCCCAGTCCGTCCTGAGAGACGGTTAATGGAGGAGGCACACTCCTCCGCTTTCTTTAATGCCGCTTGCATCATTTCTGCCGCATCTTTTATTGTATTTGAGGAATAATGAGAAAACCGCCAAGCGCAGAGTGGTGATTCTGTGTCAGTCTGCCTCAGCAAATTAAAATTAAATTAATGATTCGATGTAGTCAGGCGCGGCTCTCCAGCTGCTTCTTGGATTGTTGCTGGATAGAAGTTTCTCTTCTTCCTCCTGTCTTCTATCAACACCTGTGGAAAGCAGCTGGCTGGTGCGCTGCGTGTTAAGCGAAGGCGGAGCCGGTCGGCGAAGCCCGCTGGGGGCTACTGGGATGTTTTGCACCGTAGCAACAACCAGAGGCCCCTGCTGCTGATGCAACTGCTCACAGGGGACCCGGAGATGGTGGGGGAGGGTAAAGGTGTTCGCGCATGTCAGCCGGTTTCCCTGTGTGTGCGTGTTCACCGCGGGAAGCGTGCATAGGTGAGATGCCTGCATCTGTTTGGGCAGAAGAGTGGGTGGTGCTGTCATGAAGCGCGACAGAAATAGAAAAACGGAAGGGTCGTGCATGTGAAGCAGGCGCAGAAAATTAGCACCGATTTAAATGTTTCTTCTTGTCGCTCTGGTGGCTGTCCGTCAAACCGAAGCCCTTCCTGACTGACTGAACCGTTATATTTGTGCCGTAGATTCGCAACAGCCCCAGATGTCTCCACATAATTACGTCCCTTTTCGCCTAAGAAAGGAAAAAGTAAACAGCGGAAGGGAGATTAGTTTGACGGTAGTTAGACGGTTTGAAATGTACAATCATGTTCATCTGTCATTGTGTCGTTTGGTTAAATTGGCTGGCACAAATCCTCAGGTTACGTGTTAAATGCCAAGTTTTCCATTTTGAAATAGATGTCCAGCTGTCAGAACCTTTCCGTTCTGAGCTAAACCGCCAAATAGTTTCGCACTGCGTAAAAACACGCCTGTCTTTGATATCGGCTTCAGATCAGCCGTCTCTGTTTTTGTCAGCACAATAAGGACGATAAGAAGTCCTCCCTCGACTCTGAGCCTATCTGATGTAATAACGGCGGCTCACCGGCGCCATTAGAGCACAGATTTAGCAGCTGATTTCTCCTCAGCTCTCACCGACAACACGATCCCGGCGCCGCTCTCTCTGGCAGGTAGATCCAAGGCTGCGGCTTGTTATCGGGTTTCATGTGCAGCACCGGGATCAGCGTATCACGTATTGTAATAAAACTGGCGCTCGGTCGGAGCCCTCTGATGGTATTACTATTGGTGCACTGGGTCAGGCGTGCCGACTGCGCGCCCCTCGCGTTGATGCAGAAATAGACGGCCCCTGATTGTACACCTATTGCGTATTAATGCTAGCACATACGCCGCGGACGCTTCCTGGCACGCCATTAAAAAAGTCAGGAAGCAATCACAGCTTCTCTCATCACACCACCTTGCGCAAGTATTGCTCAGTCCCCGACATCCCCCAGCCCAACGCGGCAAATCCCCCCGGCCGGAAATCCAATCCCTCCTCCGTGTGACCGTGGAGGAACCGTGACGGATGGCTTGTAAGCACCCCTCCATGTTTCACCGTGCCTTCCCTCTTTGTCAGATGGGGAGACTGAAGACTTCCATGCACCGCCTCACCTTAGGGACACTGCTGTGTTCAATAATTCAGCGGATGTAGCTTCAGTCCTGTGGAGAGCGCTCATCGGTTACCGATGAACAGCCTCAGCAGGTCCCAGCTACATGCCGAAAAGAGAAGGATGTGTAGTCGGAGGCTAAAGTCAGCTGATTCCCAGTCCCCTGTTTTTATCCGGACACCGATATAAATGGGACGTCTTAACAAAGAAATGCCGCATTCTGCCGTAGTCCTGCCAGACTGAGCATTAATGGACATGAGCCATTATTGCTTTTATTAAATCCAGCTGTGCTTTTCACACCCTGACAAGGTAAAACGTCTGCTGCAGAGCCAGAACCTCCAGCAAGGAGCCCATCATGGACCCCTTATTTCAGCTGACTAGAGTCGGGGTTTTCCACTCTTCTGAACTGTCTGTTCAAAAGAGACCTGCCTCCAATGACAGCGAACGTTTACATCTTGATTTTGAGAAATCTCTCACGTCCTGTGCTTCCTTACGAAGCCATGAGGCGTCCATTAGCTCGGGACCGTGACCCAGACTGGTAGTTCTGGTCAAAAATAATTAAAATCTTGATCATTTCTTTCTTTGCAAATATGCAGCTTTAAACTGGTAAATGATCTGTTTACTTCTTGTTTTCTTCTCTCTCCGCCTCTGGTACAAGGTTCAGCATTAGGATTGTGTTTTTGTAGCGAATGCAGTCAGTCAGTCAGTCCTCAGATGGATGGATAGATACAGACGGGCTCTGGCAGGGCCAAGCGACCAAGTTTCAACCAATTAATCGTCAGAGGTGAGCTTTGATTCCCCTGGGCTTCGGGACCATTTTGGAGGGAGCGAAACGTTAATGTGCATCAGTAGTGAATGTGGCAGATAAAACTTCCTCCTCTGGGTACATCCTGAAAATCAATTCTCTGCCTGGCTTACCTGTGGTTTTCTGTCGGGGATGGTTGACTGGCACGGTGGTCGAAATCCGAATTTACTCTGTATTAGCCCTGAATCCCAGCGCGGCGGTATGAAGCTCCCAGTAGATTTGACAAGGGAATAGCAACTGACTTTTTATGAGGTCATATGTTCTCTTCCAACATGGTCACAGTGAGAATAGAGTTAATTCTTAATGACAAAGTCTCCTTTCTGGCTGAGTACAACACAGGTTTTGCAGCTTTAGCAACAAGCAGTCCTCCCCGTCTCCGAGAGTGCTGTAGGGAATTTGGACAGCTGTAACTTTCCCTCCGCCACATTTATGTGTCATCTCTATAACAAGGCCAGTGGCCAAGGAAACGGCCAGCAAGGGATGCTGGCACGAGTCCTAGGTGATGCGGGAGCGGGCCCAGATCATTAGCGCGCGGTCCGGGTGGAAGAAAAAGAAAGGGGGGATGAGAGATAAAGAAGGGAGGCAATAAGACAGAAAGGAGCTGAGGGAGGTTAGGAATGCAGACAATGACCGGCAGTGTAAAAAGCAGAGATGAGACGAGCAATAATCCACCTAATGAGTGCAACATTAGCATTTGGATGCAACTCACGCTTCACTGCTACAGATGTCCTCACAGAGAAACATTTATTCAACTCAAACTCACATTTACATAATGGAGGAGGCGGAGAAATCCTTTTAAAATTCAACTGAAACCGATGCTTGTACCTGTCCAATCAAACGCTCTTTAATGCCCCATTGACTGAAAATCACAAGAATATTAAAATTCTGGTGTTTGGGATACATTTGTAGTACGCTGAGGACAAGATCCAAAGTGGTTGAGTCACAAAAGGGTTTTGATTTCGCATTTTTGACCACAGAAAAGGCTGCGACCCGTATCGAGCATCCGCAGCAGACAATACAAGAACAACTGCACGCGCACGATAACCATTTCCACTGCTTTGTAGTTCCTCAGCTGCCAATCTCCCAGCAAAGATCTATAGGAGACACACAAAACACACACACACGCACCCTCACAGGGCCTCTGTTCTCTCCAGTCCAGCAGTGTTTTTGCAGTCACGAGCAGAGGAAACGGCGTGATCTAAATAGCTCATTAACTTTTGATGACTGGGTCCTTTGGCTGTAGATCTTGAAAGCAAATGGGAGCCAGACTCCTTATGGCTATTGATTCAGTAGCACAGCCCCCACTGCCTGTTTGGAGGTCCCAAAGAGGGCTGGGGATTCCAAACTCTTCTCGCTAAGATCAATGCATTTGTAAATGGGACCCTGGCCACATGGTTCCTGCCCTGTAGAAACATCTCAGTCGTGATATTAATGTTATTAAAAAAACACAACACCTGATTTTTTTTTTTTTTTTTTTGCATCAAAAGCTTCTGTCAGATCAAATCACTGATTGTGATTAATTCAAAGATCAGACAAGAAAAGGAGAGAGCCTTGAGTCAAGACGGGCGAACTTTTGGTTACAGCTGCTCAGAAGACAAGTCGTTCAGCCAGAAGATCCAGGATTAATCCTCTGAAGAGACAAACTCCATAATTCCTTTCGATGCCGCTTGTGTTCTTCAGTGTTCCGCACTTGCGCAGCGATAATCGGACACCCTGGAGGACGGACCTTTGCAGAGGAGTTCCGCTTTAATGGGATGGTTTAACGATGTGGATTGTCTCATTATTGAAAGGTTAGCCACATTTTCAGCCAATCCTCGACAGGTTTGAGTTTGACGTGCAGGTTCTTGCATCATCCAATCATTGGTTTGACACTTATGATGTAATCCTCTGGAAACTTTATCCAGTATTTCACAAAACATACATCATTCTTTTTCCCACTCCACTTTAATTCAAAGCCTTTTCACGTGTCGTGGTGGCACGGCGCTGACTTGTCGTGACCTACAGTAGCTCCCCATTTACGTCCTGCATCGACTGTTGACACGCCTTTTCTGAGCGCCCGCGTAACGCCCCGCTGCTGACAGCCCGGACAATAAGCCCAATGTTACGCCTTATTTGCATGGGATAAGAAGGGCACTAATGCTTTTGTGGAAAAGCCAACGGATGTGGTGTATGTTAATTTGGATTAGGTGGATAAGGCCCCTGTCAGCTTCAATAAGTATTGTTGCCGTTGTGCGTATGAGCTCGCGTGTGTCTGTCGGTGTGCGAGTGTGTTTCCGTGTGTGAGCGTCTGGCTCTAGGCTGAAGAAATGCATTTAAATGAAGCCCTTTACCTGCAAATACCACTTCAATTAAAGGCTACTGGTGGGCAAACGCGGCACCGTGTGTGTCTTTGCAGGCGGTTGTGAGGCGTGCGTTTGTGTAGAGTGGATGAGCACATGTCTGCGCGTGCCCCGGGTGGACCCACACTTTTAAATCACTGGCTGGAGCGCTTGATGACTGCAGGCTGACGGGCCGGGCTCTGTGTCCGGAGACGATAGTGCCGCTCTATGACTCAACCTATATCTGCTGTTGTGTTTCTGAATCACGTTCCGGTGCGGCGCCGGGGGAGAAAGACTGGGGGAGCGCAGAAAGCTGTGATAAGGCATGGAGCGAGTGGTGTAGAGGGTCAGTGCTGCGGAGAGATAGGGCAGCTACATGGCAGAAGGAAGCCGAGCGTGACCACTTCCTTACTCTTTCACTCATCCCTTCCCAACCGTCTCTCCACCCCCCGGGTCATCCTCGGCACGGTCTCGTTATCTCATGCTGCACCGATGCCGAATGTGTGTGTGTAAATGTGTGTATTTCTGCATGGATCCGCGCCCCTGTGTGCGTAGCAGCGAGTTGTTTTGGCAGGTTCAGTTGCCCCAAACGTACTTGCAGCTACTGCTGAGGTTTTGAAATTGGGAGCAATCTCTGAACTAAAGTGTAGGGATGAGATGGGTTAAAGCCCACGCATTGATTTATACCCACTCCTTGACTGTCCTTGAATATAAATGACGGCGTTTCAACCCCTCCATGCAAGAGTCCCAGAATTCTCCAGGCCTATCGAAGCGAGGATCTCTCCTCATTTTCTAAGCTCTCCCCAAACCTGCTCCTCTCACATCCTCAGAGCAAGCGGAGGATAGGCTTCCAACATCTGCTTCATCGCTGAAACTCATTTTGACGCCTGAGAGGATGGCGAACCGAGAGAGAATTGGATCTGCGCGAATCTGTGGGAGCGAGTTCTCTCATCTCTCCCCCTACCAATCCATCGGGGCAGGGACACTTACCGTACAAGTCACTCATCTCCAGTGGCGGCTTTGATTCTCTCGCTCTTCTCTGCTGATTTCGCATAATCACGCAGTAATGAGGTTGGCTGCGGAGTGCTGGCGCGGCCGCGCTGTATGGCTAGCTTGGGTAAAAGGTGTCTGCGAAGAAGCTGAGGTAAAAGGGCGGAGAGACGGAGGGGACGCAGGAGGGTAAAAAGGTCTTTCCTACATTTTCTGAAAACATAATTAAACGCACAAGCGGGCTTGGCAGTGATTTCTCCATTCTCCAGCTGGCAGAGCGGCTAATTTCCTTAGCAGTTAAGCACTTATAGATCGTGTGTAGCAGAAGCTCGCAGCAACAGAGCAGAGAACGGCGGATGAGCACAGCCTGATTGTCTCCACCTTGTATCTGTAATATGGTGAAGCTCATTCTCACACAGGAGCCACATGCACTTGGAGTCACACGCTCCAGGTCAGGCGGCGGGTTTTCTGGCAAACGCTGCTTTTTCTGCTGTTGTTGATGCCACCTGAGTAAACATGTTCCAGTACGAGGAAACAACAACTGTGCTGGTTTTAGTCCTGAAAACGCTGCTCCAGCGATGCCTTTCAGTCCTGCTTTTTCCTAAAACTTTAAATTCTAAGTATTTAGCGCGCTGGTGAAGCTGCACGCTGCGATATGCGTTCTGTCTGAAGGAGATTTAAATAGTTTAATTTATGTTTATAGCAACATAAATCGCGATACTGCTCCCATAATTAGAGGGTGGAGGATTCAAGGTGGCAGCTAGACTGCACATGGAGTGTGTTTGGAAGAGATATTGACGTGGGAGCTGCGGTATTGGATCCAGATTCTGATGAAGTCATTTTCAGGCAAACCCGTCCGGTATTTTTTTGTTGTCTCTGCCTCCATCTTGAACACATGGGAAATGTGCTCTTTGCTTCTTTTTGCTGAAACAGGAGTAAAGTCTGCGTTAGGGACTATTTTCAGCAGCGGATCGATGGACATTTCGTGCTCTAGTGAGAGTTTGCAGTGTCATTGACTTAAAACAAACTGCGACGCCCACATCCATCAAGGAACGTGGAGCCAGGGGAGCAGAGCGGCCCACTGGTGTGGTTTGGGAAGGACGGGATGGACACGCGTGATGTAAATTTGCTTTGGATGGCTTTCAGTGCCTCCTTTTTTATGTGTCTGTTCATTTCCTGTCTGGGAGCTGCCGGCTGCTAACCCAGAAGTGCATGAAAACCACCTATAAATGTTTCGGTGTTAATGTGCAGGATTATTAACTGGTTGCTGTCTTGTTACACCAGATTTACTCGGATGCACCCGCGTCAGAGTCCGGGCTGGCGTGTCAACATCAGGCGCCACACTGAGAGTGAACACAAGGCGACGAAGCGCTGCGAGCTACTGTCAGGCTCCACGGGGGGTGTCGTTTACCCACCGCGCCGCGCTCGGCGGAAAAGCAAGGCATCGGCGGTCAGGTCATTAATCCTTTACATGTGGCGAAGTCGCCGCTGTAGATGGTTTATGGCAACGCTTTATTGCAATTCTGAGTGCTGGATTCTTGTCCTGAGGCCACAAAGGTCACATGGGAGTTGGGCTTGGATAGTTTTCAGCCAATGACGGGGCAGCGTTAGCGTCGGCAGCCGGGCTCCCATGCTCATATGCGCCGTCATTAAAGCACACAATTAAAAAAAAAGAATACGTTTTGTTATTAATAATTAAATGAGTCTAGATAAACATTTCCCGTGATGGTAAAGGAAATTTTTATTGTTTCTCTAAATGTTTCGTGGCAGCAGATATTTACAGATTTATGTGACTGTAGATACTCCGAACGAATGTTCCAAATTTATATTTCATATTCTGAAATGCATGACGATGATCTCTTAATTAAATATGTCGCAAAAAATTAATAATTAACCCGACTTCATGCAATGAGAAGACTCACACACCTCCCATACACACACACACACACACACACACACACTTACGGTCCGACCTACCCCACTGACCTGCTTTTTTCACACAGCAGATGTACACGATGTTCTCTTCCTCTTTCTCCATCCTTTTTTCTCTCTCACTCACACACAAACACACACGTACACACACACACACACACACACACACACACACAGGAGAGGATGAAGTGTGGTGAGGTCTTCTGGGTGCTCATCTCACACACTCGACAGAAGCAGTGCTCTTGGCGAGGAGGAGCTACATGATATATGAAGAAGGCCACGTTGTGTCCGCCACTGTGCCCACACCACATACACACACACACACACACACACACACACACACACACACACACACACACACACACACACACACACACACACACACTCGCTCTCTCTCTCTCTCTCTCTCTCTCTCTGCTCATCAGCCCCCTGCCCTGAAACCAGCTCTGGAGACACTGATGGTGACATACTGTATATGGAACACACTGAAGCCTCTTAAATATTCATGTCTCGTCTGCCTGTACGTTTCTGTGTGTTTCTGTGAGCGTCTATACATTTGCAGACAGATGCCAGTCTGGGCTCCTGTCTGTGTGTGTCATACAGTCAGCCGCCTCTGCACCCGACTGAGTGCTGCCGGCTGCTTTTGTCCTCCATTTTAAATGTAAACTGTAAAAAAGTCCAGCCTCTCTTCTTTACGACAGAGAATTCCTCCTCATAGCCGCCATTTTGAACGAGTCCATGCGTATCACAGGAGCTCACAGATGACCTTGTTAGGATAAAAACAATGGAACATTTCACCAGTGAGGGCTCTAGTGCATGACTCGCACTTATCATTAATTGGAATCAGAGACCTGCCAGGTTGGAAAAGTTCAACATTTCCTTCTGATATCCGGAAAAACAAAATTCCTTTTCCTCCTCTGAGCCCATTTGAAGACGCTGCATCAGCTAAAGTCACATGTCTATTTCAGTTTTTTGTCACTAATGCAGACATAACCTTTGTTGGCCCTCAACAGGACTATCCATCGTCCCTTCAGGATCTCGTGTTAGTTCAGTCACATTTTAGCCTGCCAGTCAGGACAAGCTAGCACAGCTGTGTCTAAAACGCAGCTGTAAAAACGCTGTAAACCCCGTAAATAGACAACCTGGGACTGCCAGCTTCCAGTCAGAGAGAGCGATCGCTGCATGAAGAGCAACGTGCTATTTCATGTGCTATTAGCTGCAGCAGCTGCACCAGCTGCAGCGCCACTGGACATGATGGGGGCAGTGCTGGTCCTTTTTAGGTTATTTTGCTTATTTCAGATTTCATTTGTCTTCTGGTCCTTTAATTGCTGTTTATTTTGTTATTTTAAATCATAGAAATGCAGTAAAATGTTAGCGCAGATGCAAAAAACCCCAATGCTACACATTCCGTGTTGGATTAATATATTCTGGCTTCAGATATGTGAGCACGAATGGCGTCTCCTGCAAAATGACCTTTGGGACCATCTGGGTGTTTACAGGACACCATTTTAATAAAAGCTCTGGCCTTGAGGTCTTTCTCAATGCTGTAATATACGGTGGAGTGTCTGAGCCTATTTGCCGTTATAACACTTGAATCTAATCAGAGGATGGGCCACTCTTAGAGTGTTTGGAGAAACCACTTGTGCCCACAGGCAATCAACACCTCATCAGAGGCCCCCCTCTCATGTGGAGAGAAGGGGGCACAAAGACCAGCAGTGAAGAGCACCATTTTACCTCCTTGTCGTCTTTTCTTTCCCTTCCTTCCTTTTCAGTACCCTTTGCTGTGCTTCCAGGTCATTTTTCCAGACAGATCAAAGAAAAAAAGCAGCAAAATGTGTTCATTGTTGCTGATTTTATTGCCAGCAAGAGGCTGTTAGCCCCCATGTCTGCCACCATCTTCAGCAATTTCTGTGACAATCACATCACGCCCTCAAAGCCGCAGACGAGAAGGCGATGTGACTTTATGCACAACTACAACTCACAGAAGCGAAGGGAAGGCGTTGATCGGCGCAGTCGTGGAATTCCCGGCTCTCCTGTGGCTCAGGTACGGGGTTGGAGAGGGATCGGAAGGCGGGCGAGTCCACCCCTGTCACCTGGCGAGGTGGGTGTTTTCGGATCAGAGGTCAGAGGTCATCGATCCCTTCAACATATCGGTTTTCCGGTGTTTAGGTTGAGAAGACCACACAGAAAAATGGCTTTTGTTCACAACCGTTATGGTTTAAAGTCATAGCAACCGCCTGCGAAAAGAGGACTGGATGTCTGCAGCTGACACGTGAATTGTCTTGCGTGCCGACGGTAATTGGGGGCCCTCACACGGCAATCAGAGGCCTGAGGGGGAGCGAAAGAGCGTGACAGTTGTGGGATGAGCACTTATCGTGAGCTCTGCTGGGAGAAATACTGTGGAAGCCAGGCTTCATGTCTTCACTGGGAATTATCTACACTACCCCCATTGTCATCCAGCCGCACTTTGTATCTGCATCCCAGCACACTGAACCGCTTCCCCAGCCGTAACAGACGGAACGTATGATGTCTGCTCCCTTCCAGTACCCTTCCACCTGTTTCCTCACGTCAGGAGAGACAGACAGAAGAAAGAAGACGTAACACACACAGACACAGACAAACTAATGATGTTGTCAGACAGGCGTCGGGGCTTTGAACACACTCCCGCTTGTGTTTGCGGGCACACACTCGTGGACTGACACATCATGGTATCAGACAGGCTCTCCATCACTGTCAAGTGGCAAATTTGGAGGGAGAAGCAGCTTCCTGCAGTTGCAACAAATCTCCGAAAGCCCTTTTGTGTCTGTCAGTCTTTGGGTCTTTCATTCTGACGCCAGCGAGAACCAACGGCATCAGACTTTATGTCGTTCCCTTCGTGTCCCTGGGAAGAAAGGAAGGCAAACGAGCTGTTAGGTTCTCATCTGCCTCACATGGCTCAACTGTCTTTCCTGCAGCAGGTGTAAAATTAGACGCAGACGCCAGCTACCCCAGAACATCCGACGGGTTTTATTATATGGCAACAAATTTAACGCCGTCACAAAATTCCGTCTTCTGAGTAAATCACAGACCAAATGCGGATGATCCAGAGCTGTTTTAACCTCTATTTCAAAATGTTTCAGTCAGCAAAACTTTGCGCCAGCACAGGGTCGCTAATGTGATTCACAACCTGCGCCGCTGAACCATGAATCAAACGCACAATCTGCTTAGATCCCACATGATCGAGTGCACAGTGTCAGATGGCCAGACTAGTTAATGTGGGGTTTATTGTGTCGGCCTGACGACGGGTACAAGTAAATACAAAATCATTTTCCATGATGGCGCTCGGCTCATGCCAGTGGCAGCTAACACGTGACTACGTGTGGTTGGATCCCCAGCCATTTGCCTGGCTGTCAAATCTGACGGAAAGATCAAGAAAGGACAGCTGAGATGCCCATTTAACTTCTTCCGACGTGCTTGCATTGATCATATACCCGTGCTAGCATCATCGCTCCTTTATCCTATTTTAAGCACGTGTGTGCTAACTGCCGTCTCCCTGGATGATAATTACTGTTTGCTGTAAAGGAAACAAAGAAACGGTGGGTGTCACCTGATTTAGTAACACGATGCAACGTTAAATAAGGCCTCTGAACGACACTAGCCCTGTTAGCTAACCAAACGCGAACAACAACAAGAAAAACAGTAATCCGTCACGTCGCGTCTCTTTGTGGATGAATTGTTTGACAACCCCTCCCCTCTCTTGTCATCCTGTTCTTCCAACTTGAGGGACAAATTCTCTGTTCATTAATGATGTCTGTGTGGGAGGGGCTTTTTTAAAACCAGCATCAAAGACAAGACACTCAAAGGCGAGTATGAAAAATGACTTAATCATTGCACCAGCGCGCCGTCTTAACGTCTCTTTCCCTTTCCCTGACAAGCACACACATATATAGACGAGTCTTTCCTCCTGTGTAACTTTGCTACAGGCAGTGGCATGGCACCTTCTCGCTTTCTTTAGAACATTCTCGCACTAATCAGTGGAACCCTGTCCTCGCCCAGCACACAAGGGGAGTGTGCAGGGCATAAATGAGGCGCCAACATCAGCCATGTGGTCTTTTTTTCCCCTATCTATCACCCTGCACTCAGACAGAATTCTGAAAGCCACCCCTCCCCTATGAGCCTTGGGTGAGCCTTTCTGGAGACAGCACCCTTCTTTTTGATGTTTGAAGAGGGGGAGAGGAGCGAGTGCGGTTGGGAGGGGTTAGACGAGGCGGTGGGGCTGCACCTTTCATTCTGGGGATGCTATCCTGAAGGGGAGTGCATGCGTGTGCATATTTTTGACTTTGCTGCCGCACAGGTCAACCAAAGAAATAAAGAAAGACTCGAGAGGCCCAGACTATTTAAAGGCACGTCCTTTCATTAGGCTAGCAAGCACTGCGCAGGTATCTGATGTCAGTTTGGTGAATCAACAGAGAATCTTTACTTGAGCTTGACAACGACAGGCGGAGCGAACATGCCATGTGTACATCGAACCCTGCGTGTACGGTTACAGTGGCTAATCTACCGATCGGAGTTTTTCTCCTGACTGACGTGTTTCTTGTGCCGGATCGTCCGCCTCGCCCGTGTGGCTGACCCGTGCTTTGTGCGAGAATCCATCATTCACGACAGAAAAGGGGTGGTAAATGAGCTGGATCCTGTGGCATGTCCGTACCACATTTCATTAAACCGATCTGATGTCTGCGTTATCTATAAATAAACACACGGTGGTGGTTCTATCCAAGCCCTCGTGCGAGATGAGAACACTCAGTAATGAACCTTGAATCCGTGTTCCTCTGTGCTCTTTGCACAGCGGGGGTGAAGACAGCCAAGTCGTGCCCCTTCACTGGCAGGGAGCTGGAAGTCACACGTGTCCTTGTCCCTGCGTTGGAGTCTCCCGTCGCTGCAGCAACAGGCCTGTGATCTCCCTCGCTCTCCCTCACTAACACAAAGCACCCTCAGGCTTCCTCTCCCGCCCACCTAAGGTTTCAAGGTTGCAGCGTCGCTGTCACATTCGAAATGTTCGTTACTCGTTACCCCTTCCTCAGTCATGGATGGAGTGCTCACCTCCCCCTCTCTGGCAGTCTGAGCTCGTCCTGATGTTCAGCTCAGGCTACCGAGGCTGGGTGTCACGTTCCACCAACGCTTCCATCTTCCCTGGTCCCGGAGAATGTGCTCTAGTCAATTCCAGATGAGTTGAGTTAACCGTAGGCTAGGCTCACTGTGCTACACTACTCGTGGCCTGTCTTTTGCACACGCACACGCTGCATCAGAGTCAGGTTAATCATGTCAAAATCACTATTTGGGAAAACTGAAGTGCTGTTTGCTACCTCAAAGAAAGGAATGTGGCAAAAATGATGCGGCTCTTGATCAAATTAACCGTGGCCAATCCTTGACCTACCGGTCTAGTCAGGGTCTGTGGGTATTCCACAGGTATTCCCTAGTCTTTGATGATCTGTCTGCATATAAACCCACCTTGAAATGGCCATTCATTCAGAATTCAGGCACTTTGGAGTTTCATGGTCAGCGATGACGTTAGAAAACGTACTCTTTATACACACTCACAAAACGCGGTTCTGTCCATAAATCCCATGTCGGCCTCGGTGCATTAAAGCCAACTGATTCTTCCTCCTTTTATCATATGTCAGATTCCTCATGCACCTCTGCACAATTCGTCCTCCGTTGTCTCTGTCCTCCATTTTTTTCCGCGCTCCTGACCTTCTGATTCCTTCAGCCCACGCAGACCTTGAGGGAGTCGTAACTGAATGCAGCCAGAATGGTTGAGGCTCCTTTTGTCACCCATTGTCGTGCTTGCCTCGGAATATCTGGCAGTGTAATCAAGTAGGTGCGCTTTCTTCAACTTGTTTGAGTATTTTAGCCGACATTTTTGAGGTCTGAAAAACTTTCTTTTTTGCAGTTATTGTCATGCCTGTTGGACTCCCACAATGAGCTGGGAAAGTTCTACAGAAAGCATTAAGGGCTCACAGAACTTCGTCCCGTGGAAGAAGTCACTCCAAACTGATTTCATACTCAGTTCGAGCAGCTTTTGCACCTTTTGCACGATACCCTTCCTGAATGAATCACAGGAACAGTGGGAGCCCTTTACGGTCGGCACAAGGAAAGGTAAGAACATTTCTGTTTTTGACCTTTTCTGTGCTCGGTTAGGGTATAAAACTTGGTTAACTCATCAGGTTTCCATTTAAAATAGAATGTCCTCCCAGGCAGGTCATCAGACACTGAAGCTGTTCAAAAAAGTATCAGATGAAAGACTTCCTGGTCCCTCCGTAGCTCCTGGCAGTGGTCACAACCACCTTTG
This sequence comes from Pao palembangensis, assembly GCA_015343265.1. Lineage (NCBI taxonomy): Eukaryota > Metazoa > Chordata > Actinopteri > Tetraodontiformes > Tetraodontidae > Pao > Pao palembangensis. The sequence continues at coordinate 2,227,552 of CM027085.1, read as the reverse complement.
GCAGCCATTTGCAATGTCCGTAGAGAGGAATCAGTTGTCTTAGCCGGTCAGGTCTGACCTGATTCACCAGCCGACATGTTGGTAGCGAGACTTTGCCCGACTATTGCTTCTAGAGCAGCAAGCAGGTATGACGAGGCGGATCCAAGATTATCTGATCGTGTTTGTCTGGAACATGATTTATGGACATCGCTGACTGAACGTTGACGACGCTGTTCCTGCGGTTGGTGATGTGATTGTTCGTTCACTGGAGGTTTTATCGCTTCCTAGCTTGAAGTCATAAGTGCAATATTTTCCATCTGGGTCTTCCCGTTTACACCCCCCAGAGTCCCCTTACCTTCCTCACTACATCATATATCTCAGGGTTTTCCTTCTCAACTGCGCTTGTCTGTGTGTGGTTTTTATGTTTACAAGGACAGCCGGGATGATAGACTGCCAACAGTTTTCGGCTGACGTGTATAATGGTCGCCTCAAGTGGTTGTGCTTCAATTCCTGTCAGATAAATATCGATTTGGGCTGCTGTTTGATCCTAAAAAGTGTGATTTTGGTCTCGATAATATTGACCTGCAAATGCTCTCCCGCACCTGTTCTGTCAGCCAGAGTGAAACAGATGTAATCCAGGAAATAAAAGTGTAGGAGAGTCTGAAAGAGGAGTTTATCTACTTGTAAGAACATGATATTTTCTTCAATTTAAGACTCCAGAGTTGTACCGCTGTCAGCATGATGGATAATGTTTCAGGGCGAGGCCTCCTGGGAGTGATCTGTTGTCTGCACCATCCGCTGCGGAGCGCAGAGACGGACAAGAAAAGGCAGAAACAGGGAAACTGACAGAGGGCAGCAGACAGCGAGAGCAGAGGCAGCCCTCATTACAGCCAAACCCTGCTGGGGGTTGACCAAACTGGGGCGATTTTAAGTTAAACTTTCACTATCTCCTCCTGCCATTAAATTTCTGTTCTTCAATAGCAAAGAAGGAGCCACATATATCTCCAGTCGACACGCACACGCACTTGGTGCCCCATCCCCGGCCTGTGGGAACTCATTATCTGTCCAGACAAGTGGCGCCGCGAGTTGCCAGGTCGGTCTCCTGCCACTTTGCGATGTTGGGTTCCTGTAAACGGGCTGCGAGACGGTTGGGTGGGAGGAGGCACAAAGTCAAGGCAACGGCTGGCACAAAGGGCCTGATTACGACCTTTGGGGCATCACGCCTTCTCTCTGCGGGGGCTTGATGACTCAGTCACATGCTAATTGTACTGGAAATACTGGAAAACAACGTGGCGCTGAAGCTGGAGTAAACCGGTTCACAAAAACAATGAACGGATGTAAAACTCAAACCGCTAAAGAGAGTCAGACCAGTCAAACATTCCCATTAACTAAAACTGCTGCTGCGCTTATTTTGCCACGTTTACCGGTTGTCACTCGAGTGCACAAACAATGGATCGTTTTGTCTTTTTTTTCTGCTTTTTACATTTTTTTCTCCATCCAGTCTGTTATCTGCTTGCCGGGTGCACAGCAGCTGCGACCGTCAACGCGCTGACCCCGGGTGGAGGTGACAAGATCATCCGCTCGCCACTGCCCCCATGATCTACACATCGGACTGCCAGAAATGTGTCGATGGCATAAACTAAATCCAATAGGAATATTGCCTTTTATTGATTTTTTTCCCTCCTCCTCGCCTCGAGATAACACACGTATTTCAGCAAAGGTGTGCATGTGTGCATAAACACATGATGGATATAAGCTGCTCTGATTGGTCGTTACAGCATGTGTGTTGACTAATGCCTTCATCTGGACTCTGAATGGAAACCTAACTTATCTTTGACACATAATAGAGGACAGGGTTATAACAAAAAGTGGCGGCACACTTATTACCGCCGCGGCAGCCGCGCTGAGATGGACGGAGGGGAGAGTTATTTGTTAAATGCCACGACGACTGTACCAGAGTCCTAATTGGATTTCCACTATCGCTCAAAATGTCCCCTTTTCTTTTTATTAGAATGACCTCTGAGTCACACTCCGTTCCACAGGAAGTCTGGTGTCCGTGTGTCCGTATTTTCACACACGTTCGGTAAATGTCACATTATCCTCTGTCCGTGAGTTGGGAATGCCGGGCAAGGTTAACAATTCCGCGGGTTTTTGGTCGCCTGTTATTGGCAGCATGTAAATTTGGAAGTCTGCATTTACTATACTTGTGACTGCAGTTAACTGTGGGTTTTTGCCTGATTTTGTGTTCACAAATCATAGAAATGTAGGACAACCGTACATTTATGTGTTTCGTAAAGTGAGTCAGCGTGAATCAATCTGGTTTATTTACAGTTTGCCGGCTTTCCTTTTACTGCACCATATGATGATATTTAAAGATGGCTGCTGACTGTCCTGGACGTTTATGGGGCTACATTCTTTGTCTTTTATAGCAGCAATTGTGCACAATGCTAAAGGCAGCCTAATTGCTATTTAATGACTGGCTATACCTCAGTGTCCTGCTGCAGGACCCATTATTATGACATCATGATGTGCAGCAATGACCACCGTTAGGCCGTAAAATCCATTAAAGATGATTTTCCAAGAGTCGTACAATTAAAAGCAAATGTCACATGGCTTTGACGAGATACTCGTCACGTAGGCTCATGTGTCTTTGGTATTGATTTGGATTAATCTGCTGCAAGCTTCTCAAAAGAGACAATATAATAATCTATATAAAAATAAAACCCAGGTTTTTCGTCTTAGTGTTCTTCTTAGTCGTGGTAACAAACATGTCCGCCTGTTTACAGATGGCAGGAGCTCAGAATAATCCTCATCTCCACCCACGCCGGCCTCGTACATACCTTTTTCATACATTTTCCACTCCTACGTTAATGAACCGCGCCGGCACATGAGCCTGAAAACCTCCCACATGCGTGAATGCACATGTCGGCCATATGAGCAGAAGCAGCTTCTGAAGTATTGGTATTGGTGCTACAGATGTTGAAGGCGCCGAATCCTGAAGACATGTCAGAAACCACAGGTGCGATGGATTGGTTGCTTTTCCTAATTAGAGACAATTAATGCTAACGAGCCTATCAACGAGGAATCGCGCATGTCGGCAGTGTTTAATTACCGTATGAATAAATAAAGTGAAGCGTGAAACATGAAGTCAGCAAGTCAGCTGTTTGTGTTTGGCCAACAAAGATCCAGCCAATGTGTTCATTTCCATACATGATAAGGAAATTGCCCCACATGGCTATTAGCATGTAAATGGCCTCATTCACCATCCAGCCCATTGACGCAACAATCAAGGCTCTCAGGCTGCAAGAAATGAGATTCTTCCTTAAGCCAAATGCCATTTTTCAGTGATTTAGGCACAGTTTTGTTCTGCAAGTCTCATCTGTAAGACAGTTCAAGGAGGAGAAATTAAACACTACAGAGACTGATAGCATTTGCAGGGGAAATGAATGGGATCCATTTTCACCTCCAATTATGGTTCCCTCCTTCCTTTTTCTCTCTCTGAAGCAGAATGTCACATTTGATATTCACAACAAGCTTCTCATCTCCCGGGTTCACTAGAGCCAGATGACGAGCAGGCTGTCAGGGGTCACCCGGCAAACCGGTCACTCGCTGAACAGCCGCCGGTCCTCCATGGAAGTGGCCTAATAAACTGTGCCTGGCCTTGGAAGCGCTCCGCCATCTTCTGTCCCTGCTGCGTCCTCGGCAGCTGCGGATTGCATTCTTGTGGATTATTCCCCCCTTCGACTGTCGCCTGCTTCTCCGTGCTTCAAGGAATCCTCACTTCTCAGATCTGTTCAACAGTTTTATGAGTTTTAGCTTTTATGAGCCTCATCTACTTATATCTTTTCCGTCTCTTAGACGTTTCGCCGACAGCTTTCTCAGCTCATTTCCATCGGATGCCCTACAGGGAATTGCCAGGCGTAAAGTTCTGTCTATCCCTAGCCACCAGTCAACTTCTACACCCATAAAGCAGAATAAAAATGCGCTAAAGTGATTTGTCAACCACTATCCTCGGGGAGATGAAGAGATGGAGCTTTTATTTGGAGACACAGCAAGTCATCTGTCAAAAGTGCTTTCTTTTTGTTTGTCCCTGTGATTTCATCTGTTGTTGCTTAAATGAGAGAAAAATCATCTTACCATCTTACCAACATTCACTCCAAATTTGCACCTCCAAATTTAGACTAAATTCAGTCTAAATTTGCATCTGCACTCTCGGTAGGAACTTATGTGTGTTTAGAGGTGAACGAGCCTTTGGCCTCTCTGGGGTCTTTTTGTGACCATGAGCCATGTTGTCCATGAGCCGGTGACTCAACCCAAAGATGTGTTCAGCTACAGAAAAGTAAGCGATATGAAGCACAACTTAAGAAATAAATAAAAGTTTGAGATTTTAACATGAATTCCGGCAGGGAGCCGGAAAACCATGTGCCAATCCATCCTCCCCCCCCTCCTCATCAGAGTGCCACTTCATATCTTTTGTCATTCAAACATGGCTGCACGTCAGTCCTTCATTGTTCCTCGCCACCTCTCAATGCTCATCCAGATAAAAGATGGCTTCTGGTGACCTCCCTTATCTCCCATCCAGTCCCGCTCCGCCCTTGCATTCAGCGCCAGGCCCATTACCCTCAGACAAGCCGCCACGTGCTGCTCTCTGTCGGCTGGTAACAATAGAGACAGGAGAGCCAAAATGGCAGCCAACCACCCCCCGTCTGGGCCCTTCCCCCGGGGGGGGGGCCGTCGCGTATCGGCCCAGCCAATCTTAACGCGTGTCTTCCGCAACAAATTGGCCAGTTTACTTATGAGTCTGCTGTGGCCCATGAATATTTGATGTGGTCAGGCCTGTGGAGTGGAGGGATACAATGACAGGGCCTTATCTTTTTTAGCCAGACCGAGGGGGGTCGGCACACGGCTCGACCCAGAATACTCCACTTTTCTCTTGAGATCCTGAAGAGCCCAATCCAAGAGAAGTAGAAAAACATCCCCCCGTTTGCCCACACCTTTGGAAGTCCAAAAAGCCGAGTTCTTGAGGCCACCAATCGGTGTCGTTGGCCGAAAACCAAAGTGGGGGCAGACTGACATTCAGAGAACACAATGGGCTTTTAACCAGCCGAAAGGACCCAGGAGTGACACAACACACCCCTGCTCATTAGAAATCAAAATGTAAATGTTGATCCGTGCAACACAAAGGAAAAGGTCTGCGGTGCAGAGAGAGATCGGCCAAAGAAAACTGCTCGCACAAACTGTGAAATGTTTGACGGGAAACAAAACAAAGGATAGTTTTCCAAACGAATCCCTCCCCTTGTCCTCTTTTCCTGCGTCCCATCTCTCTGTTGTCCCTGTGGGCTTGAGGTAACTGTGTGATTTAAAAAAAAAAAAAAAAGGCCTCTCATATTGCCTTGGCTGTGATGGCGAGTAATACTGTAGCCTCCAAATCAATGGAGCCTGTCCTAGATTTCGCTGCGGTCTCAACTCTCTCTCTATAAAGGGATCTGGAGGGCACTCTATATTTTTATTACCTGCAGAGAGAAATGGAGAGGCCAGGACCCGGATCTCATTTCGCACGTACGCGTTCAGGCACGTGTGCGCGTGCTCAGAAGAGCATAATAACTGCGTCAGATGCGCGTGCACATGCATGCACGAGCTGGTGTTAAAAGTGTCGTTCGTCCGTGCTGGAGTTGAGACCCCTGGTGGCTGGTGAGAGGGACCCCAGCAGAGACTGTCTCTCTTCATTAGGCACGGAAAACACACACACACACACACACACACACACACACACACTCAGGTCCATCATGTAAATGCCACAGTGCGTTATGCTGATGACTCTGCTGACTGTGCACATCGGGAGGCTGCAGCAGAGGGAAAAGGTTGCATCCAGTGACGAGAGGACTGTGAGCTGGGAGTCGACCGGTGGTACAAAAGCCAAATCTTGAAAAGTTCAGGAGGTTTTATGGGCATTTTATCTGTGGGAGTTTATAATTAGCTGCTTTGCTTTAAGGCCTAACTAATGTTTAGGCAAAGTTGCCAAACCAAGAGATTAAAGAGGGGAAAAAGGAGCTTTTGATGGCAGATCGGAGACTAAATCCGCTGTGAAGCTTCCACATGTAGTCTTTCAAACGAAACGATAAACACAGCAAAAAAAGACAAATCAAATCTCCCACAACACATTTAACATTTCATACGCAAAAAAAAAAAAGATGTAAAGAAGCATTTTTGTATGTTGCTACAGTGGAATAAAGCCTTAAATATATTTAACCACCTTTCACAATTCTTTTGACCGTCTACCAGAGAAAGAAACCTGCCGACACGTCATGACGCTGCTTGCGCATCAGCTGGGGCGAACGCGGACAAGCTGCTGGTTCCCCAGCGAGCATCTGAACCCCGTCCTCCTCGCCCAGCTACCAGGCAGCCAGCCATCCAGCCAGCCAGCCTTCGTCAGCAGCTAATTAAATCTACCGCTATTCATTTGGCTCTAATGTGATTTTAATTGGATTACAGGGCCGGTCGTAGGGAGGGTTCAGGAAGGGGTGAGGAGGACGACCGAGAGCAGGACGTGAGGTGAGGAGGCGAGGGAGCCGAGGCTGTTTAACATGGACGCAGGAAGGTAACGCGATTATTCGGTCGGGGGAGGGGCTTTTGTAGAGGGTTGGGCAACAACGGGAAGACGCACTGACGTATGATAAAGTATGTAAACACGGGGACAGTCAGAGAGGCGCGTTATCTGGCCCTCGTCCTCTTCCTTAGGTTTCTCAGTTGCAACAAACGCAGTATAAAGAAACGTCCCACCACCCAGATACACGCTGATAGATGAGACGACAGAGCATGAGGGGAGTGATGAGAATACAGACGGTGGCGAGGGAAGCTGAGGTCCTGGCGCGGCGGTGAGAAATGTATGAGTTGTTTATGGTCAGAAGTCCTGAGGCTTTGGGAGGCGCAGCCATGCAGGAGCTGAAGCATGGAGCTTTTAATGGTTTCACTTTTGAACTCTGAAGGAAGAGAAACAAAGATGTTACTTCGGCATAACTTTGATATCCACTTTTTGGTTTTTTGGAAGTAAAGGCCTTGAGTTCCGGCGCTCGCTCGGTATTCAAGTGAGATCAAAGCGCATGTGGGCGTTTCATTTAGTTTTTGTTGAACTGATAAATAAATTACAGTTGGATCGATGCAGTTTTAATCTGTGGCCCCTCTCGACACTTAGCCAAGGGTTGCAGGCGCCATCCGGCTTCGGCCGCCTGGTGTTGTGAATTAAACCTGTGAGTGGCAGGTCTCTTTAGCCCCGCCCACCTCCCTGACATTAATACACACACAAAGAGTGACGTTGACGCCTTCAGACAAAAGCACAAGGTAAGATAACCTTTATTTAAATTAAATTAGCACAGATGAGATTACACACTGATGATCTGGTCAGGATAATGGCCTGATAAATCCACATATGTGAAAAATACTGTGAGCGCTGTACGCCGTATTAACCCACACCTAATTAACAGATAAGCTCGCCACAGTCTGAAAAAAATAACTTTAGGCTTTTTCGTCCATTTTAGTTGTAAAATGGCCACGTCTGCCCTGCTTCACTATGAAAATAAAAACAGCCCAAAAGATCGTGTCATAGGAATATTTGCTTAAAACACCATCGCTTGCGTGATTTTTTTCTGAACTTCCTGAAGTCCGACAGCTTCAATCTTCCTCGTGCGGCACACCCCTCAAAGCGCACACACCGTTAGCATCCGAATGAGTTGCGACACAAACCTCAAAGCTTTTTTTTTTTAAGGAAATAGTAATAACAGAGTTTTCTTTAACCATTGATCTGCCCAATGCTAATAAGAGCGTCACAGACTGCAACCCTGCTGACAGACAGAACAAAACAACAGTACAAAACTTGAGAACTGTAGTGATTTTGGTGACTGTTTTACTCTCGTGCGGCTATGCCCACAATAGACAAAGTAGGTTGTGTTTGTCCAGCAATATGCGGCCACTAGGGGCAAAAAGTCCCAAATGCTACATTAATCAGTGCAGCGCTGAGTCAAATGGTAGAACTGGTATAATTTATATGCTGCTGCCTGCACGGACTGGTAGTATGTTTGCTGGTTCTGCTGGTGTGGACCTGTAGGGGATGCCGAGGTTCAGGTCCTCCCATTGTTTTCAGTAACCTGTACATCTACACGTTTGTATGGGTTCACATTACGGTGCTCCATCAGTAACCATAACCTGTCAAAACATAAACAAAGGAAGCATGACAGGCTGATTAAGACAGACTTTCTCCACGTTTTGGTTCCAGTGGAATGAAGTCGCTCTCACTACAAATCACTAAAATACAAACTATTTTTTTGGGCTTTATGAAATCATGTTTGGTGAAATTAAATGGGTCATCGTCCATCAAATGATGAATGGCATTTCCCGGCGCAGCAACAACTGCTTTATTGCACTTTTGAAAACAATGGCAGACTGTGACCTCCGGGCTGGGAGGCAGAGCGGCAGTACAACTAACGCTTGTAGTGGCCTGCTTTTCCATTTCTCTTTTATGTAAGGGGGCACTTGATATTTATAATCGAGACCAGTCCAATAGGCATAGAGAGGAAAAGAGTACGTCCTCCATAAACCTCAATTACCAGAAGAAAATTTTCATTTCCCTCATTGACGTTTATGGTTTTGTTATTATTTAAGAGGATTCTCTCAGAAAAACTATATCGATCGAGGAAACTCGTGTTTCTCATTGTTATTTTGTAGTCAAAATTATTTTGTAATTATCCATTAGATATGAAGCTTGACCAACAAAAAATTAGCTTAGCAACCAGATGCAGCAGTTAGGTAGGATTTGGACCTGAAGGTCTTTTTGTTTGCACCTTAAAGGATGTTTGCAAGCTCCTGTGTTGGCGCTGTTAGCCTGCCCACAAACAAGGTGACCGTGAGGTCGCTTTGGTTTAAGACGCTCTCGGAAGCACGTCCACTTTCCAGATGATGTCATAATCAATACAGCGATGTCACCAGGCCTTCTCCAGGAGCTATGATGGTTCCTCAACCTGCTCTGAAACCCACACACACCCTTAAACAACACCCACGCCATTTCCCCGCTTCTTCATCATATCATCAACCCCATCAGCGGTCCTAATGGGGGAGGGGGGGGGGGCGATCAATACATCACAGAGGTCGAGGTGAGCCGGGCCAGTCCAATGGCTCATGACACTCGTGCTAATGGCGCTACGAGACAACACGCTTTCACCCATCACTGTCAGACGAACTGTCCCGAATGGGCCGCCCATTGTCCTTATCATCGCCTCCTAAGCCACTCGCTGCTGCTACAGGTGACCAGTGTGTCAGATGATAACGGGGCGGAGGTCAATCCCTCCTGATACCACTCTACCTGTAGTCAAGTGACATCCCGATGAGACCTTGGTGGATTAGCGCACCGTCTCTGTCATGAGCGTACCTGGTTGCCTTCTCCCGCCCCTGTCCGAAGCCCTCATTATGAATAGTTTATCATGCCAGGAATAGTGGCAAAAACAAATTAGTCCACAGGAGGAGAAAATAGCCTGGGATATCGATTTCACCTTTTCATGCCAGAGTGGAGCACAGAAAATATTGGGCTATAAAAAGGAAACAAGGATATAAAGCCATTACGGCACGCACTTAATTGATCCCACTTCCCATAACAAATTAATTGAGCGGAAAATGGCAGATGGCTTGATGAATGTCATAAAAAGACTTGTCAGCAAGACCAGCGTGCGCGACCCCCTTTGCTCAGCCGCTGGATCGCACCGAAAAGCTGCTTCATAAACGGCGGCTTGTTTCCCCGTGTATTTACATCCCAGTGATCCCGATGCTAATCATGTTGACTTATTGACATCAGCGCTAATTATCTGCTGCTTTCCGCTAGATTTTTCCCCGGCTTCGCTCTCCCTCTCTCTGTGTTCCTTAACTCCATTCGTTGCCTGCCTGTTTTCCCACTTGACAGCAAAGCATCTCTGCCTATGTTTGCACCGGCAGACCACTCCCCCCACGGTCGCAGGACAAATGCTAATTTAATCAATTCACAATAAATCCTGCTGGCCGCTGACTCATGTGTCTTCTGCCCTGGGGACTCCACCGAAAACCCTTCCGGTGCAGTTTGCTCACATAAACACGCGCATCCATCTTACATTCTCATCTTTCACTGTGAGATTATTTGGAATCTACCAGCAGGTGCAAATGAGACACTGAAATATTTGCTGCTTTCTTCCTTCTGCTAAAAATTCTTCTTCTCGGTGAGATGCAACTGCGCCTTAACTGCCTCTAACTTCAAACCCACTGCTGTTGGAAGGAAATGTTGTTACATAATAGGCTCTTTCTCGCTGGAATTATCCTTTTCCTGGTGTGATTTGGGAGAATAATTCAGGCTGTAGCTCCAGGTATGGTCGATGGGAAGGGTACAAATGGGACTAATGGGGACTTAAAGCTGTGATTAATGGTCAAACACAACCACCAAATATGTTCTTACTCAGAATCCTGGAAGTGGAGATGAACGTCGAGCTGTTGGCCGGACTGCGATCTTCTATCTCTGCTTTTACGCACATTTGGGCAGATTTTTATAACACTCACCGAAAGCGTCTGAATTATTTATGAAGAGCACATTCTGCCTCACGCTGGCCCTTCTCTGGTACACCTGCAGTTCCGTCACATCCAAAGCTGCTGAAGCAGCGTCTTGGAGGGGGCCTGCTTACCAGGCCGGTCCGGCGAGGTGATGGAGTGACAGAAAAACAGAGATGCGGGAAGCAGCGGAATGACGGAGGGGGGAAAATGCCACGGAAGCGCAGCGGAGCGATGAAGAAAAGGCAGCGCAGGGAAAAAAATGACAGGGGGGGAGCAGCAGAATCTGAGCTGCGTGGCTGGTTGATGCCTACAGGCTCTGCTCAGAATTCCGCCGGTCCTCCGTGGGCCCCGTGTTCCCCATCAATCTCTCGGCCCTGGCAGCCGCCGGCGGCTGCATCTTAATCTGCTGAGGCTGGACGTGAGGACGGACAGGTCGCCCGGGCAGTAAATAATCCTTCTCCTCACTGTCCCCTCCTGCTCCCATATGTATACTGTACACCTACACACACACACACTTATTCTCCCTATAAATATTTTCGCTACTTATTCTGACATTTGTTCGATCTGCCCGCTTTTAAAAACACATGAGGCCAAACGTAAAACACATTTGCGCCTCAGGTGATAACAGCTGATGCATCCTTGAGTGTTGATGATGTTTTTAATTATTGTTATTGTTACAATTTGTTTTCTGGAATTTTCAGGCAACCTCACGGTCTCCTCTGAGCTTTTCACTCAGGTTTGTCTGGATCACGCACGCACGCGTGCACGCGTCAGCTTTACAAGCGACCGTGGTGACGGCTGCAAAGACCTGACACAAAGAGATGCGCTATCTGGGAAACACGAGAGCAGCTGTCTCCCCCTCACACGCTCAACGACCCCTTCTCCCATCTCCACCCTGGATCATCTAAATTTACGAGCCGTTTCTCCAACCCCCCCCCGCTCATCATCTTTGCTGCTGAGACCTTGGAGGGTCAAAGGTTAGCTTATCCTCCCCACCCGTGAAGCGCACTTGCTTTAATGGCTCCAGGGCAAAGAACGCCGGCGTCCTGCTGGGACTCGGGTAGCCATGGCAACCTTTGAACTCGGCAGCAAGAGGGATGAGGAAGGGGTTCATCAGGTAATGGCGTTCTATCGCTGAGAATGACAGCTTCACGGGCTGTATGGATATCGCTCTCCTCGTGTACGCACGTGTGTTAAATCAGACATACAATCAAGCTGCAGCGCAAAATAAACCACGTAAACACAACTGCAGCACCGCAGGTACCGACACACACTCGCCTTCCGTGTATGACTGATGACCTCCGCAGCGGTCGCTTCTGTGGGGAGTAATGTTGTCCTGAATGACACGTTATGACGGGAAGCATCTTTCTCAGATACACACACACACACACACACACCAGTATCTACCCAACCTCGTGTGAGCTTTTCACTGTCTGGCTTCACTACTGGAACACAAGATTAGTGGTGATTTTTTTTTTAAGGACGAGAATTAGCTGGAAAAAGCCACAAATCAAAGGATAAGATATGAAAAGATGCTGGCCTGAACAAGCTTTTGTCATTTAGATGAAGGGTAACTGTGTTTAGCCTGTCCAGAGCAACGGTTCTGTTTCCTGAAAGTGGTTTTGGGTCGATGGAAATCATGTTGAGTGACGGAATTAAAAATGTTTGATTTTGGAGGGACGCTTATTAGCAATACCGCAGCCAAACACCAGAGGGTGTGAATAAATTAGCTTCACTTTACAGAACTGTTGCATTCATTTTTTTACAGTCTGGTGAACTAGAAGTATACGTGTGTAAAAACTGTCTTAGAACATCTTCACTTGCTCAGTCTGGAGATATCACATGGAAAAAAAAACACGGTAAAAAATAATTGAAAGCAAAAATAATCAATAGCAAAAAAAAAGGACCTTGCCTTTAAAAAAAAAAAAAAGCCAGGGTGTCAGATAGGAGACGCAGTTGGGGGAGGGGTGGCGGATATCCTTGCAGGAGCAAAAGATGGGGGGGTTGACACCTTGAAGGATTGATTGAGATCGGCCAGTGCACGTTGTTGCCTCCAGCTCAGATTAGCGAGTGGGGGTCTGGGCCAGCACAATCTCCGCCTGTTGGATAACCGCGGTGCCTCGCAGCTGCGGCTCAGCGCTGCAACACAATATTTCACTGGACATCGCTGAAAACTCGCATCTCCAGAGTCGGAGAGTCTCACTCGCATGATAAAGAAAAAGACAAAACAAGGGGCCCGGTATCCATGGCAACCACAGCCAGGCGTACTGGTTCGTATGCGGTCTGGGTAATTCAGCCTCCGATGAAAAGCATGCATATGAGGTCAGCAGTATTCAACCGTGCTGCGTTTGGCCCCCTCCCGCCATCGCGCGGCCTCCTGCGCCAGGAAAGCCTCTCCCACAATGCAACGCTTGAGTGGCAGGTCTGATATTTTCATCTGAGTTGATTGAAGAGTGCATTTAAAAACACGTCAACGAACAGGTCTGCAGGTTCGAATATATTAATGGCGCCTCTGGAAATGTTGAGTAAAAAACACAGAAACAGGATAAAAATGGAGAGAATATGTGGGAAGCGTCATGGGGCTCGCTGTCGATGGGGTTTTGGAGGCTTGTGTTAAGCCAGAGGCTTTGACAGTTTGGTTTAAGGGAAACGGAAGGAGCGGCGGATTGGAGTCAGGTCTCTACTTCATTTTCTGAAGATTAAACTCCTGTCCTCCTCCTCTTCCTCCTACACCATTTTTTGGATTCTGTGGCATCATTTTTCTCTGCTCGTTTGTGGGTGTATCAGCAGTGATTTAGAGCCAGGGTCCTCGGGTGATTTCCAATTTATTTATTTATTTAAAAGAAAAGCTGCAATCAGATGTTTCTGTGCCAGAACTCTGCAGCAATAGCAGCCAGTAGCAGAAATGCGCTTTATTCACCGGCGCTCTGTCCACCTCAATATGCAAAATTAGATGGTGGCGCGATAGAGAAGTGAATTATGCAAGGCCGTGCTGATTGTGCTTTGGCTTGAAAGGCTTCGGAGGCAGACTGAAATGAAATTAAACGGCGCTCACGTTAAATTTCAGCCTGTGCTGGGCCCAAGTTGACAATGCTCCTGTGCAATTATATGAAAATCAGATAATCAAACTGTTTCACAAATCCTGTTTTTCCCCGTTCAACCGAAGTGATTATGAAAGTTAAGCATAACAGGCATTTTTCATTTGCTTTCTCCTTTAGTTATTTATTTACTTATTTTACCTGCGTTTGAATGTTGCCTGCACCAGAAGAGAAAAGCAGCAGGAACTGCTGTAGTGAGCCGAACGTGGAGGCCATGTACACGCTTCCTGATGAAACCCCTCCACTCAGGCAGGAATTTGGGGGGAATTTGCTGCAATAAAGCTTTTATAGAGGAAATCAGTGTCAATCAAGGCTGTGAAACTCAGCAAGGGACAGAAATGAGATGTGATTTCTGAAAATCGTTGATTGTATCTGCAATTTGGGAGCTCAATATGTGGCAGCATTGTGAGGAGAATGAATTTCAAATAGAGAGACAACATTTTCGGCAAACATAATTGAGCCCCATGTCTTTGGTGAGTCCTTCGGATGGCTGTGTTTGACATCGGCCTGTCTCCCGTGTTTGCACCGAGAGACCTGTGAAATGACCCCTGCACACAGAGAAGATGGCCATAAATTGGTCCAAAGTCATTTTCTCAGCAGGATTTAGCCCAGCTGCCAGAGCTTGGAAGCCATTTCTCTTCGTGCAGTCTTCCCACACAGAGTGACAAAGATAATGAGAGCATTTTATGGCCAGATTTGACAACCAAGGAGAAGAAAATGTAATGGGAGTTATGAGCGCCCATAATATGAGCGACATAATAGGCTGCTTTCCCAGTGGTTTTCTCAGTAATTTTGCCATGATTATTTTGGGGCAACAAAGCCGGTTTGGCAGATAAAACTAATCTAATTTTGATGATATCGAGTTGAGATAAAAGAAAAGTGCCAAAACATATTAAAGCATCGTTGACGCAAACTGTCATGGTGGGATTGCCTTTTAAAAGGGCGTTGCTGCCCCCACGTGTATGCGAAGAACATTGCAGTCTATGAAATTGAAACTGTGAAACTTGAGCCACAGAAGATATTTCCCAACAAAAATCAGATTTGAATTAGATTCAACTACTACTGTTTTTAAGAGTAATATATTTGGAATTATTGAATGTGGTGATTAAGTGACGAGTTACCACATTAAAAACACTGTAATTTTATAACGTGGTTTATCAACGAAATATGAAAAACAATAATTACAAATAAGAAAAATGAAGATTAACAAATTTAAGATCCAGTCGGCACCGTTATGAAATGTCAAACTGTTATACAACATAGCGCATGCTCAAAGAAGATCGGGTGAAATCGTCGGCAATCTCCGCTACCTTCCGGCGGCATTCCGGCTCTTTCCGGTCATCTCCGTCTTCATTCGGCTACTGTCGACAAAGCTGATGTTCTCTGTCGTCGTCTCCCTCGTCCTCTCCCTGTTGTTGTTCTCGGTGACGCGACGGAGGTGTAGCCTGACGCGGTCTCTTACGTGTCGGCCTGAATAAAAGTGGAGCTCCGTAGACCCGGGAGTGACGAAGCGAGTCTGTGTTGGTAAGAGGATACGCGTCCGATGTTTGCTAAAGAGATAGATGGCTTCCCGCAGATGTTATTTGTGCATAAATATCCGCAGAATGCCAACAAAGAGATCATGGCGGCCTTGTTGCAGAGGCTCACAAAATGAGTCAGTCTCTGCTCGGGTCGCAGGCTCGCAACACTATTGAGACATAGGTATTGAAATTAGTGTGGGATGATGTATGATTTTCCCCGCATTATTTTTAACGTGAATAAAAGGAGGAAACCGATGCGTGTGTAGAATTGGTGGTTTAGGAGAGCATAAAACGGGGACAACTACCCCGTTGAAAGTGTGGTTCTGTAGTTGCAAACATAGCGGGGGGCAACGTTATACTGATTTCCCTCCAAATACGATCGGAGCCAGCAACTTAGCCAATTAATGCGTATTAGTCTGAATTGTGGCTAAAGCTGACAGGAACTGTCACATTTGTGACCCACGCTAGTGCTAAAGTGGGAACCTTCTAATAAATATTGTTAAAATTTAAAAATACGGCCGCTAGCTGTGCTGCTGTTCACAGCATTATTAGCCTGTTAGCGCGCTCATGCTAGCTAGCTGTGTGCTAACACAGATTATAACAGGCAACTCTGCCCTGGGGAATTTATTAAAAGTTGGGCTCTGTTTTCAGCAGCGATTGTTCTATAAGTTCTTAATCGCAGCAGTTTTGGAAGTGCGAGGAAAACGTTAAAGCTGTTATTATTATTAGCATGTTGGGCTAAGCCACACCCTCCTTCGGAATATCAATAACGGTGTGTGGCATGTGTGTTTGCTGCATGTGGTAGAAACAATTCGCATCACTTTAAAGGTGTGCAAACAACGTGTTTCCTGCTGTTTGCAGACTTTAAATTATCATGGAAGCTGGTGCAGACACACAGCAAAGTGGTGAAACAGCTGTGGCAGAGTCTGAGGCCCAGCACATCACCCTGGCCCAGGTAACTATGCTGTGATTTTTCCTGACCACTTGAAATATAATAGCTCCTGGTCTCCATGGTAACGGTGTGGCTGTGCTTTGCAGGCATCTATAGCAGCGGCCCAGGTTTCCTCCAGTAATCCCACAGTCACATTGGTGCAGCTTCCCAACGGTCAGACGGTCCAAGTGCACGGTGTGATCCAAGCTGCCCAGCCCTCTGTCATTCAGTCTCCACAAGTTCAAACTGTACAGGTGAGAGAAGCTTACATTTATACTACATACATATTATTTACATTTATTTTTATATATATATATATATTGGACAACTAGGTTGTAGAATGAACAACTTTAGGTTTAGAGCTAAGATGTTGGTGTTTTTTCTCGACTGACTGGATGGTTTCCCTGGCATCATTGCTATTCCTTTGTCACCTTTCCAGGCCGAGACCTTAGATTTGCAGCTTTCTTGCCGGGAACGAAACACACTGTAATGGTCTGATGTGTTTTTTGCAGATATCGACCGTTGCTGAGAGCGAGGACTCCCAGGAGTCGGTAGACAGCGTGACAGACTCTCAGAAGAGGAGAGAGATCCTCTCCAGGAGGCCGTCCTACAGGCGAGTGCCACATCCGAGAAAGGAACATCGCAGAATTGAACAATAACATCTGTGCAATAAAATCCACTTATTCTGATGTTTGCGTCTCGCATTTCACAGGAAGATTCTTAACGATTTGTCGTCGGATGCACCTGCGGTGCCTCGAATCGAAGAAGAGAAGTCCGAGGACGATTCTGCCCCTGCCATCACCACAGTCACAATGCCCACTCCCATCTACCAAACCAGCAGCGGCCAGTACAGTAAGTGTTTGCCTTCTGGGATGTTGCATGCTTGTTCCCGTGGTCTCATGTTGTCGTGTTGCTGCAGTCGCCATTACTCAAGGTGGAGCCATCCAGTTGGCAAATAACGGCACAGACGGCGTGCAGGGCCTGCAGACGCTGACCATGGCCAACACTGCAGCAGCCCAGCCCGGTGCAACCATCCTGCAGTACGCGCAAACCAGTGACGGCCAGCAGATTCTTGTTCCCAGCAACCAGGTGGTCGTACAAGGTGGGAGTATTTCCTCAATCCTCTGCCCGGTCCGAGCTTGTGAGGTGTCCGATTTTCACGCGCGTGCATTTGCCTTCCACAGCCGCCTCTGGCGACGTCCAGGCATACCAGATCCGCACAGCCGCCACCAGCGCCATCACTCCTGGGGTGGTCATGGCCACTTCACCAGCACTGGGGGCAGGCGGAGTCACTGAAGAGGTCACACGCAAAAGGGAAGTCCGGCTTATGAAAAACAGGTGGGAGTGATTCTGCGTGCCGTCAATGGCTCTGCCAGATCTAATCTTAGACAGGAGAGATTCTCACACGTGTTGTCCACGTCCGACAGGGAGGCAGCGCGCGAGTGTCGCAGGAAGAAGAAGGAATACGTCAAGTGTCTGGAGAACCGCGTCGCAGTGCTGGAGAACCAGAACAAGACCCTCATCGAGGAACTCAAAGCCCTCAAAGACTTGTACTGCCACAAATCTGAGTAGTGGGCCAATGCGCGAGCCCGTTTGTCTGCGTGCGTTCAGAGACTCAGCACAGAGCTCCTCCCCCTTTTCTACTACTTTGCTTTCTTTTTAAGGACTGCTGATTTAAAAAAAAAAAAAAAAAAAAAAGTTCAGTAAAATCACACCACGACGATAATTTGAAAAAGCTGTTGCCATCATTTTGCCACGAACCGGATGTGAAAGAGAAAGTCGCCGCGGACAACCGTTCCAGTCACAGGTGCCTGGAACTGGGCAACGTCACCAGCAGCACAGGAGAACTGCTCCATCATCATTGGCATTAACAGCGGAACTTTTTACAGTTTCACATCCCTGACGCCCGTGGAATACTCAGTGGCTCCCTCTGCCTGCAGCATTTAGCCATACCCTCCTGTCGCTTCGACATCTGTTACTAATGCTTTGACCTTAGGTGGATCGTGTCACGGACATTTAATCTTTTAGCTACCTTTTGGTTTGTAAGCTTCTCTGCTTGCCTAACGCCACTGACATTTTGTTGTTTTTTTTTTTTTTTTTTTTTAATTTCCATTTGCCTCGATAGACATGAACAAAGCTATCTATTTTGTTGTAAATCTGTAATCATGTTAAGTCCGGCTTCATAAATTTAGAATCAGAAGCATCGTTTGAGTCCCTGGTGCATGTGGCCTGACAGCTGACACCCGCTCGCTCTTATCCTAAATTGGCTCCCTCTCTGTTGCCGAAATTCCAACCTCAGTGAATCTGCTGAAACTGATTTCTTTTTAAACCATTTTAAAGTTTTACAACTTTTTGGACTGTTTTTGAACCCAAAGCTAAAAACGCTGAACCTTCTTTTGTTGTCCCTGGACTCCTTTTGCTCGTTAATCCGTACCATCTGTCCTTTTTGGTAGCTTGACTGCCAGTCCTTGCAGCATGCGGCGGCGCACTGATTACTCAAATTTGTTTTTTTTGTTGTTGATTTGTGGTCTAAATGCCGACTTACGCCAGTACGTCACATTAGCTGCCGACCCACCCACCTTGCATGCTGCTTGATGTAAATGCAAACCCTACCAGTTGACTGCTGGGAATGGCACCGGGACACGCCTTGACCGTCTCGTTTGGCACTTTTCTCTCGCAGTTAAAATCCTACTACATTTCATTATGTGCCGCCGGTGGAGATGCCCGTAAATATCAGTGGATAATTATCGTCGCTCGGGGATCATCTGATGCATTACAGCTGACCTGTCACACACTTGGCTCAAATAATAAAAATAAAAAAAAAAAAAGTGATGTGCAACCAAAATAGAAAACGTCTCGGTGAACAAATGGATATTTTCATTATTGAGGAATGCCATATTGTATTACTTTTGGTATTATGTGTTGTCATTTGCTTATCTTGTGTTGCTTTTGGTTCATTTTGTATTCACAATTTCTAAATGTCAGCACCAACTTGTATAAAACAGTGCATTATGTTAGAGCTATTGAAATATTACATTTTTGGCAGCTGATAAAGTCTTTCTGGTAATTTTTTCATTCGTCGGGGTGGTCATAAATCCTTGGCAGGGGACAGTTTCCAGGCCTGATACAGGCGGATGTCCCTCTCTTTGTCATAGTGAACCTCCTGGACTCGGAAGCGCTGGCCCAGCAGGGTCAGGAAGTCCGTGTCCCGCTGGTAGCGGATCTTGCAGGCCAGTAGAACGAGAGTGGAGTCGGAACACAGATGCTCCAGGGTCCGCAGCAGCGGCACAAAAGTATCCTCCAGGTAAATGATGTCCGCTCCGAGCACCAGGTCGAAGCCGCCGGCTGGGTATCGCTCCAGGGCCTCGCCCCAACTCAGCTCCGACACGGCCGCTGATCCCGGGGAGTCGGCGGGGATGTTGGCTTTCACGTTGGCAGAGAGGAAGTCTAGGGCTGGCTTTCTGTCAGTGATGGTCGTCCTGGCACCTGATAACGTGCGCATTTTAATAGATAACTCATTTCCAATTGACAGCACTTTGTTTTTTAGCGCTGACTTCTTTTACTCACCCATGAGAGCGGCTACGATTCCCACCAGACCAGTTCCGGCTCCCAGTTCGATCACCTCCTTCCCCTTCACATCCACCTTCCCCAGCTCCAGGTACATGCACATGACAACCGCCTGACAAGCACACCCGCGTGGTCCTGTCAAATTCAAACAGTGATAGCTGATAGGACGGCAAGCATCCAGGCTGCCGACACTTACCGCATCCCACACAACCGCGGCGACCCCGAGCCTCCTCCAGTCCTGGGCCAGCCGGAGGTCGCGGTCGACGAAGCGAAACTGTGCGGAGGAACTGTGGAGCTTTGACAGCGCCGGTACCGAAATCTCTACGTACGGGACAAGAGCCATGCTGCAAAATAACCGTAAACACAACAACATGCAGCCATGCCTTACTGGCCGTGGTGCGCATGCGCGGTGCGTTACTTCCGGTTTGGACTTGCAGGACAACGATAGGCTACTGCCATCTCCTGGCGTCACAAAACCTCAGCAGCACAGAGAACTAGGGGTTTACATTTGCGTTATTATATAAATATATATCAAATTACCATTATTAACTAGTCAAACGATTGATTCTCACTGGACGCTTTCGTTGTGTACATGTATAAACCGTGCTCTAATTTGAAAGGTGGCGGAAGTCACCATTAAACTGAAAGGTTTCGGCTGACCTAAACAACTTCCGCTAGAATGCGACGGGACGGGGGCTACAGTTGCCTAGCTAAATAATCCTCCATTAGTTATATAACTTCAGCTTATTTAGCCATTTTAAAAAATTCTCTGGTCGTTAAAGTAGAGTTGGATTCGGTGAGGAAAATATGTTTATCGTCGCCGAAGAAGCAAAAAGCGAATTGGGGTCCGGAGGCTAACTTTAGTGGGCTAGTTATGGAGGGAGACGGAGCTCAGGACGTTCTATTATTAGCTTGTTTCGGAAAATAGGAACCTACCATTAGTTATTTTATATTGAATTCATATTTGCACTTTGGTCCTGACTTGTGTCTGTATTATGCTGCGAACACGCCCTGAATATGTCAGTTGTCCTGCACGTACCTCAAATACCCGGTGGGCTAAAACTGCATAGACTCCCATTATACTCTGAGCACAGACAGCGGGACGCGTCCAGTAATATGCTTAAATCGGAACACATACGGGGCATCAATGGAGGTTTTTCGTCCGAGGCAGATGTTCTTCCAGATCTGATTTAGCAGGAGAGCAAATCGAAAATGGGAGGCTCCGTGTCTTGCTGCATCTCTCCGGGAGAGAGTCCCAAGGTCCACAGGAGACAACTGGAGCTGGAAGAGTGTCCCATCACCACCACTGAGGACGTGAGTGAAGACACCGGGACGTACCTGCAGCACATCAGCGACAGAGAGCTGCCAGAAGGTGGGTCAATAACACCAGACGCTCAAAAAACAAGTGAATTAAGGCATCTTTGGTTCAGTATAATTGCGAAAATATTACTGATCTATTCAATCTTGTTCGTTTTTTCTTGAATCCAAAGTATAATAGTTTTTGCAGTAGGAGTTCTCTAAACAAGAACACGCGTGTCCTCCTCAGAACTGGCCCAGGAAGCCAACCCGTCAGACCACCCGAGAGCCAGCACCCTGTTCCTCAACAAGTCTCAGACAGATGGTGGGTAATTCTCTCTGAAACATGCAGTTTTTTTTTTTTTCCTAAAAGTACCTCACCGCCGCGTCTTTTTTGTATTTCAGTGCGGGAAAAGAGGAAAAGCAATTACATGAACCACGTAAGCGCTTGCACACGCTTTCGGAAGTATCGATGATTTCCTGTGTAATTCCCCCCTCAATGATCTCATGACTCGCAGGTCTCCCCGGGAACTTTGACTAAAAAGTTCAGCTCCTGCTCGACGATATTCATAGACGACAGCACAGTCAGCCAGCCCAACCTCAAGAGCACCATCAAATGGTGACATAACCTCTGATTTAAACGCTTCTTCTGCATGTTTGAGTGCTACAAGTGAGTTTCTGTCTGTTTCAGCGTTGCGCTGGCCATTTATTACCACATAAAGAACAGGTGGGAAAGCTGCAGACGCATCACCAGATCTGCTCGTTTTTGCCAGTATTTGTTGAATTTGTCTGCATTTTTTTTACATCCTCTGCTTGCAGAGATTCAAACCGATCGCTGGACATATTTGACGAGAAGAAGCATCCCTTGTCTGTGAGTACGGCTCTGAGCGCTGATGTTGCCTGCCGGTGCCGTGCTGGTTGACTGACGGCGATCTTCCTTTGGTAAACAGAGAGAAAAGGTTCCAGACGACTACTCTGTGGTGGACCCGGAGCATAAACTCATCTACCGCTTCATACGAATGCTTTTCAGCTCGGCCCAGCTCACTGCTGAGTGCGCCATCGTCACTCTGGTCAGCGCGTCCGAGTCAGCTGCAGGAGATGCGATCAGTCAGAGGTACTCACGTTGACGCTCTCGTAGGTTTACCTGGAAAGGCTGCTGACGTACGCCGAGATGGACATCTGCCCCTGCAACTGGAAACGCATCGTCCTCGGCGCCATCCTGCTGGCCTCTAAGGTGTGGGACGACCAGGCCGTGTGGAACGTGGACTATTGCCAGATCCTCAAGGACATCACGGTGGAGGACATGTGAGTCTCTGTCCTCCAGGGATCCTGGTAGGACCTACATAGCAACCAGATTAGCCATTCTTGTTGTTGCTCCGCAGGAACGAGATGGAGCGTCACTTCCTGGAGCTGCTTCAGTTCAACATCAACGTCCCCGCCAGCGTCTATGCCAAGTACTACTTTGACCTGCGCTCGTTGGCTGATGACAACAACCTCAGCTTCCCTCTGGAGCCGCTGAGCAAGAAGCGGGCGCAGAAACTGGAGGTGTGTTTGTCCGGGATCACGCTTCCACAGCGATGTCCGCTGCTGTCAACGTAACCTTTCCGTTATCTCCAATCTGCAGGCCATCTCCAGACTGTGTGAGGACAAGTACAAGGACCTGAGCAAGGCTGCCGTGAAGCGGTCGGTCAGCGCCGACAACCTGGTGGGGATCCAGAACTCTCAGGCTGTGCTGTCTTAACTCACTCATTGTACGCTCCAGACCTCACCCAGCATTCACAAAGAGACTCTTCTGAAGTAGAGGAATATTAGCAACTGGAACGGTCCATTACCCCCCACTGAGGGGTGAAACAAGCTACCTGGAGAGACCACAATCAGACCTTTAAAGCATGATGATTGCAGACTGTCACCTTCTTTTGGCCACATTTGGAAAAGCTTCCTGAACTCTGAGGACCTCTTCCTGGTCTCCGGCGTCGGCTCATTCCCATGACTCACTGTCTCGAACTACCCTGTGGTGTAGTTCTCAGCGCGGACACACTAGACCTTGTTTTGCTTACTATGTAGGCCCCTACAGTATAGCTGTGAAATGTATCTTATTTAATTCAAATAAATGTCAGCGGCTCCTTGAAGCCGAGGCGGGTTTCCCCCCGTGAAAGATGACTCGGTGTTTTCATTTGTTAAACTACAGAACCGATAACGCGCGAGTTAATGACCGTTGCTAGCATGTAGCTGCAGCCTTAAAGATGTTTATCCATCTAACAGCAAGTTGCTGTTCCTTGTTGCGTAACACCCTATGTTTATATATGAATCTAAAACCCCGAGAGCTTCGACAAGGATCATCTGCACCCTGACGATAATGCGTATTTCATAGTGATCTGCTCCATCTCAAGGAAAAACGCTCAAAATCTGATGAAACTGGCAGGTAAGGAGGTTGAACTCTGCAAGCTCGGGTTCAAACCAGTGACCCCGTGACTGGAGCCATGAAGGGAGTCTTTGAGCTGACCGCACTACGACGCCTCCGGCTGCTCTGGCTGTTAGTTTTGTTTAGACTGATCAGGAATCCTCATTAGATCCTGAACCATTAAACCGTTTGCAGAGCTGAAAAACTGGGACGTGCACACGTTAACGTAAACAAACACGTTTATCATGTGCTCGACATCGTGGATCTTTCTTCTTCCTGTTGTCAGAAGATTACAGGTTCCTGGTAATATCTGAGTAAAGAAGTACTTTGTTTCCGTTACTGGATACTCATCTCCATTGCAGAGATGTAGTACCAAATTATGACCACACGGGGGAGGTGTTGTAGCGGGTATGTGAGACAAGTTGCCCGGTTGCAGTTTCACGGCGACAGTGTATTAAAGGAAAACATATTAAGGTTATTTTTTGATCGTCATACATTTTATGACAAAATAAGCGCATTTTATTTTAGTTTCTTAAGATTTTTTTTTATCTGCGAAACTCCATTATTATGAAACAGCGTTAAAAAGCACACTTGCTCCAAAATTGTATCCACAAATATTCCATCCATCCAAGATGAAGTTTCAGTTAAGACATCGGCTCATTTGCTGAAGACATGGATGCAAAACACAACATCTAAAGTCTGAGGACATTAGTATTGATAATAATGGGAAAATGTCATTAAAAATGTATTTTTTAGTAAAAGACAATTGCTAATGCCTCGCTGTGCAGAGATAAAAACCCACTTATAATTGTGTGCGTGTGTGTCCGCGCACGTCCTCATATTTGCTACATAATGAAAACCAAAATATTCATTCTACTAGAATAGTGAGAACATTATTGGGACGTAAGGAGGAAGAAAAATATCATGGGATGTGTAGAAAGCATGTGCTTTAATATCAATTGAAAATTAACAAACGCATTACAACAAAATATCTCTTTGAAGCCCCACAGTATTTAGCTCTTTAGTGAAATGACTCTTAAAACACTGAAAATACAGCTTTTTTTTATTACTAACAGTTACTATTTAAAAGCACTGAAAGTTTTGTTATCTTTCAGGATATCATCATCACTCTCTTCCTGACTGTATTTATTTTAAAAACAGTCCAGAAGATGCAAATGCACTTGTCCTTCCCCAGCTGGCATTCGACCGACATTAAACGTTTAAATGTTGAAATTACGTATGTTTATGAGAATACGTTGATTCAACATCAAAACAACTTTGACCACCAAATGGTTGAAGTCATGTTGTTAGCTCTCCACAAATTCAACATTAACATATAACCACTTTCAAACAATTTTCGAGTTGTAAACCTCTATTATTTATAAACCAATTTTCAGTTAAAATATATAAGTTGAATAATTAACGTTTCAACATCCAAAGAGTGCTTTGAAATCGATCATGGTTTGTTTCATACAATGATTAAACGTTGGCAAAATCGCTATGTTGAGGAACATAACGTTGGAAAGACGTTGCTATTTCAACGTTGGTTAGATTTGCAAAATCAAAACCAAAATCATCTTTTATTCAACACTGGCATCTAACGTTGATTCAACAGTGAACCAACGTTAAACTGTCAGCCGGGTCCCCTCGTAACAGAAATGACGTGTAACACGTAACGCTTATTGAACAAAGGAATCATTTTTCAAATGCATTTTTTACATAACACAACGGCGATACTTACATTTAGTTCCAGTGGGAACCGTCCAGAGCAGTAGCCTCCCGTTCTTTCCTTGACTGCTTGCTAGCATAGTTAGCGTAGTTAGCGTGCTTTGTGGCAAAGTGACGGCTTATTTATTTATTTATTTATTATTTTATTTTATTTAAAAAACGGTACAGTCTTTGGCATATCGGGCACACAGCAGTTGATCGGTGTTCAGTGAAAAAGAGTAAAGCGCAAACGTGGAGTAATACGCCGCACGTAAGGTCAATGGACCCAGAGTGCGCTATCTAGTGGGAAAACGTGAGAATTGCAAAAAACGAACAAACAAACAAACAAAAAACATTTTTTTAAAAATTTCTCCCATAGTTTGCCCATGCCTGGTTTAGGGTCAGGGTCAGGGTTAGGGTTTGGTATGTGTGTATATATGTGTGTTTGTGTGTGTATGTGTATGTATGTGTGTACGTGTGTGTGTGTATCTTTGTGTGATGTCTGTGTGTATGTGTTTATGTGCATGTATATCTGTGTTTGTGTGTGTGTATATGTATGTGTGTACATATGTGTGTGTGTGCGTGCGTGCGTGTGTGTATATATATATATATATATATATATATATATATATATATATATATATATGGCAAAGTGTGTGTATATATGTGTGTGTTTGTGTGTGAATGTGTGCATGTATATATATATATATATATATATATATATATATATATATATGTATGTGTGTATATATGTGTGTGTTTGTGTGTTTGTTTATGTGTATGTGTGTTTGTGTGCATGTGTGTGTGTGTTTCCTGTCGGGATCACAGCACCATTGCAGCATCATTAATCTCTGTAGCTCAGGGCTGCTCTGAACTCTGGATGAGGGCTGGAGGGAACTAGCTGCCCCTCCGGGGAGTCACACCGTTTAGCCTCCACACGCTCGGGTCACTCCTCATATCACACACTCCTCAGCTGCTACAATGTCAGACACACAACCACTGCCACACGTGTGCATACGCCGTCCCGAGTGTGGCTGCTTGTGTGAAGGAGCACCAGGCCTGTTTGTGTATGTAGGTCAAACACGAATGTGTCGCATCCATAAATATTTATTTCCTTAAATAATGTATAGAAACACACACATACTGGTTACAGGACAAACACTTCCATGTCGAGACACTTATGGGCGTTTGGACGACACCGGAAACAGCGGCTCCCTTCTTTAACGCCATCTTGCACCAGTTTGATTGTACTGCCCAAAAAGCCACGACCCCGATGAGCCTGACGTTGTCGGACACAAACGCGTCTCTCTTTGACCTCCAGACCAAAATCCCCATGTTCGGCGTCCATGACTCGCCTGTTCCTCCAACACTGTTTAATTATATGCTAACAACGTTAGCACTCACTGAACATTCATCACGAGGCGCAGAATCGTCTGGCGCGACTGTAACTTCAGCGCGTACCAGGCCGACGGATCTACTCCGAGCAGCCAATCGTATTTCAGCTAACTGGTTCCAGGTGGTTGCGATTGAAGCTGAGACGACATCATCATCAGAGACCTGACGACCCGACGACCCAGTTCAGCTGTTTACTCCGCCCGCTCGCTGAAAAGCTTCAAACCCGATGTTGCACCCTGGCACCAGGAAGACCCACCAGCAGGGGCGCTGTCAGTGATTTTGGGCCCAATGAAAAACCACAAGAACCCTGTGCAACTGCTGTAAAAATGAATTTGCCCAAATAAATTCTGAATCTCTGACTTACATCTTATGAAAATATGATTCGGTGTGTTTCATTACCTTATTTTTAATCAAATATTAAAGATAATTTTTTCTGGGGGGGAGCTGTCGGTCATGCGCCCTTAGGATGGATGGATAGATACTTAAACTAAAATACTAAAACTAAAATACTAAATACTAAAACTACAATGTGCTAAGACTGTAACTATAATGTATAATGATAATAATAATCATCCTAATTTTCCCCCCCATGTCCACCAGGATGGTGTGTCTGTTGGCAGGTCCTGGACAGACGCATGCACTTTGACCGTCAGGGAGCAGAGTTGGCGGTAAACTGCAGGTTGTTCTAGACGCAGAGTCAGCCGTGGCGTGCGTGTTGTGATAGACGTTACATGAAACTCTGCAATTGAAAAAGTCACGCGTGGCTGAGCTTGGCGGTCTGTCTCGCCGCGGCGCTCATCAAAAACACGAAACAGCCTATCTGTGAACGTGTTTCCATTCGCCCGGCTAATGAGAGAATGTTGGCTCTGCCGAGCCTTCCGACGTGATTTGTCTTCAGAGCAGAGACTTCGGCTTTGCATGCTCAAATGTAATGTTTTAAATACTTCACCGTGAAGTCAGGGCAGACATGGTCAAGGAGCCAGTTTGTTTGATGCGATTCTCTTTTAGATCGACATCATAAATAGATTAGCGCAGAGGTCAGCAACCTGGGGCACGCATGCCCCTGTATGTACGCCGCCGCACAATCTCCGGCACCCTGACAATAGGCGTTCCGTTCTCTGCAGCCTTGAAGGATTTATTGGTGACTTTACTTCGACGACTGTGCACGACTGAGGCCAGCCACATTCTGTGGCAGAAGAACTTCTTCACCTCCCAGTTCCACCAAAACCTTTGCAGAAATAACGAGTTGAAAGCCCTGAATTACAGCGCGTCACTGACTCGTAAAGGTTGGGTCATCGTCAAGGACGTGGGACACAACGGAGACTCAAAGACTCATCCATGAGGATCCGTCCTCTGCAGCAGGAGACAGATGAAAACCCAAAGGCCTCCAGTGTTGCTAGCCGGCTTCCTCCTCAGAGAAACACGGATCAGGCTGCGGGAAAACCTCTGCGGAGCCACGGTTGACCTTCATGATGGCAAAGCTGCACAGCGGCCTGATTCCTCAGCCAGGAGCTTGTAATAAAACTAATGGAGTGAAACAGCAGAGAGAATAAGGGGAGGAGACAGCGGCGCACCGCTTCGCTGTCTCGTCTCCTCCAGCAGACAAACAGACCACAGCCATGTGACGTCTCCTCAGCCGCATCTGCCTCGAAATGAGCTCCCCGATTTCGCCGCAGCCCCTTTCATGTCAGCGTAATCCTCTTTGGAATGACTCGTTTATGCTCACTGCTTTTTAATCGGCGTAATTAGACGTCTCCCTCCGCATTCCTCTCCGGCCGTCTATGGAAGAACACTTCAGAGCTGCTCCCGCAGTTGAAGGATGATTATCGGAGGTTGTTAGCGATAACGAAGTCTCCACCTTTGGTGCCCTCTCCAGGTGAAAGGTGGGATCTACTCCTGCGTCTGCTGGCTTCTCAACACGAGCGAAGGGCAGTTTCTGTAAAAAGGCCTTAAATGCAGACGTTGTTGCAGCCTGGCATCCCAAAACACTGGCGCTGCACGGTAGCCACGGCAACACTTAACAGGATTAGGCACGCCTTACATAAACATCTCCCTTGGCAACGGTGCACCGGTGCAGCGCGAGAGGAGCCGTCGTCAGGACAGCATCAGCTGTGGTCAGCCGACTGTCCTTCTTCAGCCTTGATACCATCGCTTTGAAGCTTTGATCCTTTATCTTTGATCTCTTATTGACAGATTATCTCAGGAACTCTACAGCTTCCTGTCACTGCAGCTTGAGTTTGTGTGTTGTGACACGTTGGCAGCTATACCGGTGTTGTTTCCTGCCGGACAGCCCAAGACTGGAGACTGGTGTCCCAAAAGTCCCTCTGGAGGGACTCACTGGCTGGGACTCTTTGTAGTGCTCGTTGTTTAGCATCAAAAGGGGACAGGCTCTGTCCTTGAACATCATGTTCTCTAGCAGCAAGGCGAGATCTCGCAATCATAAAACAAGGAGCTAGCGGGCTAACATAGCTACTGGAACAGGTGCTTCCTCTACTGAGTGGAAGTCTTAACAAATGGAAACAGCAAAGCATGAACCTTAACGTTAGCGACAAGCGCACAGGCACCGATGGAGACGTCACAAGATTGTCCTTCAGAAATTAACCACATCTGTGAAAAGATTGAAAGATGGCTGACGCAGCAGCAATAAGACTGGCCTGTTTGGAATAAAAGACTACTTTCTCTACATCCACCTCCAGCCTCTTAACGTGACCGCCCCACCCCACCCCTGCCTCCCTCCCATTTTTCCATCTCCGCTCTGTCCTTCCTCATTTGTCCCTTCCCCTCATCCCCCTGCCACTCATCCGAGATAAGGAGATTAAGAAGGAAGAGAATCGCTCTAATGCTCGACGAGTGGGAACTGTTTTTGCTCATTTTTCCCCTCTCCGACTGTTTCCCAAACGTTCCGAATCCGACTGACTTTCGAATCACCATGTAAATTAATCATTTCTCACTGAGACAGTTCAGTCCAGACAAGGACGCAGAGACAAGAGCTACAAGTCCTGCCGTCCGTCATCACTCCAGATGGACAGATTTCCCACGTTATTCTTAAATTTAGCTACATTTGCAAAATGCTGTAATTCGTCTCTCAGAAATTATGTCGAACTTATACCGAACTTAACCGATGGCAGACGTAGTATCTGTCGTTATGGCTACTTCTTCTGCACCAGCTGTGGTTTTGCACGCTGAGTCTGGCGTTTTTGGACCAGCGCGCCTGCAGCGGACCGTCCGTTTGACTCAGCAGCCGGGATTCAACTGCAGGGCGACGGGTGATAAATCATGATGTTTAGCCAGAGTGAGGCCCGTAGTCTTCCCATCGATTCTGCGGCTAATTTAGGGAATAAAAGAGTTTTCAAATTCCTGAGAGCAGCAGACAGAGACGCGGATTAAACCAAAGCTTCCAGAAGCAAAACATGAAGACGAATAAAACGCTTTCTGGCAATAAAAAAAAGTACTTTTGCATTAAAAAAATGTCTTTGACATTTGTCTTTGTTGTTTCTGCCCTCGTCTCTGCCAGGGAAGAGACGGTGAACACCGTGTTCACCTTGAGACATCTCCCCTGACGCCGGTGTATTTTGTCAACCACGAGGGGGTCTTTAACCTGCATAGGCATGTACATTAGCGGGGCTAAAAGCGTGCTACCGACCCGGCGCTGGAAACGAGCCAGGTCAGCAGCACACCGCAAGCACAGAGATGGTTGCTCGGACATAAGGGGGAGTTGATGGCTTCCCTCGGGCTCTTTTCAGGCTTGTACCAAATGAAAATAGCCAAGGCGCAATATCCCGCCGCTGTGTTCCAGGCACACAGGCGGCCATGTCAGAATCAGCTTTTAAAATCATTATATCTGACTTCTTTTTTCAGTTGATAAAGGCAAAGAAAAAAAGAACAACATGAAAGCAAACAGTGGTATCTGATCGCTTGCCTCGCTGGAGGGTTGTGAGGTCACCGCAGTTAGCTTTGTTAGCTATTTGCTTCCTTTTGTCAGTGCCAAAAGCTCGAATGACCACGTTGTCTCGTGGCCACTGCGTATGATTTAAAGGAGGCAGAGAATCAGGGTTCGGTGCTAATTTGGCCTTAGACGGCATCTGTCTGCTAAGATAACGCTGCTGCTGAGTCGTGTCGCGCTGCTGCTGTCAGCTGATACCTGATAGTAGGTCATCAGGCACATTTGCATCACTGGTTACCTTCTGCCTCCATCAGCCTTCCCCCTGCAGAAAGAAAACGAAATATGGTTCAAAACTGACACCAACACTTGGTTTTGATAACTCTGCTAACTAGCTGAGCAACTAGCTGAGCAGGTTCCAGTATATGCTAGGCTATAAAGGGCTGCTGCTCTTGAAAGCTCCTTTGACTTGGACCTGAGGTTCCCTTTCATGTCCCAGCTGTTGTTGCTGCAGTTGCAAACGTGCGCTTGTTGAGTATTTGATAACAAGAAGCTTTTAATTCTGCCTCTAAAAATACGAGCACGGATTGATCTTGTTGTTGCTGATGTCCAGAGAGAGCTTAGCTTCACCTCTCTGCCAATAGCTTCATAATCACCTCTAACCTCCCATCTTTCCTTCTCCCATGGGGATCTGCAGAAAGGTTGCACGTTGCCGTGGATGCATGGGGGGGGTTAACATTGCTGGATAAGTGAGTTTCCCTTGGCAGCAGGCCCCAGAAGTGTCAGCGCTCATAGACCTCGGCTCTAAGCACATCCGAGTGTTTCGCGCCGCCTGCACATGATTGGAGAAGCTCACCTGCAGGATCTGATCGCTGGATTCAGGTCGTCACGGTAACCAACACCTGAGTGCTCTTCAGCAACATGGACACTGGAAAAAGGAACAAAAAGACAGACATCAGGAGAGACCCTGAAGGCCTTAAAGTTCTCTCTGTTGCATATTCAGTTCCTGGTACCTGGACTGGAGGTTTGGTCTGTTGGTCACCATCAAGACGCCTCTGGAAGGACCGTCTGCAGCGGGACCCTCCTCAGGTCACTTGTGACGGACCGGCCTCTCGGCGGAGGTTCTGGGGAAGGGAGGGCCAAAAGAGGGGAACTTTCTTTAAAGATATATCCCAGAATCCCTTCTCCAATGGGGTCCTGTCACATGCTAACGCGAGCGGCCGCCGTTTCCCTCCAGCGCGGGTCGAGAGCGTTAAAGCAGTGGGTCGTCGGGGGATCACAACCATTCGGTGTCATTGAAAATTCCTGATCAAAGCACCTCGGTTTAATAGACTGAAGCATTGATCACAGGCCGTGAGGGTCACCTCTGCCTCTGCAGAGCTTTCTCTGGGATTAGATGTGATGAAGCTGCACGTCTGCGAAACAACGCGCTGTCATCTTTATCACGTATTATTATATATTATGAGCATCGATCTGCAGGTGAAAGGCAGAGGAGGCCGTGCTACATTCATGGACGCCTTGGTTCTATTCTGTGCTCAGACGACTGATGTCCGAGAAGGGAGAGAAACGAGGCTGAAAAGAGGTGAAGAAGGTGGATTGTGGCGAGAAAAGGCAGAGAGATGAACGCAGCTGTTACTGAGTGACAAGGGCCTAATCTGCCTCGGTGCAGCTCCGCTGTGCTCTGACTGCGAATGTGGTTGGGGGGGGGCAAAGATCCAAACTCTGCACCTCCTTCTGTCTCTTTGCTCTCTCTCCTAATGCGAGGCTCAAAATTCTGGAGGCATTTCTCTTCATGCACGCACTTTCTTCTCTATGATTTGCACAGCGCGGCTAGCATAGCAACGCTAGCATAGAATCGCTAGGTAATAATAAAGGTCTAGGTAATAATAAAGGAATGATAATGTTCTGGACATTAAAGCTTCACAACAGTTGCGTCAGGGTGTGAAAAGTGACACAAGACTCCTGGGAAAAGGTCATTAAGGCGTATGTTGATGACATACAGGAAGAAAATCCACCTGTATTGACAGCAACTGTCAGTATTTTCAGGTTAAATCTGTACAGCTGTTTTTGGCGCTTTGGCCCTTCTCGCTGGGTTTTCCAGTCAAGCGGACGGGCAGCGTGACAGCCCAGTCAATGGAAGTCAGCAGAGATTATGCAAGTTGCTTACGCTTAATGAGAAAGGTCAGCACGTTGCCAAGAGAGTGGGACACGCGCCCAGTCTCACACTGAGAGTAATGTGCTGGACAAAAACATCCATCTGCACTGCGGAAAGTGAAGAATTTCCAGGAATTCTGGCTGACAGAGATGAGCAGGACTGCTTTCACCTGAACAGGAGCGCCCCCGGTGGCCGTTCTTTGCCGGATGCGTTGCTTGTAAACGAAGCGCAGGACATCGTCGGTAACGTCGACATAAAAGAAAAAGCGCTGCTGGCTTTGCATTTCTGGCTCCATTTGCTGTTTCCGTGCTGTTTTTCTCATCGCAGGCGGACCAAAAACACTCGCTGAGTTTGGTTCAGGCTGCCGTCCTGCATCGACATCGTTGCTGCTGTCCTTTCAATCTGCCCAGAGGATTTGTGGCGATCAGAATCTTAACTTTTACACTGTCCACCTATGCTAGGTTAGCCCCCGGCGCTATCAGCACTTCCTGGATCCAGGAAGGAGGTTCAGCGTTGGGTCGTCTGGACTCGGTGGGGAAGATCCTGAACTATTTGATGATGCGTTTCCCGTACAGTAAACATGTCAGGCGTGGTACTCGCTTCAGCGTGTGGAATATATGACGGTACGCAGACGAGCTCAGCTGGGAGCAGTTCACCGTCAGCGCAGAGATGTGTGTTTCTTTTATTGCCACCGTATTTCCACATGGGCCCGGACATTTGTGTTACCCGAAACACAACCCCTCGCCCCCCAACCCCCTCTTCGCCCCCGCCTCCCGCCTCAGGCGGCGCCAGCTTTGGTTGACAGAATGACATCCGTTCTATACTTCGTCTCCCGCACTCATTGCTTTGATGTGTTGTGATTGCGTTGGCGTGGTGGTGGCGGTGGCGGCGGTGTGCCGGGTGGGAGGGGTGTTGGGGTAAAGGGGGAGTGGTGGTGGTGTTGGGGGGATGGGGGGTGGGGATGGGGGGGTAGCAGCAAAAAGCGTTCTGCAGTGAAAATGTGCTCCCAGTGAAGCGTAGAGAGACTGCAGCACCGCCGAGCAGCCTGTGCACCACCTGCAGAAAAAGAGAGAGAGAAATAATCACCCAAGACACAATGATTCAACAGCTCCTCTCCTCTCCTCTCTCCTCCTCTCCTCTCCTGGCATCCTTCCTTTCTCTCCCCCCGACCCAGTTCTCCCTCCGCCTGCCTCGCGTTCTCGCCGTGACGGCTGCGTTACATTTTGCGTGTCTTCCACAAGCGTTCTCCCTTTTCCTTCCTCCTCTCATCTGTCCATCTCCACTCCTCTCATTGCTCTCTCTGTCGCTCCTCCACCTCGCTGGGCAACTGCGACTTGATGCGCACTTTTCCCTGGAGTCGCAGATCTGCGCGGCTAAATAAAGGCTCTCATCCTCAGCAGAAAGCTCCCCCTATTTGTCGTCTTTTCTCTCTCTCATCCTCTTCCAGTCTTTCCAGTCATTTTTCCTGCTCTCCCCCCACCGACACCACCGCCTCCACCTCCTCACTCTTTCGCTCCCCTCCTCCCGCACTGGCTGAGTAAGTGCTGCAGCATCGGTGCAAGTGTGTGTATGCGTGTGAGAGGGAAAAAGAGAGAGTGTGTGTGTGTGTGTAAGTGGAGTGTGTGAGCGCAAAGCACCGGGGATCCTGAGAGCCGCCACCGTGTGACGAGAGGGGGGCTCTTCTGCCTGTGGATGTATGTGCCAGGACATCGGCGGTCTCCTTTTGTGCGTGCGGGCATGCCAGCTTGCAAACGCGTCAACGGCGTCGTCGAGCAGCGCGCGGCTCTTCGCAGTCTGCGGCCGACGGTGCTCGCCACACTTTGAGGACTGACTCATCTGGCTCGTGGAAACAGAGGAGATGGAGGAGGCGGATGGGAAGACAGGGAGGCAGTCTTAGGGGTCCCTGCGCGCCGTCCGAGGGTCTCGTCCATTTGTGGGACACCAGCAGCTTCGCCCGCCACCCCCTCGAGACCCGCAATTGCAGACACACAACCGGGAAAAAAAGGGAAATAAATCTCTTTGTCCGACTTTTCGGAGGGGTTTCGGTTCATCTGCGCGGACCAGGACTAGTCTGCCTTCTCTTTTTTTCTCTTCGCGGGGGGGTCGCAGGATCCAATCCCGGAGCTGAGAGGCTGGCAGGCGAGACAGGAGGGGAACAGGCATGGCTCGCCTCAACTGGTGCCTGGCTGCCGTCATCAGCTGGGGCAAGTTCCTCTTCGCCTGCTTCTTCCCTCTGCGGGGGGCCAAGCGAGACACGGTAAGTCCTGAGAGCGGGGGCCCGCGAGGCGACGGGGGGCTGTTGTGAATGGGAGATTTGGGCCGATTAAATGGAATCAGAGTCCTCCGTTGAGTCCAAACACAGATTCGGGGTAGGCCTGGTTCTCGGGCTCAGCACCAACCCGGCCACACGCCGCCGGCGCTGCCTGAACCGGTAAATGACGTAGCCGTGAAAATCTGCTCGTGGTGGTGGACCCCGGGCTGAGGACCAGCCTGTGTCCCTCTCAGTGATGACTGAAGGTCAGTGTCCAGGAGGTCTCCAGGTAGCTACTCCACATAGAGATGTTAGGGAACCAAAAGGGTGGAATTTCGGACTCCTGCACGCGCAGCTTCTGCTGGAATGACCACCGGCTTCTCCCGGTGCATTCGGGTCACCTTGCGTTTCAGAGCTGCAGGATCACCAAGCACCACGATTGAAAGAGCTCTCCCCATTCATCTCCTGCTGCAACCGCTAATGTTTGACCGGGAAGGGGGGGGGGCGCGTGTGAGTCTTTCGCTGCTGCGCCATATTCCGATAGCCGAACGGTGCGCGTGTCAGCATCAAAGGCCAATCCGAGTTCAATTCACGGTGGAGGCGGAATGTCCGTCTTTGCTTCCTGGTGATGGGCAATCTTTCGCCCAAAAGATTCGGTTGGACTCCGGTCCGGACGATCCGGTCCGGACGCTCCGGTTCACAGTGGCACACATGAAGGTTGCAGCAGCACTAAGTTGGTGTTGGTGGACGAAGGAGAGGAGGAGAAAGCAGATGAGATTCCTCCTCTGGTTTTCCACCAGAAGGCCGCAGCAGCGCTGCAGCCGCCCGTCCTCTCTGAGCCCCAACACCCTCCCACCAGCAGCAAACCCCCCCACTCCGTTGCCGCAGCTCCTTATCTCGACACCCGTGCACAATCCCACTACTCCCCCGCATCTCCCCCTTCACAGTGTGTGCCTGTGGATGTTAGCTCTACACACAGACACACAGACACACACGTCACCATGAGCACCAAGTGATTATTTTCCGTGTTTTAGCAAAAATAAATAGAAATTCTGCAGATTCCGTAGTGATCTGATTTAGTCAGAGGACCTCCGGAATTGGACCGACTAACTCTTTTTATTTAAAGGAATGCAGATGATTGGAAGGAACATTTCCCTGTCTGGAAAGTTCTTAAAAGTAGTTGGAAATATCCCTCACAACAAAAATAACTGGACTTCAATCGTCAGTGGCGGGAAAATAGGTTCAACCTGACCATCAAACACTCTTTTACCCACTCAGGTTGCCCTTCACACCTTCATCCATGAATGAAAGGATGAAAGGATGAATGGATGAAGCTGCAAGCAGCTGTTTCTGGCTAACTGAGCGTGCTAACAGGCTCCACCCACACATGATCGCCGCTCAGCACCACAGCCGGGTCACGTGATTGGGGGGGTGAAAGTGGAGAGGTAAGGCTCAGCGCCTTTCCTCCAAGGACCGCTGAGATGTTCAGTTTCCATGGCAACGTGGCTCACACAGTCCCCACATGACAAGGGGCCAGGTTAACAGCGGGAGACGGGCTCGTCGCCGTTTGTCAGTTCCTCCCTCTTTTTTTCTTCTTTCTGATCCCGTCTTTATCTGATCCCATCTTTACATCCACCATGCTGCCAAATACCTGTTAATTACATGGTTATTGAGGGATTTTATTAGGTAATTAACCCATTAATAAGACATAAAAGTATGCAACTATATTTCACAAGAGAAGTGAATTAACTACATTTGATAACAAATATTTTACTAAATAATAATAAAAAAATGTCCCTGTTTCTGTTCATTTCAAACATTTACATGAATGCTGACCTTTACGGTTGCTTCTGTATTCCTACAGGAGCCCGGAGCAGACAAACAGGCGTGAATATGAACTGTAACTGGGCTGAAACCAGCTGGAACCAGTCAACTGGCACCAGCGGGTCTCAGAGGGAGGCTGAGGACACAGATTCTAATATTCCCACCCAAGCTTCCACTCTGGACCCTCAATAATGTTGCACCGCTGGCACGTAATCAGGGGAAGGGTTGCCTACTCCCTGACCTCTCACCAGCTCTTCCTCCTCGTGTGCCCCCCCTTTGTCTTTGCTCTTCCTGGGCCTCTGATTCTTCCTCTCCTCGCTGTTTCGTGTTCCGGTGCCTCTTTATTTTCTGATCTAATGTCCCTCTGTGCGCTCGATTTGAGCCCAAAGAGGTGGTCAGGCGTCAGGAAACCAGGTTGGCTCGATGGTTCCTCTAAACTGCTTCCTCCCGCAGGTGCATGAAGACCTTCTTCATTGCTCGTTGTGTTTACCGCATCCTCCCACATAGCTGCCCCGGCCCTGGTGAGGCGTTTAGGTACCGGCCTTCAGGATTCTGCCCTGAATGGCTCATTGTGCTCCAGCCCTCTGTTCGCCATGATGAATGTGCTGTTATTCTAGCGTTTAAAGCTTTAATGTGATGGATTCTCCAGCTGCAGGAGAGGAGTCTGTGGCGGACTCCACCCCCCTCCTTTTTGGCTGCATATTCAGAATATCTGAACGTCTCGCCGGCGTGTTTGTGCTGGTGGAATCGAGGATCAAACCCACATTTGTCAGGAACGTATCTGAGCGTTTCGAGGCTGCTCACGCAATTAGTTTGGGACAGAACTCGCCAAATTCCTTTATTTCCTGAGCGCAATTCTGTGGGAACCAAGGTCTGTGTGTGTGTGTGTGTGTGTGTGTGTGTGCTGGAAGCTCCGACTGTTGCACTGGGAATAAGGGAACCGGGCCCTGACCTCACACCACTCCCAAACCGATGCTTTTTGCAGGTAGCAGAGCAGCTACATGTGCACTTAAAGCGCTGCTGCATCTGCAAACAGCCTCTCAGAGTTGGTCCGGAGCCACTAGAGGCTGCTAGCGACCCAGTTTAGACCCACCACATAAACATGGACCCATTTACTGGTTCAGAAGTTAAAATGTGCTGCTGCGAGAGCCGAGAGTGTTGGCCCAGTGTGTCCGCGTTGACATTGTATTGACAGACCCTACACACACACACACACACACACACACACACACACACAGATTATGTGTCAGGTTAAACTATGGATCGAGTTAACAGTTACGGTGCAAGTGATGGAGTGCACGAGGATCAATAGAGGGTGTTTTCTTAAAATGAATTGGCTCTTAGCCCTTTATGGATCTGACTGTGTGGTGATGGAATTGCGCCCACACGGCAGAGATGATGTCGCTGAACATTACAAACACGCGTGTGGGAACTCCTCACGCACTTGCCCTGGAATGTTAGCATGCCTCTATCCCGTGTGTGCAATGTGGAGAGTTCACACGTCCATAAGTCGCAGGAGGGTGCCGTGGTCGGGTGATTCCAGGATGTTCCGTGTGGCGTTTGCGTGTTCAGCTAATGTCGACAGCGTCTGGCCTGGTCGGCCTGGTCACAGCAGCTCCAGGTCCCGGAGATGTTTTCCGAGGAGCGGACGAGGAACAGGAAGGCAGCGCCAATGAAAAATTGAAGTGACATTAGTGCAGACATGAGCGAGCATGCTTTCACGGGAGAGGTGGAAGGAGAGAGAGGTGAGGTATGCGAGGGTGGTCAATAGCCCAGAGTGTGTGAGAATGGGGGGAGGAGGGGCCAACAAGGATCATTTGAGGAAAGTTGAGTCACCGGAGGAGGAAAAGTAAGGAGCAGGAATTACCTCCCCCTCCCCCTGTTTTTACCTCCGTGTAATAAAGTGACTCTCCTTCGAGAGCAGGAAGAAGTGAGTGAAAGCGGGAGAGAGAGAAAGCGAGAGGAGGGGGGAAGAGAGAAAGGACAGAGGGAGGGAGCTCTGATGCGAGAGACTGACTGAGTTCATCACAGAGCGAGAAAACCAGAAAGCAGCGTAGAGTTCCCCTTTCCCTGCCTCTGGTATGAATCTGTGTGGCCGGAGAACCGGTGGAAATTCTTGGGAATACCGTGGGAATGCTACCGTGAGGGATTAGATTTTCAGGATGCCCTCGATCTCTCTGTCATTGCCCTCCACCCTAGCTGGGAGGACCAGGACCTGGGTTTGCCTCTCCTGCATGTTCTGGGTAAGAATTCAGGTGTCACGAATAAGCTGGAGTCATTGACATAGTTTGTCTAGTGGAGAGACCATCAAATCTGCTGCCTTTGGAATGTCTGACACCAAATTTTGGACTGGTTCCTGGAAGTTTAGTCTCCGAATCCTTCGGTCACCTGAGATCAACTTCAGACCTTCTTTCAGTCAGTTTTTTTTAAGGATCTACATTTCATGCTAACCTCTTCTACACCCGACAATCAGGAAACTACCGTGACAAAGTTTTTCCAAAAGCCTTTTGACTCCCGAACACGCAACAGCCAGCCGTCCCCACGCGAGACTACGCCCCCGCTTCTGTCGTGCTGCTCCATCATCTGGCCTTTATCCAGCCGACTGCTCTGCGCGTCTCACGCCGGCGTGTTCCTGCATCGGGTCCACGCGGCCTTGGCACTACAGCTATTTCTGGTCGCTCCTGTATAATTTAATCTGCTGCTGCTCGCTTCCCCTCCTATCTGGGCCTGAACCGGTGTGCCAGGCACAAGCGGCTTGCCATGCAGCATTTTTATGAAACACAACAAATTATTTAAAGTAAAGGAGAAAAGTCACAAATGCGTCCACTTACAACCGGCGCCAGGACATTTAAAACAGGCGTCTTTGCCGGATTCAATGCTTTTCTGGTGAATGTGTGCAGAGCATTCTCCAAACCGGAGTTCTGCGGTGCATCTGGCCTACTTTCTCTCCGGCTAGAGGGTCATTTAGATGCAAAAGGGGGGGAAAAGAAAGGGACTAGTTCATGTTGGAAGCGGAGCGGCGATCTGCCCGCTCGCCGCCGCCTCAATATTGACAACAGATGGAGATTGAAGAGGGAGAAGGAAGGGAAGATGGACGATGCCAGAAAGAGGAGGAGCGAGCAGCTGGGCTGAGTGACGCGCCAGAAGCCCATTCTGAGAAAGCTCCTCAAATACACGTTATTAATAATGCATCTCCCCCCACACACGGAGAGGAAATATTAGATTTGACACGCTGACAGAAGCAGCCGCGAACGCATGCTAGCTCCTACAGCCGTGTAGCCCAACACATCGGCGAGTTCATTACCGACAATCTGGGCAGCATCTCTGCTGAACGGATTTGTCCGAGGTCACTTTGAAATCTGTGTTTAAGGAATCTCCGCAGGTGTTTTCTGCACATGCTAGCCGCGCTCTCATTACCGCCCCCGCTGGTTTAAGCGTGGTATTATTATAGCTATCGTGTAGCTTATTTAAAAAGACAACGGACGGCGTGACGCTGCAGGCCAGGACAAACATGTGCGACACGTTAAGTCAGGACGTATGGTTGATCCATCATGTCTGCAGTCATCTAACAGAGTCTGTTATCGAGCGGCAGGATCCTCGGAGAGCTCTGAAAATCAATCAGGCTTTGATTGTACTGTTACTGCCTGCCACGCCTCCGCGCGTCACCTCACTGCCACATGTGCACATGTGTGTGTGTGTGTGTGTGTGTGTGTATGTGTGGCCCTCCGCAAATGCAAGGAATGTTATTTCGCGCCCGCCGATGCCGCCGTGCATCTGCCAGGGCCAGCCTGCTGATTAGCTTGCGTTGAGAGAGGAGATTCTCAAGTAATGAAACTGTCCCCGCGCCGTCGTTACAGCTTTATCGTCAAAGGACAAAGTGACACTGAAAGGCAACACGCCGACTTTTCTCTGCGCTGGATTTTGAAACCTGGACTTCGGGACGTGAAACTCAGAGCTGGTTGTCGCTAACAGGCTCCCGGGAGGCCTCCCGCTGCCACACAGGCTGCCCGCCCACCTGATTCCTCCAGCTCGCTCTGGAGCCTTCGCCACGCCTGTTTTCCAGCCAGTCATGCACGCATGTGTGTGTGTGTGTGTGTGTGTGTGTGTGTGTGTGTTCTTGGCGTGTGGTGCTTTATCTCTGAGAGCCAGTCTGTCCCCAGAGAGGTTAGCCGTTGCTCTGGCTAACCATGGTAGATGTGACCAGGTGATGTATATGCGATGTGACCGGCTGACTCCCTCCCGGCTAGTCCGAGACCCGGTTTCAGCGCTCCCTCCCCTGGGAAGAGCGCGTCCCTCGGACGAGCAGAGTTCAGGAGATACTTGAACGTTGTCGCTTGCCGGGAACACGCGGAACTCTCGTTGTTCTGCCTGTGCTTGCTTTGTCGTCCCTTAGACGCTATCAAGCTAGTTAATTAGCATCTGGCTAACGATCACAATGCATCCGGGTCCGGACGATCACAGCGCATCGATCCTCGCGGTTCCCCGTCTGCACCTGGTATCGATCAGCCGTACAACCAAACAAATGCTGCTGCACGTGTTGCGTCTGTCGGTTACGGCGTTTGGCCGGATCTACTAGTGTCTGGCACCGGGCCTGCCGTGTCAGTCCAGCGGGACCAGATCTGCTGAGCCATAAAAAAAACATCCTGAGCTCGAGTCCAACTGTCACCCACCACCTTCATCTTTAAAGGAAGCTTCTCTAAAAGTGGCGCTCTAAGGTGGGCGCCTCTGTCGCTCATGAGGCTATAATCACCGTAACAAAAGGCCCTCGAGGCCTGGAAGCTCGCTGCCTCCATCCATGCAGAACCCGTGTAAAGGGTTGAAGGTTCTGGAGTCACTCTCAGCTCGGTTTGGTTCCGGCCCTCTCGGTGGAGCTCCGCTCACTCCGCCACCCACGTACGTCCCCGTCAGGGTTGACCGTTGAGCAAATACGCTCGTCGCCGTTAGCGATGTTCACCCGCGGGGACAAGAAGTCCACCAAGCTAACTGTCCGTGTAGGACTCTGGTAGGAGACCAACGTGTATGGACACGTCTGTAAAACGTGC
Organism: Pao palembangensis; assembly: GCA_015343265.1. NCBI lineage: Eukaryota > Metazoa > Chordata > Actinopteri > Tetraodontiformes > Tetraodontidae > Pao > Pao palembangensis. The sequence goes on along the minus strand of CM027085.1, from coordinate 2,185,949 downwards.
AAAAACGTGACCTAGCGCACATGTGCAAATATGACAACTGGTTCTCATTTTCTTTGTTTTTGTGTTTCTCATCTCTGTGTCTTACAAAGACGCTCTTGTCCTGGAGAGAATTTCAATTTAGCCCAAATGGAAAACAGGCGCGGCTCTGCGTGTGCGTGTGTGTGTGTGTGTGTGTGTGTGTGCGTGTGTGCGTGTGTGTGCGTGTGTGTGTGTGTGTGTGTGTTTCTGCTCTTTGCCAAATCCTCCAGCTTGGTTCTGGTTACTTTTACCTTGCCTGACACTCGCCTCATCCACATGAAAAAATGTCCTGGTTTCTGGCTTCAGGACCGCCGACGGCCACCAGGAAGTGGAGCTGGAGATTAACGGACTTCAACGTTATGCAAAATGACACCAAACATGTGAACCTTCGGCCCTCTTTGTGTTTTTAAAACATTCTTCTAAGTCATGCAGAAGGATTTTCCTCATACCGAGCTGTAATTGGGGCCACATGTGGAGTTTTACAATACAAGAGTCATGCTGGTCTTACAAATGGGATTCTGGACCCGGTGAAGTCCACGATGTGGTCTCCAAAACTCTTTGGTCTGAGCTCAAAATGCAGGAAGTTCAGATCTCATGGCTTTATCACATTTTGACCTTGTTTGGAATGATGCATGTTGGGGGTGTGGCTTCCCTCCACCATTGAGGAACTGACCGTAAGGATATCATGGTTGCAGCTCAACCTCTAGCGTTAGCCTCATTTCTGCCTATTTCTGTCGTTTTTAATATGCTCATGTGACCTGAGCAAAACTGCGAGAACCTCGTTAGCTGAGGTTGGGTTTTATTCCGACCGATATTTGCTAATGCTAACATCCAAGTCTAATTTGCGTAGCTGAAATGTCGCTGCAGCTAAGCTGTTTGTGAGGAAATGGTTGTGAGTTAACTTGTACAAGTTCTAAATCCTGGAAACAGACTTTCCGGGGCGCGGCTGTAGATGCTGACCGTAGCTAGCTAGCCTCGCAGTAAAGGGGACCTCCATGGTGATGGAGGTAACGTTTGTGATTCTGCATGTTTGGTCACACGTGACTCTATTACTGGAAAGCGTACATGTTCTGTGATTGATTGTGCGTGATTTGTGTTCATCTTCGGCAAAGTCGTTCCCCCACCCCCCCGGCCCCCCGGTCCCTCTGCTCGGCTCTAAGTGGAGTCACGGTCAAGGTAGCGCAGCAGTGCTTTTCATTAGCTAAGTGCAACTGGAGGGAGAGGAGTGCAGAGCTTTGATTTACTGGCCCTGGAAACACAGACACCCAGGGATACACTCCTCTTTTCCTCCATACCTTTATCCCCGTTTCCTCCGTATCTGCATTCACGTCTTTTTCTTTCCACACAGCTTTTCAGCTGCTCTCTCCAGCCTCTCGTGGGAGCATGCTAACGCAGCTCAAAGCTGATTATCTGTTTTTTTGTTTGTTTTTTTTTATCGTTGTCGTGTTGCTTTGGGTTTGTCTTCAGAAGTCAAACCGACTTTTCCTCGATGATCCACACCCTCAAATGTCCCTCCAAGTTTCTATGACTGTGCGTTCCCTCGTTTTGGCTAGCACACAGTGTTATCATTTTAAAAGATGTCATCTTGGCTAAACATTTGTAAAGAGCTCAGCAAAACGTATGTTTTTGTTTCCTCAGCAACGGTCCCGGAAAATCACTCGTGATGAATGTCTTTAAATCAGCCGCTTGGGGTCAGTTTTCCTTTATCGTTACTTCAACACGCTGCCATTTTTGGCAAAAGTCCTTGAAATTTGTTGAAAGTTCTGTTCTTATCTAAACAGGCTGCACATATTTTACACCAAACTGTTTTAAACAAAGCACTTTTGTTTCAAAGGCATGCGGAGCTCCATTCCCTCAACGCTAGAATTAGCATCATTTGTTTCACGAAGAACCGTCCAGGCGTCTGTTTTTGAGGCGTCTCTGTGCTGAAGTGAGCCGTCGCCTTCGCACAGAAGCACAACTGACCTTTCTTAAGCTTAATTGCCTGTAACAACTGTTCCTGCAGGGTCAGCTGGAACCATTTTGCTAACGTTAGTGTTCAGGTGACTCGTGTTGGAGAGGTTCAGTTTGCAGCAAGCTAACACATCGATAGGTGTGATACAAGCTGCTAGCTGCTATGCTGCTGCTCGAGCAGATATCGTATTGGTTCATATCCACCCAGAAGCAGGATTCTGGTTTTTCTGGGCGTCTGAAGTCCACTTGTCCCCCGGAAAACCGGGCCAGAATCCTAGAATCTCTCCCTCCAAGATCCGTTTGCACTCGTGTGGCGGTGACATTCACAGCTGTTCCTGTGTGCCAATCTGTGTGTCTGGAAACGGGAGTTTTTTCCTGTCCTTTTATTCTCATCCGCCACCGTCTGACAGGACATGTTGACCGCAGTTGCCGTGGTAGCCAGGTAACCATGGTTCCTGCCTGTGACACATCTGGCTGCGGCTGATTGGTTTAGCCTGTGGCGCTGTGCCAGGTCAGTTTTAACATCAGGCCTGCGGGGTGGCACCACGCCATTCCAAAAGCTCTGTCCAGAAAAATCCACTCCTGAAACAGATCCGGACCGAACGCATCCGCGTCTCCCCCGCATCTGCCTCTGTGAAGGTCAGCTGTGACTGTCGTGGCGAGCGTGTCCCGGCGTAACAAAAACCATTAAGATGTTGAGCGATAGGGGAGCGGAAACGCTGAGAATTACACTTTTTAAAAACCCAAACGGATTGTGGCAAAGGGAGCAGGGAGAAACTAAAAGGAGGCACCGGCCTTCAGGAGGGAACCGGGATTAGCGTGGTGATGATGGTGCCAGTGGAACCTGAGCTGAGCTGTGGCACCCTCGTCGGTTAGGATTAGCCACCGTAGAGTTGCTGGTTCAGCCCCGGTCGCTCCTGGTTACGCTAATCACAGCTGCTGGGCGCTACGCAGGCGTGCCGAGAAGAAAAACACGAGATCCGTCCTGGAATCAGAGTCATTGCTCTTAGGACTCTGATCCGAGCAGCCAAAATGTCCTCACATCCTAAAAATGTCCCCACTTTGCCAGTTAAAGGCGGATACTGGTCCTCCACAGTGTTGTGTGTGTGTGTTTAAGCCATCAGCTGACTTCCTTTTCTCACCTCCGCCCTTAATTAGTCTTTTCTTTGGAAAACTTCAAAGCAAAAGCATCTCAGTGTATCCGTGTGTGTGTGTGTGTGTGTGTGTGTGTGTCCTTCTATTCATGACTTACTGATTACCAAAATACTCATATTACTGTCAGAGTGTGTGGGTGTGTCGTTGATTAGCATCACTGGCTAACAGCTAAAACCTTGGTTCTGTTTCACACACACACACACACACACACACACACACACACACACACACAAGTCTGAATATCAGCTGTGCTTCTGTCATTTATCCATCATCCGTCTTCCCCCCTTTCCTTCACACAGCCTGACGAGCTAGAGGGCATCCACACGCACACCTTCAAGTTGAAGCCGTTCAAGAAGGCTAAGAGCTGCGACATCTGCAAGCAGGCCATCACCAAGGAGGGCCTCATCTGCAAAGGTAAGCGTCCGAGCACAGCCTGGACCTGTGATCTTTGCTGAAGGCTGAACTGCTAACCGTGCTCTGTATAGACAAGCTAGCAGATGCGTCCATAAATCAAACACAAACTAGCATCAACAGTTAGCTGGGTGGCGGTGGACAGGTTTTCTTTCCCCTCCAGGAAGCAGTCGCATGTCAGTTTAAAAGGACTACAGGTTTTGTTGGAACTCCCAGAAAAATCCAAGGACGCTCTCGAGCCGGGTGTTTTCCCTTCCTTTCCTCCTTTCCTCCTTTCCTCCCTTCCTTCTCCTCTTCCTCCAAACATGGCAAAATCCGAGCTGACAAACAGAAGCGGGCCTGCGCGAGGCTTTGGCTGAGGATTTGCTGTTAAAATTAGCATGGCCGCTGCTGCGTTAGCCTAGATAAGACGGGTAAACGGGGAAAGAGGGGTGACGTGGGGGGGCTGGAGCCCAGCCGAGGCTGAATAAAGACAGTGAAATCGGGCTGCAGAGGGATTGGAACACGAACAACAGGCTGAAAAGGAAAGCGAGGAGACTTTAAAAGCTCCGAGTGACGGCTAAAAACATCTGCAGTGCCCTTCACTCTCACAACAAAGTGTTTCAAAAAGTGTTCAAAAAGTGTTGCAGAAGTGGTGCCAGTTCACACACAGCAGTAAGTAAACGACGAATCCCAGCAGGAAACACAAACACAGGCATCAAATGGAGTCACTGGAGCACAGGTGCAGCACAGAAGCTAACGATCACACAGGTGAACCACAGACAGAACATGCTTGAAACAAAACTCACTTCTCATCATCAAAAACAAGAACAGCGAAACAGTCAGTGTAATCACAATTAGTGACAGATTAATGAATGTGACTAGCTTACCTGGAAGTGGGCGGGACAATGGAGGAAACAGGAAGTGCAGGTAGAAGTGGAAGTGATGCATTCTGGGTATTTGTTGATGGCTTCTCTGTATCAGCAGCCAGCCCAGTTGTTAAGGCCTGTTCCAGGACCGTCTCCAAGCGTCAGCTGCATATACACACACCTTTTTTCCCCAGATGAAACAGTCAGCAAACCTCTGTGACCTCCAGTATTTACAGCAGCAGCAGCAGCAGCAAAGTTTGCGATTGGATATAATCTGGTATCATCTTTTATAATCCAGTCAAAACAAATCAAACACTGAGATTAAGAGAGCATGTGAAACGCTAACGTGGAGGAATATCTCTGTTGTTTCTGGCTGGTTTTCCATGTTTGCGTGACCGAAGCTATTCAAGAGAATCAGAATTAAAGACTCAAGGTTATTAAAGCTAAAAAATATTTTAAACGTATTAAAGCTTTGGGAACAATAAACCCAAATTGATTTTTCTTAGATTTTAAAACATTTTGTTAGAAAATGAAACTCTAAATGTGTCATTTTCTTTTGTGGCCACTAGGGGGCCGCAGCACATCACGTTAGGGTGACAGGAAACTATTTCTGCGTATTTAACAGTGGACTACATCCAAGAAGATTTCTTTGACCTCTCTTCCAGCTCTGTTCTGTTGCATCTGACAGTTGACTGTTCACATTTTTCTCTGTTCTTTCAGCTTGTCGGCTCTCCTGCCATAAAAAATGTGAAGTCAAGGTAAGACCCAAACACACTTATTATTATTATTACTTTAAACATTTTTTTTTTTTTTTTTTAATTATTTACGTTTCCAGGAGTTGTTGGCTAAAATCAGGCTGAAACTTCTCGTGAAGGCATCTTCCTGGAATGTCATTAAAGTCCAAGGTCAAACAAAGACATTCCAGTCCATTAATCCGGACTACCGAAAGAGCCAGAGGTCTAAGGTGAAGGAGGACAAAAAATAAGATGATCAGCTACAGAAGAGGAGTGGGTTTAAATACCTGGGGGAGGGGGCGGAGACAGTTCCATGCAGATGAAAGACGGGAGTTAATTGGGTCAGGTAGATCCAGGTAAGATCAGGGTGAGAGAGAGAACAGTTTGTTTAGCCGGTAGGCAGCTGCTAGCTAAGCCACCGCTAGCCTACCCCCTCATTTTCATGTCCGAAATGTTGATTTGCACCTTTAAACCTGGATGGATCCTGCTGCAGTGGAAAAGGAAAGAAGAGTCTGGGAGGTGAGGAGGGAGGGATGAGCGGTGGAGGATGGAGGCGGCGTTTGTCAGGCTATTCTTAGTGGTCTGAGCCGTGACGGGTTGGGGGAACATTGGCGCATCTCCTTTCACTTCCTCCGCTCTTCATCCTGCACCAATTCGGATCTCGCGGCCAAACCATCCTTCTCCAAAACAAAAGCTCGGCTGCTTCCAAAATATCTGAGGTGCCGGAAAAAAGCTCACATGGTTCGGCCTCTGAAACCAGGCCGAACCATGTTTGGCGGCCAGCGGGGGGGTCCGTTGGAGTGGTTTCATCCGGTAGAAACGAGAAAGAAGCGAGAGCTCTGGCGCGGCTGTGGAGCAAACATTTATCCTGGCGTTTCTGCCCCTCCGCTAAAAACAAACACCGCGCGGATTTGCAGCGGCGCATTTATTATTTCAGGCCGGAAAAACGCGGAATGCAAACAGGAGCGTGGATTCAGCGCTCGTGGCAGTGCGACGCCGCGCTGACCTTCGGCCGTAAATGTGTCAAGAAGCACAATGAGCCGATAACCACCGATTCCGCTTGATGTGTTTATTATTCCAGGTTGTCACAATGTCCTGACTTAACGTTGCAGCTAGCGCGCTAAAGTAGCTTTTACGTCACCGTTTCTTCGTATCCATGTACGTGTCATCGGACCTGGAGACGCGGAGACCTCGCCTGTCCCAAGGATCCCTTTATCTGCACCCAGAGGCAGGTTGCTTCCTGCTTCCTGCAGGTGAACTGTGACCTGACTGTACGGTCCATCGCCGTGGCAACTTTGGGAGCGCTCTCCAGGTCTGGCACGGCTGCAGCAGAAGTATGCAAACAGATCCGCCTCCCAGCATTCCTGCAGCGAATCTGCGCGCTCCCTCTGTCCCGTCCGCAGAAACAAGCCTCCATTATCCCCAAGGATTTTTCCCGGCCGCGTCTCGGACGAGCCCTCTGGAATTCCGCCGCAGCGGTTTTGGCGGGGAAATGGGCCGCGCCTCCGAAAGGCTTCGTCTCTGAGACGGCAACTACGTTCTGCTCCTCTGCTCAGAAACAAACATCCATGTTATGTTTTTTTTTACAATCTCAGCTCGTTTCAGCCCTAAACAAACGGTGGGTCTTTCATTCCTGTCCTCTGGCGGCAGTAAAGCTCAGCGGTGGAGCGGGTTCCGCCTTTAATTGGGGTTATTTTCTACATTTTTACGTCTTTCAGCGCAGGAGGACATTAGCCCGTTTCTAAAAATAATCTAATCTCACGGCTTGTTTGCCGATCAGCTTGTCAGTCGGAGACGTTTAGGTCCCGTAATGAAGCTTTTCCAGCTCCTGGACAATAAGGAAAATGATCTTTCAGAGGTCCTCTGCACTCAGGCTAGCCCCAGTGTCTTTAATGCTCTTGTTTCTGTCTCAGAGTCACATTCCAGACTCGGCTAAGCCTGATTTGAGCTCAGCCAGACCATAATTTTGAGGTCAGGCCTTTTGGTTTCTTAATCTTGACGGTGAGTTCCCCATCCTTCACACATGTGGACGTGTGAAACCTGGGAGAGGTCTTTAATTGGACCTTCTGGAAACAACAAGCACTATAAATGGATCCCAGGTTAGCGCTTCAGTCGGGTTTTTACACACACGAGGCTGGATTTCCATGTTTTTAGAACCTGCTCAGTCCTCAGCGGCCTGTTTCCCAACAAACCGCCGCAGCTCTTCTCCATGGCGACGCCAAATGCTACAGGGGGGCTAATAAGTGGGTGCTAGCAGATGACTGATGGGCTAATTTACCCCAGTGTTCACGCTGAGGTCAAGAGCTGGGTCGGCGCAACTGTTGAAGGCCCCAGCGGGGGGCGTTTGAGGAATATCTGCAGTTGCCTCGAAATTTAGCTGCTTTCATTTCACTTTTTGTGGGTCTCGTGAGCACCAGCTGCTTTACAGTGTTCTTTGTCCCGGGGCGTCTTTTGTCCAGCGCTGCTGTGCTCTGATTGGTCGTTTCGTCCTGTGCCAGAATGTGGACCTCAGACTCTTGAACAGCCACACAGCAAAGGTGTTCAGTTCACTGTTGCTCTGGCAACGCATCATCCCGCTTCCCAGTTTATCAGAGAGGGAACTGGTTTAGTTAAAGGTGAGTCGGTGTTGATCCCTGCTCGCGGTCCACCGTTGCTGTGGCCGAAACCGAAACAAGATCAGGAAGACAAAAGTTCTTCCCCTTCTTCCTCCCTGTCAAGCATGTGTCAACAGCTCGGGAGAGAAGGGAGGGAGAAAGGAGGAGGAGGAGGAGGAGGAGGAGGAGAGGAATATACCGACAGAGCACGTTAGCAGAGGGAGGGATACACAGGGATATGCTTTCTCTCTCTCTCTCTCTCTCTCGTTTTGGGTACCAGGCTCTCATCGAAGCCTCCAGTCACTTTCTTGGCCTTATATAGTTCGTTTCAAAGCTTCTTGGCAGTTGAGACGGAGGCACTAACAGAGTCTCCTGGTCCCGTCCGGAGGCTCAAAGAGCCCAGTTCGGGAGCTTCCTGGCACGCGTTCCAGGCTGCTGCCATTGTTTGGATCCAGAGGTGGAGGCGGAGGAGAAGCAGGAAACGGGTCTCTGTTTGGTTCTTTTGGTGCTCCTGGATGAAGGTCCGACTTGACAGGTAGAAACCAGGCAGCAGAAGAGAAAGAGACAGGTAAGACACCTGGGGGAGGGCACCTCCATCAGGGCGTGGAGGGCGAAGATCACTTTCCTCTGAAAGGCTCTTGATGTTCTTCAGCTTTAGCTGCATGCTTCGGGTCTGTCAGGCTGTCATGGGAAAGTTCTTCCTCTGGGAAAGGGGACAGACTCCTGGAGCCGTGACCTGACCAGTCCTGGAGAGGCTGGGAACAACTGGTCAGCACAGCAGGGGGGCGCCTGTGTCCCGGCTCAGCGTTAACTGCATCTGCTCTGCTGTCAGGAGCCGCTTCTGCTCCCGTGCTTTTCTCTTTCCCACCCCTGAGAGGACATGCAGACTGATGGTGGCAATCAGTCACCTTTGACCTCGAGCCAACACGTGGATGAGTGGTCAGGAGGTCGCTGCCACTGTCTGACCCGTCTCTTGTTCCGGAGTAAAAACAGGGGGAAGGAATGTGACCCGTCAATCTGTACTTTCTGAACGTTCATGGCCCCGGAGCTTTCCATCGTGACTTCAGGGTTTCAAACCTTCACTGGTTTGATCAGCAGCCGTGTTGGAGAAGGGAGGGTTTAACGTGGCTTAGGCGGTCTGTGCTGCTCACTGATTTCTGTTAATAAGCGACTTAACGAGATCACATTAAAGGAAATTAAAGGTGAAGCTGCGCCATCGGTCACGTCCACGTGCGGAAATCCAGCCTGCGGTTGTGACTGAGGTTCCAGTCACTTGCGAGTCGTCTTCTTCTTCTTTTATGGCTTGCAGCAGTTTGGTTGTAACCATATGAGGGATGAAGCTGCCAAAGCGAAGCTGGCTTGTCATCGGCCTCGCCAGCATCCACCGGATGGTCCTCAAACCCAACATGTCAGCCTGGAGGTGAAGTCAAACCTGGAGCCAGCCTGGAATCCAAATGGCTGAAATAAGAAGGCCATGGGTCCCGATCCTCCGGGGACGCCTTCCACCCGGTGTTCGAGCAGCAAAGCTTCTCTCTCTCTGTGCCCTCTCCTGACCCCTCGTTTGTTCAACAGCAACAAAAGCGTTTTTTTATGCTTGTTTGAGCAGAGACGCCCCACGTTGTCCCGAGTGGCGGAGCTACAGAAGCATCAGGGTTCCCGGCGTTTGGTCCCACAGAGAAACCCGGCCTGGTCCGGTACGGGAGCGACTTCTCAGCGTTCGCGGACCACAGATGAGCGCCACAGAGCGAGGAGTGCATGTCTGTGGTCAGCGTTTCCCACGCTGGGCTCTTTTCTGGGACGCCTCGCTGCTGCGACTCCGCTCAAGTCCCCTCTGATGTGCTGCAGCGTGACAGGAGCACCGACCACGGCTTCACGTGGCACCCAGTCCGACATGGCGTGCCACACACTTGGCGCGGAAAACGTCAAAGCTCTCGTAGCGCTCGGGAGATTAACTGGCCCCTCCAAGTAAAACAAAGAGGCAGCCGATGTTTAAGCTCCTCCAGAGGGGCCGTTTGAACTTCAGTCCTTATTTGGCCCCCGTTTGGAAAGAGAAGAATGTTCAGGCTCAGGCAGAGCGCCATCACCGCTGCAGCGGCACTTGTGTGTGGGCAGGACGAGGGTTGGAGGAATTCTGCCTGCGGTCGGAGCAGCGGCAGCCTGGTTTCCTGGAGCCGCCGAGATGATCGACGGTAAATCAGCGAATCCGTTGCTGGAGGCGATCACGTGGAGTCGGAGCAGAGTCTGACACTGAGAGTTTTAGTCCAGGCGGTCTGAAAAGGGCCTCAGCAGCAGTGATGTGAAAGGGGAGGAGCTAAATGAACTCACCTGAAACTCTGGAACGTCTCTGTTGACTGGGCTGGCTGAGATTGCAGACAGCACCCCCAGCAACCCTACTCCCTCAGGGGTCCGTCCGAGTCCTGGTTCAGTCGGCCCATGTGACCTGATAAGAGCATAAGCTGCAGGTTTTTAACAGCCGCTCTGACTTCCCTTTTCTCACTGCTGGAGAGCTTTTCTTCTGGGGACTGCTGGACCACCAGGATATTCAGGAGGAATTCAGGCTCCAGGATCAGCAGCCGTGAAATATTTCAAACTCTGGTGCAAAAAAAGAAACATCCAAACGAGTTGTTTGGATGATCACATTTCAACAATTTGTTCGTGTTCGCCAACATTCTGGTTTCTCTGGATGTAAACAGAGAGACTCGTCCTGGAGGAACTATCATCTTCGTCATCATCATCATCATCATCATCATCATCATCAGGGTTATAATCATCTGTGTATAAAGCTGGATGCTGCTACATCAGGCCCTGGGGCCACTGGGAGCCACTAATGCCAGTCAGGATTGTCTTGTTTTAGCCGACTGCCGTAGGTGGAAATTTGCTGCCTCGCTAATGAGTCCTGTTGTATCATAACAATCAAAAAATTAAGGAATATCTGATTGGTAAACATCAAAGCAAACACTATTTGAAGGTCGAGAAAGAAACATTTCAAAAAAACACCTCAACAGGTCAGGGCCTTTTAGAGGGAAAGCGGCCTGGTGGCGGCTAACGTCAGATGCTAACTGATGCTATAATTAGACAGCAGCGGTTGTTTGTGTTTTCAGCTCTGATTACCTTCGTCATGTATCGGACTGTCGTCTAACATTGTCTGATAAATTGGTTGATAAGAACGTCAGCGCGCCTTTTGTTCTCCCATCGAGGGAACTACTCACAGCTTCCTTCCTGCCAGCTGGTGTCTGTTGTCTGCTGATATAGCGCGCTCTCATCACACCACTGGAAAACATCCAGCAACTCACAACACGTCGCCGTCAGCGTACGGCAGTGAGAGCGCTGGTTCATGCGTCATAGCCAGGAATGTGCTAACTGCTAAGTAAAGATCCTACAGACAGCACTCAGCTACCATACGTTCAGAATTCAGGTGCAATTTGGCAGCACCTGGTGGTGAGATTATGTATTACAATAACAAAATACCTAGATAAACAATGTTTCTATGCCAAGAGCTTCCCATCCAGATGTTTGTTGTTGTTGTTTCAGCACTGATCCACATGTTTCCCTGTGAATCTGGTGCCGTTTTCCTGGAATGACCCAGACGCTTTTTCCCACAGGCTCAGTCTAAAGGGTCTTATTTTTAAGACGCGCTGGGAAACGCTGAGGAATTCAGGAGGAAACATTCCAAGATGTCCGACCTCCTCTGCTCCCAGCCTGCCTCAGCCGATTCTGCCATCGTAAATCTTCAATGTGCCGCACATGCTCACGATGTCCCTGTCTGTCCCCTCGCAGGTCACCACGTCATGTCAGACGTCCACCACCCATGAGCAGGTGAGTGTGATAACACTGTTTGTGTCATGGAAACATGCTCCAGTCTTCCCACTTTCAGGGCAAACTTCATGAAAAATGGGGTGGCTGGAGCCCCGAGAAGCTGGAAATCATTTCAAATTGAATCTATTTCTAGTGTGTGATGGAAATCTGACAGGTTAAAGACCCAGGTAAAATCTAACATGACATTTAAAGCCAGAAGGATTTCACGTAAACCAACCAGCTTTGCCAGATATCCCATCATGCAACTCTTTTATTTTACCTGCACTGAAGGAAACCAGCAGTTTGTCAAGTTGATTGACCAAGAATTGACCAAATTAGGAGCGTTCAGGCCCGACTAAAACAGCTTTTGACTTGTTTACTTTGGGCTGCTGACCTTTTAAAGAACCCGAGCAGCTCGTTAAACAGCCCCTGCGTTTGTTTATGGAGCTGACATCAGCGTAAAAGTTATTAAGGCATGAGTCACTGTCAAGATCTGTGTGTGTGTGTGTGTGTGTGTGTGTCTTTAACCATTCCTTCGCTACATGGTTCTGGTGCGGCGAGCCTGCTCTCCCTCTGCTGGAGTGTGTTTCCTGTCCTGTTTCATATCTTTTAAGCAAAGAGAAAATAACATAGACAGTAAAACACGCGTGATCGCGGAAGGAATAGCTACGAGTGCAGGCATCAGGCAGAATGCTACCCAGACCCTTCTCTCCATCCTCTCCTCCCTGCTCATCCCTTCTTTCCCCGTGTTGTTTCTTCCTCCGGGTGAAAGAAACAATGACTAACCGCCTGTCTCGTTCTCTCTCCAGCCCTCCACTCCGCAGCTGCCATTAAAGCATGTAGACACGCCGGTAAGTAGAGCTCTTCTCTGTCGGAGACATGCTTTAAGCGCTGCTCATCCATCCCTTCACAGAAATGACATTTTTGGGGGACGCTTGTTCCTGCAGGCTGCAGAAGGTGGCAGCATGTCGCAGCGCATGCAGAGCCGACCAATCAGACCTCCTACAGCTGCGACACCTGCGGCTAACTCCTCATGCCAGCATAAGAAAAGATCATGGACTTAGAACAAGCTGTGAGACAGAACAAGCTGCACATCTGTCAGCATCTGTTGCTGCTAGTTGGGATCTAGGTCGCCGCTGATCCAGAAGAGCTTCGGCTCGAGTCAGCGCATTTGGCTTTGCTGCGGAATGATGGCCGCAGGCACGTGCAGCAGGGTGCCAAGAAGGCCAGATTCCAGGGAAAATAAACAAAGGACAGTCAAATGTTAAAAAGGAGCTTTTTGGACAGCTGAGCAGATGTCTCACGTCGTACTTTATCATTTGCATTTGCGTCAGAAGCCGCCTGAATGTTTAGAAGTTCTGCTGGGAGTCATGGTTAGATGATGCACACAGATTAGGCTAGCAGACTAACAGTGCGAAGAGATTAAATCTGTGAGAAAGAACAGTCAAGGACCGATTTACGTTTTTACTTATTAACTTTCTCCTCTACATCACATAAATTAGCCATTTGAGTTCATTAGGCAGCTGATGTAGAATCTCATTAAAGCTTATTTACCCAAGCAAGGTGTTAGCAACGCTGCTAAAACTTTTAGTTTACAATCCGAGATACAGTAGCTGCTTAATTAGTCAGCTGTGGGAGGCAAAAATGTAAGCACCTACCCGCACTAGCACCCCATAGATGCTACTGTTAGCAATCACTATGCTAACTTTTCTGCGGCATCTCACAAACTGACGATAACTGTGAACATCAGAAATATTTAAGTTTGGAGCAGGATTAGCATCTGCATTCTTGCTATTTAAAAGGGTTCTAAAGGATCAGATTTATGCCAAAATACTTTTTTTATCAGTTTTTTGTGATAAACAAAAGTGGGGACAGAAATGTGTCCTGAGGGACGTGACGGCGGGGAGAGTCCGTAACCATGAGAGATAACGAGTCTGTGGGAGGAGAGTGTCCCAGAGATAGAATGATAGAAAAGGGACAAGAGAAAGGAGGGAGAATGCAGGAGAGAACAGACAAGCCGTTAGCTGTTAGCTTTTAGCTATTAGCAATGTCTCTTGGCAGCTCAGTAGAGAAGAGTATTTCTCACCTACGTTCATCCTTGAGATGGAGCACTGGTCACCTGTTCAAGGTAGGCCCCGCCCACAGCGTGCCTTTGATCTTCAGCGCTCGGTCATCACGAAACTGGCTGCCTGTTTCTGTGCGCACTGTCGAAACTCCATTTTCCGCTTTGCATTTAAACGCTTGTATTAGCGGCTTCGCTGATTTCCACCAGTCAGTCGAACAACAGTGTAACACACAGACTGAGGGAGTCTGTGGTCCGTGGAGCATCTGGTTCCTGTCTAATGATGAAGAGCGATTTTGGCTCTTGGGTGGGGATTAGCATCAGGACAGAGAGTGCCAGGTTTGTGTGCTTTGGTTGGAGGACCTTCCTGCCGATGGGGCAGTTTCAAGAGTGAGCTGAGGAGGCGAACATAGCTACTGTATCCATCTTTTTTGTGGCTGTTTTCTTTTAAAATGTCACTTTTCACATGTTCACGTCCAGCTTGTATTTAATGCCTGTTTCTGATCTCCAGGGATCAGCGAGGTCCTGCAAGAGTGTGGAAATAAGGCGGAAGCAGTCTCGGTAAGACGATCTGTGTGTCAGGAAATGTGCTGTAAATACAACCCTGTTGGGCTGTTTAAGCACCGAACTTGAAGGTCTTCAAAAACACTTCTTCACCATATTTCTTTCAGGAATTCAGCTACGTTCTCCCAAGCTAATAAGCCCGATCGCTGTTATCCGCGGTTAAATAATTTACATTATATCAGCTGGGGTTGTGTCAAACATCGGAAAAAGCCTGTAAATGTTTTCCTCTCCAAGAAATACAGCCATGAGCGTCGGGAGTTTATGTTTGATCGATGTGGATGTTTGCGATAAACTCTCGCAGCATCTGGTTAAAAGATTTATCTAAATACGTGAAGGATTAACAGTTTGTGTCAAATAAAGTAGGATGTGAATCATTAAATGAAAATCTGGAGCAAGCAGATTAGTGTTAACCAACCGTGGAAGTTGTTTCCTTTTCATAGGTTAAATCGCGTGTCGTCGACATAACAACACACTCTGACAACACTGCACAAGATTCCTCCCCATGATTGGAGTAATATGTAATCAGATCCAGATTACAGCCTGTGTTTTTGACAATCTTGAGCACATTAGCTCGATGTGGGATTGGAAAGATTTTGGCAGTTTTTAATAAACTCTAAAGTAAAATATTGTCCTATTAATAAACTGAGAAGAAGCCCAGTGAGGTTCTGGGTGTTGTTCCAGGAGCCAGAGTGTGGTTCTGACCATGGAGGAGAACCATGAGGTGGACCTGGTCTATATCACAGAGAGGATCATCTCCCTGTGTTTCCCCATCGGCATGGAGGAGCAGGGCTACATCACCAACCTGAAGGAGGTGGCCGCCATGCTGCGATCCAAACACGGAGAACATTACCTGGTGAGGGTCTGAAGATGTGCAGTACACTTTTACAGAGCAATGTTCTTGGAGCTGACGGGGCTCCTCTTTGTCCTTTCAGGTGCTGAACCTGAGCGAGTGGAGGAGCGAGCTTCCGAAGCTAAACCACAAGGTACAAATGTCCAAAGCCCAGCCCACAACTTGCTAGCATGTGCTTCTAGCATGTGACTCATGTTTTCTGGTTCCGTCTCCATCAGGTTCTTGAGTTTGGCTGGCCGGACCTTCACGCGCCGGCGCTGGACAAGATCTGCAGCATGTGCAAAGCCATCGACACGTGGCTCAACGGAGACTCGCGCAATGTGGTGGTGTTGCACAACAAGGTGAGACGTGTCTGTTAGCCATGAGGGTAGCTAGCCTGCATTAAATCCAAACCACAGTCGAGTATTCTCACACTTGGAATCCTGAAATTCTTTCACGTTTTTGTCACAGGGGAACCGAGGTCGGACGGGGGTGGTGGTGGCCGCGTACATGCACTACAGCAACATATCAGCAAGGTATCCAAAGGCATCGCCTGCAAACAGCTAAGACAATCTCAATGTTTGTAAAAGTTTCGTATTACACCTCCTCACATGGACAAGAGATTCGATTGGTCACAGTTGGGTTTTGGAAACTAAACCGGAGGTGATTATTATTGCGAAACACTCCATCCCAACCAGCTTATTTTTCTGAATCTATTAGCCGAGGCGCACCGAAAAGGTTAGCGCACGTTCACTCCGAAATAATCTTTATGATGGAGCCAAAAGGGTTTAAGTCTCATTCTGAGGGCACATCAAAAACCCCAGCTTCAACCTTAATCCTGTGAGTGTTTGCCAGTGTTGTGACAAATTTAATGATTCTTGTCTCACGTGGTTTCATGCAGTGCTGACCAGGCCTTGGACAGGTTCGCCATGAGACGGTTCTACGAGGACAAAGCACTTCCTGTGGGTCAGCCGTCACAAAAAAGGTCATTTATATTTTGGTTTTTATGAGTTTGACCTTTGCTAACAAATCTTTGCTGTGACTCCTCCCCCTTTGCTAAATGTCTGCTATACATGCTAATTAACAAGGTTTGCTAAAGCATTCGGCTTCCTACAGCAGACTAACATCCTGCTTTTCTTAATTCTTGGTATCAACAAACTGTAAGTGAAACTGTGAAAGACCAAATCAGGCGCTGAAGCGTCCATCCCTCCAGTTTTGTTTTGGAAAAGCCCAAAACAGGAAATGAGTTTCATTCCTGTCTTTATCGCTTGTTTCTTCTGAACTGAGAATGTCCGTGAGCGGAATACAGAGGTTTATCTAGCCTGCTAGGCGTCCCTGAGGACGTCTGCAGGTCATCTGCCTAGTTTTAGACATTTTTCCCAAGAATTATTGTCTCTTCTGGGTGTTTCTACATAATTCTCTTTCCAGAGTGACCAAAGCAAAATGGAGCAAATCAGTCATGAGCAGTTTGAAGATAGCTCAACAACAGCACTGCTCCCTCTAGTGGCAGGATCCTCTGAGTCGTTAATCTTCTGCTAGCTCTGTTATTAGCCGCCTCTGCGTTATTAGACTGCGAAATGCTTAAAGGTCGGCCCGTGGTTACCCACAGAGGTAGTAAGTGTGATCTGGATGAGAAGGACAAAGGTCAGAGGGAATAAATGAAGTGTAGAAACAGAGGAAACAGCGGGGGAGCTCACACCTCTTCATCTGAGCTGGTGAATTAGACAGCCAGCCTTTCTCCACAGGTCCGTCATCTTGGCCTCTGCTCTGCTGCTATTTCCTGCTTCGGATATAATTATCTCGGCCCCAGGAGCCTGAAAGGATTATGGTCTGGAATGTGTGACTTTAACATCAAGACGAGGAGGTTTTAGCTCAATCTGCCGCCGCCGTAAAAGCCAGTAAAAGTTTGGAAGGAAGGTGCGACACCTGCCATCACAGCCTCATTAACCGATTATCACAGTGGGCGCTAACGCTGCGGTAAACAAACTCGTGTCCCCCGGGAGCGCTGTGAGACTCCAGACTCCACTGAAAAATGTGCTCGCCAAACAGGAAGAAAACAGGATCAAAACACCGTCTGCTCAAGACGTGTCTTTAATTTTGATTGGAACATTTAAACCCAGAGGCCAGGAGTGTATGTTAGCGACATGCTAGCTCCCAGTAGCTGCTGGATATTTGCCCCCATCTAAATGCAAGTTTTCTGCCTGATTGCAACCCTGTTTGCTACTTCACGCCTGAGTTTTTTCAATTCTTCGGCAGGTATGTGCGATACTTCAACGGCCTTCTGTCAGGACACATCAAAATCAACAACAAACCTCTTTTCCTTCACCACGTTATCATGCACGGTATCCCCAACTTTGAGTCTAAAGGAGGTGAGCAGCTGCCGACTGATTTGGACAGTGTTATTTTTGCAGGACTTGTGAACAGGCCGTCTTTGTTGCACAGGTTGCCGTCCTTTTCTGAAGATCTACCAAGCGATGCAGCCGGTCTACACGTCGGGGATCTAGTACGGAATCTGTTGTTTTATCGGCTCTCTGCGTTTTCGATAAGGGTCAAGGATGTTAGCCTGCGCTAACACTTTTTCACTGTAATTCTTTTAGCAACGTGCAGGGAGACAGCAACACCAGTATCTGCATTACCATCGAACCAGGCCTCCTCCTGAAGGGGGATATCCTGGTAAGTTTTCCTGACTGCGCGGGTTAACGTGCCGACCTTTGTACTGACCTGACCTCTCGCCGTAGCTGAAGTGTTACCACAAACGATACAGAGGCCCGACCAGAGATGTGGTGTTCCGGGTGCAGTTCCACACCTGCGCCATCCACGACCTCGGTGTGGTGTTTGGGAAGAGTGAGCTGGACGAGACCTTCAAAGGTAACGCGGAACTTTTCCCATTGTTGTAACATATAAAGCCGCATTATCGTTTGTCCTGAAGCTCATTAGTAAATGTTTCATCTTCCTTGTCTGTACAGATGAAAGGTTTCCTGAATATGGCAAAGTGGAGTTTGTTTTCTCTTACGCCCCAGAAAAAATCCGAGGTTTGTAATCATGCTGAAGCTATTGATAGTGTCAGTGGCTAAACTCCATTACCCACAATCCCCTCTGTTCCTCAGGCTTAGACCACCTGGAGAACGGCCCCAGTGTTTCCGTGGACTACAACACCCAGGAGAACCTGATCCGCTGTGACTCGTACGATAACTTTAGCCAGCGTTCCGAGGACGTCGTGGATGGCGAGCATGGTACAGATTCCCCCACACACACACACATACACACACACACACACACACACACACACACACACACACAGGTAA
The DNA here is from genome assembly GCA_015343265.1 of Pao palembangensis. Lineage (NCBI taxonomy): Eukaryota > Metazoa > Chordata > Actinopteri > Tetraodontiformes > Tetraodontidae > Pao > Pao palembangensis. Next base: position 2,167,681 of record CM027085.1, on the reverse strand, counting down.
TTCTGAAAAATGAGCAACTTTTATTGACGATAGACAGTGGCCAAATTCTAAATTCTTTCCTCATGTTTTCTGCGGTGTGCTTCTCTCTAACCCCCACCCCCACCATCACCACCACACACACACACACACACACACACACACACACACACCCTTCCCTTCTGCCTGTCAGTTATTACTTTAAATAGCTGTTGCAGAAATAGGGGGCGTCAGTCGCCCTAGCGCTGACCACCTCCTCCCTGGGGGGTTGTTGTAACCTGAGACACCATCATTCTCAGAGTCCTGAAAGCTTTCAGGCGGACGTCCATCCGCTTCAAACTTTTGCTTCCGTCACCACCACGTATTCAGGAAATCTGTGTTGATTACCGATTTTAAATCAATACCCGATCATTTTGGAAAAAAATCGTTATCGCTCCTGTAATCGCTGGGTTGCAGGAGGGTTGCTGTGATGCGCCAGCGGTGAAGTTAGTTAGCTGCAGTAAGTTAGTTGCAGATTTCATGTCAACATCAGATTAATCACCACAGTGCAAAAGTGTTTTGGGAAGAGATTCCTCCAGCAGAAATGCAGACCGGTGAATGTTAATAAGGCAGTATATACATGTCTGAGATGGCTAATGGAGCGAGTCGCCGCCACATGAAAGATGCTGATAAGCTCCATGACAGAAACTTCCTATTTTTACTCTCAGAGCTCAGAGGACGCTGCCCTCTTCTGCAGGCTTGTTTATATGTCTGGGAGCGAAACACAGGTTTCATCCTCCGGGGACGGCTGACTCATCCCAACGCCTTTTTTAACAAAGACTCGTAAACCTTGGCGATCTATCTGCTAAAGACTCAGTGAAAGACGGTTGTCTGTAAAGGGCTGGCAGGATTAGGGGCTCCAAGTCTGATGCCCTGGACTGCAGAGGGTATTTACATACAGTCATGAGGGCATTGAATAATTAGACTCACCATTTCCTGTATTCCCTCGAATCGCGCACGGTATGGGCAAATGTTCACGTGGCAATGTTTTCTCTGTGGAGCTGTGCTCTACTTTTAGCCCCCATAGTGTGGAAGCAGCCGTCCACCCAGAGGTCAAACCGGTCAGAGGCCACTCGTTTCCGTTTCAGGGAACAATACTTGGCAAAATGCCCTCTGGGGGTTATATCCAAAATGTGATAAATTGTCACCAGGGGAAGCTTTGGATTGATAAAGTTGTCTAAGGGGTTTTCCCACTGGACACTATTTAAAGAGGAGCTTCTAAAGACTGTTTCTGGAGGACAAACTATGATAACGTGCCCTGTACAATAACTTTCAAGAGACAAAACCACAGAAAAGTGCCCTTTAGGATGACTTTTCTGGTGACAAATTGTGATAAAGAACCTTCTTCAGGATACATTCGAGTGCAGTGTCATCTAGGAAGCCCAGATAAAATATGATAAAATGTGAGACCATGTCTAATCCAGTAACCTCTTGGTGCCCTTCAGATAAAGATTAAAGGCCTTTTCAGGGAAACTATTGAAATATTCATGAGGAATATTCAGCTGTTTGGTTACAACAGCTTCACAGTATTAAATGTGTTTAAGATGTACTTTCGTCGTAGTCTTACTTCTAGTTGCCCGGTACGTGGTGTACAGTAGCGCCTCAAGTCGGTCCTCCGTGTTTACCGTCCTCCCATATTTGGTTGGGGCCCTGAAATGTGTCAGGGCAGAGACGGAGATAGAGAAGAGGGCCCCAGATGAGGGGCACAAGCAGAGAGCAGCAGACTTCTGCAAAGGTTGGGTTTGTGTCCAGCTGCAGGTTTAATAACAAGGCAAACACATACTGGTTGGTGAATAAGGCCTTTAAATCCCTACTGGCTACTTTCGTTGCCAAGTTGTGACCTTCATTAGCCCCTTGTGACCACTAATTAATTCATAAAATGATAAAACGGTATTATTTTGGAAGCCTGGCTTCTTTTTAACTCTACCCCTAAATGTCATCTCCTCACAAACGAAGAGCACTTTGGATCTGTTAGCAGACAAGAGTCTGTTTGTGTGTTTGCTGTGTTACCGTGGCAACGCCGTTGGGCCCTACGTGTTTGGCATCACGCCTGCATAAAATGAGTCATGGAAGAAGCAATTTCTATGTGGAACATTTTATGAGCAGGCTGCAATTTGGGTTCACCAAAACTATGAGGGGCCTCCGGTTGGTAGTTTTATACAAGCTCCAGAGACCCGGACACAAGGCACCCAGTGTCAATCTGCTCCTAATGTGTTGTGCAGTTGAATTACATAATCGTGTGGTTAATCGAGTCAAATAACACCGTCCGGTTTTCACGGCAACGGCGGTGCGCAGTGCTGTGACTGGAATTTGGAACGTTAAAGGTCCAAAGCTCCGTGTGCGTTTGCTGCAGAAATGGAGAGCTCAGGATTAGAAAAGCTCCTCGTGAGCCTCGCAAGGGCTTCTGCTTGGACATCCTGCTGACAGCGCAGTGACCTGCAGCAGCAGGTTCAGCTCCGAGCCCTGGAGACCCTGCTAAGCCGGTACTCATCTCCTAATGCCTCCTACTCGCCTACCTTCCTCCAGCTTTGTCTCCTTTCTCTTCTTTTTTCGGCGTGCGTTGCTGCTTTTATTCGGTACTTTAGTCTTGTCTGACTGTTTTGTAGCAGTTAAAATGCTTCTGGCAGGAAACCGTGTTCCGCATATTCCCACTTTCACGGCAGCTAATAGATGTCATCAAAATGACAGATGGACAAACAGATGCGGGGAAACAAACCCACCAGGCAGGAGACACCAGGCGTCCAGAGGTGGGCGTGGCAGGCAGGCCAGTAAATCAACCTGATGTGATCCCGCCTCCCATCAAAGAGACCCGGACAGTTTTACTCTTGTTCATATGCAAAAATGCACAACTGAGCTCCACCCTAATTCAGTTTAATCCAATCAAAAGTGTTTTTTGACACAACACCTACTCTAACCAGGATTAGGATTACCAGATTGAAACCCTTGCTTTAGACGATGGCGAGCACAGTCCTCCGATGGCAGCAAGTGGTTTGGGCTTCCTTGTGACTGCTGCTGGTGGACCCACTGGAGGAACGACCCCTGTTCCTGTTTCCCAGGCCCCAGGGGTGAATCCCCAGATACAGTCTGTTGCACGTCTGCATGGTTCTCCCAGAGATGCAACTCTGGTCCTGAGTTTGCTCATCGAGGGTCATTGAGACACCCACCCCCGCGACTCCGACGGTTCCTACAGCCGGTCGGAAGAGAAACGGATATAAAAGTTCCCCATCATGTTGCGCTTCTGTGAAGTGAACCACGCGAGCTACCGTCATCCAAGATCTCTGTGATGTGAGCTGACAAATTCCTCCTGTCTAAATAGAAAAGAGTCCGACGCTCCTGTCAGCCTGACACCGACAGGCTGACCAGTCACTCGGATGACAGACAAGTTAGGAATGAGTGACATCATCCTGAAAGCAGCCGTGGGGAAGGACGCCGATACAGTCACGTTACCTCAATCGGTGACAGCTGGACGGGGGATGATGGATGTGCAGACAAGGCAGATATAAAAGCGTGACGGTTTTCCTGATACACCCATTGTGACTCCTACAACTAACTCCTCATCAGCGATATAGGGTTGATTGGGTTAGGGCATTTACCCAAACGTCCGTTTCCAGAAGCTGCCATTAGTCCCGGGCACTCAGAGGCCTTTAGGAAAGAATCGGTCAAAACTTGTCACCAGCCGCCGGCAGCAGGCGGTCATTTTCACAACGATACGAAAGCTGTGAAGGTGAAGCGAGACACTCGCTGACAGCGCCGCGTCTGCCGCCGCATGTTTCCGTGTAGAATTTTACACGTGAGAGTCGTCACCTGACCTCAGAGCTTCAGAAGTAGATAAATGTACTTCCAAGACGTGTGAAAAAGATTCACGTTCAGATGATGATGGTGAAGGAATCTGAGTCAATTTCTGCTCATCGTTTCTGCTCAAAAAGTCAGATATCATCACTGGTGTCCTTAATTTGGGATTCAAGACAATTAGCAAGGCTGACCCCCTGCAGAGCAAAGAAATGGACCAAAGCAGCTTCTATCCACAGAACTAGTCCTGAATGATCCTGATTTAGCAGCGTTTTATAGCGCTAACTCTCACTGTCTTTGGCTGATGCTGCGCTCTTAGCCTGTTTCATCCATGCGAGCTTGAAAGGAAAAAAACGTTCTTTCCAAAAGGTCCCGGTTTAATTGGGTGGCCACCCAGTTCCCTGTAAACCTGCAGACCGAATCCAAGTATGATCTTGAATTTAGATAAACAAAATTAACAAATGTGGATATAATTCTGCGAAAGATCCCTTGATTCATCTTAAACCTTCCTGATAAATCACACTAAATGATCAGTTTATTCCAGACCAAGTTAGTTAAAAATCATTTACTGCAAGATTTATTTAGTTGTAAACTTTATGATCATCAGTTTGTGACACTGTTATAGCAAAACAACTGAGCTTTTCCCATGTTCACCATCCTCATGACCTCCAGCACCAACAGCCTTATGGCTAATTTACGATGCTTGAAGCACACTCAGCCACCGTGTCCGGCGTGTCCTCGGGGTTTTACCCTGTAACCAGAAAAATCAGCCACTACAATTACACTCGACTGTTCGCCTCAGTTATCCACATCACAGCCACAGCATTTCATACGACAACAGAGGCCGTAGGTGTCAATGAAAAATTTGATTGAAAATGGCTTTTTAATTGTCTAACAGTATCTAATAATTGTCTTCTTCTAAGCAGCAGATTGTCCTCAGGTTTTGCGTGAGTGAGAACTTAGATCATGTGTTGGTGTTTATGCTACATTTCACCAGTTTTCTTTCAGCTGGAAGATAAAAAAAACTACATTTCGGAAGTGTTGAGGTCACAGTCAGGGATGTGAAACCCTCCCGTTGTGGATTTTACTGAACATGTAAATGAGGCTGCGGTTTTGAAGTGTGGCTGCGGTGCGCTGCGCTTGTTTACTGCAGTTATTAGCTGTATTTATGTGGGCCAAGCTTCTATGACTCCAGAGATCTAATTTGAGGTCTAATCTAACTGTGTATTGAAACCTGAAGAACGCAACAGTATTTGTTCCCTCCAGCTGCTGACAGGCAGAAGCGTGAAGGTGGGTCCTGCTTGGGATCAGGAGGCTGTGTCTTTTCCCAATCAGCCACGTGACTCTCGCAGCCGATGCACGAGGCTGTGACTTGGCGGCCCTCGTTTGAGTTCCTGTCGTGCCGTGTTTGTGTGGCACTTCCCATGTTTATGGAGGCCGTCTGTCTTCTGCTCGTGGAGGGGAAAAAATAGAAGCGAAGGCGTTTATGGGGGTGACACTCACCCTGGAATCATTCACGCTTGGCCGCTGAGGTGGCTAACTCTGCTGACGTCAGTTCAGCTACTTCATCCTGCTGGCATGCATGTAGCTCAAAAACATGTCAGCAGCGTTGCAGCAAACCAAAAACTGGTGCAGTTTACTGTTTAAAAATAGATTTACAGACAGTCTGTTGACAAATGATCATGTCCACGTGTCCTGGTGAACATTGAAACAATGCTGCAACTCCAGAAAGTTAGCATTGAATCACTGAACAGTCATGTTTAACTACAGCGGGACAGATCAGACCGCAGGGGTGAGGCGGAGGGGATCCCCTCTGATGACATCAACAAGCGGTGGTGCTGCAGTGTCAGGCGGACAGATGGCGTGGGAGTTGTAGTTCATTTCAGACAGCTGGGTGGTGGCGGCGGTGGAGTCCCTCCCCCGCTGCCGGGAACAGTCAAAGATCATCCCAGAACGCCAGCTCACCCCTTTAGGCAGCACAGTGGTACAGCCCCACCTCTCCTCAGTGCAGCATATGTTGGGTGATGAGAGGACCCCAGAGCGAGAGCACAGACAGAGATAATTCAGTCTCTGAGAGGCAACTGACAGACTCCGGCAACTGGAATTTAGCTTTTTTTTAAGCTCAGACTGACAGATCGAAGAGCAGGAATTCTTCATTTCTTCGGTTGTGAATGGGAAGAGTAAAAATGTCAACTTTTGACTGACAGCAGGTAAGCATGAGCCCCAGACGATGGACAGAAGGTGTGGAAATCTGTACGGAGTAAGATCTGAAACAAAGTATTCATCCAGATCGACTGAGTATCCCGTTAAACTGGGAACAAACTGTTCACGACTCGTTTTCAACCCTTTGGGTCTTGTTGCCTGTGAGTGTTTGTTGGTGGGGTGAAGTAGCCAGAGTCCACATACGAGCCATGTTTGTGTCGCGTCGCCGTGCAAATGTGTGAACTGGATGTGAGAAGCCTGTGGCGCTGTGTGATTTTCCTCTGGAAGCTTTCAACAGATCCTACCACAAAATGAGCTGTGACACGTGCGATTGTTGTTTCCTGGGAGCATCTAGGTTGCCGTTTACTGTTGCAGGATGTGTTGCCCATCATGTAATTACACCTAAAACTCTTGCTGTCCCACGATTGTTGTTGGTTTAAAGGTCTGCCTTCAACCCTCTTAAGTATAACATTTTTTTAAAATGAAAGTTCCAACTTTTCAAAGGTTACATCCTGCTACCATCATTCTACATTAGATAACTGAGGTTTGTGTTCATGCTGAAATTCACAGAATGGTTTTAAACCTCTCATCAACAATGTTGACTCACTGTTCACTGGAAGAACGTCCAGACCAGAAGAATGTGAGTTGCGGTTCTCGGCTCCACATGCCATGTCGTATTTACAAAAACCCGCCCAAACACAAAAATCATAAAACACTGCCTGCATGGTTCCTATAAATACATATGTTACTCATTGCTGTGGAAAATAATATCTTGCGGTAGCCCTAAATTGTGTAACATGCAGGCATTCAGACTTCGCCAGAGTGATCCAGCAGCCAGAAACCAACTTGAGCTTGACATCCTGTCCCACAAGCCAGTTCAGTTCTGGGTGTTCTGACAGGCCTTGGCTCACGCAGGCCTGCTCTTTCTCTGCGTGAGACAGGAACCACCCTGGGTCACGTCACACCTTGTGGGCATGGACTAAGGCAACGTGACATGGGCTACAGACCTACAAAACAGCTATAAATAGAGCTGGGTTGCTAGTGGCTGTGCCTCTTGCTACACCTCAGTGGCAGAGTAAGATGGGTGGGTGGGGGTGAGTGTGTTTTTACTGTCCCGGTCTGGTTCAAATGTTAATAAAAACAGAGGAAATGTAAGATGAGTTAAGATCCTTCATTGTTTATTTCGTCTCTTTCAGAGCTCGCTCACACCCAAGGTCCGCTTGATGGAAGCCTTTATGCCCGGGTCCGTAAAAAAGACTCCCTGGAGGGAGTTGTTGCCAGCAAAGGTGTCCCAGTCCATGAAAACTCCTTAACTAGCACAGAGAACCAGTCACAACACCCCAACTACTCACTTCAAACCGCTGACCAGAGCCTTCCTGTGATAGGCCACGCGTCCCTTCCTGCTGTTGACCACACGCTCTCTGTGAGCAGTGACTCAGGCAACTCCACTGCGTCCATCAAAACCGATCGTACCGACGAGCACAGCCAGCCGGTGCACGGCACTGTTAACCACAACAACCCAACCGCTCCCCAGCTGACACTCAGCCCTCAGGAGAAAAGAGAGCTCGACCAGCTCCTTAGTGGCCTCGAAGCACCGACTCTTCAACGACAGGCCTACCTGGCCACATCCACCAGTCCAGGAGGCGGTGTCCGACACCTTGTCCCAGCACAGGTGCACGTTAACGGGGGCCACACAAGGCTACTCCCCGTCCCCTCGACGGAGGAGCGTGAGACAGACATTCTTGACGACGAACTGCCGAATAGCCAAGAGGGCAACAGTGTGGACAGCCTGGGCACGCTGTCATCCTTAGAAGGCCAGGCAACCCCAGGTGATCTCTATTACCCACCAGAGAAGTCCGCCAGCAGACAAAACGACGGCTCGTATCTCGAGAGAGGCGTTCGTGGGGACAAGATAAACGAGATGCCCGTGCACGGAATTCATACTCCGGTGATGCAGGAGAGATCTGTGGACTCTGTGTCCCCTCAAGGGGGATATAATAAATACCAGAACGGTGGTGGGATGTACCATTCTGAATCGTATGGGAATCCACCAGCAAGCAGCCCCGAGAGGAACCCTAAAGTGATGCCCAGGGCCCCAGAGAGAAGCACAAGTAGCCGGGAGGCTGTTCAAAGAGGTCTGAATGCCTGGCACCAGTATAGCCTCCCAGATGACCCATTCGGACCTCCCCTGCAGTCGACCCACAGCATGCCACAGTTCCCCACAGCAGCCTCCCAGAGGGACATCGAGCAGTCCATCGAGGCACTAAACATGCTCATGCTTGACCTGGACCCCATTAACTCTCACATGTCCAAGTCCCACAGTGCACCCCCTGGGGAGAACATCCTGAATTCATCCCAGGCACCCTTCTCCCAGACCCTCTCCAGACCCTCATACCAAGCAGACTCCGCCATCCACAGATACAATAACTCTGAATCTGTCAACGGTCCCTCCCATCAGCCCGTATGGTCAACTGGAAGAGTCTCAGCAGTGCCCAACCAGAGCCCTGTTATGGAGTCTCTGGCATATTTGCCCCAGAGAACCAGCTTAAGCTACCAACCCCAGAACACCACTCCAACACACACCCCAGAGCCCCATCTTCATGCACGACAAGCAGTCAACCACCACCCCACCGATCCCTCCTTTCATTTCAACCAGCACATCCCAGTTAAGCCTGCAAACACTATCCCGGGTGTTTCCCCCTCCCCGGATCTGCAGGGTTCATCTCCATACCTGGGCTTCAGTGCCTCTTCTTCACCCCTCCCTGCGCTCACTCCACAGCCGAAGAACACATCTTCTTCATCCTTGCCTCGAGAACAAGATGGAGAGGAAGAGACGCTGAACTTGGAGGGCCTGGTGGCTCATCGCATCGCCGGTAGGTTTTATATCGTACTAATGCCGCACCGTGAGAGGATACAAGTGTTTAAAGGTTATTTTACAGAGAAGTTCTATAAAATTGCACCAGCCCACTGTGCAAAGAGTCCGATCTCGGGGGTTCATTCAGTAAAGTTTAGCTTTGGCTGGAATCAGGCCCTGAGCGCTAGGCTGGACGTGAGCAGCGTGGCTTTCAGTGGTCTGTGTTACAGATTCGTCACGGGGGGCCGCAGCAGAGAACGTCCTGTAGCCGTAAAATTAGCTCTGCTGCAGAGCTGCCGGTAGTGGAGACGGGATGAGTAAGAATAGCCGTGCGTCCAGGGGCTCCAGCTTCCATGCATTTTCTGCATTCTTGCTTACCTTTATGCGAAACCTTGTGTCAGCCCTGACGTTCCCCCTGGTAGAACAGTTGTGAACTACACCCACTTTTAATTTAAAAAATCTCATCTGACCTTTTTTTAATCAGTTTCATTCCAGCTATTTGTGTTCTAATTTTTTCCCTTTCTGTTTCTGTTCAATCTATCTCCCCCACCGCGTGGATGACTCCTCCCTCTAAAAAAAACATGCTTTCTTCTCTGCACCACTCTCATCTTCTTCCCGTACTTGCCTCCTCCATCTCCTGACCTCCACTCACCATCCTGACCCTCCTCTCCCGGAAAACAGAGTACAACGCTCGTATTCGGGGCATCAGCGAAAGCATGACGCCGCAACAATCTGACCGCCACCGCTCCTATTCCTTCTCTGGTTTGTCCACTTTGCCTCGCTTTTAAGTTCTGACTTAAATTTTGTTTAAAAAAATACTTTCCATTAATTTTTTTCGCCATGAATTTTTATCATTTCTGCCCTCTTTCCTTTTCCACTGCTCCCCCTCACTTCTCTCTTCTCTTCTTCTCGCTGACGGCAGGTTGAGGTTATGTCAGGGCCAGGTTTAAGGCTTAGCTTTTTCTAAACTTCTGACCGCTAGGCTCTTCCTGTTTTGCACCTTTTAAAGTCCGCTCTTCTACCTCTGATGGTTGATCTTGTGGTTATGAATATTTTCCGGTGGTTCAGGCGTTCGCTCCAGAGGCATGACCCCAGAAGTGACACAAGAGACCGGTCGCCGCAGGACCACCAGCGAGGGGCAGTACCAGAGCAGCCACGATGGCACAGCCATAGTGGATTCACCGGATTTCACCCGCGGTTTGGCTCTCAATCCTGGAGGAAGAGCTAGAGAGGTCAGCCTTGCGAATCTGTCGACTAAAGCCTAGTACACACGACACGATTTTCGGCGTCTTAGACTCGCGACTCGCCCTCACCCAAAATCGGGGTGAGGCTCTAATCCGCTTGGCGACTGAGTTAAGTACCTCGAAGACTCGAGTAATGAGCCTGACGACGCCCCGCGCGGAGTCTTGGACGTAAAACTGGATATCAAACCTGCTTGATATCCAGGCTGCTCGTAGTGACGTAGAAAGAGCTCCATCCAGACATGGGCGTGGCCGCAAAAATAAAGAAGTGAAAAGGAGCAGTAGAGCGGCTGCGGCAGAGCAACAAGAAACGACAGGAGACAGAAAAATGGTTTTGCGAGGTCAGTTGACACAGGAGACTCTGACTCAGCCACTGTCCACACCAACCCCACTCCACGCCCACTTTTTGCACCAATCTGCACGCCACCACCGCCGCAATATAAACAACAAAAGTTTTCTGCAAAAACTGCGTAGTTTGTGACCCCGATCTTGAAACCATTTGAAGTCGTGTCGTCCGCTCATCTGTTTTTTGTAAATTGTACATTTTGAGCTGTACGTAGTTGTTTTGTAGTTTTAATAAAGGTGTGCTAGTCCGTGCTTTTTGGACTAGAAGTCCCCCTGGAGTTGAATCAGTCAAACAATGTGTCATGAATACGAAAAATAAATTGCACTAGCCTATAAGTGGCTTTTTTTTCGGGAAATTTATTATTACAAAATCCAGGACCAACAACAGACATTTCATTCGTAAGGGCAAATTACAACAATAACGCTGGGGCCACGTACTTCCTGTGTCAGTCCTTGTATGGAAACTGGCAGCGCAGTCCGTCACTCCTCCTGACGAGTAGCGCCTTGTGGACACTCCCGTCTCAGACGAGTCTTGTAGTGTGGACACCCAACGCTCCCACCGATCCTGTCGAGTTGCGCGGTGTGAACACCCAGGCGACCCGCCGGCTCACAAAAATCGTGCCGTGTGTACTGAAATCTGATCTGAAAAATAAAATCTGCAACCGCAGTAAAAACTGCACCCACCAGTGTTAAAAGCTAAAACAGTAAAATAGCTAACATAAGTGTCTGAAAACAGTCGAGACCATTTATCACGTTTGTTCATACTGTGGTGCCTTAACGTTTCTCTTCAGGGTCAAATGCACAGCTACCAGGAGGCGTTTGAGGACAACGAGGCGGACCGCATCACGCACAGTCCCACCTACGGAGGCGGTGGTGAGAATTCCCCCCAGACCCCCCGCTTCCCCGTGTCGCCACAGACTCCTTACTTTAACATGTGTAGGTTGGCTTTGTCAAAATCTCTCAACACGCAAGTCTTTACTTTCTATCTTTTTATTTTCTCTGCTTTGTACATATCAAGAACAACAAAGAGGTCAGAGTACAGCAGGTTACAGCCGATTTGGAAACGTGCCGCTGGATTTCACATCAGTGGCTCCGACACAGAAACAAAACTGTTAGTAACAGATGAAGGGAAGTCTGTCGTCACAGTTACCGGCTTCCCATTCACCTAGGACAGCAGCAGTAGAATTTAAACCTGCTGGATCAACGTCTGGATTAGCAACTATGCTCCTCATCTGTAGGGCCCCGCACACCTGCTTGGGATTAGGACACGCTGGTTCTCCGTGCTGACCCCAGGCCTTGTACTCGCTCGTCTCCCCGTCCACCCACAGCCATTTCCCCGAGAAGAAATGCAGACCGATCCAAACGTGCTCCGTGCTTTGGGTTTTGAGCAACGATTTGCTGATGAGCATCATCTCGGTTTCAGATAGCAGGCTGGCGAGGTCATTGTGATGCTGCCTGCAATAGCTGATAGCTTCCTCCCAAGTCTTACTCTCCTCCACCACGATGGGGTTGTAGCATAAAAACTCTGCTATGCCGTCAGGCGTGGAATCATGGCAGCCGTCATTGTAAAGCTTACCGTAGTCTTCTTTGCTTCGGTTCTCGGGCTGTTTGTCGCCCCAGTAAAACACAGGCACCTCCCCGCCTCCGGACCACCTCCACTTGTCCTTGCTTGTGGGGTCTCTATAAAGTCCAAACCACCTGGGGTCAGACCTCTCCTCCTGAAGTCTCTGGTTGTCCTTTTTGTTGCTAACATGAGCCAGGTCAGCGTAATGCAGCCGGCAGTGTTGCTGAGCTTGGAACCAGGTCACTTGTTTGGTGATGTAGACGTATTTGCTTGAAATTGTGGCCCAGCTCAGCAGCAGCAGAATGCAGGAAAAAGTTTTCTCCATCTGTTCTTCCTGCGGCACAACAGAGATGTAAAGGAGGCTCTGTTTGCTTTTGCACTTTTATTTTGCATCATTCGGATCCTCCCATTCACACACAGCTGCAGCCTCAGACGACAACACGCAGATTCCACCCACACAAATGTGTGATAAATCAGTCACCTGGCTAAAGGTATTAACTTCTCCTTTGTTATTCTATTCTATATGCTACAACGTTTGAAAAGTGATCAGATCTTTGTGTTTTCTGACCTTTGGGAAATATGAGCAACCCAAAAACATACATGTCCTTCTCAGTAATACGTCTCAAGCAAATCTGGAATTTGTTTCAGGCAAAATAAGAAGTTATTTGCATGATTTGCAGGCCAACAACAGCAGACCAGGTGTGTGCAAATCGTGTTTGGAAATACCAACATCAGGTTCCACTTCTGAAAGCAATGGAGGGACGGAACATTCGTTTCGAGGGTCAACTCTGCCACTGTAACACAGACAAACACAAAGCACTTTTAATCACATCCTCTGGAGTTCTGACACATCACAGACAGAACCTCAAAGCTACTTGTTGCAACCTCTGGTCGACAGGAAGCACTCGCTGAGACGGACCTGCTTGTGTTATGGTGCGTTACTTGTGTGACGCTACCTGCTCACTGCAGCTAATAGCTAGCTGTTGTGGATGATAGCTAGCAGTGGCAGCATTTTACTTGGGACAGACATTAAGTAGATGTTGAAAATATTAGGCAGATATTAGGATCCTGTAGCAGACAACAGGTAGAGCAGCTAGTTAGATAAATCCAAAACCAAAGCTGGAACACAAGCACTGTTGGTGCAGCAGGATTAGCTAGCTGTTAGGGACAGTGTTGAGTGGATTTTAAAGGTAAAGCCTCATTGATGGGATTATTCTTCCAAAATAATAAGAAATGCTAACAAGAAATGCTAACCTGTAGTCAATCCTGAGTTCACACGGTTGCAGTAAGAGTCTGTTCCGTGGCACAAACCGTTACATTGACTGTCACCTCAGCACGTCGCCCGTCTTATGATTGTCATTTACTTTATGGCATCTCATTTTGGAAATAATTCCTCTGTTTGGATAAATTTTGCATCTTTTTATCACATGACCTCATGCTCAACCTTTAAAAAGTGGTTTTGACTCATCTGTAGACCCTCTAATCTGATCTCAGCGTCATTGTTTTCATGACTTCATGGTCACGTCGTTGGTTGACGCTAAATCTGATTCCAGCTGAATCAGTTTATTCCTCTTTTAATCCATTTTTCATGAATGCTGTCTTTCTATTCCAGGCATTTTTACATCTTTGCATGCCTCATCACATGCGCTGTGTCTTTCATCTGCTCTGGTTCCGTGTCTCTTCCTGCAGCTCGTTCTCCTCCAGGTCTGGCCAAGACTCCTCTGTCAGCGCTGGAGCTGAAGAACCACCAACACGGTGGATCAGGTGGGTCCAAACACACACCAGGCTGAGTGGTTTCACATGCATTTGCACCTTATTTTCGCTCTTTTGCACGTGCATCTGGATGTCAGTATTTTGTCCTTTTTATTTCAAAGTGATTTTAAAAAGATGCTTTTGATTTAATCCCAGAGTTTGATCCTAAAATTTACAAAGATTTATGGGATTAGGTGTGGATTAAAATTTATAGTCTGAGTGAAATGTGATTATTTTCAAAGCTACTTATAAAGATCAAAGGTAGAATAATCCTGTAAACAGGCTCTCTGCATTGGTATGACGCTCCCTGGTGGCCAGAGTTGTCATTACTCCATGAAGTTGCAGTCAGCAGCTAACGCTCCCTCCCGTTTTTGCTTTGCACTCAACCTTTTCCTCCTTTTCTCCTCCTCCACACATCTTCTCCTCTGTGACTTCCTGTCTTTTCTTGCTGTCAGACACTGATTCAAATGAGGGAGAGCAAGGTAAGGTCATTTCCATGGCAACACTCTCTCCAGAACCGCTTCTGCTTTCAAACATCCCGGTTTTCTTTTCCTCTAACTTTTTTAAAATATCCTCTTTTTAAATCGACGCCTGCATTTCAGTTTCTGCCTTTTGAATCTTTTGTCTCCAGATAATCACACATCCAGGGACTCAAGAGCTCCAGCCTTCTGCTCCCCTTTCACCTCTGCCTACCCAGGTCACAGCAGCAATGGGTGAGTCCTCAAGCAATAATCAATCATCGTTCTAGACATTCAAGTTTTATAGGTTTACAAAGATGAAGCTAAAACTCCCTCAAAGACAGATTAAACTCAAACATGTGGGTAAAACATCTTGCTAAGCCCCTGGTGGTTGGATGCAGGATAGTTCATGACCTCCTCCTGACTGTGGCAGTAAATGGTACCAGTCCCGCCAACATTCCCCGCCGTTTAGCGCTGACATCGTCTTTTCCTCTGTGCAGAAGAAGGAGCGGTTCTTCAGGTGCTCAAAGCCCCGTCCCTTCCTACCCACACAGACCCGCCTCCCCTGAGGGCTCCCAGGTCAACGTCATGGGCGTCCACACGGTTCCCGGCAGTCCCAACACCCTCCACCGCACCGTGGCCACCAACACTCCACCGAGCCCAGCCCTTCAGAGACGCCTGGGTCAAGCCAGCCCTTCACTGGCCCGACACCAACCCACAGCTGGCGCCAACAGGGACAACGTCCCCTCCAGTCCTCTGATTGGCTGGAGCCCTAAAACGGCCACTGCTGGCATTCCCCCCAGCCCTCTGATGGGCCGCCGTACGGCGATGAGTGGACGCAGCACGCCTGATGACTTCGGACCCCCACCTTCAACACCTGCCTTCCCCGTCTCCCCGCAGCTACCAGAAAAGAGGCACATGTCCACCGGAGATGTAGAGAGGACTGACAACAAGAACCTAACGGCAGGCGGCGGCAGCAGTGCGCCAAACCTGTCCGGCACGCATACCTCGACAGACGTCCCAAAGTCCATTTATGGTGAGACGCAGAGACCATCTTCTAACCCCACTTGGACTGTGTCCTCCAGTTAAAAGCGTCCCCGTCTCTTTGGTTCCCACAGATGGGTATCCAGACATTAAGATGAATGTGAAGTTTGTCCAGGACACGTCCAAGTTCTGGTACAAACCGGACATCTCCAGAGAGCAAGGTGAGACAAGGACAAGCCGAAGCCCATCAAGACAAATCTGTACACAAAAGTGGAATGATAGCAGTGTGCGCTCATCTTTCTTTTGTCTTCTTATCCCTTTTTTGTCCTCTTCAAACCTCATCTTCTCTGTCTTGCCTCCTCCCTCTTTCAGCCATCAATCTGTTGAAGGACAGAGAGCCGGGGGCCTTCATCATACGGGACAGCCATTCCTTCCGCGGGGCATACGGCCTGGCTATGAAGGTGGCCTGCCCGCCACCCACCGTCCCACAGAACAAAAAAGGTCTCCATCTTTAAATCTGCTGTCTACATTTACAAATTCCCGAATTAGCCCGATCAAAGGAACTCAAAACGTGTTTCCTAGTTGGCGACTTGACCAATGAGCTGGTGAGACACTTCCTGATCGAAACCAGCGCCAAAGGCGTCCGGCTCAAAGGCTGTCCCAACGAGCCCTACTTCGGTGAGTGTTTGCCTTGTCGACTGCTGGCCTGGCGACAGCGGGCTAGTGTTTTATGTTTCTTTGGGTTGTAGGCTGCCTCTCGGCGCTGGTTTACCAACACTCAATGACCCCGCTGGCTCTGCCCTGTAAGCTGATGATCCCCACCAAAGGTCAGGCCCAGTCACGCCTGCTCCTGAATATTTTGATAAAGATTCGTCCGTCTTTCCACTCATTCTTCCGTTGTCTGCCTCTCGTAGACCCAAACGAGGAAGCGTTGGAACTGGCCACGCCCACTGACTCGGTGGTCGAGCTTCTGAAGCAAGGAGCAGGTGAGAGAGAGCCGAACCTCGGACAGACTCTGCTGGTTCTTTAGTCAGGTGTAGAAGGGATTAAAGTGAAACGCAGGTCAAAGGTCGGCTTGTTGTATGAGTTAGTGTTTAGAGGAGAAACAGGAAGCCTTGTTCCTCTCAGCTGACACCTTGTCATCCTTACGTTACAGTCCAGAAGGCTCCGGAAGAGTCTTACGGTAAATACCGGTTTGTACTGCTTTGCTCCAGCCCTTGACTGAATGCAGGAATGTGCGACTTTACATCATACGCTCAGATAAAGTCAGCTGATGCATGACACGTTGAGACTCACATGCTAGCAGACGGAGCATGACCAGCCACCATCACTGTCTTCACCAGGCTGCACGCTCGCCGATTTCTTCCTGTTTCCTTTTCTTCTTTTTCTCTCATGAGTTTGGTGTGTTTGCCCCCAGCGTGTAATGTCCTCTACATCAACTCTGTGGACATGGAGTCTCTCACGGGGCCTCAGGCCATCGCCAAGGCGATCAGCCTGACTTTGGAGACGAACCCCCTGCCCGCCGCCACCACCGTCCACTTCAAAGTGTCGATGCAGGGCGTCACGCTCACCGACAGCCAGAGGAAGTGAGTCGGCATGGATGGGAAAGCTGCGAACAATGTTAACCCTCAGAGGCCTTTGAATGCTCTAAATTGTATATAGTGACCTGTGGCGCCCTCTAGTGGTGACCATTAGTCTGCAGACGCTAATTTGAGATGTGCGTGAAACGTTACGGAACATACTTTTTTTTCTGCTGCAGACTTTTCTTCAGACGCCACTATCCCATCAACACCATAACCTTCTGTGACACTGACCCGCAGAACAGGAAGTAAGTCTTTTTCTGCTACCATCAGTAGCATTTATTAGTGTTAAGATGATTGATCGTTTTGTTCTTTATTGTCAAATAACAACTCTTGAATAAGGCTACACATGTTTCAAGGAAATCTTTTTCTTTTTTTAGATGGAGCAAAGAAGGAGGCGGTTCAGTGAAGTGAGTTTAATCATTGTTTTAGCCTTTTCTGGGCTGCTGGCGCTAACTGCGCTAGTCTGCCAGGAGAACTGACTCAACCACTGACTGAGCCAAATCAGTCAAGATGTCAAATAAGGAAATTATTCATTCTGGTTGAAACTGTTTGAAAAGATAGAAACTGCAGAGGGCTTGAACAGTTGCATTCTGTTTTGGTTTTAGCTTGCCAACATCTTCTTCTATCCCACCAGGCTTTTTGGTTTTGTGGCACGGAAACAAGGAAGCACAACCGACAACGTGAGCCACCTGTTCGCGGAGCTGGACCCAGACCAGCCGGCTTCCGCCATCACTAGCTTCGTGTCCAAGATGATGAAGCGGTGAAACTTTCCCGTCGCCTCGGAAACCTTCCTCAGTTACCGGCCAGGGCCGTAACAGGACTCCATGGCGTCCTTTGATCTTCTGTGTCCTGTGACTTTGTTTCCTCTTTGTTTATCTCTGCCTTGTTGGTTTGTCTTGACTTTTCGGACGAGGGAAAGTTTGACGGCGGGTTAGTGGAAGTGTGCCGTGGAGCTGCGGACAGACAAACGTGGAGGCCGATGGGAGAACTTGATCCTCACAGGGTTTCCTGTGCTAATGTGCTAATGTTAGATAGAGACAATGCAACGTTGAGTCGCGGGATGTCGAAGGACTCGTATGTTTCAGGGTTTTCTGGTCTTCTTTGGTTTTTTTGGGTTTTTTATTAATTGATTTACCAAAGGTAGTTGCAACACAAGTGCAAAAAAAAGATGAAATGTCAAACAGCAAACAGCTAAAAAAAAGTTTCTTCTTGTCTTCAGGAAAAAAAAAAAAGCGCCTTGACGGCCATTAGCAAGACAGTCTGAAGACGTTATGCATGTTAGCTTGATCTTTAAGCTTCTACGTTCCACGTAAGTCGTCGTGAAATCCTTAGACTGGTCATTTCCGGGTCTGTTGTGTGTTAGAAAGGGCTCTGCAGTAAAACCTCCACTGATCTTAACTGCGCATCAGCAGAACAGACTCTTAAAAAAAAGAAGACACTAAAGTAAACACCACGCTAAGGATCGTGTCAGCGCGCCGCTTGCATCGCCTCAGTGTCCACTTCAAGCCTGAAAGCGGGGGAAGACTGTTTGTCCACAAGGCGGCGCCACCCACCCAGGCTTTGGTCACTCCCGACACCCTCCTGTTAGACTCTACCCATCAGCCACTGCTTGCAATTGCGGATCCATCTGCCGCTGAAACACACTGGAAAGCACCAGGGACTGGACCTATGCACTGTTCTATATGCATGTTGTTGTCCCACCATGCACCTCTCCCTCATAGCTACAGCCACCGTCCCTGAAAACGCCCCCAACGCTTTGTGCTTAGGAAAAAAAAAAAGACGAGCGCACTGAGGTTGTTTGACTTGTCTGCATGAAATAGAACATTTTTGTACTCTTCTAGTGTCCTGAGAAGTTGACACATTCATCGTTGAATAGTCACATGAGCGTAAGACGCGATATTTTTACGTGTTTTTTTGTTTTTTTTCTTTTCCGTTCCTTCCTGCCGGGGTTACCTTTCACCGTCCGATCTCTGTTGGCTTTTTCCACCCACAGTGTTGTCAAGATTTACACTTTGATGCTGTTTAAGGGGAAAAAATCGGGAGTTTCCACACTGTGCACCCGCTTGCTGAACACGTTCACAATAAGCTACGGAAAACTGATAAAAATGTACATAGATATACTACTTTGAAAGGTGACATAGCGAAAAAGTATTTATTTTTGTTGCTTTGGTCCCTCATGATTACTCATATATACATAAATTGTACAGTCTAGATAAAGATACCTTATGGGTTGAAAAAATATAGACTTATTTTGGCTAATGATTTCAAAGTCTGATGATTTTGAAATGTGTTTGAATATATGGTGTACATTACTTTGTACATGTATATTTTGTTTTTTTTGTTTTTTTTCTCCATCTTTCCGTCTTACCTGAGCGAGGCTGGCATGAACGAGCGCGACGTGCATGGACAGAAGCATTTTTGAGCGAGAGCGCCCGCTAGCGGAATCCGGTAGAGACGTAGAAATTAAAAAAACAAACAAAAAAAAAAAAAAAAAAAACGCACAAAAAGCAGCCAAACCTCAGATGCAATATGAAAAAACGGGCTGCGTGCGTCCATGACAGTTTATCATTTTGCCAAAGATTCAGTCACGTCACTTGTCCGTCTCGGCTGCATGAGGACTTTTTTTACATTTAGCTGCTGCTAACTGCTAACTCTTGCTTTCCTGCGTGTCGCAGCTTTAGCAGCACATCTTCAGGTCAGAGATCAGGCCCGTCGTTCCCAAATGCGTAAACGTTTTGCATAAATAGATGAATAAGCTCTTGCATTTGTTAAGACAACAGAATATCGGTGTTGGAGGTAAACAGAGTCACTCTGCAGCTTCTGTCAGACCGTTTGAAAAAAACTTTATTTATTCCTATTTATTCCTTCCATTCGTCAAGGAAGCCTCGTGACTTTGTCGCGTTCGTGGAAAACAGGCGGCTACACCAGAGCCATTTATCCTGATTTGAAGAAAAAAAGAAAAAAAACTCTAAAAGCTTTGTTCCTGCTGTGAGAAGGAAAAGTGACCCCGACTTGTGTGAATGTGCGACTTCGGATGTGAAAATGAAAAACAAAATATTTTCTTTGAGCTTCTCATGAAGGTTCTACTGTCATGGCTTCCCTGTTTCCCCAGGAGAAAAAAAAACATTAAAGCAATACAAATCTGTTACATCAAAGCTGCTCTGGCTGCTCTTTTATTCGATTTTTGAGTTCTTCCGCACACGTGGAGCCACCTGGATCCTCATCATCAGCTGATGGAGCGCAGGTGCCGGCTGAACTGGAGCTCGTCAGAGTTGATGCCGGGCAGCCGGTGGAGTCCATATAAAGGCTCCAGCAGAGCTGCACGCTGGGTCAGACGTCTGCAGAGCTTCGGGGGGGATGGGACAGGTCTGGCTCCGCTTCAGGCTCCTTTTATCTAGCTGAAATGTGTCCGGTCAATCGAAGGAGGACGTGTCAACAAAACCAACAGTGCAAACAGAACCTTAGACCAGATTCGTCTGGATCTTCCTGAACCAGCATGGAGTGTTTCTGACACACCTGGAGGTTACTGTGGAGCAAAGTTCCGGAAGCAAAGATCTTTTTTGTTAATTAACGCTACGATGAACACCTCATCCTGGTTTTGGATCGGTACCAACCACTGCTACCCCGAACAAACATACAGGACAGTACAGAGGCAGGGTCAGGGTAATTCCAGAGCGTCGTACGTTTGTGTTGGAATGCTGAGCGACTCTGAAGGTCTGGGTGTTCGCTTGCTCTTCCACGTTAGTTTGTTGTGAGTTGTTGCGCTGGGACGCCGTCCAACCTGCAGAATAACATTTGGATCTGCTGTATCTAATCTCCCTGTTTCAAATAAACCTCTTGAAGACGGTGGAACACGCTCAGGCGTGTAGTTGAAGCCCGACTTTAGCGAACCAGCCTTTAAATAAAGTTAAAGTACGTTGCAGAGCAGATTTGCAGTGTGTTTCTGTGGCCGAGCCGGGGAAAACCCAGCGCTGCACGCTCGCTCACTCAGGCAGGCCTCCAAAGCAGTAGCCCCGAGAGCGCGTTTTTGGCCCAAACGCCGCCACGCCCGACAGTCAGAACCTGGCAGGATATGAGTGAAATTACAGCTCCCGCGGCTGCAGACGGTGCTCAAACTCGCAAAAATGCATGACGCAATCCCCGCCTGACCAGTGACGTGCGCGCAGTTGCCTGACTGCTGAGCTGCTTAGGAGATGCTGCTGGTTTCAGAGGCGACACACTCCCCTCTAAGGTTTCAGCTAGCCGTGCATACGAGCATCCAGCTAGCAGCCTCTCTCAAACTGATTTGACAGTGACTCAAACTCAAATAATGTGGAAAGAATCCTCGGAATGAGGGATGCGTGCATACCCTGTTTTAATGTTTGTTAGCTTAACGATGCGCCATGACATCATTGTCTTATAGGATAGGCGAATACGAGGCCACAATCTGTAACAGCATCATCCTAAACTCCAGGATGTTAAAATGCTCTTGATGCGCCATGATCCAGAGCTTTGAAGTGCGTGTGAGAAGCTAAATGCTAACGTAAATATATTCTGTTGTTTTCATACATGTCAGTGCTAACCTTTCGAATAAATCCACCTAGCTTCTAAAATCCCAGTCTGACACGGCCGTGAACCTAGCAACGGTGTTCTGTTTACGCTGGTACGGAAGGAAAAACCTGAACATTTGACCTGCTGGTTCTGACGTTCTTCTGTAACGCCGACGACTTCACGTCGTTTCCTCCGACGGAGCTGGTGGAAATCTGTGTGTGTGTGCACGAGTGATCTCAGCCAGGTTTGAGCTTTCTCCAGAGCCGCGCTCAGGTTTGGAAAAGTTCTGACCCTCTGTAAGAAGCTGCCACTAAACTGCGGATATTCAAGCAAGGGAAAATTCCCTCTCCATTCTTATCGAACGGAAAAATCAACCTGCTGGTTTTGGTTTGCACTTGACAAAGAGGCTTGAGGTCACGATGCTCAGCTAGCAGATTACAGCAGGATGGCGTGTTCAATCACCTGCAGTGGAGCGCTAACGCCTGATGAAAACATTATCAGCACATTGACGACGAAGACAAATGTTTTAGGAAATATTTCGTAGCTCGTGACTGAGCTCGTTTGCTGCGTCGCTAACTCCTAGCTTGACAGATCGGAGCTTTCCTTTAAGATAACAGCCCAGAGTTCGGGCTAATTAGGGGTGGAAACGCCACATTAGCCCTCTCCTCACATCCACATGTTAGCCCGAACTCTGATAGGATCCAGCTGTTCTCACACCGAAGGGGCGAGGCCCTGCCGGCGCGCTCCCTCACTGCCTCCCCCGCTGGCTTCACGCTCGTGTGAAATCTCTCCGGAACAGTGCTCCTGCATCAGAGCGCTCGTGAGCGCTCGTATCTGCCACACTGACGTACGTTTTTCAGAGTCGTGGGAGGATTCAGCCAAGTTTTATGGGACTGAGAGGAGACCGGGAGGCCAAGGAAGTGCAGATTTGGAATTCAGGTTTCTCACCTCCTGGATCCCAATAAGAGTCAGTCTGATGCAACAAAAACAAATGCAGGAGTCAGGTTTTGGTCGATCAGAACGGTTTTGTTTAGCATGTAAAGATTCATTTACTCAAGGTCCTAAAATGAGGTTCGTGTTACTGTTGGCTTGCCAAAAAGGGCCCCGCACCTCTGGGCCAGATGCCTTCCAGAGTTCCATTTCAGCTTGAACCGAAACTCAAAGCTTCAACAAACGGATTCCCGAGAGCAGATTTAATGAGATTGAACTCATCCATCTCTATTCTGGGCAGCGACGGAGGGTCAGAGACACACTTTTCTCCAAGACTGCAGCCAAATGCTAAAGGGAACCATATTAATGAGAGTGTGATCTGAGGGGCGGCTAGCGTGAGCAGTTTTGGGCTAGTTTAAAGTTTAAAGGAGTCCTTCAGACACCTTTGACTTAACTAACAGTCCTGTCAGCGTTAACAAAGAACGCTGTTATAAGCTTCCAATGATGCGGGTGTCTCGACACATGTTAGCTAAAGTAATCCTCCCAACAGGGTCAAAATGTTATCCTAGCCGCTAATGACGCCTCGGCCGATTTAAAGCACCTTTTAAAGTCAAGCGTGATTAGCAGTTTAGCCTAAAGCTCGTAAAATGAGGAGCAAACCCTACAATCCAGCAGGCGTCACAAAGCTAACAAAATAAAGTGGCGGGTCGCTCCAGCAGAGAAAGAATTCCAACCATCGCAGGAACGACACCCGTCGGCACGTGAGAGGCCAGCAGCTCCAAACCAGCGTGACGAGAAAAGAGGAGCTGGTTTTCGACCCCAGCGAGGCCGCTACCAACAAATGTTTTATCTTAGCAGCGTTCACGTTCCTCTCATCCTCCCACACCTCCACTTCTCCACAAGGGAACTGTGGCCTCTTCCATAGACACACGAGCGATGCTACAGACTCTCCAAAGCTGTTTTTTATTTCTTCCTGAAAAAAACGATCATCACCAGCATGAACGAATACAACCACTACATTTATTTCCGGTCTCGAAGGCGGCCCTGATTCCATTACACAATCATTATTTAGTCTAGAAGTTCTGGCAGCGGTGATAAAAACGGAGACAGTCCCCTCCGCTGTGGAGGCCCCTCTCACCTTCATGACCTTCCATCTTTCTATCTTCATTTCTACCACCTCCTCCTTACACTTTTGTTCTTTTATTACGTTTAACTTTTGCTAAACCAACGCGCACAGTCTGCTAACCTGTAGAACCCCATCCGTAGGCTACGCAGAACCATTTTGAGCCCTTAAGAGGCCTAAAGGATTCATTTATCATCGGATTTCCAAAACTAGCTCGGTAGTTGTGTGTAAATTTTGACTTGTTTAGTGTCTAATTTCTCATTTTACTTTGACTTGCGCATGCTAGCAACACTATTGTCATGTGATATCCCTCCCTAAAACCCCTCAGAGCCTGGGAACGTACACGGTTCCATCTCCAAAGGCTTTAAATCCTCAGAAATCGCTGACATAATTAAGCAGTCTCTCAACACCACCTGTCAGGAGTACCCTTGAGCAAACCGTCCCGCCCGGGTTGCTGCTCGGCAGTTGACAGGCTGCGTTTTTGATCATGTTCCAGGTGTCAGACTGGCACCTTTTTACAAGGCAGGTGAAACAGAGAGGAGAAAAAGCCTGATCAGCAATAGAAGGAAGAGTCAGAGGAGATGTTTCCTGGAGAATGTCTGAGATCTCTGGTCTGCAGAACACCTCCATCACCAGTTCAACCATTAAAGCAGCCAAATTTCTCATCAGAGGCCATTTGAGACCTTCTTCTCCCTGGTTCCTTTACCAGCCCGTGCTGGAGGGCCCTGGAGAGCAGCTCCTGCACTTGATTGCCAGGGGAAGCTCGAAGGTGTCCCATGTGTTCCACACAGGTTCACGTTAGCATAGCCTCGAGCACTGGTCACTCAACCGTCCCTCCTTCACCTCCAAATCTTCCATCTCTTTTTGGTCATCTCATCTCTTCCGAAGGCAAAGTGCTACTTCCTCCCTCTTCCTCCCGAGCAGGGCTGTCCGTGTTCTGCGGGTTTAAGCCTCAGAGCTTCCCACACAACATCTGCTGTCGCGGAAATAATCACGTGCTCGGATCCATCTCAGATTGGCCACAAATCAGGAACGAACCGAATCCACTTTCACGAAGCTCTCCCATCAGTTTGAGAGCCAAAAAGTGAAGCTGAAGAGGGAATTTTAATGCTGGAGTGTGCAGATAACACACACACACACACACACTCCTCGCTCCTCTCTGATCTGCAGTAAGAGGATCTGCGGGCCTGGATTTGGAGGGGCAGCTGTACAAGGCACCGGGCTATCAAACACACCGTATCTGTTTGCTTTGGATACCCACGCTGTTGCAAACCTCCCAGAAGAGGATAATATTTCTTGGTAATTAATAGCAGCCTCTTTCTGTCCTCTGGCCTGGAAAGGAAGCCGCTTTGCAAACAGAGAGAGACGGAAATTTGGTTTCCTCGCCAGTCGTTCGCTGAGCCGGATCAGCTGGACGGAGCGAGCTCAAGTGCCCGGAAAAACTCGCTGTCCCGCGGAGGCAAACTCTGCTCTCACTCTTCTGCTTGTTAGCATGTTAAAATCCACAGTTTCTTCTAGCAGTCCCAGTTGGGTCCGGTGGATCAGGACTGCTGGACGTCTCATGTGCACATTCAGAGATATTAGCTGCATCGGAGGTGAGAGCAACAAACAGAAATTCCTTTTGTTGACTAGCAGAGCGACTCAGCATTCCAACTTTACTACTTCCTGTGGGAAAATGCTTTCTCATGAAGAAAAACCAGATGTTGACCTCTCTCATATTCCCGCAGTTTAATTTTCTTTCGTATAGATGTGAAAAATCAGGCTCTGTTCCAAAAATCCCGACATAGAAAGCACGTATGTGGAAGGTGTGAAGTTCTCGCCTTGGCCCGCTGATATCACAGGGTTCGTTGCCTTGGCGCCGGCTCCGTGTGAATTGGCATCAAGGAGAGTACGAGCAGTATGTGGCGTAATCCCCGAGAAATGCCGGCGTCTAAACCGTAATCCTTCACGGCTTTGAGACTCTCACAACATAAAAATGCTAACATGTGATTTTAGCTCTAAATTCAGAATATCTGCGTATTTTTGGAAGCACCGGGCCGTTTCTGCAGCTCCGGGGTTAGCTAACAAAACTCTACCTGCAGCGTTAAACAAACCTGAATGTTAGCTTCTCTGCACAATGGCTGAAACAAGCACGCGCACCCAAGACAAGCACCTCTCTGTTAGCGCAGCCCCCCTACCCCCTCTGGACACATTTCCATCAACTCCTCGTGTGATTCTTCATCTCTGACATGTCGTTAAATCAAAGCTGTGGCGTATTAAGACGCGTTACTGACAGCGCAGTCGGGGTTGATGATGTATGACTGAGAATATATGAGGCCCCACAGCAACGGGACACCAGCTAGCTGCGCTTGCTATCTTATTTATTGCTTCTTAAACAAACCACGATGTAGTTGTGATGATGCATCATCTTTAAAAATGAACCCGCAGGCTGACAGCAAAACCTGTCTGCAGCCACCTCTGACGCATAGTATTTCATGTTATATCGTGTTGGTGTCATTTCCATGACAACTGGAGGCTAAAGGTGCCAAAGGATCTCGTCTGTATGCTAAGCTAAGGTACCGGTCTGCTGCAAGTATTGGAACAGAGCCGCTTCTTTGTTGCTACATCCAAAAGACAAATATCTTCATTGTGGACGAGCAAATAAACGCGTCTCGCGTCTCCTCAAAACTGGAGGATGCGAAAAGAAACAGCCTGTGTCTCGTTAGCCGCTGAGAACGCGCACACACGCGCTGCTGCTGAGTTCCTCCGTCTGCTTAAAGCATCAGCTCTGACTTGCTGCAGCCTGATATCGCATGTCTCAGAGCTGATCCTGATAGAGCCGCTGCAGGTTGAGCTGCGTGTTTTATACGTTTGGGGAGATGATTCCACGATTGTCATCGGTGTAAAATCTAGGTGCTCAGCGTCCAAATACCTGGAACTTAGCTGCTCAGCACTTGCGATAAGAATCTGCAGCGCTCACGGAAAGGCGGCCTTATCGCGCCGGCCTTCACGGCCGACTGGGTGGAAGGGCGCCGCTGGAGGTTCCTCAGGTTGGGATGAACACGGGGCGATGGCGCTGGATTCAGCCGGGATTTCCTGAACACCAACACACACACACAGTCTGTCTTCACCTGCCCTGAAGCGCACGTCTTCATTTCAGCGCACATTCTTTTGTTCACGCTATGCCTCCTTTATAACGCGCTAGTCAGCGAAGACGAGCGCTGCTTCAGGAGCCATCAAACTTGACATTGTTGCAACTTGATTAAGGGTTGCAGCCGAGCGTGTCGGCAGATTTCAACACACATTTTTAAAGTATTTCCAACCAGGAAGTGACCCGATGAGCCCGGAGAGGCAGCTGCATGGTCGCCTGCTGGTTCTTTAAACTCGGGATCCACGCAGGGTTTCAATTATTGTGGGATTACAACACAAACAATATCTGCCCTTCGAGGCCACTATAGACGTTAAAGGACCCACGCTGAGCTCCGGCCGTGTCGATGGAGACGTGCGCCGCACAGCTAACATTTCCAAACAATATGATTTCACATCATATTCTGCTCCTCTCTGAACGAGTTCTGAAGTGAAAAGTTTAGCCTCTGAGAGTTGCAACGACCCCTTCATGGATCCATCGGTCGCTGTGTCGTAAAGCGATGCTAGTGGGAAAACAGGCTGCGCTGAGGATAGCGTGACCACAAGTTTGGTTTCTCCTCCACCACGAGGGCTGAAGCCTCCCAGCAGGCAGACGGAACGAGGCCTCCGGGTGCCTGCTGGCCAGGCCGTTCCTGTTTTTCTGGAGGATCATCCGAATACCATGCTGTAGATCATCACACAGTCAAATTCTGAGAAAGTGTTTTCAGAGGAACCAGCCAGCTTCCTGTTTTCCAGGAAATGTTTTTCTCTTTCAGATTCTGCGCTGTGCAGGTGCCCCGACGGAGCCGTCTCCGTCCCTGAGTAAATCATCTGCATGTTTCCTCTTTAAAACGCACTCAAATATGGATTCTGGCAAATAAACGTCTTCCCCGGGAGGATCAGCGGCTAATGAAAATGTCTTCACCACATGTCATCCCGCTTGTTTTGGATCACGTTGGCGTTACCACCCTCGGAGAGTCGACCACCTGACGCGGCTCGATCTGGGCGCAGTTGCATTTCCCCAGTCGCGCTTCTTCGAATCCAAGTTCAAGAATTCAGAGGGAGGGGAAAAAAAGGAAGTTGCGTTCGTGAAATCGGCACAGGCAAACCAAAGCTTTCCCACATCTGGATCCAATGATCTGCTCCTGTCTGGCATGCTGTTGCCAGGGCCACACAGATGTGCTGACGAGGTTTTCATCAATCTGACAACTGACGTACGGCTTCCTCGAAGCGTAGATCCTCAGAACTCCCTCCCCTCCCCTCCCCTCAGCTTGCGCCACAGCCCCGCGCCGCCTTCGCCTGATCTGCAGTTTACGTTTCCCAAACGCATCCCCGCCTGGTGTGTAATTTGGTGGCGGTGGCGACGGCCGGAGGGTGCCATCATCACCGCCTCGCGAATCAGGGAAACCGCAGGAGCAAACAGTGGTGACACCTCACGTCCAGCTTGTCGTTTTTTATTTCTCTACCTGGTTTTCATACATCAGTGGGCGAAGCTGTGAAAGTGTTGATGTGGCGCTCAAAGAGCCGCTGTGGCGTTAGACTAGGTCTTTCTGGGAATTAGCCTTGATGAGTTACGTCTGTTATCGCTGTCCTCCATCCATCATGTCGTGCAACTCAGAGAAAACAGGAAGCTGGAGTTTTCATCCTGTAGACTTATCAGACCAAACAAATATTCAGCCAAATATTTCGCCAACAAATGTTCATTATTCATTTTTTTTTTTTTCAGAATTCTGAGAAAAGATTTTACATCTGTTGGCAATCACAGCCTACTACTGACGCCGTTCTGGGAAGTCGATGCGATTTGGGGCTCGATACAGTCAGACCCGCCGCCTCAAGGGCTTTACGGTTCAATTTGGTTCTGTCATTTACAGTAAAGTCTGGATGTGTCACACATCCAGCATCCTGTTAGAACCATCACCAGCGGCGACTTCACAGGACACACGTGTGAGCGCAGAGGTGGCTCACTATCTTTAGCTAGCATAGCAATGACAACTCAAGGCAGCGACAACGAGAAAGGACAGACGAACGACCGCTCGTTGGGAATGGTGTTCCTTTCTGATGTCGCGCGAAATGCTAGTGTGTAACTACACCAATGGTGGCTAACGGATAAGGATGAGACTTATTTCCTGGTGATCGTACACAGATGTATGACTGCTAGTGTGGCACCGTGGGCTTAATTAAAAGAATCTTGCCCCATACAAAATTTAAATTGAGCAGCTAAAACTAAGACTAAAACATATGGAAAGTTCCTGTCTTCATATTTTTCCTGTGTATTTTCGTATATTGCCGTATTTTCTGGTTATGGTTCATTTGGGTTACGCACCGGGACAACAGAGGGCGCTGCGTGTGCAAGCGATCAATATCGGACGTCATTCACTAATAAGAGTGAGATGTCCGAGAGTGCGCGTGATGCAGGCAACACGAAAAGACTTGTTTTGGTTTTGTTGCTGTTTCCACAGGAATAAAACTTAACGTGTTACACGAAGTATCGGCCACAGCGTCATTCTTTGAAGTGTAACACTAGCACCGGTGATCTTAGCAGAATGCTACATCCTCGGATGCTGTCCCGCAGCGTGTAGCCTTCAGGTTGACGGCATTTAAACGCAACGTTAAACCTGACCCGACATAAAGTATCAGATGTAAATGAGGCAGCTGCCTCTCATCTAAAGTTCTGGCCACCCACACTTTGAATGAGCGCAGGACTACAGAGGGTCCGGCCCGATATCCGACTTCCACTCATAAAAAATCGGCTTTTAGTCATGCTGAAAGTATCGCTTTCACGATGATTACTTCATTGTATGGGATACTTCTCTCTCTCTCTCCAGTCGTTATGCTGGCTCACCCAAGGTGGGGACAGAAAGGCAACGCTGGAGCGCCGTTTCCCACAGATTTTATCGTCCCTCTGAGACAGTTCTCAGCTGATGTTGCGCATTTTTCTCCCGCTTTTGTTCGTGCCGACGTCACCTGAGACGAAAGCCGGAGATCAGAAGAACAAAGGACAGGCAACGTTGTCTCTAAAGGACGCTCAGATTTGCTGTTTGGAACTGGTCAAATTCAGATTAGCGGACGTTCCAGAGACAGAATCATTGTAGTTGCTAAAGGCTACATAACAAGCTGGACGTAGCCCATGAAATGTGGCTCATTCCAGCCCATACGTTTACAGCCACGTCCGTGCGAAACTGCGCGTGGAGACAGTGAGAACGTGCTGACAGACGGGCCGATTAATCAAGCTAACCGAGGGAAAATCAAAACAGATCCGTTTGGAAGTGGCTCGCGTTTGAAACAGGAGTTCTCACAGGTGAATTTTACATCCAGCAGAAATGCTAGCAGGCTGTTTCATTTTCCACATCACGTGTATAGCCGGAGCGCTCGGGTCACATCAGGATGATCTGCTGTTCTGGCCTTAAATCTGAGGAAAGTTGGAATTGAACGTTGAGCATTTTGAACGTGATCCACTGCAGAACCTTCGTCAGAGGTGCTTCAAAACTGTCCGTGCAGACTTGGAGAAGCCAGCGAGAAGCAGTTGGAAAGTAAAAACAGTCTGGCTTGCAAGCTGGATGACCGCTGAAGGATTTTTAAGCTTTTAACGGTGCAGATCAGTTCAAAGGAAACTTTAAACTAGCTGCACGGCTACACACCCCATCTGTGGATCACCTGACCAAAACCAGACAGGAAACCCAACCTCAACACGGTTTACCGGTACAAAGAGCTGCCGCACATCAATTTCCTCCACTTCTGAGATGAATGTGACAAATTCACATATGAGAAGTCGCTAATCATCCACGTGCAGGAGGGTCTGAGGAGCCTTCGAGTAGAGGGCTCGGGTTGGGCGCAGGTTGGCGAGCTGAAAGGACCTCTGTCTGGCAGATAAAAAGATGGAAGGGGGTGCGAGGACCAGGCCCAGCTGAACTTTCCGCCACGTCATCTGACACTTGATACGGCTCAAAGGTCAAGGGCGAAGGCAAACACGGGTCAGCGGGGCTCAACAGAGCCTTCGACAATCTTTCACAGAGAGGGAGGCTCAAAGAGGAAGTGAAACTCGACACGGCGGAGGAATGACAGCTTTGATCAGTTTTCAAAGGTCAGTTTCAGCCCTGACTGACTTCTCCATCCATTAACCACCATTTAGCCCGTTGACGGGGGCCTGAGAGGCGCCGGCTAGGAGTAAGGCAGAATGGTCAGGGACCGCGGTCAGGAGCCGTAAACAGGCCTCAAAAACTTAAAAACACTGATCATCTTCAGCCCCAAATGTACATGAGTGTCTGCCAAAACAACCAGTCAGTTAGGAGCGCTGAGATGAGATGAGAACAGGGCTCTCATCTTAGGGGTCGCCGACCTCGCTAACTCGCGGCGGCGCCTCGGGCCAGGCTGGCTTCGTCCCGGTCTGGCCGTTAGCGTCTTCAGAGAATTCATTTGTCATGGTTACGACATAATCGCGAAAATGTTTCAAGCTCTTTGGCAGACGAGAGGCCGTAGAAGATATGAGGGGAATTATGGGAGCGTTACTGGTTTACAAGCAGGGATCCACCCCTGATCCAGCCAGGAAGCTCCGAGCAGACGGGGCAAGTCCAATTTAAAAATACAGATTTTTCCTCTTACCTTTACCGCTTTTTCTGTCCAGCCAGATTCCTTCGCAGGGCGGCGCGAGGCTTCGGATGCTGCCAGTCAAAATATTAAATATAACAAGTGATGCAAGACGTGATGAGGAACATTGAATTCCAGGGACGGAATTCAAGACAAACAGCTGACAAAGTTTCCACCAAAGTAGCAGCTTTTTCCCCCCCTCACCACGCCCGGCCGATTAGCTACAGTTAGCTGCTTATTCTGCATGTTTAGCCACCTAGCACCAGACTGCACATCAACGCTGATGACCACGAGACTTGCCCCCTAGCGGCTGGATCCAGCCGTGGTGATAAGCTCCTCCCACCTTGATTACTTTAGGCTAAAGCTTCTGCCAACAATTCTTTTGCATTATCTTGTCGATTTGGGGTTACTTTCATTAGATCTGACTCCATCTAGTGGAGAGAAAAGAGATTACAAGGACTTAGATGCCTTTAGTGCCTAGAGTTTAGTTGGCTTTTTTTCCGCCTGCATCCATGTTTGCAGCCCAAAACTTTCCAGGATCCTAGAAGGACATAGAAGAGCAGCGTTTTAGAAGTCAACGAGAGGATCCTGCATTCCTGTTTATCTAAATATCTTCCTCCCAAATTAACAAAACTGAAAGGTTAAGAGTGCTAACGCTATTACACGCGTGTACTAGTGGACTTCTGATAATCCACAAAATATGCTGGCTGGGCTGAAATGTTCTCTCTTTGCTGACGATGGGCTTCTGTTTGTGAAGAAAGACTCCTCAACATTTAATAAATGAACTTTTTTTATAAAAGCATTTTTTCCACCAACTAAAAAAAGGGATAAAATTACGTCATAGTTCTGTGTTTTATTGTATAATCACATCTTTAGAACTTATTTATGACCTTTGCTGTACCTTAGTGGTGACTTAGTTCATGTATCTGTGATTTTATTGTCCCAGAACTGTGAGCTCATATTTCTCAAGATCCCGTTTTAATCCTTTTGTTCTTCGCGTTTGGGGTTTCCATCAAACATTTCTCCCTTTCGTCCATTCTCGGTTGAGTTTTTATCCTTCCCGTCTTTATTGTATTGGCTAATCGTGTTTTTTTGCCCTCTCTCTCTCTCTCTCTCTCTCTCTCTCTCTCTCTCCACACGTGTGGGGAAAGTGCATGTCCCCTCTGCAGAGGCAGATCGGATTCAGAAGCATCGCTCGGAATCTGGCAGATCTGGAGGCATGCCAGCACCCGCCCTGTGAAGGCAGCATCGCGGAGTTGACAAGTGCGCCTCCCCCTCCAACGTTGTTTGACATACCCATCGTTACGGGCTTCGCCTCGGGCAGTTTCTTTTTTTAAAAGGCAAGCTCAAAGCCACAGATTATACATTTCGCTCGCGAAGCGTGCTGCTGAGAGAAGCCGCGGAGGGGGCCACTGAAGGGGCCGCTGCGCTTTGGTTGCACCGGGCATCACTGACGGGAGACAAACGCGCCGCTCGGATATATTTTTTTTTTCTCCTTCTCTTTTCTTTGCTGAATTGCCGCTGCAGAACGAGCGGAGTGACCGGGAGAAGGAGCGTCGTGTGCGGAGACATTCTGCTGCGGAGCGCGCACCTGTGGATGCGGCACCCCCACGCCTGATGTGCGGATTCGAGCCGGTCGCAAAGGGAAGATTGGCATCGAGCTCCAGTTGATAACTGTTGCGGTTTCTGCGGTTTTTCCAGACGAGCCGAGATGCTGCTGCGCGTTTCTCTGCTGCTGCCGCTGCTCTGCCTCCGCGGCTGCGGCGCGTCCTTCGTGCCGTGTCAGCCGTGCGACCAGAAGGCCCTGTCCATGTGCCCGCCGGTGCCGGTGGGCTGCCAGCTGGTGAAGGAGCCCGGCTGCGGCTGCTGCCTGACGTGCGCGCTCGAAGAGGGCCAGCCGTGCGGCGTGTACACCGGGCCGTGCACGCGCGGGCTGCGCTGCCTGCCCAAGCACGGCGAGGAGAAGCCGCTGCACGCGCTCCTGCACGGCCGCGGCGCGTGCAGGAACGAGAAGTTGTACAAACTGATGCATCCGTCCAAAGGTAGGAGTCGGATTCGGCTTGATCCGATTCAGCGATGTCGCGCCGCGTTCACGGTCTGTGTTTGAGCATCTGCAGAAATGATCGTAAATATATTCTTCAGCGAAGTTGCTGGTTAAAGAAAAAATACTTTAATTCAGTCATACTTTATTTTTTATTTGTGTTATTACTACATGTCACCAGTAGGGTGCGCAACGGATGTGGGTCATCTGCGCATATGACAATCAGAAAAGATATGACTCAAATATTTATTAGAAATAAATTATAAAAGATGGGGTCTTCAGTACTGCAGCCCGCCACCGGGGGCAAACCAGTTGCATTGGTCTTTATAAATAATTCTATGTACAAAAGCCTGTTTTTATAAAATAAGATGTGGAAAACGAGAAAACATGTACGCGCGCGCACACACACACACACACACACACACACACACCTACTAAAAAAGCCACGTTTTGACCCTTGAACTCTGTCAGCAGTCGGTTCAAAGCGCCAATCAGCCTGTCATTTGTTTGAAAGAGTGTTCCTTGGCCTTGGGGCTTCGGACCCCGCTCACACCCACACACGCGCACACACACACACACACACACACACCAGAGGACTGGACCCAGGGGAGCGATTACAGGTGGCGGCTCCGTTGAACGACAGTTTGGGGACGCCGTCGTGGCGGACTGTGTGGGAACTGTTAGCTGCGTCTTTCTTTTCTGAAACAACCATGCGATATTTGCAGTAAATTACTGCTTCGATTTCTTTTCAAAGCTCAAAAGAAATATGTTAAAAATGTCTTTTTAACAGAAAATATGTTTAAGATCTGAGAACTTGGATGATTTAATCCTGGAAAACGAGACAATCGTTGATGAATAATTGAGGAAATCGATGAATAATTGAATATTTCTCTTGAAATAGAAAGAGAAGACGTGCAAGACTCCTCGGTTCTTTGTCTTCATCATCCTCACCTTCCCTTTTCCTTGAACATTTGATCCATCTGATGGAAACATAAATAATCCCAGTGGCTGCATTCAAACCTCACTGGGCTCAGACCTGACTTTCCAGTTTCCCCTTGAAATTCACCATCAATTTAAGATCATTTTATTGAAGAAACAACTCCTCTCTTTCCCTCCCTCCCTCCCTTCATCCCTGTCTTGGGCTGTCGTGATTCAGCAGAACGCACCCCCCCCCCCCCCACTCCCGTCAGAACCGCCTCCGACTGGAGACGTTCTCGTTCTCAAGTGCAGAACGTGGGAATAAAAACGGAGGAAAACTAAATATGCATTTTTTTTACAGTGTTGAAGTGTGACTGGATTAATTCAAAGCTTCAACAATGACTCAATTTAAGTGAAAATTGTGATAAATACTTAAACTTCTTTGTAATTTGTATGAAATTAATTAGGGATGAGAGCAAGCAGGTTAGGGCCACGTGCGAAACATGCCTTTGATCACCTGAGAGTTTTTAACAGGTTGATTTAAATCTGATTATGTCAGCTGTGCGTCAACGTCAACAGACTCAGGTTAAAAACCCTGAAAAACAAATTTAACATTTATTCCACAAAGTTTATTTAATATTTTACATATACGCGAAGTTATTTGTTGTCGAACAACCAAAAGGAGGTTTTTAGGGGCCCGATCTTGTGCTAGTGCTCACAGCGTGTAAATTTAGCGTATTTACGTTCAACTCTGACATTTTTGCGTGTTTGAGAACCTCCCTCTGTGCCAGCGGACAGATTTTTCCAGATGTGTTGAAGAAGGAAACTTGTCAAGACAAAAAGAAGAAGAGATGCGAGCGAGAGAAAGAAGGGGGGATGAAAGACGCAATCAGTCAGTTCAGGTCAGATGAGACGAGCTGGAGGATTAGCAAGTGAGGACTTGATTGGACTTACACATGCTGATCTGCTGCAGCTTTCTCTGGATGAAAGAAAAGAAATAAGAGTGTCAGCAGGGAGGTGGAGAGGGAATCTGCCCCCCTCGCTTTTCCAGGAACCTGTCATCACGCCGATGACATCACCGCAGGCCTCATCATCGCCCAGGGTTTAGGGTTTTAAAACATCATCTGCGACGTGGCGCTGACCTTGTTTCCCTGCCCTGTTAGCTTAGTAGCTTAGTGATCACGTCATGCGGAGTTTACAATCTGCCAAAAAAACGAAGCAGTAACGAGTGCGTGACACAGTGGTGGAAATGGGCCAGCTGTGCCTTACAACACGTACGCGGCTAACGCGCGGCCGCGGTTATACATGGAGCCATTTAGAGGCTCCTTTGGGGAAATGGTTTGACCACCAGAGGGCGGAGTGAGCAAGAGGGGTGCCAGCTTTTAGCAAACAGCTGTATTTTTGACCAGATGAAGGACGCATGTACATGAGGGCTCCGGAGAACCGGGGCTGTGGCCGGTTCTGGGGGCTCGCCACATGACAAGTGTAATAGCATGTTTACATGGGCCTGGGTGTCGGTGTGAGACTAAATATTTCATTTAGGTCACCAGCTATAAAAGTTGAAAAAGTCTCCACCTCCCCCAAACTGGCAACCTGCCTGGCCATAAATGTAGGCTGTGTCGTCCCTTTATGTCAACACGTCCAATAAGACGCTGGCTGGCGGCCATTAGCGTCGCTAAATAAACATTCAGCTACAGTAAAAACATCCCGTTGCGTTGGGACATTACCACTCTTTTGTTTAAGCAAAGCTGAATTGCTCTTTCTCAACCTTTTGGCCGCGCCTCTTCTTTAGCTAGCTCCTCACAGTATCTGTAATAATTCGTATCCGCTGACAACAGCAGTTGTTAGTTTGAGGCTTATGTGAACTAAAGGTTTGGAGAGAGATCAAAATGTCAAGTCAGGTTTGTTTTTCCAGATAGCCTGACTTCTGCCCCCTGGTGGCTGGATGTATTCAGCAGTCTGGTTGACTAGTCGCTAGACCACTATGGGAGCATAAGAACATTTTGCAGCCATGTTTTTTTTAACAGTTTGTGCTAATTATCTTCATTATTTCCGTCAGACGGAGAAGTTCGTGACCAGAGCATGCCACCTGTCCCCGACTTTCAAACCAAGGTGCCCTTATACGGACGAGACCACATCAACAGCCGGAAGGTGCAGGCCATGAAGCAGGCCAAGGACCGCAAGAAGCTGTTAGCCAGGCCGGGAACCGGCAGCCTGGACTTCTCGGCGCTCGGCCTGGATAAGCTGGAGCCTGACTTTGTAAGTGAACTCGGAATGAGACGGGCAGAACCGTTTCGACAAGGCTAACGTGAGTTTGTGGTGCAGGGACCCTGCAGGAGAAGACTTGACAACCTCCTCCAGATCATGAAGGACACGTCCAGGGTTCTGGCTCTGTCTCTCTACATCCCCAACTGTGACAAGAAGGGCTTCTTCAAGCGTCGGCAGGTGAGGACACGCCTCTCTCCACATCTCTTTGCTGGGTTTTCAGCTACTGACCCGGCCGTCTGTTGGCAGTGTAAGCCATCCCGCGGGAGGAGGAGGGGCATCTGCTGGTGCGTCGATCGATTCGGCGTCAAGATCCCCGGCATCAACTACGCCGGCGGAGACCTCCAATGCAAAGAACACGAGAGCAGCAGCAACAGCAACGAATGAGAGCAGTGGGTGGTACCCGTCCGCAGCGTGATTTTCTTTCAACCAGTCAAGCTAGCACACTTCATGACTGCCAATCAGAAAAACGGCGTAATTGCTTCTCTATATTTGTGTGTGGTCAGGTGTGATGGACTGTGTTGTCTTTCTTTGTTTTTACGGGAACTGATAAGCTTTTATTGGGTGAAACTCTGCACATATACGTCTTATCTCCCCACCGTCTGTGTAGCATGTCTGAGGTCTGCTAACCTCGCCTCTTTGTATCCATAGATGATAGAGAATTATATATATTTGTATGATATTAATAGCAGATTATATACTCATGAGCCTTTATCTAAATTTACCTTTGAGACAAGACATATTTTAAGTGTGGCTTTTAAAAAAATAATATTTTTCTTGAATATTGACGGGAAAACCATCGGGAAATTCTCACAATAATTAGTGAAGTCGTGCAGTTTATCAACAGAATTTTAGCCGCTTGGTAGCACTGAAGAAATGACGGGTCATAATATTTTGAGAAAACAAACACGTAAGAGGGGACACAGAATTTGCTGACACCCGTGTTCATGCTGTATTGGCACGATGGCTATCACTGTTAGCTCAGCATAAGTTCAGAACATCATTGTCATCATTCTCTCAATGTCATTTAACAACCAACAAGTTAGCTTAGATTAGCATAGCAGAGAAAGTGACAAGCCTTAGGTTCAGATGACAGGAACTTGGCTACAGACTATCAGTGTTAGCCTAGCCCAACAGGACCATGCTCTCTCAGCTTTGTTTCAGTTTTTGTGTATTATCAGGTCGTTCTTGAAAAATGTGATTTATTTTTTATTGATTCGTGCGACTTGTCGCCCCTCAAAACTAACTTTTGGGCCTCGGCCCCCTCGTGGGCACCCTGCCATTGCTTGGAATGTCCCGGTTACCCTCATTTGGTTTTTACCCGGAACTGCTAACTACCACTAACGACAGGCAGTAAAGTCCTTATCAGCGAGAGTACAGACCCGCCTCCACCTTTAGGAACAAGCAATTATCAGATCACCTCACTCGTAAACATGCTATATTGTACTGTAACAGATTAGCTATATAGAACACTTGCCACATGCCTTTATTGATTGTGTAAATTGATGTACAGTGTGTGTGTGTGTGTGTGTGTGTGTGTGTACTGTCCTCTCCACTCTCCACACAAACTACCCCAGGCCCAACCTACCCAAGCTACTGTCTGACAAATACAAAACAAATTGTATGCAAAGGCCGCGGCGCCGCTTGTGCCGGGTCTTCGCCGATGACCAGAGAGGCAAATCCGTCTGGCGGCCTTGAATTGTGTCACGTCCTGCAGAGAGCAAGGGCACCGAGTTTGTATGGAAATTCAAGTGCCTTCTGCCCCTGCGCCACTTTGAATTCTGGTTTGCATGCGGACTCGTTTTTAAGTCCGAACGGCGGCGGTCCCGGCAACGGTGCGAAACTCCCTATAGAGGACATTTGCTTCTGAATTATAGCTGCTTGTCTTGTTGTTACCGTTCTAGCTTCACCTACCTTCTCAGACATTCCCTCGCTAGCCATGGCGCTAGGCTAGCGCTAACGGGCTCCTCACCTGACTCTTTCCGATGAAATTCTGGCACATTTAAGCACAGCACGGTGACACGTTTCAGCAACTCAGTGAGAACAGATTAATGTGAACATTATGGTGAACTCCTCATCAGATGTAATTGATGTACTCGTTTTCATTCTGACAAAATCACTATTTAAATAAAGTTCGTGTACTCACAGAAACCTGCTGACCTGGGCCTGTTTCTTTCTCTGGGTGTTACCGCTGCGACCTTGACACAAAAGCGTTCTCAAGGTTCATCGTAAAGTGTGTGTTTAGCGTTCAGCATAAGAAAAACCATCTATCCGTGAGATTAAATTCAGAATTGTTTGTAACAATTTATTGATTACTGGCAGTTTTGTCCAGATTTACTCTCTAAAAAGGTTAAAGGGGCGTTTTTACATAGACATTAAACATGATAGCATGTTTACGAAGATAACTGTAACTAGTGCTAGCTAAAGATCCTGTATCTTGTGTTTACAGTTTCGACTGTAAATGTCTGGCAATCCCAGCTTTTCTCTCCAGTTTTGATCAGTTTTCCTGGTGGCGTTTGGCCGCAATCTCAGCGTTAGCATTTTTATTTCTGGCATGCTATCATGCTGACTTTAGCATTAAGCTAAAATAAATAGCTGTTAGGCATGACTGCACACAGTGATTATTATTAATGGTACTTGGTAAAACCCAGTGAGTCACAAGTGGAAAACGAGGATGGCAAACAAAATTTAGACCGCAAAGGCTTTTTTCTTTCTCTTTAACCAAAAATCAGAAAAATACGCTTTGGAAAGAGACTTTATGACCTTGATTCCAGCTGTGGGAATTGAAATTAAAAGACAAACAAACTTTATTACTTTATTGGTGTTATCTGTTAGAGACAAAACAGTAGTCTGCAGGCTACAGCACCAAAACACGCCTAAAAACACACACACACCGAGCATGTCAACGGCTTTTCCCGCATCAACACACACGAAGCAAAACACGCAAAAACACTAATGTCACAATTAGTAAAGCCAAGTCGCCGACGCTCCAGCTGATGGCTACGGAACATAGAAAAGGAGGGAGAGGGTATTATCTTTACTTCCTCTAAGAACAGCAGTAACATTCTACGCAGTAAAGTCAGGCTCTATCGTTTAACCTTGTTTTGGTGGTTTCAAATGTCGTCAAATGAACTACAAACAAACACACAGACAGATAATATATAGCTTACTCAGATGTTCTTTGTTCCCAAGTACTCAAGTTTTTTTTTTTTTTTTTTTTTCCTTCTTCTTCTTCAGGCCGTGTTATATCTGGGCCAGGTCAGGGAGCTCCAGCTCCAGCTCTGTGAGGTACTGGCTGCAGTTGGGGTCACCCCTCACGGTGGGGGCTGATGGGATAGGTCGCCCGGTGTGAGGGTTGACGCACCAGCACTCACCCCTCTGACCGTGGAGAGACATCTTGCACTGAAACACAATTATTGGAATTATATTGAGGAGTTCTAGGTGTGTGCAAAAATGTTAACGCTAAAAAAAAAGAAAGAAAGAAGAAAGAAAGAAAGAAAGAAAGAAAGAAAGAAAGAAAGAAAGAAAGAAAAGAAAACCCTTTTTAAAGCCATTTTCATACTGGGACTTTATCAGATAGCCACCTGTTTGAGGTTATACTGCCCCCTTTTGTCACAGTTGGGGATGTGCAGGGCATAGAGGTCTTCCAGGGGACCTCGGTTATCTCTGAAGGGCATCTTGGATATCCTCTCCAGGATCAAGTCGAGCTCCTGCTGGCACAGGGTCTTGGAGGAGAAGCAAAGACAAGAAGAGCCATCAAATACTCAGGTTCTTCTGGAAACATTTGTGTTGACTCCGAGTCGACGCTTTATTGCGCTCCAAAGGCCAAATCAGACCTCGACATGTGTTTGCTGGGACCTTGAATCGTAACGGTGAATCACAACGAGAACAAACAAAATGGCCGACCATTCGCCTGTGATTCCAGTTTTTCACTTTAAAGTCATTTTCAGACGACGCAAGCGAGGCACAGCGTAAACGCGAGTGAGTGCTGCGCCAGAGGGAGGCAGCACTGCCCTGCGGCAGACTTTTCCAGCCACATTCCGCATTTTCAAAGGCCTGTGGAACCATGACGGACAGTGACATAATGGTGTTTATCAGCAAACCAGTAAGATAATGTTGTGTGAGTGTCCAGTAAGTGGACTGGACAAAAACCTGGATTATAAAAGCAAAAATCACGGGTCCAGTGACGGAGCTGACAACATGGGGCGTCGACTCACCTGTTTGGGCCGAGCTGCTTTCACCTCTTCCACCTTGTTGGTCTTCATTTTGGTCTTCAGCTCCTGCCTGTGTTGGCGTACGGCGCTCTCCTTGGGGCCCATCCAGGCGGAGTCTTTGCTGGCTTTGCGGATGACGGGAAGGTCGCTGACGCCCTGCTCGGGCGGAGGCTCCACGGCCTCACCTGCGGAACAAGTCAGTCATTGGTTTTTCCCTGTGGGATCTACTACAAGATAGTTCTGATGGTAGGAGACTCTACCACCAACCACCAAGCCTGTTAAACGCTATTAACGCCTGTTGAAGCAGCCGCGTACAACCATCGTGTGGTAAAGTTCACCCCTCCCAACATCTGATCGTTCCTCCAGGAGGTTTTCTTAGAGTTTCTCCGTCTTTTCCCTCCCGGGAGTCTTGTTAAACATCAACCCAAAAGAAATAAAAGCTCTCCTCAAACAGATGGAGCAAACAATGTGAGAGGCCATCAGGTCCAGGCCAACATGTTGTCTCTGACAACAGAGCACACTTAGGGGTTGAGGCTTGACGGGAGGGAGTGGAAGAGGAGCGCCGCTGCAGCCCCGGACTGGATCCAGAAAACATGAGGCAAATTCCAGAGGGAGCGGTCCCGTTTGGCCAGATCTGCGCCGGCTGCAGGATTCTTCTCTGCAGTTTGCAGGAAAGCCGGTATTTCACCTCCCCGGGACTTTATTTGACACCTGAAGCGCAGAGGGGAAATCAGCTCAGACAGTCAAGAAGGTCAACCAGTCGGCAAGTAGGTGGATCAGACGCACGCGAGGCCAGAAGCTCAAGCGCGCGGACTTTTAGAAAGGCCTTAGGAGGACGGAGAGGTGAGAGGTGAACGCGTCGGAGAGAAGGAAATTCCAAATAAGCCGGAGCTGGGTGGGTGCTGCCGGACCTGGCTTCCCCCAGAGAACACGGGGGCCAAAGGTCAACTGAAATCAGGTGTGCGCACCGATTCCCCTGAAGAGTGGACGTGCGCACACACACACACACACACACACACACACACACACACACAGAGGGTCAGGACCCCACTTTTAGGGGGCACTAGGCCTCTGCAGTCCAAGCTGTTCCACAGCGGTGGGCTCGGGATCAGCAGTGTCAACAGAGCAGCAGGCCTACTGTCCAGTCTACTGCTTGAGTTAATCCTCTCACAAGAGCCGCAGAGGCTTCCATTCTGTATCTGACCCGCGTTGAATTCCCAGGTGGCACGCACGCAAGAAGTGTCATGTCTGATCCTCCAGGTTCTGGTCAACTGAGCAAATGGTGGTCTTGGCCAGGCTTTGGAGGAGTCGCTCCGAGCTCCATCTTCCCTTAGACACAAACAGGTTCTTGCTCAAAGGTGGAGTAAACCCACGGCTTCTTTGGCCGATTAAAGGGCTCACTGATTTGGGCTAGCTAGGCTATGCTAGTTTAGCCAAACGACTCACCTTATCAGCCCGTCTGACAGACTTGTCTATGTTCGCTGGTTGCCATGGAGATCCGACCTGCCTGAAGTGAGCGAGGTGTCTGAATCATCATAAAAACCTCCCGAATGCTGTCCTGTCAATAAAAGACCGTCTGGCCTTCAGGCAGCCAGCGCCGATGTTCTCTGAGAGGATCGGTTCCTGTGGAGGACATTTTCAAGCGTCTCTGCTTTGGGGCTAAATTTGGCCCCAAAAACGACAGCAAATTCAATAAACCCGACAACAACGCTCATCTGACACTGATACTGGCCCGGAGACGTACAGGTATGTTTACCACCTAGGCTCGGCGGACAGGCTCTGGCATGTACGTTGCACACTGAGGCACTTAAGATTAGCCGTCGCGCTCACTCCCAGCACTGCTAGCTAAACTTGACGAAACTGGGGCACCAACTACAACATGCTAGAACACACGGAACTTGTGGCACGTGACTGGCAGCAGGTGGTGACCGTCATTCTCAGCTGATGGAGGAGATCAGAAGTGCTAACCATCAGCTACACGCTGTAGCTTTATGTGGGAAAACCGTCTGCATGGATCAACCTTTCAGAATGAGATGCTGAGTTAGGGACACTACAGATTAGATTAGCATTATGTTTGAACTGACAGCAAAAAGTGGGATAATTATGGTGCTAATCCCAACTGTCGTCCATTCAAGGTTTCAAGACTTCTAAATCTGGAAAAAGGTAGCAGTGATGTAACTGGAGAATTACTCAAAAGCTATACAAATATGTGATTAAAACCTGGATGTTGTGGCTTCTGCTAGCAGTAGCATTAGCTTACATGGTGTTTTGCTCCAAAAGGGAAGATGGAGTGGAGTATACTGCCCATTTGACCTTTTTTCTACGGGTTTTTGCACGTAACCACTGCTAATGGCTACAATGTCCCACTTGACCAACAGCTGAATATGGGTCAATATTACAGAAGCAACACCGTGACAACTTTGTGGAGTGGAAAATCAGCCAGTCAATTAAAAAAAAAAAAAAAAAAAAAAACAGGCAGAGTCTGCGCTGTAAGAGGACCCTGCATGGAAAAATTTAATTACATTTAAAAAATATGAACTTCTAATGAGCTGCAACGTGAAATCTGTTCACGGGCGGGGATAGGAGACACGGAACCAATCACAGCACCCAGAGGATGAATCACCGTGAAATAACAGCAGAAATGGAGCATAGATGGAAACGTAAACAAAGCTAACTTTTACATTTGAACAGGGTACGATATGCAAATGATGGAAGAGGAGACGCAGATAGAGCGGGCTGTGCTGGGATGATTCTAAAAACAGGCTAGCAGCAGCGTACTCCCCCAGCGTCAGTAGCATTTCAGACAAAGATTGCATTGTCTTAAATCACCCCTTGACCAAAAACGACAGTGGGAAGTTATTCTGAACCACAATAGGCACAAGGAGATTCTTGGCAGGGGCACAATGAGGTAAACGCCTGCGGGGGAGATGGCACAAATGTGCCTGTTTTTTGGAGAAGCCTGGGGTGGGGGGGATTATCTCGGAGCTATTTCAGTCCTGCGTGCTCCGTCTGGATGCCCCGCAGGTAGACAGGAATGCCCCTTGTTAGCTAACAGTGTTGTTTCAGTGGCACAGCAGTTTTCCACGTTTCTGTCTATCCAATTTTTCCCTCCATAACCGGTTTTACAACAGTGTTGACACAAAAAAACATCTCTTATGAACCCAAATG
This sequence comes from Pao palembangensis, assembly GCA_015343265.1. Classification (NCBI taxonomy): domain Eukaryota; kingdom Metazoa; phylum Chordata; class Actinopteri; order Tetraodontiformes; family Tetraodontidae; genus Pao; species Pao palembangensis. The sequence continues at coordinate 2,124,016 of CM027085.1, read as the reverse complement.
GAGGTGGAAAACAGTCTGAATGTTGGTTAAAAGGCGCAGTTTGAGCCCAGAATCTTGCCTGTTATACAGCTTGGCAAATTATTTTCTAAATCTTTATAAAAGAATGGATACCGCTAGTCACCGCCGTCACTTTTCCTATTTTAAGCAACCGAGTCTTGGCTCAGTGTGAGCTACGCTAACTTTCACGTTCCCTGTTGAGGTCATATATGGTGTGATTCCAGTCAAAACAGGGAAGGACCAATCCAATCTCATTAAAAGGAACCTTTGTTTGGATCCAGATTTCTGTGGAAACGGAATATCAAGTGATACCGTACATAAACATAGACGGCACTGATGCTAGTTTTTAACCAGGAGACGTTCCAGCTGTGAACGCGTAACTAAATACTTCTGTCAGGAAAAAAAAAACATCTAAAATTAAATTAAACTATTAGATTTATGTTATAAATACCTTCATAACGGTTTAATTCAGCTCACGACTTGACTTTATGGCAGAACTTTCTTTGTTTTTTTTGCTTTGTTCTGCGAAAATCTGACCCGATGCGCATCCTGCAGCCTGGAGAGCTTAATCTCAGCAGAAACATTTTCAGATAAGAACCTGATTCTGAGGAGAAACCCTCAGGTTCCTCCAGATTATCACACAATTTCACATAAAGAGTTTGTACCGTTTGTAAATTTGATTACATCTCGGAGTAAAACTGGAACTATTTTAATCAAAGAAACTGATGACGTGAATTTTTAGTTTTTGAAGTACGCTATAATTCACAGGTTACTGGAGGAAAACATCCCAGAAAATGTTTAACTGACCGTAGAAGATCAGGTGTCAAAAATAAAAATTACATTCAGAGCAGAAAACATTGACAATTTACAGTTTTATGACAGAGTGCTGCAAAAACACCTTGATGAGGTGTGTACAGTGGTTGCTAGTCTCGGTGTTTGTTCTAAACACATTTAAAGATTAGAAAGAGAATAAAAATGTAATTTTTTATAACAATGGTTATAGCTGATAACAACACACTAGCAACAATGCTATGCCAAGTGTGGTGTGCAGGTTTGGAATAATTAAGGTCTTTATTACATTTTTGATGTGTTTTTTTTTATTCCATTTCTGACAGAAAATGATTAAATATCCTTTGCGCTGGATCTGTAAATATAGATTATATTCCAGGGCTAATCTGCGTGTTTTGCTAACCAGGATTTGACCCATCACGGGCTAACCGCCGTCTCAGCTCTTTGTCTTTAATCATGGAAAACAGGTCACTGACCAACATGTGGAGTCATCGTTTTATGAAAGAAATTAACACTATTTAGAAGCAAGTCATCGTCATAAATGGAATTTAACTGAGGCCAGGGCCCGTCGTAAACCTCCTGCTGCGCTACAGCCTCAACGCTATATGCTGTAAAGTTTTTTTCACTTGTGAAGGAATATCTCTTCTTTTCTTACTGCACGAATAAAATGATGCAATTAGGTGCTTTGGTAATTGAAAACAGCGAGTGAAAAAGGCCAGTGGCTCAGAGCGGAGAGGAAAATAAACCGGAGAAGCAACAGCACGTTTAATCCAATTAGCCGCGTTGAAAACAAACAAAAAGCTAAAAATGAGTGCTTTTCTCAGCGCTTCTGCAAACAATCCTGCATGCTCCATCATCGGTCTGGTTTTAGACATGACTTAGTGTGTTTGGATTTAAAAACGGGAATTTTGTTTAATGGGAAAACAACTGGGCTTCCGTCAGAAACGCACGAACCGTGGGGACGTTTCTGATTGGTCGAATGGCCGCTTACTCTCCGACTGGTTTGTGAGTGGTTATTCATCATCACTGACTGGAAAATGGCAAATTTACAGATTTACTGATGAGTCTTTGTGTGAAGCTACAGACGCGAATGAGACGGTCGCTAAAACTGACCAAGAGGAGGCTTCTTCCCTGACCAGGTCAAGAGTCGGTGTGTTTTAAGGCAGAGTCCAGCCGAGGAAATCCTCTCATGTCATACATGCACGCGCGTGTGCACCATATAAGAAATGCTGTTTAGAGACGGCTGGATGGTCAGATGGAGGATGACACGCTGGATGAAGGTAAAACCTCCTACAAATTCAAAGAGAGGCTGAAAATTCATCCTAACATGAACCTAGTTTTCTCCTGTGACCTTGGAGGAGGCCGGCCGACCTCTGCGCCTCAGGCTTGGTCAGCCAGGCTGGAGGAACCTTCAGAGCGGAGGAACCTTCCTCCTCTTGGAAGTGGAAATGTTTGGCGAGTGCTTTTCTGCCACATGGAGAATCCGCCCACGTTTAACTCGAAACATCCCGCCCGGTTAAAGCCTTGTTTTCGACGGCGGCCGCGGTGGCCTCCGGCACAGACCTGCGAGCAGTTTACAGTCACCACTCAAAGCCCAAAGTCCACTTTTCCGATCAATGCGGCGCTCCTGCTGCCTCCTCGCTGCACTCCCCCGTGGAAATGTCAACATCAATACTGTGATGGTTTATGTGTTCGTCTTTCTGGGAATTCTTGCCGGCCCCCACCTTGCTCTCCCAGCCTTCCACTGACGTTAACTTGGCCAAAGCGACCTTTTGTTTCGCTCACCCCGGGTCTGTGCCGCTGACGTGCATCACGAGCGTACGTCAGTGGCACCGACGCTTTTTGCATTTCGTACAGAAAAGCATAAAAATAGGTCAAATCTGCGGCAGAAGTGGAGTCAGACACAGAAAAGAGGCAAAAATCCACCATTGCAGAAGTAAGAAATGGTGCAGTCTTGCAGGTGACTTCAAGTCTGGAAGAGATTCATGATGTGCACTGACTTAAACTGGTCTTTAACCCTCCAGTAATTCATTAAGAAGATGAGAAAAGTTGTGATAAAATCAAGTATTTTCAGGATCAGATGTATTTGAGCACAGCGGCAGAACATGACTGACAGATTTGGGCTCAGCCTTCATGACAAAGCAATAATTCAGCCCCTCATGCTGCAGTCTAGACAGAGTCATTAAAAATTGATATAAGAAAAGCAGATTTCCAGTAAGCACACTGACCGCTGGTTTGCTCCCGCTGCTCCTGGCTGTAGGTGGCCGCCTCGGTGTCCACTTTGCGCCGGCACTGCCCCTGGCCCTGCACCAGTTGCTCCAAGGGAAGCTCCGAGTTGGGCGTCGGGTAGCACCGCAGTCCGGTGGCGCATCTCGGGGTGTACACGCCGCACATCTCGCCCTCTTGCCGGGCGCACACGGGGCAGCACCCGCAGCCGGGTTCGCGCACTATCTCCGCGCAGGTCTCGGTGAGCTTCGGGCACAGCGCCTGGCGCTCCGCGGTGCAGCCCGGGCAGCGGAACACCATCTCGGCCAGGGAGGCGCCGGCGAGGGAGGCGGAGAAGATCAGCAAGCTGCAGCCGGCGTACAGGAGCATTGTTCGGGGCATGAGGTTTTTGGTCATTATCACGGGGCGATGGAAGGCAAACCTAAGTAAAAAAAGGGGAAGAAATGTGCAGGCGAACAGGTGAAGCCGGGGGCTGGGAGGTCTGCTGGGTCCTACAAATTCCCATATTTGCTCTGGGGGCCACATGTTGATGTGAATTTGGGAAGATTTGAAGCGGCGCCGCTCTTTCGAACCGTTTCACGGAGGACAGGAGGGCCGTTTTCCGTGTTATCGTGGCTCAGACCCACCTGCGGCGGCTTCAAAGAGTGGAAGAATTTGCCCAGTTTGTCATAGTTTAAGTCCTGGAAGCACAACTCAGTCAGGGTTGATTTAATTTTGGGGACAGCAGCGATTATGTGGGGGTTTTTGTTAATTATCTAAATTCTTGAAGGTGCCCCCCCCCCATGAGTTTTTTTTTTTTTTAACAAGTGAAATGTGTCAAAATGCCTCCCCACCCACTCCCACATCACAGTAAGTAGGTAAGTTAAATTTATTTATCAAGCATATTTAATAACAGTTTACACTAACCAAAGTGCTGTACAGGTTCTATCAAAACATATAAAATAAAAAATAAAAGTAAAAGTAAATAAGACTAGGACACAAGAAAAGTAGACTAGCCCAGACATAAGCGGTTAAGATTAAACAACTGCTGTTTTAAAAAGGTGAGTTTTGAGCCTAGATTTAAAAAGCTGGAATAAGCTGGAGCCTTTCTAACATCTGATGGCAGGTTGTTCCACAGCTGTGGCCCTGCAATGGCAAACGCTCTGTCACCGGTTTGTTTTAGCCTGGACCGAGGGACATGAAGGACACCTTGGCTCGTAGCTCTAAGAGATCTAGAGGCAGCCTGGTGGTGGATCAAGGCCTTGGTTTTAGATTCCATCCCATGGGCTCACTGCCTGCTGTGGCAGCTGGAGCTTCACCTCCTTTGTCAGGGCCAGTCCCGGGTTTGAGTTCATGTTTTGAGCATTTCCACTCGTGAAAATGGCTGTTTCAGTATGTTTTAGAAAGTGGAAGAGTGATCCTGATGGGGATGGAAAAGGAGAAAAAGACCTTTACATCATCATCCAGCTGTGGGCGCGAGGCGGGCTCCCCTTGGCGTAGGATCCTGCATTAATAAACATACTGTGGTGTGTTTGTTTCAATCAGCGCGGTCGGCCTCCCTCCCAAAACGCATAAATAAACAAACAAACAAGAAGACTATGTGCGGAGCCTTCCTGACATGGAAAGACCTCCCCAACGCGGCAGCCATGTCCATTGACACTCAATTAAATCTCGCCGGCCACCGGCGGCTCATATACTGTACCTGCGTACAGTAAAGCCACTGTGCGCTTATACGGCAGTGTTTCCTATCGATCATTGAAGGCCAAGCCTCAGGTGTGTCGCCCTCCAACCAAACAAGCTCCTATTAACCCTGTCCAGGGCGCTAAACTGATTGCTGTTTATCCAAGGGCCCAGAAATAGAAGCGGCATGTGTAACTTTACTCTCCACCTATAAATGCGGATTATTTTGTTTTGTGGGTGCCCCCGGTTTAATAGCATTTGGCCCTGGCGTCCGAGCTCGCTGCGGGGGTGCCTTCGGGGAGAAAGGGCACATTTGAAGCCGTTTCGCATCACAGGCGGCGCGAGTCAGGGTTATGCCCGGAGGGCTGTTTGCACACAGAACCTCATATGTCATTTTTTGAAACCCTTGGACGGAAAAGCAGCAGGATGGCCGCCGTCTAATAGGCCGAGCAGGCCGCAGCATCGGCCCGTGTGTGCAGAGTAATCCCCACCAAGGTCACTTCAATTCCTCCCCATGGAACTGTTGGGCAAACACAAACTCTGGATAAACTTCAGATTGTCAGAGGGAGGTAAGAGACGGCTGACGGGCCAAAGACACGTGGGCCTCGGCTAGAGCACAGAGAGAGGTTTGTGTGTCAGGGGTCTTAATTACCGTCCTGTGAACCACCAAAACCCCACCTGGTCTTTTTACTGTATCATAACACTTTATTCCATCCACACCATTAGCATTGATTAGCATAATAAACAGCCAATGCTCCTCATGTTAGCAAAATAAGGATTTTCAGCATGAACTCGTTTGAGGAGTACTTCTTAAGAAACATCAACACGGTGTGTTGTTTTAAATCTGTTTTGGCTGAAGTGGAGGGATTTTAAGGCTTTAGATGTGGCTGTTTCACACGTTGTCTTCCAAAGTTGATGACAAATGCATGACTGAACACTTCCGAACTCAAATGTTTGCCTCTTGAGAGAGGGGCAAGCATTTGACTGACTGCTTATGGATGCAATTAGCACCCAAATCCATCCAAATGGAAACTCAAATAAATTTAACTGGGTGCCTTCACATTCTCCCCAGATAACCTCCGTCCGGCCAGTGTTGACTGAAAAACGCAAATCTGGCTCAGCTAGCATTTACCGCAGCTCTTTATCCAAACGGGCTGCTCCACGGTGGACTCAGGGGATGGTCTAACATTTGAAAAATGCAGCCGGAGCGCCCACTTGGATACAACTGTGTTGGGAAAAACAAGATGAAGTGCCTTCTAGGGTGTACTTCCAATGGACAAGACTAAAGTTCACACTGGTGCTTCTTCAGTGGGCAGGAAGTAATAAAATGCCATGCAAATGTCCTCTAGAGTGCTCTTAAAATAAAAAATACTACAAAGTCTCCTCTTGGAAGTTCTTACAGGGAAAAATGCAATAAACTCTCTCATATAATGCCCTTTAAGTGGAAAAAAAAAAACATTAATATCCTCTGAGGTCTTCGCGATATATTTAACTGCCCTTTAAATAACACAGATTTTTGTTAAAAATAAAGAAAGTGACCAATAGAATGCCCTGTGATGGAGAAAGCACAAGAAATTTCTACAAAAGTTGCTTTGTCCATGGAAGAAAAGTGGGAAAGTGCCCTCTAAGATGCCTCTTCTGAAACTTGCCCTTGCATCTTTAATGTCCTAAGCAGCTCAACACTGGAGTTAAGGCCTCGCACCAGGACTCTGCAGCTCTTCTGTGTGTGTGTGTGTGTGTGAGGAACACAACTCCTTCTTAATCATGTGTTGTGAGGCTTTAGCCAATAATTTTCCAGCTTTATCTAAATCAAAACTACGCTTTCATCAGAAGCTCTGGCTCTGTGCTCACGTCTTATCAAGTGAAACGACTCCTGGGAGACATCCTCGTGCTGGCGTTTGGATAATGAATGATTGCACTCTTTAATGTTTGCTTTTGAGTGGACTTAATTGAGCCTTTGTTTGGATGGCTGATTAGATAAGCAGAGAGGCAGCGAGCGGAGCGGCCAGAGAAGAAATTCATCATCTGATTATTGGGCCTGTTTGAAACAAGGAAACACTGCAGCTGGATTATGTGTCCAAATCTGAAACTGAAACAATGTAAACTCTGAAATGTAAAAACACAGAGTGAGAAAAGAGCTTAAACATGTAAGAAACTGAAGTTTTTACTATTAAAACTTGTGCTGGTACAGTTAACTAGTGGAAATGTTTACTAAATTTCATACATCCTGTAGTGATTTAGATGGAAAGTCCCAAATGGAAAAATGCTTGCATGTGTGTGTGTGTTTGTGTTTTTCCTCTGCATCAATCAAGTGCAAGCATGTTTGTTTGCCACCTAGCAACAAGTGATGCATGCGCAAACTTGGGATTTAACCCTGATCAGATGACCCCAAACAAAATGTTATTGCATGATTAGTGGTTTAATCTGGTGAAAATTAAAAAATAAAATAGCAATCAAAACAAACTATGCAAAGTGAGTTGGAAACACACCTAACACGCACCACTTCTCTCTCTTTATTGATGCTGTGACTGGGATTTGGTTAGCTCAACATCTGTCAATGGTCTGAGAAGAAATATAACAGCTGGGATTTATTAAACCCTCTCAGCTGAAGCACAATAGGTGCAGCTGGCCTCTGCATATACATATACTGTACTAGAAACCTGTCTGGTTTGAGTGGTTCAGGTGGCAAAAACTATAAAAATGTATTAAATGTATTTTTCCATAATATATTTGGCTGACTAGTCATTTTGGGATCTTGTCACATTGCGCCACCATGTGGTCATCTGGACGAATTTGTCGATCGACTCTCAAACTTGTAAAACGCATATGAAAACTGAAAACTGCGTTATTGAACTTTATTCGAAACTGAAGGTGATATAGTTCAGATTTAATGCAACAGAATAACATGGAATGGGGAGAAAAAAGCAACATCAAATATCAAATTTAACAAAAAAAAATGAAATATGTTGACGTTAAAGTAATACGTATAACTAGATATATAACTATAGATATTATAATAATTTTTTTTCAGAAAACCTATTTAGGTTTATGTTTGGTATTCTATTATACCCTTTTTTAATTTAAATTAAAATAATACAATGTGTCTAAATAAATCGTTAATTAATTTAGACACATTTTTTAATATATATTATGATAGTGCGTTTTTCAGAGTGGCTATTTTAGCACCTCTCGGCCACCGTAGAGGCTTCAGGCAACCGGTCATGTGACCAGGATAATGTCAACCTTCGCGTCCACTCGCCTTGTGAACCTGTTAAAGTCAAACTGAAAGTTCCTGTATTGATATGAGTCCAGTGCAGAAGTGACACTTTGGTTTCAAACTTGATGTGAGCTAACAGCTCTTCGGCTGTCACTGCACAGGTATGTTATTTGGAGCGAAACATTAGCTACCAGGAAGCTTCGAAGCTAATGCTAGCCTCTGTGGAAGTACACACGAATGTACACGGACTATGTGCTTTGTGGAATTCTTGTCTTGGTGTTAAACTACGCTGTCGTGCTAACATCAACCCTGTCCGGAACCTTCCAGGATGGCGGTGTCCCACAGCGGCCAGTGTCCTTTGGTGCACAGCTTGGCCAAACTTCTCCGGAATGATGGTACGTTAAAATCTGCCTTCAGTTCACGCGCGTTGGCTTCGTCGTGTGTGGTTTTCGATTTCATTCCTCCTCAGGGTCTTTGGGTGCAGATTTAATAGGCAATGAGTTTTCTGTTTGTAAAGGCCTGTTATTGGACGTCATCAAACCAACACAGTAGATTTGATGTAAAGCGAGTTTTTGGCCAAGTTTGACCTTTTCCATTGGCATTTAACGGCAAATGAAGGAAATACAAAGTTCTGAGATAACCTGGCAGTTAGTAGCTGTGTGATTGAATTGTGAAGTCCAAAGAGATGGAGCATCAGCGCAAGCAGATCATTTCAACAAAATAAAGAGATCTCAGTATAAAGTCTAAAGAGACACTGTATCAGGAATTATGGTGCTCAGTCACACCAAAAGACATCTAAAGATGAATGCTGTGGGGATAAAAAGATGAGGACACTCTGTAAGAGGTAGGACTTTCATAGAAAGAGGAACAGAAATCTCTTGGCTCTATACAAACACAAACGCTGCAGAAGCGGCAGTTGGACACAAATAGAGAAGGAAAAACCTGCCGACCACATGTTCAATAAAGAGCTCTCCTCTTTAGTCCTTAAATGAAGCATGCTCTTTTCTGCAAGTTGAAAATACCCCAAATGTGATAATTGTCTCTCCCATCCTTCAGGTGACTTGGTGCTGGACGGCAGCAGCACGCTGACCCTGACGGCGTCCAGCTTGCAGCAGCTCACCCGGATGTTTGAGCAGTACTTGCTGCCCAGGACCAAACAGCACGGGTTCCTCGCGCTGCCCTCCCACCCTGCTGACACCGCGTCGCTGCTGCAGCTGCAGTTCCTGTTTGACGTGCTGCAGAAAACCGTCTCCCTCAAGGTGAGCAAGGACCCTGGATTACGGCCTGGTGAAAATTTCTCCCTCCTTTGGGCTGATAAATCCTCACGTGACCTAAACATCTGATCGTCCAGCTATTAAACACAACAACCAGATGTGTCGTTGGCGGTGCTGCTCCTGTAAATGAAAGTTGTTTTGTGACGTATGACCAACACAGAAGGACATCACAGTCAGTCAGCTGATTTCAGGAGTATTCAGGAATGCAGGAACCACCAGCTTCTCGTGTCCAGGCTATCCTATTTCCGATCAACATCTGCGCAGGATGTTTTCTGTCCCTAACTCCTCGTCTGATACGTGTTCACGCAATTTACTGTTCAACTTACTGTAAAAATGAAATTCTGATCTTGGACGCGATCACTTTCACTCCTGACGTTTGATTTCTAAAAAAACAGCTCATCAATCCGCCCAGTGTGAGACTTCAGTCCGTGGTGAAAATCTTTCCATTCAAGTCTCTGAAGTATTTGGAGGTAAAGTATTAATCCCGAGTGTTTGGTCTGTTATATAGAAGTAAAACTATAACGTTGCATGTTGTTTCTCTGCTGACCAGCTGAAGCAGATCCCTCCTCACTGTCTGGAAGGCCTCAGAGGTGTTTATTCCCAATTAGAAGTTTTCACATGTTCCAAGAGCCTCAACACCCTGGAGGTACCTTTTGTTTGCAGTGCATTTGTTTAAATATGAGGTATTTATTTCTGAGGGTTGGAAAATAAATGCGTGTGTGTTTATTTGATGTGCCAGGAACTACTTTCCCTGTGTGGAGGTGACATGAGCTCAGCGCTGCCTTGGCTGGAGCTGCACACCCTCAACTTCAGCTACAACTCCATCGTCTGCCTAGATCAGTCATTAGTGAGACAGACACACACACACACACAGTCTGTGTGTAATACTATCTTACCCCTCTCTCTTTTCGCAGAGTTTACTCAATGCTCTCAAATCTTTAGATTTAAGCCATAACAAGATTCAGGAGTGTGCAGAATTCCTCAAGGTTGCTGTTTGTCTGATGTTTTACTTAAAATAGTATTTTTTAAGCTTTTTTCCTTTGCTCTTGAACTCTTCTCCTTGTCGCTGTCCCGCAGCCCCTGAGTGAGCTGCAGCACTTGAACCTGTCCTACAACTGCCTGCAGAGGGCGCCAACGCTCGGCCTGAGCTCTTGGGGCAAACTGGTTACGCTCAACCTCAGAAACAATGAGCTGGAAACTATAAATGGTAAAGACCGAGCGAGCCAATCCCGTCCAAGAGCGCGGAGAAGAGTGAGTCAGTGAGACCTAAACAGGAAGTTGAGCACACAAACGAAAATGTGCTGACCAGCCAGCAGATTTTTCCAAGACAAACAGTCCCCTTTTCTGCTCTGGGATGTTTATCGTGGCACAGTGTAGCAATAGATCACCTTTCGTCTGGCTGTTTGTTGAGTGTTTGGAGGTTATTGGAGAGTTGCTCAAGAGTGAGAAATTTGAGCTGCAGTTTGTGCGCCTTGACTGTACAAACTGTTTGTTGCTGACAGTGCTGGCCTCTCATCGCTGTCCCGTGTCGTCAAACAGGTGTCGAGCAGTTATCTTCGCTGCAGCACTTAGACCTGGCCTACAACCTCCTGCTGGAGCACTCCCAGCTGGCTCCCCTGTCCCTGCTGCACTGCCTCAACACTGTGAGGAAACACACACACACACACACACGTGTATTTCAGACACACAAACTCAGTCCTGCGTCTTGTTTTAGCTCAACCTGCAGGGCAACCCGCTGTACTTCCAGAAAACCCACCGCAGCTGCACTGTTCGACACCTCTCACCAAAGGCAGCTAACCACAGAGTGAGTAACAGTGATGCTATACGCAACACATCCTTCCCATGCTCCATGATCGCGTCCGTATTTAGCTTCTTTTTTGTCCGTGTTTGCAGCTCAAACTCGATGGCGTCCTGCTGTCCTCATCTGAATTATCAGTAAGTCTCAATGCTTCCAGAGGGTGTTTGGTTTAATAGGTATCATCAAACTCTGAAGTTCCTGTAGCTAATCCATTACTTATCAACCCTACTGCTCTTCTGCAGGTTCTGCCCAGGCTTGGTCTGCTGATCCAGAGTCAGAACGCTCCTCCGGTTGCTGAGCAACCCGACCGGAGTTACCAGGAAGTATCCAGCGGAGCTGGCGAGCTCAGTGACAGTGTTTCCGTTCCAGAAATTGGTGTTACAGGCTTTCAGAAGAAGAGAAACAGGGTAAGAAAGGAGCTAATTGGTCAAAATCAAAGATATTTTTCAGAAATAGTGAATGGATTTTGTGTTAATTGCCAATGATTTATGGTTTAGAGCAAAGTAAAAGTTCGACGAGCCAGCATATCTGAGCCCAGTGACACTGATTATGACACCAGGTGGACTTCATCCACTGAGGGTTGGTTTTGTAAAGCTAATATTTTAATGAATTTATCAACATTTTGCTTATGTCATTTGCACGGATGCTAATTAAGGAATTGTGTTCTCGCCATCAGGTGTTGTGCTTCCTCACCAGCAGGAGATTGAGCGCATGTCCAGCTTCAGAGATCAGCTGGGTGAGGATTGGCTAAAGTACCAACATCACCTTGATGGATCCTCCTCCAACAACCAGCCACGTCCACAAACTTCATCCCTGCCCAGCAAGGGGAACACCGCCACTGTCCCTGCTCTGGCCCCAAATGCCCCGGAGGTCCTCCCGCCTCCTCGGCACTTGTCAGGGACAGCAGAGCCGGGTGGCGTGGATGAAGAGCAGGACACGGAGTCGACCCTGCAGTGGCCTGGCCACAGCCCTCAGCCTGCAGAGTCCACCCTGGAGGACAGTGTGGTGGACGCTCCTTTGTTCAGTCAAACAAGGCCGAGAGCAGAGTCGAAAGTGTCGGCAAAAGGTGACAGTGAAGGCTCCAGGGAGGAGGAAGAGGAGGATCTCGGAGGTGAGAGCTTAGCGACCTGTGCGGAGCAGCCGTGATTGATCAAAGTTGAACGAAACTGCGGGTCGCTGACCCCTTTTCTTTTACATGTTTGAAGTGGACCTCTGTCACCCCCTGCTGGTGGGTGTTTTATCTGACAAAGAAGAAGAAGATGTGGAGAGGAAGCGGGAGGGCAGCAGCACGAGGAGGGAGGTGTTTCTGTGCATCAAGCAGGGTCTGGTGCTGGAGGTGGACGTGCAGCACGGCCGGGAGAGATGTCGTTTGGAGCTCAGCAGTCTGGCTCGCCTGGAGGCCACAGAAGCCGGCTGGACCCGTGGGGTGAGAGGAGTGGGGGGAGGGAGCAAAGATGTGTTTTAAGTGTTCAGTTCACCGTCAGGTTCACACTTATGTTTCTTTTCATGTATAGATAGAGAAATGGGGGCAGTGTTGGGCAGCGTAGCTAACTTTTTATGCAAGATAAGAGAAAATTTGGAAGGCTTTGCCCTCACAGACATTCGGTTAACTAGCAATTAGAAAAACGTGTGTTTGGTTTTAATTTATTGTAATTGTTAAATTGGAGCGGTGCCCTCTAGTGGATGTATGGCATACAATCCCCCTGTTGTGCCTTTTTTGAGTTTGCTTTCTACAAATACTGACACGTGCAGATTTGCCCCAGGAATGGAAGCAACTGCCTCCTTTTTAGGAAAAACTCCACTAGTTTCTGTTCTGGTGGCGTTTGTCACGGCCTCTTTTAGGTGTGTCACATCTGCTCACCCCTTGGAAGAACCTAACAGTGCCCCCTGGTGGTACAAAACATGAATTTCTTTATACCGTTTCGTCAGATAATTATTTTAAGCTGTAGATTTGTATTTATCTTCTGATCTTCTCTGTTGCTTTGTTTTGGACCTGGTTAAGCACATTTATCCTTTTTTTTTTCTTACTTCTCCCAGGAGATGCAGGAGGTGCTTCCAGCTGTGGAGCTTCATTTCGATTACATCAGCAAGGACAAGAGAAGGAGGCGCTACATCCTGTTGGATGACGACCCTCATCATGCACTGCAGGTTAATAAAGCCCTCCCAACACACACACACACACACACACACACACACACACACACACACACACACACACACACACCCTTGAGTGTGCCGACTTGACAGACTTCCTAAACACCCTTGTCCTCTCTCTTCCACCTCTTCATCCTCGCAGGCTGCCCTCTGATGATTTTATCATGTTTTAGATGGGACATCACCCTCCCCACCACATTTGCAGGCCTGTTAGTAGACATTGAGCAACCTCGACTCTTTGCCAGATATAATTTTTAACACGAGGAAAACCACATTGAATCCACAATTTATTTGTTCCTCAGATCTGTTAGAAGCTTTGAGGGAATTAAAGTCCCTCTTGGAGACAGCCTGTCCCAGCGTGCACAGCTCCTGAAGCTCATATTTTACAGTGGCAAAGTTTTAAACTTAAAAGCTTTTTTTTGTTTTGCTGTTGAAGTCATTTTTTCCACATTCAGAAGATGACATCAGTAAAAAAAAAAGTGAAAGGCTGAATCTGGCGGCGGAGCCAAAAAAAAAAACCTCGGCTCGGTTTCTCTGCCTGCTCGTGATTCCTGTTCGCAATTTGACTTTTAGGTTATTTCTCTGAGTGTGATCAGCACCAAAACGTTTGTTTAATCATTATTTTTGGCTGGTCAGGCTCTGACAGACGTGCTGACGAACGCCATGGCGGAAAACCAGCAGCGCCAGTCTGACCTGCGTCCCAGCTGCACTCGCCTGAAGTGCCTCCGCTGCAGGGCAGAGGTCACATGTCAGAAAGAGGGCGAGCAGCAGGAGGAGGGGGAAGCAATCAGGAGGAGGATGAGGAAGGCCTTGATGCTGACTGGCGGTGAGGAAGAGCAGGACGAAGAGGAGGAGACAGACAGGGCCGCTGTCGGCAGAGGTGAGGGGGGGCGGACACGACGACCACCTTAAAACCACCTTAAATCCAACTTTTGTTTCCTGGAATTTTTTTCTGTTCCCCACTTTTCTGAGTTATCAGCACCAGATTAACATCGTTTAAAAAGCGCTCGGATGCACATTTCTTGAGAGTTTAGCAAAGTTGAAGAGAACAAAGCAGGAGAAACACACAGAAAACTGTTGTTGGCGAAGTTAGGAGTGAACAGCTGCCAGATGTTAAAAGGCTTCTTGAAACAGAATCCAATCTGGATTTGACAATAAACAAATGCCACATCTTTGCTGAAAAAGATGCCCGAGCATCCGGAGCGTTTGGTTTCAGTTATCTGAAGCCTTGGACCGCGGCCTTGACTCGGCCTGAGTCACGCACACTCAGGTGAGTCACGCTCGGCCTTCCCTGCACGCTAACCAAGCGCTTGAATTTTCCGGATCGTTAAAACGTCGTGGGTCTGTTGTCTCAAACAACAGATATGGGACAAGGTCAGGCGGTCCACCTGCCCCATGGACAAACTCACGACAGCTGAATTGGAATGGACATCATTTGATGTCGGCGCGCTCTCGGGCTCAAAACAACGCTTCAGCTCCGATGGGCTCTCGGGACCCGTCCACGTTTCTCTTTTTTAGCCAGGCGTACCAGGCTCCCAGCTCTGTAATCAGCAGCAGTCAGGTAGAACCCCCCTCCTCGCTCCAGCAGCCGTCTCCCAGCGGTCTGGGGCCGAACCTTGCATTAAAGCCTGTCTGGGCACGCACACGCGCTTTGCTCCACAGATGCTTTGGCGTTTTCTTGGAAACTCTGCTCTTTTGTGAGTGTGCTTACTCTGCTGCTTTGGTTAGATTTGAGGAAGTAAATACGTCCATCACTCGCACGTGTCCAGACGGACACGACACGTCTGTCAGCCTTTAATCAGCAGACGTTTTAGAGAAATTCCCACCCTGCGTGTATGCTTCCATCTTCTTGTGTCAGACTACATTTAGTCAGACTACATTTTTAAGTGTCCATTCATTGTTTAAGATGTTGCTCCTCTAGAAAATTTTCCCAGTGTTTAAAATTAATTTAAACCCGGTGACATTGTCCATGCAATGACATATTCTGGCCACAGGGGGCGGCCCTTTTTTCCTGTGCTTTCTTTTAATGAAATAAATGCTTTTATTTAGCTCCAGTTTTATCTAGCTCTAATTTGACTCCGAAAGCATTTAAAGTAATCCGTGTCCATTTATGATTGCGTTTTTGCTCACAGGAAGCGTGACTGTTTGTCCAGAGTGTGGCAGCGACCAGGTGGTCCAGCTGGCTGGCCAACCGGGTCCCTACAGAAGCACGCTAATCAATAACTCATCAATACAGGACAGTGACACAAGTCTTCAGATCAGCCAAAGCCTGCAAGAGGTCAGTAAGGTCAGTGAGGCTCTCTGGATCCCTCTATCCCTCCTTCCTTGGGATCGTTTTGTTCAGAACCGATCATTGTTTTGTCCTTCCCTTCAGGATGACGGCACAGATGCTAGCATTAGCAGTAGCTCTGTTCCTGAAGCCAGCACCACTGCAGAAGATCCCACCTTCGTCACGGCCCGAAGCAGCTCCTTCTTCATCGGAGATGCTCAGGGTGACGTCTCGAGCGTCTCCTCCAACGCAGACAGCCAGAGCAAAGACGGCCTGTTTGGGAGCTACTGCTACACCTCTACAGGTGCCACCCCGCCCGAGCTCCACGCTCCACCAACTGGGAGATCCACACCACACGGTGAGCTTGAGTGACGATTCCGAAGCAGGAAACCGGAACTCTGTTGTCAAATAGGACGGCTGTATGATTGCATAATGCACGTTATGAATCGTCCCAGCTGCAGCCGACCTCCCCCACCACACCACCCACCCCGAGTTGGGCAGCGTTTGCATGTTTGCGAATAACGCTTGGCGCCGACATTGCTCTGTGCCGTATCTCTGCGACAGCCTTCGATTTCTCCCACATGTGTCTGCCATTTTTAGACAAACCACATGCGCGAGGAGACAGATTGGAATCATTACTGGAAGTGATGGGAGAGGAATGAAAGCCGCCAAGAGGAGGAGGAAGGTTGGAGTGTAAGAACAGCTTGCTGTATCTTCTGTAAAGCTGCAGCAGTAATCTGGTCTGTTGGAGCGACACTTTTGCACTCGTCCTGAAAGCAGCGAGCCTCATCAAAGAGTCCGCTGACGCAGTTCGGAAGGGTTCATTTAGTCCTGACGGACAGACAAACCTGTGTCTCCCTTTTCTCCTCCTCGTCTGACGGATCATACACTTCTTTAATCTGCTCTGTTTGCACTCTTTCCAAATGAAAGGGTGTGTTTGGGCTTCTGCAGCTCTGAGCCCTGTCATTTCAGAGCAGCTGTAACCGTTCATCAATGTTCAGATGAAACGCACCTCCGTCGGTGCGTTTCATTCTGCGGGAGGCCTGTTGACTAATACTGCTCTCCTGCAGCAGTCTGGAACCGGTTTCATCTCAAACCAGCACGCATTTAAGCCTCTGCATCGCCACCGGGGCAACTCATGACATCATTTAATAATTTGGATGAATTACCAAAGAAAGGATTCATTCATTTTTGAGGCTGACCCACTGTTGATGTGTCTGCAGATGATTTGGACCTGCTCTCCGAGGACTATTCGGTGGTGGACCATCGGCTGCAGCTTTTCCTGGATGTGGAGGTCTTTGAGGAGGAGGAGGAGCTTCATTCCTTCCTGAAGGTATGGAAGAGTGAGGCATGAAACCTGGGCTGTGAGAAGGGAAGCTGTTGCTGTTTGAGTTAATGATTTTAGATGTGTAGAAACCTCAGAGGTGAAGCAGCGTCGACAACACTCAAAGAAGCCCAGCTGCTTTCGCTCCCAGTGACCTAGATGACTGAGAATCTGCGCAAATTGGCTCCTAACATCCAGATGTTTGTTCCCACCAGTTTGTTTTCAGTCATCCGATCCCCTAAAAATTAAAACCCTCGACACACGTGGCCCTGTTTACGTAGGTACCTCAGTGATGTGTCAGATAAACACGTCTCAAACTTCCAGAAAGTGACGGAGAGGAGCAACGATATCCAGAAATCTTGTAGCTCTGGCAGGAAATAACTGCTCCTGTCAGACTCCATTGTTCGCAGTGTAAAGCAGACTGAGAAAATAGGTTTTCAGGGCCATTAATGCCTTACTGGAGCTAATACTCCGGCAGGAAACAGTGTTGTTGGCAGGCTGTGGCGTTCAGGATGGATCTGCGTGTGACTGATTCTGTAAATGTTTCGGTGCTGCTGCTGCTGCTGTTGTTTCTTCTGCGACTGCTGTCTGACAGCCTATCGCATCTCGTCGATAAATCTGCGGGGAGCCGTTGATTCTGCCGAGCGGCCTTCTCGCTGGCCCTAATTTGACACGCAGTGCATCCTGGGAGCTCTTTAAAGCGCAGCGGGCTTGTTTGCTTTTCTCTGTCGGACACCTGAAGAAGAAAAACCAAGAGCGGAACTGAGAGGAGGCCATCGCTGCTGGAGACAGGAGGTTCTCTTCTGTCCCTCTCAGCCACGTTTGTTTATCCAGTGACGGGAGCTGGTCGCAGTTTCACCAGTTTAAAAGGAAATGAGGCCCATCTTGGCTCAAGGGTTTGGATTGAAACCCCCGGCAGAGCCGGTGGAACTGGTGTCGGCTGAGTTCAGGGTTGTGCGATATCGAATTTGCGCCCTTGTGCTGTTGTCCTGTATGCTCAACTCGGGTTTCTCCCTGTGTGTTCAGATGTCAGCCATCAGGTTTGGCGAGCTGGGGGAGGTCCCATCTCTGCTGGTTGTCTCAGACCGGCGCATCTATTTCTTGGAAATGACATCAGAAAACCAGTGAGTACAGTGTGAACGACTGTTCTGTTGATCCGAGCGCACCCAATGTTCTACCCGTTAATGGCCAGAGGGCGGTCCTCAACTAGAGGGCAGTATTCCCTCTTTTTCCAAGAGTACCACATTGCTAGAAATGTCTGTTATTGGTGGTAAAAGCTCATTTTGATGGATTGCAGACATGCAGGCAACGGCAACATCGATATTTCCTGAGTTCGGGTGACTCTTTTTGGGCCTGGTTCCTGTAGGCATCACCTCCTGGGGCAGGCCGGCGGTCTCGCTGTTGTGGTGTTACAATAAAACACTGTTGACTGATCTAAGAAATTTCAAATCCACCAAGAACAGACAGTGAAATACAGTATAATTGAAACAGAGTCAAAAGGGGGCGCCACTTGCAGCGAGCCTCTCAGATTTTACTGTTCCGCACCCAGCATTTAGGTTGGGGGTTTTATTGCATAACCTGTGCAGGTTTCTGGGTCACATCTTGAGAACAGATTGGCCTGACAGTGGCTGAAAAGTCCGTTTTGGTCTCCTCCTTGTCCCTTCAGGTAAAACAGGATCAGTTCTACATCGTGTATTACAATTTTGTATCTTTGAGCTTACAAAACTAAGGTTAAGAAAAGTGCTGTTTTGGTGCCGGTGCTTCCATTTTCTGCGATTTTTCCTGCGTTCCTTCCCAGGAAGGACCAGCTCTCTGACTGGCTGCAGAAGCGGGACAGCCACCCCATCGTGGAGCTGAGCTACCTGGAGGTGGGGCTGGGCTCCCAGACCATCCACATGCAGTTCGGAGAGGGGGGCGCGGCCTACACGCTGCTCGTCAGGGACAGCTTACGCTGCAAACGTTTCTTCGGCCTGCTCACAGGTAAACCGAGACGAGCGCGACACACAGAAAGTATTTTTCATTTTATTCAGTTTGGGATCCCCCCCCGCAGACGGAGCACGTCCTGCCCAGAGCAGCGCGTCCGCGAGGAAAAGCATTTATTAGCCGGGGGCTCCTGCACGGGCCTGGAACGTCTGGAGGAATATGGAAAATGAATCTGACAATAACCAGCGTGGTGGAAAAACATGCTGGCACGAGTGGAAAACTTTTGCAGCTCGTGCACGTAATCCCCCGTTTTGTTTTAGTAAGAAAACGTGATGAAAACGAGGTTTTCCATAATTATCGTTTCATATTAGCAGAAATAGGAAACACGTGGGTGAGAGGCATCGTTTTTTTTTCCACAAACACTCGTGAGCCTCCTCGGTTTTCACTGCAGTTTTAGATCTGACTTTGGCTTTTTTTTTTTTTTTTGTTCCCCACGTAGTGTCTTTGATTCACACCAGCGGTCGGTTTCGGGTTGAGCAGCAGCCCCCAGTCAGTTTTCTCGTCTTCTGTCAAGCCCCATTTGTACCTCATTAAAGTCACCGGCGCGAGAGGTTGAGACGGTAAAGCTTCTCCAGAGCTGACACGATTTGTAATCAGCGTTAATATGAGTTACTGATGACATGTTTACGTGCAGATGATGACTCACCTGAACCCTGACGTTTCCTTTAACCCACCGGTATAAGTCGTAACACGTCCTTCGCATCGATGTTCAGCTCGAGGCCTCGGCAAGCGTGCTGATAACATGGTTCCAAAAGTGCTCCTGAACAGGTTTGACTGTTTCAAACCCTCAAGAAATCCTCCCGTGTTTACTGAAACCACACCCGTCCTTTCAGAATTTGATGCCCCAACTTGACTAATAACCCAAATTGTGTTGATTTGTGAGGTCTCCGTGACCCCACCTCCAGCCAAGCGGCTCCGTCAAGTGACGAAACCTCTGCATACCGCGCTAATTGAAGCATTGTGCTGCTGAGGACACGCTCCAGTTTTCGAATTCAGCTTTTCAGACGTCAGTTGGTCGGTGCACAGTCGAGCAAACGTCCTCGTTTTTGGATTTGTCCAGTGCGAAACGCGAGATGTTGCGATACGTATGGTTGCGTTACAGCCAGCACCTGTTTCCGAGGTATAAATAGACGCAATAAATGTCACTATTATAGAAGCAGTTATCAACATTTGCTACAAATAGCTCAAATGTGCCAGCACTTGCTCTTTTTTTCACTTTCATCCTGCCCCCTCAGAGCTTTTTAATGTGTAATTACATAAGCACATTTAGCCGGCTTTAGTCTTGGCTGAAAACGCTTCCAAATAGCTTTCGGGAACACCGCAGAGGTCGTCCAGGACGCAGCGAACAGGCCAATGCCCGTGAGGATGGTGTTGATCCGACGTAACCTGGGTGCCTCCTAAAAATAGACGCCCGTCTCGCTGACTTGAGCGTCCGCCTGCCAACGGCTACGTGTGAAGTACATCGTGTTTACATTTTCCTCCTAAAAAACAAGTTGCTGCTTCTGCGCGCTGGCTTCTCTTGAGCCTTGAAAGCAGCTGTTTTCAGGCTGGGTCCAGAGAAGGACGTGAAAAAGGCTCGCTGGAACAAAGCCTGTCCACCAGGACAGAGCCGCCGAGATGAGAGGGAAGGGACGTCTGTTCCAGCCTTAGAGACAACATGAGACGTCTGAACGCTGCAGCCAGCAGACACGGAGATGAGCTTCTTACTGATTTGTTTTCGTTGGCGCACGTGTTCGAGCAGATTTGTCAGCTTTCGTTGCTGGACGTCCATGAAGGCTCGAGCTCTGAGGGAGGAAGCCTTGAACCGAAACCAGGCTAATAACGACCGCCGTGCACGCTCAGCCGCCACCTTGACACATCTGCCCCGGTGAATCTGAGGCCGGCTTCCCGGGAAGTGAACAGAAACACAAAGGGAAATCAGAATTGACATGTAAGGGGGAAAAAGCAGAACAGCAGAGGGGAGAGAGGGAAACGCACCGTCACCGATTAGCCTGAATAACAGCACTGGATCATTAGCGTTAGCCGTCCTCTGTCTGAACAAGTGGCCACGCTAATTTTATCTGCACTTGCAGTAATCCGCGGTTAACTCTGGCCGTTCAGGAGCTAATTTTTGACAAATTCCTTCGGTCGATGTCGAAATCCAGGCGTGGTTTTCAGGCAGACGCTGAAGTCTCAGGCCAGATGTCTCGTGCCTTGACGCTGAAGCGTCAAAGCAAATTCAGCTGGATGAATATATGAAAAACACACACAGGAGAGTCACCTTCCAACCTGTAACAGGATATGGATGAGAACCTTCTCTCTTCCTTGAGCCTGCTTTTTCTCGCCGTGGTCGTCTTCCCGTCCCGGCTCCAGCGTGGAGCCTCGGCAGGGATCGCGGCTCTTCTGCATTGTTGTCGCTGAGGTGGGTGAAAGCCAGCGTGGCCCAGCTCTTTGTGTCCACCGCGTTTTCTCACCCCGACGTTTCTTTTCAGCTGAAATCTTACACCTGCAGCTCAACGGCCAGCGGCGGCCCTCCCGCACTTACAATAGCCAAAGAGGTCAAGTTCGGCTTTGACTGCGGGAGCTCTTCTTTGTTTGGTGGGCGCGGCCGTTTTAGGCTCCTGTGTCTGTCGCGTATCGCTGATAAAAACAGAGGAAGTGACTCTTTTCTGCCCTGCGAAGCTGGAACCTTTCAAAAGTCACGACTGAACCGAGATATCAGAGAGAATTCCTTTGAATTTCAGAGCTCCAGCAGTTCCTGCCCTGATGCTGCCGATGGAAGCGCTGATAAGGGTGACGCTCCGGTGAGGGGCTGCAAATCGTTGCCTGCGTTTGCTGGCGCAATCAAAGGCAACTGGACTCCATCTAGTCCGTCTAGTATCAAGAACCACGACAGCTGCTGATGCTAATCTGTCCGGGTTCACCGGCGAGGTGAACGTTTGTCGTCCGATCCTTCCTTTTTTTAAATTTCAGGGCTTTTTCTGGTGGAATAAGGAGGAAACGTTATAGCGACTGATGCTATGTGTAGCTCGCCGTGGCCGCCTTCTCGCTCCTGATGTGTGGCTGTTTCTGCAGGAATCGTGCGGGAGATGGCCCACAGGTCGGACAGCAAGCTGAAGTCTATCTCCACCACCAGACTGAGCCCTCAGCACCACCTCTGGTACGCCAACGCCGCCGTGCCCACACATCTTTACTTGATTACAATCACTTCCTTTCGCTAATTTGGCAGCTAAGCACACCTAAATGTGTAACATCTGTCGCGCTCCAAACATCAAAGCATGGCGTCACGTCACCTGCGTGAGTGTCCCTCCCCAAATAACAGACGATAGGATCTTTGTGTCACCGAGGAGGAATGTTTATTGGAACCAAAGCACGACGTCAGAGAGGAAGGCGTTTTCTCACGAACGACTGCACACACACACACACACACACACACACACGCGGTTGTGTTCACGGCTTTGTCTAGCAAACACACTCAAAGATGAGCTGATGAAAAAGGTAGACCCTTTGGCGTCTACCTGTTCTCCTCACAGGCCCAGTTCTCCCACTCAGGACCTGTCAGCTGTTGTCATGTCACACCCCCCCCCCCGCCTGCACCTGCCGCCGCCGCGTGCCAGCGCAAAGAGCATCTGTAATTACACAGGAGCCGGCGGCGGCAGGAGACGGCTGTGCTAACGTGTGCGATTCATCCGGCAGGCCCCTCGTGTGCGAGGACATCCAGGCAGACGTGGAGGACGGCCAGCTGCAGTTCTTCTACCTCCTGGCGTTCGTCCTGCAAGGTGACGTACCCGCCCGTCCTGGAAGGTTTGACGCGTCCGAGCTGCTGCCATCTCTCCTGCAGCTTCCCGCCTGCTTCCTGTCTGGCTTTGGCTGTTTTTAGGGCATAAATGCAGCCAGGCAGGAAGCGGAGTAGTTTAGCAGGAGGAGCGGGTTCCCACATCCACGTCCTTCACGCTGCCGGGGTCAGCTCACGGTCCACGGCCCCTCCGGCCCGGTCCAGGCATCAGACACGGGACACAGGAAGAGCAGAAACCTTCGCTTTGGTCCGTGTTTGTTTGCCAGGACACGTCTAGTTGAGATCTGGAATGTCTTTTTTAATAAAAGACTGGAACCGTGCACGTCAACAACTACAGGCAATTTAGCCCAAATGTCTGTTTACAGGACGCGTCTGTCGTGCACGCAGCCTCCGTGTCGGTCACGTTTGTCCCGATACCATCTGCTGACGCGTGCGTTAGCCGTGTTAGCTGCCGGGAATCAGGCAGCGTTTCCAAGCGAGCCGGTATCAGTTCTGTTCTGGGTCCAGTCCTGTCCTTCTGGGTCCAGATTATCCACTGGAGAACAAAGAGCCACTGTTCTGGAGCCGGTGGGAGCCTTATCTAGAAGAAATCAAAGCTTAAAGGAGACGCTGATTATCTCCGTGTGGTGTTGCCGAACAGAACCGCAGAAGAATTAGCGAGAGGTCTGACGCCAAAATTCCAGCAGCAGTGGTCCGAGCAGGAGACGGCGGGTCTGCTCCGCTTTGGGTGCCAGCGTGGCTACCTGAAACAGGAGCGTGACTCCGCTCCATCAGCAGGACCAGGCCAGAACCCACACCAGAACCAGCTTGGATCAAGAGTCCGGGCTGAAGCCAGACGGACCTGGGAGACCTCTTTGACCTGGAATCATGTTGGGTTTCCTAAATAACTTTTATTTTTAGGGTCTGTGCTAACCCTGTTAGCCGAGTTAGCCTTAGAGGAAAAAGTAGACAGGAAAAATGGAATAAAACATATAAAAGATCTTTGTGGAGGAATATTTTCAAAAGAGGGGCTATGATTTGGTAGAGAAACCGCAAAGGAGCCAAACTGCTTCTGGGAACGGAGGCCGGCGGGTCGTGTTCCCTGATGGATGTAATTATGGCGTAGCTGCGTCGTGAGCGCGGCGGCTGCAGCAGATGTCCCTGCAGGCAGCCCTCAACCTGGAATGTTTCCAGCGCAAACGTGCCCCGATCGGCCTCCAGCGCTCACACAGGTGCCCGAGTGACTCGTCTGAATGTCGCTGTCTTCCAGGTGATGTCTGGAAATCTCTGACCGTCCTGGCGACCAGGGAGACGCTCTACCTGCTCCAGGAGGAGCACCAGTGGAGGAAGAGGCCCGCTGGCCAGGCCCCGGACCAGGACCAGGCCCAGGCCCGGGCCCAGCCGAGCAGCGGCGCGTTCACTGTGCTGGAGAGCCTTCCCATCAGCTGCGTGAGCTCGCTCCACCTGTGGCGCACGGACGGGCGCAGGATGGACATCGAGCTGTACGACGAGGCGAGTGCGGGACAGGCGCGGGCGGTTAAAGGTGTGAGTCAGGCTGGTGTGAAGGATCCAGCGGAGGTGCGGCTCTGGGGGAGCTGGAAGCTCCTAAACAAACCAGTAAAAGCAGGCATTTATAGCGCGGCGCTCGGTGTTGATTGGTCCCACATGTGGGACCCGTCGCTGCTCTGGAAGCCCATCGCTCTAATTGTCCCTGTTTTCACTCTCGCCTGCGAACAAACCGCACAATTTGTCTCCTCGCCGCTGCGGAGAGCACTTTTCCTCAAAGCCGACATCAGTTAATGTGTTTTTATTTTCACGGCTGTGATTTAATTGTGGATACAAACAAACAAAAGTGGCATCTGGTTTCAACTGCTTTAATGATCCTCTTGGTCTTCCCTTTTAATACCTCTGCCTTTTCCTCCCTCAGACGGTGAAGCAGGAGAAGACGTGGCGCGTCCGCGCCGACGGTGCCGAGCTGCTCCAGGGTCTGCTGGCCTGGGTCAGAGCGCAGTGGGAGGCCATGTTCGGCGTCAAACTACAAACCCGTCTGCACGACTGAGCCGGAGCTTCAGCAGAACTTCTTAGAAATCACATTCAGGCGGGAGAAAAGCCAGACCGAGCGGGGGAAAACTGAATTCAGGCGTTATTCTCATCCGGACTGGTGCCAACAGTAGGTCCGCAGAGTCAGATTTGCTGGTTTCGTCTCAGAGTTGAAGGAGGGGAAGGTTTGAAATTCCGTCTTTCAACTGGATTCGAGCTTGAATCCGAACCCTTGGCCGGCGGCCGCCCTCCTCTCTCCTCTTTTACGAGTGCGAACATGTTTTTTTTTGTTTTTTGGGAGACGCTGGGTGATTTTTCTCTCCGCGCTTCCATCGCACTCGTCCTGGAAGCCAAGAACTCGCAAACGTTCGCGCCCGTCCAGGCCGTAAAAACACGCCGTTTCCTCCAGAAATGTAAAGCATCAGCGGTCGGAAAACAGATTTGTGCCTTATTTCTTTCACGCGTGGCAGCTTGAAAGGCATCAAAGCAAAAACAGGAGCCGCCCAACCCCCCCCCCCAACATTCTTCTCTGGGTTTGACTTAGAGGTCAGAGGTCGGGGCTCCGTCTCCACACACCTCCGTCCCCTCGGTTAGCCGTGTGATGCGTCATGTGAGCACAAAAGGAGGTCAGTGGCGTTCTGGAAGAATAGCCTCTTGTGGTTATTGTTTTTTTTTGTGATTTACTTGTCTTGTGATAAAAGGTGATGGTTGTGAAAGACGCACAGCCTTCACTGGTAACTTATGGCTGTTAGCTTTTCACCGGGGGAAAGAGCCTTATTTTTCTATAAACATGTGACCTGTTCGCCTGTGTGCTTTTTTATTCTTCCTCGCTGCAGTTTGTGTGCGTTAACGTTGCTTTAGCCTCATGAACAGCCGTTCGGGTTTCACGCAGGCTGAACTCGACTGACTGCCACACTTTCCAATTCATTCATGTTCTTGTTTGAAACTTTCCTGGAACCTTTCAGGAACAATGAGTCACACCTGAGGTATTCCACTCCTCTCTGAGCACACCTAAAGTTATTCCACGCTAATCCAGGTGAAAAGCCTGCTGTTCCCCAACGATACCTACGCTTTATCCCGGCCCCTTAATCGCATTATTCCCAGCTGCGACGGCGGGGCAGGAATGCTAAAAATGTGCCAAAGTAGTCATGGATATTTGATTACTGGGTGAAAACTTGTGCTTGGTTACACAGGCTTCTTTGTGCCACTTAACGCCACACTGCTGGCCCCGCCCCCTCCAAGCTTCCATGAGAGCATCTTACCTCTGCACGCATGGCTGCTCACGAGGGGGGGAGGGCGGTGTCCACAAGCGCCACAGAAATCCACTGCTCGCTTTAGCATAAGGGAAGCGCCGACTGACCGTTGCAGCGCTACGTGCACGTAAAGGTCACGTCCAAAGACGTTATCAGCCCGACTGTTGGCTCACTTCTGGGTGTAGCTAGCATCAGTGGACCAGCCACCACGGCACTGATGTCCTGACACGTTCCTCAGCCTTTGTGATCTCCTCCAGATGTGAATCACCTCCGGAGGACAAATATCTGAGCGTTGGAGCTCGGGAGCTGGGGCAGGTCCGCACACGAGCGCGTGCTAATTGCCCCGCAGCCAGGTGCTTTTACAGGCAACTCTTCGCACAAACAACTTCTTCACTCATCCTAGCAGGCTAGCCGCCTCACCTAAACTCACCCTAGCCTAGCCTAGCATAGCTGGTTAGCTCAGGACGCTGCCAGTGGGATTTCAACCAATGGGGTCGCTTTCCTTCTGGGTGCTACTGTGTCCATAAAGGCGACCCTGAATAATTTGTAAAGTTCCCTCAAATTCTGGGTCTTTTTCCCCGCAGTAGACTCGTTACAGCGAGCGAAACGGGCATTTTTGGTGGTTTTTTTTTGTTTGTTTTTCTCGTCTTGACAAAATCAGGCAGTGTTTTGTTCTCTCTTTCAGGGATCGGTGTCCAAGTGCAAATTTTCCCCTCAAAGAAAAGGTTTAATTGAAAGCAAAGAATGCAGGTACATAAAACCGGAGTGAATGGCAAAGTACATGTGCATCATTAATCCCATTTTATGGATCTGAAATGGCATCTGGGACCATTTTTCTCACTCTCACATGCCCATATTAAGCCATGCATTTCACATTTTTATTACGCTTCCCCATCTGTTAATTGTCCATTTTCTCTTGTATTTTCTGCAAACGGCCGCGGCCGCCCTGCCAAGACTAAAGCACTTTGGTTTTTGGGCCTAAGCTACGATCAAATTAATGAGCCCAGAAACTCAGCCTTAAAAAATCCATGAGTCATAACGGCTCCACACCGAGAATTCATGTCGCGGAGTTATGGGGAGGAAGCCGCAAATCCAGCGTAACGCTAAAACACGACGGCAACGTGTGCGCCCGGCGCTGGGGCAGCGGAGCTTTTCACTGCGGGGCTGTAGGCAGGAGGGTTTGGGCCCGGACCAGCCCCGGGGCCACCTCCTCTGAGGCTTCTCTGCAGTTCCGGCTCAGGCGCCGATGTTCGCACCCGAGAGTCGGACCCAGCCAGCAGGACCTGGTACAGAGAAACGCCTGGTTTTCAGAATGGCCGAGCACGTAAAGGTGCAGGTGAATGAGTTTGCCACTCGCTGGGGCCAGAACGTGCTGGGCTGTAGCCGTGGCAACACATCTGGCCCCGCTCGACTCTCCACAGACTCCCCCACCTCTTTTCTGTTCCTCCGGTGACTTCTGGAGCGCCCTCCACCCAGTTTCACACATCCTCCTCACGCCGGGCGTCAGCGGGGAAAGGTTGGTACGGAGGCCCGGAGAGGTCAAAGCGGATCCTGCAGCGGAGACGCTGCCGGTGGGCTGTTTTTGGGAGCTTTATTAAGGTGCAAATCAAAGCTTTTCAAAAAGAAACAAACTCTTTCCGGTGGAGGGAGGAAGGTTGAGACTACAAACGCTAACAAAGACGCAAAAACAAAGCAAAGAAAGAGCAAAATTACATTTTTTTTCTTTTAATTCCTCTAGAAAAAGACCGTCTTTTTGTAACATCTAAAGAAAATTGGTCATTTTCTTCCCCCAAATTTTAGAAGGAAACAGTTCATAAATTACAATAAGATTACTTCCAAAAACAAATGCATAAACTTTGATTTCTGAGAAACTTCGAAAGAAATAAAGAACAAAGCGCTGAAGAAACTAAAGCCAAAAGTGCCTCCAATGCGTGCTTAGCTGCTAATTTCCCCGTCTGAAGACAGAAATGACAGCAGGACTTTAACCAACAGCTCCAGATTAAAGGCCTCGGCTGCTCTTAATCGCGGCGGTTTAACATTTATAAGGAATTCGTGCCATTGATCAAATATTTTATGGGCAAACTCGGCTTTGTTTTATTTGTCTTGGAAGCTGAGCAGCTAGCAGGGTTTGTGCAGACTTTACTGCGCCTGCTGGTATTTTTAATCTGCTGTAAACCGGCTGAGGTTTGAAACTGTGACACGTCTGAAGCATCATCACGTTATAAAAACTATAACGGGACTCTGAAAGCGCCCTTTAGCGGCGGGGGCAGAACGGTAGCCCGGTCCCGGGTCTCGGGTTTCAGGCGCCGCCTCCTTCTTGAACGGGGGCCGAGTTTACGTGGAGGAGGTGCGGGAGGAGCGGGGACACTGCGGGGCTCGCACTGCTTTTCTGGTCGTCGGGGGACCCTCACACATGGGGTCAGCGCGGCCTGGACGGGTTCACAGTGACGGAGGGGCCCCGACGCCGATGAGAGCGCGCGCTAATTAGGAAAACCTGCTCGAGCAATTAAGCGCCACGAGAGACGCCGCGCGGATTGCAGCGCAGAAGGTGGGTGTCCGCGAAAAAGCGGCTGCGCAGCTTTTACAGCTTCTTCAAACCCCCACGGAGATTTTTTTAAAAGTCTGTTTTACTGGTGGCGTGGACTCTTTCAGACGCGTCCACGTAACGTTTTTTTGTTTGTTTGTTCGATCTGTGCGTGCTGGAGCGCGGTGAGTCCTTCCACAACTTTCACAACTTTTCACGTCCGTAAAAGTCGGGTTTTTTTTGTTTGTTTGTTTGTTTTTTTGTAATCCCGTCACTTCGTCTGAGCAACTCTGCGAAGTTGGACGGGATTGAGCGACGCGCATTCCGGCCGCGGTCCCGCTTGGGCCGCCGTTGCCGACCTGGCACCGCCGGGTTTGGCTGCGTCTGTGCCGCAGTTGGAGCCTGACTCAGCAAAGCGTGTTCCCCGCTGGATGCTTTCAATCTATTTTTCTGTTGTGACGTAGACGGCTGCGGTGGGCCATTTTCCCCTCTCCTCTTTATTTTATTCGAGGGTTTCTGGCAGCAGCGCGCAGAGGAGCCATGATTGACGGATCAGAGTTGAGCTCTCTCGCTGCTGCGTCGGGGTGTTCTTGTACCTCCAGGTCTGATCCCTAATAACCCGATTTCTGCTTTTGGTTAAGCAGGAATGTAGACCTTGTCCAGATCTGTTCTCCCCCCCCCCCGCGCAGAAACCCTCTTCTCCTTCCCCTCCATCTCCTCCTGGGGAGAACTGTGAAGCAGAAAAGCCATTAAATCGGTTGATTTGGGTTTAGCTCACATGAGCAAATAAGCTACTGTTGAAAAGCTGTGTCTGCTTAGCTGCAGTGAGGTTGCCACTGCAAAAAATGTTGCCTGCAGCGAAGAGGCCACTTATGTTTGTGTTTACCACCGACTTAATGTGAAGAGGAGGAGGAGGGTGACGGTAAACACAACTCGGAGCCTCTTTTGTGATCGCTGTTGACCTTTAGGCACCCTTTATTGGCTCTCAGCAGGAGCAATAACACCTGCTGTACAGTGAGCCACAGGAAAGTCTTTAGCAGT
The DNA here is from genome assembly GCA_015343265.1 of Pao palembangensis. Lineage (NCBI taxonomy): Eukaryota > Metazoa > Chordata > Actinopteri > Tetraodontiformes > Tetraodontidae > Pao > Pao palembangensis. The sequence continues at coordinate 2,094,714 of CM027085.1, read as the reverse complement.
GGCCACCGGGCCCTCGGCTCCATCTTTGTAGTCCGAGCAACAGCCAGAACAGTGAGGCAACGCGGGCTCGCTGTTGCACTTCTCCGGGTTCTGGCGGTGGGGGAACGTGGCCGTGAATCACCTCTGCAGGACCAAAATCTGGGTTTAGATTCCTCTGGCGCAAACCTCCGGGCTGGAAATGCAGTCAGCCGCGGCGGGACGGGTTTTAGGCCACCAAATCTCTCAGACGGGGTTTAAAAAAAACGGTGGCTGGGTGTGCTGAGGGCAAGTTTGTGATCACGTATGTAAGAGAAGAGCAGAAAAATCCAGGATTCTGGTGAAAGGGATAACTATTCCCAGTTTTCCTGCTGCTTTGGGTTGCATCTGACTGCAACAGGTGACGCTAAAAGGGACGACTCCGGAGTCACAGAGCTGTCGATCTCACGGAGCTGTTTGGATCTGAAGCTGTGACGTCCCAGCGGACACCAGAGGAGGAATTTACTGACCCCAACTCTCTTTTAGACCCGAGCAGCCTGTAATTTGCACCGTCTGGTTCCAGACAGGCTGACTTTAGACATGTCAGCGGAGAGGACAAGGCTCTCTAAACAAGAAGGTTCTGGATTTGGCAAAATCTCTGGCTAATTCCTCCTCGGCGTTGGCCCGCCGGTGACGGTGCCAGATTTTGGAACCAGTTTTGCGAAGGAATGGATGAGTAACAGGAAGGGACGCTCACAGATCCTTGTAATGGCTGAAATGTCGTCCTGCTGCAGTGAGTCATAAAAATCTGGTTATTTTCTTTGCTACACCCTGTTTTTTGGAAGATTGGAAGATCCAACTTTAGGGAAGGTGGGTTGAGAGGGTCCAAAAGGTTCTCTAGGACTTTAGATTTATTCAAATCGGTTTTTTTTTTCGTCCTAATAAGATGTTGGAGGAAACACTTTAGTGGGTTTCAGCAGCTGCCAGGCTAGTCCCAAGCTAAAGCTGGTCAAACGCGGAAAAGTTTGGAAAAATCCTCCACCATCGTATCAGCTAGCGCTTGCGGTGGAGCTGGCGTGTGGAGGACATCGATTCCTCAGCCCTTCGCCGCTGTAGTGTCGTCCTCCTCAGCCAGCTGCCACCCGCCAGCAGCAACTTTGCCGCGCGACGGCGCGACTGGGAGCTGCAGGAAAGTGGGTCGACTGAAGTCCCACCAGGCCCGGTGCGTTCGGGGTACCTGAACGCCAACGTGGAAACATGTTTGCGTGTCGGTTAGGGTGAGGAGGTTCAGTTCGACACGAAACGGTCTTTAATCACCGCCTTGTTCCGTAAACTTGCTCCACTTGCACGTGTTTACACCAAATGTCAGAAAGTTGCCTGTTGCCTCCATTTGATGTCTGGATGCTTCTTGCACAACCGGTTGCCTGGAATCCAAAAGCACATTTTCCACCATCGGAAACTAAGAAAATTCTCTTAATTTTTTGTGTTTATTTTCCGGTGAAAATCCAAAAACAGACAGAACGCACGCGTATGAAAGCAAACGCTGCTGCTCTTGTGGTCAGATCGTTTAAGTTTGCGCAGTGGGAGTAAAGCCCCCACCCCACCCCCGCTTCCCCCATTCTCGGTAGAGGTGCAACCTCGAGAGCAAATAACGCAAAGCTGCAAAACGCCGCATGTTTGCGCAGCGGCGGTTGGTCTCTGAATTGGAAAAGGACAAACTACACGGAAAGGAGTGAAATATTTTCTGCTTTCTTTTCCTGCAGAGCTGAATTAGCTTCCCGGTCAACGAGGCACCATGAGCTGGAGTTTCCTGACGCGTCTGCTGGACGAGATCTCCAACCACTCCACCTTCGTGGGGAAGATCTGGCTGACCGTCCTCATCATCTTCCGTATCGTGCTGACGGCCGTCGGCGGCGAGACCATCTACTACGATGAGCAGAGTAAATTTGTTTGCAACACGCAGCAGCCCGGGTGTGAGAACGTGTGCTACGACGCCTTCGCCCCGCTCTCACACGTACGATTCTGGATCTTTCAGGTGAGCCGCGCCTCGTTCGGATCATCCCCAAGACGGCGTTGAGCCGATTTTTGTGGTCGTCTTGTCTCCTTTGCAGGTGATCCTGATCACCACCCCCACCATCATGTACCTGGGCTTCGCCATGCACAAGATCGCACGCATGGAGGACGGCGAGTACCGCATCGTCCGGAAGGCCAAGAAGAGGATGCCCATCGTGAGCCGCGGGGCCGTCCGGGACTATGAGGAGGCGGAGGACAACGGCGAGGAAGACCCCATGATCGCCGAGGAGATTGAGCAGGAGAAGCCTGACAAAGCGGAGAAGGGTACGGTGGAGTTTGTCCCTTTTTCCTCCTGATCCAAATTGTCAGATGCTAACTGGTATCGCTGCTATCAAGGTTCAGAGAAAAAGCACGACGGGCGGCGGCGAATCCAGCGTGACGGCCTGATGAAGGTCTACGTGTGCCAGCTGCTGTGGCGCTCTTCCTTCGAGGTCGCCTTCCTCTTTGGCCAGTACATACTCTACGGTTTCGAAGTGCTCCCGTCCTACGTGTGCACCCGCTCGCCGTGCCCCCACACCGTGGACTGCTTCGTGTCGCGCCCCACGGAGAAGACCATCTTCCTGCTGGTCATGTACGTGGTGTCTTTCCTCTGCCTGCTCCTCACCCTCTTCGAAATGATCCATTTGGGGATCGGCGGCGTCCGCGACACCTTCCGGAGACGCGCCACTCTCAACCCGCGGGCCCCTCGTCTGTCCGCCACACGTAGCATCCCCACAGCGCCGCCGGGATACCACGCCACCATGAAGAAGGAGAAACTGAAAGGACAGCTGAGGGACTCGCCCATGGGCGACTCTGGGAGGGAGAGCTTCGGCGACGAGGGTCCCTCATCCAGGGAGCTGGAGCGGTTGAGGAGGCACCTGAAGCTGGCCCAGCAACACCTGGACCTGGCCTACCAGGTCGAGGAAGGAAGCCCCTCACGGAGCAGCAGCCCCGAGGTCAACACGGCTGCGCAGACGGCTGCCGAGCAGAACCGACTCAACTTTGCCCAAGAGAAGCAAGGAGAACCCAGCGAGAAAGGTAAAGCAGCCAGAAAGGATGGTGGGCAGTCACATCCATAAGGTAGTCATGTCCTGAAGCGCGTTCAATCGGAACCGGTCTGCCCCGAGTCCGACATGTAGTTGGAACACTTGGTGGTTCTGGCCAGTAGGCAGCAGAGGCGTCTCTGTCACTGTTAGCATTTGGTGTTAGCAGTCCGGCTTCTGGACCCGTTTTCTCCTCGTTGGCCTCGTTAAGCTGATTTGAAAATTGCTCTGTTGACTCAACATGGAAAACAGTTTCAGTGTTGAATTGCAGCGAGTTTGGCTGCAAGACATCTGGAAGAAAATACCTTTGTCTTGACCCGCTACGATTCAATCGGAAACAAATTTAGCCCGTTTTGAAATGAACTTTGATAGCTTTGTCCAACCTGGGACATGCAACATTTGCGCCACGGTGGCGCCATGCTAGCGACTCCACGGGTCTCGTGAACGTCTGACCAAGCATTCCGCGGAGCTGCGTGAACATTCCCCTTATCTCTCTCCGCAGGAACACATGCCTGAGTGTGCTTCCTGCCTCAGATGTCTGCCCTCCACACCTTCTGGCCTTCAACACACGAGGGGAGCACATAAGAGGATGGCAGTCAGACCACTGACGGAGACCAGAGCGCGCGCGCGCGCGCGCGTGTGTGTGTGTGTGTGTGTGTGTGTGTGTGTGTGTGTGTGTGTGTGTGTGTGTTTGGGAGTGAGGGGGAAAATGCCTTTCAGTATTTGGGGTCAGTAAGCAGAAGAAAATGGCTGACTGTGCGGTTGGGACTTCACGTCTTCACATCTGTAAACTTGAATTCCCGCCTCATCTCCCGAGTCTTCGTCTCAGCCAGATTCCCGACTGTGCCTTCAGCCTCCACCCGCTTCTCCGGCTCTCTCGTCCGTGTTCAGACCACGTCAGGATTATCGAGAGCTTTAAATTCCTCTGGCCAAAAGCACCTCTGTCATCACCAAAGCGAGACCTTCCTTTAAAGACGTCACCGATGGTCTGGACACTTTTCTCTTGTTCTCTTCCCCTTAATGTTTATGTTTAACCAGGATATAAAGTGGGATTATTGGTGTTTACAATGTACATTTAGTCAAATTGGCCAAAAATATTTACCTGGGAAATGCTTGAAAGGTTTGGGAAACGTTCCACGGGATCTCCGTAAGTTTTAAGTGTTGACCAAAGAGGATTCTTTATTTTCAGGAACATATGACAGATCTGCTGAACAGATCTTTTGATGTTTGACTCGTGTTCTTCCACCACTTCCGGATTCACTATGCATAAAGTGAGCATTTTTTTATTTTTTAATTTTTTTTTTTGCTAACCGGCTAAAAACATCTGTCTTCAACAATGACATCCCGTTATTGTCTCTGGTAATTTACATACTTGCTTGGTGAGGCATACTTTTCCAACTTTGACATGCGCCACCACCCTTTGTTGTGCGGAAACATTTTGATGCTTTCAAAAAAAAAATAAAAAATCCCACCACCACCCAGTCGAGGGAAGGACGACGTCGACTGCTGACGCACACTTTCTTTTTTTTTTTTTTTTTAATAAGTAAACACATAATCTTCACTGTGAGCGGCTTTCTGCTTCATAGACAGTTACTCTTACTCTTCAGCTTGTTTTCTGGTCTGATTGAATTTATGGAACTGCAAATCACAGAATTGCTGTTTAGATGCTGTACTTTTGTGTAATCATCTCACTTCCCAGTTTTTGCTACTTATCGGAAAGGTACGACATTCCATTTTCTAATATGGTACTTCTTCCAATGGTTTATACTTTTTTTTTTTTTTTTTTTTTTTTTTTTGTATTGCAAATTTTGTAGTTTTTGTAGATTATTTTGTCTTCAGAGTAAATAAATATATTTGAATGATTACGTTTTGGCCTTTGTGGTAAAGTTGCCCTTTGTCTTCTCTTGGAGACTCATTGTAAATGAGCCTGGAACTAATTTAACCTTGGAAGAAGAAATAAGTGATTAAGGAAACAACACAGCTGCTATCAAGCCACCTTCACGTAAAATCACTGCTGTAGTTATGGAATGACGCAGTTTAAGAGTTGTGTTTCACTGCCCTCTACAGGTGAGTATCGTTAACACAAGGAAAGGCCTTTTTACAGATATAAAAATCCACTTCAGCCAACAGCCCAAAAAGGTTTTCCTGTAATCTGCAAGTATCCTCAAAGTTGTAACTACGTGGGCTCGTTGCTGGTACCATTTGGTTCTTGGGGTCTTGTCTCAGGCCCGAGAACCAAATGGTAAAGTTTGGGGTTGTTGCGGTTCTCAGGGACTAGCTCCTATGGATCTTCTGTAAAGTAGAGTTCCACCTCTGTCTGGGGATGGTTACCGTGTTGGTGCTTCACCTGCCAAGGTGTCTGGACCAGTTCCACGGCTAAAGGACAGAAACTGGTCACCGGTGTCTGGATGGGTGAATGGAGGTGGAGGAAAGGTAAATGGTTCATTCTGGCAGCAAGAGGTAGCACAGTGGACCTGGAGCATAACAAAGCCACCAGCCATTTAGCAGGGTTTGATCCAGATCCCAGCTGGTCCGTCCATCTGACCTCGGTGCAGATGATCCCTTGGGCCTCCTAGAGAATCTGATGCGATCAACTGAGGATAAACAGACGGGCAAAGGAGCTGGCTGTGGCTTCTTTCCTGGCAGAGAAGCAGAAGAGGGCAGATGTGACCAGAGTGTTTAACAAAAGACTGGAACAAGCATGTGAGTTCGCTGTTGGTGGTCTCCAAGAGCAGAGACAGATCTGCCACAAATGAGACGACCAACACAAGATGAGAACGCGCACAGGATTTTGACACCCGTGTACATGACGTCATCTCCAAAGGGACGCTGCTGACATCTGGCGGTCAAAGGTTTAAACTGCAGCAAAGGCTTCGACTTGCAGGTTAGTTCTCCATTTTAATTCTTATCATTAATTGTGACTTTAGGGCTGATTGACATATTAGTGTGGTGAGTACTGATACTGGTAACTAACTGGATAAGTGTGTCGTAGGTTTCCTTAATTAAAAAAGTTTTCCGACCATGATTTGGCCCTCTCTAGCAGCAGGAGGCTCGCCAGAAGAAATAATGAAAATATCCGCAGCTTAAAGCTGATGGAGAAGACTGGCGTCTTCCGCCACGCATATCTGAAACAAACTTCTCCAGTAAGATATTTTTCAGAATGTGCTGTGACTGATATTGTTGTTGGATGTAAGCTGTTGTTGGAAGTTAGCATAGCATATGGTTTGCTGTTGCTAGTTGAGCTAAAAGCTCTTATAGTTCTCGAACTATTCTTTTGATCAATGGCGAAGAATCTGTTTTACATTTCAGCTTTCTTTCTTGGTCTAACTACCCCAATCATCTTTTTTTTTATTTTTTCTTCTTGAGTAGATGTCAATTAAAAGGCTAATTAGACCACTTTTCATCCTGGAGTTTTATACTAGCTAGCGCATTTGACCTTACATGTGAGGTGACCCGTGACCCAGAGGAGACCTCTGATTGGCTCCCTGTACCTCCAGTGTGTCACAACATCCGGTTCATCCTTCCATTAATCCGTTTTCCAAACCATGTTGTCCTAATTGGGGATAGTAGCCGATTAGTGAAGTGCATTTAGGGGTGGCAGGCAAAGTTAATAATACAATATAATAAATGTTGATATTTGTCAGCTGGTATGTATTATAAACCTTTTTTTCGTGTTAAAACCGAAGGTGGACTTCTACCTGAGTCAGTGCCTCCCCAGCCAGGACCGAAAGACTAAATTCCACTCACGCACTATCTTTGCAGTCGGCCGTTTGTTGGCGTTCAACTTGGGAACTGACTGATGGGGTTATGGCTCCCTTTTGACTTTCTGCTGAATGGTGGCTAAAAACCCAGCCGAGAGTTTGGTATTGAAACACGTGAAACACGGGACAGGTTTTTCTGACAGTGCTTGATATCATGTTTGCCTTTGAGCTCTTACTTAGTAGATGAAACTGAACCAAGCCAAATATTAGGTTGAGATACTCAGAGAAAGTTAAACATGACATTGTTTTAATATCAGACAGGAAATTTGTAAAAGGTGGAGGCCGTGTATGTGGAAGCAGAAGAAATAAGACCTTCATTTAATACTGCTAAAGAACTTCAGAAAAACTTTATGTACCAATGCAGGGTGGTAGAAAAACAACACGCCTGGGACGGAGTCCTGTCCAGAGCGGCTGGCTTGTCTGTGTCCAGCTGTTTCTGGGTCTTCTGGCCTTTGGGGGGACCAGCCTCTGCCTCACTGTCACCCGGCTGGAAACGAGCAGGTATGTGATGCTGTTGTGGTGTTTTGTTTTGTTTTGTTTTTTTTTTTTTTTGTTCTTACGTGTCAAACAACATGTCTGTAAAATGTGTGTTATAGATCGGTTCTGTTCTTTGTGCGTGTGCTTGACGGGTCGCGGGATGTTGACAGAAGACAACAACACAGATGTTAGATGCTCTCTTTTATTATTTGGGGGGGATCCTTTTTTAAACTTCAGAACAATGTTGCTCTGTGAGTGGCAGTAAAAGCCCCCATCTTCAGGACAAATGCCCCCTGTACACCCAGGAAGAGCTCATCACACTCTACAGACGTAGGACACGTACACGTACTTGGGGGAGTTGTCACAGTATAAAGCTGATGGCAGGCGGCTAGGATCGACTGGAATCGAACACGATGCCTTGCCGTCGCATCTGCGGACGGGGAAAAAAAAGAGTCAGCGGGGTTGAAAATGAATCCTGTCGCTCAGGAGTCAAACGAGTTGAAAACTTTACAAATACACACGTTTTTTTCACCAAGATGCTAAATTGTTCACTTGTACAGTAGGTCATGTTGGAAGCCTTGTTGGTACAGGTGTTGCTGTCCAGACGCCCGTAGTTGGACTTGATGGTGTGAATAAAGCTCTTTTCTGAGGGAGAAACAGAACTTAAAAACTAACATACTTCTGCAGTGGATATACTGGATTACTGTTGTGAACGTAAAGCAGACATTCTCACCGCACTGCAGCTTCGCTTGCTGACCTTCACAGGCGATGACGGTGTGCTTATCTGTGGAAACACCAGAAGGGTCATGAGGTCGGCGTCCGGGCCGAGAATCGGCTCCATATTTGATGTTGTGTCACGGTCAAATTTACGGGGAAACTTCTTCTGACAATGGTAGGTTGCTGAAATCATGTTGGGCTTGTCCTCGTTGCACACAAACATCTGTTTGTCGGGCTCGGGCAGCCTGCAGTTCTGCAGGTTATCGCAGCTGCAGACAGAAACATCTGGATGTCAGAACGAGTCAGGTGGAGTCGCCGTGACGACAGAATAATGAGACTTACACAGACTTTGACCAGCTCAAGAACTTGGGATGTAAACAGTGGGCTTTTTGATTTCTGGCAGGGAGGTCCCGCAGAAAGCCCACAAGGGTCGCGCTCATCGACACGATGTCGATTTCCTGTCCTGGAGCTAAAGACACAACGTCCAAACTCGATCATCGTCCACAAATACTGGCATTCTTGGACTGAAGCGTATTTGTCCTGTTTTGCTATCGGCTATTATAACATATTACGTTAGTCCCACATTATAATTCCACATTATTTTCTTTACGTTTCAAAACACAAGCAGATGAATGAGACAGAGGTTAGACCTACGGCAGGACAGAACCAGGTTGGAACCAGGATGGGCCGTGCTCACCAGCTTTCCTGTGGGGGGAAAAGTTACCAGAAAGTGTTAACACATCTGAAAATATGATACATTTACTGTATAAGAGGTTTTTTTTTTTTAGTTAAATTAAATTAGAGAAGAATGAGAACCTGAAGTGGCATGGGTGCCATGGTTGTGATCTTTGTGACCCTGACATCCTGCACAGCAGCAGGCAACCAAGACTAGAACACCAAAAATAATAGGTTTATTGATAAAGAGCAAGTGAAGGGGACAAGGTTCCTGTCGCTCATCGGAGGGTGTACTTACCGGCGAGGAGGGGGAGTCGTAAGAAAGACATGGTGTCGTTTCTGCTGACAGCTGCCTGTTTGTGCAGGAGCAGCCCTTTTATGCAGCTCCTCTCAAACGTGTTCCAGCCAGTCGCAGCTCAGCCTCCATCAGAAGAAAATATTTTTTAGATGACGGCTACTCAAACATTGACTTTGCCTTAAAACAAATCAATAGTCATTAAGCACAGGACAGATGTATCCCCGAGCAGTAACCAGCCATTTAGCAGGGTTTGATCCAGATCCCAGCTGGTCCGTCCATCTGACCTCGGTGCAGATGATCCCTTGGGCCTCCTAGAGAATCTGATGCGATCAACTGAGGATAAACAGACGGGCAAAGGAGCTGGCTGTGGCTTCTTTCCTGGCAGAGAAGCAGAAGAGGGCAGATGTGACCAGAGTGTTTAACAAAAGACTGGAACAAGCATGTGAGTTCGCTGTTGGTGGTCTCCAAGAGCAGAGACAGATCTGCCACAAATGAGACGACCAACACAAGATGAGAACGCGCACAGGATTTTGACACCCGTGTACATGACGTCATCTCCAAAGGGACGCTGCTGACATCTGGCGGTCAAAGGTTTAAACTGCAGCAAAGGCTTCGACTTGCAGGTTAGTTCTCCATTTTAATTCTTATCATTAATTGTGACTTTAGGGCTGATTGACATATTAGTGTGGTGAGTACTGATACTGGTAACTAACTGGATAAGTGTGTCGTAGGTTTCCTTAATTAAAAAAGTTTTCCGACCATGATTTGGCCCTCTCTAGCAGCAGGAGGCTCGCCAGAAGAAATAATGAAAATATCCGCAGCTTAAAGCTGATGGAGAAGACTGGCGTCTTCCGCCACGCATATCTGAAACAAACTTCTCCAGTAAGATATTTTTCAGAATGTGCTGTGACTGATATTGTTGTTGGATGTAAGCTGTTGTTGGAAGTTAGCATAGCATATGGTTTGCTGTTGCTAGTTGAGCTAAAAGCTCTTATAGTTCTCGAACTATTCTTTTGATCAATGGCGAAGAATCTGTTTTACATTTCAGCTTTCTTTCTTGGTCTAACTACCCCAATCATCTTTTTTTTTATTTTTTCTTCTTGAGTAGATGTCAATTAAAAGGCTAATTAGACCACTTTTCATCCTGGAGTTTTATACTAGCTAGCGCATTTGACCTTACATGTGAGGTGACCCGTGACCCAGAGGAGACCTCTGATTGGCTCCCTGTACCTCCAGTGTGTCACAACATCCGGTTCATCCTTCCATTAATCCGTTTTCCAAACCATGTTGTCCTAATTGGGGATAGTAGCCGATTAGTGAAGTGCATTTAGGGGTGGCAGGCAAAGTTAATAATACAATATAATAAATGTTGATATTTGTCAGCTGGTATGTATTATAAACCTTTTTTTCGTGTTAAAACCGAAGGTGGACTTCTACCTGAGTCAGTGCCTCCCCAGCCAGGACCGAAAGACTAAATTCCACTCACGCACTATCTTTGCAGTCGGCCGTTTGTTGGCGTTCAACTTGGGAACTGACTGATGGGGTTATGGCTCCCTTTTGACTTTCTGCTGAATGGTGGCTAAAAACCCAGCCGAGAGTTTGGTATTGAAACACGTGAAACACGGGACAGGTTTTTCTGACAGTGCTTGATATCATGTTTGCCTTTGAGCTCTTACTTAGTAGATGAAACTGAACCAAGCCAAATATTAGGTTGAGATACTCAGAGAAAGTTAAACATGACATTGTTTTAATATCAGACAGGAAATTTGTAAAAGGTGGAGGCCGTGTATGTGGAAGCAGAAGAAATAAGACCTTCATTTAATACTGCTAAAGAACTTCAGAAAAACTTTATGTACCAATGCAGGGTGGTAGAAAAACAACACGCCTGGGACGGAGTCCTGTCCAGAGCGGCTGGCTTGTCTGTGTCCAGCTGTTTCTGGGTCTTCTGGCCTTTGGGGGGACCAGCCTCTGCCTCACTGTCACCCGGCTGGAAACGAGCAGGTATGTGATGCTGTTGTGGTGTTTTGTTTTGTTTTGTTTTTTTTTTTTTTTGTTCTTACGTGTCAAACAACATGTCTGTAAAATGTGTGTTATAGATCGGTTCTGTTCTTTGTGCGTGTGCTTGACGGGTCGCGGGATGTTGACAGAAGACAACAACACAGATGTTAGATGCTCTCTTTTATTATTTGGGGGGGATCCTTTTTTAAACTTCAGAACAATGTTGCTCTGTGAGTGGCAGTAAAAGCCCCCATCTTCAGGACAAATGCCCCCTGTACACCCAGGAAGAGCTCATCACACTCTACAGACGTAGGACACGTACACGTACTTGGGGGAGTTGTCACAGTATAAAGCTGATGGCAGGCGGCTAGGATCGACTGGAATCGAACACGATGCCTTGCCGTCGCATCTGCGGACGGGGAAAAAAAAGAGTCAGCGGGGTTGAAAATGAATCCTGTCGCTCAGGAGTCAAACGAGTTGAAAACTTTACAAATACACACGTTTTTTTCACCAAGATGCTAAATTGTTCACTTGTACAGTAGGTCATGTTGGAAGCCTTGTTGGTACAGGTGTTGCTGTCCAGACGCCCGTAGTTGGACTTGATGGTGTGAATAAAGCTCTTTTCTGAGGGAGAAACAGAACTTAAAAACTAACATACTTCTGCAGTGGATATACTGGATTACTGTTGTGAACGTAAAGCAGACATTCTCACCGCACTGCAGCTTCGCTTGCTGACCTTCACAGGCGATGACGGTGTGCTTATCTGTGGAAACACCAGAAGGGTCATGAGGTCGGCGTCCGGGCCGAGAATCGGCTCCATATTTGATGTTGTGTCACGGTCAAATTTACGGGGAAACTTCTTCTGACAATGGTAGGTTGCTGAAATCATGTTGGGCTTGTCCTCGTTGCACACAAACATCTGTTTGTCGGGCTCGGGCAGCCTGCAGTTCTGCAGGTTATCGCAGCTGCAGACAGAAACATCTGGATGTCAGAACGAGTCAGGTGGAGTCGCCGTGACGACAGAATAATGAGACTTACACAGACTTTGACCAGCTCAAGAACTTGGGATGTAAACAGTGGGCTTTTTGATTTCTGGCAGGGAGGTCCCGCAGAAAGCCCACAAGGGTCGCGCTCATCGACACGATGTCGATTTCCTGTCCTGGAGCTAAAGACACAACGTCCAAACTCGATCATCGTCCACAAATACTGGCATTCTTGGACTGAAGCGTATTTGTCCTGTTTTGCTATCGGCTATTATAACATATTACGTTAGTCCCACATTATAATTCCACATTATTTTCTTTACGTTTCAAAACACAAGCAGATGAATGAGACAGAGGTTAGACCTACGGCAGGACAGAACCAGGTTGGAACCAGGATGGGCCGTGCTCACCAGCTTTCCTGTGGGGGGAAAAGTTACCAGAAAGTGTTAACACATCTGAAAATATGATACATTTACTGTATAAGAGGTTTTTTTTTTTTAGTTAAATTAAATTAGAGAAGAATGAGAACCTGAAGTGGCATGGGTGCCATGGTTGTGATCTTTGTGACCCTGACATCCTGCACAGCAGCAGGCAACCAAGACTAGAACACCAAAAATAATAGGTTTATTGATAAAGAGCAAGTGAAGGGGACAAGGTTCCTGTCGCTCATCGGAGGGTGTACTTACCGGCGAGGAGGGGGAGTCGTAAGAAAGACATGGTGTCGTTTCTGCTGACAGCTGCCTGTTTGTGCAGGAGCAGCCCTTTTATGCAGCTCCTCTCAAACGTGTTCCAGCCAGTCGCAGCTCAGCCTCCATCAGAAGAAAATATTTTTTAGATGACGGCTACTCAAACATTGACTTTGCCTTAAAACAAATCAATAGTCATTAAGCACAGGACAGATGTATCCCCGAGCAGTAACCAGCCATTTAGCAGGGTTTGATCCAGATCCCAGCTGGTCCGTCCATCTGACCTCGGTGCAGATGATCCCTTGGGCCTCCTAGAGAATCTGATGCGATCAACTGAGGATAAACAGACGGGCAAAGGAGCTGGCTGTGGCTTCTTTCCTGGCAGAGAAGCAGAAGAGGGCAGATGTGACCAGAGTGTTTAACAAAAGACTGGAACAAGCATGTGAGTTCGCTGTTGGTGGTCTCCAAGAGCAGAGACAGATCTGCCACAAATGAGACGACCAACACAAGATGAGAACGCGCACAGGATTTTGACACCCGTGTACATGACGTCATCTCCAAAGGGACGCTGCTGACATCTGGCGGTCAAAGGTTTAAACTGCAGCAAAGGCTTCGACTTGCAGGTTAGTTCTCCATTTTAATTCTTATCATTAATTGTGACTTTAGGGCTGATTGACATATTAGTGTGGTGAGTACTGATACTGGTAACTAACTGGATAAGTGTGTCGTAGGTTTCCTTAATTAAAAAAGTTTTCCGACCATGATTTGGCCCTCTCTAGCAGCAGGAGGCTCGCCAGAAGAAATAATGAAAATATCCGCAGCTTAAAGCTGATGGAGAAGACTGGCGTCTTCCGCCACGCATATCTGAAACAAACTTCTCCAGTAAGATATTTTTCAGAATGTGCTGTGACTGATATTGTTGTTGGATGTAAGCTGTTGTTGGAAGTTAGCATAGCATATGGTTTGCTGTTGCTAGTTGAGCTAAAAGCTCTTATAGTTCTCGAACTATTCTTTTGATCAATGGCGAAGAATCTGTTTTACATTTCAGCTTTCTTTCTTGGTCTAACTACCCCAATCATCTTTTTTTTTATTTTTTCTTCTTGAGTAGATGTCAATTAAAAGGCTAATTAGACCACTTTTCATCCTGGAGTTTTATACTAGCTAGCGCATTTGACCTTACATGTGAGGTGACCCGTGACCCAGAGGAGACCTCTGATTGGCTCCCTGTACCTCCAGTGTGTCACAACATCCGGTTCATCCTTCCATTAATCCGTTTTCCAAACCATGTTGTCCTAATTGGGGATAGTAGCCGATTAGTGAAGTGCATTTAGGGGTGGCAGGCAAAGTTAATAATACAATATAATAAATGTTGATATTTGTCAGCTGGTATGTATTATAAACCTTTTTTTCGTGTTAAAACCGAAGGTGGACTTCTACCTGAGTCAGTGCCTCCCCAGCCAGGACCGAAAGACTAAATTCCACTCACGCACTATCTTTGCAGTCGGCCGTTTGTTGGCGTTCAACTTGGGAACTGACTGATGGGGTTATGGCTCCCTTTTGACTTTCTGCTGAATGGTGGCTAAAAACCCAGCCGAGAGTTTGGTATTGAAACACGTGAAACACGGGACAGGTTTTTCTGACAGTGCTTGATATCATGTTTGCCTTTGAGCTCTTACTTAGTAGATGAAACTGAACCAAGCCAAATATTAGGTTGAGATACTCAGAGAAAGTTAAACATGACATTGTTTTAATATCAGACAGGAAATTTGTAAAAGGTGGAGGCCGTGTATGTGGAAGCAGAAGAAATAAGACCTTCATTTAATACTGCTAAAGAACTTCAGAAAAACTTTATGTACCAATGCAGGGTGGTAGAAAAACAACACGCCTGGGACGGAGTCCTGTCCAGAGCGGCTGGCTTGTCTGTGTCCAGCTGTTTCTGGGTCTTCTGGCCTTTGGGGGGACCAGCCTCTGCCTCACTGTCACCCGGCTGGAAACGAGCAGGTATGTGATGCTGTTGTGGTGTTTTGTTTTGTTTTGTTTTTTTTTTTTTTTGTTCTTACGTGTCAAACAACATGTCTGTAAAATGTGTGTTATAGATCGGTTCTGTTCTTTGTGCGTGTGCTTGACGGGTCGCGGGATGTTGACAGAAGACAACAACACAGATGTTAGATGCTCTCTTTTATTATTTGGGGGGGATCCTTTTTTAAACTTCAGAACAATGTTGCTCTGTGAGTGGCAGTAAAAGCCCCCATCTTCAGGACAAATGCCCCCTGTACACCCAGGAAGAGCTCATCACACTCTACAGACGTAGGACACGTACACGTACTTGGGGGAGTTGTCACAGTATAAAGCTGATGGCAGGCGGCTAGGATCGACTGGAATCGAACACGATGCCTTGCCGTCGCATCTGCGGACGGGGAAAAAAAAGAGTCAGCGGGGTTGAAAATGAATCCTGTCGCTCAGGAGTCAAACGAGTTGAAAACTTTACAAATACACACGTTTTTTTCACCAAGATGCTAAATTGTTCACTTGTACAGTAGGTCATGTTGGAAGCCTTGTTGGTACAGGTGTTGCTGTCCAGACGCCCGTAGTTGGACTTGATGGTGTGAATAAAGCTCTTTTCTGAGGGAGAAACAGAACTTAAAAACTAACATACTTCTGCAGTGGATATACTGGATTACTGTTGTGAACGTAAAGCAGACATTCTCACCGCACTGCAGCTTCGCTTGCTGACCTTCACAGGCGATGACGGTGTGCTTATCTGTGGAAACACCAGAAGG
This sequence comes from Pao palembangensis, assembly GCA_015343265.1. Taxonomy (NCBI): domain Eukaryota; kingdom Metazoa; phylum Chordata; class Actinopteri; order Tetraodontiformes; family Tetraodontidae; genus Pao; species Pao palembangensis. The sequence goes on along the minus strand of CM027085.1, from coordinate 2,079,289 downwards.
GTCATGAGGTCGGCGTCCGGGCCGAGAATCGGCTCCATATTTGATGTTGTGTCACGGTCAAATTTACGGGGAAACTTCTTCTGACAATGGTAGGTTGCTGAAATCATGTTGGGCTTGTCCTCGTTGCACACAAACATCTGTTTGTCGGGCTCGGGCAGCCTGCAGTTCTGCAGGTTATCGCAGCTGCAGACAGAAACATCTGGATGTCAGAACGAGTCAGGTGGAGTCGCCGTGACGACAGAATAATGAGACTTACACAGACTTTGACCAGCTCAAGAACTTGGGATGTAAACAGTGGGCTTTTTGATTTCTGGCAGGGAGGTCCCGCAGAAAGCCCACAAGGGTCGCGCTCATCGACACGATGTCGATTTCCTGTCCTGGAGCTAAAGACACAACGTCCAAACTCGATCATCGTCCACAAATACTGGCATTCTTGGACTGAAGCGTATTTGTCCTGTTTTGCTATCGGCTATTATAACATATTACGTTAGTCCCACATTATAATTCCACATTATTTTCTTTACGTTTCAAAACACAAGCAGATGAATGAGACAGAGGTTAGACCTACGGCAGGACAGAACCAGGTTGGAACCAGGATGGGCCGTGCTCACCAGCTTTCCTGTGGGGGGAAAAGTTACCAGAAAGTGTTAACACATCTGAAAATATGATACATTTACTGTATAAGAGGTTTTTTTTTTTTAGTTAAATTAAATTAGAGAAGAATGAGAACCTGAAGTGGCATGGGTGCCATGGTTGTGATCTTTGTGACCCTGACATCCTGCACAGCAGCAGGCAACCAAGACTAGAACACCAAAAATAATAGGTTTATTGATAAAGAGCAAGTGAAGGGGACAAGGTTCCTGTCGCTCATCGGAGGGTGTACTTACCGGCGAGGAGGGGGAGTCGTAAGAAAGACATGGTGTCGTTTCTGCTGACAGCTGCCTGTTTGTGCAGGAGCAGCCCTTTTATGCAGCTCCTCTCAAACGTGTTCCAGCCAGTCGCAGCTCAGCCTCCATCAGAAGAAAATATTTTTTAGATGACGGCTACTCAAACATTGACTTTGCCTTAAAACAAATCAATAGTCATTAAGCACAGGACAGATGTATCCCCGAGCAGTAACTGAAATAGGAATATTACATTTCGTCTGGCGTGCTCTTTCGTACACAGCACAGGTAATTTTTTTCCTCTTCGTGAGTGTTTGGGTTCAGTCTGTCTTAGTCTCTGTCTAACTGGCCTGTGAAGAGAAACACAGGATGGACATTTCTATTGAAAGAATGAATGGACAGAAACTTCCATTCCACATATTATTGATACCGTTTGACCAACTTTCCCCCCTCATATCAGGGGGGAAAGGAAGACTTGGCCGCTTTTGTTTAAATTTTCTTCTGCCTTCAAATACTGTGGAACTCCTTGTGCACTGCTGCCCTTTAAGGGGTCAAACTTGCACACGAACGACAGGCCACTGGGCGGGAGAGTCCCGAGACGGCAGGGGGCGCCAGAATCGATGTTGAAACTCAACAACCCACATTTTACAAAAGAACATTTGTGCATGGCGCTTGTTTGGACAGTGAACCTGCACAAACTAGGACAGAAATTAGCGCAGAATTTATTTTTTTTTTAAACAAGAGCAAGAATTTCAACTTCCTTTTGCAATTTATATCAAGAGAAATGAGGGTTATGGCGGTCGCACGGGTTTCTAATAACGGTGAACCGTGTTCCAGCTTTTATTCTTAGACTTTCTTTTTTAGCAGCTGCAACTGTCTCACCTCTCTGTCAAAGACACATTTGGGTTGATAAGATTATCTAAAAGGCCTGTGGAATATCTGCGCACGTGCGCGCGCGTGTGTATGTAGGTCATACATGGCAGTCCAAGAAATGTGGCCTATCTGTGGCCGTGCAGCTGTCGTCCTGAGGGAGTTGGAGGGTGAAGGAGGGAGAATCAAGTCTTACGACACAGCAAGGGTTAAATGTTGTTATTTTAAAAAGTTCTCTAAAGGAGCGTTCCAGCAGAGCCCAAGCGGTTTGACATTTAACCAAAACGTGAGTCGTGGGGGTCAAAGCTGTCGAAAGGGCCGTGGCAGCGGCTGCTAATGCTACATGATCTGCGGTGGACTTACACCTATAGCTGGGCTCAGCGAAGGACGCGCGGAGATGTGGGTTTGGCAAATGATTAGAGATTAAATATTCTACTCCATGGATCGTGTTACCTGCACTGGGACTTTGCGGGAATGTGCAGACGGATTCCTTTCAGCTTTAATGGCAGAAGTGAGGTGAGTTTAAACTGGTTCCGTTACTAAGAAAAAAGGCCTGTTTGAGTGAACTGTTTGGGTTAGCAGGTCAGCAGAAAAGCATATTTTAGTTCCCTGCAGTATTTTTGAGCTTTATTAACTCAAATTCCATGTTGGCAGCTGGAAAAATGTTTTTTTTTTTTCTACGACGGTTTTTAAATGTGCTCTTTCAGAATAGGAACCGTGATACCAAACGGAGGCTGCATGCGAGCGCCAGCCTTTCATGTGCATGTGCATGTGCATGTACATACACTGTACCCACCTATTGGCTCCAGGCCGGGCGTGTCTGGTCTCTGCTTGCAGAGCTGCTTCAAGATACACGTGTACACATCAGCTCGCCGCCCTGGGCGCATTCCCAGGTTATTGCAGGTTATTGCAGCGGTCCCCAACCCCCGGGCCGCGGACCGGTATCGGTCCATGGGTAATCTGGTACCGGGCTGCAGATAAAGAATAAATAACTTACATTACTTTGTTTTATGTATTATCAGAAACTGAACAATGTTTTATATGGAAAAATTACAAGATTAGATCCTTCTATGGCTCACTGTTGACACACATTTATTGTTATATTTAGAAAATACCACAGTTTTCATGTGGATGGTATCATCGTATTCTTTTGTTGTATTTATCCGCCACATCTTAACGGCCAGTCCCTGAAAATACTGTCTGACATTAAACCAGTCAGTGGCGCAAAAAAGGTTGGGGACCGCTGGGGTATTGGACCGTAATGTATATGATATGGTGATTGTTGGCCGTGCAGCCTGTTTTCAGCCTGTTTATTGGTCTCGTTGCTGTATAACCCAAGAATGGATCAAATGACCTGCTTGATTATCAGACCCAGAGCAAGAATGACCCGGTTCAGTTGTGTCAGCGTGTGTTTGTGACAGCACAGGTTGGGTAAAATGCCTTCGGAGGTTCTAATAACGCCAACCTGGACGTTACAGGTGGCAGAGCAGCAAGCCTGGCCCCAAACCCTCCGTGTCCTCGCTGAAGAGATGGAGCCGCTCACAAGAGTCCTTCATTAGTGTGTGTCAATAAAAAGCAGAGTCGCCATGGCAGAATATCCCCGACCCGGTCTCAGTCCTAACGTCCCACCCAAGAGACCCAAAGTCACCAAGGATCCAGTGGTTCCTCATCCTGGGGTTGCACCACAGGAGCCCCAGCCGCCGGCGTTCGTCCGTAAGCTCCGCAAGGCGGCGGTGGGGACAGGCTGTGACATCAGACTGAGGGTCTCTGTGGCTGGATTTCCAAAACCTTGGCTCAGCTGGTACCACAACGATGACCTCCTCCCCCCCTCAGAGGCCCAGGAACCGGGGGGGCTCTGGATCCGTGACTGCCGCACCAGCGACGCTGGCTTGTACACCTGTGTGGCGACCAATCAGCTGGGCGAGGCTAGCTGCAGCGCCGTCTTGGCTGTTATGGACCTTGGTGAAGGTAATCAGAGGCTTAAAAACCGCACAAAAATATGAAGTATGGTTGACTCCCAGGCCCGTCCTACGAGGGTCCGCATAGGACGGGCTTGGATACCCAGATGGCTGCTTATTTCTGTGCAGAGGTGATGATAGCGCTTGTGCTGTGCACGTTCTCGGTTAAACTTGACTCTGGCCTGAAAACCTGACCCCGCGCCCGGTGTCAGGAGGAAATTCCAATGTAAGAAGTAAAAGTGCTGTAAATGTCGGCCTTTAGATGATGTTTGTCGTGTTTTCGTCGTGCGTTTCAGTGAAGGTGAGCTGTGAATAAAGGAGGAGTTTCCCCACGTGGTCGCTGGACCAGGACCGCTCGCGCACGCTGATGCTCGGACATCGCTCAGGCCCCTTCTGTTTCCGGATTTCCATTTAAAGTTCCCCTTAAACTTTTGTCTTCTCTACTTTTCTTCCAAACGTTGAACTTTGCCTCTTTAAGATGCGACTCACCTGAGAGTTGAGACGCTGTAGAAGTTGCGTCATTAGCATTAGCCTCAGTGAACCTTTAATTATCAGCTCTTTGCTTTTGCAGACTTCCCAAAAGTAAACGCAAATCTTTTTGCTCGTATATTTCCACTAGTGTGTCTTCATTTTCTCTGTGCTAAACATCTTCCCGTCTCCCCTCCTCTCCCTCCGCGTGGATATTTATGGGATGGTATGTGCTGTGTCGACCGCGGGGCTCGCGCTCCGGTGATGTGCGGACGCCGCCGGCCCCTTCTCCTATTGCAGCGGCAGGCGTCACAGATAATTATAGCATCGCCGCGGTCAAGGCGGCACTGTCACACTCCATCACACGGCCGGTGATGAAAGCGACAAAGCGAGGCTACGCCGGCGGGGTGGGGGTGGGGCAGGGAGCTAGTGGGAGTCTGTGTAGCTGTCTGCTGCTGGGTCTGGTGTCTTCAGAACTATATATATTTTCTATTACCATACCGATTGCTTTTAAGTTCTGAGAAAAGGGGTCATTTCAGCAGGACAGGTGCGCAAACATAAGCTGACATGATGTTAACACATTAAAGCGAAACATGCAGGTCTTATCTTGCACCGACATGCGCTGAAACCCATTTTGTTTGCGTTGTGTTTTCCCGGTTTTTACGTGAAATCTGGACCAGAAAGCTCAACACTGCCCCCCCACGACTTTTACTGGTACCGCAGCATTTGGTTAGCATGTGTTATCCAGGCGAAACCAGTATCATGTAGCTCAAAAGAACAGGAAAAACAGGGATTTATCGTCACATTTGTAGTCTAACCTTCAGTTCTAGTCATCTCGGCCAGGATTTCTGCAACTATTTTAGCGTCTCATAGTGAGGGAGCAGTTTAATGGGGTATGACAGCACGTCTGCTCTGCTGGGGCTGCGCTGCTCCCCACAGTCCAGGCAGACTGACCTCCAGAGGACAGCAGTGTTTAATCTCCTGCTATAGTTGGGGAGGGAGGCAGGCCCTCAAAGGGGGTGCGGGTAGAAGTACTGTGCACCCAAACCTGGAAATAGACCACAGGGGCAGTCAAAGGAGACAGGAAGAGAGCAAGGAAGACCATCATGGGCTGACGAAGATAGAGCGCTACCTCGGAACTTTCATCTGAAATCCAGCTCCTTGCATCAGCAGAGGAAGCCAGGCGACACAATATGTTAAGACAGGACAGGAAGAGGCTCTGTAGCTTCCCTGACGCTCTGCTCCAGGCAGCCTGGACCTGCACCATCAGGACCGCTGACGAATAATCGGCATCAGGCCTGTGTTTTGATATGTTGCGTAAGGAGCTGCTGGATGCACGGAGGGCTTTGAGAAGTGTCAGAGAAGGCGCGAGTGGGCCGAGAAGGAAGAAGCTCCGAGGTGAGTGGGAGCTGGTTGCTGCGCGCTGGGTTATTGCATCCTTTAATGGGGTCGTAGAGGAGCTGCAGTGGAAATGAAAACGCAGCAGTGAACCTTAGATTGTTGCTTAAATGGATCCATTCGACATCCTCTCCTGCATTATTCTGCAAGGCTGTGGGTAATTAGAGTGCTTTTCTTGTTATTTGCCTCCCTCCCTGAGGACATGCAAGAAGACTGGCACCCTCCTCCCCTGTTGGTGTTAGCATCCAAAGGAGCTGCTACTAATTAGCTTAGCTCAATAAACTGGAGAGAATGACTTTTCCCGACCTTTTCAGCAGCTTGTGAGTTAGATAGCAACAGGAAGTACGCACAGAAACCAGCCAGGCCTTTACCTAGCGTCTGTTTGGTCGAACCCAACTGCAGAAACTATGATGACACTTTGTGATGAATTCCTTTGCAAATACAATTCATTTATACTTCTTGGGCTGTTCCACACTGTTCTGCTGCCTGCCATAATGAGACGGAGAGACTTTAATGTCGCTGCGCCATTTTTCTCATTCTCTGAAGAACAGCGAGCGATTAGCGGTGCTAGCCGTAGCGAGCGAGGGCAAAGCCGACGCGGTCCTCCTGCTGTTTGGCCTGGCAGGAGCTGTGTTTGTGTTCCACGCGGCTGGGACACGGCCGCTTGCTGGAACCCGCAGGGATTCTGTCAGGATTAGCTGCTGGTATCAGGTTGCGGTGTGGCTGTCAACATTGGCCGCACTCATTTTCAACCCTCGGCGTAGGAAGCAGATTGACGCACCGCGCAGATCTTTTTATGATGAGTTTCGGGTGGAGAGAATGACTTTACGATGACTCTGCGCTTTCGTGTTGACCTTGCGTCTCCTTTGAACAGGAAACATTCAGTGCGGTTATTTACTTATTATTGGTTCTTTAGACTCTGGTTCTGTGTCAGGCAGATTTTCACCCAGCTAGTTTCTCTTAGCCTATTTTTATGCGCATTTTGAGGCATCAAAAGTTGTCAAAGTTCTCCCGCTGCTAGCTTTGAACTCGAGGTTTTTATTTTTACTTAGGACTTCTTGTGCAGGGATTATTTTGGGTCTGTGTGTCCTAATATCTGTGCGGATGGATCAGTGCTACAGGAGAAGCATTCCCCTGGTCCAGAACCTCCCAGTCTCTGGCTAGTGGGGGCTGGTTTGATAAGACTGGGTCTGGACCGGATTGGTGTGATCAGTGTGCTGCAGAGAGATTCCAGGCTCGTTGCTGATAAAGCAGTACGCTCTGTAAGGCATCCATCACCGGCCGTCCTCCTGAAAGGCCTCTCTGTCAGAAAATCGATGTCATGAAGGCAGCTCTCCCCTGACGTTGTTTTGAGCTAATTAAGCATGCTCCAAATTACATGTCCAAAGTCTGCGATTGCTGTTTCTGATCAGGGACTTGCTAATTTAGCAGAAATATTCAAAAGTGAGTAAAAAAAAAAACATTTGAAGGTTGGAAAGGACATTTAGCTAATGTTGAAGTTGAGCTTTTCTGTGGGTTCAAGAACTTTTTGCCTTGTGAACCGTCAAACAGATGCAAATTCAGACTGACCGTAATTATACACTGCAATAAAACCTAATTATCTTTTCTAAATGACAGTTATTTCATGACATCTCAGCCTGCGATTGATCATGACTGAGTCAGTTTAGCTTTTAGCGAGGGCAGTGGATCCTTTATCGTGCATAAAGCAACGCTATTGATCGCGGGAGCGAGCGCCTGGTGGTGGTGATGGATGGATGGAGGAGGAGAGGGAAGATGGGGACGATGAAGAGAGGGAGGTTTGTTAAAATAACTTGCAGAGAGCAGCTTGTGTGGGAGAGGACTCTGGAAGTGTGTTTTTTTTTTTTTTTTTTATGCAAAAGGAAAAAGAAAACCTCTGCTGAGGGCCAACAGGTAGATCAGCCTTGTCATTGTCTGACCTTGAAACAGAAACGATCCAACAAGCTGCTGGTGTGCTGCTGGAGAAAGTTGACCCCAGCCCAACACCTCCACCTGCTCTAAGGTGAAACCGGAACGACTTTTCCCTTGGAGACCTTATGAGGGCGTCAGTAGGTTGTAGAACAGTCTCACATTGCAGAAAAGTAAATATTAAAGGGTTAATTTGTAAATGATGGAATCAACAAGTGTGTATTTCAGACTGGGGGGGGGGGGCTTTGAGGAGGAGGTAGAGTTCGTCCTTCGTTTTCAGGTCGTGAACCTTGAGCTCAATAATTGATGCTTCGCAGAGGGTCGCTCATCAGTACTGATGGAGGCATCTTCCGCCTTCCTCGCTGTTTTCCCTGCCTCCTCCCTGGTGAATCTTCTCCCCACCATCATCCTTAGTGCTATCTCCATCTCTTTGTTTACCCCCAACCCCCACCCTTCTCCTTCCCCCCTCTCTCTCTCTCACTCCCGTCTTTCAGTCTCGCCACACAGAAACAAGATCACGCTCTTTTCAGGGCACCTCTCCTCGTCGTCGCTCTTATTCTCCGCTCTCAAAACAGTCCAAACCAATCCAACCGTCACGCTCACACTGCCCACCCCCGTCTCTTGTTTTGAGTGTGCTCTCCATCGTCGGGAGGTGGGGGGGGGGTTGGTCTAACCAGTGGAGACTTGCCCCTCCGAAGGCAGCGTCTACGTCACGGAGAGACGCTTCTGGCATCAGCAGAATACTCAGTGAGACACAAAGACACCTGCTTCCGCGCATCCGCGCATCCTCGCTCTTCCTCCGAGCGCCTCGCTTCCAGGCTGGCGGAGCACAAAAAGCGGCTGAATTTCTTTTTCCTCCGTCTTGCCACACCCCGGGCTCGGCCGACTCGCGGGCTTGCTTTTGTCAGCTGATGCCACAGGTAAACGCGCACGCTTGACAGCAGAATAAGTGCAAGAAGATGAAGAAAATCTGGTCCAAGAAGAGATTTCAGGTGAGTTTGCTAACCGAAGCTCTTCGTATTGGATGGTGTAAAAGCTGAAATCAGATAAAAAACATTTTTTTTCCTGCTACTTTATCAGAGTTTAAGGCAAAGGGGTCTATTTGTTATTGTTGTTCTGTCTGACACCACTGATATTGATGAATATAAATAGACTAAAGCTGGGAAACAGACTGTATGAAGCGGAGAGGTGCTGTTGCCTCCTTTGTTGTTGTTGTTGTAATGAGGAAAATCAAGGCAGCAGAAACCTGATAACCATGAAAATGTAGACTCCAACCAGCTCAGATTTCTGCTGCGCCCCTGCGCACGTTCTCCTCTCGGTGCTTCTGGCAATTTTACATGTCAGCTTTCCAAACATTTGGAGGGGATGAAAAGTGTGTCAGTAGGCTACGCTGGACGGAGACGGCCGCTCCACATCGGGCCTCGGGAGCGATGCCACGGCAGGCGCCTCCGAGACCCGAGAGGCAGATTTCAGAAAAGACCAGGCAGGATTTGGCTTGTCCTCTCCAGCGTAGATCCCAACACTCAAGCCTGAGAGAGAGCGGTTAGCACCAGGCAGCAGTCGGCCAGAGCCCCGCCACCAAGCCAGCCACCGGTGGGGGGAAGCAGAGCGAGCGTGGGGGAGAGCGTGACTCACTTTGCTACTTTTGCTGCGAAACAGTGAGTCATTCTGGGGCTCCGTCCCCGCGGCGGACCCACCGTCCAGGAAGATTAGAGAATTTAGAATTCAGATTTGGCGTGAGGGAGTCCAGCATCAGTGGGGACGACCCAGCCCGAGCCCCGGCCCCGGCCCCGGCCCCGGCCCCGGTCCCGGCCAAATCAAGCAAACGCAACCTAAATCCTGCCGATCCGGCTGCACGTTTGAGAAAACGGGGCCCCTGTGAGCGCGAGCGGTGGTGTGTTTTGTTGAATAACGTGCTCTGCTGTGTGTCTTCTTTCAGAAAACTGGGCATCCCACGCGGACATTTGGCAGATTCACCCATGGTGTGTTGTCAGTAGGAGCTCTACTTTATTAAAAATTCTCTTCTTTCCTGTCACAAATGTAAAATGCTGTGTTGTGATTTCCACTCGGGCCTCTTCCCTCTGCTGTGCGAAACTCTTTTATGTGGAAGTAGAACAACCGGACGGCTTTAGTCTATAACTAAAAGACTGTGCACCGTGAGCCTGTTTGGTTTTTTCTTTTTTTTTGGATTTGAAGCCCACCTACATCAGTATTACTGTCATCTCTGTGTGCTAAATTCTGGAGTTTGCAGTGTTTATTGAATGTGCGTGATCTCAGGGGGTAACGCAGTAACACAGGCCATACTGTGCGATATAGATCCGCTCATAACGACGCTGCTGAGTCTGCTCCTCCCGCCTGGCGTGCGGCAATTTACCTTCATTTGATGCAGACGGGTGGATCCACATCCGCACACCCAGGAAAGACAACACGCTGCCCACAGCGTAATGACTTAATGGTGCTGCCTGGTGGTGCATCGGCGTTCTTATCAGGCGGAAGCGTCTGCAGTGATCTAACCAGGATCTGAGTTGACGCGAGATGCGCTGAGGTGCAGCCTCTTTTGTGCTTGTCCTTCTCCTCCTTCTCGAGCCGTCTAACCACTAAACGTATCTGTCAGGCGCCCAGGAGTTTGCCTGGTGATTTTAGACCCTAATGGGTACGAAGAGGATTGGTCGTGTGGGTGAGAGAGATGCTGGTTTCCATAGTAACGGTGCTCTCCCGTCTGCCCTCTCTTGCTGCCACTATGGAAGCGAAGTTTTCCGCTCCTGCCGAAAGCAAAGCTATGGTAGGACCCGCCTGCCTTGCTCCATCTCCCCCCTCCGCCTCCTCCCCGACTCCATCTGTTCAGCCTGCTGATGCAATGTGATCTGAGCCTCGCTGATGTGGCTTCAGGAGGCTCATTTCTCTCCTTCCCTCTATTGTGTGTGTGTGTGTGTGTGTGTGTGTCCTAGAAATCTCAAGTCAAACGTATATCGTCCTTATTCGTCTTTGTTGGCATATGGTGGTATTTTTTTATTTATTTATTTTTTAAGTTATTTCATTTGTCTCTTGGCATTTCCCCCACACGTGCGCAGAATCACCTTTGGCTCCCCGTTGGTTTGAAAAGGTTACCGAGGAATCTGTTTTCATATTTCTGCTGGATTTGCACTTTAAATAGAATAGAAGCATTTAGCAGTCAGTCTGAATAACAATAAAAAATAAAAGGATAAGCTCGTTCCAACGCTTCAGTGCAATCATTTGCCCCCTCCTCTCCCCTCCACCCATCACAGCTGGGCTCTCGTCATGCTCGTTATTTCCCCTGGGGGTGGGGGGGGCCTTGGTCCTCTTCGGGGACCTGTCAGGGCCTGAGCCGCTCGCGTCAGTTGCTGTTTTCAGCCTTCCGCCGAACGTCGGCCTGCTTTGTTCACCTGCTGTTCTTCACCTTTCAGACTCTGAGACCACGGAGGATGAGACCACAGAGCCTCAGATGGAAACCAAGGAAGGTTCAGGGAGGCACCCGGACAAAGCTGGACGGAGAAGAGCTTCAGGTATCGCTGCTAAAGCCCATCGGTAACCACAGCAAAGCATGGAGGTTTGAGAGGTCGGTTGAGCGGAGACGGGGGCTTCACCTAATGCCCCAGTTTCCAGCTGGGAGCCTGGCGCTCCAGTCTGGATGCCGCTGGTCGGCCGCATACACAAAGCTGAAGATAATTGGGCTCATTCTTTTATACGAACGAGCGATTTTGCTCAAATTCAATGAAAATCGAAACGTGTGGCTGAGCACAAGTGTGCTGATCAGCTGAGCCGGAGCCCGATTAGCAGTGGATTAAGGCTCGCCATCAGCCGTGATGAAAACTGTTCCAAGTTCTAAATAACTGCAGAATTTGAAGCCTCGTGTTTGGATGACTGAAATGAGCAGAATGACACTCGCGGCGTGTGTTCTAACCCCCCCCAACAGAATAATAACATGAGACGAGGGAGGCGACCTCTTCTCTTTGACAAACCGATGGTAGATGTAAAAAAGATGCTCTTCTCTTCTTCTCATTCAGACCCAGTCTTGATTCATGTGTTGTTTGTCTCTCCTTGAAGTGTCACCTTCGCGGTGACCCGATGCTGTTTTTTTTTCTCTCTCTTTCCGTGCCGCTGAGTCAGTGTCGTTCCCCGCTGCAGCTGAAGACGCGTTCACGCTCCTCCCGGTTAAGTGGAGATGCTGACTGCTCTTTCTTTTTGCTGCTGAAAGCATTCCTGTCTGCGTTGGTCGCCACTAAAATGTCAGTCAATGGCTGATTTGCAGTTGGGGGAGGATCTCTTTAGCCGTTTTATATCCTTATGTCCGATTTTTTCAACCTGTGTCTTTAATGCCTGATAGTGTTCCATTCCCACCGCCCTGAGGCCTGCCTGGCTGTAAAATCTTTCCCATTGGCTAAAACCTCTTCGTATCCAATGCTTCTCTTCTTCTTCCACTCCAGGTGAGGGAGGAGGGATGATGGACTACAACCCAGACGCCTCGGATCGCAGGGCGACTCTTCCCGGCGCCTACGACCCCGTGGTGGAGCGAGAGCTCCGTGCTCTGGGCTCCCGCCCCCCCGGGCTCCACCCGGACCCTTCAGATCCAGCCAGGCAAGCCCTCGGTGGCGCTCCTGCCGAGGGGGGCCCCCCTGTCCGTCACCTGGGTGTCGAACCGCTGATCCGAGCTTCTCACGCTAACCTGGCCCGACCCGTTCAAGGGTCAGAGGAAAGTGTCTCCGTAGGCAGCGATTACTATGGGAGCATGTTCAGCCTCTACAGAGGAAGAACATTTTCCATGCCGTTATAGCACATGACCTTTTATTTAGGAGCCTCTAGAAAACAAGAGACAGATCATCAACCCCAGATTGCAGAAAAAGACGTTAAATTCTCCGTTGACCCCCAAATTGTACCTTTATTTTCCATTCAAGCTGTTTTTATGCAGTTGTTTTGCTTTGCTTTTGTCATCACACTTTCCTTTGACTCTGTTTTAGTGCTGTGGTTTGCTTTGAGTCTCATGGTACTTTGGAAATGTCTTAATTCTTCTCAGCAGTTACTCAGCAACTTCTGTGCTCGCTGCACGTTTCGGAGCGAGCCCTGGAGTTTGGATTAGCAGCACCTCTTTGGTTTGCTTTGGCATGCACGAGTTGGCTAATTTTGACCAAGCTAAGTTTCGCATGCACTCTGGTGAAGAAATAATTAATGTGTGATTAACACTTCCTGATATTTGCTCTGCCTTTTGTAAGGCATCGTGTTCTAACTTTTATTTTATTACTGCAACATACCTGAAAATTCCCACTCTCCCTGAAGCGTTCGGGCTCATACTGTAAACTGGACGTTGTTTTCTTTAGCCTCGGTCTGCCTTGTTATGTTACTTTAGTTGCTCTTTTAACAGACACTGATGAAGAGCACAGGTGAAAACCCAAATTCCGACATAAGACAGTGACACGAATGGAAGTTTGTCTGCTCCTTTATGACTCTTCCAGCACCTACAGCAGCTGCTCTAGTGCTCTAACGTCACGCCTCCATTTCCCCCTCCACCCCCGTCCCTCTAGGACTCAAACTGCAGAAGAGTCACAGGAGATCTCCCCCCATGCCCCCTTGTTCTCTCCCCAGCCGCCTGCCAATTCTCACCCAAACAGCATCCCAAACCGAGACCTGGACAAAGACAAGTCTTCCGATCCCAGGTCTAAAACAGGTCAGCCGTCAAATGTCAACCTGGATCATCAGGAGCCTAAGATCTTTGGCAAAATCCGAGCTTTTGAGAACCGAATGGCAAGTTCGGAGAAGCCCGGTGGATCTGCTGGCGGCCGAGTAGCTTCTTCTGATTCAAGCAATGGTGGGAAGAAGACCGGAGGCCCCAGCAGAGCGGAGGCCAGAATCCTGCAGGGGGCAACCCAGAAAAGAGCCGCGTTCAAGCAACGAGCGTCCTCATTGGAGGACAAAACCAGTTATTCCCAGAGGGTCCAGAGCTACCAGAGCAAGTTCACAGAAGAGCTACAGAGAATCAAGAAACTTGTGGGGAAGCCGAGCTTGAAGAAGGCTTTTTCCTCTGAGCAACTTTCACAGAAGGACAGGCTGGCTGCGGAGAAAGTGGAGCCCATTCCGCCCCTGGTGGTCCAAAAGTTGGAGGCGAGGGAGCGAGCCATGCGGGAGAGGGAAGCCGGGGAAAGGGAAGGGAAGTCGCAGGCGCTCCTGCAGGTCAGAGGTCGGAATCCAGACACGCGGACAGACGCAGCGGTCAGCTCATCACAGGGAAGCAGCGCGCGCAGTCCTGTTGCCACGGAGACAGCACCAGTGCACCAGTTACCAGGACAACCACCACCAACAGCCACTGTGCCAAGCCTGAGCAGGTTTGTTGAAGATGTGCGATGTGTTTTAATTACGTTTCTGTGCCTCTTTGCAAGAGTTGATGTTTGCTAACGAATGTGGGCACAAATGCGGATTCATTCATTTTCTGCTGCGTGAACGTTCTCCAGGCTCACGTGTTATATAACAGCTTTTATGTCTTTGTGCGCAGGGATACAAAACCAAACTTTCACTCCACCGACAAAGATACACTTGCTGCCGCACGAACAAAAGCGGCCGTCAGAGACGCAGATTCAGCAGCAGCCAAACCCAGAGCATCCAGTCCGCACGGAAAACGAGCTTCCCCTTTACCTGTGAGGGAAGCCGGACCCCAGAGGCTACCCAAGCCCCTCCAGACCACATCACCCGTCCCGTCCATAAGCCCCCTTCTCAAAAGAAGGAAGGCAGAGGCGAGAGCGAGCATCCCGACAATCCTGGTGGAGGACGAGCCAGTGGAGACGGAGTGTGGTTCCGATGGAAGGAACAAAGGAAGCAGCGCTCGACGGAAGGAGGGGAGCGTTCTCCAGAGTAAGACGGGCCCTGGATCTCCAGACAAAGGCAAGACACCGATCAAATCCTTGGAGAACATTTGAGTAAAATCAGTCTAAGATGAGACACGGTGGCCTCAGATGTTTACCAACACCTTTTGTCTTCAGTTCTTTTATTTCCTGAGAGGTCCTCTGCCCGTAGGTAGGTTTGTTTCAACCGTGCAGTCACGGAGGCAGTTCCTTCCGCCACTGCAGCTGGATCATTTGTGGCGTGTCCCGCAGCAGATGGTGTAACCTTAACCCCTTGTTGAGCCTGCCTGAGCTGGCTCCTCCTCCCAGTTCTGGGATTGAATTTTATGTGAAGGTCGAGCTCCTAATGACTTCAGACGAGTATGATTATCGGGTGTGAAGCTACATATAACGGGTGTCTCGTGACACGACCGGACATGCCAAACTGTACTAAGACAACAGGAAAGTATTAATTTAGCTCTTTTATATTTGGCCTTCTTGGCCCCCCTTGGCTACCCTGGCAGGGGGGCCCCAGAACACTTCCTTCTTACAGACGGCCCTGCTGGGGACACGCACAACAGCTGTGTTTAACTGGAACTCCGTGACAATGTTAACAAGCAGCCGTGAATGAAAATATGAACTTTGGAAATTGAAGTCTCCGGTAAACGAAGAGCGTGGATGCGGTAGATCGTGGACCTGTTTTATGGACCACCGTGCAAGGTAGATTTGCTTCTGAGTCAAGACCCAGTAGTAGAACTCACAAAGTCACACAAAGACCTAATACCAAAGAACTAGATCATGGCTATTTCGAGGTCTGACCCACTTGGAAACGGCGTTAGCGCAGCAGGAAGTCCCACCTTAACCCGACCTGTCGTTGCCAGGTGGTACGTACCTGTCTGCTGGCGAGGAGACGGCAGAGGGCCCCAGGTTCCAGATGCTAATGGAGGACACGGTGGCGCCCAGCGGCACGGCTGTCGTACTCAAATGTGTCATTACCGGGAGGCCGCCCCCTACAGGTACAACTTTGAAGACCAATTATTTGTCTCCTCGTTTTAGTTGCATAATCTGATAAAACAAATCCAGCCATCATGTTTGCGTGGGCTGAGCTCTGTGCTTTTCTGTGGGAGGTTTGGTTGAGTGAACTTTTGTTTTTTCTTTTGCTGCCTCCTCAGTAACGTGGAGGAAGGATAATGTGGCGATACGGAGCGATGCTTTCCACGTGGTCGTGTCCGAGGGAGACATTCACAGCCTGCTGATGAAGCAGATGAGGCCGAGCAGCGTCGGCTCGTACTGCGTCACAGCCGTCAATCCAGCGGGGACGGCGTCCTGCAGCGCCACCGTCAGCATCCAGCCAGGTGAGACTGAGCCGTGGGCAGATATGACGATCCGAACCGCACATGGATGAATCACACACACACGTGCGCTAACGTTCATGAATCCAGCCCTCCTCCACACACACACACACACACACACACCCACTGGAGCTCAGCATCTCGACTACGGGGCTCCTCGCAGCCAGAGTTACCATGGCAACGCATGAATTCTTAAAGCCCCTGAGCTCCCCTTGGTGCCATCTGAATCCGCTCAAGCCCAAACGGTCTCCGGGGCTGCGCAGGCGGGCGCAGCCCTCGTGACGCGCCTCGTTTGAGCTCAGACTGCGTGCGTCGAGTCAGCTTGTCAACAAACGTGCGCGTTGACTGTGGCGCGGTCTCACCAGCAGCAGGACCCGTGTTCCCATATTAGGTCAGTGGAGTCTAACTTGCGGGGGTATTTTTAGCCGCCCTCTTGTTCTCGCGGGTAATTGCAGTCTGCTTTATGTCCTCATGCAAGATTACTGCTGCAATCACGGAGGGTTTTTTTTTTTTTTGTGGCTCTCTAGATTTCAGAGGGCTTCTAACTGGAAAATGTGGTGGGAGATTATGTGAGTCACTTTGTGAGTAGAGCTCTGAGAGAGTGATTTATGGGCTACAAAAGATGTGAGACCTCCTTTGGTGAAGGAGATTAAGGCTGAGCTCCTTTAACTGCTGCTCAAAACGTCGCAGGGGTTGAAGAAGTTCCCAGCTTTTCGTTTGTTGCACCAAACAGTATGTAGATACGCGTACGTGAGCCTCAGGATGTCAGGAATGATAAAAAAGATGTGCAAGTGACAGGAAACCCTGGAAGGATAGTGTCTCAGATGGCGGTTGTGTAACAGTTGGCAGCTTGGTGTAAATACTCTCTTGGGAGCTGCAGACACAGACGCTGCTCAAAGATGTGACTTCAGGTCTGTTCTCCGCTTTATTCTTTCCATTTCTCCTCTTTTAACAGCAGAAACTGTGACATTTTCTGCCACAAAGTGGAGGAGCACCTGCCTCTTAGAGCAGACGAACGCGTTTTTGCGTGTCGGAGCAGCACTGGCGCGCTGCTCTCCTCGCTGCTCTTCCTGCAGCCTCAGTCTCTGCTGGTGGATCCTACTCCTTTGAAATGTGCATGCTCATCTGCTTCTGTCTGAGTTTCGGGTTCCTCTGGGGGAAGTGAGAGGCGAATGAAGCTGCAGCGCAGGAACAGAAGCGGCAGCAACTGTGCTGAAAAGATATTGTTGTGTGTGGGTGATTTCGGTTTCGCTCTGTGTCCAAGTGAAATCACTCTGGCTGGAGATGAAGTCGCCATCCACAGCAACTGCTCTGGAACTCCCTGGGAATACGCGAATGATTGGGTCAGGGATTAAGGGATTAATTCATTATCTGTTTAGTTACGGCCACTTCAGAGAGGTCCCAGTGCTCCGTGCGTGTGTGTGTGTGTGTTTTCATAGCCCACTTGTGTCTCTACTTGATGTTGCCAACTGCTTATTTTGGCAAAGATCTCCACCAAAGCAAGCAAAGACTGTAAACACCGGAGCTCTGACAGATTGTTCCCGGTTAAAGGTTTTCAGAGAGATCTGCTCGTAATTACACATGAAAGCGGACCTGACTTTTGCTTTTAAAGTGAGAATAAACTATGCTGCGATGTGTAGCTGAGATGTCGTATTTATATCCAGTTTGACGCTCTTTCAGAGCTGGCATGTAGTCCGTCTCTGTCGGCGGAGGAGGCCATGGATCTCGGGGACTCGCCTGCTTCCTGTAAAAAAGTCCACCTTAAAGAGCCGCCCTCATTTCAGGTTGTTCTGTCTGATCCATAATGAATTCCCTTGAGAGTTTTCAGGCACATTCCAGAGCTGTGATACTTAGCTTTTTGATGCTGTTTTAAAAAGGCGGCGCCATGCGACCAAGCAGTCACCGAAGGTCAAGACGTGCTCATCTCAGCCAAGGTCAGCGGGCAGCCCACACCCATGGTGCACTGGTAGGTGTGACGGTGCAGTATCCTCCCTGCAGACGCCGAGGAGCTCTGACCCCCCGTTTCCACCGGATGCGGTGCGTCTCCGTCCGTCCGTCCTGATTAGTTTCCATTCAAAAAATCAAACGTCCGGGAATTTGTCAAAATAAAAGGTCCCGTATTTAGAGCGATGGTTTTTTACGTCATTACATGTATGAATCATCTTTTTCTTGGGCCGTTTTATCTCTTGTTTGTGGGTGTGTGAAAGAACATCACAAGTTAAGTTATTGTTTGCAGCAGATCTTTGAATATATTAAATAAATAACGTAAATAACCAGAATTTACAAGAAATAATCGATCTATTATACATTTTTACAGGACAAATTACAGAATTCCCCATGGTAGAGTCACCAAAATCCGAAGAAAGGGGAGATTTTACTCCTTTAGGAACAAAGAGCGTCTTCTTCTGTGGCTCGTTTAAACTACAAAGTGGTAATATCGCGCGGCCGTACGTCATTTCGTTTTCAGCGCCCTGTTGAAAAAGATCGCTCTAAATACGGGGCCTTTTATTTTGACAATTTCCCAGATGTTTTATTTTCTCTTCATACCTGACTTCCTGTCCGGCACGCGGTGGATTGTGCTAGATTGTTGCGGCGTTCTCCGTCCGTTCAGACGCTTCCGTTGGGAACGCCCGGACGGCAGAAATCAGGACGGACGGACGGGAAGGCACCGCATCCGGTGGAAACCCTGAGTTAGTCCAAAGTCACCTCTCGCTCCCACAGTTTAAAGCACCCCGACAGCTACTTTCTGTCGACTCAGGTCGAAGGACAGAGTCCCGGTGAAGACAGCGGGACGGTCCGCTGTGCGGCAGACGGACGACGGCACCCTCGAAATGAGCATCAGCTCAGCTCAGAGG
This sequence comes from Pao palembangensis, assembly GCA_015343265.1. Lineage (NCBI taxonomy): Eukaryota > Metazoa > Chordata > Actinopteri > Tetraodontiformes > Tetraodontidae > Pao > Pao palembangensis. The sequence goes on along the minus strand of CM027085.1, from coordinate 2,060,751 downwards.
TCAGACGCGGGGCTCTATGTCTGCAGAATAATCAATGACTATGGAAGCAGGCAGGCAGAGTTCAGAGTGGACGTCAGAGGTGAGCGGCGGCGGTGGCGGCGGCTCGGAGGGTCTGCTTCCTCACCATTTATCCTCCTGGGATCACCGTGCGTGTCTCCAGGCGCAGGAGAGACGACGCTGACGATCACCAGGGAGGTGACCGATGTGGCGGTGAGGGCCGGCGAGTCGGTCATGCTGGAGTGTCACGTGGCAGGACCGCCAGATGTGGATGTGGACTGGCTGTCCAACGGGAAGCTGATCCAGCCGGCGCTGCTCAACTGCAAAATGCACTTTGATGGAAAGAGGCGAGATTAAACCTAGCGAGCTGCCCTGAACACAAGCGTCCGACTTTGATCAGCTTGTGTCGTGAATGTTCTGGTTATTGGATTTATCTTAACTCAGGTGCCGCCTGCTGCTGACTTCAGTGCACGAGGATGACAGTGGAACGTACACGTGCAAGCTCAGCACAGCCAAAGGTGAACGCCACCGTTCAGACTGTTGTCGTCTTTTAGGGCTGCAGAACAGCACAAATGTGACATTTCCGCTTGTTCTCCGCAGAGGAGTTGACCTCGAGTGCAAACCTGAGGGTTACGCCGTCCAGGGAGCCCCTGTTCACCCGTAAACTGGACGTCCTGGAGGTCATCGAAGGCCGCAGCGCCCGGTTTGACTGCAAGGTGAGCGGCTCACCTGCTCCGCGAGTCACATGGATGCACTTTGGTAAGAATGTGTTTCAAGCTGATGCAGTATTCAGTCAGCTAAATCGCCCGAAGGCCTCAGACGCTAACGTCCGGTTTCATTTCCCATCGTGTCCTTTCAGAGGCCAGAGTGGAGGAGGGGGAGAACGTCCACATCCTGCAAGCCGGCGGTCGTCACTCCCTCGTCATCATCCACGCCAGCAACGACACGGAGGGCTTCTACACCGCCATCGCCCAGAACATCCACGGAAAGTCTGAATGCACCGCCGAGCTCTACGTACAAGAACATCGAGCCGCCATCTCCTCTCACATGTAAGAGGCAGAACTCAGATGGAAAACGCTCAAACCGCCGACAGATGGAGGCGCATTTGCTGTCCTGTCTCAGTCACTCTGTTCCGCCTCCCCTCAGGGCCAAGATGGAGAAGATGCCGTCCATTCCAGAAGAGCCGGAGGTTGCGGAGAGCGAAGTGGAGCGGCGGACCATGCCAGACTTCGTCAAACCGCTGGCTGACGTGGAGGTGGTCGAAGGCAAAGAGGTGACGCTGAGGTGTAAGGTTGCCGGCCTCCCGTACCCAACCATCAGCTGGTACCACAACAGCAGACGCATCGAGAGCAGCGAAGAGCGCAAAATGAGCCAGCGTAAGCAAAGAACCCGGCCGGAAAACCCCAGCGTGAGGTGTGACGGTCAATAATAACCCTGTGTATGTTCTTCAGACAGGGATGTCCACAGTCTGGTCATCAGGAGCGCTTGTCACGCTCACGGAGGCGTCTACAAGGCTGTCATCTCCAACAAAGTGGGCAAGGCAGCTTGCTATGCCCATCTATACGTCACAGGTGTCAAACCAGTGCACGGTGATTTTTCTCTTTCCATTTATGCATTTGTTTTACTATTTGATCGTTTTTATGTTCGTGAATGCGTAAACAGACGTCGTCCCTGAAGCTCCTGACGGTCCTCCAGTGATCGAGGCCATCACAGGGAAAACAATAACCATCAGCTGGAAGAAGCCGAAGAGGCTTGACCCTTGTCTGGGTGGGTTCTTCGGCTTCCTGTGTTAACAGATTAACAGCTTTTGCCGGACTAAAAGCGGTTTGCGTGTGCAGATTCCGGCTCCTTGCTCTACCTGGTTCAGCAGCAGCCTCTGGGCTCAATCCAGTGGTCTGTGGTGGCCTCTAACCTGAAGGAGACCAGCTACACCATCACCTCCTTGTCCAAAGGAGTACGCTATGCTTTCAGAGTGCTGGCGTCCACCGGGAAGACCCTGAGCAAACCGTCCCCGTCCACAGACCTGATCCAGCTGCTGGACAGAGGTACCGCAGCAACAGGAGGGTTCGGTTTTCACCGCAGGGTTAGACCAGAGGTGGGCAAACTAAGGCCCGGGGGCCACATGTGGCCCGATTTAATCTGGCCCGCAGAGCCTTCACAATAATTTCTCCAAAAGTCAAGTTAAGAAGGTTGTCAGAAAAAGGCTCAGACCCCCCTTCACTAGCATGCTAACATGTCCTCTCAAGAAGGCGGAGCCAAACATCATTTGGAGCTTCATCATCCATCTCTAGTTGGACCAATTTACAGGCTCTTTAAAACATTTTCTCAGTCAGTAGTCCATCAAGCAGGATTTTTAGTGAACCTCTGATTCTCATTTGGTGGGTTAGTTTCCACCACCTGGCCGGTCATCAAGATCTAAAACCCAATGTGGCCCTTCAGGCAAAATAACTGCCCACCCCTGGGTTAGATGCTGTGTCTCACCTGGGCATGCTATGCTCCCGCTGCAGGCCCTTATCTAAGAAAAGCACCAATCATTCTGGAGAAACCCGACTGTGTCTACGTGGTGGAGAACCAACCGGCAAGCGTCACCATCACGCTGAACCACGTGCACGCTGTTGTCACTTGGAAACGGTCAGTCCGTCTCTGCTGCGTGAATTCACCAGTTGAAGCAGCGGTCCCCAACCTTTTTTGCACCATGGACTGGTTTAATGTCAGGGACCGTTAAGATGTGGCGGATAAATACAACAAAAAGCACATGATATGATTGTCATGAAAACTGTCAAATTTTCTAAATATAATAATTAACGTGTGTCAATAGTGAGCCACAGACGGATATAACAAAGAGAATCTGGTAATTTTTCAAAATAAAACATTGTTCAGTTTCAGATAATAAATAAAACAAAGTAATGTAAGTTATTTATTCTTTACGACCGGTACCAAATGACCCACGGACCGGTACTGGTCCGCAGCCCGTGGGTTGGGGACCGCTGAGTTGAAGCACACTGAAGAAGGGAGACATTTTGCAATCTGGTTCTCATCCACAGGAGAGGGGTCGTGTTAGCCAGCAGGCCGGGGATGTATGAGATGAGCATGCCAGACGACGACCAACACATGCTGAAACTCCAACGCGTACGCAGCACCGACGTGGGCCAGTTGGTGGTCATGGCGAGCAACCAGTTTGGCAGCGACCTCTGCACCCTTCAGCTGGCCCTGGCAGGTCGGTTAGTTCCAGGCCGAGCACCAAAGGATGATATTTGGCACGTGCTGATTTTACTTTGTTCCTGTCACAGTGCGACCAAAGTTTGAAACGATCATGGAGGATGTGGATGTGTGTATAGGGGAGACGTCACGCTTGGCTGTTGTGGTTGAAGGGAAGCCTGACCCGGACATTCTGTGGTATAAGGTCAGACCTTTGACCTCAGCAGTGCTGCAAATCAGCCTGTAAGTTACAACCTGTTTTAATGCGATTGCTGATTGCAGGACGATGTTCTCCTCAAGGAGAGCAGCCACTTCACCTTCGTCTACGATGACCCAGAATATTCTCTGGTCATCCTCAACGCCTGCACTGAACACTCCGGCGTGTACACCTGCACTGCGAAGAACCAGGCCGGAACCAACTCCTGCAAGGCGGAGCTGACGGTCCACACAGGTCAGCAGAACAACCACCGCCTGTTTGTAGCTGCGGTCGCGGTAGCTAAGCTGACGGTGTCTGGCGATGCCTCCTGCAGAGAGAAAGGAAGCGGCAGAGCCGATGGAGGATGAGGGAACCATTCTGAGGAAGATGAGGCGTCTGGTGGATTACTACGACGTTCACAAGGAGATCGGGCGGTGAGTGTGCTTCGACGTCAGTGTGTGTCTGACAGGGATCGGGGGAGTCACGCCTCTTTACAGGTGAGCAGTAAGTCGCCACAGTGAGCACAGCGAAGGTAAACCTTGGTCCAAATACTGCAGACACCTGTTTGTCTCTCTGGCCTTCTCTTCTACTGAAGAAGGGTTACAGAGGGGTGAAGACAAAGTTATCAGTACTTCATGAGTGAATTTAATAATCTACTAATGACTGAAATCTGTCTGAAATAGTCTACCTGGAAACTTAGCTGCTTTGATTTTACATTGGTAATCCCAAAAGTGTCCCTTCTTCGATGCAGGGGTGCCTTCTCCTACGTGAAGAGGGTGACTCAGAAAAAGGGGAAAGCAGAATTTGCCGCCAAGTTCATTTGCGCACGGGGCAAGAGGAAAGGCTCGGCTCTCCGAGAGATGGAGCTGCTGTCTGAGCTGGACCATGAGAGGATCCTTTATTTCCACGACGCTTTCGAGAAGAAGAACGTGGTGGTGCTGATCACAGATCTGTATCCTTGCGCAGCGCTTGAAACATCAGTCGAGAATGAATCCTGTAATCCTCTTGCCGGCTACCGCTGGAGGCAGGAGTGAAGCACATCACAGCTTCTCCTTTCTGGCTCATCGCCTAGGAGCAAAATTAACGAGGGATCGGATGTGTGGGAGTTTTGCCCATTTATTATTCATCCGTCTCATTTCCCTCACTTTCCATTTTGTTTTTTCCTCAACTGTTGTGCGAAGATGTCACGAGGAGCTGCTGGAGCGACTGGCCAAGAAAACTGCAGTCAACGAGTTGGAGGTTAGCGTGTTTGCGTTGCCCGCACTGCGCCACCCTTACGTAACGCTAACGTTCACTTCTGTTTTTCCTCAGATCCGCTGGAGCATTCGGCAGGTTTTGGAAGGTCTGTGGTACCTTCACCAGAAAAACATCGCCCACCTCGACGTAAAGGTGTGTTCTGCGCGCGACGCCATTTCAAAATGATTTGCAGGAGATTGTCAGAGTCCAACGCCAAACCTTTGCTCCTCCCTCCTCCTTCTAGCCCGAAAACATTTTGATGGCAAGTCCCACGAGCGACCAGATCCGCATCTGCGACTTCGGCAACGCGGTCAAATTGGACCCATCGGAAGAGTACTACTGCAAACACGGCACGCCGGAATATGTCGCACCGGAGATCGTGAACCAAACTCCCGTCTCCAAGGCAACAGACATATGGTGAGAATCGACTGCACGGTGAATCTGCAACGTAATAAAATTTTACGGCTCTGCTGAATGGTTCTCGCTGTCTCCTCCTCCCCCGCAGGCCCGTCGGCGTCATCACTTACCTCTGGTACAGTCAATTTGTTCCGCTCTTCCAATCAGTGCTTTTCCAATCTGAACAAGATGGAGCAATCACAACAAAGTTTGTGTTTCAGCCTGACCGGCGTGTCCCCTTTCGCCGGGGAGAATGACAGAGCCACGGCCTTGAACATCCGGAACTACAACGTGGCGTTCGAGGAGAGCATGTTTTCTGACCTCTGCAGAGAAGCGAGGGGGTTCGTCATCAAGCTGCTGGTGGTGGACAGGCTGTAAGAACCAGAAATATCTGCGACTGTGTGGATGTTCTGCTCCCTCGTACAGTGATCTTTCCCTCTCCTAGGAGGCCCAGCGCTGCTGAATGCCTTCGCCATCCTTGGTTCAAGGTGAGTGTTTGCTGTCAGGTGTCACTCAGACAGCCTTAAACCTGAGGAGCAAAAGTGCTGAGTCATGTTTGTGTTTGCGTTCACGCTGCCATTCGCAGAGACGTCCAGGTAAACATCCTATTTAGATGATTACAGTCACCTTATTAAGTCCTGGACCATTGGGATGTCTGACCTCACTGTTTTCAGACTTTCATTTGTGGTTTTTGTTGACTCTTGCCTTTTTTGTGCGGCAGTCAACGACAAATAAGAGCATCAACACGGCGCTGCTAAAGCAGGTTTTGTCCCGTAGGCGATGGCAGGTAAGCTTTTCTACCTAAACGCATTGATAACAGTCTAACAACAACCATAGCGTTCATTTATGTCACCATGTCTGCCACAGAAAAGCATAAACTAACTTACAATGCTACCAGACATGTATTTTACAACCTCCATCAGGAGCTTCAGGGACGATGTCCGGTTTCAAATGCATGAATGGCACTTTAAGTTGGATTATTAATGGTATGGAACATTATACTCACGGCTGCTGACTGCTTTTGTTTTTTTTTTTTTTCAGCGATCTCTTGTCAGCTATAAATCCAAGATGGTGATGCGGACGATTCCGGAGCTTTTGGATGACTCCTCCAACCACGTCTCTATCGCCGTGACTCGACATTTAAAAGAAGGCTCCCCGCCACCCTCCTCTTCCTCGGATTCAGATGCAGATGTGGACGAGCTTCCTTTTATCCCCATGCCGCTCTCTATGGTTTTTTCCAGTTCGAGGGTCTCCCTTAATGACATCCCCGGAGATGAAGATGCCACCGCATCACAGAGTGTTGCTGCTGACAGCACACAAAAGACAGGCAACACCGGGGTCGTGGCGGCTGATCAGAAGATGCCAAAAGATGAAGAAGCCCTAAAGGAGGAGAAGATAGAAAAGACCAAACAAGCGCCCCTCAAGAAAGGATCGAGTGTGGAGTCAGAAGATTCCGAGACAAGAGCCAGGCGGGCCACCATGAGGAGAGGCAGCTCTGCGGACTCGGCCTTGCTTCTCCACATTGAATCTGAAGAAGGAAATTCCAGCAGTTCAGAAGCCACTAACAAGAGCCTGAAAAAGGCTGTTTCCATGGAGCTCCCTGATCGCAGTCCGAGCCCTGGCCTGGCAAAGATAAGCCAGGAGGAGTATGCTCTGAAACTGGAACTCATGAGGCAGCGCTTGCTCAGGGGAGGAAATGTGGATAAGAAGATGAGTGGTCTGCGTGGGCCATTGTTTGAGACGCTCGGCATAGAAGATGACAGGAGGATGGGATCCCTTGATCGGAATCTGAGGAGATCCAGAACGGGGCCGTCATCGCTAGCCAGAGCAGCATCCTCTGAAAGCCCTGTGGAGGACAGGCCGCTGGCCAAAGTTTTTTGTAAAAGCGCCTCCTTTAATCAGAGCGATTCCGAGCCAATGCCGCTGCACCGGAGGTATGGAGCCCCCTTAGAAATCCCATCAGTCGGAAATGGGACTATTGAAGGTAAGAAGCTCCAAGAGGCAACATCAATTTCGGCTCTTACAGAGCAAGCAACACTGGAGTCTGCCTCGCCTACAAAAAAGACCTCTTTCAACCTCCCAACACTCGCAGGCTCGGACCAGCAGCCAAAGCAGAGCAAGGGCAGAGAACCTGATGACATGGACAGGGCGAAACGGAAGAACGCAGACGGGATTACAGAGGAAAGGCCCAAACCCCAACCAGGGAAGGCAGATTATGGACAATCTGAGGCTAAATCGCCCTCTGTAATTACTCCTATAATTGTAATAGAGGAAGATGATGAAAACGAGGAGAAGAAAGAAATGCAGGACTTGTATATAAATGAAAAGGACTTTCAAGATGAGAAAGAAACTAGAACCAATAGTAGGGTGTCATCGGCGCCTGTGGCTCAGTTGTCTGATAAGGCCCCGTCCAGACCAAATAGCGTGGACGCCCGGAAGACAAACGGCGCAACTTCCACCAGCGACGCTGCTCTTCCCAAACACACGGCGGTGTTTTCCAAGGTCGCAACTACGTCCAGACCTTCCGCATCTGCACCATCGAATTCCGCCGCCCCTCGCCAGCCTGTGCTGAGGACAGACATCGAAAACATCGAGTCAGAGGAGATCTTTGAAGCCCGCTTCAAGAAGCGCGAGTCGTCTTTGACCCGAGGCCTCCGAAAATTGGCCAGGAATAAATCGGAGGAGAAATCGCCGACGCTGAGCCGAAAGGGAGCGGAGGGGGCCGAGGAGGTTTACAGGCCAGGGCCGAAGGGGGCGCCTCTGGAAATGGTTTCCAGAGGACTGCAGGAGAAATCCAAATCTGTCCAAGACTTGAGAGGAGAGGATAAGGAGCCAGGTCTGGGCCTCATCGGAAGGTTTTCCTTGCGAGCCAAGAGGTCATCGTCAATAGACAAGAAGGGAGAGAAGCCGAAGGAAGGAAAGCATCCGGATGGTCAGGAATCCGCAGTCAACAAGAGAGTTACGTGGGCCGTTGGTCGCAGCAAGTCTCTGGATACCAACGAGCCAGGCAGCACGAAAAGACAACAGGAAGAGAGAGAACAAAGAAATGCCGAGTCGTCCGTTTCGGCCATGAGGCGCAAGTTTGAGTGGAAGGTGGCAGGAATCTCTGCCAAAGCGATAACCCAGTCGGAAGAGAGGAAGGATAAAGATGCTGCGGGATGTCAGAAAGATCCCAAGAGACTGACCGATTCACCCATCACGGCGATACGACACAAGTTTGAGAGCAAAGTAGCAGGATTATCCTCGAAAATACGCAGTCAGTCCGAAGAGAGGAAGGACGACTCGGACGAAAGGAGGACGCCTCTGTTTGCTCGCCATCGCCATTCCCACTCAGAGGGCCGAGGACTGAAGGGAATGGGAATCCCGGAGAATCAACTGGCTAAGCAGACGGGCACCACTGCGTCCAAGGACTCGATTGAATCGACGTCCAGCCTCCAGTCTGAAAAAGTTCCGGAGAGCGACAGGCGGTCTCGGTGGGACAGGTGGGGTTTGACCAGGAGCAGGAAAGACAAGAGCCCATCCCAGCCTGACCTGTCTTCACCCAGCCACAAAGACCAGCAGCAGTTTATCCGTTCGGCTTCCGATTTTGCTCCCGTGTTCCACATCAAGCTGAAGGACCACGTCTTATCGGAGGGAGAACCTGTGACTCTGAGCTGCCTCCCAGCAGGAAGTCCACTTCCCAGAATTACGTGGAGGAAAGGTAACCAAGTGCCTGGGCGTTGCGGGTGTACTGGAGCTTTGGGGTAATTCAAAACCGTGCTATTTCCCAGATCGGAAGCCGCTGGAGGTGGATGACAGAATGAGCCTCATGTCCCACCCAGATGGCAGGCAGCTCCTTCAGATCGCCAAGTCCACTCCGAAGGACGACGGCGTTTACGAATGCGTGGCTAGCAACCCCATCGCTACTATCACCACCTCCTGCACGTTGTCAGTAGCTTGTAAGTAGCTCGTCGAGCCCCCAGCTGCTCAGAGGTTTTCTAACTGGAACTCTTTTTTGTCATTGGTGGAACAGAGGGAACAGGAAGTGGGAAGTGTGACAGGATAAATGGAAGATTCACGCCAGATTAAATTAGTGGATTTCTCTTTCCTGAAGTTTCTTGGCTGCATCAGCTGCGACGGCAACAACATTTAGATTCTCTCCAATAGAAAACTGATCAGTTTTTGTTTTCCTTTTTCTACTGGAGGATGTATTTCCCATTTATCAGGCGCAGTCATCTGCAGATATCAAATTTGTTATGGCTCTTGAAACGCCATTAATCTCCCTCCCTGATGCCATATGTCTCCCCCTTCATCGTCGAGCAGCTGTGCAAAAATGCTTCAGAGAGCTCATCATCAGCTCCCCTGCTCATGCAGGGCCCACACTGCAGAAGGTTATCTTCTGAAATTGAGGAATAATACAGTTCGTGTCAAACTGCATAAAAGTCAAACCATAGATTTTATTGTTTTCTATTCTGTGTTTAAGAAAATGAAAAAAAAAATCAATCAATATTGTGATTACATATTTTCTGAATGCTCTCTTGAAGCTGTTCCGAAACGTCCGGGGACCCCTGAAGTTGCCCAGACATACAACAACACAGCCCTGGTGCTCTGGAAGCCAGCAGACACCAAGTCTCCCTGCAGCTACACCCTGGAGAGAAAGACAGACGGTGAGACAAGCAAATAATTGCTCCTCATTACCATTTTTAAAACTTTCATTTCACTATTTTCTTTCTGTTGATGTCTGTCACTACGTCATTTACATTTAAATACAAGAAATAAGGACGTCATACTTAGCAAAACAAACGTGATTAAGCCTTGAAAAAAAATCTCTACTTCACTTTGGCAACACTGCCATCTAGTGGTAAAAGCGCAAAGTACAACCACTGTTACAATAGGAGTTTTAGATTGATTTTCATTCAGAAATTATTTACTTAAAACTGAAAATATTTGTGAAAACACACCTCCCTAAACATTCATTTTCTCATTTTCGACTTTCTCAGGTGACTCTGACTGGATGACTGTGGCAACTGGAGTTGCTGACTGTTACTACAATGTCACAGAGCTACCACCAGGTGGCACCTTTAGGTTCCGCGTCACCTGCAGCAACAAGGCAGGACAGGGACCCTCCAGCAACAGTTCTGGACCCGTGAGCCTGGACCCAGCAGGTATTTCAGGCGCAGAATTAAACAGACCTGAGCCGCTGCACACATGGCACATGGCATACACACGGCACGATTTTCGGCGTCTTAGACTCGAGACTCGCGTCCGACCCAGGTCCAACAACAGACACTTCATTCGTAAGGGCAAGTTACAACAGTAACGCTGCGGCCTCGTACTTCCGTGTCAGTCCTCGTCGGTCACGCCTCCTGACGGAGAGAGTCGCGCCGTGTGGACACTCCCGTCTCAGACCAGTCTTGTACTCGATCCTGTCCAGTTGCGCGGACCCGGGCGCCCCGCCGATTCCAAAAAATGGTGCCGCGTGTACTTGGCTTTAGCGTCAGATTTTCAACTGTGTGACTGTTTTTCGCAGGTGGAGGAGCTTCGCCTGCCTCGGCAGTGGTAAAGACACTTCCAGTAAGACCTGAGCTGGTGCCTCCACTCAGACCAGTCCAGAATACTTCCAGGACAGTTATTTCCTCTGCCTTCCCTCCAAAAAGTGCAGCTCCACCTCCGTCCAAGACGGAAGCTGCTTCGTCTCCACCTACAGAACAAAACCCAGCCGAACCCACTGAGGACACTGGGAAATCCCCCTCCTCACCCCCGATTAAAATACCTCCACCCCTGGTCTCCCCCAAACCACAGAGTCCAGTCAACGTGGTGTCCCCGATGACCCAAACCCCACCTCCTGCTGTAACCCCGCCGTTGACACCAACCAAGCCCGCGGTGCCGAACTACGTCCCCGTCCCCGTCACCGTGGCCCCGACCCCCATCATCTTTTCCCCACAGGTGCTCCAGACCTCCAGCCTGAGCCCCTTTGCGGATGGGGTGACCACGCCCACCAAGGGGGCGCCATCCGGGCGGGCCACACCCTCCACTGGTCTGCGTCAGGGGATTCCACAGAAACCCTACACCTTCCTGGACGAGAAGGCCAGGTGAGGCGTGCACGTGCACGCGCCCGTGCAGGGCTCATCACCTGATTTCACTTTTGATTCCTCGTGACAGGGGTCGCTTCGGCGTCGTCCGAGAGTGCCGGGAAAACGCCACTGGGAAAATCTACATGGCCAAGATCGTCCCCTACAGCCAGGAGAGCAAACAGGAAGTCCTGAAGGAGTACGAGATCCTGAAAGGCCTTCACAGCGACAAGGTCATGGCGCTGCACGAAGCGTACGTGACGCCGCGCTACCTGGTGCTGGTAGCAGAGTCCTGCAGCGGCAAAGAGCTGCTTCACAGCCTCGTCGACAGGTGGGAGCCGCGCGAGGTCACGCCGCCTTTCTCCCGAGCCAGGCTCCTCCTCCTGCTGCAGGTTTAACCGCTTAGACCTGTCTTTGTTCCTGAAAGGTTCCGCTACTCCGAGGATGACGTGGTGGGCTACCTTGTACAGGTCTTGCAGGGAGTGGAGTACCTCCACAGCCGGCGTGTCCTCCACCTGGACCTGAAGTCCGACAACATCATGGTGACCAACCTCAACACCGTCAAGATCGTGGACTTTGGAAGCGCTCAGAGCTTCAACCCACTCAGCCTCAAGCAGAAGGACTCGAGGACCGGAAGCCTGGAGTACATGGGTGAGGACGGGTCTTCTGTCTCAGAGTCCCCCTGGTTCCTCTGTTGATGCTCATCTCGTTTTCTTTCCTCGACATGATCAAAGCTCCTGAGGTGATCAAAGGTGAAGTGGTCGGTCCTCCTGCGGATGTTTGGTCCATCGGTGTTGTTACTTACATCATGTAAGAGAAAGCAGATGTTTGCGTGGACATGCTGGCTCCAGAGAGGAACCTCCTCAAACACCAACTACAGTCTCCAGGTCTGGGTCCTCCTGACCCCTCTGACTTCTCTGTTTCTAACCAGGCTCAGCGGCCGACTGCCCTTTGAAGATAAAGATCCTCGACAGGTCGAGTCCAAAATCCTGGTTGCAAAGTTTGACCCGAGCAAACTTTACCCAAACGTGTCTCAAAGCGCCTCCGCCTTCTGCAAGAAGATGCTGAGCAGTTACCCCTGGTAAGGAGCATCTGATCCTGGAGCAGTTTGTGCAGCCTTGACGTTATCGTCGCTGTTTCCAGGGCCCGTCCGGCCACCCGAGACTGCTTCGCCCAGGCCTGGCTGCAGGACTCCTACCTGATGAAGCTCAAGCGTCAGACTCTCGCCTTCACCTCCAACCGGCTCAAGGAGTTCCTGGCGGAGCAACAGTCCCGCCGCTCGGAGGGCGTCACCAAGCACAAGGTGCTCCTGCGCACCTACCAGAGCTCGCCGCAGTCCCTGGTGGCCGGCTCCACGCTTCACCGCCCCGCCCCCAAGTGACACAGCGGCGAAGCGAAAAGAGTCTGCACGTGAAACCCAAAACAGCTGTTACTCCGAATAACAACCACGACCACTGAAGGGACACCGGATGTTTGTTGATTTCTTCCGAGCTCGCCGTTTCTCCATCACGCACTGCACGTTAGCCTTTGGTTGCTCTAAACTCTGCACGAATATCCGGATGACCGCCGCTAAATGTAGTCGGAAAACGCGAATGTACCATGATTGAAGCTGCTAAATGTATAATTGTTTGCATTTACTTACGAAATTTTAAGGTCAACACCAATTTTTTTTTTTCTTTTAAACTGTTTACTTTTTTCATGTTAATTTATTTGCATGTGTGTGTGTGTGTGTGTGTGTGCTGACATTTTAAACTCACTGCGAATTAGCATCGCAAAAAAAAAAAAGAAAATAGGGAGCGTCTTTGTGATTGGTGTCAAGATTCAAACACTTTTAGGACGATGAGAGATTTGTTTTTCGGTGTAACTTGTACGCGGCTAAGCCGGAGCCGTCCGTGACGTAGTTTTACATTTTTATCGGAAACGTGACAAACTGCTGAATGGCTGATCCTGGTCCTGATCGTCAGTCTTTGGGGTTAATGGGATCATCCAGCCAGTGCCTAAGTGTCCAAATGATGAAGTCCGTGGATAGCAGCGTCTAGGTTCGTCTTCACAGCACACGCAGAACTCGTAACAATAGTCTTGTGTCACGTTTTGATTTTTGTATGAAGTCGGACCGTTGAGGATTTGTAAATGTACCAGTTTGCGGTGTTTTTATGTGGAAAATGTTTTTATGAGCTAGTATGTAATAAACTGTTGATACAACTGACCGCAGTTGTCTGTTCACTTGTTTTTTTTTTGTTTTTAATAAAGTTGTTTATAAAGTTGTTTATCAAAATAGTTTGACATGGAGCCTTTTTGACTAATTTATTTTAATTTGAACGTAAAGTCACTTAAAAAGGGTGGGGGGGGGGGGATCTGGAAATCTTATTTCTATCTGTTTTAAAATACCTTTATTGTTAAGTTGTTTCTGCAGTCATCAAAGGCAGGTGTGATGGATGTCTGGTTCCACTCAGGTGTGACGTTTCCAGACCAGCAGCCAGCATTAGCTTTGCCTATTTCTTTCAAATTCAACGGAAAAAAATAATCACCGATTATCGGAAGTTGGGTTATTACTTGGAAAGGTGAGTCTGCGACTTTAATCTATCTGGTTTATTTGCGCTTTTTATGAGTCAACAGTCTGATATTTCTCTAATTGTCAATCAATAATCTGCGTCTTTCTTTTGAAGACGCACACAAACGACGACTGTTATGTATATTTATTAACTTTCAATGGTTAAAATATTTGCCTCCACATTCTTTTAAGTGGGAAATAACTTTACGGTTAATTAGTCAACATGTATTAATTAAATTACAATGTCCATCAGTGATTTTTCAACGGTTATAATGATGCTGCAAAAAAAAATAAAAAAAATAACTTTTTCATTTTTTTACCAAATAATTGTTGTGAAATTTCCATGACTTAAGAAGGCGCTGAACTTGTTGCATCCTTGTCCCGTCCCTGCCGCTTTGGCGCAGGGTGGGGGGGGGCATCTAAACCGCAGGTCGTTGCTTTTGCGACGGTCCCTGGACGAGTCAGTTTCAAGGGGACCCACACTGGGCGTTTCTCTACTGTCGCTTCTAAAAAGATACTCTGTTGAGCAATTATTTACAAATAAACTTTTAAAGCAACTGTTAAAGCTGTAATAAGTAATCCAGTTAATCGAACGTATGCTAAGAAAAGACCGTTACAAAACGGAGCTGATCGCTCTTTCCAAAGTCACGGCGTCACAAAGTTAGCTTTAGCTGCTTTGATTCAACCATATCGCTTTCATTCGCCTGTAAGTTAAGTCGCGGTCACTCGCTTATCATGTTACAATCAACCACTTTCACGCCACTGGAGGATTTTATCTGTGTGATGCACCTTTCTGTCATTTTTGCCGCTCCTGCTAACCTGTTAGCGTGGCTAAGTTTTGGACTAACTTTGCTGCGAGATACTTTAAGGGACCGTCGTCAAAGTTTTAGACGTCAGGGGAGGGCGTAACTGTCCACGTCCATTCCCTTACTGCGCCACTTTAAGTGAAATGGGAAGCCTTGAAACCTCCATGTTTGTATCTTGAAATCGCGAGCGCAGCCGAGCACCATATTGAAATCAAAGTTGCCTTATCCTTGACAAATGTTGTACAACTTTGACGGGTCAACTTTTTTCGGCGGCTTTGCGAGCGCTCGACGATAGCCGGAGAGAAATGGACTCGCTGTAGGCGACCTGTTGCGCCTTTTTCCGCGGCGCTTCTGCTTCGTTGCGCGCGCGCGCGCGTGTGTGTGTGTTATTTTTTTTTTTTTTTCCGTGAGCGTAAACTTCGGTTTTAATGCAGCTCCGAGTCGCCGAACTGTCCGTAACTTTAACGCTTGAGCTCGGAACCGCGGAGCAGACGTGGTTGTGATGGACAATCCGTCCTCAGTGATCACCCAGGTCAGCCGGGATGAGGAGGCGAGCAAAGCGGCAGCAGAACGGGGTGAGTCTTTTTATTTTTGTCCCACTCAGGAAAAAAGAAAAAAAGAACTTTGGCTAAGTCTGAGTGACAACAACCGAGAAAGTTAGCTTTGCTCAGCGTTGTTGTGGCACCGCGGACGTCGGAATGGTTTAATTTGCATACCCGAGCCCAGTGTCGAACTTTTATAACTTTGAGCCGTCGCGGTTTGACTGTTCTGCAAAGATTATTATGGTCGAGGCCCTTTGGCCTGTGATGAAAGTGGCGGAAGTGACGTCAGAGAGCCAGACGCGCGTGAGTAGCGTTAATATCGGCGTGGAAACGTTTTATTCAATAAAAATGACCGTCACTTTCATCCCCAACATAACATTTAGAGTCTAAAGTATTTTTAAAAAGTTTTAATTTTTTTCGTGTTAATTTCAGTATTTATTACACATCCTCTTGAATCTGCACTGATGTTGAACAATAAATGCTTAATTATTTAAATTGACTGGCTGCACTGGGACAGAGATGATGCATGGAGCGCTTATAATGGGACAGAGGGATAGATGCACTGGTTTTTACTGGGAACGATGAAGTGTATTTTTTTTCCACTTGCATCTTGGTTTTTATCAGAAATGATCAAAAACAATCGTTGAGCACCTCTCTGCCTGTCTGACCGCCACTGATCCTCTGATCCTGGGTCAGAATCGGTTACCTGACCAGGGACACGCACCTTATCTTGTTATCAGTGCTTTTTTTCTGTCACTGCAGAATCGAAGGGCAGGTTACTGAGTAATCAGCTGGCCTGGCGGTCATCCCTGGGAAAACGCTGCCGTCAAACCTTTTTTTTTTTTTTTTCCCCTGTTTTTTTTAGTCCTCTGTCCTCCTGCCGGCAGGTGCGGTCGTGCGCGCTTCACGTCATCCAATGAGGCGGGGATGTATGGGCAGCGTGAGCCGTTAGGTGGAGGTGTGGTAAAGGTGTAGTAGCGGTTACATAATGGCGTCCTCACGCTTTCGTTAACATATTAACCAGTGGTGACCCCCAGCTGTTGCGTCCATGGCGTTCTGCGCTGAAAGCCAGCATTGCTACCTTCAAATTACGTTCAGAGGAGATTTGTTCGTGTCTGCGGACACGAGCCACATCAGAACTGTCGATATGACCCCCCCCCCCACCCCGGCTGTTATCAAAGACGGTGATAAACAGACAGCTCGGATTGTCTTGGCTGATTGCGTTAGCCTCGCTTTGCTGCCTCGCCTGATTGCGTAGAGGATTTTGGGCCAAACTGGGGTCAAAGGTTAAAAAAAACAAAGGCAGAAGAGAGCATGCTGCCCCCCCCCCCCGAACAGTCTATAAAAAGGCAGCGCGATCTTTGTCAGGTCATCATTCACCAGTAATTATGGCGTTCGTAGCTTGTGTAACCCGACCTCAAACCGTGTGGTGGCATGCTCGCGTAAGGGACTGTCAGTCAAGCAGGCGGGTGTTTCCGCCTTTTTCCTTTAAAACTGATAACTGCTGAAGGTTCTTCCTCCATTCTTGGCACGTTTGACTGTTTTTTTGCTAGTCCTGGTCGAATCAGCACAATAAAGAAACATAAAATAAAATTTGACTACGTTGAGACGCGAGTCCAGAGACTCACAGACACGCCGTCCCGTTTCTGGAGGACCTTTGTTGCCTGACCCTCTGAGGACCTTTCAGAGGTTATTTCTGGAGGATGATCACGTCATCTTTGACTCAGTCGGGCAGTTTTGATACTAAAATGTCCTCGTGGTTACAAGTCACGACCCTGAGGACGTTGACGTTTGAGTCTGAATTAGCATTTTAGCTAACTCGCCAGTCTTTCAGTCGCCTTCTTGCTGGACAGAAGCTGGTTGGATAACGAGAGGCTACCAAGCTCATTCCAGGACCCTAGCTGAGCAACAACGAGCTTTTCAAATTTTAGATGTGACCAGAGGTGTGTAATAATCGAACGGGAGCAGACAGGACCAAGACGTGGCGTGAGAACGGCGGTGAATGTACCGAAGCAGTTTTTAGCTCGCCTAGACGTCGTTTCTAAACGCTTCATCCTCCCTTTTGAGCAGGATTTCGTCCCAATTCGTAGCCTCTTTAAACCCGTCATGTGTTTTTTTTATTTTTCAAGCCTGTGAACGTTAAAATTTGAGGTTAACATCAGATGAATGTTTTATCTCGGTTAGAAAAACAGATGTCGGTGGGTTGTTAAACATTGCCGACCACAACTTGATATTCTGCAAAATTACACCCTTCAGAGACGCACACGTGTGTGGAGAACATGAAAAAACTAGAAGTTTTATTGTTTTAATGCTGCTTTTTAAGTGGCGTTGATTAAACGCCTTTCGCGAGGGAAACCTGTCACGTGAAAACAAGGGAAAAAAAGGTGGTTTGATGGTGACATGAGGACGTGCCTCATCGTTTGTAATGATCAGCGTTTTAGAATACTTTCTGAAGTCATTGCCAATTAATCTTTAGCGGTTGTCGTCACGCAGCGCTGAATATTGATGCTAACAGAGGATCGAGGGAGTGAACTCTGGGAATTGTGAGGTCACGAAGGGAGGAAGTCCGAGCAGAAGGGAATGAAATAGTCATGAGTCTAAATAGAGAATAATGAAGTAGTTGCCTTGACAACCAGGTGGCTTTATAGTCTGGAACTATCTGTCAGGATGCAAACGCAGGTTTTTCACACCTCTGCTGCTACTTTGCTAATGTTTCACGCAAACAAAACTCTTTAAGGGTAAGACGGCCACTAGGTGGAGCCACGAAATAAACGTTGACTTTGGTGGTAAGGTTCTACCTTGGCCTGTTAAAATGCAAATCTCCCACTTTGCTAAAACATGGTGGTATGCAACTTCCTCCGCTGATACCAGTCTGTTTCCTCTTCCTGTTTTGGCCGGAGCTCAGCAGGGGCCACCGCAGGGTCAGGCGAGGTTTGAATTCACAAATGCGGTAGGAGGACATGATGGCGAGGGAATGAAAGAGGCGTGAGAGATGCACAACAGAGGCCTGTGTGTTGGTAAAACAGTCACGTCTAGACACAGAGGGAGCGCGGTCGGTGCACGGAGAGGCCGAAACAAAGTCCAGCCCGAGCAGAACCGAAACCAACCCAAAAACCCTCCAAGGTCACTTCTGAACCCTTTCAAAATAAAAGTTTTGCCTTTGTGTTCCCAAACCTGCCTTGGCACTATATTTACAGACCAAAATAGCGACGCTACTTTAGCAAGAGCTAACATGCTGAATAGTTCGTTTGGCTCTTGTTTTTGTCAGTACAAAAATATGAGGAAGGCTTTGATGCAGGAATTTGAAGGGAACTCGTCAGGAATGTCGTCGCTGCGAGTTGAAAGCGTTGGTGATCCTCGTGCGGCGCTAATTGCTAACACTCGGCTAAGACGCGTTCTCGCTCCTCTAGCGTCTGTTTTCCGATGGTCTCTGCAGCACTTGAGCTCATTGGCTTCTTCTCCTGCAGGTTCTTTGCCCTCCGTCTCCACCAAGAAGCCCCGCAGCAGGGGCTTTTTCTCCAGCCTCTTCTGCTGCCTGTGTCGGGACCTGCCCGAGCCCCAGCCGGTCAACAACAACGCCCCCCTGCTGGTGGAGGAGAACGGAACCGTCTCCAAGGTCCAGGTGAAGCCGCTGCTGCCTCCAGTCAAGTCGAAAGACTCTGGAAAGATCTGCGTGGTCATAGATCTGGACGAGACGCTGGTCCACAGCTCCTTTAAGGTTGCAGACTGTGTGTTCATCTTCTCCAGCTTCTCTCCTCCCACGTTAACGCTTCCTGTCTTCCCAACAGCCGGTGAGCAACGCAGATTTCATCATTCCAGTGGAAATAGATGGAACGGTGCACCAGGTAAGGGTCACGTCTCCACTCTGGGGCCCCTTCCGTGGCCTTTCTGATGGATTCGGAAGATGACCGAGACACGCCTCATGGGCCTGGGCCTGATTCAAGTAATCCAGGATAGGTTTGTTCAGACAAGCACAGCCTGTTCTGGAAGACTTGGTTCAGGAACGCGGCCGCAGCCACGCACGCCGCAAGCAGATGGAAAAAACCCAAAGGAAGAGCAGAAACATTCCAGCGCTGCTGCAGCAGCTGAATGTGCGACGCCTGAAGGAGCCTCAGCGTAAACGACTGTCTCCTGTAGGTGTACGTGCTGAAGCGGCCCCACGTGGACGAGTTCCTCAAGAGGATGGGAGAACTGTTCGAGTGCGTCCTGTTCACCGCCAGTTTAGCCAAGGTGAGAAACTCCGCCCACACCCTCCTCCCCTCCCCCGCCAGCGCAGAATTAATCCACCTGTCTGCGGCCGCAGTACGCCGACCCCGTCTCCGACCTCCTGGACAAGTGGGGGGCTTTCCGTTGCCGCCTGTTCCGCGAGTCCTGCGTCTTCCACCGGGGTAATTACGTGAAGGACCTGAGCCGCTTGGGTCGCGACCTCACCAAGGTCATCATCTTGGACAACTCCCCCGCCTCCTACGTTTTTCACCCCGACAATGCAGTAAGTGTGTGTTGGTGTGTGACTGTGACCTTGAACTTTGACCCGCAAACAGTTTGTCCTGGAGACGGGAAATAAAAACCACTGTAACTTAGTTTTCGCAGTTTATAGAAACAGCTGCTGACGATATCGGTTTGTCGTCCAGGTGCCCGTAGCCTCGTGGTTCGATGACATGTCCGACACAGAGCTGCTGGACCTCATCCCCTTCTTTGAGAGGCTGAGCAAAGTGGACAACGTCTACACTGTCCTGAAGCACCAAGTCACCGCCAGCTAACGGTGTTCAGCACGTCATCTCGGCTACGAACAGAAAGAAAAATAAACAACATTCACAGTAAAGTTGCCCTCACCGGCTCCCACCTAAAAAAAAAAACTGCTTCAACAAGCTGCCAGAACCTTCGAATCTCCAGTGACTACAATGCATATCACTGCCCCCTCCTGGCCACAGAGAGAACTGCACGAAGTTTGCCTTTTCTCCCCAGCAGCCTGCCAGGAACCAGTGAGTGGGTGGGTGGGTGGGTCAATGTTTGAGGACATTTAACTGGTGCCAGAGAACCTCCAGCAGCAGATGTCTGCGGTCACAGGCCCGGTACTGGACGCATCTGAATTTTAGAACACAGGAAGCGTATACGTCCTGGCAACAAGCCTTTAAAATTGTGCAGCGCTGTGATTGGATATTTCGGAATGGTGACAGTGTTATGCATGTTTAAACCTCACCGCGGGCTCGTAACGTTAAATAATCAGTAGTTAAATTAACTAATACCGAATAATAGGACCGAAAAGTTCTTCTCCAGCTCCGTCAATTTTAGCGTTTTGTTTAAAAATGAAAAAAAAATTGGATTATTTTATTCGTATAAATGAGGCAACATGAGTTTGATTTTTATTGGAATGTGACTGTTTCCAGTCACCGTCTGAAAGTATTTTTCAAAGACCCACTCGAACAAAGAGCAGCTACCGCCTGCGGAGGACGGCCATACCGCCGCGCATCTCCTCCTGTGTCAGGCGACCGAGATCGATTTTAATAACAAAGCAGGAAAAAAAAAAAGTTTGGTTCTGAAAAGGTTCGGTTTGGTCGGTACAAGAATACACGAGGCCTTAAGTCGATGTGATCCAGGACAGATTAGTATTGCACCAGAAATCCGGACCGGAAGGCAGCGTCTCTCACCTCGTATTCCAGTGCAGCTACGTAGTTCAGGAACGGTAAAAGCCGGGATTAACGGAACAGTTCGCGACTTGCTGTAAAGTCTGGTGGACCACAGTGGGGCGGGGCGGGGCGAGGGGGCGTGGCCTGTAGCATACACTCAACTGTTTCCCCACGTGCGTTGACAATGTTGACGTTTATAAATGAATCGGCGGATTTGACGAAGAGCCTCGGGCTCGAGAAGGGGCGGGGCGAAGATTAAATCCACCATCTTGAGAGCTATTACTTTATTTTTCTATGTTTAACAAGTGACTGTCAATCAAAAGTTTCTCTTAATATTACTGATTTGTGTCTGTCCTGCCCAGGACGGGGCCTCTGGTAGGGTGTGTGGTTCCTTCTTGCTGTTTTTGTGCTGGACCTGGTTGTTACCTCATCGGTAGGCCGAGAGATCCGGACGAGAAACACCAGCAACCGTATGTTACTGTTGTCGGCACATAATAACTCTGGTGTGTTGTTGGACTGGAGTCGTGGTTTGTCTCCACGTGGGTTCAGTGCTCTTCATCTAACAGTATTTAAGGAATGTTGACTGCGTCTACGCGTGTCGGGTCCCGTTCACTGATACTGTACTTCCTCCACATTCAGTAGGTTTGTATATTTGGTTTTGCACAGTTAATAAAGCAAACAAATGTTCATTAATATATGGAATATTCATGTTACTGTACTCGTGATTGAATAGGTGTAACCTGTTATTTGTGTTTTATTATACCAAATTATATATAATTTCTATGTAACAGCCCCCCCCAAATGAAAGTTGTTGCTCATTTCTTCTTTCCAGGAACGTGAATGAAATCAGTTTTTCTGTCCTAAAATGAATCTTAGTGGTCCAGTTTTATTGAATGACTTTTGTTTTTTCAGTTAATGTGGTTTGTATAAATATTCACGCAGGTTCCGTAATTAACACACAATGTAAACATCTCGGGTGATTTACCGTCATTTACGTCCTTTTCTGTCTCACCACTAGAGGGAGCCAAACATCAAGAGTGATTTTCTTGAACGGTGCATTTCTGTCTTTGTTCGACTCTTGCTTTTATCTCAAGGGTCTAAATGCTTTGATATTCCAAAATTAAAGTAGCATGGACGGCACACTGATAGTTCACATGTAATGGAACTTTTTAACAGCCGGGAAAAACGCAGTTATAGATTGTTTTCGCTTATCAAATGGGATGAAATCGGGGCATGTCGCTCTGGTAGTCTGCATAGATTTAAATATAGCAAAAACCAGAAGCGGGACCACTTATCAAATTTACATATCGCTGCATTTCTGTTTGTCACTGCGTGGTTCAAAGGTGTTACTTTCAAAATGCGTGAAAACACATTCAAGCCAGTCGGCCTTGTGCTTTCAGTCCATTAGTCATCTCTCAGTAGTGTCCAAGAGTCTGTTGGTGTCTAAAGTGCAGACGTGCTGCTCTTCACGCTCCTCATGCTGCTTCCATTTCTTCATCTTGAATTTCTTCTCCATAGTCTTCGAGGCTGCTGTGTCATCTGACTTAAAGAGGGTTAAGAGTTTTTTTTCCCTAAACTTACGTATGTTGCATTTCTTAATGGAAAAAAGAATGAAAAATGACACAAAACAGCTTTTGTTGATGTTTATTAATGGCATTTTAAGTTAGAATCTACAAGAAAATATAAATACCGAGTATAAAACAAAATCCTTTGGTTCATGTCTTGATTGAAAATGTAATTTGAATGAAATCTGGTACGATGTAAAAAAAAAAAAAAAACCTTTGCTTTTCACGTTCTTCCTCTATTTGACGGTTAGCGCGGCACTGCTCCTGGCTTTGCCCATGGTGAACTTCACCACGCCGCTCATGTCCGTGCTGGTGCTTTTGAGCTTGAGTTTGTAGGTCGTGCCGCGGTTTTCCAGGTGCACCGAAGGTCCCGGCTGGAGGTTCTCTCCGTTTAGACTCCAGACCGGAGGCTTGTTGATGGCGACAGACACTTGGCACTGGAAAGATGCTGCTTCAGGCTCGGTGACCTCCAAGTCTTCAAGGTGTTTCACCACGACGAGGGCTTGAGCTGCAGAAAACACCGTACATAAAATAAGAACAGTTTAGCGATATAATGATGATGGCCCCGGACTGAAAGGTATCTCCACTAGCTTACCTTCCACCATCAGTTTAGCTTCGGACGTGTGCTCCCCGACCTCCACGCTATAGGTACCCTCATCCTCGACAGCCACCTCCTGGATTACCAGCTTCAGCGAGCAGCCATCGTCCAGGATCTCCACCCGGTCTGAGGGAACCACCTCCTTCCCATCCTTGTACCAGGTGGCGCAACAGCGAGCAGAAGAAACTGTGCATTCTAGGATGACTCGATGGTTCTCCAGAGCTGTCCGATCTCTCAGGGGCTTTACGATAGAAACGGGCAGCTCTAAGACGGGGCAAATCTGTTAAAGCGGACTGGACTCTGAAGCTCTTTTTCAGATGTCACATCAGACCTACCTTCTACCTCAAGGTACGCGATGGATTCAACATCCCGAGCTGTGAAGCGGATTTCCCCGGCATTCTCAGCTTTGACGTTACACATCAGGAGAAAATGTTTGGTCCCTGAAAGAGTCCCAGACATTTTAGGATCCATTGTTTTCTCATTTTAACTGAAATGTTTCCAGTGATCCGGTGAGAAGGTCAGATTCTGTCATGGTGCGTTAATGGCCTGACTCGTCCTCTGACCTTCACTGCGGATCTTGATGGTGCTGGAGGGTCGGATCTTGTGGCCATCCCTGTACCACTCCCCAGCAACCTCCTCCAGGGAGACCTCACACATGAAAACGGCGTTCTGGTCCTCTTGGATGTAAAGGTCCTCCAGATCCTGCACGATCTCCAACTTATGTTCTGTGATGTAAGTAAGAAAGAAACTAGCCTGTAGGTGGCGGCGAGGCAACTCCACCTAGATGAGTCCTATAACATTCTGGTGGAGACTCACCGTAAACCTCCAGCGTACAGGAAGTGTTGATGTCCCCTGTGTCACATGTGTAGGTGCCTGAGTCAGCGCGGGAACATTGCATGATCTGACAGAACCTCTTCCGGCCTGTGGAGTAGACGCGGCAGTTCTTTCCTGGCTTCAGCTCCTTTCCATTCTGACTCGAAGAAGAAAATGCAGGTATTTCTCATGAGTTTAAACTGCCTCCTAAGCCTAACAGACACTTGCGAGTGTGGAGCCGTTGTGGGGTTTTGTTACCTTAAACCACCTGACTTCGATGATTTGTCTGGAGAATTCACACTCGAGAGTGGCTGGAAAGTCTTCTTCAACGCGGACATCAGACAATGTTTTCAGGATAGACACTGGAGTCTCTGGAAGGTTTCAGAAATCCAAACAGTTCAGCTCGAGTCCAGATTTGAACGTAAGCACCACCTCCACACATCTAGGACAGGAGTTACCTCTGACAGTCAGCCGGGCGGTGGTGCGTACCCCTTCGGCTGAGAAGACAATACTGCCCGTGTCCTCGAGGGTGAGGTTGGACAGTGTGAGGCTGTGGACCCGCCCATTGGTGCTCACCCTCCACTGGTGGTTCGGTTTCACCCTGATGCCGTCTTTCTGCCAGATTCCCTCCACGTCCGTGTGAGAGAGCTCCACTTCAAAGGAGGCCGTCTCCCTTTCGAAGGTTTCCTGGTCGGTCAGGGCTTTACGGATGCTGATTTTACGGGCTGGAATGGATGAGATGAGGAAAAAATAATCATCACTTTCAATAACGGTTGGGCTACGAGTTTAAGGAGTTGCAAGGGCAACGAAAGGTGATTCAAATTTAGCCTCGGCTCACGTCGCGTTACAGAAACACCTACAGGAGACGTGCAGGTCTAACTCTGCTATTCCGGGCCTGTGTTTGCAGCGTGACAAACACGCCGGATGTACCTCAGTTTCTCACAGATGAGCCACACGGCAGGACGACATGACGACGCACTGAATCGTCTCGGTTCTTCTGCTGTCGACAACCATGACGCAAAATCTTTCCACTTGGGGCTCTTAAGTGGTGGTTTAGGTCGGATTTTTTATAGCTAGCAGTTTGTTTTGATCGACTGTTCAGTGGGGTTGGACAGACATTGGCGCGAACTACTTACGCTCCACGTTGAGTTTGACCTGTGTCCGGTCATGCAGAGTTTCGCAGCGATAGGTTCCCCGATCTGATATGGTCAGGTTGTGGATGGTGAGACGCCTCGTGCAGCCGTCCTGGGCCAGCGTGTGCCGGGGTCCGGGTTGGATGACCACGCCTTGCCTCATCCACTGGACCTCGCCTGTCTCAATGCTGATCTCTGTCTCTAAGGTCGCTTCGCCAAACTCTTCCGCCATGACGGCTTCAGTTTTCTTTGTGAACATCACCTGCGCCTCTGGAAAAAGAGAAGACACTAAAACTCAATCTAGTGGTAAAATTCCTTTAAATTCTAGTCAGGGACTGAAAAAACATTAGACCCTAGTGATTGTAAATGTTCCAATCTTACCCTGAACTTTCAGGACAGCTTTGCTTATTTGTCCCTCTGCTTCTGCTGTAATCTTCGAGCAGTCCAACATCTGGCACTTCTTGATGACCATGGTGTGACACAGGCCATTCTGGGTCGCCTGGTAACGATCTCCCAGGCCAATGGGTTCGTTGTCCATGAGCCAGACCAACTGGACATCATCGGGTGAAACGACACACTTGAATGTAGCATCTTCTCCTTCCAGCACAGTCGTGTTGTGGAGCTCTGTGAGGAATTCCACCACTCGAGGCACTTGAGGGACATGGAACACATCATTAGCCTGCTAGCCCATGCTCTGGAAATCCCACCTGGCACACTTACACTCTACTCTAAGTCTCGCCACAGTCCGGTCATCCTTAGACTCGCAGCTGTACTCTCCAGCATCCTCTCTGGTTAAGCGATGAATGGTCAAGCTTCGCTCTGCTCCATCCGCACGAATGGAGAACCTCCTGCTCGGTGCCAGCTCCACCCCGTTTCTCAACCACTGAACGTCTGCTTTTGGCTTGCACACCTCACAGCGAAGGGTCACCATACCATTGGCATGAGCAACTGTGTCCTGAAGCGGCCTCACGAACTTGATTCTCATTTCTGCAATGCAAATCCAAGCGGTTAGTTTCCATCCAAACGGAGAAGCGAACGACAACATTGCACAATGAGAAAGAGAAATGTTTCGACCTTTTACAAGCAAGCTGAAGTGGATCTGGTCTGTGTTGATATCGCAGATGTACTCGCCAGCATCAGAGCGCTTCAAGGGGTCGATGGTAAAGGTGCGCTTACGACCCTCCATCCGCGCTCGGAAGCGCTCGTCTTCAGCAGGCGTCCAGGCTTTCAGCCAGCGCGCAATTGCGCTTTCTTTGGACACATAAGTTGTCAAGGTCACGCTCTCTGCTTCGTAGCCCGTCACAACGACGTCGTCTTCCTTGCTCAGAAACGTAACTGGAGGCTCTTAAATGTAAGGAAATCCACCGAGGTCAGAACCGCTGTGTGTAAAACCGGGGAGATGTCGCTATGTCGTGATTAACCTTGAATCCTAACGACGCAGATCATCTTGTCATCGACGGCATCACACACGTATTTGCCAGAATCGGAAGACTGGACGTTGGAGACGATGATTTTCCTCAGTGTGCCGTAGCTCTCGATGGAAGTCCGAGAGTCACTGGTGAGCAGTCTGTCGTTGCAGTACCACTGTACGGGAGCGTTGAGGCGGGATACCTCGCAGGCCAGGATGAGGTCGTCTCCCGCCATCATGTCCTGGTATTCCTGATCGTTTGAGTTGCCCACGATTGTCACCGGAGGCTCTGATGCCCAGAGGACACAGAAGTTAGCCATATTCAAATGTTTACACGGATGCCATCAAACGGATCTACCTTCCACCGTAACGTCAAAGCTGACGTTGTCATCTCCAACGTCCAGGAAGTATTTCCCCGAATCTTCCAGTCCTGCGTTGAGTATGACCAGCGAACGGAAGGCACCTTCTTCCTCCTCACAGTACCTTTCATCTCCCTCAACGGGGCCGCTGTTTTTGTACCACTTTGCACCAACATTAGCCCTGGAGAGCTCACATTCCAGCACGATGTCATCAGATACCAGGAATCTGAGCTCCGTCTTGATCTCCGACTTCCTCAGGATCTTCACTGGGGGCTCTGATGAAGCGAGAGGACCTTGTGAGGTCATCACAAGGTCCAACACATCGAGCCACATGAACCTTCTCCAGGGTTCTTACCTGTAACTGCGACGTGGAAATCGATCTTGTCATCGACGGCGTCACAGCTGTATTTTCCAGAGTCTTCAGGAGTTGGGGAATGGATGGTCAGACGATGGATGAATCCATCTGCTGTCATGGTAACATTACTGCTCTCCACAATTTCACCTCCATTCAGCCACCACTTGACTACAGCGTTTGGCCGGGACACCTCCGTCTCCAGGACGATCGGTTCGCCTGCATAGCCCTGGAATTTCTCAGGCATGTTTTGTGGGCGAGAAAGCTTCACTGGCGGCTCTACGGTAATAAATGAAGACATGTTAAAAACGGACAAAAGAGCCACACTAACAAACTGTTATTATCTTTGAACATTCTCACCTGTGACTGCAACCATGAAGGCCACAGAATCGTCTTCAGTGTCACACACATACTCTCCCGTGTCGTCCACTCTGGTTATCGGAATAATCAGTCGACGTTGAGCTCCATCTGCTTCCAGTTTCAAATTGGGACCCTCCTGTACCTCCAGACCGTCTCTGAACCACCGGACAGTAGCCTCCACCTTGGAGATCTCACAGCCGAGCTCCAGCCTCTCAGGGGCCAAATGTGTGAGCTCCAACTCCGATTCACTTGGAGAAATGATCCTGACTGGTGGATCTGATGGAGGAGGAGGACGCTTAAAGACGTTTGTCACATTTTGATCACGAGTCATGATTACATTTTGATTTTACCCTTAACTGTGAGCTGGAAAAAGACAGAATCTCCATCGGTTTCGCAGACATACTCTCCTCCGTCCTTCACGGTGCCGGTTAGGATGCTCAGCCTCCTGTAAGGACCCTCAGATATCAGCTGGAGGTTGGGGCTCTCCTCCACCAGCTGGCCATCCTTGAACCACCGCACCTTCCCGCTGGAACGGGACAGTTCGCACTGTAGGTGGACGTCCTCTGAGATGTAGCTCTCCATCACAACATCATCCTTGGGTTCCACAATCATCACGGGAGGTTCTGTGTTTGAAGGAGCAACATAAAGCCCTTTAATCTGGTGCAGAACATCAGGTCAGAGCGCTGTCTGTACCTCTGACGTTGACGCTGAACTCAAGGCAGTTGTTTCCTGCCCGGCAGGTGTAGAAACCAGCATCTGAGGTATCTGCAGAGCGTATGATGAGTCTCCTCATGGTTCCGTCTGCCTGCAGAGTGACGTTCTCGCTGGGATGGATCTCACAACCATCCTTATACCTGTCACCACACACAGCAGCAAAAAACCTTTTTTCACACCCTAAAGTCAGACACAAAGTCACAAGCTATGGCGATAACTGTGATTGCACGCTCTTCCAACAGCCTCTCACCATGCGACGTCAGCGTCTTCTGCAGAGACGTGGCACAGCAGCACGACTGGGTCCAGCTCCATGCTGCTCTTGTGCAGCTCCTCTTCTGGGACCGGACAGAACTCCACCGGTGGTCCTGAAAACAGCAGAGGATGGAATGATATCGGATAACAGGAGCGCGAAGCAAAGCAGCCTTAAAACAGCCTTAAAGTGAGACCAGTAACGTCTGCTGTTAAGGAAGAATGTTTGGAGTGAAGTCGTGGAAAGTTGCGCGTTCCGGGTAAGTGGATGGTAAAAAAGTTACCTGCAACTTCCACATTGTATCTGATGACGTCTGCTGATGTCTCACACGTATAAACGCCAGAGTGAGACGCATCGGCGGACTGGATCACTATCCTCCTCATCTTCCCCTCTGATTGGATGTTCAGGCCGTCGGTCATCAGGAGCTCTTTGCCGTCTTTGAACCATGAGACCTGAGCGAAGGCGTGGGAGACTTCACAGTAGAGGACAATGGCCTCGCCAGGTTCGACCCTCTTGTTGCCGTCTGTGTCCGACAGAGGGCTGAACTTTACCTCCGCAGCTGCAGATAAATGAAACCAATGAGTCCCCACATATTTGTTGTTTGAATCTAGAACCTGGAACTCTCCACCTACGTGTGACGTGGAGCGGGGCAGAGTCGCGGACTCCGTTGGCGATGAACGTGACCTCCGCTTTATCCTCGCTCATGTGCGTTTGATGGATCACCAGCGAGTGCTCCGTTTGGCGCTGCTGGATTGAAAAGCGCCCGCCGGGCTGCAGCTGGGCGCTGTTTAGAAACCAGGTTCCAGCCATGGTTGTAGACAGCTGGATGGAGAAGTGAGCGTCTTCTCCTTCGACAACTTCACAGCTTTTGAGGCGATCCTGAATCTTGGGCCCGGGTGCTAAATGGAAATATTGGAATTAGAAGTGAAGATCCCTGCAAGAACAGTAATCACATGTCTGTGGCAGGTGTCTCCTGATCCGGAACAGATTCCTCACCCAAATGGACAACTTTGGGAAACTCAACATGGCCGCTTCTTCCATATTTGTTGATGCAACAGACTCTGAAACGGTAGTTGCCTTCGCACTGCACGCCGTCACCGGTGACCTCGGCGGACGTGGCGGTCTCTGAAGTGAAACACTTGAGCCATTCCTGAGAACCCACTTCCTGCATCTCCACGACAAAGATGGATCGGGTGGAGGTGGGACTGCTTGGAGCAGGGACCCAGGCGAGCAGGGCGCTGTTGGGTCGGTCCACGTCCATTGTGGCTTCTACTGGACAGATTGGCGGACAGTGCCTCGAGGCTAAAAGGAGGACGAAGAAAATATCCTTTTAATCCCAGAACCTAGGTGAGCATCACTGAACAACTTCCTGGACGCACCTCTGACTTTGAGACGCGATGAAGTCTTGGATCTTCCTGCTACAAACGTCACCACCCCCGCGTCTCGATGGGCCACGTTGACAAACACCAGGATGTGAGTTTTGCCAAATGATTTCAGGATCACCTGGTGCATCTCGCGTAGCTGCAGACCGTCCTTGAACCAGTGGACCTCCTCGTCGTCGTTTTCCACCTCCACACAGAACACGGCGTTCTCACCCTCCATGACCTCCAGCTTGCGCGGAAGTTTACGGACAATTGGCCCTGCAAGTTAGGGGCAAAAGAGAGAGTTGATGAACCTGAGGACAAGATAAGATAAGTGAAAACTGAGTTGAATTCATCAAAAATTGGTCTTTCTCAATCAACGAATGTAGAAGCGTGACCTTTGACCTACCTTTGACAGTCAGCTCCGCGATGCTCTTGGCTCCGTCAGGCATCTCGCAGAGATAAACCCCATCATCGTCGGCGGCGACGTCACGGATGGTCAGTCTTCTCCTGGTTCCTTTTTGCTCCATCCCGTATTTACTGCCGGGCATCAACCTCTGGTCCTCCAGGTACCAGGCAGCCGGGACCGACTCGTCAGGTACGTCACACTCCAGCACAGCAACATCTCTCTCTCTCACCTCGACGTCTTTTAAGGGTCTCCTGAACCTCACAGCCGAGCCTGGAGGGAACAGAAGTTACACAAACAAATTAGGTGGAGATTAAAATTGTATACCCTTAAAAATACCTGACGTACCACCAGGAGACGCATAATGAGTCACAGAAAGGATGTTTTGTAGATGAAAACTGCTAAAACACTAGGAATTGTGCCTTTATCGTCATATCTGTGGGTATATTTATACATCTACATGTATCTGCAATATGAAGTTTTGACCAGAGAATCTCGGATGAAGAGACTAAACTTACTCTTGCTTACTGTGCACAACTGCGCATGAAAACACTCAGTATGACCCGGCGGATTTTTGGCCCTAATGGCTCAGGACATTAGCTGCTTTAAAAGCAGTCCAGCACTGCAGAGGAGCCATTAGTCCGAGCAAGTGCAGGTTGAATGTTTTTCCGGTGGAGCTGAGTGGCAACATCGTTTACCCATTCATCACCTTCACCTCTCTGCTTGGGAGGTGTTGGACGGGATATTTAAGGTGCAACAGCTGGAGTTTGGGGCTTTGTTCTAACGACTGTCTGCTTAATTTATTCGTCTTTTGAGCGGCACCTTTATGATGCGTTCTCCTGGAAGCTTTTCCTACCTTTGACGGACAGATGCACAGCGCTGAGCGTGTTTCCCAGAGCGTTTGAGGCTGCGCAAACATACAGTCCCGTGTCCTGTACTTTACAGTAGAGGACCTTCAGCGTGTAGTACCCTTCCCTGTCTTCAAATATCAGATGGCGCCTGCCAGCCTCCAGGGGAACTCCATCTTTCTTCCAAACGATCTCCGGTTTGGGTTTTCCGGTCACAAAACAGCGAAACTTGGCATGTTTCCCCTCCGCCACTGCAAACCTTTTAGCTGCGGAAACATCGACGGGTGGTTCCTGAGCCGCCTTGTGGCTCCTGTGCTTTGGCGATAAGCGGCTGGTACTTGGACCGCTCGAGGACATTTTACCGGCCCCGCGCTCTGGCACTGCTTCAACAAGCAGGACGGCCCCCGCCAAAGCCTCGCCGTGGCAGTTGGTGGCCCTGCAGGTGTAGACACCTTTGTCTGGCATGCGAGTCCTGTAGATCCTCAGCTGGAACCAGCCACCGTCTTGTTCGCTGACGCTGAAGTGGGCGCTCTCGAAGATGTCGTTGAGCTTTTTCCCGTCTTTCTCCCACGTCACCCCCGGTAGGGGCGTTCCCCACAGTTTGCAGGAGAAGTAGGCGTCTTCTCCTCGATCCACGCGCAGCGAGAGCGGCTTGATGAGGAATCGCGGTTTGTCATCGGACGACATATCGTTTGCGTCTCCGTTGAGACTCAGTCCGTTCTCCTCCCCGCGTCCACCATTTTGCATGGCGGTGTAGCCATTCACAGGTTCCTTAATCAGCTGCGCTCCGTTGTTGACCTCTGGTTGCCTTCGTCCGCCCTCCTGTGTCAGGGCCTCTCCTTCCACTTTGAGGGATGCTGCTGCATACGTTTCACCGATGCTATTTTTGGCCTTGCAGATATACTGGCCGACGTCCTGCACGGTCACTCCTGTGATCGTCAGCAGATAAGCTTTCCCATCCTCCGAGAGCACGTAGCGTCCCCCTGCCGCGATCTGGACGTTTTTACGCTCCCAGATCACGTCAGGACGAGGATCCCCATCAATGAGGCACCTCAGGGTGGCGTCTGAACCGCACCGTGCTAACACAGGCCGCGGGTAGCCCAATACACGAGGAGCTCCTCCAAAAATATCCATGCTAGCGTCACCGGCTGTTCTTTGAGGGGGGTCGAGTCAGTCTGAGCCTCTAATGGTTGATGAAACAGCTGAAGGAAGAAGAAATAGAAATCAGACTAACTGGAAACAGCTGAGCAGAACTTATCCACAGAAAGGAGGGAATTAGCTAACTTTACAGTAATAAACATATAATAATTGTTGACCCTGATTCTCTCCTGTAGAAGAAAAAAGCTGCTAACAAAGTGTTTTCAAAAATGTTATTACGTTTAGTGTAAGGAAATCCTATTAATCGTACAGTAGACACATTAAAACAATTTCTGAAATGTTAGAGTTTAACTGTTAAACTTGCCTGACAGCCGGCGTTGAAACTCACTGAGTTTATTTATAAAAACGTCCAAATAAGCAGCCACAGATGGCGCGGCGCACTGATAGCATTAGCGTGTGTGTATGGTCTGCATGTAGCTTCTCAGCTGTGTCCTTCCTTACAGGAGTTTTTTTTTAACCTTTGAATTGCCGTATTATTTGGAACTATTCACCAAACACGTTTAGCATGCTAACAATCACGCACTTATTCTTTGATGCAACCGTTTGATGCCCCATTTGAGTTGTTAAACTCAGGTTCATGAAGTTCTGTTTGAGGTTTCTCTCAAACATTATCCTGGTTGATACAAGGAAAGTTTGGAACCAGACAGAGACTCTTACTACCTTTTCTGGCGTCTTCAAAACATTCCTCTCTTCATTTTAGGCGCGAACAATTTTGAGCTCCTCAGTCTTTTGGCCGGTTGTTCTGAGCGACTCTCTGGTGCCACAAAGACCCGATTATCAAATATTCTCTTCACTTTGGCAACAGATTCCACCTCCTGGTTGCGCGACCGCCCTTTGGTTGCAGGTGACAGAGAGGAAATTGCCTTGGTTTGTACGTCCGCTCTGGGTCTGTCAGTGTCCTGCAGGGCGCTGAAACATGGGGGTGGGGCTGAGATGCCTCAGCAGCTGCCGCCACCGCCGCCGCCGTGAGCCATCCCCTAAAAATAACGGAAGCTTGGATGACAGCGGGACAGATAAAGTTCAGCAGATAAAGATAGAGCCAAGTCCGGGGTCTGCGATGGCTCAGATTAACTGGAGTTGAAGCCCGGGAAGGTCAGGACACCCCAGCTGCTGGAGCGCCATGACTCATGGCCGCAAACGCGGGGGAGGGTCCCCCCCAAACCCTAATCTGAGCTCATGTTCTGACTTTAATTTACTCACCTTAAACTATCCCTTTAAACTCAATTCTCCCCTCATAAGTCTTGAACATTCCAGATTGCGACTTTAATAAGCATATTTCTACATGTTTGTCCACTTTACTCCATGGGTGCCTCCATGTTTGTTAGACCTGTGGTCCTCACAGGTCTAACAAACCCCGGAACGTTGTTGTAGATGCTCGACCTTCAGCTCAGGTCACATGTTTGCTTTCGTTGCTCATGATTTTGAAATGACAGGACGTTTTAAGTGTTGTTCCTGGATGACGTCAAACGATATAAATAATCTCTAATCTCAAACAGTCACTTAGAGGACTCGCTAGAGTCGCGACCCCGCTGAGAGCATCTGACCTTCTCGACTGAGCCGTCAGCTGTTGCGATGATCACACCGTGAATTAAAGGCGGCGCGTCCTTGGCGCCTTTCAGCATCCTTACTTTTGCTCTCTGGCCAATAAAAACACGTTTATGACCTTGTTCAAACGGACCCTTGACGGTTGCTTTGAGTTGGTAGCATTAGCAGTCACGCTAACAGCCCTCTTGTATGAAGCTTTCCTGTTCTCCAGTTTCCTACAGATGTTTAGTTTCTGTTCCCTAAAAAGCAGTCAAGCATCAATTATGATACTGAATCAGAACAAGTTTAAATGTTCTTTTAGTTATTGAAGTGACCCAATATTATCGTGCTCTGTAAAAATCCTTTGTGTGTATGATTTTCTTAGATTTAACAGGACGCACAGTAACGGTCATGGCTACTTTTGGCCACTGGGTGGAGCCAGAGAGTCATTTAACAATATCTCAGAGTGTCAGAAAACAGTGAACAAAAACTTTAGATCTCATCCATTCATTCATGAAAGTCCCGCTGAAGATGAATGGATGGAGAACAATGCGTATCAGATGACCTCTGATGTTTAAGCCTCGCCCACACATGCTGGGAGAAACAACAAAAGATTCTGGGAAGGACGGAATAACACAAATAACATCTGTGAGCTCATCCTCTGTTCATGTTTATTACAATGATTGTAATTATATCCTTTGCTTCTCCCAGCACAGATATTGTGTTTAGAATGCGCTTTAGACTAAATTCAACCATACAAATCTTTTATAATCAGAACCTAATTTTTCTTGAGGCTCAAACTCTTTGGAATATAAAGCATAATTTAGTGTGTGCACGTGAAGCCTTTACCAGTCTGTGTTGGGTGTAAACTGGGACCAGTATTTAGCGTTCCGCCGTGTAAAGGTGCTGCAGTCTAACCTTTAGCTCACCTCTCCTCTGTCTTTCCATTAACAACACAACTCACGTGTCACATCCGATAAATGCTGCGTTAGTTTTCTTGTTTGGAAGCAGATGCAGAAAACGATGGCGTGCACATGACGTGCGTTTCCAGTCCAGTGGGCTGGAAAACATGGCCAGGCTGCCTCCACATGCGTTGAAATGTTCTACATGGGGTAAAATAGAAAACCTGCCAGTCTGGCACTGGTTTGTTACCACTAAGTGGTCCGGTCCATCCCACAGGAGGACTTGAATAAGCAAGAAAGAGACTCTGAAAGTTAAAAGCACACTGCAGTCCTTCATTCGTCCACTTGGGGCGCTAACACGTAATGGTTCTTGTGGGTTGCGTGAAGAACGCGGCGTCCTGAGGTGGAGCCGTCTAACTCGGTTAAGGAGGAGAGTGATTTCCACCACTCTGACATTTGCACTCCTGCCGACTCACGTAAGCTCCAGCGGCAGATGTGCATCACGCAGGATCAGACACGCACGCGTACGCACCGGGAGGGACGCCGCTGCAGATGCGAGCCGAGCTGTAAATACCGTCACATCCCCGGGTCGCCGCTAGCAACCATGTGCTGCACACGACGACCCCTTAATGCAGCTCATCCTTCCTTTCACACTCTCACTTCCTGTCTCTGACGGAGACGCGCCTCGTTTGGTACCATTTAGTCGTGCAGTTTGTTTTTTGGAGGGAGGGAGGTTTATATAAATGTGAGAGCCCCGGGGCTGCGGGCCCTCAACCTTACACCCAGTGCTCATCAGCCCGCTGCTCACACAGCTGCTCCTGATGAAGCCCATGTGGTTAGTTAGCCTTAAGTAACTACTGACTCTAATTAGTGTCAGGTACCATCTAACAAATGTGTGTGTGGGAGAGAAAGACGGCCTCTTAGCAGCTTCGTTAAGAAACGAAGGAGCTAAAGCTTTCTTTAGCTTCTTTAGCTTGATGGATCACATGATCACGGTAGAGGTGGGACTGTGATGTGTCTGGAATGTCAGAAAAGTTTAAAAGTATGAATGGAGGAGAAGAGGAGTGGAGGAGTGGATCCTCAGGAAGGCTGAATGGAGGATTCTCACCGACCGACCAGGCCTCCACACCACTGTGGACTGAGCGGCCATGTTTGGTTCATCTACGGTTGTCTGACCTCGTAAACCTTCCGGCCAATCAGGGAGCTGCAGTCGACATCAAAACCGGCCAATCGTGCGCTGCGCCCTGATAAACCGACGCAGGTTTCTGGATCTGATTCTCAAAAATACATGTTTTTTTTTTTCTCCAACATTCTTTTCCTCTTAAGACAATGCATGATGGTTTGTTAACCGCTGCTGTAAATCTGTTGGCAGTTAAAAGAGAATATCAGACATTTTCCCACACAGGCTTCCACGATGGATGTGGGTGGTCTCACGCCACGCCCCCTACGACGAAGATTTAAACCCACCATCAGAACCAAGACGAAAAACAACAATTACAGTAAATAAGATGAAAAACAATAATTATGGAAAATAAGGAAATCCAACATGGAGCCATGAGAATGAGGTGAAAAACTAGCTTAAAGGTAACGTGACTGTGGTGTTATAGCATCTATTTCTTTAGACTTTTTCTCAGAGTTGTACTTTTAGTCCTGATTGTGCTATAATTAAAGGCTTTGTCATGCCTTCATGCATGCTCATGCTAGCAGTTAGCTCAAACTGGAATGCACTGAAACAGAAAAAGACGACACCATCAACTGGAATGACGAGGCTGGGAAAAATGTTAGATGCTGCTGATGTCAGGTCTGCACGTGCACGGAGCAGTAGCGAAAACGACATGATGAATAGTAAATCAGTGCCAGGTGGCACGTGTGTCCTGCTTTGAACTGGTGATGATGCCGTGAATGAAGAGTTCTGTTACGTAAACTCGGCACACGTGATCTAGCAAAGTGGGCTAAAAAAAACCCTCATTCAGCGACTCCTGGGTGTGTTTGCGTGAGTGAATTTAACTCTGACTCCCAGATTACACGCAATGAAATGTCAGCTGCCTACACCATATGACATGCTGTGTGTGTGTGTGTGTGTGTGTGTGTGTGTGTGTGTCTGTGTGAGATCAGCTCATTCTGAAGACTGTGTCTGACAGGCAGACAGATGGGAGGAGAGCTGACAGGACAGCGGGGAGGAGGCAGAATCGATACGAAATGTCACAAGACGTTTATCATCCTCCACCGATACTCGGACGCTGCATGAACGGCGATTATTCGGCCAGAAAACGCGGTCAAAAACGACGCACCTCTGTGGTGCGTGGACGCATCCTGCAAATCCGCTTCTGATCAGATTGAATTGACTTTTCCAAAAATGAGGCTTTTCTGAAACAGCTGACCGGGAACAGACTGTAATCCACAAATATATTCATGTTTTTTATTCCCAGAGGAGATTAAATGAACACGTCAGCAAACACGTGACTCCGGCAGTCTTATTCGGCTCAGGGAAAGCTGCATTCACCGGGCCAAACACGCAAAAACGCAAATTCAAAGAGTTCTCAGAAACCTCATACACAAACAGCCGACAGAAGACCCGTAAAAATGATTAAAAAACCCAAAAACCAGCCAGCAGAAGCTAGCAAGACTCATCATAAGCAGACTGAGGCAAGAAAACAACAAAGGAACACTTATCACGACAACATCGTGCCTGAGCACTATTCATTATCTCATCACATTATTTAAGTCTAACAGGTGATGATCAAAGAGGTTTGATGTGATCACGCTTGTCCAGAC
The DNA here is from genome assembly GCA_015343265.1 of Pao palembangensis. Lineage (NCBI taxonomy): Eukaryota > Metazoa > Chordata > Actinopteri > Tetraodontiformes > Tetraodontidae > Pao > Pao palembangensis. The sequence continues at coordinate 2,023,626 of CM027085.1, read as the reverse complement.
TAAACTAATCATATCGGTGTTTAATCCTGCTGGATAAACAGCTGTAATCCATCATCCGGTCTGACAGGTTAGATCCTTCACTGACGGACAAATATAGTTGCACGTCATCAGCGTAGAGCAGAAAAGTCTTCTCAGATCAGTGGAGGAGCGGAACGAGCAGCTCAGACCGTAATGAAATCAGCAGCGGTCCTCTGCCGGAGCCCTGCGGGACTACGTACCTGAAGATGGTGTTTTTGCCGTGAAACGTGCGTCGGCCACATAAACACCTGAGCTGAGGGGACAGCAGAAGCATCATCAGGTCACATAGGGACAAATACTTGGATTTCTGATCTTTACTGCGTCACCTCTCACAGATTGTGGCTGCAGGAACAGTTTAAATCTGAGATTTACAGACTGTTCAGCCTTCACATGTGATTTAGTCACATTTACAATGAGATTTTCTCTCCTTTTGTCCTCATTTTTCTTCCCAGAAAATTGGTGCCAGCACAGTTGAAATATCAGTGCGCCGCCATACTGCCTGTCTTGGGGGCGGAGAGGTGAGGCTCTGGGCTGTTGCCGTGGAAACCATGCCAGGGGGTTAAATTTCAGGTGTCTGATTTGATTGTTAAAGTAGCGCGAGTGCTGGATTATGTTCGGGTCATGCGATGAAGAGAGAGAACGAGGAAGACGGAGGAGAGAATGTGGAGCAGCTGACGGGTTGTTTCAGCAGCAGAGAACCGTGTTCTGGGGGGGTGCTGAGAGCGTCCAACAGGCCCGTGAGGAAAGCCCATATCTCAGCTCTTCAGGGACGCTGAAGAGCTGCTGTTAAACCGGCCTCTCGAGCCTCTCGAGCTTGCCACCGCAAACCCATTCCCCTTTTACGAGTGTGAGCAATATCCACGTTTTTCTTGGTGAAATGGCCCCTGAGGCCGTCCTCCTCCACCAACCGGAGGAGGAACATCGGCAGAAGAGCCGAATGATGGAGAAAACCAGCCAGAATTCCGGCTCGTGACAGAAGGAGAACAGCGAAGGAGCTGCATCCGGAGCCCGACCAGGAGCTGTTTCTTTTGTATTTAAACTGTGACGTCAGCTGAACTATGAAGCCGGCCTTCATCCTGCAACATGAGCTCTTTCTTATGTAAGAGGCGCTAATCTCTGGCCCAAACCGGTACTTCCTGCACCGCGGCGCCTTTGTGCCAGATGCTCTGGACATTTTAAGTTAAGTTAGCCTCGGCCAAAGTTCCTCTGGCTGCTTCCCTCGCTGCCTGAGCGCTGAGGGGATGAAGAGCGGCAACATTTTTGGCTGTTTTAATCTAATGACTGGCAGAGACGCTGCGTTCCGACAGTTCGGAGCAAATGTTCTCGTCTCCGGGGACAAACTGACCTGGCGACGAATGTGACTGTCTGAACCCACAGGTCTGCTGGAACGTCCGGTACCGCTCCTCAGACTCCTCCTTCTTCTTCCCTTTTCCACAGACACAGTTGTTTTTCTGTTTGTCCCTTCAGACCATCAGCAGCAACTTGTTGCCGCGTCAGCCCGCTGCGACTGTTCCTGATGCAGCAGTAATAAAATCCTTCTGTGTGTGTTATTACCACGGCAGGGACGCTGTTGCGTGTATATATTTGGTAGATTGGGTCTAATCCTCTATATGCCTCGTGGTTAAGCTGAGAGCAGCACATCTGGCTGTCAGTCCACACATCTGGACGTTGCTGTGAAGCGATAAAGCTGAGGAGAAGTCATTACCGCCGGAGATTTGGGGGTATTACAGCTAAACTGAAACATTCTGCATTAACGGGTCATCGGGATCTGCCTCCGATCCAACTTTCAAGTGTTTCGGATGGTTAAACTGGAAAGAATGGCGCCCTGCAGGGGTTTGACAAGGCGTTCTGTCTGCAAACATGAGCAATGTTTCCTATTTCAAAAAAGAAACAGTGTTTGTTCTGGAGAATTACTCAAGTCCAACTTTAATGGTGAGCCCGGAGCTACGCTGATGCGGCTGGTCGGCGACAGTCCTTCACCTTAGCTGCAGATCCCCTGTTGGGTCGAGTGTGAGGAGGGACTGGAGTCTGATTTTGGCTAAATTGGGCTTCAAACCATATAAAATTGAAAGCAAAAAAGGGTGGAGGTGCTGGAGGACTGTGGCTGGTGGAGGATGGGACCAGTGGGAGGTGGTGTTGGCCTGGACGGACTGAATCTGGTCTCTGTCTGCACGTGGAGGAACAGCCGCTGTGGCAAACTCCCATCAGTGCTGCTGGGAATGTAAATATTGGAAATGATGCCTGTGTGTGGGTGTGTGTGTGTGTGTGTGTGTGTGTGTGTGTGTGGGGGGGGGGGGTGTTTGTGGGGGGGAGGGTTGTTGATGAATTTGAACACGGTTTTCAGAAAACCAAAGTTAAAAACTTTCATTCACGTGTCCTGCTGTGTCAACACCTCACCTTCTTTATTTGTGGGTGTGTGTTTGCGCATGTGTCCGTGTGTGTCCGTGTGTGTCCGTGTGTGTGTGTGTGTGTGTGTGTGTGTGTGTGTGTGTGCACTAGTAGTTTTCCATGAGGGAAGTTTATGAGGGCCTCAGAGGGAGGAGTCAGCAAAGGAATTCTGTGTGTTCTGTGTGTGTGTGTGTGTGTGTGTGTGTGTGTGTGTGTGTGTGTCCTCACATGTACTATATATTGTCCTCATTCTACTGGCAAGTGGGTCCATTTTGCAGGGCCCAAGGTCAGGATCAGGGTTGGAGGTTAGGAACTGTCTGTGAAAGTCTCCACAATGATAGAACTGTGAGGATGTGTGTGTGTGTGTGTGTGTGTGTGTGTGTGTGTGTGTGTGAGGGAATGCAGCGGGAGTGCACGGTGTAATAGGAGCAGTGGGGGTTGGGGGGGGTGAAAGGATTGTTGTAAACGTGTGTCATTCATGTGAGTTGTCAGGAACCAAGGTTGCGTAACGGCGAGCACGCGCCGGTCTGGTGAGACCCGGAAAGTTTTCGTCACATTGAAAAGTTTTTGAAAGTGGAAGAAAGAAAAGTGAGGAGGAGGAGGAGGAGGAGGAGGGGGGGAAGGGGGGGGGACAGACGAGAGGCAGATAGGGAGACAATGAAATCACTTGTGAGATGCCAGTGTCCTTCCCAAGGACATGTGAGGTCATGTGAGGAGGCTCCTCCCCCTTGCCGCCGCTTTGTCTCCTCCCCCCGCTGGTTTAACCCCTCGCGCTCCACAGTCAGCTTCCTGCAGATGAACGAAACGGCTGGAAGTCGACTTCACTTCTGCTACCAGAAGTTGCTGTTGTTAGTTAAGGACAACCTTCCTCTGGCAGAGAGACATCAGCTCAAAATCACCTCGCCGAGGCTTCGTTTCCACGCAAGGGTGTCTGAACAGCCAACGCGACTGGTCAGAATTCCACCTAAAATGTCTGAGCACTACCTCAGGAAAGCACCTACAGATTCAGATGAAACGGCTGGAAGTATAAAAGGAGCAACAGTCCAGTCCTGGAGGACGTGTAATTACATCCATGACTGAAAATAACATGTCATTCAGACCGGAGCAAACAAACGAGGCTGTTCAACGCTAAAGTCACTTTCCTGGGCAAAAACAAACGTTTGCCCGTAATCCACCCCCCCACCCCCCCACCAGAGGCATTGTTGGACAGCTTTACAGTGACCTTTAACCCAATTAGCCCTGGCAGCGGAGGTGGGGCAGGGGCGACTGGAGATGCTGCCCGGCTGTGTTTAAACCAACAAAACCACGAGAATGTGCCCCCGAAAATGACTCACGGGCACATTCTGGCGTCCAGCCCACCGCCCACTGCCCACCGCCGCAGACACTGTGGCGAGGCCTCGGACCTGTAATCACACCTAAAACTGCCTCTCGAAACCCACAAATAGACGGAAACCAAAATCTGAATTCACCAGTTTTATTTAAAACGGCCCCTGCAGATTGACATAAATATAAAGCGGAATCGTCTGCGTAAAGGGTTAACCGACACTTCCGTCTCTTTCGAATTTATGCTTTTGTCAAACTTTCTGACTTCCAGAACTAACAGACAGAAACTGCCGGTGAACCAGGCTAGCGATTTGTCCTGGGAATTAGCGGGCAGCTCTCGCTGAATGTGGCCTCCATAAATCTTTGTCTGGAGCTGAGTAGAAATGGCTTTATTTAGCTCTGGTAACAAATTATGAAGCGCTTAAGGGGCATTACGTAACCTGTTTTGGTTACAGGTGTTTATACTTTCAAGCATCGGCTAGCGTCATACTGGATGAGCGCAATTACGCCTTTGCGCAGGAGGGTGCAGCAGTGGTGGCTGCAATGGCGCAACGAAGTAGCACATTTGGGGAGAGAATGTTTTTTTCTGATAACAGAGTTTACTCAGCGGCAGACAACGCCTCAGCCCTTATCATGAGTTCGTGACCAATGAATAATTTGCTGATTTTAATGGTAATTTCAACACGACCAGTCAAACCAACCACCTGGTGGTTTGACCCCAGTCTGAGTAATTTTGATTGATGGGGGCGTGGCTTAATCCTGTCCTGGAGCCGACCATCGAAGGGTGGTCGGGATCGGCCAGGTACTTAATTAGCTGCTAGCTGCGTGTGGTTGCGAGACACTGGCTCCTTCAGGGCGACTATGACTTCACGAGTGTTTGCGTTAGCATTAGCAACTCGCCGTCTCCGCCTGCGAGTCCGTGTGAGGCAGCACAGAGGCTCTTTGTTGCCGTTGCCGGGGTTTGGGACGGACCAGGCTGCCAGGGCCACAATGACTCTTTTCTTTCTTTATCTCTTCATTCATTCGTTTTGCTGGATTCTGACGAACATCCATCCGTAGAAAAATGTTTATTTTTGGTTGATTTCCATCTGCAGAAGTCGGTGGCCGGTGCGATCGGGTGTGTTTTCGGTGTGAACGAACAGATTTTTCTCAGATCACACGTTTGAACTTCTCCTGTTTTCACTCCTCAGATGAATGTGACGCTAGCTGACTAGCAAAGCACATTTTTTTCCCTTTCTGCCCAGATGAGTCAAGTTTGTGGCCCTGAGCTGCTGTTTGTGATTAGCCTGATCTGTTTGTCACACAGTCTTCGTTCCGTGTCAGGATTCATTCTTATTTAATAAGGAGGTGGTTTTATTCCGTTAGCTGAACATATTCCAGGCTCAAATTCCGACTAGGATCACTGTAATCTCATGGCATGAAGGCAAAACAAGTGCAAATGTGGAACATGTTTTACTCTAAGTCAGAAGGTGGAGTCAGATTGCAGAATTTGAGTCCAAGATGAGTCACAGATGAAGAATTGTGTTAAATTTACACAAGTTGTGAAATTTGTGATGTCACGCGTCGCTCGTACTCTGGTGTCCATTCTGGAGGCTGGAAAAGCAACGTTTGCGATTCCGGATCTTAAATTCGGCCAAACTAGCCAAACTGTTCCCAACGTCTAACTGCGTCCACCCACATGAACTACATTTCCCAAAATCCAACAGTGTCGCTGCTAGAAAGACCCCAGAAACTAGCTGCTAGCAGTGGCTGCTTGATGATAAACGACCTAGCTTGTAATACAAATGCAGCTACGACAGACGTAGCGAGAGCCGAGCCAGCACATCGTCTATGGCAGCTCTCCGTTTCCCTCCTTATCTCCAGATTTAGCAGCAGAGCTACTGTTTACTCTTTGTGTTGTCACTTTTATCTTTGTTTCACATATTTTCTGCAGACACGGAGGCCTTGACACAGATACGGCCGGCAGGCCCGATGCGTCCAGACGACGCCCTGAGGCCATGTTTGCGCAGCGATATTAAATTATATCAAAGCAGCCTCTGTTCTTCCGCAACCAAATTAGTTTGGCCGTGAGATTGACAGGAAGCACAGAGGCTGGATTCAGATGGGGGTCGCCGAGCACCCGGGCTGAGAATTTGGAGCAGCCGCGTGAAGGCGGTTGTTTTTTTTTTGGGAGTGAGGGTTTTAAATGCTGCGAGCGAGATGTGTCACAGCTCTTTCGTTTGTTTGAAGGCTCAGAAAGCAAACGAGCTACAGCTGGATTAGCAGACAAACTGCTGGCAATTAAATCAGCACGTGTCAGGCCGTTGCTGCTTGAAGATTAGCAGCACGACCAGTCAATGCCTCCGAAAAATTAGCATCTTTCTCGTCTGCTCCAGATGAAATGAACCACAGATTAGCTTCCTCATTCGAAACAGACTCAAAGGGGAGCCTGTCAGACTCTTTTAGCTCTGTGTCACGTAAATTTACGTTGCCTTCGAGTGTCTTGAAAGCCAAAAGTTGAGCAGCGTCGCTGGCAAAGTGCCTCCTCGACGGAAAAGATTTGTGGAGAAACGTAAATGTCCCGACTGGCAGGGCCGCGCGGTGATAGCCTAGCCACGCGGTAACAGTGTTCAGGAACAGATCCTAAGATTTGTTCAACAAAACAAGCGACATAAATTTTGGAGGCCACAAATACAAACAACTGCGCTAACGTGAAGTTAGGCTAGGCCTTTAAGGGGCAACAAACATCCCAGCTGGTTGTGCTAATGCTTCATTTCATCGTTTACTGGCAACATCATGAGAAGGAGAGCTCCTGGTTCGCTCACATGCTAACACATTTTTGAGCAAACTAGCCACACCCACACGCTCCACTCACTTAAGAGGTGATTCTCTGCCGGAGTTAGCCTTTATGCTACATTAGCTCGGTGCTCGACAAGCGAGTCGTCTCTTCTGGATCTGCTTTAGGAAACCAACTGACTCCAACAGTTGCAGAAGGAACTGGAAGCCTTTATTGGCTTATTCAGTTCCACAGAAGAACACAACAACCTTGGAAATGTAGCTTTAGTCATACCAGCAAGATACCGTACATACTGTACGTGGTATAATTATGAAGATAGCATCTTTAGCACGGTTCCGGCTGGTTCTGGCTTGTGACGGCTGCTGCAGAACATACAGATCTCTGTCTGCTCCAGCAGGCCGGAAGAACGCGAATTCGCAATTTCCAAAAACAACTGAGCAGACAGGCACAGTATAATCATATATTTGTCAATTTTAACGTTTAATAGTGGATTTTGATTCCTTAGCTTAGGCTAGCGTACGTATGTAAACACTGGAGGGCAATCTGTGCCATCACTCCAACTGAGATTTCATTATTTTGAGTTGAATATATTAGAAACTTCCAAATTTCAGTTAACGGCTGTTAACAGAAATTAGCAAATAAAGTTGACAAGTCGGTATATTTTTTCATAGGAAGTGGTTCTGAAAAACTTGAACTGCCTCTACTAATGGGGGCAGCTCTGAACCTGATAAGACGAACTCACTGCTGTTTAACTGTTTGTCCTAATAATACGGCTGGGTTTGCCCCCCCAAAGGCCGTGTTTTACGTCTAAAGCTCCCACGCATGTTTACGTGTTTGGGGTTAAACATGAATAGCTAAATGGCGTCAACTATGGTGCTACCAAGCGTCCCACGCGTGGAGAAGCAAGCTGCTGAGAGTGGGCGGAGCACAGAGGAACAGGAAGTAGGCAGGCGCTGTGGGTTAGAGATTGTCATCAACCAGGTTCCGCTGCCTCGTGGCGACACAAGACTTCCGTTTTGTGTCCTTCAGCGCTAACCTTTCTTCTTCTTCTGCTGGATTAATGTAGCTAAATCAACTGAATTGTTGTTGAAAACTACAACTTGGGGTATATGAATTTAAAGTGAATTCAAATGAATTTATAATGATTTCAAAGATCCAGGAGAAATCTAGGATTTATGTAAATTAACCTGAGATTTTATCTGGCGTTAATCCATGTTTGTAATTAATTATTATTAACTGTTATTATAGAATGTGAAGTATTTTACATGATCCACTACCATTTCTTAAATGATCTGAATATTAAGACACACACACTCACACCAACACACACACACACACACACACACACACACACACACACACACACACACGCACACACACACACACACACACACACACACACACACACACACGCGCGCGCGCGTGCAGCCACCAGAAGATGTCGGGGTCATTGGGGTCATGACAGTGTCGGGGGCTGCTGTCGGCTCCTTCCTGGCCCGCCCAACGTTGGAGTTGTGAAATCCCTTCAAGGACACTTCAGGTAGTTCAATCATTCATCGGAAAAGCTGCGAGCGAATCTTTACGAGCGCTAACCGCAGGAACGTTGACTTCAGGTCAGGCACATGTTTAGCCCCCAGCCTCGGTTAGCTTCTGAGGTATTTCTTCTTACCGTTTGCCGTCTCTGGCCTACAGCGTGATTTAGCTGCTCTGACCGGATTCATTTAGCTACGTTTTAAGGTAACATTTCACAGGTTGTTGGACAGGAAGTAGAATAATCCAGGTCTTCATTATCTGCATGTTTGACAGTGCAGTTTGACCTCAGACGGAGACTCGACGTTGTAGATTCCATCTCGTTATCTCTGCTGAACTGTTATTAACAGTAGACAGTTTCAAGGCACTCACACTTTTTCTGCAACCTAACCCTACTACGCTGAAGTAGGGTTAGCTTTCCAACGGCTTTCCGCTTGGTCCCGCCTCCATTTGCCAGCCTGAAACTTCGACCCTGTCGCTCTGTTAGTCAAATGTGTCATGCAGCCCCAGGGCATCAGTCACTGGTAGAACTGGACTTTCACCTTTTCCAGCCTACCATTGTATCCACTATCTCACTATCTCTTCACTCATCACTGTTTGTACTGTAAACTGTGCAGACTTCAGCGCGGGCTTGGCAGCCTCGGCTGAAGGACGCGTGGCGGAAGCTACGTATCAAACCACTCCTGGTGTATTTCTACTTTTATTTAAGAAGTGTTAGCCTGAAAACACCTCTCATCTAAGGCTAAAGTTCTTTCTTGCAGCATGTTTAGTGCTAACCTGCTAACGTGATACGTGACTGATTTGCTAAAAGCTAAAATGCTCCGGAACTCCTGAGCCCCACCCTGTCGTACAGGCCAATAGTCCAACGCCTCTGTTTCAGGTTGACCTGCGGCCAACCAAGGTCAAGAGAATGAATAAGTGAAAGAGAGAGGGGGGAGGAGGCCAGGAGGACAAGGTTAAAGCCCTCCCCTTTCTGAACACTCCCCCAACCGGTATCTCCCTCAACCCCACCCCCCTCACCTTTTGGGCTGCTAATTCTTACCTGAGTCCTTGTAACCCCTTCCTCCCCACCGACCCTTCCCCCTTGGCTCCACCTCTCTGGGCAGGTGGCTATAAAGGTATGCTAATGCGCAGCGACTTATCTTCTCTGCTCGGGGGAGTGTGAACAACTGGGCTGAAGAGAGCGAGCAAGAAGGACGGCGAGAGTGAGAGAGAGAGAGAGAGAGAGAGAGAGAGAGAGGCGGGGTAGGAAAGCTGTAATTTAAAAAAAGACAATTGGGTTGACTGTTCTCAGAGCTACGCTGCAACCATGGGGCTGGGAGTAAGTACACAGCAACTTTGTCACATGGTTTGGCTTCTTTTCTGAGCGTTTTTAGACTGAAACTAAAGCCAGAGTGTTTTCACTTCTCACCAACTTTCAGTCACAAGTTTGTGCTCAAGTTTGCTGCTTGTGGCTTTTGGGCTTTTAGCTTTTTTTAAAGCCCCAACGGGATTGTCATCCTGCTAACAATGCTGAGAATGTTTGAAATGGAATCTTTTGTTTGGCGGGGTGCTCCGAAGGGGGGGACGTGAGGAGCGTCGCTGCCACATGTGCTCCCTCAGAAGCTGACTTTTCCTTCTGTTTGTTCTGCTCCCAGAGAGGGAAAGAGGAGTACAAGCTGGCGGCAACCTCGGATGGCGAGGCGAAGAAGGCCAAAAAAGGCAAGGGCCACAAGGATATGGACGACCTGAAGAAAGAAGTTGACCTGGTGAGTAGACGGACGACCGTCCCACCTCATTTACATGAGAATCAAGACGTCCTGCGACTCTCCAAGGTCGTGTTGATGCAGTTGCGGTGGAACAAACTTCCTCTTTGGTCACATGAGTCTGCGCTCTTTGGCTCATCTGCTGCTAACGTCGCTCTCGGCAACTCTCACGTGTTTTTCCGGCTCTGCTTAAGTCCAAATCCGGCTCTCACCCGCGTGTTTGCCTTCGCTTTGTCTAAACACAGACGTAGTGTTTTAGCGCTAACTTCCTCCCGGCCTCACGTGCACGGTCTGCCAGCCCTGGACGCGCGCAAAAGCTCTCAAGAACTGGAGAATCAGATGGAATTTCCTGCGTGGAACAGCTTCAGTTTCCACTGTCGTCAGCTCTGTCAGAAGCCGTAACCAGATGCGGTGACTCCCCAAGGTGCTAACTTTTAATGCGCCACGCTAGTATTTGTGCCAGGATTCACGCGTGAACTTAGCAGGAAGTTACGCACATGTCTGAGACGTACCCTTGAGATGACTTTAAAAGACACGCCCCTTTAAGTGCCCCCAAGGTGGCGTCCTTCACAAGGTCAGCGGGCCCATCGCGTCGTAGCAACCTGCCTTTAACGAGCAGCAGCGCAAACGCTAGCAAAGCTTTTCCTTTAATGTCGTTACTTCAGCTCAAGTGTTTACAGCACATTTATATGATCTTCTGAGAAAAGCGTATCATTTCTTTTAATTTAAAGTCTGAAAATCCAGATGAAATCCAGCCTGAAGCGAAGAATATTGAAGAAATGTAGCAGAGGGGCAGCGGTTACTCCAGTTTGTGTGTCGCGTGGATCACTTTTATGTCTTTAATTGCAGATTTTTGCCGCCCAGGTCGCAGAGTTCTGCAGGTCATTAGACAATTAAATTCCCATCTAGGTGACACATTAGTGATTATTGTTTTGACGACGGCTCAAAGTTCTGCCGTATCTTAACTGTAACTTATCGCACTGTTTCTGTTCTTTGATGTGACTTCAAAGCCTTAAAGGACGTTTAGTCTCCAGAAGAAGCAATGCTACGTTCATGTGATTCCAATGTTCCGGGGCGACGCTGCAGTTATAGCTCGTTAATGATTACGGCCGTCACACTCGCACCATCGTATTATAAACCACGGCGCCAAAGTCCAGCTGAAGACAATGGAAGACGTTGCCGTAGAAACGCAACGCCGCCACTGATTTTGATCAAAATGTGACAAAGTCCAGCAGGAAACGGTAAAAATAGAGTTGGTCTGGATTCAGAAGAGTATAGCCAGGTGAGGGGGAGGGATTTTCCTCTGACATTTACAGAAAGCAGCGCTAGTTTGGGGCCCGTGCACGCCAGCCACCGACGGCTTTAATGGAGCTCTTTGTTTGCTGATGAAAGTGCTGGACGAGGGAAGGCGACGATAAAAAAACGCATCAAACCAGCTCAGGATATTGTGATTTCAGCATACTTGAGAGACCTGGTGTCCACCTGGTTCTGACTGGAGGGCTTTGCTGATGCTAGCTGATTCAGATGCTGTTAGAACAACAGAAGCGTCTCGTGTTGCGACAGTAGATCGATATTAATGCTGATTTAATGTCCACTCCCCCTTTATAACGGCAAGTTACTCCCTGATGTGAGCAGAGTCGGGAGGCATCACAATCTCCACACCTGATGCTCAAGCAGCGCTTTATCGGCCGGTAACGCTCACATTTAGACCTATTTACTGCAAAAGCACACCATCAGAGACCAAGAGTGGTTTTTGACGCCAGAAGTGGCACACCTGCCCTTTTCTGGTGCAATAACCTTCTCTGCTTCGCTTGTGCTAAACGAGGGTCATTTATTCTGCAGATAGCAGATGTTTATTTTCAGAGTAATTTTCAGTTGGAAAGGTCGCAGCGAGGGTGCAACCTGCCTCATTTGATAGTCGATTCCGCACTTTTGCAACCGCGCGGAGCCCCGTGCGCTGCTCGGCTGTGAGTTGACGGGGTGGTGTTGGGAAATGAGGCGAAGAGCCGGACCCGCGTCACACTCGGAGTGGAAAATTCTGCACTGTTTCAAACACCGAAACATCTGAGGTCAGTGAACAGAGACCCCGAGGCCGGCGTTGCACTCGCCCGGGTTTGTAGTTTCAAACCCAGCCTTGAAAAAACCCCTGAAAGGTGGGAGTCAGAAAGTTATTTCAGGTCATTCAAATGACAGCGGAGGTACCTGATCATCCACCGCCGTAGGCGTTGTTGGTTAGCGAAAAAACAAAAAAAGAGGAAGAGGCAGCAGAGCCACGTGGTTACCACACACACACACACACACACACACACACACACACACACACACACACAGCAGGTGGATTTTGGATCATTTTGATGGCGCCCGTCTCAATGAAGGAGCTCCACTGTTGCTAGCCGCCAGCTCAGGAGCGACAATCCTGGCTGCAAACCCGAGTGAATCAGTAGGGCGACACCAATTCAGGCCCTGACAGACTGTTTGCTCACAGCTGACCAAATGTTTGGACGTTCTGTAGACGAGCCGACGGCGGCCCGGACGGACCCGCCGTGTTTTGGTCCCGAATGCGCGCCTGCTAACAAGCGCGCTAACCCTAACTCTTCCACTCAGATGTGGCGGGCGTCAATGATTCTAATCAGATGGCCGCTTTCTGCCAAGTCATCGCTCTGAGGCCCCGCAGAGGACTTGGGACATTTCACAACCTTCGGAGGAGATTATGTCTGCCGTTTTAAAGCCCCACATCTTCATTTGATTCACTATCTCTCTCTCTCTCCTTTTCTTGGTAGGAAGACCACAAGTTAACGCTGGAAGAACTTAACAGAAAATATGGAACAGATCTGACCAGGGTGAGTGTGTGTTTGGATTGGTGTGTGTGTCTCGGAGCAACTCCGTGTTGCTTGATTTACTGGTTGCTATTATCAGCCGACCTCATCAGAGGCAACTTGATTAATTATCAAGTAATTCTCACGCGATTAGTGTCCAGCTGAGCAGAATGTTTCTTTGTGGAAGATGTTTTCCTGAAAAACAAGAAAGTCATTCTGTCATTAGCGTGCTAAAATATCTTAAATGGAAGGTCGAAACCTCTTAGTAAAGGACCGTGGATGGATACATTTTCCATTTTAATAAGTAATATAATAACTAAAATAATTATTAATGAATTATTATGAATTATTATGGGCTAAAATATGAACCCAACGCCTTTTGTGGCTGTTTTTGTGTGTAAATAACTTCAGTTTGTGTCTTCATCTTAATTTCACAGCTCACGTCAGACATCTTGTGCTTTTAATTCACGCCAGATTCATGAAATAAGGTCACCTGGCTGAAGCCCAATAATCTTGAATGGAGTTTCAGTTTCTCTGACTGAAACTCAAACTAACAGGAAGCAGTTATTTCGTCACACTTGCTTCCTGTGTTTGTGTTTCTTTTGTTTTTCAACCTCGAGTCTGGCAGGAAAGCCGTTGTTCCGTATGGCCTTCTCTGCGTTTCCTCCAGTGAAGCAACGAGAAGACGTTTCTCGCTAGCGTTTCCTTTGTTTATTCCAGCATCACGCAAGATCTCATATCCCTAAAGTTCTGTTTCCTGTCATCTGTAATTGCTGTTGCCATTCAGGGTCTTTCAAACTCCAGAGCGAAGGAGATCCTTGCCCGAGATGGCCCAAACGCCCTCACTCCCCCTCCCACGACCCCCGAATGGGTTAAGTTCTGCAAACAGGTGAGACCCGCCCACAGGCTCTGCAGCCTTTGTTTAAAGCACATCCCAGCTGTAATTTTCGTTTGCTCATTAACGTTGTTGCCAGTTAAACTGGTCCTGGAGCTTGAACACTGTTTTCTCTCATGCTCAGCTGTTTGGCGGTTTCTCCATGCTGCTGTGGATCGGTGCCATCCTCTGCTTCCTCGCTTACGCTATCCAGGCTGCCTCTGAATCCGAACCCGTCAACGATAATGTGAGTATATTTTTGGTGGTCACTGGTGGACAATACAAATCTGTCTGGGCTGAGTAACAGGTCCCATTCCGTTGCTGTAGTTGTACCTGGGAGTTGTGCTCTCCGCCGTCGTCATCATCACTGGCTGCTTCTCCTACTACCAAGAGGCCAAGAGCTCAAAGATCATGGAGTCCTTCAAGAATCTGGTCCCCCAGGTACCTGTGCCGCAGACTGCACCACATTCTTTTCAGTTTGAAGACAAAGGGCCACCTGGTGGTTGAATCTGGAAGTGCAGGAAATAACGAGAGCTCCTAGCAAAATTATTACTCAGTTTAGATCAAGTCAAATTTGACTTTCACCCTTTCATACTGTAACCAAAGATGTACAGTTGCGGTTCACGTGGCAACAGTGGCACCTATTCCATAAAAGTTGCATTTTGTGCATCAATGATTCAGACCAAACTGTAATGGGATTAAAACTGGGTCGCCGTTGAAGTTGAAGCTTGGTTATTTGTGTTAGAAAGCTCAAGGTAGATCACAGCTTCAGTGTCAGAAAGGTGCACTAACGGTGACCAGACCTCAGAGAGAGAGAGAAAACTCGATAAGCTCCTATCAAATATAAAGCACAAACTTTGGAGCTTGTTGTGCAAAGCTAAGCAGCAGCGCTACGTTATCAGCCCGACTGCGCTGCCGAACAGCTGTTAATCATTGACTTCTTTGATACTGAGAAGAGAATAACGTCTGCTCTGTACTCAGCAAGCCCTGGTCATCCGTGAGGGCGAGAAGAAGAGCATCAACGCCGAAGAGGTGGTTGTTGGAGATTTGGTGGAGGTTAAAGGTGGAGACAGGATCCCTGCTGACCTCAGAGTCATCTCAGCTCAAGGCTGCAAGGTGGCGTAACTTTGTTTTTAGCTCAGAAACAGTTTAGCAGAAAATCATAAATGAAATAACTTACTAATTTGTACTTTCTTTTTAGGAGGTTTTACATAAAGGTATTGGTTATCACTCATATTTTATTCTTGCCTCATTTTTCTTCTCTCAGGTGGACAACTCCTCTCTGACTGGTGAATCTGAGCCACAGACTCGTACTCCTGACTTCTCCAACGACAACCCTCTGGAAACCAGGAACATCGCCTTCTTCTCCACCAACTGCGTTGAAGGTACAGAGCTTGTTAGCCAGTGTGCAGATCAATGAGTTCAGGAAGCTAGAGCTAAAGAGCAGCAAGAGTTTCCTGGTCTAATCACTCCAAACAACCACCAGGAACTGCGAGAGGAATCGTCATCAACACCGGAGACCGTACTGTCATGGGTCGTATCGCCACCCTCGCCTCCAGTCTGGAAGGTGGCAAAACTCCCATTGCCATTGAGATCGAGCACTTTATCCACATCATCACCGGAGTGGCCGTCTTCCTGGGCGTTTCCTTCTTCATCCTCTCCCTCATCCTTGGGTACGGGTGGCTGGAGGCCGTCATCTTCCTCATCGGTATCATTGTCGCTAACGTGCCTGAAGGTCTCCTGGCTACTGTCACTGTGAGTCTTGGTCTCCTATGTTGATTTCTTGTCTACTCTTCACATAAAACATCATCATCGTCACCAAGTTTTTTGTCTCTAGGTGTGTCTGACCCTGACTGCGAAGCGCATGGCCAAGAAGAACTGTTTGGTGAAGAACCTGGAAGCTGTGGAGACCCTGGGCTCCACCTCCACCATCTGCTCCGACAAGACCGGCACCCTGACCCAGAACAGGATGACCGTGGCCCACATGTGGTTCGACAACCAGATCCACGAGGCCGACACCACGGAGAACCAGAGCGGAACCTCGTTTGACAAGAGCTCCGCCACCTGGGCCGCCCTGGCCAGGATCGCCGGACTCTGCAACCGCGCCGTCTTCCTGGCAGAGCAGAGCAACATTCCCATTCTGAAGGTGAAAATGTGATACCCTCCTCCCCTCACAAAAGGTTTTGCTTGAGTCGGCCTATTCTAACCGCAGGAGTGAGTCTGAATAATTTACTGCTTGATGAAGAAACAATCAGCGTGTGGATTAGACCTCGGTCACAGCAAAAACGAACAATGTGGAAAAGAATGAGAGGCCATATATTAGTGTGTATGAATCAAGCTCTGTTTTCTTACACACCCACTGATCCCTCGCGTTGCTGAAACCCACAGAGAGACGTAGCCGGCGACGCCTCAGAAGCCGCCCTGCTGAAGTGTATCGAGCTGTGCTGCGGCTCCGTCAAGGAACTGAGAGACAAATACGCCAAAGTTGCTGAGATCCCCTTCAACTCCACCAACAAGTACCAGGCAAGTACCGTAAAGCCGTATAAAACGCGAGCTGCGTCATCAGAGCTAAATGTCGACGCCCCTTAGCTGTTGAATTATGCAGTGACCTAAATCATTTCGTCCCGATAGCTTTCTATCCACAGGAATTCAACCCCCGGTGAGACAAAACACCTGCTGGTGATGAAAGGAGCCCCCGAGAGGATCCTGGACCGCTGCTCCACCATCGTGATGCAGGGCAAAGAGCAGCCTCTGGATGACGAGATGAGAGACGCTTTCCAGAACGCCTACGTGGAGCTGGGAGGACTTGGAGAAAGAGTCTTGGGTACAGCATCGCCAAGCTAAAAAAAAAAAAAACAAAAACACAGATTTGCTAACCTCATTGTGTTCCCTCAGGTTTCTGCCATTTCAGCCTGCCTGATGACCAGTTCCCAGAGGGCTTTGCTTTTGACACCGAAGAGGTGAACTTCCCCACCGAGAACTTGTGCTTCGTTGGCCTCATGTCCATGATCGACCCCCCTCGTGCTGCTGTGCCCGATGCCGTCGGCAAATGCAGGAGCGCCGGAATCAAGGTTAGCGAGTGAATGAGAAGCTAAGATCAGCGAAGCTCTGAGATCCCATCACAATGTTTTGCTAAAATGTAACAACAGCTGTCACAACAGTCCTCCGTGGTTAATGCTTGTAGGTCATCATGGTCACAGGTGACCATCCTATCACAGCAAAGGCCATCGCTAAGGGTGTGGGTATCATCTCTGAGGGCAATGAGACTGTTGAGGACATCGCTGCGCGCCTGAATGTACCCATCTCAGAGGTCAACCCAAGGTCAGTACCCTACTAACATCTGAGTTGCATTTGCTTGAGCTGAATGCCACAAAACTTTTCTTTCCGCTCGTCCAAAAGGAGATGTTTGTTTTCATTTTTTATTGCCAACCAATAACTTACCAGCCTCTGACTTGCTGACAACACTGTTTCCTCAGCAGAAAACATCACACAGTGCTGCACTGTCCAGCTGAGCAAATGAACCTTGGCATCGAATAAATCTAGCTTTTGCTGACGACGCCACTTTATTTATGTTTGTGGGTGTCGTTGGATTATCCCCCCGTGTCTTAAGTTTTAAGGAAGTTTAGTCAGAGAGAGGATGTGGTGGTTCAGCTGTCCCAACGTCGCTGCTGTGAACTGTCCGTGCAGGGATGCCAAGGCCTGCGTTGTGCACGGCGGAGAGCTGAAAGACATGACCCCGGAAGAGCTGGACAGGGTGCTGAGCCACCACACTGAAATCGTCTTTGCCAGAACCTCCCCTCAGCAGAAGCTGATTATCGTGGAAGGCTGCCAGAGACAGGTGGGTCTCCAGCTGGGCTTGAGATTGCCTTCTTTTTTTAGAGACATCCTGACACATCTTTGTCTGCATGCGCAGGGCGCCATTGTGGCCGTGACAGGTGACGGCGTGAACGACTCTCCTGCTCTCAAGAAGGCCGACATCGGCGTTGCCATGGGTATCGCCGGCTCGGACGTCTCCAAGCAGGCCGCTGACATGATCCTGCTGGACGACAACTTTGCCTCCATCGTTACAGGAGTGGAAGAAGGTGAGTTTTTTCTTTAAAGGCTACGTTTTTCTTCACTGCAGGGAGGAAAATGCTAATTCCATTAACTTGCTCTGATCAGGCCGTCTGATCTTTGACAACCTGAAGAAGTCCATCGCCTACACTCTGACCAGTAACATCCCAGAGATCTCACCCTTCCTGCTCTTCATCATCGCCAACATCCCCCTGCCTCTGGGAACCGTCACCATCCTCTGTATCGACCTGGGAACTGACATGGTGAGTCCGTTGTTATGACAGGAAGTCCTCACAACTTTACAGCTCTGCAATAAAAGAAGCAAGAATGGAAGTGGAACGTGGACTGTCCGTGTTGGCCTGCAGGTCCCCGCCATCTCCCTGGCTTACGAGGCTGCTGAGAGCGACATCATGAAGAGACAGCCCCGAAACCCCAAAACAGACAAGCTGGTGAACGAGCGGCTCATCAGCATGGCTTATGGGCAGATTGGTGAGATTTTGCTTTGTCCTTTCTTAAAGGCACAGATGGACATCCAACTCCACCTCAAATTGAACGAATGTTGTGGTTTCTCAGGTATGATGCAGGCCGTCGCTGGGTTCTTCACGTACTTTGTGATCCTGGCTGAAAACGGCTTCCTACCTTTTGATCTGTTGGGGATCAGAATACTGTGGGATGACAAATATGTTAACGACTTAGAAGACAGCTACGGACAGGAATGGGTCAGTGCCACTGCTCCGACTGGAGAGAGGAACAGGCAAACAGACTAAGGAGCTCGGTGACAAATAGAAATTTGCTCATCCTATTTCCAAAATGTGTGACAGACGTACCAGCAGAGGAAGATCGTGGAGTTCACCTGCCACACCGCCTTCTTCACCAGCATCGTGATCGTGCAGTGGACCGATCTGATCATCTGCAAGACCAGGAGGAACTCCATCATTCAGCAAGGAATGAAGTACGTACTCCTGTGCTCGTGGATTAAGATTCCTGCATGAGGAAAATTATTGACACTCTAGTCCGTCTCTTCCTCCTCAGGAACCGAATCCTCATCTTTGGTCTGTTTGAGGAGACAGCGCTGGCTGCCTTGCTCTCTTACTGCCCGGGCATGGACGTTGCCCTCAGAATGTACCCTCTCAAGTGAGTAACCGTCCTCCTGGCCCACCAACTCATCCTTCTATTCAGCTGATTCTGTCCAAGCACCTCCTGTTTCCCCTCTTTTTTTCTTCCTTTTAAGTTGTTAGCCAGCATTTCAGCAAGCCTTTCTCAGTTATGACAGTCAGAGCTGAGAAAGCCAGAGATTGAATGTTTGTGTTTTCGGGCTGTGAAGATTTGGTAAAATACCAGCTGTTTTGAGAGGTAAACACACTGCTGGAATAAGTAGCTGAGTTAATGCTAACGCTAATGCTAAAGTGGACGTATCTTTCTGTGGAATTCCGGTCTGTATTTCCTGCTGTTGTTGACACGTAGTGGCTGACTATAAATCTTTCTGTCCGACCCTTTTCTAGGCCATCTTGGTGGTTCTGTGCTTTCCCCTACTCCTTCCTCATCTTCCTGTATGATGAAGTCAGAAGATATATCCTCAGACGCAACCCAGGCGGTAAGATTGCTGACTCTTGCTTATTATGGCATGTGGATTACACATCGCTTCATCTGTTCTCTGCCCTGGAGACGCACCCTGACGGCAGCACAGACTAGGGGGGATTTTCCTATCTTGAATCCTCGGGCTTTAAATTGGTTTGTTAATCACCCTCTTGTGGTGATTTGCGTTAATATGATCAGCCCCATTTCTTCATTGTTACAGATCACTCAAACCAAACTGAGACTAAAAGTTGTTGATTTCCATGTTGCCATGACAACTGAATAGCTACGCAATGATTAAACTTGCATAGTTTGGTGGCCTCTAGTGGTGAGAACAGCGATTGCAAGACTTGAACTCTTGTCTCCGACCCCTCTGCATCCTGGACTGTCAAAAAACAATGGACATGCCCAAAAGCTCCTTTTTGATACTGTACATCAGAAATTGTCTTTAAATTTGTTTTCACCTTTCTCTTTTCTGACATGTTGTGGAAATGTTATAGAGAAGCAGTCCAGCACCCCTGCAGAGGGACTACTTTAAATGTAATCAAAAATAACAGTTTTGGGGATGCTTTCGTTATATGAAAATAGAGAAACCAGCCAGCCTTCCCTGTTGGGCCTCTCTCCTTCCTCCTGTCATGTAAACCCAGCGGAATCTCTGCTCAGAATAAAGTGGAAAACAGAGAACAGGAGCAGCGGTGTGTAGCTGAGCCGTGTCTATTTTTGTGTGTGTTGCCACTGCCATAACTGCAGACCAGTGGACTGTGGCAGATGACAATGGCCCGGTGGGGTTTGAACCCTCAACCTTGCCGTGGCTGATGCCTTGTTCCACCCTCGGAGCAGAGCAGAACCTGAATGCTGAGCTGACGTGGCTGCAGCTGTGCGTGTGTTTCATGTGTATGGGTGGGTGTGTGTGGGTCTGCTGCAGCTGAGCCTCACAGCACAGATCACTGATCATCATGTTGCCCATCTGCAGCGAATAATGTGTTGAAATCTGCCTTTTTCTTGATTTCAAACACACGATTCCATCGTCCCATCAACTCTAGCGCTCTGTTAGCGGCTTCAGTTGAGCGACATTGTTGCGTTTGGTACAATACACATTGTTCATCAATTTGCATGGTCACACATTGGGTTGGTTAACAACCCCCCCCCCCCCCCCCACACACACACACACACACACACACACACACAGTTTTGTTCGGTGAACTAGCCATAACGTTGCGATGTTTCTGTAGCCTTAGCTGTTTCATGATCCTTTTAAACATCCGGCTATTAAAAGGCAGACATTCCCGTCAGTTAATGTCTTTATATCTGTCCGGTAAGGCATGAGGCTCGATGGTCAGCGAGCATAAACTGGATTCACGCTGAGGTCTGACCATTGATTGTGTCTCTTTTGATTTTTAGGTTGGGTGGAACAAGAGACGTACTACTGAGTCCACACGACAGTCGCAGAGAGCCAAGTTTGGTCATTATTTAATGCCATGTTACATGTATATTGGACATGTTCGTCAGGCCCAGAAAACAAAACAAAACAAAAAACCCAAAGCATGGATAAATTAAACATTTCTTGATGTGTTTGTCATTCACAATAAAACATGTCCGTTTCACTGTACCACATGGCTGCTGCCTCTTTAATTTTTCAATTTAGTGGCATCACTTTGAACCAAAATCCTGCCCCGAAGCTTAACATTCTCAAATTTGTGTGTGTGTGTGTGTGTGTGTGTGTGGCCATTATCTCTAGGGCCAATCTGACAGTGATGTTTGCACTGGATTGCTCTGTTGACCTCAAATGCAAAGAGGCCCTCAGTGAAGATGAACTCTCACCGCTGTCGTCTTTTGTGTTTACCCTGCTCATTATCAGTGCCGTGATCTCCCCTCATACCTCTCCTGTGTGTGTGTGTGTGTGTGTGTGTGTCTGTCTGTCTGTGTTTGTGTGTTTTACCAGCTTGGGTAAAACATACACTTGTGCAGTCAATCTTTGTCCCCCTCCCCAGATTGCCGGTTATCGTTAGCCTAAACGGCGCCCAATGATTGGACCCGTCATCTGAACGGTCCGTTTTTTTATCCTCTCCAGCTCCTTCCTCCTCCAGTGGAGGCTGATCCCTGCAGACAAAGGGATGGAGAGATGTGGAGAAATTGGGAAAAGAGAACGGTGGGGGGCAAAGTGATCGCAATAAAGTTGCATCAGAGGAAGCAATCCGTAATTCTTGACGTGCTCTGGTGCAATTAAGTTGAGCAGGGCAGAGAACAAAAGCAGGCAGTACCATTAACATGCCTTCATCCTGCATTCGCAAGCACAGCCCCTGAATGTGCCTGTTGCCATGGCAACTCATTGAGAGCACTCTCTCTCTCCCTCTGTCCAACATCTAAATAAAATCTTGGCTATTTTTAGATCAACATGTGAGCTACACTGATTGCACGGAAGTGATCGCACTCTTCAAAACAAAAATACGGCTCACAATGGACACGAGTGTGGACGTCTGCGCGCTCCTGCCGCCTGATTTTGAGCGTTTTTATGCACGTTGCCAGTTTTATTTCAGTGTGGACAAAAGAAGGTGTGTTTTAGCACGTGCACAGGCACTCCGCTGAAATCTGTCTGATCTCCTGTCAGGTTTATCTTGCCATTTTGTGGAGAGCGCTCTCCAGGACATAATAACAGTCGTGGCTCAAGCTGCAGCTTGAACTTGGCAGATCCTCCTTTCCTGCTCTCTGGCTTAAAAAATGAGCAGAATATCAATCCAGTTGAGGTTCAGTTGCTGAAATTCACAAGTAGCTGAGTGTTTTCAGGCTCAGATCCAGGGATGAAAGCCTAAATCTCTCATTTGTGTCGTGGGATAAAAGGGCTTAAAAGCCCCTGGAGCAGATGCAAATAACCATGATGGGGCTCCTGCAGGGGTACAGCGCAGCTCGCATTGGAAGACAGCATCCCATGAAGACAGAAGCACTGATTATTAGAGCAGGCAGTAAATGGCGGTGCAGCAGGGATACTTTCAGGGGAAACAAATACAGGCAGTGGAATTTAATGGCTTCATGTACTGCCTCATAGATACTTTCATCTGAATTTAGAAACAAAACAGATGAAAGAGTTCTGTCTGCAATGGTCTCAGATCAGCAGGGAAGGCAGATGCAGATGAATCAGAGGCATATTTTGGAAAATTCAAATGAGTGTTGTTACAGGTGGAGCAGGTGAATTTGAGCAGTACTGATGACTATATTATTATTATTATTATTATTATTATTATTATTATTATTATTATTATTATTATTTCAGTATTTACCCCAAGGTAAAGTGAAAACATACAGTAGGAATAAATAAATATTACGATATTTTTAATTTTTAAACGAAACTGCTACTTTACACCACTGTAAAATATTGTTTTTAAATATTGACATAAATGCATTTTAAAACAATTTTTTGAATCAGCGTTCTTGTTTTTAATCATCGTTTGTTTTTATTTACACCGTGTTTCTCTTTCATTCAATGAACCGAATCTGCGGTATGTAACGGAGAAGAAGAGGAGGAGAGAGGAAAAGAAGAACGCCCAGCGTTGGCGGAAGCCCCGCCCACATCATGGAGTAACCATGGCAAACGGCGTTACGTCACAATGGCGGGCACGTCGTCTATAAGAAGCGGAGTGTCTGCCGCGGCGGCTCGCGAGCTCGGTTGTGTGCTGTGGGGGTGTGACACGTGCAGGAGAAAGTAAAACGGGGAAAAAGAAACATAAATAAATAATCAGTCACATCCAGTTTATTTTTATTTCAGTCCAACTGTACATATTTTAAGGTGGATTTTGTTCGTCTTTGATTTGGGCAGAAAGTCGCCGGAACCATGGGCAGAGGAGTGAGTATACGTTTTAATCGTTTCTCTGACGCTTCTGTCTGTTTTGTGACGTTTGCTGGTTGATTATTCCTTTTAAACAACTCATACAAGTGGTTTGATCGGTGTCAGTGCTGCCGGAGTCGCCAGAGTCCAGAAAGGGACAGACTTGTTTATTTTCCTCGTCTTCAAAACGTCACTTTAGCAATCTCATCACTTCCGTTTTTTTTTTTTTTTTAAATAAATAAATAAACAAAAACACGCCGCGCGACAGATCCTCATTCCCACCTGGATGAACTCACCTCGGGTTCCCACAGGGATGCTGGTGGGAGCCTCCGCAGGACTCCGGTTACATAACCCGATCTTTCCTATCAAAGTTTGGCGAGCTAGCGAGGTTAGCAGCGAGGCGGCAGCTGTGGGAACCCAGCCGCTTGAACCAGCCTGGGGCGGGGGACTTCTTCCCTTCCCTTCCCGGCCGGACGGTAGTTTAAAGACTCAAAAGTGACCAAAGACAAACGCTGCTTGGCCTTTCCGTGCGTGTCTGCAGCGTTTGACCCATCCTGGGTGCGTTGCCCTGGGAAACGAGGTGTTTCTGCTAAATTTGTGGGGGTTTGGGATGTGCAAAACATCTGTGATCGATTAACTTGTGCACTGGAAGATCTGTGCACATGTGGGTCAAACTAAATGTTGCTGTCACAGCAACTAAATCCTGGAAAAATCCTGAAAACTGCCACTCGTCATCAAAAATATCTGTAAATTTCAGTATTTAGGTTAGATGCGCATCTTGACTTGCTGATCTATATTTTTCTTTTAAAATATTTAGTTTTAAAAATTTGTCATCCGCGCCGAAAGAAATGAAAAGGGGGAAACTGACGTCCTGGGATGGCTTGTTTAGGTCAGCAGTGTGCAGCGAGAGAAACCAAATTATTCAGATTAATATAAATATCAGTGTCTTTAGTTTTATGCACTCTTTTTGGAGCCATTTTCACTTTTAATTGGACAGAAATGTCATATCATTTGTGACCTTAACATATAAGGAAAATGCTTTCTCCTTGTTAACGTCAACAGAGTTATGGTTTTATTCCCCAGCTATCAAACCAGGATGCAAAAGCGGCGAAACGATGCAAAATCTCCAGTTTAAAATCGGCAGCCGCAGCCTCGCAAACTTGTCTGTTTTTGCCCGGGATGAAGTGGAGCCATCCCCGGGGTTTGAGAGATCAGGTGCTGCCACACCCTGCCATGCTGCACAGCACAGTCATTACAGCCTGTGAGGGATGGAGAGGCGGATGGAGAGGGAGAAGATGAGCCGAGAGAGAGAGAGAGAGAAGGATGGGAGGCGGGAGAGGCAGATTGAGCTGCTGGTTTCTTTGGAAAACCTTTTTTTCCCCTCCTCCCATGTGTGAAGAGAGCCAGTGCCCTGCCCCCCACCTGCATCCCTCCACTTCCACGCTGCATCTCCTCTCCAGTGCATTCAATGCAAATAGAGAGCCTCAGAGGAGGCCACGACAAATCTTTCTTGGGGGGGGCAAGAACTTGTTTTGTTGTTGCGAAGAAGAATCGGTTCGGTGAGGAAGAGTGTGGTGGTATTTCTGTGTTTTCTGTGGGGTTTTTTTGAGGGTTTTATTTGTTTCTTTGCGAGCTGAGAGGAGACATTGACTGGGATGGTGCGGAGGGTGGGGTGGGGTTGAGGGGAGCACCAGGAGGTACCAGTTGCCGCATTGCCACCTCAGTGCAACTTGGCCAGACTCGGTTGAAATGGGGTGGAACAGCCAGGGATGGGATTAACTGTAACGGAGGTGGGAATCCTGCCCACTGTCCTCCAGGAATCAGGCAGGCAGCTGTTAAACCTGTGGGAGGTCAGCAGGGGTGGGCCGATGGGGACTGAATATTTCATCATATCGCAACCTTTTCAGCCCTCTCTGAATTACGCACTTGGCAGAAGTCTTGAAAATTTGCGCATATTTGGTATCTGCACACGCAGCACCTCATCTATAACCAGTATGTTTGAAACCACAGCACAAAAGGCACAAAAACCAGGCTGTCATTGGATTTTACAGACTGTAGTTGTTACCAAACCACGATGGAACACTGAAATAAGTGAGTAAACGTTTGATGTTCTGCAGGGAATCTATTTTGACATCTAAATCCATGCTTTTCAACCTGCGGTAGCTTTGCATCAGTGCTGCGTTTCATCTCCACCTGTCGAGCCACCACCTCAGTTCAAATTAGCCCCGTTGGTCTTTGCGTGCGGCCCATTCAGTCGTGTCGCATCGCTGCACATCGCCAGGGTTTTTGTTTTACAGGAAAATCTGGTGTTTTTTTTACCTCCAGCCAGTCCAGGTTTGGAGTTTCCTTAGCGATGTCAGGTGGACGGGCCCCGAACCGGGAACGCTGGCCCTTGGCCACCTGAAATCTGACCCAGAGGGGCACCCCTGCTGTACCTTCCCATCCAGTCTTCACAGTCTGTTTCTCCCTTGTTCTGTCTGTGTGTACCTGTCCCCCCTCCGTCCCCCCTCCCTGCCAGGGTTTAACATTCTTTCCGCTCAGCAGTCAGCGTGTGTTAGCCGGGGCTTTTGTCACACGCTGCCTTGCGTGCTCGCTCGCTCCTGCTCTGTGGATGTCTCTCTCTTTGCGGCTGCTCTGTCTTTTTTCCACCACCCTCCGGATCCCCTCTCGCACGCCATCCCCCCCGTCCGTCTCTGCGTCTGTTTGGCTAAGCAGCTTGCAGCCTGTGTGATTTGTTTTCTGTGGCAGCTCTCTGAACTTTGACTGCGAGCCGTTGCTCAGCAGAAGTGGAACATTTGCATCAAAAATAACAAGCTCTCAAGCGCCACCCCTCCACCTCCACCCCCACCCCCACCCCCACCGCCACCCCTGCACCAAGGAAATATGAAATGCTGCACGTCGAAGGAAAGGCGAGAGTGAGCGGCGCAGCCTGCAGTGCAGTTCTGATCATGTGATTAGGGCAAAAAAAAAAAAAAACAGCTCTCTATCCCCTAAAGAGATGATGCAACTTGTAGCTATGGTGTCCAGTCAGCCATGGAGACGTAGCTTAAGAGGCGTTGCTCGCAGATGTCTGCATCTCTGCTTACACGTGTGTTTTTACACACTCGCCTTCACAGCAGACGTATTCGCTGTGATATACCTTAGGGGCACCCCGAGGTGCATCCGTGATGCTTTCGTGTTTCATTCGACCCGTTGCGTAACTCAACACATTACCTTCCATTTTCATTTTCGCTTAATCTCACAATCCCAAACGCGCCTCGGGGACAGATTTTGTTGCCTCAAAAAAGACAAGGGTGCAATGTTGGAACACACGTGTGCCACGCTAGGGTCGGGGACGAGGGGAGAGCTGGAGGACTGGTTTCTGAAGGTAAAGATCAGGGTACGGGTCGTCTTTGGCGTTCTTAGCTAGTTTAACTGATGGTTGGTAATGAATGAAATTTGCTTGTTAATAGCAAATAACTGATGGGAATTATAATCTCGTTACCTGCAGTGATGGCATTTTGAGAGCCAGAGGACGAGCCGCTTTCGCTCAGTAATTACCCAGAGAGTGGAGATGATGTACGAGGGGAACGCAGCAGAAGGGAAGATGGCTGACCTCGCTACTGACACTTTTTGATGGGTGAAATGAGTCTATAGGACGTGCTGGCGAGATAATGTTGGACTTCCTGGACTCAACCTGACGCTGATGTTGGAAACGGGTGAGGTTTCTGCAGAATTTTAAAGACCAGGGCTGGTTTCCAACCTGACGTTCAGCCCAGAAGGGTTCTGCCCAGCGGAACCCCGGTGCTAGAGCAGCGCCCACAACGGTTCCAGCAGTGAAAGGGCGATTCAGTCAGCCATTCCCTCATTCAGCCTGGAGAAAGCCCAAAGTTTCGCAGGACATGAACGGCGCCTTAAATCAACTCGCTTTCTTTTCACACTTTACACGGAGACAGTTGGAGGAAGCTGAAAGCCGGAGAGGACAGAGGGGACATGGGAAAAAGGAGATGGAAATGGAGGAGGGGGGTTACAGCACTTCATTCTGTCCATTCACATGTCTTCAGAGGGGTGGTAATTGTTGCCGGTAGCAACCTGGCAAGGTCCCACGGTTGTGTGCGCGCACTCATGTGTCACAGTCGAATGAGCAGCTTGGGGGGGGGGGAGCCAGGAAGAACTCTGCCTTCCGTGTGCACCTTCTGGATCATGGAACCACTCGGTCAGGACCCGGAGAAGAAAAGTACCCTTGTTTCTCTGCAAAGGCTCCTGAAGATGTCTTCATCATTAAACCACTGCCCCCCCACCCCCCCTTCCCCATCCACCAATGACATCATCGCTTCAGCCTCTAATCCGGGAGCATAATCTGCTGAGCTGTTTCGCAAACAGACTGCAGCAAATGAGCAAACTTTCAGAAACTCATTGTTCTGGGCTCCAAAATTCCCATAAATCTCTGCAAAATCTGGAGATGATGACACATTAATCCGCCTCACAGTCAGATAAAGTGGCCCATATGGCCGTAGCGCCGGCAGTCACATGGTCAGACTTCTGCACCTTCTGTCAGCGTTTGCTGGGAAGAGTTGATGGAAACGGCAACGGTTGCTGCTCACGGCGACGCTAGCGAGGGTCGGTCAAAACAGGACCAAACCCTGAGCAGGACCGGGCTCAAATGGAGGGACCCTACTGCTGATGGCTGCCTGGGTACAGGAGGAGGAGGAGGAGGGGAGGGGGTACCACACGTGAGGTTAAACCCGACATGTTTCCGTTAAAGAGCCGGCAGAGCGCTGGGCTGGACTCTTGTCTGTCGTCTTGTAAACAACTGCTGGTTTGCGTGGGAGCAGCTGTCCGAAGCAGGAAATGTCAGTTTAAGTTTAAAGGTTAGAGCATTGCTGAGGCTATCAGGGACGATGTGTCCTGAATGATTTAACATTTCCCTGCTTCTCTTCCCTCAGTCGCTGCTGATTTACCTGCAGCGTCTGAAATACCTCTGGAGCGCCACGCTCATTCTGGCCCATCTGTCCAAAACGTCTCCGCGTTTCAGCTTTCAGCTCAAAACCTCCACTTGTGAATTATTTTCCTCCATCCAGCTGGCCCCCAGGGGTCCTCGGGGGTCCAGAGGTCAGGATATGTCCGCGGTGATCCAGAACCGGGCTCAGTGTTTTCCCAGCTTAGCCGACTGGGGGGCCCCGGCAACAATAACAACATGTGCTGGGATCACACACTCTGCTCTGGCGACTCCCTGGGAAACTTGAAAAGGCTGACGCCGTACCAAAACAATTAGCATGTTTCCACGACTCGGACCGTGAGCAGGATGTCCATATTTAGCTGTGCTGGAGCGAGGAACCGCACAAGGATCATTGAGCGCTCACGTTTGTCTGCCAAATAGTGGACAAAATGGCTGCTTCACGCTGGTCATTTGGTCAGCCAGACCTGCTAACAGGCTAACACCTGCTTGCTTAGTGCTGAATTATTAATGCGCCTTAACTGCTAATCGATGTTAGCTTCTGGTGTTTGAGTTCTAGTTACAAGCGTGAGGATTCAGATGGGTAGTAGATGCTAGCATCTGCTACTGCCGACTCATTGTTTAGGAGCCCCACGTTCACTCTGAATTTCATGCTTGATTAGCAATAAAGGCTAAAGCAGAACAACCTTGGTGGAGGTTTTTATTTCCGTGCGTTGTTTTCTATCTATATTCTGAGTCTAACGCTCAGGACCTGATTCTCTGGTCCCTCGGGGGCTTTGGTTTCCTCTCACCCACCGCCTCCTCTTGCTGGTCTTCTCCATATCACGCCTTCTTTCGTGTCACCCGTCTCGCACATCTTCTGGCTGGCGGTCTTCTCAGCAGACGCGATCTTTTTGCTCTGTCAGCATCAGCGGCCGCTGATAAGGAGACGAGCTGTCTGTGGAGGGAGAGGCCGACTGTCACTCTGCTGAAGAGCTGATGGCGTGATAGGAGAGAGAAGAAAGGATTGCTCTGCGTCCCCTCGAGCCGGGGCTGGAGAATCTGCGTCGCACTCGGACATAAAAACCAACACAACTCCCCACATTTAGAGGAAAATGCGTGTCGTGTGATGAATTATTGATTGTGGGGATGAGCTGGAGAGCTGCAGCTGAAGGAGCAGACGTCCATTATGTTCCAGAAATGTGGGTGTGGGAACCAGCGCGGTCTGATTTCCCCCCGCGGCCTAATCTGTCCCACCATGCAAAAATAAAACCCCAGCACCGGTGTTCATCAAAGACAGGCCCATCAAGATCAACAGTCGGTAAAGAGACGGATCGCTAAAGTCTGTAGGAACTTGTCCTGTGTTTTAAAGCACACGGTCCTGGTAAGCGGCCCCTGACGCGCTCTGACGCAGTTTTAAAAAAAGATGCATGATGACAAAATGTCTTCTGGCATTTTGACTCATCGGACGCCGCCGGATCAGATGCACTTCAGCGGCGGGCAGCGTTGTTCGCACGCAAGTTCTGCTTCGAAACCAGTCAGGCGGAGACACAGCCGCCTCGTTTGCAGGCAGACTGAGTTTTACTTTGCAAAGTTTGGGAGTTTTAGCTTCAGTGGCCTTGTTAGCGAAGGTTGTTAGCGTCATTGCAAAGCACCTCTGCAGGGCCTCGTTTATCAAACATTCCCCACTTCTTCCACCCTGAGCTGCTCTACAGCTCCGAGTCTGTGTGTGTTGTTCATTTTCCTCACTCTTTCATGTATCCAGGACGGACGTGAGCAGTATGAGCTGGCTGCCACATCAGAGCAGGGCGGTAAGAAGAAGGGGAAGGGGAAGAAGAAGGAGAAAGACATGGATGAACTGAAGAAGGAAGTGGACATGGTGAGCAGCAGCGTTGGGACCCTCTTCAGGGGGTCTTCCTTCGATTGTGTCCTGTCCCTGTGGTCATTTTGGGAAGAAAAACTTCAAAGATTATCGTTTTCGAGTTTTCTACCCAGATTTGTGTGTGGAAAATGTCTGCAATCCTAATCCTCTTCTGTATAATCGTCAGGCTATTACCTTCACAGAGTTTCTTTATTTTTTTTTACTCGGGTGTACACTGAATGTACCGACTCAGGCTGTCTTCATTTTATCCCCGCCGCCTCATTTAATGTTGCATCCTATTCCCTTTATTGGCGGAATTCTTCTTTGTTGAACTTCCTTTTTTCCGTCAGGTAGTTATTTTAACAAAGGTCAGCACACACCGTGCGATAAATGTCAGATTGAACACACACACACACACACACACACACACACACACACACTCTCTGTAACCTTTTCCCCTGTGTGCTTCCGCAGGACGATCACAAGCTGACCCTCGACGAGCTCAACCGCAAATACGGAACAGACCTCAACAACGTGAGTGCCGGAACGCGGCCGCTGCTTGTGCCGCGGAATAAATAAACGAGGGCCTGATCGCGTCTCCTGGGGCTTTATTAAACAAAGATGGAAGGGGCTGAAGGGGCGGGGGGGCAGGTGGATGTAGTCAGGGTTGAGAAGCCTGAATACCTTCGTTAGCTCACAGTGTGAACTTCCGTACCGGCTGCAACAATGCTGACAGCGCTCTTACGCGATGCTAAGCTAGCTGTTTGATTGCTTTTGCTGTCACCGCAGCTTCAGCCTTCCCATAACATCTTGTCCCCAAGTTTTGAAGCTCTCCGTAACCCCCAACTCAACCTTTCTTCTCATGCAAATGTGCCCGTGGTCATGCAGGAAAGATCAAGGAGAATAGTTAATCAGTGCGTCTTAACCGGAGCGCTCTGTGAATGCGTGCGTGCGCTGTGCTCATGAATAAATCATCAGCTACCGGAGCACCTCTGCCCTGATTTCTCATGCTCACGTTAGCATCATCTCTTCTCCCCACGTTCACCTTTTTCTTTAATGTTCCATCTGTTTTTTCCCTCCCATACCTGCAAACGGAGGGAACAAACCTGCGTTTCCTTCCCCCGTGATTCTGTGTTGCTAGGCAACCAGCGGTATTCACAGACCCCCTCCCCGGACTTAAACGGATGGCACAGGACATATAAAAGTGTTTTTCTCCTCACATCAGGGCCTGTCCAGTGCAAAGGCAACCGAGATCCTGGCCCGCGATGGACCCAACGCTCTCACGCCTCCTCCCACCACACCAGAGTGGGTCAAGTTCTGCAAACAGGTAACGTCACTTCGGGATTTCCTCTGCACGTTTGCAGAGATCGTCCCACGCAGTGCAAATGTTCCTCTTCCTTCAGATGTTTGGTGGTTTCTCCATGCTGCTGTGGACCGGTGCCATCCTCTGTTTCCTGGCCTACGGAATCCAGGCTGCAATGGAGGAAGAGCCTGCTAATGATAACGTCAGTCCTGTCAACCACCATAAGAGAGGAGGACAGATGTTTTCTCCGTCCGGAATCCTCACCGCCGTGTTTCCTCTGCTCACAGTTGTACCTGGGCGTTGTGCTCTCCGCCGTCGTCATCATCACCGGCTGCTTCTCCTACTACCAGGAGGCCAAGAGCTCAAAGATCATGGACTCCTTCAAGAACCTGGTCCCTCAGGTGCTTCTTGCAGTTTGAGCCTCTGAGCTTGTCTGGACTTTGTTGGTTTTCCCTGGTTTTCATAGGAGAACCTTGTCTGGTCTCGCAGCAAGCCCTGGTGGTTCGCGACGGTGAGAAGAAGCACATCAACGCTGAGGACGTGGTGGTCGGAGACCTGGTGGAGGTGAAGGGTGGCGACAGGATCCCTGCAGATCTGAGGATCATCTCTGCCCACGGCTGCAAGGTGGGTCCCCTCCACGCAAATATTGTTCTTTCATCTGAAGCTGAAAGTGGACTCCTGGAAAACAGATTTCAGATTCGGCCCCCTGCTGTGCTCAGCTCAGGAGGTTCTGACAGCAAAGCATTCCCTGTTGCTGAAAAAGTGGCCTTCTCACCTGCTGCTCCGTTTTAAACCAGGGCGAACCACCTGACCCAAAGCTGCTGACTCGAGGGTTCCTCTCTGTGATCCCCTTCCCTCACGCAGCTGCCTTTTGTTGTCCGTGTTTCCCTCTCAGGTGGACAACTCTTCTCTGACTGGTGAATCCGAGCCTCAGACTCGCACCCCTGACTTCTCCAACGAGAACCCTCTGGAGACCAGGAACATCGCCTTCTTCTCCACCAACTGTGTTGAAGGTGTGAGGATGGGACGAGCAGAGATGTTTGGAGATGAGAAGGTTGTTTCAAGACAAGAGTCTCACCTCCTTTGCTGCAGGAACTGCGCGCGGTATTGTGATCAGCACCGGAGACCGCACCGTCATGGGGCGAATCGCCACGCTGGCCTCTGGACTCGAGGTCGGCCGTACCCCCATCTCCATTGAGATCGAGCACTTTATCCACATCATCACCGGAGTGGCCGTCTTCCTGGGCGTTTCCTTCTTCATCCTCTCCCTCATCCTCGGTTACACCTGGCTGGAGGCCGTCATCTTCCTCATCGGTATCATTGTCGCTAACGTGCCTGAAGGTCTCCTGGCTACTGTCACTGTGAGTCTTGGTCTCCTATGTTGATTTCTTGTCTACTCTTCACATAAAACATCATCATCGTCACCAGGTTTTTTGTCTCTAGGTGTGTCTGACCCTGACTGCGAAGCGCATGGCCAAGAAGAACTGTTTGGTGAAGAACCTGGAAGCTGTGGAGACCCTGGGCTCCACCTCCACCATCTGCTCCGACAAGACCGGCACCCTGACCCAGAACAGGATGACCGTGGCCCACATGTGGTTCGACAACCAGATCCACGAGGCCGACACCACGGAGAACCAGAGCGGAACCTCGTTTGACAAGACCTCCGCCACCTGGGCCGCCCTGGCCAGGATCGCCGGACTCTGCAACCGCGCCGTCTTCCTGGCAGAGCAGAGCAACATTCCCATTCTGAAGGTACGAGAAAAGAAAAGCTTTCCAGCTAAGCCCAACATAAACTCATTGGTTCGTAGCAGTGGAAACTGGACTCGGGATCGTCATTTGTCCTTTGTTTGACAGCAGTGAAAAGCCTCTTCTTCAGCTCGTCTGCTCATTATGTGGGCAGGAATCGCTTCTTCTGACTCATTCTCTATTTTGCCTTTGAAAGCGAGAGAAAGCGCTCCTCTTTGCCGTCGGTCATTTTCATTCTGCTGGCTTCATTTCATTGCCAGTACCACCAACACCTGCTCGAGTGCGCTCGTGAAAGATGAGTGTTTCACAAGCGTGGCGGCGTTGTGAGTCTTTCTTTCATAAACTAGCATTAGCACACAACGGCCCTCACAAATGTTGACGTAAAGTGGCAAATCCGGAGCCAAAGTGGGCGCAAGCTTCTAGAAAGAGAAACGCCACGCTAACGAATTTAGCCGCTGCTAACATCCTCCTCATGACTCAGATTCGGACGGGTGACAGATGGAGCTTAAATAAGCTGTTGCCCGCTCACCAGCTGGGAAACAGCCTGCACAGCTGCCGTAGCCATGCGAGCGTTTCACAGTTCCAGGTGTGGCACCAATCAAAGTCATTCGAGATGTAAAAATCACGATTTTGTAGAGAACATTTTGCTGATCAAAGCAAACCCAGTTCAGAGATAAAGTTCCGCGTGAAGGCAGCAATGCAAAGAAACAAACTACAAAGGACTGGTAAGGTTTCGCTTTGGCTTTGGTGAGTTGGTTGGAGAGTAAATTCGTAAAGGAATTTAAATGGTGCCAGAGTTGCAGACTTGTTTTACAGTCTCTTTCTCTCCCTCAGGCTCTTCCAAAAACAACCAGTGAACACACTGTGACTGATTACAGTTTTTCTTCTTGACGCCCAGCGTTTCCACCCCGCATTAATGACACGTTACAGTGCATGTTTGAGCCTGCCCGTGTGGATCACCTGTAAATGTCTGGCTGGTATCGTGGCTCCCTAATTACCCGTTATTCTCTCCCACCGCTCATTATTTCTCCTTGACTGGGACAACAGTGAGAGGAGAATAAACGCAGAGT
The DNA here is from genome assembly GCA_015343265.1 of Pao palembangensis. Classification (NCBI taxonomy): domain Eukaryota; kingdom Metazoa; phylum Chordata; class Actinopteri; order Tetraodontiformes; family Tetraodontidae; genus Pao; species Pao palembangensis. Next base: position 1,989,813 of record CM027085.1, on the reverse strand, counting down.
TGCTGGTAATCAGGACAGCGGCTTTGATGTGAAGATCTAAAGAAGGAAATTCTCTCCAAGTTTATTTGCAATCCAAAAGAGATGTGCAGCAGGAGGGGGCTTGATTGGCGCTCCGTTTGTTCCCCAGAGAGACGTGGCTGGCGACGCCTCGGAGTCCGCTCTGCTGAAGTGTATCGAGCTGTGCTGCGGATCGGTCCAAGAAATGAGGGAGAAGAACCCCAAAATAGCAGAGATCCCCTTCAACTCCACCAACAAGTACCAGGTAGGAGGAAAACGGCTTATCTGACAGTGAAACAGAACGACTTTGATTGAACGCGTTCCCTTTTTTACTGTGCTTTCAGCTTTCTATTCACAAGAACAGCGCAGAAGGAGAGGCCAAGCACCTGCTGGTGATGAAAGGAGCCCCTGAGAGGATCCTGGACCGCTGCTCCACCATCATGATGCAGGGCAAAGAGCAGCCTCTGGACGACGAGATGAAAGACGCTTTCCAGAACGCCTACCTGGAACTGGGAGGTCTGGGAGAGCGAGTGCTGGGTACGGACCCTTAGCTGCCGTCTTATCCCTGGATGTCACTTTGAAACTTTTCCTTCACTGAAAGCTGCTTTATCACAATTGTTCTTTCAGGTTTCTGCCATTTCAGCCTGCCTGATGACCAGTTCCCAGAGGACTTTGCTTTTGACACTGATGAGGTGAACTTCCCCACCGAGAACTTGTGCTTCGTTGGCCTCATGTCCATGATCGACCCCCCTCGTGCTGCTGTGCCCGATGCCGTCGGCAAATGCAGGAGCGCCGGAATCAAGGTTGATTTATTTATTTTTTTTTTAAAGCTGAATTCTCTTTGACCTGGCTGACTGGCAACATTCAACATCAGCTCAAATGTTCCATTCTTCTAGGTCATCATGGTAACTGGTGATCACCCAATCACAGCTAAGGCCATTGCCAAGGGTGTGGGTATCATCTCTGAGGGCAACGAGACTGTTGAGGACATCGCTGCACGCCTGAACATCCCAATTAATGAAGTCAACCCAAGGTACTGACCGCACACAGACACGTTACAGACTTCTGGAGTACCTCAGGGTTGCGTCCTCTACCCCTTTTTCCTCCCAGACCTGATTGATTTGAACAATAGATATGGTCTTGTATTTCCTCCAGGGATGCCAAGGCCTGCGTTGTCCACGGCGGAGACCTGAAAGATCTGACCTCAGAGCAGCTGGACGATATCCTGAAGTACCACACGGAGATCGTGTTTGCCAGAACGTCCCCTCAGCAGAAGCTGATCATTGTGGAGGGCTGCCAGCGACAGGTACGCCAGCCTCCAGGCTCTCTGGAGGAGCCTCTGTCGCGTCAATGCTGCAGTGTTTACTTCGGCATCTTATCATGCTAATTTATGCGTGACTACTTTAAATCCCCGACCGCGAATGCTAATGCTTAGGTCTCTGCTCTGATGACTTTAAGTTGCGAAGTAATCAAGCGTGACGCCTGTCAAGTGTGTGACCTTAACCTGCATATGAATATTGACAAGCTCATCGTCACGAGCGGACCTGAACTCTTGAGTTTGTCCTCACCACTTTAATCTCCTGGTCATAAGTGAGGGAACCATATGTCTCTGCAGAGATTTATTCAATGATGTGCCAGTTTGGAGGTCAGCTTTCACATTCAGAAGTGGCCACAGGCGCCATCTGGGATCCAAGTACATCTGAAAGTCAGGAAATAGCAGAACTTAAAGTATAAGAGGTGACAGATGTAAAAGAATACAGCAGAATGAAACCTGCCGCCTTAGATCCATGTGTTTGATATCGGAAACCTGAGTTTTATTTATTGTGATGAACTTTCCTTGGTCTTTGTCTCGGTCGTGACTTTCAGAGCTTAATTTCCATCCTGAAACATGAGTTCTGCTCTTCGCAGGGCGCCATCGTGGCTGTGACGGGCGACGGCGTCAACGACTCTCCTGCTCTCAAGAAGGCCGACATCGGCGTTGCCATGGGTATCGCCGGCTCGGACGTCTCCAAGCAGGCCGCTGACATGATCCTACTGGACGACAACTTTGCCTCCATCGTTACAGGAGTGGAAGAAGGTGAGTTTGTCCTATATTAGCGATCGTTTTTATGAACCGCAAGGACGAACACACTAAAGGAGTAACTGTTTCTCATCAGGCCGGCTGATCTTTGACAACCTGAAGAAGTCCATCGCCTACACTCTGACCAGTAACATCCCAGAGATCACACCCTTCTTGCTCTTCATCTGTGCCAGCATCCCTCTGCCTCTGGGAACCGTCACCATCCTCTGTATCGACCTGGGAACTGACATGGTAAAGATCCGCCTCAAGTGGAAAGAATGGACCGATTACAGAACCATTAGCCAGCGTAGCTTCTGGAAAAATGATCATGAGACAGGGAGCCGCTCAGATTTTCATCTTGGATATCAGAATTTGCCACTAGAAGGTGTTTTATAACAAAAAGGATTAAGACATTTTCCTTAAAACCCTACAGTTTTGCCAACTTAACTGTTAAACAGTTTGATTTTGTTTTACAGTATCTAAAAACGAGCTAAATGTTTGCCTAATCTTGCCTAGCAGGACACTTTCCCTGTTTTTTGATGCGCCTGTTTTTTGTGCGCCCTGCCCGCAGGTCCCCGCCATCTCCCTGGCTTACGAGGCTGCTGAGAGCGACATCATGAAGAGACAGCCCCGAAACCCCAAAACAGACAAGCTGGTGAACGAGCGGCTCATCAGCATCGCTTACGGACAGATCGGTGAGCAGACGCGTAAAAAAGCCGACCCGCGGGGCCTCGGCGGAGCCCTTCGGAAAGGCAGCCGAGTATCGGGACGGTCGCAGATAACGAGACGAGTGGCAGAAACCAGAAATAGAGCGGTGCTTATACGGAGCGCTGCCTCTGGCCTTCCATCCTTCCGTGTTTGGTCATGAAGCCGAGAATAGGCTCACCCTCCAAAACATCCACAAATACTCCACATGGGAGCAGAGTGCAACAAATAAACCGCTAATGGCGCTTGTTAATCCTGTCCTCGTCAACATATTCACAAGTGTGGTTGATTATTGATCGGAGGTTGAATTCAAACTCTGAAGGCAGAATCATTTCATCAGCCATCAATCAAAAGATTTCCTGACTCTACGACTGGCTGGAACACGGTCCGACTCTGCTCCCGCAGGTATGATCCAGGCGCTTGCCGGCTTCTTCACCTACTTTGTGATCCTGGCTGAGAATGGCTTCCTGCCCTCCACCCTGCTGGGAATCCGAGTGTCCTGGGACAACAAATACATCAACGACCTGGAGGACAGCTATGGCCAGCAGTGGGTCGGTATCTGGGGGGACTGGGGAGCCTCTGGGACCTGCAGCTTGTGAACTGAACCGTTTCCTGTTCTGTCGCCTAGACGTACGAGCAGAGGAAGATCGTGGAGTTCACATGCCACACGGCGTTCTTTGTCAGCATCGTCATCGTCCAGTGGGCCGATCTGATCATCTGTAAGACCAGGAGGAACTCCGTCTTCCAGCAAGGCATGAAGTGAGTGCAGAATGAGAGAGTGTCCACCAGGAATGTTTTTGGTCTTTTTTTGATTCTCTTGTATCTGAACTCTTCCGATATGCGTTTCAGGAACAAGATCCTGATCTTCGGACTGTTTGAAGAGACCGCACTGGCTGCCTTCCTCTCCTACTGCCCCGGGATGGACGTTGCCCTCAGAATGTACCCTCTCAAGTGAGTAAAGCTCCTCAAACCCTCCCGTTAAGCCCCACGGTGTATCCGCTGGACTCTGCGTCTCCACCGTCCACATGTTCCTTGTTTTCCCGGGGCGCTGGATCAGTTTCCCATTCCCAGCTTTTGTGTGTTTTCCAGGCCCAACTGGTGGTTCTGCGCCTTCCCTTACTCCCTGCTCATCTTCATCTATGATGAAATCCGTAAGCTGATCCTCAGACGCAGTCCAGGAGGTGAGCGCACCATCAGTGCCTTTATTATCTTCTCTTGTTTTTCTCCACTCTTGTTTTTCTTCTGCCCGTTCCGACCCTTCCGGGCTCTCTTCTTTAAATAAAGCTTTACACGACCTTCACCATTTGTCTTTTCTCTCCAGGTTGGGTGGAACGAGAGACCTACTATTAAAGACCCGTCAGCCCAGTCAGCTCAAATCTTCTCCTCCACTCCCGTCTTTGCATGAATATTGTCTTGCTGCTCGGAATTAAAATTTTAACCTGTGTGGGAAAAATTGGATCATGTTTTTATATTAGGGAATGCTTGATACTATTAGATCAATACTGAGATGGAACGTGCTGATGATGCTGTTAATAAATGATAATGCTAATAATGATGTAAACACTGAACAGTGACATGACTATGCGTGCCTTGTTTCTGGAACAGGACCAATTTTATACATGTTTTTAACAGTTATGAACGTTCAATAAAAATGCGCTCGAGTCAGGTCCCACAAACGTTTCCTGTGCTTATTTCATGGTAGCGGCACGTGACAACGGTTTGACTGTCTAAAGGTCATATCACAGTCAGGATTATGAAAATATTACTTTTTACTCTGGAGACACAATTCTTAAAAGGATATTTATGATACACATACAGACGTTTACTGCTGGAAAGCGTAACATCATATCTTTGAGACGCCAACGTTGAATATGAAAGCTAACTAGCTAGCTGTCGAAACCACGATCGCCACGGGGGAATTGGTAATATAAAAATACGACTTTCAATTTAATCAGCTTATCCAAACATTCAGATATAATATTTGTTCAGTATTGTTTGAACAGACATATATGCTCCAAGTAAGATATTAGCAACATACATAATTACCGGAAAAACTTTTCCATTAATACACCCCTTTACTGAGAAGGAAATGGTTTAGTCCGGAGCGTCTCCGGCGCAAGTCTCGAACACATATCCGCCAGTAAAAATACTGCGGAAACTACTTATGTAGCTATAATTCAACAGCGTTGCCCCTTAAATCTAGTTTAAATTAAATGTAGGGAATCACCTGGTCTAATCGGTTTAATTTATACTGTTCGATAAAAAAACATTTCCGGAGTTCTCGACTCATATTAACGTAAATTGTAATTCAGTCTTTGGCCAGTGGAGACGCACAGGTGTGACTCATTACCTGCGCACGTCGGTTGTTGTCTTCCGGAAACGCTTGTGTGGATATTATCGTTTTTATTTCAACACTGAGCTTCAGGAACTCAAGACCGAAGGTAAGATGTGACTTGTCGGTTTTATGGAATATAAAACTTTTAAATTACTTGAAAACCCACCAACGAAAACTAAAGGATTTAATTTAAAGGCTACATACTCATGAGGTATTCGAGTATTGATAAATAATGACCACTAAATTCACTGTGTGGAGTAGCGTTGATTCGGATCCAGTTCAGGTTCCTTATGGCCTGGTTGATTGAACCCTCAGTCTCCCAGTTGAACCACTGGCTGTATTCCCCCATTGTTTGCTGGGATGGTGCAAAACCATCACTTGATAGCTGATCATCCAATGATAGCTGCTTTTTTTTTTTTTTCTAACTACTGAGCATTTAGCACAGCAGTTCCTGTATTTTCAGGTCTTTTTCATCCTCGCTCAGATGTCCGTGTGCGACGGGAGGCTTGTTTTTTTTCAGCTGACCTCAGGGTCACGTCTGACCGCAGCAGAGTGGACGCTTGCGTGCCGACCGCTCGACTCTAACTCGGCTCGCATCTCCTTGGTCTCCGGGGACGCGGGTTGCTCGGAGGAGTCAGCGTGTGGTGACAGATGTTGTATGAGACGGAGGAGAAGAGAAGAGTTTCGCCTCTGTGTCAGGATAAACCCGGTGAGGAGGTCGGCCTGATGATGCTCCGTCGTCTTTGGCTGTTTCTCATCACAGATTAGAACCCCAACTGTATTTGGGGAAATTAACGACGCATCAAGTCAGGATACCTCGTCGCAGGAAGTCATTCAGTTGCTTGAAAACACGCTAGAATCCTCGCTGACTTGTTACCGAGTGAAAGTCTTGTTCAGTCTGCATATTCCAAATGATTTACCAACAATGACCACTAGGAGGCTGTCACAGACGCGGTTACTGACACGGTTAGCCTTTTTAACCAAAACCAAAACACTCACAAGTGTAAATACAGTCGGGCCTGCGACGCGTAGCCGACTCCAGATGGCGTAGATTTGCCCTGCCAGAGCGTCGTTTACCGAACATTCTGTTTTCAGTCTCCAGTTTGTGCGTCTGTTGTGTTACGTCTGGTACGTTAAACGCTGTTGGGTCCGGAGTGCTGCTTGGTCCAACAATCTGCTTCTCCGGACTGAAGGCGTTGGGACGTTCGTGGACCATTTAGCCAGGTCATCCGAAACATGAACAGACGCGGAGCGCAGAAACGGGACGATTGAAGCTGTTTATGGCTAAACAGCTCATCGCCTTTGGAGCTACAGGCGGTCCGAATTTCCTAAAAGCACCAAACGAGGCGGAAAACTTGTCCAAGCGTGGAGGCGGAGCCTCTTGTCCCTGCGTTTCCCTCCACATGACCACACGTGTGTGTTTGCGAGCGCATGGCTCTGTTCGCTGTCCTGAGGGCAGAACCAAGTTCTCCCTGCTCCTCCTGCATCTGTGGTGGTCTCGGAACGAAGCAGCCCCGAGGCGGGGGCTGTTTCCCAGGCAGGCGCAGCTCCGTGCACGTCTGCGCTCACAGATGAGTGGAGCTGCTCGCAGCGGGAGACGGTAAACAGCAGCTACAGGCCAGTCGCGGAGGCTGAATTTTAGCCACATCGTTGTTTGAAATATTTAAAATCTTATGAACAGGATCAGGCATTGAGTGTAGTTCCGCTCACCAGCAGGGGGCAGTATGCACAGCGTCCTACCTAACGAGGACGAACGGTTCTGGTAATTTGCAGCGTGAAACTTCTATGAAGGAAGTTCACGTTTTTTTCCTCTTGTGGTCGTGAATGTCGTCAGACCCGTAAAGTCTCCACTTTGAGGCGATTGCTTGTTTTCGGGGGTCTGAACGTTGAAGCGAAAAATGGGTTTTTGCTGTAATTCTGCACACCTGAAAAACAGAAGGTCGGCGCTGCCGCAGGGCTAAAGCGTCCTGAGCCGAGTTAGCATCTGCTTTAAGAAGGGGCGACTGCGGCGCGCTGGGGCTGATCTGCGTGCGTGCTCGCTGCATCTGGGTTTTGTTGCGTGTCCTCAGAGGAAAAGAGGCGCCTGACTCGCTCTCAGCTCATTTCATGACTTCCTGGGTCATGCTGAAGTGCAGAATAGAACCTGAGAGGAAATGAAGAAAACGTCCTTTTCTTTGATTAATAAAACAATCTCTGAATAGATATACAGGAAGTAGCTTGTTCTTCTCCGGTTTGCCGTCGTCGTCTCCGGCTCGTGTAGTTTCCGCGGAAGCAGGCGTGAGACCCACCGGGGCTCCTGCACGGCGACCTGGAAGAAACGAACAAAACCGCCAGTTTGTGTTTGAATAAATTAGCATTGGAGCGGCGCTGCAAACGCTCCAGGCCGATAAAAGCAGGTGACCCGGGAGGCCTGTAGGATCTGCTCACCTTCAACCGCGATGCTAACCGACAGTGCTGCGCTGCCAATGCTAAAGTCTGTGGAGCAGAAATGCTAGCCGCTAACGCCTCTCTGTAGATCTGGTGCCACGGTTTGATGATTTTCTCACGTCTGTTTCCAGATTAGTGTCCAGATTCCCGTAAAGACCCTCGTTAACCAGTCTGTTAGCTAAAGGCCTGCTGCGATGGGGGGGTGGGGGGCACTTAAAAAGATCCAGCATAATTCATCCAATCCAGCATGGGCAAAAGACCGTTTTTAAAGACACGTGAGAAGTTTGAGTGTCATACATGATTGAATTAAAAGCACTTCCTTTCGAAGTGACGGCGATCGGTCGCCGTGGCGACCACCTCCTGCCCCTCTCAGCTCCCCTCAGTCATCAGCATGCGGAGCAGCAACAACGGTCCACTGTGGCTGCGCTCCAGACAGGAAGTGTTCTGCTCCGCATCATCGGGGGCGCGCAGGGACAAAAGCAGGCTGCTAAGTCAACCGTCGGTTCCCACGACCATCCCTGCCAACGCTCTTTCCGCCGCGTCCACCGCTGCGCTCCTGCAGCAACGACGCGGCCGCGCCAACGCCAGCGGCGGCCTGTTGTAGCTGCGACTGTTGCCTTTCCCAGAATGCCCCCGTGTGTCCCGGAAAGAAACCCAGTTTCCTTCAGGCAGCGTGGGTGATCTGGCTGTGGCGAGTGGAAGCGCTGCTCAGCGCTAACGGCGTCGCGCGTGGGTGTCGGCGTCACGCTGCTGCAGCAGCAAACAGCCGGCATTAGCATGCTAATAGTTTCCCCCGTCTTCCTTTTCCGTCTGACTGGATTTACGGCTTAAGTTTTGCGAGCTCTCCTGTTTCCTGGTAGCCGGGCCTCAAACTGAGTTAGCGGGCGCCAGGGGCCGCGGAAACGAGATTGAGTGTTCTTTGGAGGCCAGAACAAATCAGATTTGAGTGTCGTTCCTGGATATCAACCCGAGAAGATAACGGTTCAGAGGCGGGCTGGAACAGGAAACAGGGAGTCACGCTGGAGTGATGGAGAGGAGAGGGCAGGCGTGGAGGAAGACGGAGTAGCCCGGGGTCGCACCGAGACGGGGCCAGCCGAGATATCGCCGTTATTAAACCGTCTGGCTCGTCTTCATCGCTCTTTGATCCTGTCAGGTGACCAGAAATCGCTTCCAAGAGCCGGATGTGTTCATATCAACAACAAAGACGGCGCTCGGCCGCCAACGAGCAGATTTTCAGATGGATTGTTTTTCTGCCGCCTGTTTGGGTGGAACTAAGCCCACGGTGACAAACGGCGCTCGCCGTGATTTCTTCTTCTCTGTTGTTAACTCCGACACCGGAGCGGCTGTCAGGCACGGCCGTGCACGTGTTCGCCACGGCTGAGATGAATGTGCATTTATGAGCAGAGCAAATTAGAGAGATGGATTTATGGATTTATCCCAGCGAAAGGAACGTGCTGGGATCCCGCACGCACGCACCCACGCACGCGCGCACAGGAGGCCACAGAGAGATTAATTACCGCCATGATGATGAAATGACCGAGGCCACGCCCACCCCACAGTGTAGCCACGCCCCCTCAGCCCAAACCAGAGGCGCCGTCGTGCACGTCGCAGCGAGCAAAGATCCTTCTGTTTCAGAGCTTCGCTCCCCAAGTGCTTCATTAAAAATTGAAGATTTTTCTTGGCTTAATTATGAAATATGGCCTCGTTAATGGTTCATGAGAGGAAATGGATTTGGCCATCAGAACCGGCGGCCGTGGGGGGGCGGGGGAGCTTCCAAGTTCCGCGTCCCCACATCGCTACCTTTCCCACATCGCTACCTTTCCGTGTGAAATTCTGGCTTAACGGTTGATTTTCGTTATTTTTAGAGAGATGGATTTATGGTTTCTCCTGTTTCCAGTGGCCAGGACACGCCCCCTACGCCCCACAGAAATGCTACCATCGCTGCTAGCATACAGTTTGCTGCCGATCCTTGAGTTTCTGTGCACATCCACTAGGTGGCGCTCCAGCAGAGGGTCGTAATGGGCTGTAATGGGTATTTTACTGTTTCTGATGCGTTTCTGCTGAAGAATGCACCCGTCCGGGCCCCGTTTGTCTCCCGGGGGCCTGACAGGCCGTCAGAGTGGCCGAAGCATATGTGAGGAAAAGAGAGGGAGGGTTTTCCTTCGCTGACTGTTTAGCCTGCGCGCTAATTAGCATCTCCGCCATCTGTTGCAGAAAGAGATGAGATCCAGGCGGGATGGAGGGGGGAGGGGCGAGCGTGGTAGCGTGCGTGCCTACCTGCGTGTGCCGCTGCATGCATTTATGCATGAGTCCTGCGTGTGTGTGTGTGTGTGTGTGAGGGGATATTTTTAGCCGCTGCCTCACCAGGCTGTTAGCGACATGTTTACGGGGAAGCGAAAGGCATGATGGGAGTCCCCACATACGGAGCCCCGCCCCTTTAACTTCATCGGGCCCTGAGGTCCAGATGGTCCTCAGGGACCAGGACGGGGGTTACAGACAGGACGTCCGTTTCACAAGGCTGGTCTCGATTGCTTTGATGTCGGCTGAGCGTCTCCATGGCGTCCTTTGATGTCTGGTTGTCTGTCTCTTACTCAAGCGGATTTGATGGTTACTCCTTTATTACCGCTCAAACAACCGGCAGCTAGCGTCATGCTCAAGGGCATCAAGCACAGGAACCAGGTCCAGGTCTCCGGGGTCTCCAGCTCCAACCTTTAGGGTCCGAACCATCCCAGCGGCCACCCTGGACTGGTTAGACTGGTGCCAGGCCAGACATTAGAAAGAGCAGCTGACTGGAAGGGAAAAGCCGGGAACAGAAGCGAACGTTCTTCCTCTTCATCCTTCTCCCTCCCCTCATGAATGATAGATGACGGTTGCAGAGGATGGATGGATACAGTAAACATGAGGGAGGGATGGAAAAGGAGGTAGAGTAGGGTGAAGTCTCCCGGTGAGGCTGGGAGGAGGAGACGGAGGGACACACGAGGATGAAGGTATACACTGGAGAGGGGGAGGGGCGGAGAGCAAGAGGGAGCCTCATTATGGATGAAAAGAGGAGGAGGAGAGGAAGTGGATCCCATTTGGTTCTTTTTGTCGGCTAGTTTTTTCATCGCTTCGCATCAATCAGGAAGTGCAGCCCAAACTGAGCGTTTGTAGCGCTGGTGCTAATGGGAAAGTGCTACAGTGTTTGCCATCATTATCAATAAGGAGAGGTCGTAAAAACAACAACAGAAGAATTGTGAGCCTGAAATACGATTAAGCTTTTGGGTTAGCATCCTGGAACAGCGAAAATACTAAAAAAAAAAAAGACTGGATAACGTGTTAGCTAGGACGAGCGCAACAGTACTGACCATCAGATCTACGCTAGCTTCCTGCTACGCTATCTTCCTGCTATGCTAGCTTCCTGCTACGCTAGCTTCACTGCTTGACATGCTGCCAGTTTGCAGCTAGCTGCATAGTTTTGACACAAATGGGAGGGGGCTAGCGACCCGGAAGGCCAGATTAGCCGAACTAAAGCTTGATTAGCTTTGTGCACGTAGTTGCGCCAAATTTAAGGCTCTCCGTCACAGGCAGGGATGTGCACCTGAGAATGCCGTGCACAGCTTTTGGAGGATCTTGAAAGAGCTTCAGTTCAGATTAATTAATCCCCTCGTGGCGTCGAGGCAGAAACGCTAACAAACCCAGAAAACAGGGAGCGGGCCGGCACACTCGTCCTCATCCTGCTCTCCTTTCATCGTCATCTGTCCGCGATGGCCTCTTTATCCTCACCCTTTGGTGAGTGCGTGGGGGCGGAGCTAACACAGATTCAGGAACGGTCCCTCCCAGGGGGAATGGTTGTGATTCTGTTGTGTAGCTTTTGCTTTTCGCTGCCGCGGCTAACTGTTCTCGTGGCTGGAGAGCAGTTTTATTTGTAGATTTTCTGTTTTTCGAACTCACGTCCTGTAGGCTTTAGATTCAGATGGAGTTAGCAATGCTAATGTGATAGCTGTGGATGGTGAACAACACGATTAGCTTTGCGTTTGATCAGTTTGTTGTCTTGTCAAGTTCCTTCAGCTGCTCTCGGGAACTTGCTCGTTGTAGCCAGATTGCTAATGCTAATGGTGCTTTTTCTCCATGGCTAATGCTTTAAATACGTTCATCTGGACCAGATGATGACCAGATTTCTTCAAGTGTTTTAGGGCCTCTTGTGAGTTCTTATAAACAACACATGAACGTGCAGTTGAACGCCCCTAAAAAAGATGTACTTCCTGAGTTGAAAGGTCAACTCAGAGTGCTGGATCCTGGGTGTTCTGCCCCCCTGGGTCCTCGAAAATGAGTAAAGTCAGCCGTTAGCTTCACCGCCAATTACCACAGGAGCCATTAGCGGTGCGCACGGTGCCTCCGCCGCAGCAGTCGGAGTTAATTTGGCATCTTCAGAGTGATTCCCTCAGGACCCGGGTCCAGGGTTTCAGACCCAGACGTCTCTGGGACGAGTGACATTCATGGTTGTCCAGTCTCTCAGTCTGGCTAGGTGTGGCGCTCACGCTTAGACGTGGATCTCTAGTGAGACTTCTGGTTGGAAGAAGTTTGCAGCAGCAGCCGAACGACGCCAGGTTGATGCTTAAACAGAACTAGCTAGCGGCGGACTCGGCTTCATTATGGCAGAAGAGCTGAGCGAGCGCTGGCGGAGGAGCTGCGAGAATGAATCACCAGAAGAGCAATAAAAGTCCAGATCTCTCAGTGTCAGAGCTCCTGCTCAGCAGTCTGGATTTGATGGAAGCTGTTTACCTAAAAGCTCCGCAGTGCTAGCTAAACGACGAAAAAATATCGGGCTCATTCGCTAATTATTGCCGACACTCAGAGACCAAATTTGCAGATTAAATATTGATCCGTTATCGTCTGCTTGTATTAAATCATCCTTGTGGCTCCACTCTTCCCTCGCTCCCTCGCTTCTTGCGCTCCACTGCAGAGGGTTGCTGTCTTTGTCTGGGCGTGTCTGCAGGGGGGCTCGCAGATGCAGACAGGCCGGGGAGCAGTGCAGCACTGCGGCGCGTCCAGCCGCTGCCAGATGACGGATGCTAGCAGTGATGCTAGTGGACAGAGCATCCAAGCGGAGTTTGCAAACCGCAGCACAGAGGCGGGAACTTTAGCCAAAACTTCTTCCTTTCGTTTATGCTAACGTTAGCACTTTGCCGGTGTTCGGATAAAATGTAAAACGTAACTCAAAGATGGAGCCGCTCGATTGTTCAGAGATGGAAGTCGGTCGGATTGAGTGATGAACACACGCTGGAGGAGGAGGAGGAGGAGAGGGATGAAGGAGAGAGCCTGATGAGGAAGGAAAGAAAAGTCCATTATCAGCAGGAAAACTCCCAGATTGTCGATTACCCTGCTGCTGCAGCGTGTGTGTGTGTGTGTGTGTGTGTGTGTGTGTGTGTGTGTGTCCTAATGGACGTTGGAGAACAGAAGCGGCGTCATGCACTCATTCCATTTTTTTCTTCACATAATCATGATGCTACTTTTGCTAGCATAGCTAAGCTACTGGCAGCTAACTGCGGCGGCCAACAATGCTAGCAATGCTACCACTGCCCATGTGGTATATCCTGCTCCTATTGAGCTGTTCCTGACAGGAAGTCGTAAAGCTAATGCTACGCGGCGTCAAACATGGCTGCCAGGACCTTTTTCTCTTCTGCGACATTTACGAACCTCGAGTCGAAGCGAAGATTTAGAGGTTAACGCCGCGTCGCTCCAGGAGATGCCAACGTCTTTCAGGCCCTTTGAGCCACAGCAGATTGATGAAGTCATAAATTTTCTCGCGGCGGCGAAACTCTCCGCCTCTGCTGACCGTTAAAGTTTAATAATTGATGGACAGAGGAGCTCCGGGCCGGCTGCACTCGCCGTCGCAACGGCCGCAGGGGGAAATTAGCAAAAGTGCTGCTGTCTCCTTTATTAAGTAGCAGCTCAGGTTGAGACTTGAAACGCTAACCAGAGCTAGCATCTGTTCATTAGCGTGAACTGGTCTGGGACCAGCGGCCTGAATGGGCTCACGTGGTCCCCCTGGATGAGGAGAGAAAGAGTTCTTTGTCAGATCTCTGCAGTCTAATCACGTTACGCAATCAGGCCACCACACACACACTCACACACACTTTCTGCGGCTGCGCTTTCTTTGTCTTGTACTTTAAAAGCTGGCCAGCGACAGCTGAAACATGAGGGAAATGCGAAATTTGTGTGTGTGTGTGTGTGTGTGTGTGTGTGTGTGTGTGTGTGTGTGTGTGTGTGTGTGTGTGAGGGCACAGCGGGTGGAAGAAAAGAACTTTTGTTGTAAAAGCCCAGCTCGGGCAGTTCAGTAGCCTCGCAGTGGTGATATCCGATTACAGTTGCTTCATAGCGACGCATACGTAAGCTAGCATCTTTAGCGTGATTGTTTTGGCGATTTATCACTGCTCGTTCAGCAGCTGTTTAACTTCCACGGCAAACGTTTGGCCGACGAGCTCGGCCGATTTAGCAGCATTAGCTGAAAAGGAATGTGTGACACATGCACAGCCCTGTAGCTGACGTAGCATAAAGCTAGCAGGAGCGATTTATGGTTTCTGTCGTCAGAGAACCAGCTGAACGGCGCCTGAGCTCATCGTCCCAGAGGAGCTACGAGATTTCTGCCCGTCCGTTTCGGTGCCGGTCTGGACGTTTCGCATGTGACGTTTAAATCCTCATCGCACGTTTGTTCAGGAATGTGGGTCACGCTAGCGAACGAGCGCGCGCTAAATAACCCAGCGCCAACTGGCTGAGCTCAGCGCAGCAAATCGGCCGCAATTTTATTGAGGTCAGAGCAGCGTTTGTGGCGGCAGAGTCGTTTTTTTTTCTTTTTTTTTTTAAAGAATAGGTTGCCTGCAGCGTCCCGAATCCAGAAAATCAGCGCGTGAATCTTTTAATTAATGAATAATAATGGCTGGGCTCATTATTCAGCCCCTCCAGGAGGATCCGTCTCACATTTAGCATCAGATTCATTCACAAACCACAAGGTCGTGGATTAAGGACCCTCTGGCGGGTTTCGGCCTCAGAGTTCAGCTTTTTGTCGGATCAGGTTGCTCTAGAGGCCAACAGACTCACTATCGCCCCTGAAAGGCAGCTTGTGGTATGACCATAAAGGCCCGGCTGCTGTTGACCTGTTAGCATGCTAATGCCATGCCTTTTTTCATGGAATATGAATGTTTTGGTGGTATTTATCAGTCTCTGTGGCGTAGTTGCGGTTTCTTCCTCAATCTAAGTGTGATTCATCAAAGAGCATTAAAGAAACGTGAGGTTTCTAATGACCCGCTAATCCGGGTTTACATTTTCACGCTCTGCAGGGGAGGAATCTCCGTGTCGGAGCGGCGGTGTGTTGCTGAGTCAGATCCGTGTGAAAGTACCCGCGGAGCAGGTTTAGCTTCTTTGATCCCACAGCGATGCAGCTTTTCGAGGCCTCAGAACGCCTCGGTTACGTAATCCCTGCGTGCGGGTCGGCGGCACGGCACCGGTGGGACAGAAAGCGCTTAGACCCGCTGAAGCCGTCAGGTTCAAGCTGTCAAGCTGCGCGGTGCTCGTCTGCCAATCAGCCTATTTGATCAAGGAGGATTTGGTTTTCACTCAAGCCCCGCCCACCCGGGAGGAGCTTAGGCCTTCTGGAGTCTGTAATTCTGAATCCTCCGGAGAGAAAAGGCCTTAATCAGCAGGATGATGCTGGGGTTGATGACAGAAATCAGAGGAACAGTAGGAGGTGGATGGTGGTGGAGCACTGACGCCCCCTGGTGGCTGAAGCCTTCCATCCTCCCAGGAGCGGAAACTGTTGCCTGAGAAAAAAACCACAGCAGGGGCAGGTAGAGAGAGAGATTAGAACTAGTTACACACAGCCGCTCACACCAGAAACACTGTGGTTGTAAACGAAGAGACACATTCTGGGTTAATAATGGGCCTGTGGGGACACCTGGTGGATGTTTGTTGGAACTGCAACAATTCCTCCTGAGTAGAATCCATTAAGACCAAACACCCGATGGTGATTATTCATTATCTCAGTACGTCAAAAACAGCTCAGAGTTAAACACATTTATGTAAAATAAGTTTGTTATATCGAGAATTTAACTTTGTTAGGCAGTTTTTTAATCTGCTGGTGTTGGCAGGATCGTTTGTCCTGCACCGCTGTTTTCTACCACTAGAGGGCAGTGCGGTTCTTTAAACGGGAGCTGGTTGAGCAGGTCATGTGAGGTCAGAGGGTGGGGGTGGTGGGTGGGGGGGAAAGGCTGTCTGGTTTTCACAATAAAATACTTTTCTGTTCTTTGAAGTTCCCATTTCCCCTCAGTGGTTGACTCAAAGACACGTTTTTAACCACTAAACAGAAACAGTTGCCTCAGGAAGTCAGTTAAGTGATGTTTTCTGGAGTTTGGATTATAAATCATCATCACAACGTTTCATCTCACGTCCCGGGAGGACAACTTTTAAACTTCACACGTCCAGAAATAAGATTTCTGCTCGCAGATCATCACATTTTAGAGGTCAGAATCCTGGAATAAACACTTAATGAGTAGATATTAAGAATGCTATCCTGCTAAGAGCGTGCCTGTTGCTAGCGCCCTCGCTCTCCTTCCCTCTGTGTCTGTCAGCCTGAAGCTTGAACTGATCTGTTGGATTGACCTCGGCTTCTTATCTCTCCTCAATCCATCCATCTCCCGACATTCCTGATTCCATTTTTCTTCATTTTCAGCCCCCCACAGATGAAGATTTGGCTCCTGCTCATCCACTCGGCCCCCATGCCTCCACCATAATTCAATCTTTTCAATCTTTCTAATCTAAAGATTTGCTTTTCATTTTTTATAATACTGTTAGAGCTAACGGTTGGGGTGTTGGGGGGGCACATTTATGAATACTACAACCTTGTTTGAGTCCCTGTCTTGACTAATAAGAGAAGAAGAAGCCTCCCCCCTCCTTTTTCTCTCTCTTTTGTGTCCATCCCCTGGAATCCCGCCCCCGGTCCTAAATCATCCCCCCGTAGGGGCCAGGGGGCGAGCGTATGGGGAAATGTTAAATCTGTGATGGATTAGAACGTCCAGTCGCTTCAAATTAAATAAAATAAGACATGAAAAAGAAATAAAAAGTCACAAGTAGATTTAGTTCTGAAGGAGAAGCTGTGTTATGATGATGTGGGGGCGGGGCCACAGGGCCACGCCTCCCAGTGGTCAGCTGGGTTTAAACCTACGTCCGCGCCGTCGGCCATCTTGTCTGTCGGGTCGTGTTATTTATCTCCTCTGACCTTCTGAGGAGCTTCTGACGGATGGCGAAGGCCAGCGCTCCTCTGTCCGCCGTCATGTGACGATCCTCCGAGATCAAAGATCCGCCCCTTTGATCTGATCCGTTCCTCGGTTTACGCGGCGTCTGTGTTGCGGCAACAAAACCCCCAAATAGCTGGTTTCAACACAAAAATCTTCTATTTATTAGAAAGAGGTTTCCACACCTCAGTAAAAAGTCGCTTACAGTTACTTTAAAACGTCTTTTGGTTCGAGACTTAAAGGGTTTCGAAAGTGGTTAAAGCCCAAACCTTTCAAAGTTGTTCGTTTCCGGGACAGTGATGGGTGAAAGGAGCCGCCGGACTGGCTGAGATTCACCTGCAGCTGAGACTCCTCAGAGCGCCGTCCTACTTCGCATTAGCTGAAAGAATTGCAGCCAGAGGACGTGTGTGTGTGTGTGTGTGTGTGTGTGTGTGTTAACCACACATGAGGCTGTTGGCGGGTCTTGCTCCCGTTTCCTGCTACATGTGCCAACCTGACAGCTTAACCTTGTTTTAACCCCAATAAAACTCTCTGCTCTTCTCCTTCTGCCCCATTTTTGCGCCTCCAAACCAACTGTCCACGTGCACGCGCGCTTGTGTGTTTGTGTGTGTGTGTGAGTGATATTTTCCATGGTGCTGACTGGCAGCTGAACTGCAGAGTAGCGGTCCGTTAGCGTGTGGTCAGCGCCGGAGACACAACTTTGAATTTCTTTTGCTCTCTCACCTCCCGAAGACGCCTTTCCCTGCGCACACTTCAGCTATTTATAGCGTGTGTGTGTGTGTGTGTGAGTGTGTGTTGCTCTCAAGTGGGCTCTCCTCGAAGCGCTAAGCACACCCTGATGGAAATTCCTCGGCCCCCTGCTGGGGGCCTCACAAAAACGCACACAAACACCTTTACCACACACAGAGCCGCTAACGGAGGGAAATGACCCGGAGCGCTAAAGGGATGGAACTCTTGTTCTTCTGTCGGGACAGACCAGCGTCAATCCTTTTCTTCTTTCATCCATTGCAGATTTTAGCCTGAATTAAAAAAGAAAACGTGACGATAGCGAGGCACGATTAGGAGAAGGATGAGGCAAAGCGGGGAGGGTCTGGGGGTGTCCGGAGAGGTTTGGGATTAAAATGGAACAGCCCCACGGCTGCGTTCCATTTATGTCTGGTTAGGACGAAGTGAGAAAAGGAAGTTCTGTGTGTGTGTGTGTGTGTGTGTGTGTGTGTGTGTGTGTGTGTGTGTGTGTGTGTGTTGATAGGACCCCTGGTATTTTTGAAAGGATCTTATCGACGGCCTTAACACCCTTATTGGACTCGAGACACGTGGCTGACCGACCCTCTGGGGTGCGCTTGTGTCTGAGCGAATGTGGACGCTCCCCGCATGCGCGCTGCGTGACGCCGCATTGATTCTCACGCCAGACTCATTTTACCGAGGCGGGGTGTCCGGTTGCTGCACCTCAGGTCGTCCCACCGCCGTGAGGGGGAAAACGCTTGAGTTTAAAAGCTTTGATTGGAGCAGCGGCGCTAACGCGACCCCCACGATCTGCCTTAGCGCCGTCCCCCGTCTCTGTTCAGCTTTCAGTAGGTTACGTTCACAAACTTTCTGCAGATTTCAGTCAAAAATATCAACGGTAGCCACAGTTGCAGAAGAAGAACTGAAAGGCTTTCTGGTCCTGGTCCTGCTCAGGGGGTCAAGCTACAGAGAACCCCCAGAACAGAGCTCAGGACCTTCTGGTGCCCCCCATAACTAAAAGTTCTTCTCCAAACTGGTCCCCATACTGGGCCATAACTGGGCATGCTCCTGTTCAGAGCTGTAATACAAGTTTTAACGGGGTTTGTCGGGTTCGGGGGTAAATCTGTGGCTCAGGGGTCACATGTTGGTCCGCCTCTGTACCGTCTTGGGTCACACGGTGTTCTCCCTCTGTTTTCTCCTCCTCCTTTATTCTCCTTTTTTTCTTTTTCCTTTTTAACGTGATAAAAACGTGTGCAGTCTTGGCAGTTCAGGCTGGTATCAAACGTCGGTACGCGTAAAGGGAGGCCGCGTCGGCGCTGCCAGCCAGCGTCGGAGCAGCGTGCCAGCGGAACGCTGCCTCGGAACATCTGGCCCATCTGTCGGTGATTGGGTGGGGAAGTTCCTCAGGATATAACACTTGAAAATGTCTTGGCAGGTTTGCAGCGGCGCAACGAGCGCGGACAGATTGCGTTTGCGGTGCGTGTCGTGTAAATGTGACTCTGATTCTTGATCGTGTTCTTACGCGGCGTGCTGGCGGTGATTATCCGGGGCTGCTGAGCGAAACTGTAATCTTATGTGGAAGCGTTGGGAGCTGTTACTTCCCACATTAGCCGGAAAGCTGTTTCCTGAGCAGGCGGCTGATTCTTCCCCTGATCGCTGTTTAGACCACGGAGTGGCGTGCCGTCTTTGTTTTATTTCTGTTGATTTTTTTGCGCTAGCTGGTTAATCCTCTTTTTCGGGGATAATTTCATTACTTCCTGGCGGTGCCACTCGGGTTCACCGAGAGGCCACTCCAAGTTTTTATGTTTCCTTTCTCCTTTATCAAGTCTTCCCCGATCTGCTATCACGCTCTTATTACCCTCGCGCCACCCCGACCCACGAAGTCGGAGGTGGAGGTGGCGGCGGGTGGCGTGCCGTGGAAGACGCGGTCCGGGTGGTTAAGAGAGAACCTGGCAGCTGTTCCTGACAGGTCGGGGATGGAGGGACAGATGGTGTTTGATTAGAGAGCAGATCGTTAATGGAAGGAGGGAGTGGATGTGAAGATGAGGCCTTCAGACGTCAGCCGTAAAACCAAAGCACAAAATTAGATCATTTTAGAAGCAATTTTGAGGAGAAAAACACTTTTGTGGAGATTTATTTCTGTGAAAATAATCAAAAATGCACCTGTAAGAGTCGGTGGAAGCATCATCCGATGGAGGGATGCCGGGCCCTGACAAACAGCAATTAGCCTCGTTCACCGGGGGGCCGTCTTAAAGAACTGCTGGAAACAAACCTGCAGCGCCGGCTGATTACAGTCTGCTCGCCGAGCCCGCGGTGGCGGCCTGAGCCAGGGCGGCTCCCCTTCAATCGCTGCTTCATCTGAGCGGCAGCGCGAAGCCTTGGAAATGAGCCGCAACAGAGTTTCCGGGTCGAGCCCAGGTCACGCCAGGGTCCTCAGGGTGGAGCGTTGTCTCCGTCTGGGTCCGTCAAAAAGCTCTTTATCACAATAAATAACCTCAGGTTCCATATTTGAATTTTCCTGCTGTACAAAAGCTGCTTTTCTGGGTTTTAGCTCAGATGCTACGTAGCTAGCTGGTACCTAGCTTTAGAGTTCAACTTGGTTCTGAAAAGCTCGATTTTTGCTTTGATCACATCATCAAAGCCATGATGTCACAAGTGATTTTTCATATCCAAATATGGAAAGATGACATCGCCATCCTTGTACTTGATAATCTTAACACACACACAGACAGACACACTCACACACTCACACAGTTAACACAGGAACGACAGTTACAGACATTAAAATTATGCTGAGGAGAGATAATAGGCTTTCTCCCTACTCCATAATAACAACACCCATTACCCAGGATGCATCACTGTAATGCCACCTCTGCGGACAGTTGTGTGTGTGCGTGTGCGTGCGTGTGCACGGTAGGGTGATAGAGAATGAAACTATCAGCAGGCCAACACAAACACAGCTGTTTTATTGTTGAACAGCTCAGATGTGCTTTCATAGGCAGAAGGAGTGTGTGTGTGTGTGTGTGTGTGTGTGTGTGTGTGTGTGTGAGAGAGAGAGAGAGAGAGAGAGAGATCATATACGATGACCCCACTTCCTCAGCACTTCCTCCTGCTCGCAGAAGTGTGACATCATGTGCGCTAGTCTGGTTCAGGCTAACTTGCTAGCTGCTGCGGCATGACGGTGTGAAAGGATCTAAACTCCATAAATGATGACGGATATTCTGGTCCTGGCTATTTCCACTGGTTTTACTGGGAAATGGTGACTGGTTACCAGTTTCCTGAAGGTCCCAGAGATAGCAGCGACACCAGAGGCCCAGTCTGAAGGTGGACAGGTCTGGTTTCTGACTGGATTTGGACCAAGCTGCCTGTGTTGGAGCCCTGAGCAGTGTTCCCCATTGGTCACAGGTGGTCAGGTGATGTACACTCCCACTGGAACCAGGAGGAAGTGCTGGAACCAGCTGGTGGAACCAGTTTATCATCAACAGGACAATGACTCAAGTGCAGAAGTGTGTGCGTGTATCTAATAATGGCCTTTTCCCAAACTGGTACTGGTGGTTGGCACCAGTACACAGAGGTCACTGTATGTGTGTGTGTGTGTGTGTTTGTATTTGCTACATATTGAGTACCAAAACACTCATTCTACTAGCAAAGTGAGGACACTTTGGCTGGTCCTCTCATCTTGAAAGGCCTGTTTGAGGGACCTGGTTTGGAGCTTGGGGTCAGGTTGGGGTCAGGGGCTGGGTAATACATTACGTCTCCAAAAGTCCTCACAAAGACGGAAGTCCAGTGATGTACGTGTGTGTTCCTGCGTCTTTGTAGCAGCTAATCTGGGCGTCAGCAGCTTTTTGAGGCTTTTGTGCTGACAATAATCAAACCGCTCCTCTTTTGAATTCATCAGCAGCGAGCACGAGGGATCACATGTGCCCTGGACTGGGGGGACGGGGGGCGGGGCCGGGGGGCCTGAGGGCACAGCCGGCTAAAGTGTCCACCGTGTTGCCTGGTTACCACCCAGGCTGACGGCGAGTGGAATCACACGCTTCCGCTTTGTTTATTGTTTTTTTAAAGAATAATTTATTTGACGTTGCAGCTTGATGGATAAACATTAAGTAAACCTGGTCAGATCTGTAGCAAGCAATAATCATCATCATCGGAATAACATTAATATCAATATCTATTCAATTATAAATAACAATATCAGAGAGCTCAGAGAAATCATTACATGTGTACAAGCTACAAATGTTCCGCCTTCCTCCTGTCTCGTGAGTCAGGCGCCCCCTGTTGGCCACCGGGAGCTACGACAATGACCCCAAAAATAGAATTTTAAAGGACAGTTTAAAATCATGCAAACTGGGAAATTTTATTTTCCAGTTTAACTCTGCGATCTGGCATGTTGTCGGCTAGAATGCAGGTGCTTATTACACCTTAATAGGAGACCAATCCCAGAGAAGCGTGAGTATCATCCGTCATGATAGCACTTTGCTACTTCCTCCCATCATGCAACAGTGGAGCTGCCCAGCGTGTGGGTGGAGCCATCTTCTGGCGATGACTCAGTTCGGCTTGATTTAAATTTGATTGGACTATCTGCAGGGGGCAGGGCTTAGTTTTGTACCTTCGCCTATGTATCGTAGCAGATACCGAGAGGGTCGGGAACAGCTGGAGGTGTTGAGGTCATTTCTGGGTGTGTGACTGACCGAGCAAGGTGGTGCATCGGCCCTGGGGGGGGACCTGGGGGGGCACAACGTCAAAGAACACACCGAGTACGTCTCAGAACAGGAAAAAGAAAAAAAAAAATAGCTAAATGCCCAGTTTTCCTGGGTTCAGGTGAGGCTTCGGGAATGCTACTGTGCTTTTTCTATGACTGCGTGTGTGTGTGTGTGTGTGTGTGTGTGTGTGTGTGTGTGTGTGTGTGTGTGTGTGTAGATTCAAGGAGAAGAAAACCCAGAAACACCACTTTAGTTTTCAAAAACAGTCTCGGTAACTTAAAAACGTCCACAATAAAAAGTTTCTCATAGATCATCTCCTTCTTCTGCAGTCCTCCGGGGGAGTCCGGGGCCTCGGTGCTCCTCACCTTCAGCCGGGAGGAGCCAGATGAGGAGGAGGCGACGGATCTTCTCAGCCAGGGGAGCTTTTCTGTGAGTGCAAACAGGTTACGTTCTTCCCTGTTTTGCCTTTTATTTCTAAAGTCTCGTCGCGAACCGAAAACCAGAATCTCGACAACTCAAACTGCGGGGTTAGCGCTCGCGGGCGTGCCTCCTCCCTCGCTCAGTCAGTCGTGGAGGAGCTCCTGCAGACAGCTGGGGGACTTGAAGACCTCGGGGACCTCGCTGTCCAGCTTGCAGATCACCTTGTAGATGGCCTTCTTCCACGATGGGTCTGCGTCCTTTCCAGCCACGATGGCGTTGAAGAACTCTCGGAGAGTCACCTGGGCCACCTCCAGGAACCGATCAGGAACCTGTGAAGAGGAGGAACCACAAAGAGAGCAGAAATCGTAAACGACGACGGAGATTTCAACTCTGAAAAGGCAAATCTGGATCAGACACCATGCCTCGATCGGAAAACCCGCTCCAATTCAACTTCAGGAGAGTCTGAGATTGCGATGCTGCATATTAAGACCCGGATGTTCTTACCAAAATATAAATTCCTCCAAAATAAAATACAGCTTCATTTTTGGGTAATTTCAGTAAACCTTTCAGAGTAAAGGTACATGTGTAAAAGTCCCAGTTCCATCAGCAAACCTGAAAATATATATAACTTCAAGGTCGTGGTATTGTTGTATTGTGTGTGTGTGTGTGTGTGTGTGTGCGCGCGCACGCACACGCTCGTTTCAGGTGTGTATTTATTACTCTTCCTGTATCACTGTTCTTCTTAAGCACTGAACTTCCTTTAAATCTACTTCTGCTTTAACAGCTCTCAGCTGTTTGAGTTCCTTTTCTGTGTGTGTGTGTGTGTGTGTGTGTGTGTGTGTGTGTGTGTGTGCGCGTGCCATAATTATCTTGTCATCACTAGGAATTGTCTGTAGATTTAGCCGTATGTCGATGTTTGACAGCAGAACAACACTGCTCTCTCTTTCTCTCCCACTCCCCCTGCACACACACACACACACAACACACACTCTATCTCTCTCTCTCTTTCTTCTGCCCTTTCTCCCAGGGGCAAGATCATTCAAAGACACTAAACAACCTATCTCCCTCTCTTTTCTCCCTTTCTTTTTCTTCTTTGTCTCTGTTTCTTGCATACAGATTTACACACACATATACACACACACACGCAGCGGAGTCCTGTTTGGGTGCAACCCCCGTTATGCATGGCAGGACATGCCAAGGTTAGCTGCCACCAGAATGAATGAATCACCACACACACACACACACACACACACACACACACACACTAAATGATTCCCTGGACTCTGATATACTCTGTGTTCTCTCCCTGAGCCTCTCTCTCTTTTTAGTGAACCCCTCGAGACTGCTGTTATTTCAATGAGGCCCTCTGTCACTGTCTTGATTTAGACACCACACACACACACACACACAAACACTGAACTTCAAAGGGACATGCAGTAGATTTTGCACAAACTTAAGCAGTAAAGTTTTTTTCTTTCTGTCAGATTAATTGTCTGGATTTGGGATTACAGCAAAATGAATCACGATTTAAACTTTCTGGAGGTGATTAATTTGTAGTTTCTATCATCTTTTCTTTTATGAGTCGCAACCGAATCACAACAGGTTTACGGAACCCCGGCTAACGCCGGCGTCTCTCGTTAGCGTAGCCGCGACGGGCAGCTGGTTTGGCTGCAGGGTGGACGACTGTTTCTTTGACCTCGCCTCGTTCAGACCGCCGCCACGCCATTGCGTCCCGTCTCTGAAAGAGCTGACAACAGACAGAAGAGAAGAGCGCATGTGAGCGAGAGGCAGCAGGACGCCGCCTCTGATTGGACGGCAGCTGGACTGGACAAACACGCTCGGGTCCAGATGCTCAGATTAGTCTGGCCGTCGTAAATCAGCCCAATAAAGAGACCCAAATTAGGCCATCATCAATACAGATGGGCTGTGTGTGTGTGTGTGTGTGTGTGTGTGTGTGTGTGTGTGGTTTTCCTGGCTTGGCCAAGTGCCAGGAGGGTGAGACGCTAGATAGAGTTAGCCTCAGTCTACGGTTAGCTGGATCAAGGCTGGATGAGTCGAGGCCCCTATTTGGCCCCTGTCGGGTTAAAAACAAACCCTTCTGTTTTTGACCGAGGCGTCGTTGGCGTGCGCGCTCTTCGTGCATGTCGCGCTGCGTCCGCTTTGCTGTTATTTGCGTGTGCAAATGCGTTCAGCTGTAGCTTTGGGCTTCGCCGTCTGCGTTTCCATGTTGCTTTCCTTTGCATGAGTCATGTTTATGAGCCAATCACAAAATGAACAGAGTCATATTTGCTAATTAAATTAAATGTAATTACAGTTATAGCCCTCTGTGCCGCCAGCGCCCCCTGCAGGAACAAAGTTGCAGATTCTGTTAACCTTTTAGAAATACTAAGAATTAAACATGAATTTAGGTCAGTAATTGACAGTAAATCTCTCATCTCTTAGAGCCTGTGTGTCCTCAGCTGACCTCAGCACCATACACCTGCCCTCTGAGCACACACACACACACACACACACACACACCGCCAGGTTCTCAAGACATCACTGTGCAAACACCATGTTCTATTCTCAAGGTGCGCAAACAGAGTGTGTTTGCTGCTTTTCTTAAAGTTGCAGGCGTGCGGAGTGTAGCAGTGTGTCCTCTTGCGTGTGCACGTGTGTGTATGTGCCGGTTTATTTCTTTATGTGGGTCATGTGATCACTTTATAGCACCTATCTGAGACCTGTTGGTAGACAGGTGATCACAGAACTGGAACCAATTCAATGTGCTGCTGTGTGTGTGTGTGTGTGTGTGTGTGTGTGTGTGTGTGTGAGAGAGAGAGAGAGAGAATGAACGCATCATTCTTGTGCCAACGTAGAAGCATCTGCTTCCTTTTTCCTCCTCATTTGCCCTGACTTTAGTCTCTCTCTCTCTGTCTGTCACACACACACACACACACACACACACACAAACCTTCCAAACTGCAAAAGCCTAAAACAACACAGGAAACACACAGATCTCAGCCTTGAACAGCCTTGAAAGTTTGGATAGAAAGTTTCCAAACTGTCCCAAGCGTTCCAGGCCTGCGGCGTTTGGACCAGTCCTGAATCAGACCTGCTGGCTGGTTTGCCGCTCTGGAACTGACACTGTTGTGTTGTCAGTGATTGTCGACGAGGTCTGAGTGACACGGGCAACCGTCTCCGTGGCGACGGTGGCGCCTCCGTCAGCGCGACCGAGAGGAAGGGTCTGCGTCCTGAGATTATGTCTCTGCTCGCTATCTCGTCTCTCTGCGTCCGTGCATGTGTGGCGCTTCCTCGGACGGCGGCGTGTGTTCGGTGTCTTCTCGTGTGCAAGTGTGTGTCACCCAGAGAGGACAATAGGCCGGGTCATCTGACTGAGGGGCTGCGGGCCGCTGGTATCACATGACGGAGGCTGAAGGCCACGTCTTTGTTACCAGGCCTATTGTTAAAGCTAAGGAGACAGCTGGGACACACACACACACACACACACACACACACACACACACACACACGATGCCCCCTCGTGACTCCAATCAAGCTCAGTGACAAAGATGATGTCTTTTTTTCTTCTCTGCTGGAACACACACACACACACACACACACACAGATAGCTATAATTATAGTGGCAGAAACTGGCAGCTGCTATTGTCTGTTGCATACCGCTCCTTGTTGGGCAGCAGCGGACTGCAGTTACTTTAGCGGCTCATATTCGCACTAAGTGTGTGTTCGATTCGACTGAGTGTGTGTTTGCGTGCGCGTCATAATACGTGTGTTCCTATAAACATATGAACACACTGACGTTTTTCTTCAGCGTCGCTAATTCACACTGTCGCTGATGTAAGAATAACCAGATAATTCGGTTTAAAAAGTCAAACTTTTATCATAAAGTCACGACTGTGCAGGTTCGTCCAACATCTGCACAACGACACAAAATTAGCTGCAGCTAATGTGATTCGAACAGTTGCTGAAAACTGAGCTAAACCGATGCTAAATCCACGCTGCCTTAATGCAGCTAGGCTAGGCTAGGCTAGCTGTACGGTAGAATTTTATGTAATCTACTGGTTCCTGTTCGAACTTGATGTTATCAAGTGTTTACATTCCGAAAGGCTCTGAGAGGCTGCCCCCTGGTGGTTTGGAGGGTGAAAGGCAGCGCGTCTGTTGCTGCTTAAAAAGAGAACAATGGGGGTGAGAGAACGAAAGCAGGACAGATGAGCACCTTCTGGGAAGGTTAGAGGAAAGGTGAGGATGAGGAAAAAAGGACTTAAAAATCCTGAAAGAGAGACGTAACTGAAACGGAGCTTCAGGAAATCCCAGTCTGACGAGCGATTCTCAAGAGCCCCCCCAGGCCCTCACGAAGATGAAGAGCAAAGGATGAGTGAAAGGATGGATAGAGACACAAAAGATGACAAAGAATCTAAAACGCTGGAGAAAGGCCTTTGATCGAGAAACCAGAGAGGCCTGAAATGTGAGTGTGTGACCAGTCTGTGGCCCCCAGGTGTGTGTGTGTGTGTGTGTGTGTGTGTGTGTGTGTGTGTCAAAGGGCAGATTGTGGCCACAGCCACGCCCACCCTTCAGAATCTCTGATCGAGGATGATGATATCCTCGAAAAGGCCTCTGAAGACCAGCTTATTGTGCCTACTTAATGTCTGTCCCCCCCACATGCACACACATGCACACACACTCCAAAATTTCTTTTTTATCCATCTTTTCTAGACTAGCCACCCATTTGCAGCAACCCTAAACAACCGACCAGACACGTTAGCATTTCCTGACTCGTGCCTTTTAAATGGGGTTTTTAAAAGCTGAAGCCTTTTTTGCAAGTTTACATTCCTAAAAACTGCTCAAATGAGCTTGTTTAATAAACTACAGATCACAGTGGTTCTTCTTGTCAGAGAAGTCGATATTTTTGGCCACCACAGTGCAGAAACGGAGCCCGACGTTCCCGGAGGGAGCGAGCTATTCCGGGGTTTCCTCAAAGTCTCTGAAAACTTTGACACGCTCACTTGCGCGTCGCGCTGCCGATGCTGCTGGCACGCAGACGCCACCGCTCGTCAATCTGTTCCCAATACAGAGAAAGAAGAAAAAGAGGAAATGTTTCTCTTCCTCTTGGCAGAAGGTGGAAGCTGACAACTTTCCCTGAGTGTCCTGGCAGGGAAAATCTGTGGGTTTGTTTGTTTTGAAGACGGCTGCTCCTCTCCTCTCCTGCTTCCTTCTTTCCTTTGCCTCCCTCATTAGTTAGTGGGCAGAGTTGCAATTAGGACAGAATAGTTCTTTTTTTTGGGGGGGGTGAAGGAGTCAGGATGAAGACAGAGAGGTAAACAAGAAAGAGGAGTTCAAAGAACGTGGCTGGAGAGGCGAGGAGGAGGAGGTGGTAATTAATGATGCTGCTATAATTACTGCTGCCTGTTTATGCCAACTTCAACAACACACACACACACACACACACACACACACACACACACACACAAGACAAATTAGTTCTCCTTCCCGCAAAACGTCTGGAGCGTGACGACCGACGCAAAGATGTTGATTTTAAAGATGCTGGTTTCACCTGGAATGATGGAGGAAGGAGAAGAAGTCAGGATAAAGGAAGGACAACAGAGGAGAAGGAGAGGAGGTGACAGAGGACTGGGAGGAGGAGGAGGAGGAGGGGAGGTGATGGCGGACAAACCAAGGTGGAACTCTGGTGCTAAATTTGGCAAAAGGAGAAGACGCGTGTGTGTGTGTGTGTGTGTGTGTGTGTGTGTGTGTGTGTGTGTGTGTGTGTGTCAGGAGACTTGCTGAATCGGCCGCGGTTCCAGTTTCACGCCTCCGAGTTTGACAGGAGGAGAGAGGGAGGCTCCCTCGCCACTAATGTTCCCTCAGGGTGGAGGGAGTAGAATTTACAGCCGCCTTTGCAAACACGCCATCGCTGTGTTACGTGACGCACGCACACACACACACACACACACACACACACACACACACACACACGACTTTTTTTGACTTTAAAGCATCCTATAAGTCGTCCGGGTACTCTGCTGACCACCCTCTTTGCCCATGGCCCCTCCCCTCACGTTAAACGTTTAGCTAAAGTCAACAAATCCGCTCGGATACGAGAGCGCCGTTCCACCGCGCTGCGTCAGTTACCGCCGCTACTTGGTTACCAGCACTCGCTCCTGGATCTGTCGCTGTCCTAACAGCGACGGGAGCCAGATCGCCACCTACTGGCTCGGTCCGACCACGCGTGAAACGTTTCCTCGCGCTTTTCAGTCATTTTCGACGCTCGGCTCATATTTACAAAACCGTCTGCAGATGCGCTTGGATGATATTCAAACGAGGTCTTTAGATAAATGCTACGTGAGCTACGCGTCCAGGCGCGATTTGAATGTCCGACTTTCTGGTTTCAAGCGTCTTTGAGACGATTTCCATATTTAGATCAACAGAAAACAGCAAGAGGAAAGTTAAAAAAACAAGATGGAAGAAAAGACTGAAGACAACACAAGTGGCGTTTGTCGCCACGGTTTTCCGACTCGCGCCCCCCAATGTCAGCGACCCCCGATGTCAACCCCGACGCTCTTAAACTGAGCCCAGTTAGGAGCTAAAGGCAGCAGAGCCTCACACACACACCTGTGAAAAGCTACCTGAGTCTCATCATGCAAAGCATGCAAAACACTTCCTCCTCTCTCTTTCACACACACACACACACACACACACACACACCAACTCGAGTCCTAGTGTTTCTGCATGTGTTTGAGCTCCACATGAGCTCTGACGTTTTCCTGCCTGTAAGCAGAAAAGTGTGTGTGTGTGTGTGTGTGTGTGTAAGAGAGCGGCGAGGTGTGTGCTAATGGACATCTAAACGCTGCTGATGCCATGTTGAACATTTTAAGGGCCCTCAGGTCCCTGTAGACCAATATTGGGAAAGCGGGGGAGGGAATGTGACTTCTGCAAATCGCTTTGACAAGGACACCCGCGCCGGGAGCGGCGTCCTCTTCCGCCTCATCGAACACACACACTTTTACTGTGACATACACACCTCAGCAGAACGGTGAGGTGACTGTTGGGCTTGGAACAGCTGAGTTGGTAGAGGACGTGTGTGTGTGTGTGTGTGTGTGTGTGTGTGTGTGTGTGTAAGTCAGCGTTTCACTGTTTTGTACTTGAAGAAAAGACTCAGAATCAGCCCCTGACCCCCCACCCCCCACCCTGGCCCACCGGGCTTGTCTTACCTCGAAGTCGTTGGCCTTGTTGTAGTGCATGTTTAGCGCCCTGAAGAGCTCGGCGTCGCGACCCACCGCCAGCTCCTCGGCGGACGTCACGCCCTCGTTGATGGCCTGCCGGGCGAACTTCTCCATCTGGATGTAGTAGAACTCCCGGAAGTTGCTGAACCACTTGATGAGCTGGGAGGTGATGCAGCGGTTAAACTGCAGCAGAAAGGACGAGCGTCATTGCCTGCTTATCCTCACATTAGCACACCGCTAAAGCTACGCTGTAAATGTCAGCCATCCTGTCCCGGTGTGAGGGCTCACATCAGAGACACCATCACAGCAGCTGCACATCGGGAAATAAGCGATGCTATCTGATTTATTAGCGGTTTCTCAGTACGAGACACTCAAGCGCACCTCCCAGAGACTGGGAGCGCACCTGCCAGGTTGTGGAGGTGGACACAAGTACGTGGCTCGAGAAACGGCTAGCGTTTCAGCTGGACCAGTGTAGGATTAGCATCAGCATCCATGAGAGTCTGAGGGGAGGAGCTAAGTTTGCGCGATATCTGTGTATCGGTGCGTGACAGCGTCTAAGAAACTGTTGGTTAGACAATGTTGATGACATCATTCAGTGTGAATATTAAATCTATACTAGCTAAACAGCTGAAGTGTGGACGTGAAAGTCACCTCTGATTTTGTCTGCGCCAACATCAGTCAGGCAAACTTTTCTAATGAATGTGAAAGGCTGTTTTCATGGGAATACGGATGTAAAACTTCACATGGACGACTGAATGTTGTCCAATAAACCTGAAGTAACACACACACACACACACCCAGGCACAGACTAATTAATTTTTCATTTATCCACCTCATTAGCCGCTAAAATGCTGCCTACACCTTCAGGGTCCTCGTCGTTGAAAAGACGGGAAAATCGGCCCCCAGAAGCCTTTTAAATCAAACAAGAGTGACCCAAATATTGTTTTATTGTTAATGCCATCCCGGGCTTTCAGACGGAGCCAGACCGACTTAAAACGGCCGTGTTCAAAGGTCTTCGCAAAGACGCAAACGTTTTCAGCTAACTTTCAGTTATGGCTCCTGGTTTAGGGGGCAAGTTCATGTCTGTTTTTAAGTTTCATCTCTGCTTTAACAAAAAAAAAGCCAGAGCGGCGGCTCAGTGAAAGTGTGTGTGTGTGTGTGTGTGTGTGCGCTCAGCGAAGAGGAAAAACGGCTTTGATACGGAGATTAGGCTCGCCATTGTTACAAGACATTGTCTCGCAGGAACGAGGGATGAGAGAGAGAGAGAGGAGGAAGGCGGAGAGCGTAAGCTTTTCCCAGCCGCTGTCAGAGGGGGTGACATAATGGAGCATAATTAGGAGGGAGGGTGTGTGAGGCTGCAGCAGGAGGAAGGAGTGTGTGACAGCAGGGAAAGTGTGTGTGTGGGGGGCGGGGGGGTAAATGACCCACAAAACATGACAACTCAACAATTAAAACACGCGTCAAAATGGAAACGTAATAATTAGGACATGACGACGACGTGCAGACGACACATCAGGTGGGAACGTTTGAGCGTCTGCTGCTCGGCTTCTTCTGAACCAGCAGCAAAGCTACAAAGCTACAAACTCGCGTAAACCCGTTAGCTAATGCCACCACGTGTTGAGGACGTGCAAACGTTAGCGTGGCGTAACCCGATAAACCAGGTCTAAACTACGCTCTTAGTTCCAGGCCCCTCCTCTCTGCTGTCATACCAGGGATGGCCACTAGGCGGACACGGGCACAGGCTGCTTCGCAATGCCAAAAACTCTTGAAATACGGATTTTTTTTCTGCCTGAATCTGTCGCTTCCTGCAGCTGTCGAGCTCGCGTTCCTATCGACATGACCGCGATTGTTTTCAGAGAGGGACATTTCAGGAACGGCGCCACAAACGTGCGCTCTCCCCCCCGTCCCGTCCAGCTCATCACAATCAGCGCGCACAAAAAAACACGAGACAAAAGACTAAAAGAACGAGATGGGGCGGTGGGGGGAATGCTGAGCTGGAGGAATGCCATTTTCTGTTTACAACCAAAGGGCCATCAGACAGTGTCCCCCCCACCTCCCCCCACCCTTCTCCCGGGTGTTGTCAGCGCCCCCCCAGGCCATGTCGGAAGGGCAGACACATCCTCGAAGAGCCTGCCCGCTTCGGCCGCAACTGTCGGTTTGCACATTCCGAATGTGCACCATCGACACAAATCTACCAGTTGAATGAGTGAAAGTTTCCTGTGGGTCCAGGAAGGACGGCCGCCCCCGTTCTGCTTCCCTCGGCACAAAACGCTGCCGCAAAGTTGCTTAGGCCGACTTTTTGAGCCGTTTCCAGGCTTTGAGTGTTTGGAAAGAGCGGTCCGCCTGCGCCGCTACTGATCAGCTCAAGGCGTGGAGGAGGCGTCGCTACTTCCTCTCCCTGCGTGGCTAAATTGGCTGAGACGAGTGAGAGGCGCTTTGGAAGCTAATTGATTCCCGCTGAGATGATCACGGCGGCGATGAGGCCGAATCTTCAGGCCCTCCCTGATAAATATTTCTACACAGGGAAAAGAAAAAAAACCACATCAGCTGGCAGCGAGCGAGCGCCAGTCGGAAGGAACTCCCCGAGCCGGCGAGCGTCTAATTAATCCTCGCCGCTCCAGTCTTAACGAGGTCTTAATTACTCCCACTGACTCTCTCAAGACGAGAGCGCTGGGCCGCCGAGCCTCGCGCTAACAGATGAGTGTCTGCTCAGAAGGCAAGAGCGCAGTTAAGATCCCGTCTGTGTGTGTGTGTGTGTGTGTGTGTGTGTCTAAAACAGTCATCGGCTCAACCCACTTCCCACACTGAGCCAGGCGGTCGGGGCGAGTAAGAGGCTCATCCTTAAGAACCAGTTTTCTCATAGAGTCCATTCAAGTCCAATTAGGGGGAGCATTCAAGGCCTAATTCCTGACAGAGAATCTGCCTGATCCTGCTCACACATGCTACTTATTGTTCCCTGGGAAGGAAGGAAGGAAGGAAGGAAGGGGGGGATGAGAGAGAGAGAGACAGGAGCCACTGACCCGGATTTGGGAAATATGGTAATGATGAGGGTAATGAATGTGGCGGGACAATGAGACGCACACATCCAGAGACAGACAGCCTCAGCGCTCATCTCAAACAGGATTAGCCACCATTCATTTTTATTAAAGCACATAATATTAGCAGCCGCATGAAGATGCTGGATTAGGCGGGATTACCACGCAATTATAACCAAATTTGTGTGTAAACAACTGTTAGCACGAGAGGGGAATAATGAGGAGGTTTGTTCTTGAAGGAAAACGCTGTGGCCTGGCCCGGCAACCTGCCGGCTATAGATGTGTTCCAATAAGAACCCGATCACGGCCCCCTTCCTGGAAGTACTAAAGCAGCAAACGTTCTTTCGTTCTTTCACGGAATGAAATAGTTCCATTCATCCTCTTTGAGCCTTGTGTTCGGTTCGGCACTTTTGTTGAACCCGAACTGACACCTGAAAGTTTGAAACTTAACCTGATTAAGGAAAATGATCGATGTCGGCACAATAACGTAGAGCCCGGAACTATTAGAGCTCCCAAATATTAGAGCTCCCAACGATTAGAGCTCTGAACAATTAGAGCTCCCAACGATTAGATCTCCCAACGATTAGATCTCCCAACGATTAGAGCTCGGAACTATTAGAGCTCGGAACTATTAGAGCTCCCAACTATTAGAGCTCCCACCGCGCCGTTGATCGAAAAACAAAAAACGAGCTCGTGTCTCCGCTAACTCTACTCTGTTTCTGGATATTTTTTTACAAATGCGTTCATTCGAACATCTTCCTGAGGACAGCGTGAATTGTTGCGTTGATATTTAATTACGGGGGTCTTGACCTCCATTTTCAGGACCTCGTGGACTGAATTAGCCCAGGACATGCGGGGAGCAGGTCGGCATGGCAACCGCGCATTTGCCTACTATCGGTGATGAGGATGTGGCACTGCTACGAGGAAGTGGTCACCGCAGACGTGAGAGGGCAGCTGGTGTGTGTGTGTGTGTGTGTATACAGCGTCCTGAATCCGCGGAGGAGCCGTATGCTCCTTTGCAAACAGCCTGTAAAACACAAAACAATCAGCGTCTTTGTTAGAAATCTGTTGTTCTGTTGTCGTTTGTTTGTCCTCCCCTCCCTTCGCTCCCTCTCTCATCTTCCCCCGATACACACACGTGCACGCCACGGACGCCGCTTTGTTCCCCTTTCATTTTCTTCCTACCTGCTGATTTTAGTTCCTTCGTTTAAACTGCTGAGAATAAAACCAGAGCTCTGATTGGCTGAGAGCAGCGAGTGAAAGCTGCAGATGTGTGTTTTGGGTCAAAGGGAGATGGAGGTTGAGGTGGGTGGGTGTGTGTGGACAGGGGGTGAGGTCACCGTGTGTGTGTGTGTGAGAGAGGGAAAGTGGGCGTTGACACCCACCCGCTCCATCTCTGGGCCGATTAAGGCCAGAAACTCTAATTACGCTCCAAAGATGCGACAGACTGGAGCGCCCATCTGCGCCGTGCACACCCGCGCACGTTTACACGGTAACGGAACATCAGGAAAACAATAAAACTCGACATTACAGGACAGGAAGGCTGCCGCAGCATCTGCCAGCGGCAGAGATCAGAAAACACGCCAAGGCGCTGGTTCCCCGTCAAAGACGTGACCTTTGACATCTGACCCGGCCCCAAAGCTAACACGCTACCGAATTTAAGATTGCCTCAATTCTGGGACAATGTCAGTCTGCTGAGGCCTGAAACAACACGCAGCAGACAGACAACGTCTTACCTTGACGTCGGAGAAGAACATCTTCAGCATGTTGGAGGATGGGTAGCGCGTGTAGAAGAACATCAGCTTGGCCTTCTTCAGGTGGTTGGGAGACAAGCCCTCCTGGATCTGAGCCGAGCGTTAAGGAAGCAGATCTGAGTTCAGTTTGTCATTTCAGCCAAGTCAGCGCTCATTAGCATGTTGCTAATGGCACCTTTGCTTTCCAGAATGATTGATAATCTGTTAAAATCGCACTTTTCGGCTGATTTTTCATCCACTTTACTTGGGATCAATAAAATCGACTCGTCCCAGAGATGGTGGCTGGTGGCGGCGCGACAACAGGAACTAGAAATGCAGAGATGACAGCCAATCAGAGCAGAGCAGGTGTGTTTTACACCTGGAGCAAGAACACGAGCGCCTGCTGGCTTTGGATCAGATCCCACATTCACGCCTGTGTGTGTGTGTGTGTGTGTGTGTGTGTGTGTGTGTGTGTGTGTGTGTATGTGTGTGAGAGAGAGAGAGACAGCAGCTGTGCCCCACCATGCTGCCATTTCCTCACCACATTAACAGCCCTATAATCTATCGGAGAAGATGAGGCAATCAATGAAAACCCCCTGCAAGGTCAATTAGCGCACAGGCAAACAAAACACACACACACACACAGAGGGCCTGGGGGGTGGTGTGGCTGGAAACATCGGTGAAGCACATCAACAATAAAAACAAGTGAGGCGAGACAGGAAGTAGTAGTAGAAGTTGAGTTGCTTCTCAAAAGTAATCCGATTACTCACAGCGACTGATCGCTGATGTCACAAAGACCTGAAACGAGGTTTGCCCCAAAGTGTCCGACGACCAGCGGACATAAACACGCCATCGTGCCCCGCAGGGCCGATACCGTCGTGGAAAAACGCCGAAACACACGTTTGTTTTTGTCAAGGCTGCAACTTGAGGTGGGCTGTAGTTGTGTATCATTCATACAGCGGCAACAACACCGTCGACTGTTTAACATTCATAGCAACCTGTCACTACCGCTGTGTGTGTGTGTGTGTGTGTGTGTGTGTGTGTGTGTTGTAGTAACTAATGAGTCAGTGAATAAACAACATAACTTTTCCCCTCATCTCCATTTCCTGTCACAGTGTGTTCTTCCTGTTCAACATCTGTGGAAGTGTGTGTGGGTGGGTGTGTGTATGGATGGGTGTGTGCCTGTGTGTGTGCGAGCGCACGTATACGTGTGTGCGTTTCTTGCAGGACGCACTGTATCAGCTGTAACTTGACCTTGCGGCCAGGTGTGTGTGTGTGTGCGTGCGTGCATGCGTGTGCTTGAATAGATTGGGAGGCAAAGTGAGGGAGGGGGGATAAATGAATAAATGAAGGTGGGACATCTGCTCAGCTTTGTACAAAGGATTAAAGATACACAGACCTAAGGGAGTGTGTGTGTGTGTGTGTGTGTGTGTGTGTGTGTGTGTGAGAGAGAGAGAGAGAATAATAAACACCTCAGTCTCACCTAATCCAGTAACAGCACGTCACCATTTTTACACCAAACACAGACAGAAAATCATAAAAGCTGATTACAAACTAACAACAAAGTCAAGTTTTAATATTTTCTAATTTTAATCTAAAAAAAAAAAAAAAATCAATTATTTTAGTCTGGTCAGTTTCTGCTAATTCCACGCAGACACGGCAGGAAAATGGCTGAATGCTAGTCTAGGGTTAGCATCGCCGCTGTCCATTAACCGTTGGCGCACGCTAGCCTAGGCGATGCTCTCGCTACGTGTCGGGAAGGAGAAGAGGAGGAAGCCTCCGCTTGGGAAACAAACACGTCTGAATCTACTGAGACATTTGCGTCGGTCATGAGTCGGCTAGAGAAAACAGGAACTTCCTGTCCCAAACAAAGACCAAATCCAGTTTCAGAATAAAACGCACTAAGCCTTTAAGAAGCTCCAAACGTGTCAGGAGTAAAGGGAAAAGGCGGTAAATGAAATGTTCCCATGCTGGGCGGCTGTTGGGGTCCAGCATCCTGTCAGTTAGCTGTTTGTAAGCTAGAAGCTTATAAAGTCAATTAGAAATGCTGCTTTTCTTTTATTCTTTTTAATTAACTTGAGATTTTCTGTCAGAAGAACAAGAAATTCTCTGAATTTAAGAAGCCATTATGCAGCAGCGGCAAATTCTAAATCAAATTCTTTCCATAAAAGTTTCTGCAATGATTTTGTTTTATTTGGATGATTCCATACGGCGTTGAAGGCTGATCAGTGTCTTTGAAATACTAATGTCTAATGTTCCAGTTCAAAGAGCTGTTTTCTCCTGGGATGAATGGCAAAGCATTTCGGAATGAAACGGCGCAGCAGGATCAAGAGGCGTGTCAAATATTTCCTCCTTTTCCATTTTTAATTAAAGCGACATCTAAATTGGCTTTGAAGGCAACACTGTGATCATGACCAACGCAGCTGCCAGGAGTTCCGATTTGTCAGGTTCAAAGTCTTATTTTTCCCTTCACTTTGTTCTTCAAACCTGTTTGCCAGTCAGAATGTGTGTGTGTGTGTGTGTGTGTGTGTGTGTGTGTGTGTGTGTGTGTGTGTCTGGGAGAAGCCCTCTTCATATGAAAGGTTAGGAACGAAAAAGATAAACAGCTACCTGCAAACACCTGTTCACATGCACACCTTATGAAAAGTGTGTGTGTGTGTGTGTGTGTGCGTGTGAGGGAGAGAGAGAGATATGAAAGGTAGCAAAGCACACACAGCTGCTACCGAGCAACTGCGAGCGAAGGCCAACAAATGAGGACGCACTCCGACGACCCGAGAACCTTAAAGACGAGATCCACGCGTACACTTTAAACTAACCTTGGATACACGAGGTCTTCATCAGTCAGACCTTTGAAACATGATTAGCTTTGAGCACACACACACACACACACACACACACACACACAGGTAACTATGATTTGCTTTGAGCATTTATGCACAAAGTCTTGGTGATGAAAGAGAAGCTAGCTGCATGTGTCCCCGTCTGTGTGTGTGTGTGTGTGTGTGTGTGTGTGTGTGTGTTAAAGTGAGAGCTCACCGGGCCCCTTTCTGCACCTTTAAACACCACAACCTGCTGCACAGACTTAAAAGAACTTGAGAGAGCAGCGTGCGACCTGTTTAATCTTCCCTCTCTTCCGGCTCGTTTCATGTGTCCCCACTCGGCGAGGAGACAAAGGGGTCAGACGAGGAGACAATTAATGCAGATTAATCGATATCAAAGGGCGTCGGCTCAGTGCTGGTGCATGAGAGCGGCCCCGATGTGATAGATGCCTCAAAAAATACAACTTTTGTTGCTCTAGTTTTTGGGTATTTGTGGCATTTTCCCGCTGGAAACTGCGGGGGCAGTGTTGTGCGCAGGTTTGCTATCTCAGAGTGTTAGCGGTGGGCAGTGGAAATTAGACTTTTTACGTCGGATGCTGACAAATTAGAACACCGAAAACACACGCACTCGTAACGAGGTAAACGGTGGAAGGATACAGTGTTGCTGGAATAGGGCGATATCTCGGACATGTCCTGCAGGTCTCCGCACTCGGACTTGATGTGGGACAGAGACAGCCCGTCTGGTCCGTGCTGACTCGGAGAGCTCTGTCTGTGGTGGTGGTGGTGGTGGTGGTGCATGAGGTGACCCCCGCCAAGGGACGCCATCTTGGTTCGGAGGCTCACAGTTTCCCGGGTCGTGTCCATGGAGTCTGGGGAAGAGCGATGATGGTCCTTGGGCCCTGTGGGGTAGCCGTCTCCACCACCCAGGGGGCTCTGAAAGGGGTAGCCCATCAGGGGGAGGGGGAATGGGTGGCGAAAGGATGGAGGGCTGAACCCTAGCGATGCTGCCAGGGGAGGATGGAAGGAAGGATGGTGAGGAGGTGGAGGAGGGGGAGGGAGAGAAGAGGAAAGGTTGGCGTTCTCGCCTCCCCCGCTCTTGCGCACCACCAGGGGCAGCGCCTCCGTCTGGTCATTGGGCGTCGGCACGCCGCTCAAACCACTGAACGAATCCAGTGGGCTCGGGACGATGACGTCGCCGAAGCAGTGCAGCCTCTGACTGGAGGCGTGGTAGGTGGAGGCGGGGCTACCGTCCCCGTTCAGGCTGAGGGCCAGCACGCTGCTCCCAAAGCGCGAGTCTGGGGTGAGGGGGGGGAGGGGAGCGAAAGGTGGCGGACAGGAGGAGGAAGAGTTGGAGGAGGAGGAGGGGGCCGCCGGCGTGCTGGCGTGGCAGCCGGTAAGGTGGCCGCCCGGCTGCTTCGGGGACGAGAAGCCTTTGACCACGGTGTCGACCACCTGCGACACGGCGCAGTTCAGCTCCTGCTTCAGCGTCTCCGCCAGCTGCCTTCCTCCTCTGCGCTTGATCGCCCTCTCTCTGTGCCTGTCCTCGTCCTCCCTGCCGTCCATGTCCTCCATCTCTCCGTCCATCAGGACCTGCTCCCGAAGGAGGGCCCGGGCCCGGTCCAGGAACAGGCCCGGGTCCATCTCGGCCAGGTCGTCGTGGCCGTTCCGCTGCCGGTCCCGGTGGCGCTCCTCCAGGCCGTCGGAGCGGACGCTGTCCTCGGACAGGTTTCCGTCCTCTTCCCGGTCGCGAGCTCGGTCGGCCTCCCCGTTCTCCTCCTCCTCCTCTGTCTCAGAGTCGTATATCTGGTAGAACTTCTCCTGGAGTTGACGAAGTTGTTTCTGAACAAGAGAAGAAGAAGAAGGTGTCAGCAGATGAGCGGCGGTCTGGTGCGTCCGCCCGCCTGCGCCGTCTCGGCGCTCCTACCTGCATGTCCTCCAGCTGCAGCCTGAGCTGCCGCCTCTCCTCCTGACGCTGCTCCTGCCTGGAGCACACCATCTGGGTGAAGCTGTGCTGCTGCTGCGGCAGCCGCTGCTTCCTCTTGTTCTCTCTGTAAACCTCGCCGGCGTTGACCCCGCCGCCCCGGGAGCCCGGGGAGCCCAGCAGGGAGGCGGGGCCGTCGCTGCGCCGGCGCTCGCGGCCGCTTTGGTTTTCACGGCCGCCGTCCTGGCTGTGATCGCCGCAGCTAGGCCGCACCAGCGGCGAGTGGCTCATGCCGCGGATGATGTTCTCCACACGCGCACGTTTGGCACGCAGGTGCTCGTCGGTGAGTCTGTCCAGGTCGAAGGAGGAGATGGAAAGCGTCTGAGGGGGAGCGTGGGAGGTGTGGTTAGAGGAAGAACGGCCAAACGAGGAGGAGGAAGGCGGAGGAGGAAGAGGAGGCCCGGGGGAGAGGCAGTCGGACGGGCTGTCGCGCTCACGGGACGAGTTACTGCACCCGTCCTCGGCCTGGATCTCCGACCCGCCGCTGGACAGATTCCCGCTTCCCTGGACAGGAAGAGAGGAGGAAGATGATCGGTGGTCATTAATAATTCTGCTCATCGGTTGTCTTAAACACGCAAGTTTGCTGTCGGTGCCTGCAAAGGTCAGAGCGTCCGCCAGCGATTGAACCCATGTGGGTTCCATTAGAAACCTCACCAGAGCACGCCTGAGTGTGTGTGTGTGTGTGTGTGTGTGTGTGTGTGTGTGTGTGTGTGTGTGTACCTGGAAGCCCGAGTCACTCCCTCCGTTCTTCCCCATGTTGCTCTTCAGCAGCTGGGAGATGATGGTGGCGCCGGGGAAGGGCATGATGGCGTCCTCGTACGAGTTGGCCCTCTTCAGCAGCTTCCTCAGGACGTTGGACTTCTCGCCGTCGCCGTTGGCGCCGCCTTGGGCGACCAGGGAGCAGTCCCCGTCCTGATCCACGCCGTGCGACTGGTTCATGCTGTCCAGCAGGGTCTCCCTGGCGCGGGCGAGTATCACGCTACCCAAAGTCCTTTTCACCCCGATGTCGACTCGTCGGCGTTTGGTCTGTCTGCTTAGGAGGGCGGCGCTGTCATGATCAGGCATCCCGCAGGGCGGCTAAAAGGACATGACCAGGGGTCCTCGCAGACGCACGCGGGATGAGGAGGCACCTGCCGGGCAGAATTCACGTGAGGACGGAGCCAAATCATTTACTTCCGCAGCTGGAAATCAGTTTCTGCATTTTCAGAAATTGGTTAAAAAAAAACCAAAATCATTAAAATGAATTTCAACAGCTGGAATTTTAGAATAAATTTCCAGCTGTTTAGGTGTTTAACCTCAGACAAAAAGAAGACATTTTACAGTCAGTTTGCCCCCAACAATTCTAAAGAGAATTGTCAGAAATTTGACGTATATTAATCACGCACATTTTTAAGAAGAAAATCTTTCTTCTAAGGGAGATTAGATCTGCTGACCAGACTCTTCTCCCCTCCTCCCCAGAGGGGTCAGCCGCTTTCTGCCCTTTTCATTTGGAC
Source organism: Pao palembangensis (assembly GCA_015343265.1). Lineage (NCBI taxonomy): Eukaryota > Metazoa > Chordata > Actinopteri > Tetraodontiformes > Tetraodontidae > Pao > Pao palembangensis. The sequence continues at coordinate 1,948,900 of CM027085.1, read as the reverse complement.
AAGAAGGAATTTTTGGTAAAACCTGCGTGAAGCTGCTGCTGCTGCTGTATTCACGCATGAAAATAATCGTTCGCCGCTCACGTTTGCATCTGTTTTGCAAACGCGTGCGCAGCGGAGGGAACGCAAATGTCTGACAAATTAGAGCCGCGTCCCGCAACACTGCAGGGCCAGGGTGGACGCGGAGGACGGGAGAGCGCGCTGGGAACCTCGGAGAACCACGCACAAGGCCAACACACACGCACTTCACGTTCCGTCACACGCAAACACTGAGGGTTCGGGGTCCAAAGATCCTGCAGACTGTTTGGAAATGCGGGTGTGAGGTCAGCTCCCAGCAGCGGGGCGGGTTGCGTGATTTTTATTTAACTTTATCTGCCTAAAAAAAAAATCTGGACCGTGATGTGACGCAGAAAAGTGATGTGAGAGTGTCTGTTTGTGGACAGCAGCTTCGGGGAAGTGAAATGAGAAGTGGCGAACATGACAGTAAATTCCGTTTTCCCTTTTAATCAGGTGCTGCTAAATTATCCCGGATTCACGGAAGATTTTAAACAGGTGAAACAAAGCCAGTTCAACAGGCGGCGGCGACAAAAGTAAAACAGGCTGATCGTTGCGTGGGTCCAGATTCTAAAAGTTTGACTTTTACGCACCAATATAACATTTAATCCGGCGAGTCCGCAACAACTAGACCCACATTATTAAAGACGCGGCCTTTAAAGTTTTGCCAAATAAGATTTTGGGGTGAGTTGGACGGTTGAAACTTCAAATTATGGCGTTTGAAATCCTTTGATCTGATCTGGACGTTTTCGGCGGCGGCCGCTCCTGCGCAGCGAGCGGAGCCTGAACGGCGGCAGGTGCGAAAAGTTCAGATTAAAGCAAAGAAAAGCAGCAAAAAACACAAGATTTCAAACACATATCGTTGAGCTTCGACTTTAAAAGCTGAAAAATGTCAAATAATGGTGACAAAGATCAGTGCGCGCAAAATAAAAGTAGTTTCGGGAAACGATCCAAAGCGCCTGGACGCGTCAGAGCGATGCGGCGGGACAAATCACGCACCCTCACACACACGCACAGGTTCGACCGAGGGAGAAAACGCCACAAACGTGTTCGGACTTACTTCTCCGTCGAGCGTTTCTCCAAGTGGTTCCGCCGAAGAAAGAAAGAAGCAGATCCGGGCTCGCCGTTAAGATCAGCGTCGTTATTCACTCTGGAGAGGAGGCGGACGTGGAGCGCGCGAGCGTGCGTGAAAGACACGAAGAAGGCGTGCGTCAGAGAGAGCGGGAGGGAGGCGCTGCTCGTGTGCGCCGCTCTTCTCCCGGGATGAGAAGTGTTGGGTTTCCAGCGCACCCGCTCCGTCCGGCACCGTCTCCTCCTGACCGCCGGCAAGACTCTCGCTAAGGAACAAGGAGAGGCGCACATGAAGGACACGCCAAGACGTTGCGTCACTGGCCCGCGAGTGAGGTAACGGCCCCACCTGACCAATGAGGGAGAAGAGCCGCGCACGGCGCATTGAATTTATAAGGACGGAGACGCGCGAAGCGGACAGTCAGGTGCAAATAAAAGCTTCCGAGTCCCGGAGAAACCAAGAGTTTCAAGTGGACTTCCACTCCCGCTGCTGTGGGCCGCCCTCTGTAAACTCTAACTAAACTTAGATTCAGCGCTTTTCCAACATGATCAAGCCAAATAATTTGAGCGCCGTCAGGTAAATAGTTGGAGCCGCTGAAACCTTTAATTTCTGCTAATGACGCGCGTTCAGCTGCGGCGCGGCCGTTTGAAGAAACTCGGAGATGTTTCTTTTTATTCCCACTTTTTACGAGTTCGTGATTTAATTAATACGACTTCCAGACGCACCCGCGCGCGTGCTCTCTCATCAGTCAAAGCTGATTATAATAATAAATCAATAGAGAGAAATGACCTATGAGTGCTCGTGTTCAGAAATCCAAACATTTGGAGAGAATCTAAATTGAAAATCCGCCGCGGCCTCTGAAGAAACACGAATTCTGCCTCTTATTATTTTATATTTCACACAAACAACTTTCTCTGTCGTCAAATTCAGGTTCCTGCTCAGAGGTTCTGTTTGTCCGTGTCGGTGTGTGACGAGTTCAGGCGCATTCCAGCAGAATCCGGTGTCTGATTAAAAAAAGGCAGAATTATCAACAGATCGGCCCTCCAGGAAGCCCCCAGCGGGACCAAATAAAAATGTATGAAGTAATAAAAATGGAGGAATGTGCGAGCAGAGTGTTTCTGGGTTTGAAAGTCAGTCTAAATATAAAAAAGGACATTTCAGGGATCGGCGTAATTTTGCGATAATTTTACACTTTGGTTTTTTTATTTATTTATCCGCGCAACAGTTGAGGCAATTGTGTGCAGATAATAAATGTTTTTTTTTTTTGTTGTTGTTTTTTTCTGAAACGCGGGGTTGGTTTTGTTCCAGCCCGTCAGTCCTTTTTTATCCGGTTAAACATCAGCGGAATTTCTCCAGCAGGAGCGGAGCCGCGCTCCGAGTTACGCACCGCAGCGTCTCCTCCAGACTCTGACCGTCGCTCCGAGCGCACTCCAGCAGTGCCCGGCCTTCGGTTTTCTGGAGGAGGGGGTTGGAAAGCCCACAGATTTGGTGAAATCTCCCCCGGAGGAGGCTGCTGCGCTCAGGCTGCGCGCCGAGCCGAGCAGGCCCGGACTCTGCCTCCCAAAGTCCGCGAAACCTACCGGATGGTCGGAATATTCCGACGACGCACTGTAAATCTGACCAAAATAACCTTTTTACAGCATCAAGGATAGATTGTGCAGGAGGTGTGGTGTGCGTGTGCGTGCGGGTTTGGGGGTTAGTGCTGATCTTTAGCTCATCAGGCCGCTGAAACTGTTTAAAAGACGCTTTAAATTATTTTTAAAAATAGAAGGAAGGCGGTTAGTCTTCAACGCGATGAAAGCACGGAAGGAAGAAAACAGCCTGGAAATGAGGTGTGTTTGTGTTTCTGACATAATTATGTGCCTTTGCAGATTTTCCAGCTCCTTTTCACAGCGGGGGGCGTAAATGTATCAATGTTTAACTTGTTGATGTCCTCTGTTTGCCTGCCTGATTGGCCATTCACCCCGAGCGCGCGCGCGCGCGTGTGTGTGTGGGGTCAGTCAGTCACCCTGAACTGTCCCTGCAGGATCCATCCCAGAGTGACCCTCCAGCGGCGCTGAGGGTTTAATCGCTGCCTACATGACAGGATTTAACCAAAGAGGCAAATGCAAACAAGCAGGAGCCATGTCTGACATTTAGCTGATGCTCTTCATCCTCAGAAAAGAGGAGGAGGAGGGGAAGAGCACTTCATGTCTCTCTAACTTTGCCGCTGCCATGTTGGAACCGCTGCGCTGCGCTGGGCCGGTTTGGTGCTCAAGCACCACCCTGACGGAGGAGGTTAGCTCCAGCTGCCGGAGAGCGGCAGGGTCTCCAAGACGCTAGTTTGGATTTTAATCCCCATTAGAGCCCAGATACAAGCACAGGTAGACCTGAACAAAAAGACAAGTCTTTCCTGGGTGAAAATGAGATCAGATATCCTGCATTACACCTCCATTCCAGCAGAGGGCAGTGAAATTAAGTTTAGATACCCACTAACCTGGGGGAGATGTTGCTGCTTAAAATCAACCTTTAAATTCTACATTTAAAAATGGTTTAAGCTTCCAACAGCCACTAGAGAACCGAGGTTTGAGCAGTGAGGAGCATCCGTCACTGCAGCGTCAAAGTTCCTGAACCACAGCGGAGAAGAACCATCCTGGAACTCAGAACTTATTCTAAAAGGCCCCAGCAGTTGATGCTTCCGCTGTGCTGCCATCTAGTGGCCCGCCCAGGTGGTAGAACTTAAAGGCTTCGCGTGTTCTTCACCAGATGTTGCTAAAAGCAGAATTTTCCCTCTTTTTCCTCATCAGAGGCAGCAGAAGTTTCTGTCACCTGAAAGGATCTCCATCAGGCTAAAAACAGGACAAAAAGAGGAATAATGAAGTTAAAATAGTGCAAAGAGGGAATAATGGCGCTGATGGAGGTCTGGAGGGAGAAACCGATGGATGCTGAGCTTTCTTTTCCTGTCTTTTTCCTGCACCCTCTCCCTCTTTTTCACAGCTTTCTATTTTTCACCTACTCTCTCCATCAAAATGCCATTATTCAGGACATTAGCGAAGAAGAGCTAAAAGCTCTCACTGTTGAGGAAGGTCCCAGGGTCCTTTCAGAGAGCCACCACACACACACACACACACACACACACACACACACACACACACTTGGACTATACCATATAGTGGAGGTGAAGAGGTGCTAAAGAGGTCTTATTGCAGGTATTAGCCGCTGATCCTCTCCGACAGCGCGAGCATTAGCTGGCGTACAGAGAAGCGACCCGTCCTCGTGGTCTTATTTATATATGGTGAACTTTGACGCCGTCCCCTGTCTTTGCATGCTTTTGTCAGCGTGTCTTTTCTCCAGCTGCTCCTGTAAAAGCTGCTAATGCGTCCAGGCGGACAGAGAATGTTCTCACATTGTTGGGAGAGAGTGAGGACGGAGGTGTTTAATGGACCAACTCAAGAGGTCTTTGATGGACCCAAAGAGTCCCAGCAGCATCTGGACGCTTGTCCACCAGTTTCCTCAAGTCTTTGTTCTTGGTTGAAATGGCGCTGCCTTCAGGGTCTGTCCATGATCCTGGTCGTCGTCCCTCCTTGAGCGGGCTGTTAACCACCCAGTTTTTGGTTGCAGTTGCAGTCTGGACGTGACATTAAGACGTTCTTAACGTTCGAAAAGACGCAACGCTCACCTGAAAACACGGACTCGCTCCCGCCAGCGCTAGCAGGATGTGCAAAGACCGTCCAGCAACCGTCTGCTGCTTCAGAAACAGGACGTGGGGACAGATAGAAGGTGCTGGAGATGAGGTGGCAGGAAAATCTGGAAGAGTTGACGGCTGCAAACACAAATGCGGCCGTCGCAGCTGAATTTGCTTGGTTTTCTCTGCTTGTTGCCGGCTGCTTTTAGTCGTCAGGCTCTACCAAACGCTGACCAAAGGTTGCCGAACCTTTTTTTTTCCCGTCCTTTTCCAAACTTGGCTCGTTAACTTGTGATTATTCCATTTGCTGAGCTCAGGGACTTGAAGGATTTTCATATATTCATCAAGCTTTTTTTTCTTTCTCTCATTACAATTATGCACAAAACATCCAAATTATTCTTCTGTTCGTTTCTTTTCAATTTCTGACTGTCTTTCAGTCCCTCTAATTCATGTTTCTTCCTTTTTATCAGTCCTGCGGAGCCCCACGCTGCTCATGTATTTATTCATATTTTCCTGCCTCTGATGGGTGACATGGACTAACCTGAATAGAGTCTGTGTGTGTGTGTGTGTGTGTGTGTGTGTGTGTGCCCTGCTTTAGACCTCCTCCATTGTGCTGATTCTAAAAGAAGGTCTTAATCTGGCCATTGCCATTACCGCTGCTGAGACCTCCAGCCTCTGCCCCCCTCTCGCCCTGATGTTGTGCCCAGCCTCCGAGGCCCTCCGGTGGGCCGGCTGGCAGGCCGGTTCAGGGTCTTGGGTACGGGGCTTTGGCCCGGATCCCCGACGCCCCCTTCCCGTCTCGGCTTGGCCCCGAAGCCGCCTTCCTGGCGCCGAGCCTGGATGGATGGAGAGCAGAAGAAGAAAGAGTGGAGCCGAATGTGCAGCGGAGTGAGGAGAGGTGGAGAGGCTAACAATGCTATCACAGGGCTGGCGTCCATCTCTCAGCACACACAAACACGCGTCCTGCTCTGTTTGGCTTTATTTATCGCGGCTCTTCACACGTAGAGGACAACAAAGGAAGAAAGGCGGCGGGCAGAATAAAGTCGGAAAACAAATAGTCGTGAGTGAGGAGAGTTGGAGAAAATTTAAAGTCCCGGCTAACAAAGACAGGCGGAGGTAAACGGGCAAATCTGGGGACAACCGGCGGCAGCGCTCTCCACCAGCCGGCTGGCCGAAGCCTCAGCGACACTGCCGGGCCTCCGGGGTCCCCACGGAAACTAAAATCAACATGTTTGCCTGAAACGCTTTCATTAGCGCCTTGTAGCCGAGCCAAAGCCCAGAACGCCGAGCAGGGCCGAGGAGACGCGGAGTCTAAACCCCGGCACAAACAAAGCGCAGAGACAAAAAAGAGCTAAAACAAACTTTTATGTTGAGCCTTTTTCCGCCGTCTACTCACTGACCCGTGTCGTTTTTGAGTCGGCCATCACTTTGGGGATCAGTGTAATAACGTTGCCATGTTTGCGAGGGGTATTATAATGATAGCCTGGAGCGCGTCAGGGTAAGCTTTGGACGCAGGAAGTCGCCTAAACGCGCCGTTTGTTTACTCGTTTTATTCAATAAAAACACGGAAACATAAAGCCGAATTAACCTTGGAGCAGATTTTATTTAATCAGATCGAGCAAAGTTTTTTAACGCGGTAAATAAAAGCGGGAACGCAGATTTTTATTTTCCCCAACATATCAAATATATGACAGTATTGACAACCCCTCCCCACGCTAGCCTGATGGAGAGATGCTGAGCATAATCAGGCGGGAGAAAGTAGGACATCTCTCTGTGTGTCAGCCAAACACACACACACACACACACACACACACAGCCTGGGCACAACCACAGTCAATTAAAGCCTCTTCTCCTCCTCTCCTTTAATTGAAATTGAATTAGAGAGTTTTACCTCCCGCCCCCTTTAACTGGCAACGTAAGGAGCCGCCCGAAGGCCGATCGAAGGCCTCGCCGCGCTCTCATTTAACCAACGCCAAAGAAGGTTAAGGTAAAAAAAAAAAAAAAAAACAAAGACAGGCGATAAGGCTGTTAGCGTATGAGTCGCACGGCAGGAGACCCAGGAGCCGGAGCTCAGTCGAGCTGAAGTAAACGTGTCTGGAAGGAAGATCTCTGATGCTGATGCTAACGGTCGCGTCGCTGAAGCCTCGTCGGGATTCTACATCTCAGTCCAGCGTGAGGAAAATGACGTTTGTAGGCTTCACAGCTGTGATGAGGTGGAGGTAAAGCTCCAGGCAGAGGGAGAGGGCAGCCAGTTTGGGATTTAAACTTCTACTTTTCAGATTTGTGTTTCCATCCATCCGCCTTTTCCAAGAACCCGTTTTTGTGTAACTTTTCTCTGGTTTCGGGAACTTTTGCCCGTCGCTCTGAGCTAAGCGTTCCCGTCCGCCCCTCTGCTCCGCACGGGTCGAGAGGCGGCGCGCTAACTCCGCCACCTGCTGCCTGATCGCTCAGAAAAACAAACCAGACTTATTTCCGCCTGAGCTGCATCCCGCAATCACGCCACCAGTAAAACCACTAAATGCACCAGTAGGGCCTCACACTCCATTTACCTTCACTTCAGGTGCCGCTGCTGGGTGGTGGTCAAGCGAAGCTACTTTTTGGGTGGGAGCAGATGTTTCCCTCCTCAAACAGCCTGCAGGTTTGCAGCGAGACTTTGCTGCTAAAATCAGGGGAAAATTCCAGCTTTGCAAGAAGAAGGCGGAAAGCCGGGTGCCTCACCTTGGTGGCTTTAGCTAGCAATGCTAACCGCTACCGCTGCTGCTTCCCCATTGGCCAGTTTGGACAGACGAACTTCACAGTAACATGAGCGAAATGTTGGGGTGTCTAATGAGAATAACAGGGGTGTGTGTGGTGGGGGCGGGGGGAATCCAGATTGAGGCCACAGTCTGACCTGCTCCCCTCCCCTGTTGTGTGTGTGTGTGTGTGTGTGTGTGTGTGTGTGTCTGTTTATTAGTCTGAAACAACAGCAACAGAAGCAGCCTGTGTAATTATTCCTCAGTGCTGCTTCATTCAGTGTAATTATACACCCATACTGTCTGTGCGTGTGTGTGAGTGTGTGTGAGAGAGTGTGTGTGAGACAGAGCAAGAGAGTGAGAGAGGTTGCAGGGACAACAAGTTCAGGTCTTTGTTGCTAAATGACAGTGATTCACAGTCAGGCTGCTCATCTGTGTGAAAGATGAGAGAAGACAGCACTGTGTGTGTGTGTGTGTGTGTGTGTGTGTGTGTGTTAGTAGAACTGGCAGTACCTCAAAGTGTTTATTATTGCGTGTATCTCTGTAAATGTGCATAAAATTGTGTGTAGAAGCATGTGTAGTTTGTGTGTGTGTGTGTGTGTGTGTGTGTGTGTGTGTGTGTGTGTGTCTCGGTCTCGAGGTTAAAGTCAACCTCTGGAGTCTTTCAGGAAAGGGTTGGGTTTTTTTTCCTCTGAATTTAATGAAAGTGTTGTTCCTGTCGTTTCCTCAGCTCGTTTCACTCTCAGAAATTCACATTTGCTGATTTTTACAGCGAACGCTTGAAAGGTTTCCACAAATTTCACTCTTGAATAAGGGTTTTTCCAGCCTGAGTTATATCCAAACACAGCAGTCATGAGTGATTTGTTGATCAGGAATAGATCGTCAGAACTTTCTTGAGGGTCCTCTTTGCTCTTCTGGCCCCTCCAGCTGAGTCTGATCCATTATTAATGTCTTAACAAGGTCTCTGAGGATCCTGCATCCATTATTCATGCCTGACAATTCCTCTCCTTCTCTCCCAGGATCTCCTTCTGCCACCATCCTCCTTCCTTCCGCCGCGAACTTCCATCCCAACATCTGGAAAAAAGCTAATAACAGGTGTGGCTCCTCCCCCCGTCAGCAGACCCCGCCTTCTCCCGTTGTCCCGTGTTCTGGATCTCTGGAGGTTTGTGCAAACGTGTGTGTGTGTGTGTGTGTGTGTGTGTGTTTTCTCCACCAGGAGAACCCTGCTAAACGTGTGTGTGTTTGCGATAATGAGGCGCTGTGTTAATGTTAAAGCGCTATAAACTCCTGGAGATGGTTAACTCCCACAAACTGATGCACAGCTGCACACACAACAGCAGCCCCCCCTCCCACACACACACACACACACACACACGCGTGTTTACACATCTGTCTGATCGTAAATCAACAGCTGTTTTTCATTCAACATGGTAAAAACAAGCAAACCTGCGATCAAATTTGATCCGAGACAATAATAAAGTCTGGATACTACAGGATACGAGCTAACACGGCTAACGGCTAACTCAGGTGAGCTTCCGTGATGCGTTCACTGTCGGTTAACGAAACGGTCACGCAAAAAGTGCAAATAAGACTTTTGTTCTGGTTAAATTTTACAGTGCAAAAACACAAAGTGTGTGTGTGTGTGTGTGTGTGTGTGTGTGTGTGCGTGTGTACTTGTATTCTTGAACATGCTACACAGTGAGGAACAGAAGACATTACCTGCATAGGAAGGACATTTTGGACAAATGCTTTACGAGAGTCCTCATAAGGATAGAAGTGCAAATGTGTGTATGTGTGGGAAAGCTGAGTCTGTAACTGCTGTCGGAGAAGAAAACGTTTCACCGTCTGCTAAACACAGATAAGGATAAACTTATTTTTAGGGTCAGGGTTGCAGCTCCAACGTATTGATCAGTTTTTCAACATAAACCCGATTTGTGATGCTAACAGCGCCCCCTGCTGGAAAAGGTATCATCACTGAAGTAAAGTCGTACCTGAATTGTATTTCATTCCCTCTGAACTGGATTACTTTAGCATTTTTTGTCCAGTTTTCAGGTATCTGTCAGAGATATTTGCCTGTTCTCTTCATGAAAGTGGCTCTGTAGTTGGCTCCTGATGCTCAAACCAGCTCCACAGAAAAGAAGAGCTCCACCCCGGCTGGTGTTTCTCGTGAGTCACAGCCCCGGTGTTGTCCACAGACCTTGCTTTGAGTCGTTGTGTGGAGGAACGATTTTCTTTCGGCTCTTTTATTCCATCCTCTCCTGTATGAGAGGATTCAGCCGTGACCTCGGTGGGGAATGATGAGATTTTTCAACCTCTCTGCTCCACTTTGAGCAGCAAATGGCAGCTACTTCTGTTTTCCTTCAAGCAAGCGTGCGCTGCAGCTGGTACCAAGCCGGGTTAGCGTTTAGCCTTTACGCGCACAGCGTTGTGATGAATCCTGAATGTGTGTGGCAGTGTGTGCTACCAATTTAGACAACTACAGTGTTTGTTTTGGTCGTAATTACGTTGAATTCCTGCCCCGTGTCTGCTGGCGTACTCCTCTTTAACCTCCACGGATCATCCCTCGCTTCTTCGTGGATTCTTGTAATAAAACGCTTCTTGAGTTTTAATTAATACTCTACCAGCTTTTGTGTTGGGCTGAACTTCATAAATGCCACACATTCAACAAATAACAATTAGACTTAATGAAGATGATTAAAAACTCACGTCTAATCTGTCATCACACACTGTTCATATCCTCCACCGCAGCAGCAGTGTGTGTGTGTGTGTGTGTGTGGATCTTAAGGACACACTCGTTATGCAGTCATTATACTGCAATGTTTCTGATCCATCAAGTGTGGAGAGAGGAAACACACACACACACACACACACACACACACACTTCTCCATATTCACAAACAAACATGTCCTTAAGACAGACAAACCTTATCAATAGCCTTTAATTAAATTCTTGTGCGTATTAATGAGACTCAGAATTGCTGCTTGTGGTGTGTGTGTGTGTGTGTGTGTGTGTGTGTGTGTTCGTTCTTGGCTTGTTTGCTTGCGTTAATGAAAATATTTCACCTTGTAACAGTGCTCACTGTGGAGAGGGTTTGTGTAAGCAACTTTCTGTGTGTGTGTGTGTGTATGTGTGTGTGTGTGTGTGTGTGTGTGTGTGTGAGTGTGAGATGCAAATTCAATATTTTAATAAATCATAAAAGCTAGACAACATCGTCCTGACAAAAGAAAAGTTAAGCTTTGAGGATTTGTGTGACTCTGAAAAGGCACCTAGCCTTAGCCTAGCTTAGTGTGGGTGACTTCTACAACCACAAAAACAAAAGGAAATGTGTGTTACCAACATTTCACATGTTTAGTTAATAAAGCAAACCGTGCCCGAGCTAGAGCAGCACGAGTGAAGTGTTTTTCGGCTCTGTGGTGGGCTAGCTCCTGTATCCTGCTGTTGTTTTTGTTCTGATGCCGTGAGCTTGGCTGGATGTTCTCCGAGGTGGAACGGTGAGACGGTTTAACGTGACCCTCACATAAAAGCAGTTATTGAAGGGGAAACGCAACTCTGCCAGTAATCAATCACGTGTGGACGCTTTCTAGAGCTCATCTATAATTGAAGCTAGCCTGCGGCACGCTGGTAGCGGGTTGTGGTGAGGGTGAGCTGACTTGTCTGGTAAGAAGATGTCTGGGTTTGGCTGCGCTGTTTTTCATTTTAATAACACGCTAAGCTCTGCGTGTGTCGGCTGATGGGTCCTCCTCATGGAACAGCAGCTCCGTGTGGTCCGTGCATGTGAAAGCAAAGCATCCAGTAACCCTGATCATTGCTTGGTTCTTCATCTCTGAAAGACCAAGGCCGGTCCACTGTGAGGACTCTGAAAAAAGCCACTGATGTGATTTTCTGGCTCTGAATACAGGTCACGACCTTTCTTTTTCCTTTCATCGCTCTTCCTCGGAAAACATCAAAATTCAGTTAGGCATAAGGCCGGATAAGTTGCGAGTACAACAAGATTATAGTATATCCTGGCAGTTTGAATACTCCAATAAGTCTCATCTTTCTTTAATGTCCATTTTGGACCACTGACGAGTCGTTTTGGTGGAGAAACGTTGTTACATCTGCAGGCGTGAAGAGGAACAGGCCCAGTACGCACCTTTGTGGAACGCCCCGTTGTTGTTAGGAATAGAGAACCAGCACAGGAGGACACTGTTCTTCGGAGGGTTAGAACACGAGAGCTGTTTCTTCTTTTCTTTTTTTTTCAAGTCGTGTACAGTCGTGTAAAGTGGGTCTGACCGGACCTTGTGCGCACGTCGAAGGTCCCAGTTACATTTGCACTTTCACCAAAGGATTTTAGGAAACTCAAGGGTTTGCCTCTTTTGGACTCGCCCCTCCTGGATAAAACCTCCATTGCTTTCCTTCCATGTCACACCCCCTTTGATTCCCACCCGCCCCTCTCCATCTCAGGCATATGTCAGGAGGAAGCTAGCATCTGCTCCTTGAGAGGGATTTTACGTCCGCCGCTCTGCTGTTCCGTGCCAGATTTCCATCCGTGGCACGGCGGCAGTGTGGCCCATTTCTGGCCTGCTGAGGAAGCGGGCCGCAGAGCCGGGGTGGATCTCCGCTTGCTTTCATTTGTGCGTCGAACGGCGCTGGCGAATGAGCGAGCTGCACCTGGTAGCGAGAGGAAACGGAGCGAAGGACAGCAGGAACTGGGAAGTGGGGAAATAAAGACGGGAAAAGGCGCGAGCAACAAAAGGTTCTGGTGCAGCTGCAGCAGGTGGGGAGGCTAAATTATAAACCGCCGCATGGAGACGAACTCAGGCCAGGAGAGGCGCGGCGCGTGAAGAGCAGAGCAGGTGGCACCACCTGAAAGCTCAGAGAGAGGCGCTTTTTCTAAACAAAATGCTTGACAGGAGCACCCGCAACAGCACAGCGATACCGTTTGGGTCCAAAAAACAACAGAAGTCAGGACGCCCGATTTTTACCGGTAAAAGACTGAGCCTCTCGGGATAGGAAACTGCTCCTGGTAGCTAGCATTAGCAACAGCTGTGGGGTTCACCGGTACGATATCAGGCCTTGCTCGTGAGAGGCAGCTACTCCGTCTCTTCTGAACCAAATTCTTTTCTGCATTAACGAATGTTGACATTGTCAATTTGTGCGAGCGTGGTTAAACGACAAAGCCGACGTGTTTACGGAGTCCAATTATAAAACTTTCAACTAAAAAGGAAGCAAAAAGGCAAAATTTACGAGCTTGTTTTTCTTAAAATCAGCTCTAAATATTGTCTAAAAAATTGGATCTGGGCCTTTATTTGTGTGTAATTTTCCTCTAAACAAATTGACATATACTTTTTATGCAAAATCTACACACACAGCATGGCCTTTTAAGACCTCTCCAATTTAGCGCAAGAAAAAACAACAGCGAGGGAGAAAGAAAAGAGAAAATGTGTCATTAATAAAAAAAGAAAGATGAGCTAATTGTGTTCCATGCGCTGGAAAAATCAAAAATCCATTAGAAAGGAGGGAAGGGAGTCCGAACGTGGCTTTTTGACAAACAGAAAAGAAGGAAATCAAGAGCGCTTTTACCTTTAATTAGTGCCTATATTTCCGATTTAAGACGGTCATCGCGGGTACGAGCGCAGACGCATTGTTGTTGTCTGCTTAATGCACGGCAATGAGTCCCGCAAGAGGCCAACTTTAGCTAATCTCCATAAATGACCGCTGAGTTCATGGAGGTCTCGCACACACACACACACACACACACACACACACACACACACAGCATAAGGAGATGGTAATGAGAGAAATTAGAAGAAATGATGGAAAGTACAGAAGTAGGGACGGGTTGATGGAGACAGAGAGCAAAGCTCAGCTAAAGCTCTTAGCTCTGTCATTTAACGTGGACTCTCAGAGGGTTCGAGCCCCCCCCACGGGGCCTTTTCTCAGAAGTCCTGTTCTGTTTTGAGCCCGCCTTGAGAGGGGGAGGAGCTTATTGGCTTGGCTCGCCCATGTTTACGCACGTATCTAACACACAGTCCGAAAAGTCTTCGTAGAATTTCCAAAGCAAACAAAAGTTTCGCATTTATCCCACCGGCGAACTTGCGAAGGCTCGGTCTGAGTCGGCGCTCTTTGATGCCGTCATCCCTCCGTTTCCGCTCTTATTGTCGTCTTTGATACGGCCACCTTTCTGTTATTTTTTTCCTTTGATCTCCACATGAAACCCGGCCTGGAGGCTCTCGGGGGTGGGGCAACGCTTTAGCTGCATGTGATGTTGGCGTCGCCCGTCGTCTCTTTGAGGCCATCTGGAGTCGGCACATGTGGGAAAACCCGGCGTTAGCTCGGAACGTGTCACTTTGACGGGCCAGCAGGTTTGTCAGGGACGATTTCGCAGTTCAGTCCGACGGGCCAGCGCACAAAAGCGCAGCGCATGATGGGATGCTGCAGCGCACAAACCGAACCTTCGATCTTGCTAACTGCTAACCAGGATGTGCTAAATGTGTCTGTTTATAGTTTTTCCTTATTATTATTATTTTATTGTAAAGTCTCTTGTTTGAATTTGGGAATTGAAGTTTGTGGATGAGACGAGAACCTGTGTGTGTGTGTGTGTGTGTGTGTGAGTGTGTGTGTGGGTGGGTGCTGGCTGGAGGTCTATTTAGGTGTGAACTTGGCTGCCAAATGGGGTGAATAATAGATGTGACGGGAACGGAGGATAAAACGGTGGAGGGGTGGGTGACAGATGAAAACGGTGCCCCTCCTGTTGTGCCTCAGCCCTCTCCTGTTTTATGAAAATTTCATCCTGATTACAGATGAACAAAGAAGGTCTCAATTAACCGCTCTTTAATCTTTAATAGCAAGTAAAGAAAATGACTTTGGTCGGTGAAAAGTTGGTCGAAACTCTAGTTTTTTTCTAGATTATATGTATCGTTTAGCGGTTAGCGTGAAGGAGGAGGATCAAAGCAAATGTAGGCGGAGCCATAGTTTTTTATCGTCCTGTCCGCACTTTGTTTTAATGTTGTTTAGCTAACCTGTTTCTGCTCCAGGAGGCTAAAACGGTTAGCCAGATGCTAATCTTCCTAGAAGTGAAGATTGGTTTTGTCACCACAGGGTGGCCTGGTTTCTACGCACGGCGGCGCCTGTGGGCGGAGCCGTTGGCGTCTCCCCCAACGACTCGTTGCAGGTCGAGGTGAAACGTCCATCTTTGCCCCCAGAATTCTGCAGACTGATGTTTTTTCAGGTCAGAGACGTCAGAAACAGACGAGCGCAGAAACATTCAGTCTTCCAAACGCCATCAAAGGAACGGCGTTGCCCCTCCTCCACCGTTTTTATCTGCCACTTTCATCCCTCCTTCGGTCCCATCAGGCCTGGGACCCGAGCACCTGAGCTCTGCCTCCATTTGGACACAGGCGGCATTCTGATTGGTGCACGCACGCACGCACGCACGCACGTGTTCAACTTTTCATACATCAGCCTGATTAATTTTTCTTCGCAGGCTTGTTTGAATCTGGAGCCTCAAGAGTGCGCACAAACGCCGACCTTGAGACACAGAGGATTAGACACTTGAACGGCGGCTGAAGAGAGACGCTTCCTCCGAGTGGGGGGGTGGGGGAGGGACCTTGTGGCGAAGCGACAACATAGTTTTCTAAGAGGCAGCTTTGGCACTTGAGGGAAAATGAAATCTTTCCAAGGATGCAGCCGGGGCATTGAGAAAAGGGTAGTCATTTTCTTTTTGCTCGTTCTGGGTTTCTTTTTTTTTTTTTTTGATGTTTTTTGCAGATTCATTTATTGGGCTCTCGGAGCACCAAAGAGGTTCCTCAAACCTGCTCGATGCGATGAGAAGTTCTGTTTCTGACACGTTTCTTCTATCGCCTGACAGAAAAACGTCTTCCTGTTTGTCCCCTCCAAGGTCACGACCTTTGATGTGGTCTTTGATGCTAGGCCTGGTCTCGTAATGAGTGCGCACCTTTGGGCCGTCCCGTCAGGCCCAGCCAGCTGGAATGAGCTCTTCCAGTGTGGAGTTCTGCTCCTGGAGCACCTGCCGGCCCGTTTCCTGAAGGCTGAAACGGGCTCCTGGCGGCTCTTTGGACGCTCCGGGCGTAGACACAGCTACATCTGTCCGTCAACCGTCGACTTTCTTGCACATTTAACTCAAGCGTGACCCAGCAGGAGGAAGGAAAAAACAGTCCCTTTGAGTCCAGACCTCGGGATCCAAGGCCTTTGTGTTGATGCTGCTCAATCATGCTGGGTCGTGACCTCGCTGCGTCTTCCATTCGGGTCTCTGATAATGACTTTTAGCGCTGCTTCATCTTTTTGTTCCGTGCTGAATTTAAATTTGGAAGATGTAGAAAATGTCAAGGTTTTTGTGTTTTTGAAACTCCACAACACAGAAACGAGTCTCTCTGTCTCTCCCTCTCTCTCTACCTCTCTCTCACACACACACACACACACACGCAGGTTAAAGATGAAAGGATCCTTCACTGAAAACTTTCTCCAAAACCACAGGATGTGTCGCAGAGGGAACGAGGGATGAAAGGCGGGAAAAAGTGCAAATGAAAGAGAACCAGAACAGCGGGGTGACTGAGTGGCAGGGCAGATCACATGCCAAACTACTGTCAGTGGCACTAAGAGGACACACACACACACACACACACACACACACACACCTTAATGACATTATCGTGAAAGTCTCCTCCCCATCCATCCACTTTGTTTCTGTCCCCATCCCGTTGCCATGACGCCTGTGGCCTATCACTTAGGCAAGTGTGAAGAGTGGAGTAAAGCATGCACTCTCTCACTCTCACACACACACGCACACACACACACACGCGCACACACACACACACACACACACACACACACACACACACACACACACACACACACACACACACACTGCCGCACGGTGGGCGAAAGTGTACAACTGACTGCTGGTGCCCACATCAGAATGCAGGTTGGAGGTTTGACATTCCTAGAGGCTGTGTCCGTCTAGCCAGTTAGGGGGAGGACAGCCAATAACACACACACACACACACACACACACACACACACACACACACACTTTCTCTCTGCCTATCTGATGAGCCTAATACTGATCCAAGTCGGTAGTGAGAAAAAAAATGGCTTTTAAATGTTCCAGCTCTGACCACGACTTGTTTGTGTGTGTGTGTATGTGTGTGTGTGTGTGTGTGTGTGTCTGTCTGTCTGTCCTATAACAGTAATGAAGGCAGTCTGAGAGATTATCACAGTTGGGCATTTGCAGACCTCAAGGTTAAAGGAGCACAAAGGCGATGCAGAACCTGTGTGTGTGTGTGTGTGTGTGTGTGTGTGTGTGTGTGTGTGTGTGTGTGTGGTTTTAGGACACCCAAACCACAGACACCAGAATGATTGATTGCTGTGATGGTCAGAGGCAGCAGTGAATGATGGAGAAGTCAGACATATTTAAGAATCAGTGAGGAGTGTTTTTTAAAAGCAACACTGATATTTTGCTACCGAAACGAGGACGTCGGAGATGATTTCGGGTTGACTCGGTGAGGATTTTGTTCCCTCAAACTCAGACACTGTTAGTCTCCACCCCTCTGCTCTGATTGGTCCCTCTGAGCTCCGCCCTCGCCCTCCTGATGCTAACGGCAGGAGTTCCTTGACGACAGTGACACGAAAAGTCGACATTCGTCCGCTCACGTTGAAGCGCAGGAACGCTGTTTAAACCTTTGCCGGCAGACCAGCGCCACCCGCTGGTGAATATTACATCCACGTCTTCTCTATTAGTTCTTGTGGTAAAATGTCCTGTTGGTTCGAGCGTCTTCATGATCCAAAGCATCAACTTTAAAGTTCTGATCAATTCCGTCGTCCCTGGAGGTGAAGAGGACACGGAGAAGCTAGGCGCTTGTGTTGCCGAGTGTTTCCTTTCGTGTTTACGACTGTTTAGTCAACCTTGGAAAACGGCCTCTGAAGTTTTTAATGTCGCTCATTCAATTAAAGTTCGAGGAAGAGCCGAACCTGAGGGTGCAATAAGTCACATATCCTTATTATCCTTCCCCGCTAATTACCGAAGCAATGAACTTTAATTAATATCTGAGCTAGGTGTGTGTGTGTGTGTGTGTGTGTGTGTGTGTGTGTGTGTGTGTGAAGGCATGCAAATGCACACGTCTCCTTTATCTGGAGCCATCTCTCTTCAACACACGTTCACGCGCGCGACGGAGGCTGACATTTCGCAGAGTCTCGGTTCACATGAGAAACTCTGACACCCTGAACCCGGGAAGGCTAGCGGCGCAGTTAGCATTAGCATAATTATCTCAAGCCATCGGCAGCGGCGTCAGACCAGACCGAACAACAGAAACGGCGGCAGAAACGCGGCTCAGACGTTCAGGCCTCGGAGGCACAAACGTTCGCAAAAAAAAAATAAAATCACGTAAAATGAAGGCAGCCAGCGTGCGAGGGAGAAGACGCCGGTGCGGGTGCTTGTTTGAATGATAGGAGCCGCTACCTGCTGGGCTTTGCCTTGAGCTAGCGGTGTGAGCCAGGTGGTTAGGCCGCCGTTGGCGATGAGAGCAGGTCTGGGACAGGTGAGACCGTCGGCTTTCACCGGTGACCAGCAAAAGCCGCCGTTGATCGCAGAGACTGTGGAGAAGATCCGTCTCTCAGCACCCTCGGGGGGTTTGCCCAGTTGAGTGAATGAAGCTGTCGCCATGGCAACCCAATGACCTCTTACCTCAGTGTCAAAGTTGAATTATCAGAATTTTAGTCTGCAAGCTGAGAACCCGATGGCTGGATGGATGGACGGATGGATGGATGGATGGATGGACGGATGGATGGACGGATGGATGGATGGATGGATGGATGGATGGATGGATGGACGGATGGATGGATGGATGGATGGATGGACGGATGGATGGATGGACGATGGATGGATGGACGGATGGATGGATGGACGATGGATGGATGGATGGATGGATGCTCCTCTCACTACATCGGCTCTTTCCTGCTTTTATGGCACTAATTCACAGAAAATGTGAACAGCAAATCTGAACATCACACACACACACACACACACACACACACACACACACACTCCTGAACTGGGTCACCTGGACTTCCTCCTGGTTAAAGCAGCAGTTCAGGACTGAAGAAGCTTCTAGGATGAGAGGTGACGCGTCTTCAAGAAACCACAGGGAAGTCCAGCTGGCTTATTTCAAGCTACATGATAACACACACACACACACACACACACACACACACTTTCCCATTGATTGAACCAACTCAATACACTCACAGACAGCATGAAGCATGAGGACACAGCCTGTGGCAAGGTGATCAGGAAACTGAGCGTGCGAGCGTGTGTGTGTGTGTGTGCGTGTGTGTGCGTGTGTGTGTGTGTGCGTGTGTGTGTGTGTGTGTGCGTGCGTGCGTGCGTGCGTGGGCGGGCGTGTGTTCATATTTAAAGCCTACGCTCCTAGCTCGTGTCCACTGGCGTTCATCCTCACGGATGCAGCTGCAGCTTGGTCCTCCACCTGCCCTCGCCCTTCGACCCAGGAAGTGAAAGTTGCTTCGCCGCAGGTCCAACCCTGAACAGGAAGTGCTTGCAGCACAATGCCGTATTGGACCCGGCCTCTGAGTTTATTTCCACTGTGGCTAAACCTTTTTAAAAAAAACAAAAAAACGTTAGAATAAAAACATTTTCCGGAGGCGTAACCACGACTTCAGCAGGGCGGACATCTTGTTCCAGGGTGAAATAAGCAGAGGTGTGTCAGTGTGTGTGTGTGTGTGTGTGTGTTTCTGTAGGCGTGGCACACATTTTTGTTGTTAAATAGGAGGAAGTGTAAATCTGTCAGCGTCTATTATCCACATCTGTGTCAGGAAGTAAGCGGGGCAGAGCGCCGACAAACGACCGCCTCAGCCTAAGAGTCGGACCGACCAGGTAGCCGATGCTAATCCCGCTTTCACGTCCTCACCTCATTTCCTTTGCCCGGCGAGCTGAGGGCGCTTGGCTCCGACACCGGGCCAGAGGATAACCAGAGTTCACTTTTACCCACAGGAAGCTCATCAGCAGTTTCCTCGGTCGTCCAACCCCGACGCAAAATCACCGCAAATTAGAAATGGAAACAGCGGCGTCAGCGTTTCTAGACTGTTCCTATGAGCGGCGGCCAAACCGGTAACCTTTGACCTGGAGGCGACGTTAACAGAGCAGTACAGAGCAAAAGATCGTTAGCAAGCAGCCAGCGCTAACGGGACTAACTAACAGTGTTGGTTAGGTGGGAGCGCCAGGACTTCACCGGGGCGTCTTCATCACCATCCACCGTCCGAAGGGTGACAGCGCCATCATCGAGCCCCGCCCCCACGCCCGCCACCACGTGCTTTCTGCAGGCGGCTCCGACAGCAGGAGGTTCCTGCAGAACGCGGGGCTGAAAGTTAAAAGCTAGCAGCTGCTCTTTTCTCCTTCTTTAACCTCTGGTGCACCTTCCGAGCGTGTGTTCCCGTTGGACGCTTCTATCTGTGGCGGCGATGAGAGCCCAGCAGCGTGGGCCGGCTGCCAGCGAGCACGAAAAGACACCTTCACGCTATTTAGCTAATCAGATTTAAGCCCCAAAGTCGTGACTGTTGCTGAGATGAGGCTGGGTTTTCCCGAACGGTGCTTCCGAAAGGCCGTGGATCAAACGGGGCCCTCGTGCTTGATGAAGAAGCAGCTTTACGGCAGATCTTTGCGCTTTGGCACCTGCTCGCGGAGTGAAGCAGCGGCTGCAGCTGATGGAGCAGAAAAACACAGCTTTTCTTCTGCTTGTCTGATCAGCAGGGTGGCACCGAGGCACCTGGAAGGACTCCAAAGGAAACCCACACACACACACACACACACACACACACACACACACACACACACACACACACACACACACACACACGCGCGTGTAATGTCCACCGGGATGAGCAGCGAATGTGTAATGAAGAAGAAAAGACACATCTGCAGGTAGCTGCTGTGTTCTGGGAAGCAGGAAGAGCGGAGAGGAACAGCCGAACTCATCTGTGGTTGGCTCTGATCGCCCTGTGGACATCGTTGTGGTTGGGTTGTGCCCCGCCCACCAGCGCCGCCATCACCGCAGCACCTACCACTGTTCCCCTCCGAAGAGTAACTTGTTCGGAAGACACCACGAAATGAAGGGCTCCACCATAGCTAGCTGGTTGGTTAGCCGCTAACACCGAGCGCAGAGATTAACCAGACACGCAGAACACGAGTATTCGAGTCGGTGGTCTTTCAAACCGTTAACCTAGAGCCCGAGAGCCAGCATGGCCACGGCGAGGCGGTTGCCGTGGTTTCCGTAGGGCTGCCTAAAAGAACTGGACCTTTGACCGGCTGTCGAATTTAACGAACGCCGTCTCCTAAACCCGAACGAATGTTGGGTTCACTCAGATTGACATGCAGATATTTGATTCCCGGAAAGCTGGAGGATCGCCGGGACTTCAGCTGTAAGGAATTAGGGAAGAGACGGAAAGACAAAGCAAATCCACGAAAACATAATGTGAGATTATAAATGTACCATTTTAGGAGCTCAGAAAAATCAAACATAGGATTAGGAAGGAGAGATTTAGAAGATTTAAGGGAAAGATGTGAGGAGGCTCAGGGAGCGAGTGATGGAGAGAGAACGAGGGGATAATAAAGAAAGACATCTGTAGCAGTTGTAAGGACATGGATTTAGTGTCTTAATACAGTTACATCTCTCCCAAGAGGAGCCGAGGATTAGATATGGTCATTTCATTAGACGGGCGGAGGATTAAGAAAGGACTGAAAGAGGAGAGGCAGAAATAGATGACAAGAAACGGTGATGACAGAGGGATTGAGGGATCGGCCGGAGGAGCTGAAAGTCATTTTGGCTCTTGGCTTTTACCGAATTGAACTAAATCTTTACAATCAGGGACTATTTGTGAGTTGAGTTAATACATTTTCATGATAACAGCAGCTCAGGCCCTGATTGGACGGCAGCTCAGGCCCTGATTGGACGGCCTTTCCTTTGCTTCGATTCACCACCGAAGCCTTCAAGGACCTCAAACAGCCTCAAAAAGCGTCAGTTCAGCAGAAACGGAAACGAACAGCCGACTGGTTCAAAGCCGACAAAACTGTCAGCGACGTCCTGGAGGGAGGTGCAAAAAGGAGAGGAGGAGGAGGAGGAGAGGCCAAAGCTCAGCACCCTCAGACATATGGCTGTCCCCTTCTTGATTACACTTCAGCTGGCTGGAAGATTACCAGCTCCCTGAGTGTGTGTGTGTGTGTCTTACATATGCTCGTGTGTGTGTCCAAGAGCTCAAACTGGATCCTGCTGAAGATTACTATTTAACTTGTGTCTTTGAGAATTAAGATTTAAGATTACACAGATCCGTTGAGGTGTGTGTGTGTGTGTGTTTACACACTTCTTCAGCTGCTCTTTGGTGGATTACCGGGATATTGAACAAGTGTGTGTCCTAACACCAAGATTACTCCAAGTGGAGTAGATTGAGCCTCCTGGGTCGCGGCGAAGGCGACCAGCGAGATCAGATAGCTTCTGGGTTTCTTTAATCTCTCACACGTCCTCCGTGACTGCGTGTGGTTGCGTGTGTGTGTGAGAGTGTGTGTGTGAGAGTGAGTGTGTGTCTCCTTCTTCATCCTGGAGTGTGTGGCTGCTCCGGTGCCCGTGCGGTCTCATCTGGCTCGGGTTTTTCTTGGAAGGAAACGGCTCCATATGCTACAAGAAGGCCGCCTGTGACCTCACACCAGGACCTGCAAGGAGGGAGAGAGAGAGGGAGAGAGAGAGAGAGAGAGAGAGAGCGAGAGAAGCAGGTTTTCCATCACTGTTTCTGTTATGATGATAAAGAAAGAATAAGTGAAAATCTCCCCACAGTTGGCATCTTTTTGGAGCGTAGCAGTGACTTTTCTCTGGAAGTCTCTGCTATGCTGATGATGTCGTTCTCTTTCTAACACTAGTTCTGGTCTCAGTTCCGACTCGTGTTCTGGTAAAATGACCCACCTGAGGCTTCACCAGTAGGTGAACTGGGACGTGTTTGTAATCAGCCCCTCCGAAAACTGCTTTCCCCTCAGTCGTTGTCCCAGGTTCTCGGGGATCGTCCCCTTCCTTTGGGTGGGTGCGACGGCTCATCCGGACCGTCAAGCTGAGTCCAGTCCACCCAGAAAGGTGGTTGCAAGTGAACCCTGGTGTGGTTTGCTTAGAGTGTGAATGCAAATGGACTATGGAGTGAAGAGAAGAAGGGACGTAGCGCAGGCTAGCTGGTGCGGAGGCGCCACTGCTTCTGAATGTCTGGACAGAAAAGTCGAGCGTAGCTCTCCGGATCCAGATTTGGTGTGAGTCCTCTCCGTTGCATCTGCAGCGCGTTCACGTCCGTCTGCATGCGAAGCGCGAGCCTCAGGAGACACCAAAGCTCAGAGCAGAGACGGACGCGTCCAACCTAGACAGACGCTAACAGGTCAAGATTTGTTTTTCTCTTTTACGCGCATAAATGATCGTTCAGCGGCCGTCAGGGCTGAGGTCTAAAGCAGCGTCTCGTAGGAGACGATAGCCCGAGGCTGAGTGAGGAATAATAACGAGCAAAAGTCTCCGCGCCAGCGTTCCCATGTTAGCCCATCATCCATACTCAAGTAATTAGCCACTTATTTATAAATACGCTATCCTGTACATTCACTTATATCCATATGATTGGAGGAAGCCTGGAGCAGTGTTGTGGCTGAGGAAAGCTGCCCCGGCTAACGCGCTAACTGACTATAAATGCTAAAAACCAAACCTGGGAATCTTGTCTGATGCACATTTGGCGCGACGTCTGTTAATTGCTTGCAAAAGATTAAACGATATGAAACTGAACGTGCTTGAGGATGTTTGTATATTTAAAATCACCTGAAGGAATGAAGCACTGTAGCCGCAGCTGTAACTGTAGCTGTAGCTGTAGCTCTAGCTGTAGCCGTAGCTGTACCCGCAGCTGTAGCTATAGCTGTAGCTGTAGCTGTAGCTGTAGCTGTAGCTGTAACTGTAGCTGTAGCTGTAGCTGTAGCTCTAGCTGTAGCCGTAGCTGTCGCTGTCGCTGTAGCTCTAGCTGTAGCCATAGCTGTACCCGCAGCTGTAGCCATAGCCATAGCCGTAGCTGTAGCCGTAGCCATCGCTGTAGCTGTAGCCGTAGCCATAGCAGTAGCCGTAGCCATAGCAGTAGCCGTAGCTGTAGCTGTAGCCGTAGCAGTAGCCGTAGCTGTAGCTGTAGCTGTAGCCGTAGCTGTAACATTCTTCCTGATTTCACTTTTCTCACAGCAAGAAGGTTGTGGGTCAGATTCCAGGGGTTTCTCCGGGTAATCGGCTGTCATCCCTCAGTCATCCGGTTGAGCGAAGGTTCCAAACCGCCCCAGGTCGTGTGTGTCCTTGCGCCTCTGCTCCAGCTCCTCCATAAGTTGTTCGTGGACAGGAAATGGACGGGCGCTTTACACTCGTTCACCTTCCATCTTGGCTTTGGTTTGAGGAAATGACCCCGAGTGTTTGATCCAAACCACTAAAGGTGAAGATGTTGCTCGGCAACAGGGAAAACCCCCCTGATGGTCCGACGGAGTCAGGACCTGGTCCTCACAGCGATGGCAGGCCCAGCAGCACCCACCCAGCAGAGCTCCAGGATGTGGCTGAAGGCTTCAGATCCACAAATGAGCATCAGCTGGGTCGGCCGTGTGTGTGTGTGTGTGTGTGTGTGTGTGTGAAATCTTTAGTTAAATATTTACACAGCAGCCACTGTGGACGAGCGCGATAACCTCGGAGCCTGAATTTGATCCCCCCGCTGTGCTGGAAACGCCGGCTTGGCTCCCTCTCTCTCTGGTTCTGTTACCACCTCTGAACTCGTCTCTCTCTCTGTTCATCCTTTATCACCTCCTACTCTGTCTCTTTTTCTGCTCGCCACCTATGGTCGCCAATCATCTGCAATTAGCCTGAGCTGCAGATATAAACCCGCGCCGCGGTCTTCCAGGGTCTTCCGGGGTCTTCCGGGGTCTTCCGGGGTCTTCCTGGGTCTTCCTGGATCAACGGACGTTCGGAGACGCACCAAGAAATCGGAGAGGGGGAAATGGTGGAGATAAAGAGGGAACTGTGGGTGATGAGAGGGAAAGGTGAAGGAGAGATTGGGTGGGCACAGAGGACTCTTGGCAGAGCGCGGTGATAATCCGGTGCCTGTGTCAATGATTAGCATATATGCTAAACACTTCAATTCTTTCAGCTAACACTGAGAGGACGAGATAACTGATGCGGTTCCGTCGTCCACTTCCTGTCTTCTGTAGCCATCGCCGCCGTACTTCCCTCCATCCGTCCTGAGTTTACTTTTCTCTTCTTTCTCAGAGAAGTGTTTTCAACGGCGCCGTCATCAGCAGATCTCAGATTTATGACTTCATTCCTGCTTTTATTCGTTTTCCCTCGATGCTTGTTAACAGCAGCAGCCAAACATTGTATTAAAACGCGGGCGCTGGCGCACGTTAGGTTTTAACGGCGTGAAAACAACTGACAACCTTGTTATTTGTGACCCCTGATAGCGTGTTTATGTGCACACCTGAAGAGCTGAGAGAATGGAGGAAACGCAGCATTAGCTCAGAGGCTCTTCTGGTTCCATTTAGATGCAAAACAAACACACACACACACACACACACACACACACACACACACACTGTTAGACAGCATCGAGACTGAAGGCGATCAGACAGTAATCAGCAACGAGCTCTAACCCACCGTTTCTTTGGTTTACCCCGTATCTGTGCTGCTAGCTACATCGTAGGTGTGATGTAGCTTAAAGCGCAGGCTCCTCCCTCTCGGCTGCATTTTCTTGCTTCCTGTTAGCATTAGCATGGCAGCCATTTGTTGCCGTGAATGGTTTTGCGGCATTTGAGTGTTTTATTCTCTACTACATTGTAGAATCTTACCTTGTAGTAAAAAAAATAATAATAATAAAGTAACCATTTGAATATTTATCAGGACTGAAAAATGAAGATTTCAATTAAAATGCTTCCGTCGCGTTCACCTTCCTAGAAAATTAGTCTGCAATACAATAAAAGCTGGCCAAAGCTCAAAAAGGTCCTTTTGAAGCAAAGTGGCTGGATAAAAATATATTTATATCTACTTTGTATCCTTCAGCTGTTTTTTCCTTCCGTCCTTCCTGTCTCATCTAACATCTGCTTGTCTTCAGCGCTGAGATGTGGGGCTTCCCAGCGCAAGTGGCCTTCCAGACTGACGCTTCCCTCCCATCTTTTATTCAGCTGCTGCCCAGCCAAGGGCTCCTCCAGACGGGCTGTGCCTTCAGGCGAGGCCCCGGGCCTCAACGCCCAACAAGGGCCCCAGCCCCCCCACCCCCCCACACCAGGAGCCTAGTTCAGGGTAATGAAGGCAGGTGAAGGCGCACGTGTGACTGATCCATTTCTGTCTCTGCAATGGTTCGTCGTGTGTGTGTGTGTGTGTTGGGGTGTGTGTGGAGGCAAGCTGTCTCGCCCTGGAGCGGCTCCAGACAGGAAGAAGTTGGGCCGCGGCGTTGAGAAAGGCTTCCAGGTTAGCGGCGGTACGGCGTGGAGGCTATAGGCAGGGTGACGCTGACAGCTGTGGCCATCTATCTTACTGACTGATGCACACACACACACACACACACATCAAAAGAAACACACACTCATGTGCACGGCGCGCCGAGGGATGGCGAGGAGCCTCCGGTCTCTCACACGCGTCCTGTTTTCGCTCCGTGGCAAAGACACAGAGGAGAGACGGAGAGAAACTGCCAAAACGGAAAGAAAGACAAGAAGCAGCCAGAAAATGTGGGAAAAGAACGATAACGGACGTCAGGATGCAATTCCCACTTTTCCCAGTCGCACCCTCACTGGAGCAGATTTCTCTTAGGATGCAGTGGCCAGGCTCCGGCTTCCACCTGAGCGCGTTTGCGCGTCTGCCGCCGTCGTCTTGAGGATAGCGGCGGCGAGGCGGCAGCCATTGTGTTCCAGCGAGCATATGGTTTGTGACACGTCTCTTTCTAGTGCCATACCGTCTGTCTATACGGCGCCGTGGCAGCCAAGACAGACGTCCTTTCTACTGAAGGCCCGTTTGAAGGAAAACATGGACGAGCATTAGTGGAAGTTTATTCCCCGGCTCATCCTTTTGGACTCCACGGATGAAGACGGCTTTAAAAAGTGGATTCACTTTAAAGAAAAAAAAAGTTCGGGTCTCTCGCTTGTTTTTTCTTGGTTTCTAATTATACTTGCTGGAACAATGTGATTCTCCTGTGGATTGGGAAATCAGGGAATAACGCCTTCCAAGTGGATTGGAAAGTCAAATAGAAAAGGAGGAGAGTTTCCTTTCTTATTGTTTCTGCGGGCTGGATGGAAAATCCTGGAAGTGGGTATTGTTGTCGAGCTTCTTGGGGATGATCCAAAGCAGACTGGAGATCCATTTCCTGTCGCTCTCCGGCTGCCTCCTGTCTGTCTTTCAGGAGTTTTGTTTTTTTTTTTTTTGTTAAAAACGTGTTAAATTCCAGTTAGCATACGACAGCTTTTTAACTTTTCTCTTAGGACAGAATGGAGAACACAAGATCCCTGATCCCTGAGCACAGCTTAAGATTAAAACACTCTGAGTCAATTGATTGATGGATTGTTGGGTTGTCTTGAACGCCACCTGGTGGCCAATATTTGTTTGCAGAAAATGCTAAAAAAAAAAAAAAAAAGCGTAATGAGCTAAAGGTCGCGTGATCAGTGTGCGTCAGTGTGATCAAGGAGGTATCCAAGTATAAAGATCTCTGATTTGCAAATTCCAAAATATTGCAGATTTCTGTCTGGATTGTGAAGCAGTGCTGCTAGCAGCGGCTAAGACCGGAGAAAAGGACACGGAAGGGAGGATAAGAGATGAGATGATAGAACACAGAAGGAGAACAAATACATCAGCTAATCCTCTGCAAAGATGAGAAGAACGCGGGATGAGCGAGGATGGAAGAAAAGCTTGTTTGATTGCTGTTCTTCTTAAAGGGTGACGCTACAAAGAACGTCTCCGCAGAGCAAACACGAGCAGACTCGGTGAAACGGAACACTCTGGGGCGGCGGCTGAGGATGTGAGGATGAGTGGGAACCAGGAGGGTTTCACGGAGATAATGAGCCCAGGGGAGGAAGGAGGAACGCGTGAGGAGGGGAGGCAGGAAGGCAGACGGAGCTCTCAGGATGGAGAGACGCTTCCTTGAGACGGATGATTGTTTGGATATGGTCACCAGGGAGACGCCACAGACGACTGATGGAGAAGGAATGAAGTCCAGAGGAGCCGACTCGCTCGGAGAAGTTTGCCAGGCCAGCGAAGCGAGCGCCGATTTGATCCTTTTGGAATCATGGAGACTTGATCAACCTCCAGCTTCCACAGGACGCCGACTGGAAGCTCACCCTGCTCATTTCCTGAAATCCACTCCCCACCTTTCGAGCTAGCTTTGTCTCCTGACTCCTCCGTAGTCGCCGTGGTAACTTCCACTGGTAGATGTCGTCAACTTTTCCAAAGTTCTGGTCGGTCTCCCTCCTCCGTGAAAGATGCTCCTCCGGCGTGACGCTTCTCCTCTTGACTTCATTTTTTAGACCTTGGTCAGAGAACAGGCTCCCGCGGGGTGAAGGAGACCCGGGGACGGCGAGGACGGTGGGAAAAGAGACGGATGAGAGGTTTTTGTTCCTCCTGCAGGGAACCGGAGAGCAATTCATCACTAAAAAGCTGCGTGGAGATCCTGACCGCAGCAGTTATCAGCCGGGCTGCCACGAGAGCGGCATCTCCTCCTGATCCGCCCTCCTTTCCATCGGCTCGGACGTCCAGCCCTGCCTTCATCCATCACTCTATCCATGCACTCGTTCTTTCTTTTGTCTTCATCTCTTTATGTGCCTTCATCCATCAGCTGGTCCAGTCGTGGTGTTTTGACAAGGGCACGGCGACGGGTTAGCGCATACATCATCACTGTCAGAGGCCTCGTGCAGCTAATCGTCTTTGTTTTCTTCTGTAAGCGAAAGAACGTCGCTTTGAAGATCAAAGTCGGTTGATCCAGTCATTTAGCCTCTGATCTGCTCCTGTTAGCCCTGAGCTACGACATTAGGAGCTTGTTGTGCTAACCGTTAGCTTGTTTTTATCTTCAAACGCTCATCTTTCTTGATGTGACACAACCAACATCATCGTTTATCATCCATGAGATTGCCTCCTCCTCCTCCTCCTCCTCCGTCATTTCTGTTTCATCAACCCCGATAGTTAAAAAACAGCCCTGCACACTCGGACGTCACTGTTAAAACTTGTGCTTTTCAAACCAAACAGATTAAAAAGGAGAACAAATGTCTTCACGCAGACGTAAAATCTCTGTCACAGAGAAAACCTGGAGAAGGAGCCGGAGTAATTACCGCCCTCTTCCTCTCAAGAGCCCTCTCGTTCCTCCTTGTTGTCTGCATCCCTCCTTCACGCCTCGCCCTGACCTCTGACCTCCCCCTGCCCTCACCCATCTCCTCGCTTCTTCCCCGCCATCAACCATTTCACCCGTCACCTCCTTAATCTCTCCGTCTCCTCGTTTCCTCCGTCACCCCGGTGACCCACTGCACTTCTCTGAGGATGCTCTTCTAACGTGCTTGTGCACACACGTGCACAGGCGGTATTCATTTGCAAATATGCGTTAGTCACAGGGACATGCGTGCGTGCAAGTGGTGGTCGTGCACGTACAGAAAAAACAGCAGTGACTCCAGATGTGGGAAGCGTTAGCAGCTGCTTCACATGTAGCGCATTTGCATCCATTTGGTTGTGGAAGTTTACCAAAATAAAAGCGTCCTCGAGATGTTGGTTTGGTTGATCGACGGCATCAGTCAGAATTGGTGTAGATTAAAGCAAAACAGATCCGGCTCCGCATCCGGATCCGGATCCAGATCCAGGTCCGGGTCCAAAACAGATGTTTGTTGCCGAATGTTGTCAGAATTGCGCTAAACTGCTCCGGCGGCGGCTGGTACCGGCGTGTGGAAGTGGCCACCACCGCAGGCAGCCATTTATGTGACACTGGACGTTTCTGATGTCTCATGTCACCAAAACAAGCACAAGCAGGTACGGGGCCTCTGGGTCGCGTCTTGATGGGGGTCCATGAGGGGGGGTCATGGTGGGTGAAACTGATGGGTCCTTTCTGGCATAAAATTGGATAAAATTGCCAGAATTGCTTTAATTTCGGTTAAAGTTGGTCCCCGTCAGACGCGCTCGCTCGCTCTCACACACAAACCGGGTAATGGAGGATGATTACGGGTGAGAGGAAGGAGGAGGTGAAGACACGACCTCCCGACTCAAGCAAGCACTCGCAGCGCCGCTTCCTGTGAACTACTCCAACCTTCCCACAAGAGCTTGATTGCCTCCTGGAGGATCCTGACGAAGAAAGGGATGGTGAGAGGGATGGAGAGGCGGAGAGAGAAGCCGCCGTCCGCCGGGGCCGACCCCTCTCAGTACAATACTCAGCACACATCAGCCAGTGTAGCCTTTTACCTCAAGAGACACTCGAAGGAAACATTCCGTGGATTTTTCCGGGATTAGCTTCAGCTCCAGGACCAGGACCACCGAGACCAACGTTCAGCTGAGTTTAGTTCTTTCAGATCCAATCCTGGTTCACCTGTATGATCACACACTCACAAACGTTGGAAGAAGAGACGGAATCTTTCAGCATGTTCAGAAATGGAAAAGCGTGACCCGAGGTCACAGGATAAAGGCTGTCACAGCGAGAAAAAAGGGGAAGAAGAGCAAACAGACGAAGAGCAGAAGGAGCAACGTGAGGCAAGGTTAGCGGAGAGGGAGGAGGAGGGCGAGAGAGATTAAAGGAGAGATGAGAGGAGCGATAGCACGATGGACGCCTGAAGGACGTGTGTACTCCGATAACAGATAGCATCACGGAGATGCTATCGCCTGCGCTATCGCTCGGCAACACACACCGTTAATAGACGGCAAATGGAGCCGTGCACGTGTGTGTGTGTGTGTGTGTGTGTGTATGTGCAAGCGTGGAAACACCCCAGTTTGTCATCCTGGACTCACTTTCAAACCAGTATGTGGTTATTATGTCACAAATGACTCATGCCCGTTTGCCGAAGAGCGAGGGAGGAAGACGGAGAGATGAGAGAGAGGCGTGAAAGGGAGGAAGAGAGGAAGGATTTTCTAAACGAATGAAATCGCTTCTCCAGCGTGGCAACGCGCTTCGCGTGCTGTGCGCTTGTTCTCTGGCCGTATCGGCTCTTAAACGCTGCTGCGTGAAACAAAAGAAAACCGTCTTTTGGAGTTTGGCGTGAAGGCACGTGCACGCGCACACTCACGCTCATCCGCCAGCCGCTCCCACGGACAGATGGGTCATCAGCTCTCTAATTGTGCGATTGGCTGGACTCGGCTGCTCGGACGATACGTTAGCGTGTCCGTATAAACGGACACACGCGGGTTGGTTTTATGACGTTAGCGTGGAGTTTTGGACGGCGAGGCGACGTTTTCCTTAAAATCAAAGCAACAAAGGAAACGGGGGGATAATGCGTCAGAACATAGAGCAGGAGGCAGAAAACGGCTCATCTGCCAGCCGGAATCATAAAGAGTAGATAAAACATAGGTTGGGCTGATTCCGTGTGTGTGTGTGTGTGTGTGTGTGTGTGTGTGTGTCCTTGCAGAGATCTGGCCAAAACACATTAGAGCACATCTGTCCACTCCAGCTCCACTCGGCGTCCTCGTCATCTCTGTTCTGAAGAGCTCTTTCCCTCCGTCCATCCGTCCGTCCAGGAACAGCAGCATCACTGTAACCTTGAACGTTTTCTCATCTGTCCGGATCTTCTGAAACAAAAGCTTCACCTGCTTTAATAGAGCTTAGAAGGTTCCTGGGAACCTTCTAAGATCGTCCCAGGAACCTTTGACGAAGGGTTTGGCCCAGTTTCTACAAAGATCACACGTGCTAACATGTAGATGAGACAGTAGCAATGATGCTAATGTTTATTTCTTTGGTCATTTGAGCTGGCTCTTTGGTTTAAACATTGATGAGGTACTAAAACACGCAGACAGGAAACAGGAAGTGTTGGCATATTCAGCGCACTAAGCTGTATGGTAGCAGTTACTGAAGTGACATGAACTCTTTCAGCTGACGTTCTGGTAATCTGTGCTCACGGTGCCACTTCCTGTTTCCGCTGATGTTTTCGGTTTGCTGCCACCTTCTGGCAAAAGTGGAATTTATTCGTTTCAGACGTGTGATTGGCGGCACTTCCTGTTTCACTTTCAGCAGCGTTTTTGTGTTTTTAACATTTTTGCGGTTAGCACACTTGTTCATTTACACACACACACACACACACACAGAAAGGTCTTCTTTGTGCGTATTGATTTACGTTTTACTCAAGATTCTCCTCTTTCATGAAGGCCATTTACTGGAGGGTTTATCCTGTTACTGAGCTGATGAAACGAAGCCGTCTGATCGATACAGGACTTGATGTTTTATCCAGAAATTCCTCTCTCTGCTCTCTGTCCATCACGGCGTCCTTGTTCCAAATGTTTCCTCTCTATGGTTCCGACTCCCCGTGTTTCTGTCCATTTTTCTGTCTGTTTCTTTCCTGGGTAGCAACATAATTAAAGTGCTCTGATATGTAATTACTGTGCATATTTACCTCAAGTCCCCTCTCGGTGAATGCGTGGCCTCTCCCCCTCTTTTGTCGCTCCGCATTATCAAATGTTATTATTTGCATCCCGTCCGGCTTCTCAGCCAGCCGCTCATTACATCCACGGCTTTGAATAAAAAACCACGCTAACGACCTCAGAGGCGAATTGGAAACAGAAAAAAAACCAAAAAAAAACAACCGAGCTGTAAAGAAAGATGTCCAACTTTACATTTTTGACTCGACTTTACTGCTTTTTTGGTGCCTTCAGACGTTGTAAAACCTTCTTTTTTCTCTTGGCTTTTTCCTCAAATTTGTCGACCAGAAGTCAAGTTCTGCTTCCTGTTTCTAACTAACACCAATGCTGTTTTTAACGTATAAACATCAAAGATGACGACCCGAGCGCTGAAACAGGAAGTTCTGGTCTGCATTCTGTTTGTGAGGAAAACGGCCGCGTGTTTCACTGGTACCAGACTGAGTCTCTTTTCACCCACCAGTTTAGCTGTAACGCAGAGTGTTGCGATACGCCGATGACACTCAGGTCTACGTTTCTAAAGTGACTGCCTTCTCTGGCTGGTTTTAATATCTGGAAATTACCATTTTAACGAGGTTCAAAGCTGCTTTGCCTTTCCCTGGGATTGTTGAACTTTACCCCTCTGGTGGTGAAAGTTATTTGTTGTTTTCCTCTTTTCACGCTTTTGTCGCGTCTCACGTAAGAAAGCTATTTTCAATAGATTCCCTCTACATTCACACCTTCACACCACAGAGGCAGAAAAGTCTTTTTCTTTGACTTTCAGGGAAACTGTGGGCTTTAGGTCAACAAGACCGCACAAAGAGAAATCTGTAAGGATGTAGACGTTAGCGTGACCTTAATGGAATTGGTTCAACTTCTATTTAATTCAGGCTCAGCTATACATCCCTGCTGAAGATTAATTATCAAGCAGAATGGTGACAGAAGAAGAAAATGTAGCTTTCTGCTTCGGATTCCATCAAAGGACGACAGACGCACCTTCAGCAGCGCTGGAAGGATGGGGACGTCTAAGGACGACGCTCGGTCCCTCGGCGCTCTCGACCCTGCAGCACACACGGGCGGGAAGTCGCAACCCTGCGTGCACGCACACACATTTCCCTACGCACAAAAAGGGACCGCTCTTGACCCTGCCGAGAAATTACGCGTTTTGTCGAGCTTTTGGTGCTGAAGATGATAAAAAGGTTCAGTATGAAGACAGAAAAGGAAGGAAGATAATAAAGGACACAGAATAAAACTCTCCTTGAATGCGTCCTCCAAGGAGGCAGCACCGCCGAAGGTGTTTGTTTAGGAGATGCAGACGGCACACGTCTCCCTGCTGATTATGCAGCTCTTATTGTCAGACGCTCTGGTAATTATTGCGCCGCTCTGCTCGGCTCTTCAAAAACCATTATGAAGCCCAGGTAAGAAGTCTGACCTCCTTCTGTCTGGAGA
This sequence comes from Pao palembangensis, assembly GCA_015343265.1. Classification (NCBI taxonomy): domain Eukaryota; kingdom Metazoa; phylum Chordata; class Actinopteri; order Tetraodontiformes; family Tetraodontidae; genus Pao; species Pao palembangensis. The sequence goes on along the minus strand of CM027085.1, from coordinate 1,915,350 downwards.
CTTGTTGGTTCCCTCAATGAGAGGGGGAGGAAAGGGGGAGAAGAGGCAGCACGGGAAGTTCATTTTAGCTTCAAAGAAACAGGCGACGAGGTCGAGACGAAAAGAGCCGGCGAACAATTTGGCAAAAAAGATGTTAATTCTGAAGAGAAATTAGGAGGACGGATGCTGAATAGGGGCTCATCAAGTCTTTAAAGTCTGGAAATTCTATCTCATTTTGCTTCCGGCTGACGCGGATTTTTCCTGCTGAGGTTTTATTTTACTTCAGCCGAACACAAGGGGGCGAACGTGGGCTCTTCTGAGCTCTTAACAGGGAAACGACCTAATTAAGGCGTCATAATTGTGTCTCCTTTGTGCTGCTTTCGTGATGTGTTTGAGGCAGAGTGTGGCGAAGCCCAAAGCAAAGCTAATTTGGTTGGCGAGCTCGCGCGTCCGTTGGGTGGACGAGTCTGACTCCTGCACGTAAACGCAGCATCTTCGCAGGCTCGCCGCTGCTGTGGTAGTCGCACTTTCTTTTCCTCCCAGTTAGCTCAACCACAACATTGGGCAGCAGCAACAAACACCTTGTAGCCTTACAACTCATTTATTCATGCACTTTTTTACCTCCTCTTCTTGTTCTTGTAGTAATCAAATGTTTTGTGTCAGTAAATATGAAATAAGTGGGTTATTCTGCATTATTGCCACCTGCCACACCAGCGAGTGTCCATTTAGAGCGTCCCTCCTTCCCGTTGTTCTCAGCCAAGGCTAATGTCGTGGCGTGGCGAGGGGGGGGGTAATGGTATTGTTGGTAATGGATGTGAAGAGCTTGAAATGGGATGTTATTAGGACTGCAAAGCTTTACACACTCACTTCACATGAGCACGGAGGGGACGCGGCAGGAGAGAGGAGATGTGGCCTTTCCAGGCTATGCTAAGCTAGCGGCAGCTAAGCAGCTGTTTGTCAGATGTAGATGGGTGGAAACGGGGAGGGAGGCAAACTAACGGATGGGGGAGTAATCAAAGAGCAGGAGATGCTAACAAAGGCCGTAGGAAGAGAACAAAACAGAGAAAGTTTTGTTGGGAAAAAAAGAGGAATAGTTTTAATCCCCCTCCAGATCAGGACGTGGTCACTCGTTTGGAATAAATGAATAGTAATTGATTGGAGCAAGAACGGTGCATAAAACCCAGCGTGGCGCCTACACAAGCCACTAATCTACCAGGAGTGTGTGGGGGCCCTACGTAGGTGTGTGTTTTGTGTCTTAAGTATCAGGCTCAGCTTGGAAGCGGCGTGAATAGAAGTTGTTTGACAGGCAGATATTAGGCCGTCATGGCCACCGCGAATAAAAGAGCATCGGATAGCAAGAAGCATAAAACAGTCATTAGCATACGCACGGCGCCGTCCTCTGGACGAGACAAAGATGCAGACGCGCTCGTACCGGCGGCAGACACGCGCTGAGGTCAGGGGTGACCAGGGCATCTTTTCTATCAGCCGCAACAGGATAATAGCCGGCCTGCAAAGACTGTCAATTATAGGAGGCTGAATTTGAGCCGAGACTCACACGGGGAAGCGAAGCGGCTTCAGGCGGACAGAGGCGGCGCTCCCGCAGGGAGACCCGGTTCAAGCAAATCATCTTTTACTGGGATCCATCTTCTCTTGCTAATGCGTCACCCCCCCCCCAGATGTTGAAGCAACCTCTGCTGCAGAAACGGCTCGGCTGACGCTCGCGGTGCGTCCCGCTCAGGCTGAGCCCAGACCAGTCACACGGTGTGTGTGTGTGTGTGTGTGTGTGTGTGTGTGTGTGTGTGTGTGTGTGTGTGTGTGTGTGTGTGTGTTGGGGAGATTCCAGCTGGCAGAGTAAAGATGGCAGCGTCCGTGATACACGTGTGCGCTTCAGGAGCGAGAATCACAAAAACGAGAACGGAGCGCTTTGGTGGCCGCAAACGCTCTGCGGGAGTTTTTCTTCTCTCCGTGCGCGTCCTGAGTTGCGTTCCACGCTGGCGATGGTCGCGATTTAGCGCAGAGCCGCAGTCAAATAATCCGATGTAGAAAAACCCTGGAAAGGTGCGGCGCTGCTGCTGAACGCTACGCTAACTTTCGCTCCCCGGAGTCACGTGTTGGCGGCCAGAAAACCCCTGAGCCGAAATCCGCCTTCACCGAAGGCCGGCCCACGCATCCGGAAAGGCTCCTCCTCCAGAATTAAAACTAATATCGCAGCTCTGGTCGTCAATTTGTGCGAATCAAACCTGCGTTTGGCTGCAAATGTGTCCTCTGGTGTGCGCGGAGGCGGCGTCCAGGTGCTCGCAAACGCTTTGGCAGCACATGAGCGCGCGGCACATCGTCCAACCGAGACTCACAATGTAAAAATGTCTCTTCCACAATCAAACCAGGAGGCTGTTTAACAGACGGGCAATTATGGCAGGAAGCCTTCGGTTTCATCCGCACATCAGAACCGAAGCGCTGGGAAGGCAAAGCTGCCGGGAGGGGCTCCGCCCACAGATGCCCAGGAATGAGGGAGAAAATCGATATTTACCCACTGGCTCTTCGGGCGGCGCAGCGCCTTCGAGTCACCCAGGTCTTTCAGTCGTGGCTCAGTCGGTGTTGTCATAGCGATGGCCCCTGTTCCCGAGGCGATGGCCCCAGTTTGGGTGAAGGGGTCCGGAGCGCGGTCCCCTCGGTGTGGAGGCTACGCACGGAATCGTTGGGAAAAGAATCACGGACCTGATAAAGGACCAGAAAAAACAACGTGAGATTTAAAGCGCGCCAGCGTTTTTAGACGGAAATTACGATTTTCTGATACACCGCCGTGAGCGGCAGGCAGCGTATTAAAGCCGTTTTTACCACACGTGGCCACCAAAAGGGCGGCCTCGTCTCCTCGCCGCATCCACACAAACGCCGTATCTGCCCATCAGTGAATAAGGGCATATCTGAAGTGGACGCCGAGGTACTTAAGGCTATCTGCAGCTAATTCAAGATACGTGAAATTGAAGGGAGATATGACAGGAGTGGAGAGATGGAGGGGACGGAGAGAATGAGGGAGCAAAGGGGACGAGAGAAGAGGACAGGAGATGGACGGATGGATGAAAAACAGAGAGGAACATCTTGGAAAAGCTTTTAGATTAATGTAGTAATGATAAATAGAAGCACACAACAAGAGAAAATGTGTGTGTGCTGTGGGCAGAGGAGTGTTTTCAGGTGGACGGGGGCGCCCACATGTGCGCGTGTGTGTGTGTGTCTGTGATTGACTTTGAGGTGCAGTCCTTGGCACACAGATGCCCCTCCATTATCTTCCTGTCTTCGTCCGCTCAACCTACTCTGCCTCAGGCAGCTTTGTACTTTAAAGAGCTGTCCAACACCACACACACACACACACACACACACACTCACACACACACACACACACACTTACACACACACACACACACACACGCTCCAGTGGGGCAGGGTAGTTTGGCATGGAATTGTCTGGCTAACAGATTGCAATAGTAAGGTGACATTTCTGTGTGTGCAGAGCAGCGGGTGAGTCGGTGGACAGCAGAAAGCAGCTAGCCCTTTTTTTCCCCAACATTTGTATTTGTGCATCAAGAGATTTTACGCTTTTGCCCGGCTGTCTGCTTTGAAGCATCAGCGATGACGGAATGAAAACAGCACATTACCTAAAAAAGAAAATAGCCAACCGCTACGCTTTAATCCACTTTTAGAAGAGCAAGAGTACCTTCACATCCGCGTATTTTTTCTTCTCATAATCACATAATAATTTGTTTGTGCTTATTGAAACTAAAATAATAAATAAAAGACTGAACCATAAGTGAGAACACTCTGCTGCTGCATTTAGCTACCGGCTACCAACATGCTTGCTTGTCCGTATTTGATGTATTATCAAGCATTCATTGTTGCTAGCCTCCTTGCTAGCCTCCATGCTAGCATCCATGCTAATGGATGTATTTTTGTTTTCACATCATCACTCTTAGCTTAATTAATTTATACTCACCTGATAATCAGGTTAAAAGAAACGACCTGGACGGAGGCCCCGCCTCTTCAAGATGTTGCAGATCAGAGGAATTTCAATCAATGAATGATGAGTGTGTGTGTGTGTGTGTGTGCGTGTGTGCGTGTGTGTGCGTGCTATCGACCAATCAGCAGTACACCTTGAAGACAGCAGATAAGGCAGCAGATAGTCTCACCTTGAGACACACATCGAACACAGCAGACACATTCAGCCTCCACGTGCGCTCTCACGGCTTTTTAACGTTTCTTTTCTTCCGCTAATAAGCCGAGTGCAACAAAAAGGCTGCTACCGGGTGTCTGGCGTGTTTGAATAGATTAATTAGAAAACACAAAGCCGGCTCAACCTCTGGCTCCTCTCCAGTTCCTCACCGCCGATGACAGACGAGCTGGTTGACGTCGCCATTTCGAACGGAGAGGCGGAACCACGCGGCGACTGGTGTCCCGGCGAAGCAGGCCACAGAGCTAGCTGCCGAATGAAGATACGACGCGCTTTACCGGCTGCATCCGAAGGTCTGCGAAGGGAGTTCATGAATCCACGCCACCTCGTACCCGTTTCCACGACGGAGATCTCGACCATCAAAGTTCACATCACCGCCACGATGAGAGCTCGTTAAGCTAATTGTGGCCAGACAATATAATAAAATCAGGTTTATTTGTTGTTAGCAGGCTAAAACAGCAGTTAAGATGATACACTTTGTCACCTTTGACCCCAGCACTGCTCCATTGCTCCTCCCACCAAATCCAGACTCTTTTGCGCCGTTTTGTGGGCGGAGTTTGTCTCTCGTCTGGACGGTTCAAATGTTCCCAGACATCAGCGGCTCGTCATCAGCTGATGGAGGAAAACTGCTCATCAGCCCTTCCTGTGATTCTGGCAGCGAGAAAAACGCCGCGAAAACACTTAGCCGAGCAGTTTAGTTGATGATTTGCTAGTATTTGGTGTAATATTACTCTGTGTGTGTGTGTGTGTGTGTGTGTGTGTGTGTGTGTGTGTGGGAGATAAATGGATCGGGCACCTGGCAGGCTGCCCAGTTTATTCCCCCTGGAGGGAACGTCTTAAGATGCGGCGCTTTGTCAATGTTTGGTTTCTGCTGAGCAAGTGTTGGTCGTCTGGAGACTTGAGGAGGAGCCGCCGTGCATTTTTCCTCTCATTTTGGTCCGGTTGAGCATGATTGCTATTAACGTTCGCCGTCAGATGTTCCCATTCATCGCCTTCATCAGGAAGTACAAAACAGAGGAATTTTAACTCATGTGCGCTCAAATCAGAAAAATGGGTCAAGAAGAAGCGACAGACTCAAAGTAGCTTTCATCAGGTCTTCAGTTCCCACAGTCCCGACTGATGTTTACACAAACGAAAGCTAGCACACAAACGAAAGCTAGCACACAAACGAAAGCTAGCACACAAACATAGGCAAGCACACAAAGGCTAGCGCGTTCGCCGAGACGCTGGAGAACATTTAGGGTTTTTTTTTCCAGTATCCTTTAACGTTCATTGTTCTCGTCCATGTTTTCCACGTTAGATGGCTAACTAACGCTAAGCCAACGTCCTCTCAATTAGCTTAGCTCTCAGTCTGAACGATATCAGAACTTTTAGGGAATAATTTGAATTTTTCTCACATTAATGGTAAACCTCAAACATCATGTCATGTGACCTGAGATGCTAGGTAGCGTTAGCATATAGCTTTGTGCTGTGCTGCGATGATGCAAACTGGTGAGAGAATCTAAACTTTAGTTTTAAACCAGTTTAATCCAGGTCAGCGTTGTTGTTCTAACATGAATCTTCTTTTCATGGCTGTTTGAGAATCAAATGAACAGATATTTTTTGTCGTATATCATCACACACGTGCACACACGTGCATGTGCAGCAAAATGTGCACACAGATACACATCATATTAGCAGAGGAGAGGAGTGACCTTGGTCCAGCCTGGGGGGCTTCAGCAGATGGAGAGAGGGGCAGAGGGGTCTGGCACGGCTGTCTGCAACACACACACACACACACACGCACACGCGCGCACGGACAAATGCTCAAGCTGGTGGGGTGACATTGTGTGCGCTCGCCGCTCCGACACAATAGCTGCACGGAAAGGAAGCCTGGCTGCGACGTTAGCATCTCCGTTACGACGGACCGTAAAGACCCGGCGTGGAGGCGCATGAGCGCACGCGCCGCTATGCACTCCGACCGCCACCAGAAAATCTGTCCTCGCTTCCTTGTTTATTTCCGTCAACAGATGCAGATGAGGGAGAAAAAAAATAACCGCAGCCATTTGAAATGGTTTCGGACAGAAGAATTCATAAACGGCCATTTGGTGCCACTAATCTGCAGAGTTTATGTGGGACAATTTCTGAAGAGCACCAACAGCGGTGGGGGTGTGGGGGGGTGGTGGGGGGGGCCACGGCCGCATATGTCCCTCCAGATTGGGACGATGATGTGTTTAGGAAAAAAAAAAAAAAAAAAAAAACAGCAGCTAACGAGACAAGGAGGAAGGCAGCGGGGGAGGGGTGGGGGGTGGGGGGAACATGTGTGGGGCTATGACTCTTTGGAAGGGAAGTGCTGCGGCCCACCTGTCTGCGGGGCTGCCAGCTGCGCCACGCCCGCGCAAATGTGCACATAAATAGGCGCACGCGACAGATTTATTCAAGGAGCCAAACGGGGATTGATGGCCTTTTCAAAGTTTTTCAGAGGTGCTTTCAGCCGGATCCTCTTTGCCCCCTCGGCTAGCTGCGAACCCGACCACCGCAACCCGGGGTTTTGGGGGTGTGGCCAGAGTTGGGCCTTGCCTTCTCCGATGGCGCGAGATCCTCGAGATACTTTCGACGCTCCCGCACAGGTTGCGGTTGGTTCGATCCGGATCCGAAAAGTAGCATTTCCAGATTTCCAGACGCCTCCTAGCTTGACCGGACCTGCTAAAGGTCCAGCAGAAGCTAATTAGACCGGGTCCAAATAGTCCAGGATGTTAGCTCCCAACTCGCGTTGCGCTAACGGAATTGGTTGATTTGGGATAAACCAAAGCACAGTGTGGGAGAGTCCAAGTCCTACCCCACCCCCTGGTGGTGGGCAGTAGAAATGCTTGCCCCCGTCCGGCTCGTGAGTAACCAAAGATGATCATCAACGTCCCATTTCAACAGCAGAAGCTGGACAGACTCACGCCGTCTCACTCCGCTTGCTTTAAAGCAGCACTCACATTTAAAATCCACTTTTCCTCATGAACCAAATCAGACGTTCACATTAGCATTCAGCTAGCTCGCGCGCCCTTGACCATTTGTGCCTCTGAGTGGCTTCCTGTTGTCGTTAAGAAGCCGCCGTGAATGGCGTTGAGCGGCAGACGGCCTGGGCTGGATGATCCAGAGACCTTGTGATACAACGAGCACCTTTCATTAGCAAACGGGGACGTCGCCACTCAAGTTTGTCATGTTAAAGGGCGGCTAATTATCGCCGCAGCCTTCAAAGTAAGAGCGGGCCGGCAGAGAGGAAGTCGCATAGGACGGACTTGAAAAGAGCAGGGAAGCACATTGTCCTCATCAGGCATCAGGGGGCCGTTTATATAATTAAGAACGCGGGAAAAGGCACAAAGACAGACCTTCATGCACCACAACCCCCCCCCCCAACATGGACCCACACTGGGACCGAGTTGGGGCCTGGATCTGTGCAGAGATGTCTTCCAGATGAATAGGTGGTAATGAGCGTGTAGTGGAACGGATTCTCTTCCATCATCCCTCTTTTTCCCTCCTCCTCCTCAACCCCCCCGATACTCCCCCTTTTCTCAGGGCTCAGGTGCCCAGCACATGGCACCGCGCCCTCCTTTTCCTGCTGACTCCAGCCCTTCCTGCCGTTTCCCCTCCGTCGGCTTTTCTCTGGGAAAAAGGAACTGTCGGGTCGGGCCCAGAACCACGACCAGACCCCTCGAAGGCGCCGCCGCCGTGGAGCCACCTCGAGCACGCCGTCCCTCCGTGGACGTACAAAAAGCAACCAAAATCACGTCTTTTCATCGCCAAATGGGGCCGTTTTTGTGTGCGTCGGTGTTCACGCGGGGGACAATGGCGAGACGTAAACGGCAGCTCTGTCCACAATGGAAGCGGCGGGTCAGAGGACTGCGCACGTGAGCGCTCGGTGACTGCGCACGCTTTCTGCCAGGCTAATTCCAACAGCTGAACAATTTCTGTCCCACAAATGATCCTCGTTTGTTCACAGGTTCGGGTCCGGAATTATCTGCTCTCTCTCTCACACACACACACACACACACACACACACACACACACTCGCTCGTCCGGGGCAGGTCCGCGGGGACGGGGCCACTTGAAGGAGCGAGCGCCTAATGAGGGAGAAAATCTGCTTCATCGTGGGACAGGAGACAGAGGAGCAATCAAAACAGACTGTATTTACATTACACGTGCGCTAATTAAAGACGTAATTGACATCAACTAGGAAATCCAGGGTGCCCCATTTAATCATTAGACGTTTATTCCCACTCTGTCTCATCAACGCCGCATAACACACACACACACACACACACACACACACACACCGAGCAGAACTTCCTGAAGTCGGAACGACAGAAAAGCGCAACGTTCTTGCTTTTGTAACTTCACTGAAGTTACTGGCAAGCTAACTGACACGCTAGCATGTTGCTATGCTTCCTGACCTTACTTCAGGGTTTAGCGCTCCAAAATACACCAAAGAAACTGAAACACACTCGTTATGATTGCACACAGTTAGCATGTTAACGGCTAGTTTTTTATAAAATACAAACATTTCCAGCCTTAAAGAAATCAGAGACACCACTGGTGGAGCCACATTAGCATATATTAGCTTTAGGGAGTGATTTCACTGATGTTGATACTTTTATTATTATTATTATTTTTTTTTAGTGAAAGTGTCATCGTTGAAGGTTCCACATGAACCGCTCACCCGTCGCGCGTGTGTCTCGGACACACACTCACAGGCGTGCTTATCCGAGGATTATGGGACAGCGCGTCCTCTGATAAAGAATCTGTGTTTGGGTTTGGGATGGCAAATCGGATTCACGGGGCGATTAACGCAACCGGACCGCTGGGGGGAGAAAAGTGGGCGGGAAAACGGGAAAAGACGAGAGTAAAACTGTGTCATGTGACCAACGGCGCGGTTAGGAATTATTCTCTTTTTCCTGTTTCTGTTTAGATCTAAGTAAAGAATGAAACAGAGGAATACACGCGCGTGTGTGTGTGTGTGTGTGTGTGTGTGTGTGGGTGGGTGATAAAGTGGGTCTGTGTTTGGGTTTGGGATCAGAGTGGAGACTGATGTGTGAACAGCACTCCATAAAGCACACAGATTATCAGGTCAGAACACACACACTCACTCACACACACACACTCTCACACACACACAGAGGAAACTGCCATCTCTCTCTTAGATGGGCTATTTTTGCCAAAAGGAGTCAAAGTATCTATCTATCTATCTATCTATCTATCTATCTATCTATCTATCTATCTATCTATCTATCTATCTATTTTAACAAATGACTACCAATTTACTGTTAATTGGTTGATGTAATTTAAATGAATTCTTCCTTTTTTCTGTTTTATAGAGTGAATAAATATACATACTGAACACGTCCCCACCTGCTGGCCAGTTGCCGGTACTGCAGCTGAATAAAACCGTAATGACGGAAGTTTGGGAAAAGCTTTGAGTTTAAACAGCTGTTTTAAAAACCTGTCAGCACACATCAGATATAGGCACAAATCCCATATTAATCCAGATAAAACACATCTTTATGTGTGTGTGTGTGTGTGTGTGTGTGTGTTGTTACCTGAGACACTTGCATCCATTTTTCTCTTCCCCTCATATCAAACCTGCAGTTCTGTGATGACAATTAGCTGCAGAGCTACTCTCCTCACACACGCGCGCGCGCGCACACACACACACACGCACACACTCGCACAGTGTGTGTGTTTTTGTTTTCCATGTGTTTAAATTTCACTCAGCTTTGACAGATGCAACAGCAATTAGCCCTTTGTAGCTAAAACCAGCCTGATTAGGGGCCTTGTTAGGCGTCGTTAAGGCTTTTTACTAACGGGGCGCATAGATAATGAGCCTGAACGAGCAAGATACTAATCACGGGATAAAACGCCTCTTCGTTTAATTGGAGTCTGGAGGACAGAAACACACAAAAGAAGACAACAGTGGTGTAAAATGTGCAGACATTAGTTTTCACAATTACAATTATTATTATTTTTGAACGATGTTTTCATAATAAGCGACAACAGAGACGTTTCTTTAATTGTTTACGTCACTGGCCCCTAGTGGCAGGCTGCGGTAAAGACACCTCCTCCGCCTCCTTTCGTATTTGTAATTTTCCACAAACTCTAATTCCCTTTTTTGATGCCATGGAAACGCGCTGACCCCTCTTGATTGACAGGTGAAGGGTAATTGCGAAGGAGGAGGTGCTCGGGGATCTCTCCGTGCTAATCATGTCGACAAATTTCATGTTTCCTGAGCCAAACGGCGATTTTAAACATACATTAACGGGCTAAATTAGAGGGCGAATCTGATCTGAGGGCGGCACTTCAGCTCGGCTGCAGCATATGGACAAATGCAAATGGAAATAATATTTGCAATGAGTATTAATGCGACACGTGCTCTCACCTCCTTCACCCTCACCTCGTGCTCTAATCACAAGGCCCCGCCGCACGCCACGCTCGCCGAGTAATGCGTGAACACAATTTCACACGCGCTCAAAAGCATTAGCATATTTTCCAGATTAAAAACAATGTGCACTCCTGAGCACGCAACAGATGTATGCTAATGTCCGCGCAGCAATTTACCCAAACAAAGCTGCTGCCGCCGTCCCATGGCAGGCATCAACATCCAAGATGGACGTGTCTAAGACACGAGTGTAAAAGCCAGCTGGTAAAATCTTGCCTCTCTCTCCCCTGAAGTCGGCGTCGGAGCTGCTGGTTGACGGGCGGCTAATGCTAACGTTAGCTAATGTTCAGCTAGCCGAACGTTTCGGTGCTGAAGGCTAGTTAGCCTGATTTTCTCCCGCTAGCGTACATCGATGTCACAAGGAGTCATTTTAACGCTGTCAGGCCCCATCCAGAAGCGTGAGCCCCACCAGGGTACCAGCGCGACAGCGGCGCCGCTACAACCGCCGTCGCAGCGACACCCAGATGAGACGAGGCTCTACGGTAGATTTGGCAGGAAAGATGAGAAATTAGCAAACATGAAAAGAGTGGCAGCTCGAAGGTCAGCCAGCAGCTCAAATGGAAGACATTTAGAGCTCTAACAAGACCGTATGCACACACACACACACACACACACACACACACACACACATCTGAGCCAGTGTCTTTGCTAGAATAATTGTGGAACGAGCACATCTGGTGCACTTTGAGATGGAGTTCTGGCTCAATGCGGCAACGGTAATGACATTTTATTTGTGTGTGTGTGTGTGTGTGTGTGTCCACTCCAAATGCCACAGTGCTGCTTCACAGGGTTGAGCTTCTTTCACTGTCACTTGTGAGAGCAGAAATCAAAATTAAAAATCTATTTAAACTGTTGAAAGTTTAACTTCCTGTTTTCCTGTAAAATCCTGCTGGATTTCTGCGCGTTTATCCTAATCCTGTTTATTCCCTGCGTGAAGGAACCACATTCTAATTGTGATTTGGTTTTTAGCAGTGAAATTTAATTGGCCAATTAGAGCTTTGGATCATTTTAACGATCGCTTGTCCAACCTTGAATCTGCTGAGGAACGTGTGAAGACGGCATTTTCTCCGCCAGCGATTAAAGGAGAAAAACGGCGGCGCCTTTTCAGATCAGACTCATTAACTTTTAAAAGACTATTAATGTGTTTTTGGCACAATTAGAAGCTGTTACGCATCTTAATCTGCGCACGAGTCGAGGGCTTGGAGTGGGCGCTAAACGCTCGCCGCCACGGGCCGCTGGCGGCGGCAGCGGCGGCACTTGGCTGCGGCGCGCGCCAGCCTTCCTGGAAAGGCCTGCGAGGCATCTTCAAGCGCAGTCATTAGACGAGCGCTCGTGCAGGTGTTCGTGCAAGAAATCTTGTCAGGCAGATACCTGCTGTCCAATTAGGCAGGCGGCGCACGCACTCGCTCAAGGGGAAGGAACGGACGCGCTCACGGTGTGTGTGTGTGTGTGTGTGTGTGTGTGTGTGCTAATAATGACCTGAGGCCCAACCTGCTGTTGAGAGCAGTAACTTGTGACTCAATGCCTTCGTTCACCCCAAAACATCTGGCTCTGACCGACGGCTGCGTGGGTTTGAAATTCATTCAAGCTGAATGAGCCACTGCTCAAAGTGTGTGTGTGTGTGTGTGTGTGTGTGTGTGTGAACAGCTACAGATGAAGCAAAGACCAAGGCGTGAGGAGTAAAACATCGTCGTGGAAACCTCTGGGGGGGGGGGGGGGGGGGAGGCCTGAAAGCCCCTTCTGTCAGCTGGGCTCTGCAGCACTTCCCCTCGACTGCCTTCACACACACACACACACCCACACATACACACACAGGGTCCCTGTGGAGCACCAGATTAAGGTCTGAGTGACTGTGAGCAAAACAATACCCCAGTGTGTGTTTGTGGAGCCGTGGCTAATTGTGTTCATTTGCTGCTCAAGTTGAGACATCTAGGACACTGGAGGGGTGTGTGTGTGTGTGTGTGTGTGTGTGTGTGTGTGTGTGTGTGTGTGTGTGTGTGTGTGTGTGTGTGGGAGGGAGGACAAGGAGTGCAATGTGAGGCCATGCAGGTAATCCTCATTACACTGTGTTCGTCCACAACGTCCCTGTGTGTGTGTGTGTGTGTGTGTGTGTGTGTGTGTGTGTGTGTGTGTGTGTGTGTGAGTGTGTGTGAGTATTTAAGGGAGCGCTCATTTTTCTCTGCGTGCATCTGCGCAACCTCGCGTGCATTACACACCAAGATGCACTCGCTCAGGTTCTTGAAAACACACACGCGTTCACACACACATGCTCCACTCAGACACACTCGGCCCGTTAGCTGCAGGCTTCACGCCGCGGGTGCTCATGCTAGCTAACGCACAGGTTTTCTAATCAAACGCGTATCGAGGTCAGACGCCGGGTTTCCACAGCAACGTGGAGATAAAAGCAAAGATGAAAGGAAACATAAAATGGATGCGTTTAGGCCACCAGAAGGGGGCGCTGTGGACACCTACAGCCCACTTAGGCTACTGCGCAGACACAGGAAACAAATACGAAGAAATCGGCCAGAACTTAGTTGACAAATGTCTTTGTTGTTGACCTGAAACGTGCACTGAAACGCGGCCTTTGATATTTTGATCTGCTCATGGTTTGTTTCATCCGCCCAGTTTGGCGTCCAGTTCAAATTTCCAGTCCTAATTTGAAATATCGACCGAAGCTGAAGGAAACAAAAAAAGTTTAACCTTTTTTTAATGCAGGATTATTAAGTAGCCGTTTGCCTTTAAAAAGGGAACAATGGAGGCCGATTGTTGCCTCCGTCAACCCAGTGAGACAAACTCTGAAACGGAGGCGGATCGATGGCAAATAATGTCATCTCAGAAGGTCACGCCTGGACCTTTCGGCTTGGTCAATACGAACACGCGCACGCTAACCACGGAACCTGTCAGGTGTGCAGGAGCCCCCCGGCACCTTGGTGGTGGTTGTAGCCAGGGAAACACACTCCTGCTCCGTCTGTGGGGCCTCCCTCACGCGTGGTCTCTGCAGGCTTCTGCGCCAGAGCCCAGAAGAAAACAAACAAGTAAAAAGACGAACAGCGAGAGCCACTTAGAGTCACTTAAAGCCGAGGCTCCTTCCCACAGCGAGCGCTTCCCCGGGGGCCGCGGGGTCTGCCCGCCACGCTGGGAGAGGGCTGGATAGAGCGAGGGAGCGGGCAGAAAAGAGGAGCGACAGCGAGTGAGAATCGCCCCAGGAAGGCCTCCGAGGAGGGGACGGGGGACGCGGCGGATCGCCTCCTTCTCGGGACTCGGCCTCCCTCCTCTGTCCTCCCCCCGACTGTGGACTCAAAGGTCACCCCTCCCCCGAGAGTCCTGTTTACCTGAAGCGCTGCCCTCCTTTTGACATTCATGCTCTCGGAGGTCGGAGGAAGAGGAGGAAGAGGAGCCCCTCCCGACACCCAGCGGTCGTTGGAAGCGTCCTTTCACCGGGTCACCAGGAGCTCTCTGCTAGAACTTTGCTCCATCACCAGTCCAATAATGCTGATTCCTATCAGACTCCTGCTTCATCTAGAGACACACTTGGACCGGTTCGGACCAGTTCGGCCCCCAGTTTGACTTGGGGGTGATTTGTGGAAGGAGCAAAAGCTCCGGGGGCAGCCGAGGGCGGGATCAGGGTCCGGCCGTTGACCCGTCTGGACTCTAGGGCCACATCTTCTCTTCTAGATGCTCGTTTTCCTCGCCCAGTAAAGGGAATCTGGACTCTGGTCCCATTAGCATCGAGCTAGTCCAGCCTCGCAGACATGGGCGGAGCCCAGCTGGTGACCACAGGAACCTTCATCCCCTCACCAGTTCCTCCAGAGGCGCTCTCACTCCTTCACCGTCTCCTCCACCACCGGAGTGTGTTTACGATGAGTGTTATGCGTGCTGATGGTGACCCGGACCCCCACGGGGCCTCCCACCCTCGGGCCCTCTCCCCTCCCTGGGCGAGGGCAGCAGGACGGGGTCAGACAGACAAATCTAGCACCCGTGCTCCGCGGAGGCCTGCCCAGGGCCATTAGTATCCATTACAGTACCAGGAGGAGGGACAACCGCCGACACACACACACACACACACACACACACACACACACACACACGCACACACACACACACACACACACAGAATGACTGAACCAGAGAGAGAAAGACTTGCAGAAAAATATCCTCTAAACTCTTAAAGGTCTCCAGTGAGCCGTCAGACAGACGTTCAGTACGTTCTAATTTCCACTTTGTCAGGATTTTAGTCAAGTGGTTATTACAACGCAGAGGTACACACTCCCACACACACTCTCGTGCACAGGCATGTTAAAATCCACATGCAAACACATGACAGAGAATCAGGCCTCCAGCGGCTCACAACACAGGTCTTTACTTCAAACAGACATTCTCCGAGGGGATGACCTTCTGGGAGTCTGTGGGGTGTGTGTGTGTGTGTGTGTGTGTGTGTGTGTGTGTGTGTGTGTGTGTGTGTGTGTGTGTGTGTGTGTGTGTGTCTCCTCTCTCTGCCAAACAGGTGTGGGGCTGGTGCTTATGAATGGGCAACCGGACGCTCCAAGTAGTTTTATGGCTGCTGATGTCGTTTTAATGGAAACATCAGCAGCGGCGTGCCGACCCATCTGTCCGAGCGTGGCGCCGACGTGACAGAGACCCGGGGAGCGCCTCGGCGCTGGGACGGAGAGGTGGAGTCGTCGGCGAGCCTGTCGCTACGTCGGCTGTGGCCGGCTAACGAGCTGCAACCTCCACAGCCAATTATCTGGAGCGTGGCGACGGGCCCAGACCCGCGAGGTGTGTGTGGGATTCAGAGCGTGGCAGCCGTGTCATACCTGCGAGCGTCTTCGGGACCCCCCCCCCCCACCCCCCCTGCGCTGCTGGACGGGGGGATGGAGGGAGCGGTGAAGGACAAAATTCATACCTGGTGTCTCCTTCAGTCGCGTGAGGAAGGACGGCGTGGACGGTCTAAAGGGTGGGAAGGAGCCAGCGTGCCAGACACACACACACACACACACACACACACACACACACACACAGAGCATACTGAGACATCATTAAAGGCGTCCGCATGGAAGAAATTCCAAGAAGCTGTTAATCATGATGTCATCGTGGTGATTCTGCTCTGGCTGGTTTGCATGTCTGGACATGACAACAGTTTGTTCCACCCCCCACCCCCACCCCCACACCCCCCCCCCGTCTCTCTCCCTCTCTCTCTCTCTTCATCCCTCCCTTCTGTGAGCAGAAGAAGTTCTTCTGCACTGGTGCTCCTCCATCCATCCTTCCAAGCAGAAAACCTGCACACGCTCGAACGCAGAAGGACGGACACTCCTGCCACCTCCAACACACACAC
Organism: Pao palembangensis; assembly: GCA_015343265.1. Classification (NCBI taxonomy): domain Eukaryota; kingdom Metazoa; phylum Chordata; class Actinopteri; order Tetraodontiformes; family Tetraodontidae; genus Pao; species Pao palembangensis. Next base: position 1,899,360 of record CM027085.1, on the reverse strand, counting down.
ACACCTTCCTCCCACCACAAGCACACCCACTCCACTCACCACCGGCCACACCAGCGGAGGCCTTAGGGCTCAGCCATCTGCTGCCCACCCCGGCCGTCTCCCCCCTCTCTGCCGTACCCGCCTCCCCAGCATATGCAGCCCTTGCCCTGGGTAAGGTGGTCGGGGCACCGGCCTGGGCCCGGGCCAAGAGGCGGGGGTGAAGGAGTGCGCGTGTGGCCCAGACGGAGTGAGACGCAGAGACTAATCAAGGATTAGAGGCTCTGCATCTTCTCTCGCGTGTGGCGGCTCGCTGACCAGCAAGGTTACAACCGGCGAAGGGCTGCCGAGGCCCGGAGCGAACGCGGCGCTAACGAGGGGGTGGCGGTGCAAGCCAGGCACCTGCCTTTGTGCTGGCCCTTTTTCCTAACCTCTCATCTCCTCCCTCTCTTAAATCTGGCCTCGGGGCGTTCTCCACCCTGTGTCACTTTCATCCACCCATTGTTCTGCCATCCACTCCTCCATCTCTCTCTCTCTCTCTCGTCATGTGACAGCAGGGGTGGACGTTTCGGTCGAGCGCCGACGTTAATTACTCAGTTTTTTCCAAAGCCTTGTATATTTGATGAGCCTCCTCTCCCATTCCCTTTCGTCCTCCTGAGCCTCTCTACGTTCCAGATCCACGTCGTGTCGCTTGTCAGGATTCCCGACCTGGAATGAGGCCAGAACCTGCCTCTGAAAATGGAAAGGACGCTCAGGTCTCCGCCACGTGGCCACGGTCGCCCCGCTGAGTTTAACCTTTTCATGCTGGTTTTGCTCGAGCCTGAAGGTCCCAACTTTCTGACCCCTGTGAAAGCGATTTGTTGATTAGCTTAGCTTTGTGTTTGCAAATGCAACAAGAGGAAGACGAGACAAAAACAGAAAATTCAGAGTGAGAGAAGCGTGTTTGATGTGATTAAATAAATAATGGCAACCTTTGCTTTAACCTTTCGCTCCCTCCCCCAGCCGCTGTCTGACCTTACAGGACCCAAACACATTAAAGCTTTTCCTTCATCCGTCCATCCTCCTCCTCTGTCTTTGTCTCTTTTCCACACTTCTGTCCTCTTTCTGTTTTTTTCTTTCTGTTCTTTTTCAGATGGGGGAAACTGAATCAAACAACAGAAAAGACCCGAGAAGGTTTGAAACGTTTTTTACACCATTTTCGGCCACCAGGCGGTGTTTTCCAAACAAGAGCCATGGACAGCCTGGCCTTTGGGCCTGTGATTATTACCGAACACCTGATCAGCAGTAAACAGGCGACGATCGGTCGGTGGTCGCAGCCACTGGGTAGACGCCCCCTCCTGGAGAGAAAAGGTTCAACTGTTTGCTTCTTTTAGCGTTAGCCTCTTTAAGAACTGAAGGTTCAAACGATCACTCTCACCGCGCCCTGCCACTGAACTCCCCAAGAGGTCGCCGAGACACCACTGTGTGTGTGTGTGTGTGTGTGTGTGTGTGTGTGTGTGTGTGTGTTGAGAACGAAAGAGAGGGAGTTGACACCCTGGTCTCCTGCTCTAATACCCTGAGGACCTTTAGTTCCTTAACTATAGGAGGTCCTAAACACCCCCCCCACCCACACACACACACACACACACCTTCAGAGGATATCAAAGATTAGACTTCAATCATTCTCGCCTCTTGAAGTCCTGAAGAACGAGGACCTGGTGTGAAAGGTCGGCGTTGGCCCGCAGAGATGATGAAATGAAGACGATGGCAGAAGGTTCCGATGATGAATAAAAGAAAAGGCCAACGGAGTCAACGAGATTACACAAACTCTTTTATAAACAAGCTAGAGGTGCGTTTTGAAGAGCTTTGGCTTGACTAGCCGCGACGTAGCGAGCGCTAGCGTTCGTCTCCCCGTAACTGCATGACGCAAATGCTAGCTACAAGAACTAGCTGCCATATTGGTAAGCAGAGCTCTTTTTGGTGGCTTCCTCCTCGGCTTTGGCTCCTGAGGCAGCTCAGCTGCTGAGAATCTAACGTAACGTATCCAAACGAGGACTTTTCTTTGAAGAAACTGGCCCACGTGCTCTCCCGGAGGCCCGGCTAACTTTGGTAGCTGGCAGATGTGAGGGTCACGATATCTGCAGGGCTGGTTTGAACTTCAGCAGCGTTCTGTTGGGCTGAACTTGGCTCGGCTCGCCGAGCTGAGGAGCTGATTGAGATAGGAGCGGCGCGGCTTATCTCTGAGCGCTCGCTGTTTGGATACGTATGATGTCAGACCAGTTCTCGTAATGCTTTCTAGGCTGCGTGCGCAGATAAGCTCGGGGATCTGGAGGAGCTGCAGGTAGCAGACAAGACACAATTGAAATTGGAGCAGCAGAAAGGCTCCGTCTGTGCGTTTGTTTGTGCTCGCCGGCGCGTCCCTGTGATGTCGCTCTACGCCGGGCCCACTCCAGCTCGCCCAGCTCCCTGAGCAGCGCCCGGTTCGGCAGAGCCCCCTCCGGTCCAGGCGCTTGGAAACTGGAATGAGGCGAGGAGAACGAGGGGATGGATGGGAAAGAAAGGGGTAGAGACGCGATGGGGGAGAAAGGATGGAGCGCAAAGAAAGGGAGGACGGGAGAAGAGCGGAGGCAGAGAGAGACGGCACATGGAACGGCACAAGACAGAAGGAGAGAACTGAGGGGTGAGTGGAAGCAAACGAAAGGAGGAGGAAATGTTGGATTGCAGGATGAGAGGGAAGGCGAGGCCACCTCCTCCTCTCCCGTCCCTCCTCTTCCGCCCCCCCGTGAGAATGCCTCTCTTGCGTGTGTGTTTTCTTACTCGTTAGATGTGAGGCGCTTTCATTCGCCCACAAAGACGGGACGTGGACGTACCTGGCACGGGGCGACGTGAAGGAACTGGCAGAGGTGTGTGTCTGTGAGAGAGAGAGAGAGAGAGAGAGACACCCAGCCTGACTGTCTCACCTGCCTGGCAGACGGCTGATCCGGTGAGAGCAGTTCCCGCCTCTCCGAGATGTCCCAGTTAACACACTTAACACCAGCCTGAGCCCAACTTTCTTCTCTTTCTCTCTGCCTTTTCCAGAAATACACACACTTGTCCTGCTGTCTTTGTGAGGACATGATACAGTCCCCAGCCCCTTAGCCTCACCGTACCCATCGCAGCTAGACGCCTCAGCTTGACCTCTGACCCTAAAGCCACCTGTGAAGCTGTGAGGACGAGCCAAGATGGGTCCGGTCCACCAATCAGCTGTGAAACCTCACAGAATCAAAGGTGAGCAGACGCAGGTGGCCACGCCCACTTCCTGGCTGCGCTGGTGGCAGGAAGAGGGAAGGTGTTGTCCCTCTTTATTCATGTCACCCCTCGGCTGGACAGCTCTCTGAACTTTAAGCTCGGCCAGCGTCCCAGCACCTACCTGCTGGTTCCGACTGGGGGCCTTCAGGACGCCTTCTCGTCAGTTCCCTCGTCCGGTCTCACGCTGCCTTCGCAGGAAGTGATGCGATGTGCCGAAGGTGCTCCCAGGAGTCTTCTGGACAACGTCCTCATGGAAAGAGCTACCTTTTTTTAAACGTCTTCAGCACCAAAAGCTGATTTCCAGACCCAGTTTTAAATAAGGTGTCATAGAAAAAGGCGGGGGGACTTTAGGTGGCGCTCTGTCTCCTGGTGTTGGCGTCCGGCTGCTGCAGCACTTTCCTGAGCTAATTCTCAGCGAAAACAGCAGAACGGCGACATAAACATCACCCAGCAGCAAATAATTGCAGCACTTAGAACAACAGAAAATTAAAAGTTAATGAATTCTTTTCACTGGGAGAGATTTATTGCAGATAATTTTCTTTCCTTTTTCATGGGGAAAAAAAAAAAAGCTTAAAAGTCAAATTAGCGGCGGACAGCTGCAGCAGAATGAGACGTGACAACAGCGTGTCCACGCTAAAGAAATGGGAGGGGTGTGCAATTCAACACAACACAAACAATAAACAAGGAAGCAAAACACACGCAAACGCGCGCACGCGTGCACGCAGGGAAAATTCACCACGCTGCAATTAGCTTGTTTTAAAGGAAACAAATAACAGTAATTTCAGCAGAGCAGCATCCATAACAATTCACCCCTGGTGGGGAGCGGCCATTTCGGCACACACACACACACACACACACACCCGCGTGCAAACACTCGCATTCAAATGCGGCGGAGAGCGAGCCGCACAAAGACGCACGTCCGCGCGCGCACGCCTCCATTAAGTGTACTTGAGAGCGGCAGAGAGGGTCAGCTCAGTGTCTGAGTTATTACGCCACTTTGTTCTGCCTCAGTGGGAAGGCTGCGCACGCACGCACGCACGCACGCACGCACAAAGAATCATCGTCACCTATCAACACTCAAGGTGCCGATGTGAAAGAGGCTCCCATAATGGCCCGCAAGAGACGGATAAAAGAATTAGTGAAAGGATGGACGGATTAATTGGAGAGAGAAAGTCCGGGCACTTTTCTTTGGCGGTGGAGTTTGCAGCTGGCTGGGAGGACAGGCCCCTCTCCACCTCTCCGTCCGTCCATCCATCCATCCTCTATCTGTCGCAACGGCGGCGCTGAAAACATCTGCAGCTACCAGGTAATTACCGTCCAGGCCAAAACAGCAGGCGGCGCCGTGCCCACGAGCTCCAGCAGCCCACAATTATCCCCCCATCCCACCTCCCTCGGCTCCGCCGCTCCCCCCGGTGGCCGCTGTACTATCCCTCTAAAGAGAGAGAGAAGAGTGGAGGGGAACGCACGGGCCAGGGCTCTCCTTTCCTCCTTATTTAAATCTAATCTTGGGTGAACCACCGACAAAACCTCCATCAGACCCTCAGAGTCGTTAAGAGAAGAGAAGGTGCCCTCGGTGTCCGTCCACGAGTCCATGCTGGTGCAGGACCCTGTGGGGCCCCAAACATCCCTCTGCCCTTTAGCCAGCTGTTTAAAACACGACCTCCGGATAGAAACGCTCCTCGAGGCCTGCGGTACGTGCGCATCGGCCTCCGGTCGGAGAACCAGAAACCCATCCACGAAGGACCAAAGTGCCCTCGCCCCTCGTGGGTCCAGACGGGGAAGGAAACCGAGGCTGACGCCGTGCCCTCCGCCCTCCGCCCTCCGCCCTCCGCCCTCCGATGAGCCTGCGTGGAGAGGCTAAAGCTACCTTCCGCCGTTTGGCCCGTTTGAACGCTCGTGTCCGAGCACTCGCACGTGTCGGCGTGGGTCCGCGCTCGTTCGCTCGTGCACGTGCACCCCAGCAAGCGTCTGCGTGTCTCTGACCGGGGGTGCGTTTTGTCGCGTGTGCTCACTGTCTCTTCCCGGTCCAGGAGTCCCCGTCAGGACCCCCAGGCGTCTGTGTGCCTGCCTGCCAACAAGGGCTGCATCTCCCGGACCCCTGGAGGCAGAGGACGGCCAAATGTCACCTGGAGCCTCTACAGAGCGATGAGAGGAGGACAGGAAGAGGCGAGTGGGGGAGTGGAGAAAGATGGAGGCGGAGGATGAAATGAGACAAAAGTTAAAGACGGAGATGAAGAGTCTGATAACACTTTGATGATGTCAGATTTTCATGGACAAAAGAAGCATCTTTATTAACAGGATCCATCGCTATGAGTTTGTTTTTGCCTTTTTCTGTCCCTTCCTTCCTTTTCAGTCGCTTTTCTTCACTTCTGGAGCCCAAACGGCTGCAGACAGATCTGATGTCTGTCCTTGAACCGCTGTTGTTCAAGCTAATGTAACCATAGAAGAAGAAACGCTGAATCCGAGCGCAACACGTTCCTCCTGGTTGACCTCTTTCCAGCTCTCCTGATCGTCACCTTCTAAATGTTCACGTTCTTTTCTTCTAAATCTGCCTAATCTGCATTTTTAGGAAACACTCGGGGAATTAACGGATGAAGCGCGTCTTATTCTGGGTCACAGCTGCTTGGGAAGCCTCTGCTTAACCCTGATTCCCCAAAGAGAGGCCCCCACAGCCACCGGCCCCCCTCCGCAGGAGGCCCGACACACCGGGAGCTTCACGCTGCAGAACAGGGGCGGAACTCACACATCAGTGGAAACAATAGCGCGGCCTTCGTGCTTTTATTCTCTCGGGATGTGAAGATTTCTGCAGTGAGGAGAGGTCAGACCTGCACACACACACACACACACACACACACCTGAAATGACAAAAAGACCTAATTTCAGTGTAAAATAACAATAAAACAGATCTCAAACTCGTTACTGCGATGAAGCGAGGCGTCACAAACCTGAGCAGAACTCACGTAGCCGAAGGAAAACATCAACTGTGGCGAGCACTCCAAACAGCATCCTGCACAGCAATTACCTGCACGAGCGCGCCGGCGAGCGTGTGGATGCGACAGCAAATGTGTTCATCTGTAACGTTTTATCCTGGTTCATCTCACTCAGTCACCATCACAAATCTGGAGGTGCTTTTCTGCTCTTCAGGGGTTTTTTTTAACAACTGGCCCTGAAAGAAAAGAAAAATGCCTCATTTGATGAGAAGCCACTGACTGGACAAGCAAATGGAGAGCAGTTTTCAAAACAAAAGACAGGTCAATGAAAAAAGAGGTAAAATAAAGGAAGGATGCGGGAATCCGTCCGTCTTCTGTAGGAAAGCCACACTTTCCTAAACCCATTTATCCCATGTGATCTTTTCCTACAGCGTTTTGTAATTACCAGTAAGGCAAAATGGTGCAGTTTCAGACCCTGACAATGAGGGAAATGATCAGAACAAGGCGACACTCAGATTTCTTTCAACACAAACTGTTTTGCGTGTGCAATAATTAATGTTTGGTTGTTGGTGCTGGAGCCCAGTCTGAATCCTGAACGTGGTGTTTGTTTATGGAAGCTACGCGGTTAATTAAAATGCTTCTTTTCAGCATGTTTATCACCTATTAATACCAAGTTAATTAAATTGAGCGCGACGGAAAATCACAAGGAGGTGTTCGCATAGCGCCCCCCGTTGGTGACAAAGTAAAACTGCACATTTGTTCACTGTTATTCATTAAAATAAAAACTAACCGCAAATCTAAAATTATGAAGATGTTTTATCCAATAAAACAACACAACACGATAGAAAGATAAAAGGCAGATAGCATTTTGCTCTGGAGAGAGTTGTTTCAAATCAACAGAATGTGATCGGAGATAATTGGTTAGAGAAGTACAAAACTAAAATTATCTGCTTGTCAAAATTATCTGCTTGTCAGAACCTGGCAAATAACAGTTTAATTGTATGTCTAATGAAATATTAGACATACAATTAACGGTTTAATATTCTTAACGGTTTTGATGTTTTAGAGATTTCACGATATTTTCACAATTTACAAGCTTTATATAGTAGTTGTACCAGTGTTGTTTATTTTCACAAAGACAAAACGAGATTCCAATGCAGATGTGTCAGTAAAATATCGACTCCCTCGTTCATTCACTCTTTCATTCATACAATCAGGTGAACAATAGAACTAATTATATTTACAATTCTGAAACTATCGCTTTTTAGAAAGACGAGAGGGCCGCGTCCCAATTCGTGTGAATGAATTGGGACACGAATGATGTATAAGTCTATGCCCATTTGTTTTTCATTATCGTTGATTACAGGCCTCAAATGAGTATAATATCTATGTAAATATGCCTCAGTGGTTTAGTATCCTCATTTTTTTAAACTGCTGTCACATTTTTTTGTATTTTAGTTGGCGGAAATCGGGTGAGCATAGATTTGGAATCCAGCCTTGGCTGACAGGCCCCCTCCATCAAAACAGGAAGTTTTTTTTTAGAGTTTGCTAACTGCGGAGTCAGTGGGGAATCTTACATTTATTCGGTTTAAATAGATTGGCAGGCAGCGCCATGGTCATCAACAGGTGATCACAGTAGCCGACGTGAGTGAATCTGATGATCGGCTACTGTCATTGTGATCTTTAACTTCAAAGTTAGTCGCGGACGATGGTTAGCGGTGCAGCTAGCTCTCAAGCTAGCAGCCGCTAGATCAGCCCGGCTGCTGTTTCTCTGCGGGCAGCAGCGGAGAATCGTCGTGTCATCTTGTCGTCTCAAAAGCGCCGTAACATGAAGTTATGGAGGAACGGAAATTGAAGAGAAAGAATCCCAGGACTGCCTCCGCGAACGCGGCTGCCCCGGCTGTCGGCTCCGCGCAGAAACCAAGCGCTTCCTCCGGGGGACGTCATGTCGGCTACAGCCACAACATGGGGGCTCAGTCCAGCCAGAAGAGCAAGAGCAGGAGGTAAAACTCCTCATTTTACTGCTGATTATGTGCACTCATCATAAGCAAAAGTTGTGCCTTTTATATTTGATGACATGGAAGTTTCCTCTCGTCTCTGTTATTGACAGGGGCGTTCGTGATAAATCCAGGTCTCACCAGGCTGTGGGGACTAAATCCACCCAGAACCAGGTCCAGCCTGCTCCAGTCATCCAGCACTCCTTCCTGACTGACGTGTCAGATGTTCAGGAGATGGAGAAAGGCCTCCTGAGCCTCCTCAATGACTTCCACTCAGGGAAACTGCAGGCGTTTGGTAGTTGAGGCTCCACAAGTGTCTGGAGATTAACCAACACCTGGAAGGTGGATTAAAAGGTTCCTCTTTCACCTCCTCCTCTCAGGAAACGCCTGCTCCATCGAACAGATGGAGCACGTGAGAGAGATGCAGGAGAAGCTGGCCTGTTTACACTTTGACCTTTACGGCGAGGTGGACGAGATGCCCGAAGACCAGAGGAAAATGGCGTTCGACACCAACATGGACAAACTTCTCCTCAATGTAAGCGTCCTACTGAATGACCAGCCTCCTCAGCGAGGATTAACCAGCCACGTTTACTGTTAAAGCCTTTAACTGCCACACTCCAAAGGTCATCTGAGCGGTTCTTGCTGTCACGGTGGCCAAACAAATTCAAAATGGCCTCTTCCAGTGTTTAAACCTGTATGGTTAAATGATGGTGAACTGTAAGAAGAATTCTGACACCTTCTTGTGTTTCTTCACAGCTGGAGGAGCTGAGTTCTTCGATGTATCCTTTTGGGCTAAAATCAGCTGTTTGTCACTGATGTAATAAACAATTTTAGGGAATTGTTTATTATTTTTTTTCCTTTACTCTCATTTCAGTCAGAAGTTAAATCTCGCCGACTCGCAGGAGGTGCCGCGTGCCACCAGCGTGTGATTTCACCGTCCGTCTGAGGTGGAGTTCACGCAAGTTTGACGCACTTTTTCTCACGATTGTTGTGCACCAGCGCCCCCTGCCGGTACGGCAGACCTGTGGATTGTAGTTAGCGTTGTGTAGCGTTCAGGGTCTGTTGAAGACAGTTCCACTAAAGTCCAAAACGTTTTAGCTTAGCACCGTTAACCAAAGTGAAATTCACGTGACGCTAATTAATTCTACAGCGTTAGAACAAGAGAATGTTGCTGCAGGTCGAAGAATGAACATTAAACACAATCTTTGTTCTAATCTGTCAGATCAGAGAAATTTATCCACTTTGCCAAAGTAATGTTAGAAACGCGTAGTTTCCTCTGTATTTGCATGCATCCATGCAAACGTGACACACCATGCTCACCATCACCAGGGTGAGTAGTCACAGCCATGCCTTAATTTTTATTTTTAATCCTATCAATCAGTTTTTGTCTCATGACTTCTGATATTCTCACCACGCTGAGCTGGTTTTAATTGTTTTTAACGTGATCGCGTGATGCTGTTCTGATTTCTTTTATCTGGGGGATAAAATTGGGTCATTCGCAGGAAATATTTTATCAATTTGTTGATTTTATTTTTTGACCTAATAAATGTTTTAACTGAATGTTTGAGTCGTGTTTTATTTGTTTTCACAATTAGTACGCAGGGCCAAATATCAGATAAAATATGAAACACGGCACAAATGCAAATTAAAGTGTGTAATGTGATCCTGGTTAATCCCAGCAGCTAAATTCATGTAAAACAACAACAAAATGGCTCAATTGATCAATAATAAGCAGGATTTCAGTTTGCTTTGAATTTACAGGGGACTTTGTCTCCATCTAGTGGCAACACTTGGGCGTTGACGCTAAAGCACCACTTCCTGGTTACAAATTACGTCATCTAGTCTCACAAAACTTTTAAAACATCACTGTACCGCTTATTAATGCTGCTACTCTTTTTCACTTATTTAATGTGATTATTAGCGTTTCAGTGCAAAATAAAGCAACGGAATTGCCGCCTATCTGAATTATGTAAATCCAAGGGTGTGTGTTTGTGTGTGTGTGTGTGTGTGTGTGTGTGTGTGTGGGGGGGGGGGGGGGGGAATGTGTTGTTCAGGCGTCTCCACGGTGACCGGGGGCCATATAGCACTGCAGCACAACCCTGTGCGCGATCTTAAAGCGGGAAGTCTTTCCGTGGGCTTTGTTTTGTTTGTTTTGTTTTTTTGTTGTTGTTTTGTTTTGTTTTTCTTTGCGCGTGAGCCCATGGACCCGAGCGCCACTGCGGTGCCGCACTCGGTGAAGCGGTGGCAGCTGAGCGGGACCGACTACGACCCGGAGAGAGTGCGCAGTCTGCGGAGCCGCTTCAGCGCCTGGACGCCGCTGAGCGACAAGAGGCGCAACCTGCAGGTGCGCATGTGCAACACACATTCTATCCTTTAATCTTTATTTTAACGAAACCATAACTTCAGCGTCCGTTAATCCCTAATCCCTGCTGTGAAATTCATTCACATTGAAACACTCTTACTCTTCTATAGCTGAAAGCCGCCGTCCGTGTTTCTTGTGCTCTTGTGTGCGCCAGCTGTTTGAGGACCGGGTGAACCTGGTGCTCCGCTGGTTCGACCTGTGGACCGACAGGCAGAGGAAACACCTGATGTCCTCTCTGCTCGGCCGCTGCACCTCCTCCCAGCTCCGGTGGGTCCCCCGACCCCCTCCCCTCTGCAGAACCTCCTGGTTGTTTCTCAGACTCTCAATCGACACCTTCAGGTGCTTCAGGGATCTGCTGATGGAGGCGGTTCCCGTCACCCGGCTGGACTTCACCGCGGTGCTGCCTCGCGTCCTGTCCCTGTACGTGATGTCCTTCCTGAACCCACGGGACCTCTGTGCAGCCGCTCAGGTCAGCTGGCACTGGAGGTTCCTGGCGGAGCAGGTAAGCCTGGAGCAGACAGGGCTAGCGCTGGGGTGGTGGGTGGACGTCTTCCCTGTCTCTCTCCCTCGGTCAGGACTGTCTGTGGGCCAGGAGGTGCGTCCGGAGAGGCTGGTTCCTTCCCTACAGTGCTGGACCCAGGGAGTACGGAGCCTGGAAGAGCCACTACATCGCCTGTGTCTCCACGCTGGACTGGCTGCCGCCGCGGAAGGCAGCCGCACGTTACCGGACGCTCAGCCAGCGCATGGGAGAGACGGAGGAGGAGGAAGAGAGGAGGACGGCGAGGAAGCTGAGACAGACGATCAGAGAGACGATACAGGAGGAGAAAAGTGAGCTGGAAGCAGACAGAGCGAGCGTGACCTGCGATGGGCGTCTGAAAGCTGCCGTCTCTGCAGGAGCGTCTTTGAGAACCCGCGGAGCGTGGGGCGGCAGCGCGGCCGTGGGGGCAGCCGGTGGAGGAGGAAGCAGCCGGACGCTGAGCTCCGACTCCGGGCTCCTACTGAGCTCCCGGTGCTCCGTCTCCAGGCTAACGTCCTGCGTCTCTCTGAGCCCAGAAAGACCCCCGTCCTCCAGCCTGAGCCGGTAAACCGCACCCTTACCTGCGTGGCCTCACCTCCCCCCAGGTTTCCTCACCTTTACCTGGCCCCAGGTGTGTGAGGGATCCGGAGCCTTCACAAACCAAGCCTTCACTCCCCGCAGATCCAAGCACACCAGCGGCGCTCTGGCGTCGTTCGCCTACAGGCCTCCGAGTCCGCCCCACGTCCCCGTCGTCCACCTGCCTCCGCCCGTCCTCCTGCTGCTCATCTCCAACAGAATTCCTGCCTACGAGGTGAGGCCCTGATGGCCTCAGGGGAGGACAAGCTGCTCACGTCTGTCTCTGTTCCAGCTGCTGCTGAGCGGCCTGAAACCGGCTGTTGTTGCCGTTCTGTATGACCACAACGGGACTCAGTCTGCCCTGCTGACCCAGGTCCGGAGGGCCGTATCCCCGCAGAGGGCTCAGAGACTGGGCCTGCTGGCGCCTGGAGGCACCCAGGAAGTCCAGCTCCTCCACGGTAAGTGGTAGCCATCGCTCATCGCTCCCACGTGGTCAGGGAGCAACGGCGAAGGTGCGAATCTGCTCCAAACAGACCGCCGCCTGTCAGAGGAGACGCTGCTGACCCCCCAGCAGAGGGAATTCTGGGAACAGCTGAGCGGCTGGGTGCTACCGCTGGCTGAAGGCGGAGGCATTGACATCTTCTCGCCTTTGGCAGCAGCTGGTTGGTAAATAGCGGCGTGGGCGGGGTCTTCCTGTCGTCTGACCCAGCGTGGTCTGCTCTTCCTCCTCTCAGGGCGGGGCGTGGCTCTGATCCAGGCTCTGTCCGCGCTGACGGGGCTCCAGGTCCAGGCACCCATGGCTCTCGCCACAGGCAGTTTCCAGAACGGTGAGTGGGCTCCAGCCTGGACGGCTGCTCAGCAAGCGGCCGTCCAGGACGTCCAGGCTGTTGACGAGCGGCTGTTCTCCTGCAGTCCTGAGCCAGTGGTCCGACGGCAGCGTCTGCGCCGGCCCCTCCGCCCAGCCTCCAGCCGCCCCGGCGCTGCAGTTTGTGAGCGAGGGCGTCCTGGAGGGCTGGTGCAGGCAGGCCCAGTGGATGGAGGAGGCCCTGGCGGAGCTGAGGGGCCTCCTGGAGCCGCGGCTGCAGCGCCTCAGCCTCCAGACCAGGGGCCGGGCCCTGGGTGCGTGGCAGCTGTCTCACACTCCACTCTGAGCGACTGTTTCTCCACCTGGCGGCTGTTTCTCCACTCTGAATGACTCTTTCTCCACCCTGGCGACTGTTTCTCCTCTGAATGACTCTTTCTCACCCTGGGCTGGCTGTTTCTCCACTCTGAGCAAGCAGCTGTTTCTCCTCTGAGTGACTGTTTCTCACACCCTGGTGACTGTTTCTCCACTCTGAGTGATTCTTTCTCCACTCTGAGCGACTGTTTCTCACCCTACAGTGACTGTTTCTCCACCTGAGTGGACTGTTTCTCCTCTGAACGACTGTTTCCTCACCCTGAGTGACTCTTTCTCACTCTGGCCATTTCTCCACCCTGGAGTGACTCTTTCTCCTCCCTGAGCTGACTGTTTCTCCACCTGGTAAGCTCTTTCTCTCCACCCTGGGCGGCTCTTTCTCCACTCTGAGGCGCTCTTTCTCCACCTGGTGACTGTTTCTCCACTCCTGAGTGATTCTTTCTCCTCTGAGCGACTGTTTCTCCACCCTGGTGACTGTTTCTCCTCTGGCGACGTGTTTCCTCCACCCTGGGAAGTGACTCTTTCTCACTCTGACTGTTTCTCCACCCTGAGTGACTCTTTCTCCCTCTGAGCTGACTGTTTCTCCTCTGGTGACTCTTTCTCCCTCCCAGTGTGGCTGTTTCTCCTCTGAACTGACTGTTTCTCCACCTGGTGACTCTTTCTCCACTCTGAGACAGCTGTTTCTCCCACCCTGAACGACTGTTTCTCCACCTGAGCGACTCTTTCTCCACTCTGGCGACTGTTTCTCCACTGGTAGATTCTTTCTCCTCTGAGTGACTGTTTCTCCCACTCTGAGAAACTCTTTCTCCACTCTGGTGACTCTTTCCTCACCCTGGTGACTGTTTCTCCACTCTTTGAGCGACTCTTTCTCCCACTCTGGCGACTCTTTCTCCACCCTGGTGACTGTTTCTCCACTCTGGTGACTCTTTCTCCACTCACAGGTGACTGTTTCTCCACCCTGGTGACTGTTTCTCCACTCCCTGAGTGACTGTTCTCCACCCTGAGTGACTGTTTCTCCACCCTAGATGACTGTTTCTCCACACTCTGAGCGACTGTTTCTCACCTGGCGACTCTTTCTCCCCGCTGAGTGACTGTTTCTCACTCTGGCGACTCTTTCTCCTCTGAAGCGACTCTTTCTCCACCCTGAGTGACTGTTTCTCCACTCTGAGCGACTGTTTCTCCACTCTGAGCGACTGTTTCTCCACCCTGAGCGACTGTTTCTCCACTCTGAGTGACTGTTTCTGCTCTTTTCAGGCCATTTTCTGGCCGAGCGACTGGGCCTGGAGCAGCTGTGTGTGTCCCCAGCCCTCGGCGACGCTCTGACCGACGGCCTCTCTGCTCTCTCCAGGGTGGAGGAGGTGGGACCAGCCTTCACCCGTCAGCAGGACCCAGCAGGGCTAAAGTTACTCACGCTTTCTCCCCCCACCAGTCCAGACCCGTAGAGTTTCTCGCCATCTTCCTGCAGCGGTGGAGCGAGGCTACCGGGGAGCGCGAAGGAGGCGGTTCAGCAGCACAGGAAGCTGTGGGCCCGGGTCCTGAGCCAGCTCAGGTGTGTGACCGCTTCTTCCAGCTCAGGTGTGTGACTGCTTCTTCAAGGCGCAGGGTCCCGCCTTCACGTCTCTGTCTGCAGGCGTCTCTGGAGTGGAGGGGCGTGGCTGCCGCAGAGCTGCAGCGCAGCGAGAAGGTTTACCTGCAGAGGCTGAGCGCCGTGCTGAAGGTACGCCCTCCTCGCACCCGTGCTCCCGCCAGGTGCCCGCGTCACACCGCCCGGCTGCTTCCTGTCTGCAGGCGTACCTGGAGCCTCTGAGCGCAGCTCTGAACTCGGGCAGAGCCATTCTGAGCTCCAGCCAGCTCCAGCTCATCCTCGCTCCTGTCGCCTCCCTCCTGGAGCTCAACAGGTAAAGTCAGGCTCACCTGGCACCAGCTGCGTGTGTGTGTGTGTGTGTGTGTGTGTGTGTGTGTGTGTGTGTGTGTGGGGGGTCATCATGCACGAGTGTGTGTTTCAGGGCGTTCCAGGTGGACCTGGAAGCCCGGCTCCAGCGCTGGGGAGCTGAGCAGTGCGTCGGAGACGTGCTGATGAAGCTGTGCTCCAAACTGAGGGTTTACTCCAACTACCTGAGCAACTACCCCACCGCCCTGGGCGCCATCGACAGGGTAGCGAGGTACCTGAGGTCGCCCGCTGGCTCTTGTTCTGGCTCTTTTCAGGACTTCCTGTCTTTCAGTGCAGAGAGAGCAGACCTTTGTTCCGGGCCTTCCTGAAGAGAACTGACAGAACTCTGGCCACACACATGCTCAGGTGACCCCCCCACACCCACCTGTGTTTGCCCTGTTTCCACGGCGACCGCGTGACTTGCAGCGCTCCTGCGTGTAGCCTGCAGGAGCTGCTGTTGTGTCCGGCCTGGAGGATCCAGGAGTACGTGACCCTGCTGCAGGCTCTGAGCGTGCACACGCCCCCGGAGCACCCCGACCACACACACCTGTCCTCCGCCCTCAGCACGCTGCTGACCTTCAGGGACTTCATCCAGACGGTTCGGTCTCGCACACACACACACACACACACACACACACACACACACACACACACGCACGCACGGACGCGTCCTTACCTTGTTCTCTCGCAGCTGAAGAGGAACTCGGAGCGAGACGGTCTGCTGGAGGAGACGCAGAAGATGATCCAAGGCTGCCCGGTACCAGCACACCTCCCACCTTCTGCACCTGGAGCTGCGTGCACGCTGTGTGATGTAGCGTGTGTGTGTGTGTGTGTGTGTGTGTGTGTGTAGAGCCTGAGGGGAGGAAGCAGGCGCCTCATCATGTCCCAGGAGGCTGCTTTGCTCAGAAGTCCTGGCGAGCAGCTTCCAGACTCGCTCAGGTAAGGAGGACGCGTTGTCCCGGTAACCAGGCTGACCCGCTCTGGGTAACCAATCACGTGACCCGTCAGGACCTACCAGCAGGTCTCCGACGTGGGCCTCTTCCTCTTCAGCGACGTTCTGGTGCTGACTCTCCGGACTGAGCGCCACCTGCCCTTCACGCTGGGGCACCGCAGCACACACACCTTCCAGGCGTCCGTGGCTCTCGGCAGCCTGGCGGTGCGGGACATCACACACACTCGCTGTGAGTTCCCACACCGCTCGCACCGCCACACCGCCAACGCCGCTCCGTGCCGCCACAGCTTGTGCTTCTCTCCGCAGACGTGAGTCACGCCTTCGTCCTGGACGCTCCGGGACGCTCCTGGGTCTGCGCCACAGAGCGGGGGGAGGAGAGGGACCACTTCCTGTCGGCGCTGCGGGCCGCCATTGGCTCAGCTCTGGCGCCAGGTCAGTGACGAGGCGACTCAAGTCACATGATCTACAGAAGCCTCACGGACGGTTTCGGTTTCTACCGAAAAACTGACGGAAACTATTTCAGTGTCACTTCTGCTCTTCCGCACACGCTTAGTCCGCACTGGACGGCAGCGCGGTGATGTGGTAACCATGGAGACGGACTCGCAGTTTGTGTTGACAGTTCCCACAGTGCATTTCAGCACCCAGTGGCAGCAGGTCAGGAGCTGAGTAAAGGCTGATATCTACTCTAAAATAGTTTGTTTTGTGTGCTTGACGCTATAAAAACACGTATTTCAACCTAACGTGTGTTTACACTGATGAACTTTGAGGTTTTTAGCTGATAAAGCTGCTTCATGCTAATTTTAAAAGCCAATTCGACACATTTCCTGATTTTCAGGTACAAAAAGATCTTTATTGATAACCAAAAAAGACAAAAATATCACAAAGATCAACACTATCGACCTCAGCTGTGCCACTATGTACATTACAGCCACATATTTAAAGAGCACAGAAGAGTTTTTAAAGTGAATACTCAACCAGACAGTGGAGGAAGAGCTGCGCTCGGCTCCGATCAGCCTGAGCTGCTCCTGTTGACCCCAGCACACATTTACACCTTGATCTCACACACACCTGCGCTCAGAGCACCACCGCCAGGTTGTTGTTGTCACAGTCTGCGGTTGACCAGGTGAGGGTTGTTGTTGTGCGCCGGCGGTTCTTTCGTGGTCGTCGGAGGACTTTGGCTCTGCGAGTTTGCCACGGTGCCGTTTGTCACCTTCTGGAAGCCGCAGCCCTTCGGTTTGGGGATTCTGGTCGGACCAGGTCGTCGGAATGCTTCTAGGGGGATCTGAGGGAAACCAGAACAGATTTTAGTGTTTTGGTGTTTGTCTGTTGGGACAAAAAAAACAAAACAAAAAAAAAAACAACGATTTTGATAGAGTCGGGTGCTGTACTCGCAATGGCCACTAGATGGCGTAAAATGATTAGATAGAAAGGTTTTGCTTCTTTAACTGCTTTTTGTTCTTATTTCTGCTGTCAAAACCCCGATTAATCCAGTAACTTTTTGTTTGTTTTGGTTTTATTTGTCTTTTGCAATTTCAAAAATGTAAATGACTGTACTAATTACTGCTATATTTAACAGTCATGTTACTGATTTTTGATACCGATTGAACTTTTGTCCCGTTGCTATGGTTGAATTTGGGTAAACTGTCTCTTAAAAGAAAATACCTGCATAAACAGGTAATTTTAATCAAGTAGTGTCAGTTTTGAATAGCTATAATAATAATAAGAGTTATTAAAGGGAGACTGCCGTCATGTTGAGGGTAAATCCCTGTGTTGTTGTTGGCTCGTTGTGTTTTTGGCCCTGCCTAAGGAAGGCCCCCCTCACCCAGAGACCCAGAGAGCCGCTCGCTAACCCGCAACATCCTCACAATCAGCGTGTTTACGTGCGCGGTGGCGTGCCAGGACACCGAGGCGCATCGATCAGCCCTCGCACAGCAGAAACTGTATCCTGTTTACAGGAGCCCCGGAGATGTTTCCACTGGGTAACCATGACGACCGCTCACCATTCCCCGCTGAGCTTTATTGTGATCGGAGCAGTTAACCAGCGTGACCACATGACTAAAACCAAATGAGTCAACATTGCTGGACTTGGTTTTATAGAATTAAATGTAAATATAAAACTCAGAATCTTGAGCAAAAGTCGGAATTCTGAGGGGAAAAAACAAAGTTTCCTTCCTGAGCTGACTGTAAGCGACGTCTGGGCCCGAACCCGGATCCAGCTTTCCTTCGCTCCCACCAGGCGTGCGCCTGCGCGCGTGCACGTGACCTGTCCGGGCTGTTGCTCGGTGGTGGTTTCAACCCGCAAACAGGCAGCAAAGTTGTGTGTTCTGTGTTTTCGGAGTGTCGGCGGTGCAGCGGGAGTTCATCCGAGTGCTTCCTCTGCGGGGCTGGCTGTTGCCATAGAAACCAAACACAGGCTTTGTTTTGGCGTGAGACAGACTTGCAGCCTCGGCCCTTCTCACACGCACTCTCGCAGCCTTTTGTTTGGAGCCTTTTACGGGTTGGTTGCGTCCGGCGGCCACGGTGGGCAGGCTCCTGGCCGATGGAGGAAATGCGCCCGGCGCTCTGGCACGCCAGGCATTTACTGGAGCGGATTTGCACCCGCAGCAGAGAAAACAGCATTAGGGTGTTTGCTGTTTCTGACGCTTCGGCCCAAAACGCAACATCGCCGTTGTGTTGGCGAAGGATTCTAAAAGATGGCGCCAGTTTAGTGGCTCCTCCTTATTTTACATTTGTGCCTTTTTATTCTGGAGGGTTTGGAGTTCAGCATTTCAGCTTTCCTCCTGAGTTTGCGCCCTTTTTGTCTTTTAACGGCCACATTTTATCCCTGATCTGTCTTTTGATCACAGCCCTGAACAAGTGTTTGTTTGTGAGGTTTTCTACTGGTTTAATCCGTTTCCTCTCTTGCATCGAGGCTTTAATTCAACTCGGTTTCTCTCGTCTAATCTTGTGAGGTTTTCCTGGAAACATCTTTTGCCCTTTGACCTTTGCTGCTAGCTCCTGACTCGGCCTGTTCGGACGTGATTCCGGTTTTTCTTGTCCTCTCCTCCTGTCTACACTGTAAAAAATGTCCCGTTTGGCTCGGTCGGGCCCAGAGTTTCCAGGTTTTCCAGGTTTTAGCTGTAAAAGTGTGACTTTGCTCTCCAGCTGTTCCCTTTTATTCCTAAATGACACTAATGCGGAGCTGGAAGCGGCAGCCGCTGCGGCCGCCAGCTCCTCGTCCCATCCTGCTTTTACCCAGAATTCCGCTCCGCAGCCGTCTGGCTCTGGCGGGGAGGATTCCAGCTCGCATGAATAACGTCTTGTTTAGCGTCCGCGTCGGCTCGCCGTCGCCCGCCCGTGCAGCTGCGCTCCGTCACGCTGGCTTCCCCGCCCGTCCGGACCTGCTGCGCGGAGACCTGCAGCCGCTTTGCCGGCTCGCCTGTCGCACTTGTCTGAGCTCTGACCTTCCGGAACAACCTTTGCGGATGAAAAGCTGCACCGTTAGCTCGCGCTTGCCGTCGCGTTACCATGATTAACGGCGTGAAAGGATTCCTTTTATGGCGGCGAGTGTGTTTGGGAAAGCGTTGCTGCGAGATGACTGACGCCGCTAAACGCAGAGCAGCAGATAACCCTCCCACATCCTCCCCGCTGGATCCGCTCCCTTCCTCTCCCACATCCCTCCGTTCCGCTCCCGCGCCCTCCATCCGCCCGTCGACGTGCCCCAACCCCTCTCGCAAATTGAATTTAGGCCAGTCGGGCGCGCGGAACCACATGTGGAGGAACGCGTATTCACGGGGGGAACCTTTGATCTCGCGCCGTTTCTCGTTTTCTTCCGCTTTTCCGTCTTTGCAGCTTGTTTTGTGCGGCGCAAACCTCCGGCGACAAGTGTAGTTTTTCATCACGTCACCGCAGACAAACTTTAACACAGAATTTGCCCGAATGAACCTGGTTGCTGGCGATCAGCTTTGATCTTTCGGTGCTGAAGAGATCAAAGGCGCCTAACCAGTCAGGCTGCGTGCTCTCCGGAGCGTCTTGCGTCAGACAGTCAACAGTAACTTTCCCCCGTGGGAAGTTTGTGCTTTCTGGTTTGCGGACCTCTCTGGTACTCACGGTGATGTGCGCTGGGCGCTGCGGCGGCGGCCCCGGGCTGGGCTGGATCAGGATGCTGCTGCTCATCTTGCTGTGGGCTCTGCTCGGCGCCGTGCTGCAGTCCGCCAGCGCCTGCGCCCGCTGCTCCGGCGGTGCGGACGCGCCCATGTTGTGGGTGAAGGGGCCCCCCAGGTGGATGTGGATTTTGTTGTCCTCGGTGGTGATGACGTTGGGCCCGGCGCTGCTGGACCGCTGCACCTGCCAGCTGGGCCTTTCGGGGCTGAGGCGGAAGACGGCGTGCCCGCCCACCACCTCCGCGGTGCCCGTCGTCACCGACACCGTCTGCATGGGCGACGCGGCTCTGTCCGGCGTGGCGGAACCGGAGGAGTCCGGGCTCAGCGCCCTGGAGTAGGCCGCCACGGCGAAGGGCGAAGACGGCGGCCCGTCGGCCAGGGGAGAACCTCTGGGTGTGATGGTTGGAGGAGCGGCGGCCGAGGGGGCGTTCTGGATGATGGTGATCCTCGGCTTGGGCGGCCCGCCGCTGGTGGGGATGACGGCGGTGCTGGTGAAGGACGGGCCGTTCTCGCCGCTCGGGCTGCTGATCTCCAGCGTGGCCGTGTTGTTCCCGTGGTCGGGCGTGACCTTGATGTGCAGCGGCTGTCCGGGACTGTGGCTCAGAACCACGTCGCCCGGCTGAGCGTGGCTGCCGTTCTGCCGGGCTTGCGCCTGGCCCTGGATCTGGTGGGCGGAGTCTTTGCTCCGGAGGAAGGGAAGCTGCGCTCGCCGCACGTTGTTGCGGTTGTTGAGGTCGTTGCGGAGCGACGCGCTGCACCTGCGTGCGCCTGCGTCCAGGTGCAGCTGCAGCTGCTTGCCGTAGCTGCTGCCGTGGTCGGCGCCGCCCTCCTCGTACAGGCGGCCGTTGACCACGGCGCGCTCCAGCGCCACCGCCAGGTCCAGCGGCTCCGTCTGCACCTCCTTGGTGGACAGGTGGAGGTCGGAGAAGCGCCTGCCGCTCATGCCGGGCCGCAGGCTCCGGCTGAAGCGCCGGTAGCGCTCCAGCTCTCTGCTCAGGCTCTCCATCTCTCTGGCCAGCTCCTTGTTCCGGACCTCCTGCTGGCTGAGCTTCCTCTGCAGCGCCGACTGCTCGCTCTTCATGGACTCCTCCGTGTCCAGGTACTGGTGGACCTTGTCCTTCAGCGCCTGGACCTCTCTGCTCAGGTGGCTGGCCTTGGCCTCCTCCTCCTTCAGCCGTTTGTGGAGCAGGTGCTCCTGGTTGCACTCCTTCTCCAGCTCAGCCGTCGGGGCTTTGGCCTTTTCCTGCTCGGTGCCGAATCGTTTCTCCAGTGACGCCACCTCCTCAGGTTTGAGGAGGTGGCCGTCCGCCACCTTCATGTCCTTCAGCTTGCTCCTCAGGCGTTCCACCTCCTGCGTCAGCTCCTTTACTTTGTTGTCCTCCTGGTTGTAGCGGTGGGCAGCGGGCGCTTTGATGTGCTCCTCTTTAGCTTTGTTCCTTTCAGAGTTCTCCAGCGACTGCATCCTCTTCTTCAGCAAACTGATCTTGGATTCCAGGTCATTGTTCTTCTCCTCCTCGTCCGTCAACCTGACCTTCAGGTCGTCCTTCTCCTTCAGGACGCGGCGCATCTTCTCCTCCAGCTCCGCCTTTGATTTCAGCGCCTTCTTGCTCTCCTCGATCAGCTTCTCCGTCACAGAGGTGACTCTTTCTTGCTCGGCCTGAAGTTTGCCGGTGCTGTTCTGCACCTTGTTCTCCATCTGCTTCAGCTTCTCCACCATTGCTTTCCTCTCCTCCGCCAGCATGACCGTCAGAGTCTTTAGCTTGGTCAGCTCTTCCGTCAGCACCAGCTCCGTCTTTCCCAGCTGGCTCTCAGCAGCTTCCAGTTCTTTGACTCGGACCTTCAGGAGCTCCAGCTCGCTGCCCAGCACCTTGGAAACCATCCTCTCCTTCTCCAGGTTGCTTTTGAGGGAGCTGCACTCCTGCTTGCTCCTGCTGAAGGCCTCCTCCAGCTTCTCCATGTCCGTGATCCTGTGGTTGAGGCTGTCCACCTCCACCTTCAGGCTCTGGCTCTGGCTGGCCTCTTTCTCCAGCTTCTTGTTCAGGTCCCTGCAGTGCTCCTCCATGCGGACCAGCTCTCCGTCCTTTCCCTCCATTTCGAGCACTCTTTTCCGCAGCTCCTCCAGCTCGGCCATGAGGCCGGCGTTTCCACCCTCGCCGCGGCTCAGCTTGTCCCTCAGCTCGTGCAGTTCCTCCTCGGCTCTCCGCAAGCTCTTGTTGCTCTCCTCCAGCTCGTCCAGCTGCCGGCTGAGGGCCGACAGCCTCTGACGCAGCTGCCGGTTTTGGCCGTCCTCGCCGCTCAGTTTGGCCGTCATGGCGTCTTGCTCCTGATGGTGGCGGGCGGTTTGGTGGCGCAGCTCCGCCTCCAGACGGGCAACCTTCTGCTCCTCCTCCTGCAGACGGGCATGGGCGGAGCTCAGCTCCTCCTGGGCCCGCCAGGCGCCCGCGCTGGCCTCCTGGACTCTGGCTGTCTGCTGGTGGAGCTGCTGGCGGAGCCGCTGCTGCTCATCCACCACCATCAACGCGAAGGACTTGAGCTTGCTCACCTCCTCCTTCAGAGCCACCACCTTCCTGTCGTTCTCCTGCTCCTTCCTCTCCTGGTAGGACTTCTCCTGCTCAATCAGCAGCTTCAGCCTGCAGAGAGACAAGACGGTCAACACGTCCGGCAGACGGTCAGCACGTCCGGCAGACGGTCAACACGTCCGGCAGACGGTCAGCACGTCCGGCAGACGGTCAGCACGTCCAGCAAGACGGTCAGCACGTCCAGCAAGACAGGCAGCACGTCCGGCAGACGGTCAGCACGTCCAGCAAGACGGTCAACACGTCCAGCAAGACAGGCAGCACGTCCAGCAAGACGGTCAGCACGTCCGGCAAGACAGGCAGCACGTCCGGCAGACGGTCAGCACGTCCAGCAAGACGGTCAGCACGTCCAACAAGACAGGCAGCAAGCGCACTTCCTGCTTCAGCTTTTCATGACAGAAGCTTTTAAAAACTCCACTTTGGTGGGCGTGCCACAGGTGAGAGGTCCACCACCACGCCACCGACACGCTAACTTTAGCTCCATCAATACGCTAACTTTAGCTCCATCAATATTCCAACTTTAGCGCCACCAATATTCCAACTTTTGCGCCACCAACACGCCAACTTTAGCTCCATCAATACGCTAACTTTAGCACCACCAACAAGCTAACTTTAGCGCCACCAACACGCACCTCTAAATGGTCTGCGCCGCTGAGGCTTTCCCCCCTGCAAGCAGAGCCGGGCGGGCCCCAGCAGGGAAGCGCTCCTGTGTTAGCGGCACGTGCGTGAACTGAACTCTGCCCGGCTCCTCATGCGGCTCCTGCAGCTGGAAGCGGGCTCCGAACCGCACGCCAGCAGGTCAGGCGCATAAAAGGCGATACATCCGCCAGGGCGGGGGAGGACGCACGCACCCCACATGTGTGCACGAAGCACTCAGATGTGTGAACTTCCTGCTGGAGCCGGGACAGCAGATACGGCAGCGCCGGCTGTGGAAACACGCAGCCGCTCGGCAGCAGCCCGCTCAGGGCTTCAGTTAGCCTGACCGCAGGAACGTGCACAGAATCACGGCAGCTAGCCAAGATTTAGATGAAAGGGAACCAGCGTTACGGGTCAGCGCAGGACTGAGGACGGTGGCGGAGGGTGGTCCACATCTGGAGAGCCGATGCTGAGCTTCCCCGCGGAGCAGGAGGAGCTGCTACACCTGGAGGCTCCTGCAGCTGGAGACCTTCAGCCACAAGAGGGTCCCAGCCTCCAGCACCGGCGCCAGCCCAGAGGTGGGCTCTGTCAGAGTTTACGCCGCTTTCCCCCACTCGGTCCTACCTGTGCCGCAGATTCCGCCGGCTCGGCGACGGCTGAACGGCTCCCCGTGCGCGCGTCTCGCTCTCTTAGCGGAGCTGTGATCATTCCTGCAGTCAGAGCAACAATAAGGGATGTGCTCGCTGCCCTGGGACCATTACATCATCAACATGACCTTATATGGAGCTTTGCAAAGCAACGGGGGTGTGCTCGCGCACATGTGCAACCCTGTGGTGCGTGCGCAGCTCCGGGCGTGCGCTAGCAGCGCTGCAGAGGGGGAAAGTTTTCTCCACACGTCCAGAATGTGTGAAATACTTGGCCCGTCTGTCAGGAAGGGCAGGAGGTGAGGCGAGCCGAGCGGGCGCGTTAGCCCCTTCTGGCTCTCGTCAGCACCAGGCCCACGGGGGCTAGCTAGCCCAGCTGCTAAGGAGCTCTTCCACGAGCGTTTGCAGACCTTAGGAGAGCAGCGACGCGTATCTCTGACACGTGAGACGCGTGTTTACGTCTGGAGAGGTCGCCCGATGCGGCGTCCCGGCAATAAAATCAAGCTGCGGAGCCGCTAACGTTGCTAGCGTGCTAGCTGTTTCCACCTGGTTAGCGCTGAGGACCCGAGGCCTCGTCTGGTTTCAAAGTTAGCGTGAAGCAGGAAACTGGAGAAGCTCTGGAAGCTGCGTGAAGTGATAAAAAGAGGTTTCTGCACGCCAACGTGAAGTTCACACTTTAACCGTGCTGGTAGATGCTTCAGTGCTGACGTCACGCTCGGCTAAAGCGCCACCTTACGTAGCGCCCGTGAGTGAAGTGCGTAGTTCTCACAGAGGTGTCGGTGTGCTGCTTTAAATGTGACTCCTGACCACAAGCTGCCAAATTTCCTGCCTGTTGTGGGCTAAAGTCCTCGTTGCTAACGTGCTAACGGGCCGCCAGGGGACGGTCCCAGAGCTTCTGGGCCTGTGCACGCAGGCGTCCGGTAGCAGAAGCTGCTGTGAAGCCATCGTCTTCCTGCAGCCGTTTGTAGTTGGCTCCACCGGCTGGACCAGACTTCACCGCCGCTGAGCTCGCTGTTAGTAAGTGTTTTCATCTTCGCCAAACCAGCCGACGGCGGCGCAGATCCGCTGGTTTAAACACGACGTACGCACCCGAGCGCTGCGACAACGGCGGCTAAACAGGAAATGTTTGGGTGTGGGAACCGTTTCATCCGCGGGGGGGCGTCCAAAAACTCAAACGGACTTTCTGGACCGTCAGCGCGGCTGGCTTTGGACCGTGCTGCCTTGCCGGAGCCAGCTCAAACACGGCTTTTGCATTTGACTTCGCCGCGCGTCCTGCGCCAACGCGCTGGGCCGGTTTGGTAAATGTCACGTCTGCTGTTGACAGCCGGGGTCAGCAGGGTCACCTGTCGGGGGCGGAGGGTCACCGCGAAGAACTTGTCGGCCTGGAAAAGAGCTCATTTACTGACGGATGTTTTCCAGGAACTAGCGTCGCTGTCGGTTAGCTCGTTGGGCCTGAGGTGGTACAAAAACCCTGAATTCGGCTTCCAAACTCTGCTAAAGAGTGACGTAAAGCCCCTCATTCGCTCATTTCCTTGCAGCAAACAGTTTGCTCTCGGTACAAACAGTTTGGTCGACCAGAATTAGATTCTATTTGTGGAGCCGGAGCTCAGCGAGCAGATGTTGCCAATCAAACGAGGTCAGGCCGCGCAAACACGCTAGCGGCGACTGGCCGCTTCTGCCAGATGACAAACTGCGCGGAGGTGAGGGCGCGTTGCGTAACCTCCACCGCGCTGACGGCGAGCACAGGAATGTGGACGTTTGGGGGTTTGGGTTAGCGTTAGCGATGCGCGGTTCAGCCAAGGCATCGGTTAAATGAATTCCAGAGGCGCAGATAATAGGATACGAGAGACGGGACGCGACATTAAAACCCCGACAAAAATAAAGGCTCTGAGAGCGCCGCTCTGGACTGTGGTTTCCATGCCTACCGCGTAATTGCAAAGTTTCCCATTTGACTTTGACTGGCGACCTGAGCTTCCATCGTTTTCTCCCACGCCACATCAAAAGTCCTCTATTTTTAGGGCCCGAGCTGCCCTCTTAGCACGTTTACCCGCTAGCGTCGCGCTGGGTGGAGCTACACTGGAGCTGCAGGAAGTGTTCTGAACACCAGAACCAGGACAACCAGGAGCCTCTGCAGCTTCCGGGGTGGACGTGATGGTCCCACCTGTGTCAGGCTGACGGTTTCCGTGGCAGCGGGGGGAAAAGCGTGAGCGTGGACGGACTCAGCAGCTGAGGACCCGACCAGGGCCGCTGGTCTGGCCCCCCGGCGCTCTGATTACCTGACGTACATGACATCACTGGCTTGTAATCAGACCCATATGTCCCCCCCCCCCCCCCCCCTGGAATTCTTTCCCTCTTTTTTTAATCCAGCCGTGTCTTCGTCTCCACCTTCTTCTCCCTCTTTGTTCATCTCCTTTTCTCTACTTCTGTCTGACTGCGACACTAAAGCGTGCCGGGGCCCCTGGGGCTAACCATGTTTTCAGCCTTCTCTGTCCTCACGCTCGTCTTTTACAGCGTCTCTGGCAGCTGTGTCTGCGATGACGTGTTGGACAGTAATGGTTTCCTGTCAGACACGGGCGGAACTCGTGCACGTTCTCTTCTTCTCCTCTTTTTTTTTTTCCTGGCTGCTAAGCCTCAGTCCAGGCCGGCGCATTCATCCAGTTCTGTGTTAGCTTTGTTGCTAGCTCAAACTAAGACTAGCTTCTGTCGCTAGTGTATTCGACTAGCACGCTAGCAGAAATGAGTGCTCAGTAAAACCTCGTTATGATTATGGGTGATCACGCAGCCCTGCGGCAGCTGTGCGCAGAGCTAAATGTTAGCACAAAGCGAAGAGGGATACAAATGTGCGGAAACAGATTTCATGAGCCGCCGCTAAACCACACGGCTTCCGCTAACGGGAAGTAACCTTTAATTAACGGCGTAGCTAGCAGCAGGTGGAGTACGGGACGTTAGCCACGGGAATTCATCTCGCAGCTTAGCGTTGTTGGGCCGGGCAGGTGAACGGTCTCTAATTTAGATGCTAACAACAGTCATCGCCTAGCAAAGACTCACGTGTGTGTGTGTGTGTGTGTGTGTGTGTGTGGTTGGTACACACAGCTGAGAAGCATTACCCCCGCGGTGCCACGCTTTGATGTAAATCACTTAGGGACGGTGTTCCGATTATTGTTTGCACAGACGTGGTGGGTTTAAGAGCCCGCGAGGCCACCCGGGAACCGCAGCACCGCGTCACCGCTAACGGGGAGCCGGGTGCTAACGTGCTTGGCCTCGTCCCATGTTTGCGTGGTAGCAACTG
Source organism: Pao palembangensis (assembly GCA_015343265.1). Taxonomy (NCBI): domain Eukaryota; kingdom Metazoa; phylum Chordata; class Actinopteri; order Tetraodontiformes; family Tetraodontidae; genus Pao; species Pao palembangensis. The sequence goes on along the minus strand of CM027085.1, from coordinate 1,872,392 downwards.
TTGGTTTTTATTTGAGTTCTGTTTCCGTTTTTGTTATTAGTGAGGAACGAGAGAAAAGAGGCGGCGCTCACAAACGACTTCCGCCGCCAACAGGAAGTGCATTTTTATTCAATATTATTTCAGCAGCCACGAATAAATCTAATTAGCGTTTTCTGCCTTGTTTGACGCGCTAGCGGCACCCGCTACTGATTCACTCGATTCGCAGGCAGACAGGAAGTGATACACGCCTCGCACAACACGCTAATCTGTGCAGCTGTCAGCTGACGAGGGCGGATCTTCCTCCGGAGGCCGTTTCATGGTTTCCTGGCGGATTAGCGTTGATCCACGAGTGTCCGATGAAGAGCCTGAGAAACCCACCGACGTTCTTCACGTTACCGTTTTTCGTTTCCTCCGTCAACCAGAGCGGAATTACGCATTAGCCAAGCTAAGCCCCGCCCCTTTAACCACCTACTCTTTTTCTCAGAAACCTGCTTCGTCAAGATTCCTGGTTTTCTTCCGTCTGACTCATCCGTAAACGCCGGCTGACAGGAAACGACTTTCCTAATCTGCTGCTGTTTTCGTGTTATGATTAATAACAGAATGAGGAAGTTCGTCGGAACCAAACTAGCAGCGCGAGCCTCTCATAAATTGTGGATTCCTCGATGCCAGCTTTTTAATTAAGAAATGGGAGAAAAACATTTGTTAGCGCTGCGACTGCTAGCTCAGGACTGGCCTCCGAACACGTTCTCTCCTGCTAATGTTTGCTTAAACGCCACATTCCCACGGTATCAGTGTTCTTCTGTCAACTCCAAAGTTGCCTAATTGTGATCTGAGTTGACGCTGAAAGAGCAACTAGCTTGAAAGCTTCCTGCAACCAATTTGCAACCACGTGTAGCTAGCATCGGTTATGTGTTTAGCATTTGCTGAACATGTTAGCCTGTGTTAAAGATTTAAAGATGTTGTATTTTAGTAGGGTTGCCGCTTTAGCTTTAGCATTAGCATTAGCAGCTGCACCCTCCCATCTACAGTACTCCCTTCACCCTTGCTCTTCCTCTGCTCTGTCCTGACCTTCCTCCCCTCCTTCCATCTCATCCTATTGCCTTTCAGTGTTTCCATTATTGTCACCCCCCCACAGACACACATACACACACACACACACACACACACACAAAAACTCACACACACGCTGTGTGTTCGGGAGGAATGTAAATGATAGTGATTAAGGACTGCAGGGTGTGACCCTGGTTTTTACTTAGACAAGAGCTGTGTGTGTATGTGTGTGTGTTTGTGTGTGTGAGAGACGGTTTGATCGGTGGTGGGAGGGTGACATCACTTCTCTCCCAGAGTGCTCACTTCCTGTGCGGACCTGCAGCTTTAATCCTGCCAGTTGCTAAAACTGGTTGACGTCGCGTCTTCAGCCTCCCCCACAGTAGGAGACTCTGATAAAACGTTGATAAAACTCTTTCAAGACCGTCACCTGACACCCTCTCACATCTAAAGACTTTGGTGAGACTGTTAGTCACGGGCTAGGCACAGACAAAACTCTGCAGAGACCGGGGGTCTTACATTACAAGCCTGCAAGTAGATTCTCTTGAGATTATTTCCCATCATGCACCTCTCGGAAAATTCCAACGACCACTTCTGAGCAGAGAGAAATGGAGGAGGAAGAGATGAAGAATGAATGAATGAGGTGGTATATTTACGTTTATTTAGCCGTTTGGCACTAGCCACCACTGTGTGTGCAGATGTTTGTTTAAAAAGTCCAAAAAAAAAAAGAATACGCCAGAAAATGTTTGCCTGGTTGGAAAAACGTGTAAGGCCGGTTTTAGCCGAAACCTGGTTTATGATAAACTTCTCCCAAGTTTGTCACTCAGTAACAACAATATTTCTAACAACACAACATCCACCCACCAGGGGGTGTACATACTTTGGCTTCACCTTTGGGACTTCTGGGCCTTAGCTTACATGCTAGCTATCAGCTGTTTGCTTGCCAGGAGACGGAACTGTTTCATATTATTTGACTTTAGCGATGCTAAAATCTTAACCTAGCGCTAACTTTACAGCGTCTTTGCTGCGTTAGGAAACCTCAGAGACAGAAGGAAGGTGTTAGCGAAGCAGTGCGCCGCTGCTTTTTGTCGTTAGCTTCGGAGGATTCCGAAAGACGGAGCTGATGAAGTAGCGGCTCCCATCGGTGGCGTTAAGGTCTGAACGGAGGGTGATGTCACCGTCTGGTCGGACACGGCTGGTCTCACCGCGGTGACCGACCACAACAGCTGGATCACATCTGGCCGGAGTCCAGGGAGGCGCTTTAACACCGAGGGGGGACGAGGTTTGCTCCGCGCCGAAGACGGATGAAGATTTTTGTTTTCCTTCTTTTCAGGAGAACATTCAGGGTTTGACGGGCGTCTGAACGTAAACTGGGGACCTTAGCCAGCTGCCGTGGCGCCGGACTCCTCGCCAAACCTGGATCGTGAACTCCTCCCTCGGTGGAAAAAGCGTGACGCTGTCTGAGATGGAATCTCTTCTTTAGCCTAAAAGCTGCGCTAGATTTGTCACATATGGCCGAGGAAACCGTGAGCATTTAACGGGTCAGCCGCAGTCCAGATCGGGATCGCCAACGAGCGCCTCCGCGTTGCCTGACTAGTCCTCCGGAGGCGAGAGGGTTAACCAGACGAGCATGAGAACATTAGCTTAGTCGGACACAGCGAGCCTTGGTTTGCTAACGTGTGATTCAGCTGTTATGTCTGCTTGGAAGGATTATCGCGTTTTTCCTGACACATTAGCCTGTAATCCTCCCGTAACACGAGGCTGTAAACACGCAGCAGAGGGGACGCCAGCGCCGCCAGCGCCGCCGGCTCCGACTCTTGGCTCCTCTGCAGCTCTGCTTGAGCAGTCGGGCTTAGCGGAGGCTTAAGCTCCCCGGAGTCGCCCAGCGGAACCTTCGCAGTAACCGTGTTACTGGCGTTGGGCCGAGCGAGCGTCTGGCTCCAGCATCGGACTCTCTTAACTCTCCGTCCCCGTGGTTCCGCTGGACGGATCTGGGACGCGATCGGGGACGCAGTCGTCCCGACTGTGATGGGTTAACACATGTTTACGCTAACCTCTCGTGCACAAGCCCCGCCCCCTCCCCAGTCATCTGCCTGGTAAACCCTAATTCTTTGGTTTGGCATCGAGGGGAAGGATGTTTATGTCAGTACGGGGCCTCAGAACCCGACCTGCCCTGATGGTCGGCTCGTTTATCAGCTAGCTAACCCGGCTTCTTTAAACTCCTTCAGGATAAGAAAATCCAGCGCTCGCTTTCCCCCCGTTCTTTCGGGGAAAAGTCAGTAAAAGGCTGTTCCCTATAAACACTGTTAATGAGCAGTTACGCCACCAGAATCAGATGCTTCATTAACACCCAGAGAAAGTTCCCGGAGCTATTTTGGCTTTTCCACCAATCAAACGAAAGCCGACAGCTGCCAGGAGTCTCGGCTGCGGCTGCGTCACCTTTTCCTCCGTTTTTAATAACGTCGCCATGATCTGACCGGAGGAGACAATGGTGGCAGTAAACCGCTACGTTAGCGGTGAAACCTGGCTAAGCTGCCTCTCCCTCCCAGCGGCGGGAACAGGAAGTGATGTCATCGTTGTCCAGAGTGGACGCCGCCGCCAGCTATGGGCCGGACCGCTGACTGACTGAGGGGAGGTGTCCTCCTAGCGTTGGGGGTTGGGGCTGAAGTCGGCGGCTTCTTCCTCCCTTCATTTTTCACTCAGTATCTGGAGGAAGCGGCGTGTCGCTTCCTTCCCTTTAGCGCTCCGCCAAACCGTAAATCAAGACGGTGACAGCGAGAGCCAGCGCGAGCTTGTTAGCCCCCCCGGCCGTCGCGTTCCCGTGTCCGTCTGCTCCGGTCTCGGCGTCTCCGTGGTTACTGGAGAGCCCAGAAGTGTCACCCTGGCGCTACATGAGCTGCATTTTTGCCGGCTGACCCTCGGCCCTCCACCCTCGGTGCTATTTCCTTTCCCAAACAGCAGATTGGCTCGTACGCCTCCCGCGGAGGCACCAACTCATTTGTCCGGCTGCTTTTCTCCTTGTTGTTGTATAAATCAGCTGTCAAAGCGCGTTAACGTCACCGGCTGGGTCCGCGTCGGCCGCGGGAACGAATCCCGCTTCGCCGCAGCAGCAGCCTGTTTTAATCCGATTCCGGTCAGCGAGGGTCCGACGCTCCCTCCAGGTTTTCCGTCTCTCTCGTACCAGGAAAGTTGTCGTGACCCCAGGCCGGCGTGGCTTCGCCGCTGCCATGTTTCTGTCTCCGCTCTGGCCGACGTTTGTCAGGTTAACGTAAAGCAGACGCCGGCGGCCCCGATAACTCCGCCCTCGGGAACAGCGACGTTCCCGTCACGGAGTTTGCTCAGCCGTGTTTCCAGCCGGACCCTGTTTTCGGTTCTTCAAGCACGGGCGGAGAGCCTGCCGACCTCGGTGAGGTCATGGGACACGCCGGTTTGCGAGCAGACGCTGCACATCTGCTGTTCCTTTGATCTGGGGAAATCTAATCCTCGGAAACGTCTTTGATCAATCGAAGCAACCGTCCCATTTCTGTTTGAGTCGACCGCAAAAGATCAAAGTATTGACATGAAAGACTTTTTGATCTGGAGACGCTTCAGAAACTGTCTGACACCGTCAGCTGGGGCGTTCAGGCGAAGGTGGGCGGGGTCAAGGAGGCCGGCGCTATCGCTTCTTATCTGGAGGTTCTGGCTCAGAGCTGAGCTGGATCAGGACTTTCCCACAGCGTGGGAACAACAGTGGGCGTGTCCCCTCAGCCTCCGCAACCACGACGCCCATGTTCCGCTTGATTAGCATTAGCCACATTAGCTTCTCCGTTACCTTCAGCATAGCTGTGGAGCTGTCGTGATATCTTAAACCCGACTTCCAAACCGAGGCCTGCCGGACCGAACCATTACAGACCAGAATAAGCGGCGTAGCGCCGGTGTCCTGGTGGAGGACGTCTGGGCGGCGCTGCCTGTAAGATCCCGACCTGGAGGTGAATTTACAGCCGCTCGGCCTGGCTCCAAACAGTCAATCAGAGCTGATTTACCGCCTGATCCTGTTCAAAGTGACGCTGGGGCGTGTCTTTAATCCGCGGCCGAGTGGTGGCGATGGAAACCAGATGAGGCTCGTTTCAACTTCCTGTGATGATTTGTAGCTTCCGCGGTGCTTCTGAGCAGCTCCAGCCAGATCGCAGTTCACACCGGTTCTTTGGACGCACCGTGGAAGGGTCCTCACGAGTCCAGCAAAAGCCGGAACGTCCCACCATCTTTGGCCGCTAACGCGCCGACAGCGTCACCTTCCGTCCTTCTGGACTGGATCCACTCCTGATCCAGCCTCCGCTGCTTTGTCGGCTTTTAGCGAGCAGAGCGCTAACAAGTGAGACCGAAAACAAAGTTGTCGTCGATGTTCAACGATCCGGGATATCACCAGTCCAGCGCCGGATTTTCCCACGTGCCTTCGAGGCTCCAGTTCAGGATCCGGTTTTGATCCGCTTGAAGTTCGTCTTTGACGGTTGTAGAACCAGCGCACGTGTAACGCAGTTAAAAGCGTCTCCACCATGACGCCGCCACTGAAGAATGTCCTCGCTCCGATCCACGAGTGATGTCACCTCAGATTTACCGCGTGCCTTGTAAAAAGCTAATAAGAAGGCCGCGCGGCGACGTGTTCCTAGCTACTGTGTTTTATAATCCCAATAAAAAAGTGAAGCGACGTGCTTGCTCGCCGCTCAGCCACGTTTCTGAAACGAGCTCGGGCTCGCCCGCCGAGACACCGCCACCTCATCGCCAACCTCAGCGCCACGCGTGTATTTTATCATCGTTAGCGTTTAAATAGCTGGGGTTTTTTTCACTGCAGCTATGTTGTTTATGTTGACTACTTTTAGGCTAAAGGTGAAGCAAAAATGACTTCCAAACAATTTTTGTGGAAATATACGAAGGATTGAAAGAAATGAGCTTCCAGTCTATTCGAACACGAATCAAAGGCACCCTGATGTTACACTCGATTTACAACTCTGCTGTCGGAGTCTGAGTTAGCCGTGACGCTAATGAGACTGGTTATACTGGGACAGAGGTCGGCTGCTGGTCCATCTGGTAGCGTTTAGCTGTGAGCAGCAAAGAGCAGCGTGAACATCTGGAAGTGAGAGTTGAACCTCGCACCTCTGGACCTCTGCTGGGTCAGAAGGGTCTCTGGTAAACACGGGAACGTGTCATCACAGGAAGTGAAGACATCTGAGCCGGTTAGGGTCAGGGTCAGGGTTTCACGTGTGCCTGCCTGAGCGCGTCGCTTTAAAAGGTGAAGATGGCGGGACGGACTCGTCCTCCGTCAGAGAAGGTTAGCTTCTTTGATGCTACGCGTGACATCACAGGATACGGACGGTCATAAAACGGACTGGCCGCGTTTCCCCCCGAAGGAACAAAGGCTGCGCGGGGTCTGCGTGCTGAGGTCATGTTGAAAGGCAACATCTGTTGACGGTTAGCACGGTTAGCACGCCGCTCTCGCTCTCACAATCTCGCTGCTGCCGGGTGCACGTGATGAGGTCATCGCTCCCGGACGGCTGGTCCGGAGCCAGTTAACCAGACAGGAATGGATTCCTCCAGATCAGAGGGAAGATCCGTGTAGATCCGGCATCGCCACAACAAAAACACCGCACCTCCTGCTGGTTTAGCCAGGCTAAAACGTTAGCACGTTAGTCCGACTGGAGCGCTGCGGTCAGCTGCGGACGCTCACACGATTAGAAGCGTTGCAGCGCTGGTCAACACGGATGTTGTGGCTTTCGCTGCTAGCTAACGTTTACTGACTGCCCGGCCCATCAGCACCAGTTAGCTCCCTGTTTTTCCTGTCGTACTTTCTCCCCTAAAGGCTGATCGGGACTGGAAACACACTGACGAGCGCTACAACAAACCAGTCAGTACAACAAACCAGTCTGTAAAACCTGGCTACTAGTTATTGCTACCTGCTGCTGGATGATTCCTGGCGTCACCGCGCACTCTTGCGTTGTAATTGCGCGGCTAACCCATAATTATCTGTGTGACGGCTCGTAATGTCTGATGTGAGGATTGTCTGGACAAACAACCGCCAGACGGCGTACGGAGACACCTGAATACGTCTGTTGCCACAATGACACCGAATCAGCATCTCCGTGGCAACCAGCCCGGCGTCGAGGCTGTAGTCTGGCTGATGCGCCTCGCGTCTGTGGCCTTTTCTCACGAGCTAATTAGGTCAACGCTCCGATGAGGGCCTATTTTTCATGGCAGCTGGTCCTTCCTGCCGAGCCCGGTGACAAAGCGCAGACCGTCGTCGCACCGCGGCGGCGGCCAACTGAAACAATCGCTCTTGGCTGCAGCGCGGCGGTGCGATGGTTCTACACAGGTCACGGGCCGACGTACAGCTGCGCTTTTCCTGTGAAACAACTTCGTGATGATGTGTGTGTGTGTGTGTGTGAGGTAGCACTAAACAGAGCGTTGCCCAGCAACGGTGACATTTATGAAGGAATCGGAGTGTTTCCAGCTCGAGCTGCCAGCCATTTATCCCAGACTCGTCTCAGGTTGCAGCGACTATTAAAACTTTCTTTTTGGTGCTAACGTGCGTCATGCCTGAGCGCTAACCAGAGCCATCGCTAACATCCGGTCCAGGTTAGCAACAAAGCAAATTTGCTGACGAGCACAGCTCCTCCACGACCCAGACTTGTTCTCCCGCCGCCTAGTGGCCACTCGCAGTACTGCAGCTGGCGACGTGCTGAATTGTTTATATAGTTGTTAGCGCCGGTTAGCGACATGGATGCCTTCAGCACCGCGGAGGGGTGGGGCGAAGGTCTGTTTTGGGGGAGTGTGGTTTGTTCTGACCTCTCGCGCTCCTGCTCCAGCAGGTTGGTGAACTCGTCGCTCTTCTTCATGAACTCTCCGTGGTTCCTCTTCTCGTCCTCCAGTTTGAACAGCGCCTGCTTGTGCGCCTGCTCCGCCAGCAGCAGCTGCTCCAGCATTCGCCGGTGCGTCTCCCTCTGCTTCTCCACCAGTTTGTCCAGCTGTTTGGGGGTTGGGGGTCAAACATCTGTCACCAGACGAACGTCCAGGAGGGACTTTACTGTGACGGCGAGCCGGCGTTACCTCCTCCATGGGCTTCTCGTAGATGTCCTCCTGGAAGACGTCGGCCTTGCCCTGGATGGCGTCTCGCTGCAGCGCCTGCAGGACCTTCTGCGGCGTGACGAAGCCGTACTTGGCCTCCAGCAGGGCCACGTCCAGTTTGTCGGCCTTCAGCACCGTGATCACCTCATCGCGGGCCTGGAGAGAGGAGAGAAGGTGAATGTGGAGAAACCGCGGAGAGCTCTCATTAATCACAGCAGTCATTATTCTCACCACCAGGTGTCACCAGATCTCACACAGTAGAACTTTCACCAGCGCTTTGGTTCAGGTACCTGCAGTTCTCCCTCCAGCAGGCTCAGCAGAAAGATCAGGTCGTCTCTGGAGAGGTCCCGGCCCTTCTCCTTGCGACCTGCCTTTGCGGCGCCTCCAGCGCTAGCGTTCCCGGTCCCATTCCTGGTCCCGTTCCCGGTCCAGTTCTCAGTCCCACCGGTGTTCCTGAGCGTCCTGTGATTCCTCTGAACGGTCCCGGTGTCGCCCGGTGGCTCCCGGTGCCGGCCGCGGCGCTCGGCGCGGCCCGAAGGCTCGCCACGCTCGGCGGACCTCTTGCGCGTCTCCGGCTGCTGCTGCTGCTCCGGCTTGGCCTTCAGGATGTCCTCCAGGCTGCTGCTGCGACTTCGCATTTTCCCAAAGCTGCTGGAGAAAAGACAAAGTTCTTTACCGCCGCTGCCAGAATCGGCCTGAGGACGGACCCAGATGCTCCACATGTGTCTGGGTTCCATGGAAGCTTACCGAGGCTCAGATTTGGTTTCTGGATGATCCATCAGACCGGAGAACCTTTGTTCCTCTGCCAGTTCCTGACTGAACCCTCAACATGAACAGCGACTAAAGCTGTGGTTCGGACCCTCAAACCCGGGCGGGACAGACGGGTTTCTGTTGTCATGGTAACCAGCAGAGGACTCTGGAAAAGCAGGACGATCCAAATATCCCTGAAAGGACCTCAGAAAGTCCTCTGAGGCTCCTGCAGCGTCTCCGTCTGCACGCTCTCGGCGCAGCGCCGCGTGGTTCGGGACTGAGGCAATCCCCCCCACGCTCCGCTCGCTCAGAGGCACAAACCGGAGCCGGACCTCTGCTCACTGCAGATTTACGGCATGTGCACGTGCGCTGACCCAGCCACTCCTGCGCCGGCTGATTTTACGGCCCGAGCGCCGCCGGTTTGGAGCTGCGACCAGAAATGCGTCACGCTGCGGCCAAACTAACCCTGGGATCACGAGTCGGCGAAACAACGGCGCTAACCGTTTGCACACCGTTGCGATAGGAACTTGTAATATTGAATTATGGTTGGCAAAGCTTGGGAGAGGTCAGAGGTCACGCTAACGTTCACAAACAAACATTTCCGCTCTCAGCTAGCTAGCTAGCTTTCATTCGGATCGGACGTCCGAAGCGTCGTCTGCTTTCTTCTCCGTCTTTCTGAACAGCTGTTATCGGGTCCTCCATTATCGTTGGTCGGTGCTAAAGGACGGAGAACCTGAACTGAGCTCGGTTTGATTGAAGTCATGTGATTACCAGAGCGTCAACGGTCCGTATCGAGTTTGTAACGACTTCACGTCACCCGTCGGCCATAAAAGTGCCCCGAGATGACTGAGCGTCTCTTTATCCCGTCTCTAATCCCATCCAGCCGCAGTCGGAACAGATTCTCTCTCTTTTTTTTCTTTAATTCATTGCGATGTTTGCTCAGTGCCAGAAGTCGAAGTTATGATTAATAAGCGTTTGAGTTTTATCCTCTCGGCTGTTTGGTTTGGTTCTGGCAATAAAGGCGACACATTGAAAAGATTTGAGAACACACAGATGATTCAAGCGCGGGATGATTACCGGCTGCTGTATTTAGCTCCGCGGTCTTGGCGAATTTTCCGCTCAGGTATGCGCTCGGACACAATGGCAGCGGTTGTGCAGCTCAGTAGCTTTTCTAGTTGTTGGAGACGTCAGTTCGGCCAAAGTCGGCCAGTTTCCGAGACAAATCAGGAAAGGGCGTGCCGCCGACGCTAGGTTAACAGCGTTCGTAAGCGCTTCTAAAATGCTAGCGAGCTTTTTATGTCCAGATCTTAAAGAAAATTCATCCTGACCTCGGCGCCTGTGCCGAGGCCTGCGCTCCTGACCTGTAGCGTATGGCTCAAGTTAACGCTACACTTTGCGGTAAGTACGAACTACCCTTCTACGACTCTTCGAATGGTAACGAAGCTTCATTCAGCAGTAATACTGATAATTAGCTGTTCATTAACACTGTAATAACCGTCACACTGGTCCCACCGGGACCACCAGAGTGCCTCCGACTCGCCACCAGGTCAAAAACAAACCCTGACCCAGCTACCCGTGAAGGCCGGGAAGCTCTTAGCGGCGGTCGGGCTGTTTTCTGCTGAGGGCGGAGGGCTGTTTCAGCAATGACCTCACTTTTCATGTGGAAGTGAAGCAGAGGAAGGGTCGTTAAAGCGCTGAGGTGAAAGGTGAGGAAGCAGGTGTGCTACAAAAACATGCACCTCTGCCCCCCCCACACACACACACACACACACACACACAGCAGCCTGTGTGGACTGTTGGAATGCAGGCAGAACATATGCACACATGTACACACCCACCCACAAATCACGGAGCGGATTCCTGCAGCCTGACATCACGCCGCTGTCAATATGATTGAGGGAAAAGAAACGCAGATCAAACGAAAGTGGAGAGCAGGAAGGAGGGGTGGGGGAGGGGCGGGGGGCGGGGGTCAGCGGCGTCCTACCTGCTGGGGTGCTTTAAGTCTCAGCCTGTGCAAGCGAAATCAGCGCTAACGCAAAGAGACTTTGGCGTTTGAGTCCGTTTACAGCCGCGTTTTCCACCTTCCGTCCACGTTTTACGTCCCTAACTCCCTTTTAAGAGCGGACGCGACCAATGAGGACAAAATGTCCCAACAGCAGGCCAGATTTTGTTGACATGTGGAAACCTGAGTCAGGATTCTGAGTTTGTTAAAGCTGATGTACAGAACGTCTATTCCAGGCTAATGTAGCGCTAGCACTCCGACGCCAGTGGACAGACCCGACATATTTCATAAATTCATGCTAAGTCGCTAAGCGCACGATTAGGATGCTAACTTTTAACGCATGAGTAATTCCTCTGTCATCGCTGGTTAATGACAGCGTCTCCGAGGCCACACACAGAAATAAAGAGCGATAAAGTTAAATGTCAGCGCTAGTCCAAAATCAACAGATTCTCGTCTGTGTAAGTCTTTAAATTTATTAGGCCGACCTGTTTTAAACTGTCGCTTCAGAAATTTGGCAGATTCCAGAAACACCTTTAACACAGTTGGACGCAACCGGGTTGGGAAGCTCCTGGGATACCGCCGACCTCTGACCCCTGACCCTGTGTTTTAAACACCTCTGCGTGCTGATGCAACCCCTGGAACTCTGCGAACTCCACTGACCAGGTTTAATCTGATTCTGATCTCCAGATTATGTCGCCACCTAGAGGACAGACTGCACACTGCAGCAGGAGTAGCTGAAATACGCGTGGCAGCCAGCAGGGGGCGCCGTTTACCGCAAACGTGTGACCCTCAACAGAGCAGCAAGCAAAGATTGTTTTGATTAAATTCTTGTTTGCAAACATAAAAATACCAGAGCATGAAATGACATCAGCTCATTTTCCTTTGCTGACAGATTTCCGAGTTCTAAGTAAAGTTTTCCAGAGCTCGTTCTCACTTTTACGCGTCGTATAAAATCCAAAGTGGAACTTTATTATCAGGACTCGCAAATCCAAATTCAGGCAGGGCAACTGACCCAGGCCCACGTTTGAGGAGGTTTCCAGTCCGGGAAAGTTGCCAGATCTGATGGAAACATGGTCAATACACACACACACACACTCACACACACCCTGTCTGGTTTCGACCATCATCCCGGTCCTGGGAATGTTTTGCTCGTGCCAGAAGTGACTTGTTCACGTGGAAATAACAGGCCCACGATCGCTGTGTGTAGCCCGGCCGTGTGGGCCTCGCTGCGGCTTCTAAACACATCTGCTTCCACGTTCCGTGTCGAATTTGCCATGTTGGCAGGTGCACCAGACCGTGACGGTGTTGCTCTCAGAGCAGGTGATTATGGGATGCAGGAGAGTCGATGAGAGGCGCTAATGGTCGTCCAGGTCAGCGATCAATCTGCGGACCTTCGATAATGTGTACGGTATCCAGGCAACCAGACCATTTCCTGTTGTGTCAGCCCCTCCCCCAACCCCCGTGTGCCTGGCGCGATGGAGCAGAACCAGACTGATGAAGGGGCAAATAGCTGAGATAAACCCGAGGAAGACAACGGAGTATCTTGACCCCATCTGACCAGAAGAGGGCAGCGTGACATCATTTATTCAACCACTGCTCTGGGATCAGGCTGGGTACAAAAACTCGATCAAATGTTCTCATTTATTGTTAGTCTTCTTATTTATAATGATATTAAATTTAGTTTTTTTAAAACAAAATATTCAAAAAATGCTGTCATCAGATCAGATTAGCTGTGTTTTCACACAGACTAGCATTTTATCAAAAAGCAACAGGCTGAGTGAGTGTTAGCATGTTAGCATGTTAATTAGCCTGAAAGCGACCATCAGCTGGTCTGCACGCGGTCGTGTCTGTCCTGGTTAGCAACTGAATGTTAGCATTCATCCATAATAAGAGAGGAAGCAAAGAGAGCACCCAAATCAAAAAATTAGTAGAAAAATGTTTTAATAAGTTAAAGAGTTAACTATATTAAAGACAAATACATTTTGATCAGCAACAAAGCTAATAGGTGCGAGTGACTGTTTTATCTCTATGATCAGTGTGACCTTTGTTAGCGTGTTAGCTACCTTACTGAGGGTAGCATAAACAAGTTGTTCTTGATGTTTTTTAATTCATCTGTTTTTCCAGGAAGAAATGGCAAAATGACAGAAAAGAAGAGCAAATAAGTCATGAGACAAGCGGAGGGGTGAGCTGGCGGCTAACTTTAATCGCAACATCTCAGCCAGGTACGTATCAACAAGAGAGTTCTACCAGGAGAGCGTCATCTTTCTGTACTTTAGCGCAGAGCTAAACTTTGGTGGCCAGTTCAGGAACTTCATGTTTATTTTGCCCAATTATACATCTGATCAAACACAACTTACTGGAGTTGCTCATCAGAAGAAGCCCTAGAAATCGCAGCAGAATTATTCAATATCACGTTAATAACCAACGTTGCGTCGTCCCGTAACTGAATCTGATCCGCGACGACTCACTCCCAGCTAAAATAAGGGCTCATCTGATCTTCACCTCGCAGCGCCGCAGCACGAGTCAGCGCTATCAAGCCTTACAGTGACTCTCCTGAACCACGAGTACAGTCGGACGCCACGTGACTGACCCAGTGGTTGAAGGAAGCGTTGAGCATTGCAATCAGTGCTTATTTCTGAGTCTGAGTCTGCCTGGGCGAGGCTAGTTAGCAAGCGAGCTAAGAACACATTGGCCTGCATCTCACACGTCTCAGTTTGTTCACTGTTTTCAAAAAGCGACTCGATTTTACTCTTTCAGTAAATTTTTAGCTGCAACTTAGTTCTAATTTAACACGGTTTGGCAACCTGAGGCATGCGGGCCATTTGTGACACATGACAACATAACTGTTGGCCGCTTGAGGGCAATTAGTTGCATGTCTAAAAACAACCAGTCAGTCCAGTCAACACCTTCAGATCTGGAAATCGCTTTTCCAGTAAAGAGTAAATCCTGACAGTGTGACGTAACTACAGTTAGGCCGTGAGTCATTTTTGCCCTCAGTTGCTGTCGTCATTGTGGGATAAAAGTTATTTTCCCACGTCTCAGCAATGTATAAATACGTCACTGTAAAAGTGAATCAAGCTAGCACGCTAGTGGGCTAACTGCCTGGACAGACCAGGAGAAACCGAATCTGACTTGATCTGCGCTACCATCTTCTTTTGCAGTAATCAAGCGATTCGCGAGTTTTTCCGGCCTTTGAGTTGCAGACTTTGAGGCCGTTTGCTGTGGTGAACGCGGTGGCTAAAGATGGTGATTCATGGTGGTTTTAACCTCCTGCGTGGACGATGAGTCATGTTGCCAGAGAGGCTAAGCTCACCCGCCTCAGCCCCAGGCTTCGTCCAATCAGCACCGCCTGTCCAAAAACGTCACCATTTAACACGTTTCCTAAAACTGGCGCGTACAATACACGAGACTGTGCAGCCCGGTAATCTCCCAGCATGCCTCTGTGCTCTTAAATAGAAAATATTACCCGCTCATCAGAAAATAGCATCATTTAGCCAATGCGTAGACCACGCTAAGCCCGCTGGTCTCAGCTCAGATTGTCTCTAAGGCAACAGCAAACACGGCGGGGCAACAGGGCTCGAGTTGAGCGACGTAGAACATCGATGCTCCACTCTTTTATTCGTCTCGGGTGAATATTTAGCATTGCGCTGCCACCTGTGGCGTTTTATCTAATCGTGTCACACATGCCAAGAATTTCACAAGCGCGGCGCAGAAATAGATGCGAGCTGGTTCAGGCCGAGGTTGGCACGAAAGGTCTCGTTTACATAATTAGCAGCTACAAAGCTAAGCTATGCGCAAATGTACTTTCTGTGGGGGTTAAAATTAAGCTAACCTGTAGCGCTACAGCGTCGCTCTCATCTGTGATATTAGCATGTTTTAGCGAATCAGCTAACATGAACATGAGGAACATTGTGGCTGTTTCTGCTAACCAAAACAACCAATTCTAGACGAAAAACTGTTTTACCTTCTTAGATTTGCACAAGTTTGAGTTTTATTATTCGTTTAATGACGTGCTAACGTGTCCGTCACGCGGAGCAGCCGTCAGCGGCGGCGTGCTCGTGTCCTCGATAATATCTGGCTGCATCATGGAAATCTCTGTCCCATTAAACAGCCTGTGGCGGAATCCCGGTCGCTGCACATTCAACCGTCGACACTTCGTAAAACGGAGGTGATGGCGCAGCCTCAGGATCGCCGAGCATAAACAGCATCGGGGTAAAGCGTGCGCCTGGAGAGCACCGGCAGCCTTTTCTGTTCCTTTTAAACAGACAGTTGCTTTATTGAGCAATTCAGAACCTTAAGTAACAGTTTATTAACGTTAACTAACAGGTAATTACTACTTCCTGTTATTATTCCTCCTAAAAATGCACAAATGAGTCCCTCAGTTCATCCTGTTACTTGGGATGATCAGACTGATGCGTTCAGGTGCTCCTCTCGGGTCGTGACACGGCTCGGACTCCTGCCAGACCTCTTTCTGATTGGCTGTCAGCGGAGAGTCGCTTTTGCCCGACGTTTCCTCCGAACTTAGACAGATGTGACTCATTCCAGACGCATGGAACGTGCACACGCGCGCCCCCGCCTCCAGCTGTCCTCCTGCTGTTAATGAAGGCAGCTTGGGTCGCCAGCGTGCTAGCGCGGCTCTCGGTGACTTTAATGACCGTTTCTGTTGACGCCGTCGCCTCCCGACCCCTGAGGTGTTCATGCAGCTGCAGGTTTACGCCGCCAGGAACCAGCACAAGCAGATTCAAGCCGAATCTGAGATTTCAGGCTTTTTTTGAGTGCCGACAGCAGCGGTCACACGCCGCCGCCACCGCCGCCGCCGCCGCTCTTTTCTCCTTTTAAAGTCATCCGTCCTCCTCGGCTTGTCTTCGCTCGTCTCGTTGGAATGTCTTCTGCGAAAGCGGCCTCCAGATGATCTTTCAGAGCGTGCCCCACTGCACCAGCCGACCTCCTCCGGCCTATTTTGACCTGACTTGGCAGCAGGAGGCTGCGGCTCAGACGTACGCCGAGGCTAATGTTGGACAACGCCGGGTATAAATATCCTGCTCTTTTCCCAGAGCTGCGAGCGCTGGAGAAACTGGATCCGCGGCTCTGAAACCACCGAGACCACGTGTCCCTCTGCGCACGCCGTACGTGCACCGGCCGACCCCCGTCTGTCACCGAAATAATCTGGAAGGTCCACAGGTGTTCGTCATTAGCAACAACCCAGACAGTAAACACGCTTTTTGCGAATGTCGTCAAAAATCCCCACACGGACGAGGAGCTAGCGTGTTAGCGAATCAGTTTTTAACGTTGTTAACAAAGTCAGTTATTCTGGCCGCGGCTCGTGTTAGCACCTGTGAGGTCGAGACTTTTGCTGATCTCGAGCAAATACGAGAAGCTAAGGAACGTTTTTATCCTCCACACAGTCTGACTGATCCGTAACAGACACGGAGCATCGCTGTGATGTCAGACACGCGCTGGAGCGTGACGTAACACAGCTGCATCAGCTAGCTTAGCAACCAAACACTTGACGAGAAAATGAAAAATTTCTAGACTTTTGCCTGAGTTGTGTGTTTATATCTACAGCCCGCTCCAGCATGGCCGTGGGGATGGGTGGGAGGGGCCATGGACCAGGGTGGGAGGGGCCGTGGGATGTGTGGGAGGGGCCGTGGGACGAGTGGGAGGGGCCGTGGGCGTCTGGACCAAACGCACCGTTAGCCTCAGGTAGCGATGGGCCTTCAGGTCTGCTCTTCCATCAGAGCTAAACAGGAAGCGTCCACGAGCTCACGTGCGCTCGCTCTCAGTGAAACCATTGATGAAACCACCACGGAGGCCTGAGAGGAACCTTTAATCCCACCTGCAGCTGCTGCTGGAGGTTGTTCTGCTCCACTAGCCTCAATCTGTCAATCAAGCCGATGGTGCTGCCTTTGCTGCCTGTCAGTGCTTCCACACGTCTGCTTCTGACCCCACTGGTGGACCAGAGACCCAGTTCTGGACCTTCCCGACCTCCGAACCCCTGACATGAGCCTCATGTAGAGGAAGCGAATGTCCAGGTCCCACCTTCCTGCTGGACATCTCCCTTTTTGGGCAGATTACGGCACCAGAAGGTTGAGGCTCTTCGCCCCTCTGGTTAACCGCCTTAACTCGGTTACCGTGGTAATACCAGTCACACGCCAGCCCCCCCAGGAGCCTTTAAAGCTGCATCTGGAGCGTCCTGATCCGTCCATCTGTCGGTCCAAACATTGACCCACAGAGGGAGGAATTCCAGCACCTGTCGGCCGTTTGGATCCTCGTCTGTCACTCAGAAGCAACCTCAGGCCCACGTCCGTGCGCGGCGCTAATCCCGCCTCAACGCCACGTTCCCAAACATCAACTATGACGACCATCCCGCCTGGACGCACGCCAACAGCTTCTCCTCTCTTCCTGGGGCTAAAGTGCCCCTCTGGGCAGTTTTCTGTCCCTCCTGCTGCCAAACTGAGGTCCGGTAACCTGACCCCAACCTGCCCCCCGTCCCCCCTGTCCCCCCCGTCCCCCAGACGCTCGATGACACCGCTGTGAGTTCTCATGGACACGCTGCCCTCTGGAAATCCCCCCGCCCCCAAAGTGCAACCCTCTCCGCCCAGGAGTGAGTTACCACGAGCTTTGTGGCCGCGGCGAGTTTTCAGCGCGTCCAGTTTTGCCTCCATCAGCAAATTGACATGGAAAAGTCGGCAGAAGCAGCGAAAACTGGGAGTTTACCACGCCAGAAGGCGGCCCGTGACCTCTGCGACCTCTGATAGCCACTAATTAGCCACTGATTAGCAGAAAAGCTGCCACAGCAGCGATTAGTCGCCGATCACTGATTGCTCTCCAAATCAGCTAAAGTTGGGCTTTCCAGTTTGTCTGTGCTCCAGTGCTCCAGTGCTCCAGTGCTCCCAGTGCTCCCAGTGCTCCCAGCGTGGCTGCAGGAACTGAGCCATTTCCAGTAGAAAAGGCTGGTTTTGTTGCTGCCGCAGCAGCTTTAGCGTGTGTGCGTACTTCGCCTGCACGCTCGCCTCACCGAGCCGCTCTTACCTCGGCTGGCTGCGTTCGCCTCCGCCGTGTCTCCAGCACCGGATCCAAACGTTTGCTGCTTCCCGTCCTTCTTCCCTCGCTCACGTCCTCGGCCGGCGGCTCATGCGGACCAGGTAGTCTGACAGGAGGAGAGCAGGAGGAGACCGTGCTGCGTGTGTGTGTGTGTGTGTGTGTGTGTGTGTGTGTGTGTGATGGTGGTGGTGGCTGAGTACTGCCAGGACTGTGTGAGAGACAGGGAGATAGAGCAGCAGTGATGGGGGGGGGGGCAGATAGGAGCCCTGTTGCTGTTAAATTTAAAGCGCCCTCCCCTTCTGACACCTTGAGCCGCCGCTCTGCAGCGTACAGACACGAGCAGCGAGGGGAGCAGATGGCTCCTGCTGAGGACTGAGCCCTCATCAGCGTCTGTCCCCGGAGGTGGGAGGGTGGGCGGCGTGGGGGGGGGGCAATATTTAGACAAGAACATGGACACGTCTTACGGCGTAGCTGCTGCGGCGGCGGCTCTGGACGGTCACACAGCTCAAATGTGTGTCCAAGACAGGAGACTACATTACCCAGAATGCAACTGAAGGTTCTAAATTACAACACAGGACACAGTCAGAATGTCAGACCTCAGTAACACCTGGAGCTGTACACTCCCAGTCCACCATGTTCATGTCTGACGTAGCTGCTTCCACCTGGCGTCTGGTTCAGCTTCCGCTGCTGGTTTCAGACATCTTCTAAACGTCAGCAGAACGTCTCTGACATCTGGTCCCAACGAGCCTCCAGGACGCGACGGCAGGAAAAGTTTCAGCAATATTTGAGCCGAGCGGACAGAGGAATGTGGGAAGCGACTCGCCTGCGCAGACGTTAGCCTCAGACACGCTTTTAGAGACAGAAAGCAGGAGAGCGGAGAACTGAAGGTGATTAAAGAGATGAAACAACAGAATCAGAGCTCATTTGTTCTTCAGGAGTCCTTCTGCCTGTTAACGTCTTCAGTAAACCTTTGTTTTTGTTGATTTTAACTTCTGTTGTTGTATTTGCTAGCTTCACACATGCTAACAAACCGGTGCGGCGGTTCCATTTGTTTCAGATCCAACATCATAAATTTCACAATAAATCACTTTAGACAGAAAAGTCATGTTGAATCAGATCTTTAGCGAGCCGTTAGCAGATCCGTTAGCAGCAATGTAAAACCAAATGTTTTTCCACTCACCGATGCCAAGTTAGCGTCGTAAAGCACCGATTTATCACACACACTCTGACCTCTTCCTCTTTCCTGGGGCATGATGGGAGCGGTGGTTTAAAAGCAGAGGTATTTACGACTCAGCACTCTCCTCCAGAGCCACGGTCGCCATGACAGCGCCAGGTTAAAGATAGACCAACCCAGATATTTTGTCTGTTATCCAGTCTGTCACATCTTTCTTTCTTTCTTTCTTTCTTTCTTTCTTTCTTTCTTTCATCTGTCTTTCTTTCTATTTTTCTTTCTCGTGAGTTATTCTCACAACATCTGATATTTTGTCATGAATTAATTTGAAATGTATTTGGATATAAAATAATATATTTGACTGCGTAAATATATACGTGGAGACAAACATACAGTAAAAGCATCGTAATTTGTTCTGTTTCCCCACACTGTAGCAGCAGTGTTGTGTTTCAGATAAATATTGCTTTAAAGTTGCAATAAAATGAGGCGGAAGTGGTTTCCGGTCCTGACTCAGCGCTTCCGACTGTTCCTCTGCTGCCACCTGGTGGCGGCGGCAGCGAGCTGCAGCCTCCTGGAGCCCAGGTGAAATCAATGATTCTGTGATTGATTATCCAGCAGCACCGAGCAGAGCCGGACCTGTTCCGTTCACTCTCCTGAAGAAGGGAAATGTCGGACAGGTGTTTGGAACTCCGAAGGGAAAGCGGACACATCCCATCAGGTCGTCAGCTCCCCAGAACTCCTCCTTTAATAGAGGTGAAGAGACACCTGGATTTTTCGAATGAAGACCCAGAGGAGCCCTGTGAGACGGTGAATGTGTGTTTGGATTATACGTTTCTGGAGTTTAACCTCATTTAGGTGATAATAAAAGCAAAACATCATCTCCAGGTAGGTTCCAGAGGTCCAGATGAGTCTGAGCTCTGCAGATCTTTAGACTCCCACATGCATGAACCAAGAACAGGTCGGCTCCACTGACGCCTCTGCTGATTCTCGTTGTTCTGCTGATGTTTTCACCTCTGACCTCTGCCTGTGCTCAGAGCTGTCCGGCCACGCCATGCTAAAGGGCATGAAGGGCTACCAGCTGACCCCCAGTGACCTGGAGTTCATCAGAACCATGCAGGAGGACAAACTGCTCCGAACGCTTCAGGTCTGACCTCTGACCCTCGTCTTCTCCTCTGCGTCTGTGCTGATGCCACGTTTGTCCTCAGAGGGACCTGGAGGAGGTGAAGAAGCTGCTGAAGATGGAAACGGTGGAGGCGGAGAAGAGCTTCGCCCTCAGGGAGCAAGCGCAGGCTGAACTGGACAAGGTGGGAGGAGAACAGTGGAAGATCTGATGCTCCTGCAGGGTGTCTCAGATGTTCTTCCTGTCGTTAGCTGCCGTCCAGCGCCGAGTTAGCTGCCTGGGCGCGGGCGGTTCTGGTGAAGACGAAGCCGCGTCCGCCAGCAGGCCTGGACGCCAAGCGTCTCCTGTCTATGGTGAAGAAAGAGGACGTCCAAAGGCTGGTGAGGGAGAAGGAGGCTCGGCTCGCGTGGTTGGAGGAGTTGGCGGACAAGTAAGGATGGTTTTATTTGTGCTAAGCTAACCAGCTGCTAGCTGGTTTGAGCCGATTTTTCCTTTGATTGCCGATCGGTCGTTTCCGGGGTGACATTTCGTGGGTGTGAACATGCTCACATCAGAGGAAAGTACTTGATGGAGCACTGACAGGAAGTCCCAAAAACAGGAAGAAGAAAGAGGCCGAAGAGAGAGAGAAACAAGAGAAAGAACTCGCCGGAGGGCAGGTGAGACCGCGGTTTTCCTCTCCTGTCGCAGGTTGGCGTTCTCTGACTTTCCCGTCTGCTTCCAGCTGAAGGTGCGAGAGTTGATGAGCGAGTTCTCCAACCTGAAGTTGGAACTTGAGCGAGAGGAGGTGAGAAGCGCGTTCACGCGTGAAAGACGGAACCGCCGATGACCTGACAAACGTGTGGTTTCACAGGAAGTGCAGAAGATGCTTCAAGGCCGAATCAACATCATAGAAAAGGCGGCGATCAAAGAGGAAATCAGGGAGCAACGGGATGCTAAAAACCAAGTAAAGCGTGGAGGTAAAGAAGTAGAAACGGCGGCCAGATCGGAAGACGGTGCGGAACGAAAACGACCGCCGAGGAGGAGAGTCGCTAGCGCTAAAACCGAGGAGCTGAGCAGCGCGAACGACGCTAATGAGACAGCAAAGACAAACCTGAAGACTGTGAGAGCAACCAGAGCGGCCAGACAACCACAGAGAGAAGAAGAACCCGTCCAGAGAGGACGGGGAACGCCGCCCACCGCGGCGCCGCAACCGAGAAGACGGGTCAGAAAAGCAGCGGAAAGCTCCTCCAGCAGGGGGCGGACTGCAGCTGAGGTGGAGGAGGCGGCTCCCAACGCCGGCCTGAGGAGGTCCAAGAGGATCGCTAACAGGAAGTGAGCATTAGCGGACCGACGCTGGCTAACAGATCAGTTTTTTAATGTCTTTGTTGATGTGTGTTAATAAAGTTGTTTTCTTTTCCAAACATCTGCCTCACAAACCTGGTCCAGTTCTGGAAACACCGTCGGCTAACGAGCATCGTTGGCTGACGTTATTGACCACTTTAAAGTTAACCGGAGCTTCCGTAGCCAAAGTGACGCCCCGTCCAGGAGGTCTGGACCAAACGCCGATAATTTAAGCCTCCCATTACTGGTCTGAGCGGCAGAGAGGAAACCAGTCGGCTCCAGACTGGAACCTGACTGGGAACATTCCTGCTGACAGCCGGAATGTTCCGAGGCACCTTCTCCGGTTACCTTCTCCGAGTCTGAGCTGATGGCCGGATTCCTGCCTCATCTGCTGGGATCAGCTCCACATCCCACCTCTGGTTCCCAGTCCCGGCAGTTCCCCCAGCGGCGCCACAGGCCGAGCTGGAATCATCAACGTTTCCCAGCCATGCTGGGCCAATCTCGGTGCGGGAGGCCTCAGAAACCCGATCTTGTTTATGGAAAAACCCAGAGAGGAACGTGGATCCGTGGCCCGACGAGCGCGGCCCGGTTCCGCCCTGCTCGAGCCTGGTGGGCGGGGCAACGTCCTCGGTGCTGCAGGACTTTCACAACCCAACCGTTTGTCTTGTCATGTTTTGTCTTTTCCTATTCAGTGATTAGAGGAATGAACACATGACTTTTATTCACTCAAAACTGAAAATTCGTCTTCGGAAGTTGTGATTTAGTGACACCTGCTGGACAGACGGGGAACCGCGCTCACTGCAGACAGAAAAACGTGGCTCGACGGCCGGATGGATGAACTTCACAGCATGTTGTTGGACGTGTCCGTTAGCGGTGCAGCATTAGCATGTTTGGCGGTCATTTGTTTGGCGGGAAGTCTCCGCCCTCCCGACGTTACCATCGGCAACGATCCAGTTTGTGTTGCTAGGAGACGCCATTTTAAATAAGCCATGAGTGAATTCGAAGACAGTGTTTCTCAGAGTGGGTGGTCCGCGGGCGACCCCTAGTGGTCGTAACACGTAACATCACATTTTAAAATTTTAACTTTCTATACTTAAAGTTCAGTGTAAAATCAGCGTCTCTTGAACTCTCATGATTTAAAGAATTGACCTTATTGTCTATTTCCTGGTCCTGATTCCATCTGTCATAGCATGTTGATATGCTAACCCTATTTAGGTCAGGTGGTCTGTGAGGGTTGCTTTAAGGCTTCAGTGGTCCTTGGTCTGAAACGGTTTGAGAAACACTGATTTAAGAGGAACCTGGAAGCTTTGTGTGGGCGACGGCGAAGGTTCCAGCCAGAGGAGGTGAATCCGGGGACATCGGCGCGTCCAGCCTGTTCCAGCTGAGGACATGTCTGAGCTCCTCCACAGAAAACGCCGGTTCTCATGGAGGCTGGTCCCGAAGAACGTCCACGCTTCGCTTCGGTTCTCCAGCCCCGCTTTTTTTCCCCTCCGAACGAGGCCGAGGGCCTTCGCGTCCAGACGCAGCTGGGTCCCATTAGTCCAATTATTCTGCCGGGTCGGATGTAGCAGCGTCCAGCCTGAGGAACGCCAGACCAATTAGAAGCCATCCGTCTGCTGCGTTCCATCACGGGACCCAGCCTGTCAAAACAAACCTCACTTTTATTCCCATTTAGACGACACGGCGGCGTCACGTGTCAGGACAGGAAGTTCTCCGTCCTGGGCTTGGCGAGGGAGCCAATCACAACGTCAGGAGCTGGACAAATGCGGAGGCTAGCGGGAGCAGCCTGACTCTGCTTCTGTCTCTGTTTGGACTCTGTCTGGTCGCACACTCATCATCGTTCTGCTGACTTGACACCAAAATCAGCTGGTTCAGCATCTGGCTCACTTCCTGGATCAGCGGCGCAGCTTGGCGTTAGCGTTAGCCGCTAACTCTGGAGGCTGCTAGTCAAGATTCACCTGGAGCTGAATGTGGGCTGCTTCTCCTGCGGCTGCAGCAGGTGGCGCCGGTAGAGAGCGAGGTTTTTAACGTTGTTTGGACGCTAGCTAGATCTGCTACATCGCCACCTACAGAGCGAGCGAAGGCAAAGGGATTCATCACTGTGACAAAACAACCCTCTAATTAGCCGTGACGGCTCCGGCGTTTCGCTGGCTGTCGGCTGTTTCAGAGTCGCTTCCCCGTGACAGAAAACTGAGCGAGAACAGGTGGCGTGTCGACGGGTCAGCGGAACTTTTCAGGCTAATTAATTACTGGTAACAGAAAGAACCTTCAGGTGTGACCACGCACAACAATCTGCTTAAACTGACGCGCTAAAGGCACAGTTCAACCAAAAATATACGCTTTTTATTCACCTAAACCTGAAAAAAACGACTCTTGGTGACCTCCTGTTTGCAAGTTTCGGGACTAAGACTGTAGCCTGGCTAGCTAAACATACATCACTAACAAGTTTAGTTGGTTTTCCAAAAATTTAGTATTTCAGGAGTTAACCGGTTAAACCTTTAGCAAACATGCTAGCCTCAGTTCTTTACTGTTTGTTCCGATTAGCAACTTGAGAAAGCTGCTTTCATTGCAGCTACCACCAGGGGGCATCAGTCTGACAAGACTGTGACAGGATTATAATCGATTGGCCACCAGGTGGCGCTCTGGATTAAGCCCGTCTTCCTGGCAGCATGTTTGGTGACCCCCTGACTGACCCTCCAACAACAAGTCGGCGCCACCTGTTTAGCAACAACCTCCAGCTGCCAGAAAGAGCCGAAGCTGAAGGATCTTCTGTTCCATCCGTTCTCACCTGCTTCGTAAAAGACCTCGTCTGTCCTCACTAACGAGGTTTTTCAAGGACTCAGTTCTGCTCTCGTTAGCAGTCCTGGGTTTGGCCTCCGTCCAGTATAAACCAACTGGTCTTTGTTGACGGCGGTCGTACCGCGTTTGCTAACGCTCCGCTGAGGGTTCTCAGACGTGCGTTCTCACCCAGAACGTTAACGCCAACGAGCAGGATTTTCTTTAAGAGTCGGATTAATCTTCTTCTTAAGCGGGTACGACCATGAGAACTTGGAGCTGAGCGCCTCCACCACCTTCAAAGCAAACGTTTATTTAATCCTCTGGATTTCTCTTTGTGTTGTGGGATAATTCTTCAATCCGCAACGCTGGGCTAGCGTTCCCGGAGGAACCGCCATTAAACTCATGTTTGCGTTCCACTTCCAGCCGTCTGGATGGTTTTTTTGACTCGTACAGCTGAAGAAATAAAAAAAGCCTGATCAAATGTTTTTGCTGGAACTTTTAACACTGAACCAGTTCAGTAAAAAAAATCTGATTTTGCTTCTGGACAAGTCTGCACGTGCGCGATAATGTCACATTTTTATGTGTCGGCGTGTTTTCGAGTGACAGATGAGGCAATAAAAGGCGGCTAACGGCAAAGCCTGGAGAACATTAGCTGTAATAAAATCCTGCGCCATTGCTAACGACTAAATGGCTGCAAGAAATGTTGGCGAAGGCGGTTAGCAGCTAATGATCCATTTCCTGTGTCGTGGAACTAGCGCGCCGCATCTTAATTGGTCTGAATTCAGGGAAGGAAAACGTACACGAAAGGGATAAATATTTTTCTGATGGTTTTTAAGCTGTCCAGGAATGTGCAGTGAACAACGGCTTTAACGTGTTTGTCAGTTTTTGCAAATTCATCATTAAATAAACATATCGCGATTAATTCAAAGTCAAGCTTGGCTTTAGTTTTGGTTTCAAGTGAACAGACTCTAAAGCTAACTGGTTAGATTCGGTATTCCCGGATTCTTTTTGATCTGCCGCTCACGTAAGCTAAGCGGAAATTTGCGAGGTTTAATTGAGTTTTGTCAGTTAGCCTGTGCTCACTGTTCCGTTGCCAAGCTCCCAAATTATCCACCAAACGGGGAGAGTAATGTGGCGCTCGTGTCTCCGATCCAGACAACAGCCAGACAGAAAAATTCAGCGGCGGCATGAAAGCAAACAGCCTGTCACCACATGGACGGCTAATTCCCATCCAGGCAGCAAACGCCGTTGACTGATTGGCTCGTTTAGCCGCATGATTGGGAGCGTTCACGTTTGTACCTCATCAAATCAGAATTAGGGCCTTTAGCCCTGTTCGCCCACAGCTATTTACCTACTTAGCTAGCATGACATCATGCCAACATACCCATGTCTGCCTTCTGAAGCCAAAACATTTAGCCTGACAAAGAGCAAATGTACAGAAAAAGTTAGCAAACGGCTATCAAACAGGTGATTAGAGAAACAGTTTCCTTCTGGTACTGTTAGGGTAAATTGTTGTCAGCTAGCAAAACAACATCCCACCGAGCTCAGATATGTGTGTATTTAAATACCAAGGTAAATCTGTTCAGTCTGGGGAAGATGCTAACGCGATTGTAGCATCAGATTCGGATGGCAGCACTAAACGCTACTCGGCTAATCAGGCCGGCATTGTGTACAAAAGTAAATTGCGTCCATAAAGTAACTTTTGCGGTGTAGTTAGCTTAGTGTGCTAGTGACTGGTCTCCGCGGTTGAGAGGGAAACGTTTAAACGCTGATTCTGTCGCTAAAATGAGGCGTCGATCATCGCATATAATAGACTTAAACTAAAGAATAAAGTTATAAATCCAAAGGGATGAATGAGCGACGCCTACCTTTGCTAGCAGGGTTGTTATCTGTTTTCTGCTAACGTCTCAGGTCTCTTTCTTTGGCTAAATTCAGAGGACACGTGAAACGACCCAAAGTTCGAGAAACTTTTCTACGCACGTTTCCGCCATCAGCAGGCAGCTAAACCTTGCGAGTGCGCTGGGTCGTTAGCGGCGTGTGTCTCGTCTCTGATCTCTGAACCTGACCGGGCGGTCTGAGCATGGATGAGCTCAGAGTTTCCACACAGCTGATTGCTCTACTGGGAGGCTATGGGATGGCTGCTGGGAGAGCAGCACAACCAGCATGTTGAACCAGAGCTGAACCAGTCGTCTTTAAAACACTCAAACATCCCCGTTACCACGGCAACCCAGGCTGTTCTGGGACAGTCCCGTGTTGGGGCCTCTACGTGGGTCCGGATCAGACGAGCTCTTCTAATAAGCTCCTCTTCCTCCCCCTCTTCCTCTCCTCTTCTCCTCCCTCCACCTCTCAGACCCGACGCTGTCGCTCCCCCAGGCTCCGCCCACTTGCCGATAAAAGCCAAACCCTCGCCAGAGCCGCCGTTCAGAGAGCGTCCAGAACCATCAGCGGAGGTGAGTGGTCCGTCAGCAGCCCCGACACCAGTTCCTCAGTGCTTTTTACTGCCTTTTTACCGCCTGCTGGCGGCGCAGGAATCTGGACCATTTCCTCTGGAAACAAACCTGATGATTGTGTTCTGCTGGAACCGTGTGTGTGTGTGTGTGTGTGTGTGTGTGTGTGTGTGTGTGTGTGTGTGTGTGTGTGTGTGTGTGTGTGTGTGTGTGTGTGTGTGTGTGTGTTCCAGAGATGAGCAGATGGCAGAGAACAGAAAACCTCCCTCAGACGTGGTCACGGGCAGATTCTGACCATGTTTCAGGAAAGCTGATCCGGTCTGAGGCGTTCCGAGCGCTCCGGCACCAGCGAGCCGGATCTTCCAGGCAGGCAGAATCGTTCTGGCAGCGCGGCGGCTCTGAAATGAGTCAGAGACGGAAAGTTTTTGGGGCTGTGGGGAGAATTTTCAAGGTTTCCTTTGGGATTAACTCTTCAGGGCTGATCTCAGATGCTGGAGGGGTCAAAGGTCAGGTCAGGCCAGGGCAGGTGACGCGTCTCTGGCTGCTGCCGCAGATGATTGTTGATAAAGTCGGTCACTGGATCCGGCTCCAGGTTCAGGATCACTTTATTAGCAAACAAACACTGATTTTCTTTACAGGAAATTCGAATAAAAGGTTTGGTTTGATTTGGCAGATGTTTGTTTTCCCTCCAGGAAGTTGAGAGTTGAAGTTCTGGCCAAGCTAGCTGCGTCTTTCTTACGCTAAGCTCAGCTAATGTGTCCTGGCTCTGCTGTCAGAGACGTAAAGAAACTTTTATAACTTAAATAAGTTAACAAATGCACATTTAAGGCTGCAGCTGTGACCCGAAGGTGGCGCTACAGGCAACGAAAACAAGCAGAAAGACAGGAAGCTGGTATCAGCCGGACTGAAGCTAACAACTAGTGTTTGTCCTTTAGCATTGACCAAGGGCTCAGGAGCGACGAGAAGCTAAAAGTTGGCTAGTTTGAGGATCTGGGCTTTTGTCTGTTTGCTTGTTTTTATGCCGACTTTTAGAAAATCTGGTTCAGATCTTTACGATATCTTGCTGCTAGGCTAGCTGTGACGCTCAAGCTAAGTCACTGATGAAGGTTCTCCTGTGTTGTTTACAGACTCACGTGAAGGAAACCGGACAAAAAGAACCAACAACTTCATGCTAAGCTCCTCTGATGCTGCTTAGCTACCACGCTGCTGGCTAACATCGATGCTAGCAACGGTGAATTGTTGAACCACGCTGCTGGCTAACATCGATGCTAGCAACGGTGAATTGTTGAACCACGCTGCTGGCTAACATCGATGCTAGCAACGGTGAATTGTTGAACCACGCTGCTGGCTAACATCGATGCTAGCAACGGTGAATTGTTGAACCACGCTGCTGGCTAACATCGATGCTAGCAACGGTGAATTGTTGAACCACGCTGCTGGCTAACATCGATGCTAGCAACGGTGAATTGTTGAACCACGCTGCTGGCTAACATCGATGCTAGCAACGGTGAATTGTTGAACCACGCTGCTGGCTAACAACGATGCTAGCAACGGTGAATTGTTGATCAGAAAAGAGCTCCTGGAAGCGTGCCTGCTGCAGGCGCACGTTCAGGAGGCTCCTGGCTGATCAGCAGCCAGACCAAAGGTTCCACCTCTTTAAGTGAATTTCAGCTATTTACATCCGAGTTTTCCGGCTGTATTTCGGTGCTAAAGCTGCTCCGTAAATTGTTCTCTGACCGTTTCTGGATGCGGTGAAGAAGACGGGGCTCAGCAATAACAGAAGTCGACATTCCAGCCTCGTGCTGTTTCACATTTTTTCCGCGTCTCGTCCTCCAGCTTTCACCGTTTAGCCGCCCGCCTGGAATCTTCCGCTCGCGCCTCCTTTCACCAACGTTTCTCAAACTCCTGCTTGATAGAAACTGCAAAAGAAAAAAGAATTTGCCTCTGGAAAAGGTCCGAGGCCTTCGCGGTGGCTTTTGCGGGCCGTTGTCGTGGCAACCGAGGAGAAATCTGAGAAGTTTTGGGCTGATCCTCCGATGATCCTCCGATCCGGAGATCAATCAGGGCGGGCGAGAGTTGATTAAGGCTGTCTGAAAAGGGGAAAAGTTCTGCTCCTCATGTTTTTCAGGCCTCTTGAATCCTTTTCTTTTTTCTTTTTGACTTCTTAAGTGAATCCATGTGATCTGGAGGAGAAATCGCTGGTTTTCAACTGGAATCTGCAGATTAAAGCGAAATAGAAACGTGAGGAAATTTCACTGAGAAAAGGACGCAAAGCGGCCGTATTGGCGTTTGGCCGTGGAAACGCTGCGGAGGTCGCCGGAGCCGAAACCCACCGAAGCAACTGCGGCTCTGAAGCGGCGAAGCGGCGTGAAAAACGCCAGACGGCCATCGAGGACGCTTCCAAATGTCTGTTTGTGCAGCTGCAACCGGCAGAATTCCCCTCCGGAGTCTGCGGTCTGAACGCAGCGTAAACTATCAGATCTGATTATCGGCCAAACACTCTCACTGCCTGTAAAAACAATCAGGCGCGACGACTCGCCGCCGCAAGCGCCAGCGCAAACAGAGGAGGCCGCAAACCCTTTCCTTCCCGCCGCATCGGAACGACGACGAAAAAAACCTCTCAGGGGTTCTGAAGACACCGGCGGTGCCGCTGGCCGGTCTCCTAGGAGACGAAGGTGCGCCCCAGAGTTATCTGGTCTGAGCCGCCTCCATCACCTGCTCGAGGTCAGGGGTCACCAGCCGGCTGCGGTTCCGCTAACAAACTCGCTAACATTGTCCGTGTCTGTTTCCTGCTGCTCTCGTCTGCACTCACCGAACAGGTTATTGGGCGTAACAAGCTAACTCGGATGCTAATTTTAGCGTGTTCCTAATTGCTCCTAGCTGCTCTGACTGACGTTAGCCGGTCCTGACTGCCTGGTTCTCCGTCCTGAAGCACAACTCTTCCATCTGGAATGCGTCAGGAAGCTGAAACGTCATCTTTTCTAAAGCCGAGTTTATATTTACAAGCAGTGGCGAGCAAACACACGGCGTACAGGCAATACACAGCTAGCATGCTAGCAGCTCTGGCTAAATATGAAGTAATTAACTGACTCGTGCGGCGGTGAAATTAAAAAAAAAATCTCTTTGATGTGCTTCAAATAACATGAACAAATCAAAGAGAAACAGATCAGAAGGAGATGATTCAGAAAACTCTGCCGGGCAGCGTAGAGTTTGGGGCGATTTTTCCGCTCTCAGTCTGCGGTTTCACCATGTTAGCCTTCCCACCACGCTGTCTGCGAGCTAGAAGATGACGGATGAGGTGTAATCAATCCTGCGTTCGGCTAATGTTGTTTTCACATGAAAGAATGTGCAGTTTCCCCACGTGGACGGACTTTAATCCTCCCGTGAGTCGTCTGCGGTTTATCTGTCGTTAGCACTCAGGTGCTTGGTTAGCATCAGCTAGCGTGTTTAACACTACAGTGAGAGGAGATGATTAATGATCAAAATGGAGGCCCGACGCAATTTTAACATTCTGTTCATAGGTGAACAATTCCAGTGTTATTACAGCGTTATTACAGTGTTATTACGCTTGATCTGGCTGAGAAGGCGTTTAGGAGAAGCTCACTTTGTGACCTTCCTCCCTAGCTTCCGGCGGCCTCCCCGGCTCGGCGGTGGGTTATTAGAGGGTTGTGTTTGTGGTGCAGAGGTGTGTCAAGGATCAAATATGTCCGGCAGGTGAAAAGGACAGCCGGCTGTTACAAACACCGGGCTGCTGTGAAAGGTCAGAAAGCCGCATTCATCCAATCCTGACATCCTCTTCTGTGCAGGCGGGTCGGCAGCCGACACCTGACTGCGTCCCGAACGCCATCACATCCCAGTCGACCGGGCGGAAGAGCCAGGAAAGGCGACGACGTGAAGGAGCAGAGCAGCCAGACGGAGCATCAGACCTGAACGTAAGACCGCTTCCCCGACCAGCTGAGCGCTTGGCAGTTAAAGGAGCCGATTTCAGATTTTAGCTTGTAAAAGTGGATACACAAACTCTGAAGAATTCAACCGAATACTTCCTGAGTCAAGGTTTTTCTTCACTTAAAGCTTTTAGCGCTAGCAGGCTGCATTGATCGTTAGCCTCTAAAATGAGTTATCACATGAGATCTAACAGAACCGTTAGCGTCTTTGGTCTGGCTGCTATGCTTTCCCTGTCAGGGCTCCGAATTGTCCGATTCGGTAGCACCGACAGGGTGAAAATTTTCCATAATTGCGGGTTTAGTTTTCCAGACATCGACCAGATGAACATTCCAACTTTAGCTTCTCTGTTCCTCTGCAGAACATGGTGGCCGCACCCCTGAGGTCCTTCATCGCAGTGTTGCACCTGTGCTTGGTACAGTTCTCTCACGGTGGGGCGTATTTTGGACACAAGCAGCCCCCTCAGCCCCCTCAGCCCCTGCCGCAGTACAACGATGGGTTTCCACAGCAACCGTTCAAAGGGAACGAGATGCCACGAGCGTCGTATGGCAAAGACGTCCCCTTGTTGCCCCAATATGGGAAAGAACCTCCACAGCTGCCTTTGCAAATGGGCAACGAGAGGCCGTTGGTTCACGGCAAAGGTCGTTATTGTCAGTTTGCGATGTAATTAGACACTTTATCGTTAATGATCAGGATTGATGAACCAGAACATTTGTACTAAATGTTCTCTCCTGCTTACAGGACAAACCTTTCCCAGAGGGGCTAAGGGTCCACCACCTCTTCGTCCTGTTGGAGAAGTTCTAATAGAGGGACCACAAGGATTCCAGGGACCTCCAGGCCCACCAGGGCAGCCAGGACCACCTGGACCACAGGGACCTCCTGGGCTACCGGGCCAAGTGATGGCAGGTTTACCAGGAAAACCCGGACCACCAGGTCCTCAAGGGTACCCAGGAGTTGGAAAACCCGGCATCCCAGGATTTCCAGGAAAACCTGGTGGACCTGGTTCACCAGGACCAAAAGGTGATCTTGGCCCTAGAGGTGGCGAAGGACCAACTGGCCTGATGGGACCTCCTGGGGTTCCAGGACCCCCGGGACTGCCAGGAGTTTCAAAATTGGGAACTCAGGGGCTTCCTGGTCACACTGGGCCCAGAGGGGAGCCTGGACAAAAGGGTTCTCCTGGATCTCCTGGTCTTCCAGGGACAAAGGGGGACAAAGGCTTTGGTTTAACTGGTTTGCCAGGTTTAGATGGCCTCAGAGGTCCACCGGGTCCTCCAGGAAATGTGGGCATTCCTGGGGTCAGTAAACCCGGCCCAAACGGACTCCCAGGCCAGCCTGGAATACCAGGAAAGCCTGGCCCGTCTGGAGAACCAGGGCTGGCTGGACCACCTGGGGAAAGAGGCCAACCAGGACCAGGAGGTTTGCCAGGAATTGGAAAACCAGGAAAAGATGGTTTAAGAGGACAACCGGGACTGTCTGGTGGGAAAGGCGAACCAGGCCCTCACGGTTTACCGGGGACTCCAGGCATTCCAGGTTATGGTAAACCAGGCTTTCCAGGTCCTAAGGGTCACAAGGGGCATCCTGGTCTCCCTGGATTACCAGGACTAAAAGGTGATAAAGGCCATGGCGGTCTTCCCGGTGTCATTGGCCCGGCTGGACACAGCGGTATCCCTGGACTTCCAGGTACAATAGGGCCTCCTGGCAGCCTTGGTTTCCCAGGCCCGAAAGGAGAAGATGGTGTTATTGGACCAAAAGGATATCCAGGACAGAAGGGTGAGTTAGGGCCTCCAGGACTTCCAGGAATACCAGGTTTATCAGGAGCGGATGGGCAAGCAGGAACAAGGGGTTTTCAGGGGCCAATTGGCCCCAAAGGAGAACCTGGTACTCGAGGTCTACCTGGTGCCCCTGGTGGTGGAGGATCGACTGGTTTACGAGGAGAGGGGGGAAAACCAGGAGAGAGAGGTGACCAAGGACCACAAGGTATACCAGGACTTCCAGGACCTGGGGGACCAATTGGGCCTCCTGGGATGCCTGGGCAAAAAGGTGAAACTGGCTCACCTGGAAGACCTGGCTACCCTGGAGAGGGAAAGCCAGGACTCCCTGGCCACGTTGGCCCACAAGGTAACCAGGGGCAAACCGGGCCCACTGGACTTCCAGGGCCACCGGGACCGCCAGGACCACCAGGGCTTCCAGGACTTCCCGCTACATCTCCCGATCTTGGACAGTTTCTTCCAGCGTCTGGCCCATACCTCGGCCAGAAACAAGTCTACGCGAAGGATGGAGGCACCATCGGTGGAAATGGCCCAGAGATGCCCGCATTTACAGCTAAACTCACAAGGCCGTTCCCACCTGCTGGCTCTCCCATCATCTTTGACAAGCTACTCTACAACGGCAATCAGGACTACAGTCCCCAAACTGGTGTCTTCACCTGCAGCATACCCGGAGTCTATTACTTTGCGTACCACGTCCACTGCAAAGGAGGGAACGTGTGGGTGGCGCTCATGAAGAACAACGAGGCCGTCATGTACACGTACGACGAATACAAAAAGGGCTTGCTGGACCAGGCGTCGGGCAGCGCCGTCCTGCCGTTAAGGCGCGGCGACACCGTCCACGTGCAGCTGCCGTCTGACCAGGCTTCGGGACTTTACGCCGGTCAGTACATGCACTCCACCTTTTCTGGATACTTACTGTATCTCATATAGGCGTCACTTTGATGTTGATGATACATTTTACTGTATTTTACGCTAACGCTGCTGCGGTCTCAGAGGTACTCGTCATGTTTTTTTTTTGTTTGTTTTTTTACATTATTCAGCAGAATTTTACATCCACGAGTCCAGTTTTATCGGCTCTGACTGAAATCAGAGATCACATCATAACTTGTCTATATTAACAGTTACCATTAAGCATGATCTTACCAATATGTAATCAATACTCACTTTTCTTTGCTTTACAGTTATTTTTCACGGGGAAACGCAGAAATTATTTCACTCACAGATATCAGTCAACAACTGCGGTTCATGTATTTTGAGGCCATTACCAATAATTTATTATTTAAATGTTTTTTTTTTGTTTTTTTTTTTTTTTTTAAGGAACACCAGTGTGAAAAGGGAAAACATTTACCGCATCACCTAATGCGTACATTTTTTGTCGGTTTGACTACTGATGACTTGGGTTCGTGTGAATACCTGTGTGTTGACAGTAAATGACAGAATCTGGTTTTACAAATATTCAAATATATTCAAAGACCCAGTCCAACCTCCCAC
This sequence comes from Pao palembangensis, assembly GCA_015343265.1. Lineage (NCBI taxonomy): Eukaryota > Metazoa > Chordata > Actinopteri > Tetraodontiformes > Tetraodontidae > Pao > Pao palembangensis. The sequence continues at coordinate 1,838,437 of CM027085.1, read as the reverse complement.
CAGTCCGTTGAGGATGTGCAATTTTCATTTTCAAGTCCTCGTTTTTTCTGCTTCTATTTTGACAGTGGTGTAAAACACGACATGGAAAACTGCTATGTGTGGATTTTGGAAATTGTTGTTTTGATGGGTGATCATTGTTTAATAAAAAAATTAAAAAATATTCGAACTGCATCTTTATCTGCTTAATTCAGAAGTATAACAAAACAATCATTTGTGGGTTGCATTGAAGTGAAAGCAGTGACAAAGTAAAAAAAAAAAAAAAAGGTTATTTTTATCTAAATAAAAACGGGAAGCGTCAAAAATCTAACCAATCAGAGTTTGAGATTTCATACTTCCGGTCCTTCCCTACTGCTTCCTGTCTTCGGTAGAAGCAGCAGTTTCACATCTGCATTTATGTTTTCTTACGTCTGATCAGCAGGAATAAGACAAACGACAAAGGTAAGTGATTTCCTGAGTCACTGATGTAGTTTCTCCGACGTCTCCTGTCAGTTGTCACTTCCTGTTCGTCATCGGCTACGTTAGCCTAGCTGCAGCTCCTATCTAAATGACCTAAAGTGGCTAACGGCTACAGCTAACAGCTGCGTTTTAGCGTGTTTAAACCCTTTAAAGTTAAACTTTCAGACAAGAACACTGCCTGTTGGAACCAAACCTACTTGGCTGTGTTTTTCTTTTGATTATTCGTAGAAAAATCCTGGTTTAGTCGTGTTAAAACAGCAATGCCAACGCTAGGTTAACGTTTGAATGAAATCGGTCGTATTGTTGCAGCTGTAAGGTTCACAAAGGCACTTTGACACCACGCAAACCTTTAATGCCACTTTTTACTTCTGCACTACCTGAAAGAAAACAAATTATACACTTTGACTTTGTTTATGGATGAGCCGAAGTCAAAAACATTTGGTCTGACGCGTCGGTGGATCAGTGATAATTATCCGATCGTTGTACATAATTCAATTAAATTTAAAGCGCCTTTTACAATAACAATAGTCTCTAGGTGATTTACAGAGGCAGAAACCCAGAGCCTGAACCCCCAGGTGAGCACAGTGGCAAGGACAAACTCCCTTTTAACAGGAAGAAACCTTGAGCAGGACCTGGCTTACAAGGAGGAACCATCCTGCTGAAAGTCGGCTGGGTAAAGGAGGAGAAGAAGAGGGAGACAGGCTAGAGAAAGAGAAACAGATACAATCACAGAAATACAAATATATCAGACATAATATATAGAATACATATACACAGTACAGCGTAGCAGGTTGTTATAAAAAGAGGAACAGCAGAGGCAGGTGCTGACAGTGGACCCTGGGTTTGTCAGAGGCTGAGATCTGGACACACTGATGGCCACATAGAAAGATGAGTCGTCTTTTTAAGGTTTTAAAATGTACAAGCATCCTTCGTAGTTCTGGGTTTTTAGCGTGAGTGGATTCTTGATTTCCACATGCGTTTCCAATCGAACGTTTGTGCCTCCTGATTGGCCAGCTCTGTCCTCTAGTTTGTATTGATTGAATTTTATTGTGTTGAATTCTTTTTTTTCCATGTTTTCCCAGATCCCAACCATGGCGTCTCGAGCTGGACCCAGAGCGAGCGGCACAGACGGCAGTGACTACCAGCACCGGGAGCGGGTGGCGTCACACTACCAGATGAGGTACACTTCCTGCCCCGGCATCCATGCCATCTGTGGGTGAATCCTTTCACGGCGCCTGAAGTTAGGATGCTCCTCTGGCTGTTGCCTCGTCTGAAACCGCTCATGTCCATCCAGATGATCTGCAGAAGGTGTTTGAGATGACTCTCTCCTGTTTGTTCGCAGCGTTGCCTTGAAGACAGAAATCCGTAAACTCAACATTGTCCACGTCCTGATCTGGGCGCTGATCGCAGCTCAGGTAGAGTCCCGCCCAGGTCTGACCTGGTGGCGCCGGGCTGGTCCTCACCCTCTCGCCTTCCCTCCCAGGTGATCGTGAGTCAGCTCGGCCTGGTGTCCCACAAGCTGGTGGCCTCCCCGTATCAGTGGGAGTACCCCTACCTCCTGAGCATCGCCCCAACAGCCTTCTCCTTCCTGGCGCTGCCCCGCAACCACATCAGCTACCTGGTGATCTCCATGATCAGCGCCGGGCTCTTCTGCGTGTCGCCGCTCATCTACGGCAGCATGGAGATGTTCCCCGTGGCGCAGCAGCTGTACCGGCACGGCAAGGCTTACCGCTTCATCTTGGGCTTCTCGGCCGTGTCCGTCATGTACCTGGTGATCGTCATCGCCGTGCAGGTGCACGCCTGGCAGATCTACTACAGCAAGAAGCTGCTGGACCAGTGGTTCACTGGGACGCAGGAGAAGAAGAAGAAATGATTCTGGACAGGGGGAGCGAGACTGGGGCGCCTCCGAGGAAGAATCGTGATCTTTTTCTATTTAAAATCGACTCATCGGTGAAATCTCGACTGTTTCTGATGTCATCTCTCCGCTGGCGACGGTAATCCTGGACTTCTCTACTTGGTTATTTCAGGTAACGACTGAGTTTTAACCAATTAGAAATCAATCTGAAGACTAAACTGGCCGTTAACACAAAATTAAACCCGTTTATGTTCAGCTGTAACAATTGAACGGCGGAATTCTCATCGGTCGGTTCCAGTTTGAATCATCTTTATTTCATTCTAACACTTTGAGGAAAAAAGATTCTGCTGTACGTTAAACGCGGTAAATTACAATCAGAGCTTATATAATAAAGTTTTCAGTAAATCAACGAGCCACTGACTTTGTTACCGTCAACCATCACCGATTAAAGAAACACACAATAACTCAAAGACAAAGCTGGAGTGCTAACATACGTTACTTAGTAACGAACAGCTGTTTCACTGAAACAACGGCCATCTGCCTCCTGGGCAGATCTTTGCCAGTGTCGGCTGTCTGACTGACAGCGGGTCTGAGCTTCAGCGCTGAAAACGTTTCCCCCTCAGGAGCTGCCGCACCTGGAACAGACGGAGGTCCCGGTCAGAACGTTCGCTCAGGAGGTCACCTCAGCCGCTCAGTGTGGGCACCTGTTCACCAGAGGGCCCTTCGGGCGCCAGCTGCCACGGCAGCTCGTTCTCCAGATTCCTGACGCCGGGGTCGGCGCCTCGCCTCAGCAGCAGCTTCGCCGCCGCCTGACCTCTGGAATTCTGCAGAGCACCAACCACGTGCAGGGCCGTGTTCCCGTTGAACGCCTGGAACAGATGGTTCAGGATCAGCGCGGCGGCGTACGGACCCAACATATGTTGCTAAACCTACCGTGGCGTTAATCGCCGTGAGCGAAGACGAGCAGTCGAGGAAGAGCAGCAACAGCTCCACGTTGGCCTCCTCCGAAGCCATGTGAAGGCACGTGCGTCCGCTTTTTAAATCCTGCAGAAACGTTTGCAGTCACGGCGAGGCAAGCGTAGCGGGCCAGAGGGCGAGCAGTACTCACCTTTGTCCCTACGGAGGCGCCCATGAGCAGCAGCATCTTGACGGTTGCTGCGTACGTCTGCCGCCTCTCCTCCAGCTCCTTGTTCCCGTGCGTGCCGGGATTCTTCAGATCCCGCAGCTCTTTGAGGACGGCGTTGTGGGACATGGTGGCTGCGTGGAGCGCAGTGAAGCCTTCGGGGAGGAGGAACAGTTCAATTACAGACGCTCAAGTGAGTCCAGTTCGGCCGATTCCATCGATAAGTACCGTCATAATTGTAGATTTCAATGTCCAGCTGCTGCCGGGTCTGCTGGAGCGCCTTCCAGATGGCCTGGACGTGGGGCACAGCACCATCACATCGACTTCTGAGACGTCTGGCTGGAGAAATGTCAGTTGTTTCTCACCTGAAGGCTGAGCAGGTGACCTTTCTGGGCACAAACGTGCAGAGGAGAGCGACCCCAGAGGTCACGAGTGTTGATGTTGGCTCCGTGAGTCAGAAGGTCACAGACGATCAGGTGGTTGTTGGTTGCAGCAGCGATCTGAAGAGCTGTCTGCACACACACACGGTCCAGGTTACAGATGTTGTAGCCTCCTAGGACCTGGCGTCCAGGTCCACACGCGAGTCCACAATTTTTGGTTGTCTATACCAAAATACACACAATCTAAATTTTGGTCAACAAGGGCCTGGTGTCCACCTGCAAGGACACCAGGACCTCACTGTTTTGTCCAAATTTAAAACGAATGGCCTCACATGTGGACATTATAACCAACCACATCATGTGAAAAAGATAATTCTTTGTTTTTACACTCTTCAAGTGCCAATTAGCCTAAATATCAAAGAGAAAATAAAAATGCATGCCATCCCAAACACCAACACCTGACTGATCGTACCTGTCCGTTGTGTTCTTTCAAGTCGAGCACGCCACGTTCAGCCATTTTGGGCGCCAGCACGTACGCGAGGGCGCGTTTGCCCTGAGCGACCGCGATGTGAAGAACCCTGCAAGTGCAAAGCTGGTCGGGATTAAACCTCCAGAGACAGAAACCTGGTCACGGCTACGTGGCTCCTTCTGGCCCAGCTAGCGCGCTAACGTTAGCTGCAGGTGGCCAATCCCAGTCCTCTGCTCCCTGGTCCCTCTCTGGAACATGGGGAGCGGCCCCGGCCGCCTCTTTTTCCCACCACAGCTCGAGCTAACAACCTTAAACTGCTAAACTTTGTTTTCTGTACATTTAACAAATCTCGGCTCTTGTCGATGGTCCCTACGTGTCGCCGTCGGCGTCCTGACCCATGAGCAGCTCGGGCGACGCTCCCGCCACTCTCTGCTCCTCGTGCCGAATCTGCCACTGGAACAACGTCCTCGCGGCCGGAAGCGCCGTCTCCCAGCTCGCTGGCGGGTGACCCCGGTCAGAGAGAAGGTCCGACGGAAGCTGGGTGCTGTCGGCCGTGTTCTCCTCCAGGAAGTGGTTGTTTTTCTGAAACAGGAAGCGCTCGGTGGTTAATGTTGTTCTTTCTGGCTCCTTTGTGTTGACAGCTCAACGAGTTGAGCGAGTCTGACGCGCGTCGCTGCGTCTGACCGACCTGACGCTTCATTAACAACAGCTCCTTCACCGTGTTCTTCCTGGCCACAGGCAAAAAGTAGCCGTGAGGCCCGGGGCCAGCCGCAGCACCACCTGGGCGGGGGGAAATCCGGAGTGAGAACAAAGAAAGGACCACAAATCAAAGCAGGAACTCTACTAGATGACATTGTCTCTTTAAGAACACAGATTTCTAAAGAAACTAAAGCTGCCTCAGGTGGAACTGATCACACCCACCTTTGTCACAGATGAAGCCGGTCCCCACGGCTCCGGTCTCACAGCTCGGATCCAACATCTTCAATGAGGACTCATTTATCCGCAGGTGCCGTCCGTCACACACCGGAGCGCCGCAGAGGTGCAACAACAGGCGACAAACGCACAAAACCTGCCACCGCCAGAAATGAGGAAGCCACCAGAAGAGCCACGCCTGCTCCCACAGCTGGCCCGCGTGACCTGGCCAATATGCAAATGACTTCAGCCTGCAGAAGAAACACCTGTGTGGATCAGACCACTTCCTGGTTCACGCGAGGACTGTTCCCGGTCCAGCAGGCCAGAGGTTCACAACCACCACCAACGGGACCAAACAAGGACCAGCAGGACGGCCGCGTTTGTCTTGAAGGTTTATTTTCACAATAATGCTCTGAGGTGAAAGTTGGTCAGTAGTGACGGAGCGCGTTAGCATGCAGCGCGTGAGGACATGCAGCAGAGACTTCACAGGTCAAAGGTCAAGCAGAGATTTCAGAGGCGTGAGGTTCTGCTCCGTCGCTGGAAACAAAATGGCCGCCCAGGTCCCGACTTTCCCACCGGGTTGGTTTTCTGGGCTCTGGCGTCAGTTTCATGGAAAACTCCGGTTTCTTTATGTGTTCGTGAATGCACCACTCAGCCCGAGCAACGGTCCCTTCTGTCCAGCCACAACCCCGTTTGCCACTGGTGCTGTAAATGTCCGCGGTGGCGAGCAACAGCCGCAACGTTGACGCTACGCACGACCGTTTCCACACTTCACATCTCAAAAATAAATTAAAAAATAAATACCAAAGTCTGTGAGCGCAACTGCATCTACGGCAACCCGCTAGTCCAAAAAGCTGTTCAGACAACATACAGGTCAAAAGGTGAGAGCGCGTCAATAACGGGAACTTCCCCACGGAGGGTCGAGAACCATCGTTTCTCATGGGCAGTAATGAGCTTCCACATCACAGAAGCGTGTCAAAAATGGAGAAATCACGTGACCAACTGCTAAAAATCACACAAATGTTTCAATTAAAAAAGGAGGAAAATGATAAAGTTCCTTTCATTTCATGTCCTGGTTTTCCAGGACTTTCCAGCTGGAAGGTCCTGGAATTCCTTTAGGATCAAGCGTGTCCAAGCGTGGTCGTTCCCACGCTCCTGCTCCAGGCGTCCGACTTCAGCGGTGACCTGACGGACGGCAGGCGGTTAACGGAGAGGCTCATTAACATCAGGAGATTTGAAACACCAACCTGCCAGGTACTTCGCTCCGACCAGCATCAACATGCTGCCCAGGATGTAGAAGCCCAGCGGCGCGCTGCTGAAGATGCTGCTCTCACCTTGGAGACAAGAAGGAAAGTTGCTGCTTTTCCTCAAGCTTTGATCTTTAACCACACCGGAAACACTCTGGATTTAAATCAATTTGCTGCCGGGTAAAACTGGTTTCTCCAACTCCGACTGCCGACCTTGAACGCACCACGGTTGTTTGTATGTGAGCCGCAAAGGATTGTGGGACTAAAGGGGACTCGCAGCTGCGTACCGTTGCCGTTACAGACTGGTTCTGTGGTCTCCCAGTTCATGGATTTCTGCACCGCCTTCTTCCAGCGAGCGTAGCGAAACTCGCTCTCTGCAAACACACAGAGGCTCCGTTAGGCTGGCGGGCGGGGCGCGGCAGCAGGGGCAGGGGCTCGCCGTACCTTCCGTGTTGATCTGGGGCTCAAACTTCTCCGATGTGACTTCACTCAGGTCCTCGGGGTTCAGGCTCCACACGCTGACCCCCTCCGCAGCCCCCGCCGCCATGGCTGCTCCCAGAGCGGTGGTCTCAGGCATCGACGGTTTCACTGAAGGATACAACATCCAACATTTACCTCTAGAACCAGCCAGACACTCAAATATCTGTTAAAGGTTTGAAGGAGTCGTTGGAGGACTCGGTGATTGGCTCTGTAAACCGGAGGTGTGTTCCACCACACACCAGCAGAGGGCAGCAAAGTTAAACGTTTCCATGTTTTTGTGTCCACTTTGGTCGTTTTCTGAGGGTCTTTATCATTTCTTGACATGACTCAGTTCAAACCACTTTAACGGAGGTGCAGAAATAAGTAAAAGAAGGCAAATCTCACCGACAGGAATGCAGAGAATGTCGGCCTGCAGCTGCATCAACAACCGGTTGGACGTCATTCCTCCGTCCACCTGCAGCTGCGTCAGCGGGATGCCGCTGTCCTGATTCATGGCGTCCAGGATCTGCAGCCACACCACGTTCACAATCAGCGCACAAACATGGGCGACGGCCTGTCACTCGCGCTAGTTTACCTCGCGCGTCTGAAAACAGACGGCCTCCAGCGCCGCGAACGCCACGTGACTTTTATTGGTGAACTGAGTTAACCCACAAATGATCCTGGAACGCAGACAAAGACCGGGGTCAGGGCTCGGGGGGTACTGGCAGCAGCATGGGCCGGGAACTGGTCTCACCCTCTGGCACTGGGCTCCCAGTACGGAGCGTACAGCCCGGAGAAGGCGGGAACAAAGTAACAACCGTAGGACGTGCCGACGGACGCCGCCAGCTTCTCTGCAGAGAAAAAAATCCATCCAGCAGAACAGAAAAAAGCAAAAAGAAAGTAAAAATACTCCCTCAGACGTACCGAGCTCCTCGGACGACCCGATGATGCCCAGATTGTCCTGCAGCCAGCGGACCACGGCGCCGGCGATGGCCACGGAACCCTGACGAGCACCGAGAACAGGACTACAGCGAGGCCGAGCCACAGAACAAACTCACAACCAGGAAGCTTTAAATACCTCCAGCGCATAAAAGGCAGGCTTGTCCCGACCCAGTTTGTACGCCACCGTGGTCAGAAGGCCGTGGTCGGACATGACGGCCTGCAGGGGAAGAAGAGAGCGTCAGGAGAGCACACGCGCACGTGTTCCAAGCGTCCTCCTCCGGTTTACCTTCGTTCCGGTGTTTCTGAGCAGGAAGCAGCCGGTTCCATATCTGGAGAAGAAAAAGACAAGTGGACAAAAGGACTTTTGGAGCGCTGGCGTCTGGCGAGCCTGAAAGCAGCTCACGTGTTTTTGGCCTGTCCGTCCTGAAAACACATCTGTCCCACCAGAGCCGCCGACTGGTCGCCCAGGCACTGTCGTCATAGAAACCTGTCAGTGACTTCAAGTCATGGGGACACAGTCACCGATGAGACGGTGGGAAAAACTCACCCCTGATATCGGGATGCCTGAAAGAGCGCCGGATTTCTGACAAAACAGGAGAGAAAGTTGAAACGTGCACGTGCACAAACACTGGCCAGTGTGTGAGCGGCTGAAAACGGAAACACACATCAGGGAAATCCTCATTATTTGACCACTTTGGGTCAAATAACTCAAAAAGAGTCGGCTTTGCCAGCAGGAAGCGTTGCTGCGGTAACAGCGGAGGGGTGAGGGGGTGGAGGACCAAATGTCTTCACTCTGGCGGCGCTTTAGAGGAGATGGTCAAGCGAGAAGCTGCCAGGGAGTGAAGAGATTTCAGGGGCGGGATCTTCCAGCACATGTCACCACAGAAACCAGGAGGTGCAGAGCCACGGAGCACATTTCCAACCTGTCCCATGTCTGAGCCCCCAATCGTCTGCCACTTCAGCCTCATTCGCCATTTAAAAGTGGGTGGAGCTTAAGACTCGATTACATCCAGCCACTAGAGGGCGATCGACTGCTTGGGCTTGACCAGGATTCTTTTAGAGCAGAGGTAGGCAAACTAAGGCCCGGGGGCCACATGTGGCCCGATGAGCTCTGTAATCCGGCCCTTCACAATCATTTCTCTAAAAGCCAAATGAAGAGGGTGGTCAGCTTGATTGGTTAGAAAAAGGTTCAGACCCCCCCTTCACCTAGCACGCTAACGTGTCCTCTCAAGAAGGCGGAGGCAGACATCATTTGGCGCTTCATCATCCATCTCTAGATGGACCAGTTTACAGGCTCTTCTCAGTCAATAGTCCATCAAGCAGGATTTTTAGTTAACCTACGAATTTGGGGGGTTAGTTTCCTGCACCACCTGGCCAGGCCCCTTCATCAAGATCTACAACCCAATGTGGCCCTTCAGGCTATATAATTGCCCACCCCTGTTTCAGAGGAAACTTTCAAACTGAGCTGCTGAAATTTTAGCCGACATCTTGGAAATGTACCGAGCAATGGCGCGTTTACTTTGGCCACGCAGAACAAAAATGGCCGTCTTTGACGACGAGGGCGAGTTCTTACTTACCCGGCTAGAACATATTTTCTACCAGCGAGAGAAAAGAGACGGCACACACAAAAGAGACACTAAAACAACCATCATGCACTTGAAACGGTCTGAAAACGCATCAACCGAAAAGACGGAGGGACAGAAAACAGACTCGAGTCACAACAGACGCAACAAAGAAACCTTTCAGATGCTTCATGTAGATTAGACACAAACAGGCTAACGCTAACTTACCATGAGGCCGTATATTTCCGAAGAACTCCTCACTTTCGGTAAGATCTCCATCGGAATACCAAAATATCTGAATGAAAAGCAGGAATACATTAATTGTTGCTACAATTATTAGCTTTAGAGAAAGCTAGGAGAACATTTCTTTCTAAGCTCGTCTTGGACAGGGAAAGGCTCGAAAATTCCAACTGTTGTTGACTGCAGACAAGCTGGAGCTAGCTGATTAGCATGCTAGCTCTCGTCGTCGCTATGCAGCTGCAGAAACTTGCAAACAATTTTGAGATTTCAATCAAAAAATCATCACTATTTAAAAATAACATAAATCACTAGGAAGCATTATTTTGAAGGCGTCGTACCTGCAGAGTTCTGGGTCCCAGTCCAGCGTGTGGATGTTGAAGAGCATGGTCCTGCTGGCGTTGGTCACATCTGTGCAGTGGACTCCGCCCGACTTCCCCCCCGTCAAACACTGTCGGATCATAACAGCAAAAGTTAGCTCCCAAACGCCGCCATGGGCGAAAGAAAAGCCTCAGGGTCGAGAGCTTACCCAGATGAGCCACGAGTCCACGGTGCCAAACATGGCGCGGTGAGATTCCACGGCTTCACGCACCTCGTCCACGTTGTCCATCAGCCAGCGAAGCTTCACCGCGCTGAAGTAGGTGCTAATCGGAAGCCCCGTTCTGTGCTGCGAGAGGACAACCCTGCTAGCTTCAAATGCTAACATCCAAAAACAAAACCTGGATGGAACACAGTTTGACTTCTGACCTTCAGGTGGTTTTTATTCCGTCCCGGAGTTTTGTTGATGAGACGTTCCACCGTGGACTGGGTCCGCAGGTCCAACCAGACTGAACAAAAGCGTCAGAGTTAGCGATCAGCCAAACGAACAGGAAGTCTGGAGCGTCAGGCTTTTACCGATGGCGTTGTAGAGGGGCTCGCCCGTCTCTTTGTCCCAGACCAGCGTGGTCTCTCTTTGGTTGGTCACTCCGATCGCTAAACAGAGTCAAGCAACCGGAAACTTTAGCTGCCGCAAAACGTTTGTCAGAGGTCGACAAATGAGCCTTCAGCACCTTTAATGTTGGTGATGTCGATGTTGAGCTGGGTGAGCTTTTCACACGTGCGCTCCATGCACTCGTACACCGACTGCAGGATCTCTTTGGGGTCCTCCTCCACCCACCTGGGACAGCAGCAGCCAATCAGATCAGGCGACTGATCAGACTGACGAGGGATCTTTTCACTCACCCTTCCTTTGGGAAGCTCTGCTTGATCTCCACCTGGTGATGGCTGAGGAGCTCGGCCGTTTTAGAGTTAAACACCTTCAGAGAAGGAAAAATTAATTAAAAAACATTCAAACAAACAAGCTTTGTGACTGTCGTCAGTGGTCACTCTTTAACGGAACAGCTAAAACAGATAAAAATACCCCTGCACCTCCAGGAGAATTCAGGAGGCAGCCCGTGCTAAAAAGTGACGTAAAACCTTCTCGAGCTTTATATATTTTCTGTCAAAATCATGTCTCCACCTTCCCTAACAGCAACTACCCACATCCACCTTGTTTTAAGAAATGTTTGTTTGGTTGTTTTTCTCAGTTACATCATTTAAACTTAACTTTATTTAATAGCTGTTCGCGTTCGTTTGTTTTTATTCCAATTTGAAGCCTCTGAACCATTTTCGTGCGTGTTATTTTTTTGTTAAACAAGCGCTCTCTGACGCAGAGGGCAAATCTGTCACCTTCTCATCCAGCTCACAGCGTCAACATACGGGGCAGGTGCAGGCACCTGTGGGAGTCAATTTAGACCGACAAACAAGCCGTTTAATCGCGTTACAAATAATATATTGAATATAAGGATTAGTAGAAGGCGTGTCTGTTACAGGACACGCCGTAAATTAAATATTAACGCGAATATTCCAGCCAAGGACACTGAGATTTCGGACGCCGGCGCAGCTAGCTAGCCGGGAGCGGCTCTTACCAGGAACCGAGTGGAGCTCGTTCCCTGGTCGATGGCAGCAACCAGCGGGCCCAGCATTATCCGGTGTGAAGATGCGGCCATGGCGCCGTTCATGGGCAGCCCACGCAGCTTCGGCACAGAAGTGGACGGCAAACCGAGCACACACACCCTCACCAGCAAAGCGGATTACACACAGGTGCCCAACTGACGCTCAGTCGCAGGTCTAAGACGTCATACATATAAACTGGGGCGCTCGGAGATGACGACATCACCAGCCAATCCAAGTGCCAGTGTTTGATTTTCCGTTTACAGCAATCAGCGTATATGTTTTACTTTAATACACAGACAAAAAATATGGAATCTTTAACAATTATCCTTTTTTGAAGGCAGCTTCCTCACCGGGAGTCTACCCAAGGCCGGAGTAATCCTCATGGCTACACCCAATTGGACCCTTGTCCTCAGCCCTGAACATTCTGTATATTTGTGAACAAAAAAGAACAACTATGGACTGGATTTTAATTTATTGTTTGGACACAAACACAGGCAGAAACGATTATATCTTGGCTTTATATTTTTCTTGATTTCTGATGTGCCATTAGCTGAATTTGATTGTCGAAATCATACATGAAAAATGAAAACACCTCCAGAATGTATAGAAATCCTCCCTTTTTTAAAACCTTCTCTCTCAGCAATTGAAATCACAATTGATAGATTTTAGTCTTTTAATATTCTTCCCCTTCTTCTTCTTCCTCCCCGACGCTGTCGGTGCCCACCTCCTCGTAGTCCTTCTCCAGGGCAGCCATGTCCTCTCTGGCCTCGGAGAACTCGCCCTCCTCCATGCCCTCTCCGACGTACCAGTGGACGAAGGCTCTCTTGGCGTACATGAGGTCGAACTTGTGGTCCAGCCGAGCCCAGGCCTCAGCGATGGCGGTGGTGTTGCTCAGCATGCACACGGCCCTCTGAACCTTGGCCAGGTCTCCTCCAGGAACCACGGTGGGGGGCTGGTAGTTGATACCAACCTTGAAGCCAGTGGGGCACCAGTCTACAAACTGGATGGTGCGTTTGGTCTTGATGGTGGCGATGGCAGAGTTGACGTCTTTGGGCACGACGTCTCCGCGGTACAGCAGGCAGCAGGCCATGTACTTGCCGTGGCGGGGGTCACACTTGACCATCTGGTTGGCCGGCTCGAAGCAGGCGTTGGTGATCTCAGCCACAGAGAGCTGCTCGTGGTACGCCTTCTCTGCTGAGATCACCGGGGCGTAGGTGGCCAGAGGGAAGTGGATACGAGGGTAGGGCACCAGGTTGGTCTGGAACTCCGTCAGATCCACGTTCAGGGCACCATCGAAGCGCAAAGAGGCGGTGATGGATGAGACGATCTGTCCGATCAGCCTGTTGAGGTTGGTGTAGGTGGGGCGCTCGATGTCCAGGTTCCTGCGGCAGATGTCGTAGATGGCCTCGTTGTCCACCATGAAGGCACAGTCGGAGTGCTCCAGGGTGGTGTGGGTGGTCAGGATGGAGTTGTAGGGCTCCACCACAGCGGTGGACACCTGAGGAGCTGGATAGATGGCAAACTCCAGTTTGGACTTCTTTCCATAGTCGACAGAAAGACGTTCCATCAGCAGAGATGTGAAGCCAGAGCCGGTTCCTCCACCAAAGGAGTGGAAGATGAGGAATCCCTGGAGTCCAGTACACTGATCTGCCTGCAGGTAAAAGTACACAAGTACTGTAACTGACCAATGACCACCTGAAACTGTCCACAAACACAGTAAAACGGACCAGTTTCCGGATCCTGTCGAGGACAAGGTCAATGATCTCCTTGCCAATAGTGTAGTAACCACGGGCGTAGTTATTGGCTGCGTCTTCTTTTCCGGTGATCAGCTGCTCAGGGTGGAAGAGCTGGCGGTAGGTTCCGGTACGGACCTCGTCTGTCATGAGAAAACATAAGCAATACAATCAGGTGTCTCTAAGCAGCCGCTGGCGCATTAATACTTACATGAAGTAATAATGCTAATGTGGTAACGCCGTCTGTGTTGGACAGGTCAACACTGAGCCGGTAGATATTAACATGCCGGACTCACAGCAGTTCGGCTTCCTAGTGGCTCAAACAAAAATAGAATTTTGGGTCAGAAAAGTGGCTTCTCACCGATGACCGTGGGCTCCAGGTCCACAAAGACGGCCCTGGGAACATGTTTACCAGCTCCGGTCTCGCTGAAGAACGTGCTGAAGGAGTCGTCCCCTCCTCCGATTGTCTTGTCGCTGGGCATCTGACCGTCGGGCTGGATGCCGTGCTCCAGGCAGTAGAGCTCCCAGCATGCATTGCCCATCTGGACTCCAGCTTGACCAACATGAAGTGAGAGGCATTCGCGCTAACGGAGCACGGAAATGGAGGCCGTGTCAGTAAAGATCCACAGCTCAGATTTGAACGCAGCTCCGTTGTCTTACCATGGTGCTCAATTCCTGCTGCTGTCTGCTGAGATCGCCTCGCTACGTCTCGTTCCTCCAAACTGGACAGCTACGATTGTAGTCGTCAGGGTAAACTGGGCTTAGCTGGGGGAAGAGGCAATTATTGAGCCGGGGAAAACATTATACCAGCATGTATGAATAACCGGCGACTGAGCTAATGTGTAACCTCGACCCCCGCCATCCGCCATTATCAGACTGTTTAAGTAGCAGGAAGTAAAACAAATTCATTTTTGGAGCACACTTGGATTAATTATTTGTAAATTGTGCTGGGGTCTCCATGGAGATTGGAGAATAATTTCAAGGGGTTTCCAAGATATTCTGCAAAGAGGCAGGAAGTACAGGTGGTTCACAATCCTCCATTTGGTAGCTTCAAGGTGATGTTTTTATAGTTACACTCAAGTCAAGGCAAACATCACCACGTCATTAAGCCCAGGCAGTTTGCTCTGTTGTCTCATGTTGTCATAGAAACGCCACTGTTTCTGCTCTCGGGTTGACTTACAAAACGATTGTTTTGTATGCGGATGAGGTAAGTGGGACGGTCCAATAAACAAATGAGGTTTTTTCCCTTTGGTATTTAAGCATATTTCAATTATGCCATCAAGCGACCACAGCACCACCCAGTGGCCTTCTAAGTAAAAGCAGCTGGCAACGTCAGTTTTGCTTTTCTTCAAAACTTGTGGATCAAGTTTCATGTCATAAGTCTGATGAAAAATATCCCAGGAAAGTAAAACTGGCCACACATGAATGTTTCTTTCATTCATCTTTAATGATACAGGTGTTGTTTTCTTTTTAATCACATCTCAGGATGAGTTGTCGTTCACAGTGAAGCCACTTTGCGTTGGATTAACAATCTTCAGGGGGGAAAAAATTGATTTATTTTTGTTCAACATCGAGCTCAGTCAGTCAAAAAGGCACAGAGATCTGTTCTGTGTCCATGACAACCAAAAATCCTTCAGTAATACTGCTAAAACCTGACGAAAGGAAGGAAATCTGATGATTCAACAGACAAAATAAACCTGCATCAGCATTAGAAAATGGAAGCAGCACACGCGACACGTCCAGTAAAACAGAAAAAAAAAAACTACTGATCCCTTTGGTGTTCCTACAAGCTCAAAAAACCAAAGCATTGTGACGCTGTCGTCCAGGACGTCTACGTTCTCACTGCCGTGTATTTCCGTCAGTTTGGTTTGAGGTGGAGCTGAAGAGTCACACCAAACTGGCACAACCGCACGCAAATACTTCATATCGATTCAGGAGGCCTTGTTCTAATCATGTATAAGTGAGAATTTGAGGGTGTGTTTAACAGCGTTGAAGACCGGGAGGACGTTTCCGTGGCGTCCAACTCAAACCTTCTGGGTAAAGTTCTCGGGGAAAACGCCTTTGACTGAAATATCTTTCTTCTGCAGCCAGTGAGACTCCTTCACGCCCATGAGCCAGCCGTCGTCCTGCAAGACAAACAACGCAATTCCTGTCTCACCACTGCCCTCTTCTTCAAACCTGCAACCAGCTCGTGCACCCTCTGGTGGTCTGGTTGCAGATCGACTGTGGGCCTCAACACTGGCCTCAAGGAAGCGCCTCAAACATCCTGAGTTGATTTACACAAGACTTGAACTGTCACAGGGACTCAAAGTTGGGTTAGATTAAGTCCATTAACCTGTTAAAGGGAACCTTTACGGTGTAATTTAAGGGAAAACCTCTTCACCTGCTCATCCGGGTTGTCAAAAGCCAGCGCCAGCACCACGTCCCCCATCTTCAGTTCCAACTCATCGTTGTCGGTGGGAGTGTAGTCGTGTATCGCCTTCACCTGGAGTTCAAAGACAGCCAAAGTTAATGGAAGACGAGCTGCTTCTTCAGCAGGAGAGGCGTCGAGGAGACGAACCTTGTAGATGAATCCTGGTGGGAGTTCCACATCCGAGCCACCGGCCGCCACGCCCTGTAGCAACGAGCAATCAGAAAAGTTGCTGAGTACCGACAGAGACAAGGTTTAAAGTGATGGAAAAAGAACTTTAGAGTAAAATTAGTGACAACGAACTGACGGATCATTAAATGTCAAGATCCCAGGTGGGCCACATCCACCTTTATTTGACCCTATTTGACCCTACCTGGGCCTCTCCACCCTCAACCCATCCACCCTGTCCAGCCTGGGCGCCATCAGCATCCCAGCTGGGTCCACCGTAAGATGGAGCAGCGTCCCAGTTGTCCTGAGCTGTTTGTGCATCGTCCCAGCTGGGATGACTGTAGTCCTGCGCGTTGCCCGGACTGTCATCCCAGCCTCCCTGGGCCTCCTCCGGGTACTGGTCGCTGTCATCCTGCTGCTGCGCTTCAGGATTCTGGTCTCCCTTCGAGGGGTAAAGGGTTGCCGGGAGGGTTGGAGGTGGGGGGAACCAGTCAAGGTGTACACAAAAGGGTGTTTAAAGCGGAGTTGTGGGGTTTTATCGGATGGTACGGGGTTTCCAAAGCCAAAGGAAGAAGTTTTTGATGAGGAAAATGTTGTCAATAGTTTCCCTTTTACTGTTACTTCCACTTGTCTAATTTACCAAAAAGAAAAGTCCACAAGCTACCAAACTTACCCACGAGTCCCATGATGGCCCCTTCCGTAAGGCATCAAAAGACAAGATGCAAAGTGAGACTCAAAGCAGTTAGCATGACTTGCGTCAAGATCACCCCAAATTCTGTTTGTCGCCCCCTGGTGGTAAAGTGCAGGATGGCTGATAAGCTTCCGGACTGGTTTTCACTCATATTTCATTGGCTTCATTTTTTTGCACAATAAAAGACCCAAGTCAACACGGCAGATTTTACATGCACATGCAAAAAAGAAAAAGATGCTATCGTGCACGTTCACCCAACCACAAAACTCTGCAGACCTTTGAGCCTTTGGCCTCAGATGAGCAAACCCACCTCGAGAGATGGAAAAGCGGGGGGCCGTAATACCTCCAAATCCCAATCCAGCAGGTTTACCCCTGAGGGCTCACACTGCCTCGCACACAAATACACACATACTCCAGTTAGGTTAATGGAGTTAAGGTTGTTGCTTCATCTTTTGATTGTTTTTAAAAAGTCATCACTGGGTAATGAGGAATCGAACAGCTAAATCCCAGACGACGCTGCATTTCTGATGCTACCTAATCCTGAATTTACCAGATTTTTACCTGAATTCACCTGAACTAGTCTGGATTAGAGATCACTCTAACACCATTACTCAAAATTCTAGAATAAAAAGGGAGTCTGATGGAAAAGGAAAAATCTGGCGTTCCTCAAGGGTCAATTTTAGTGTTTCTTCAGTTTATCAGTTGAATTAACATCACATAAGTCTGTCAGGTTAAATAATCATTTAGCAAATCATTTTTTCCTGCACTCTTAAGAAGCCAGATATTCTCGAATATTGGACAGGGGTTAATAAACAAGAGATACAAAAAGGCTGCATTTTAAACAAAGATTCAGGAATTTTATTTGCGCTGTTTGAATAATCAGCCTGACCTGCGGTGCTGTCGTAGTCAGCTCTGTGTCAGCGTCAGACGCCGAGGTTTGGCCCCCGAACTGATCGTCTGACTGATCCGGAGACGGTGAGAGTTCAGGTCGACCGGGTGGAGGACCAGGCCTCTGGACCAGCAGGAGGGTTCAACCAAATTCAGAAAACCCCGGCGGGCATGCACAAGCAGGAAGGCAGCCGTATTAGTAAATGTAAGATAACGCCGGGTGTGTTTTCACAATAAAAGCAAAAATAAAAGCATCATCAGTCATCGGCATTCATTCAATTTTCACCTTTGGTGGTGAGCTGGCAGATTCGCTGTGATTGGATTCCTTGCTGTGACAAACAAAACAACAACAGTTTTATAAAAAGGAGCAGGTAAACGCCACAACACCAGCAGTTCTCTCAGATGACCACACGATGGAGCCACAAACGCACACTGACATCAAGTCAAACCCCACAGCAACCACGAATAAACAGAAATCAGGCAGACGTTTCAGGTACAAACCAAACCAAGAGTGCAAAAGCCCAGAAATGACCTGAGAGCTGCCCAAGAGCAAGGCAGCAGCCGCAATTATATACATGTGATCCGCTGTCCTCTGTAAAGGGACATTTGCATACAGGAAACCGAAACTTCATGCTGAGTTAGTGAGTCACGTGCAGCGGAAGGCGCAGCAAGCGTTTACCTGTTGGCATCCTCTCCTGTCTTAGCTGCTGCAGTTTCACCCTTTCTGCAGTAGGGGGCAGTGTGAGGGACATTACGCTAGCTTTAAAAGGGAGACCCGTTTGACCGAAAAGGCCGCCAGGTTCACTTACTTCAGCTGCCGCTGCTCTTCCAGATTGGTCATGATGTCGTTCAGGTTTTGGCTGAGCTGGTGAGACACACACGGAAGCGTTAGCGTGAATTCGTCCGTACGTCCACCGATCGGCTCGACCGGTGACCGGTCACACTCGGGTGCTTCCAACTGACCTTGCTCATCTCCTTGTGGAACTTCTCCTGATCGCCTGCCAGAGCCTGGAATGTGGTGACATAGACACCAACACGACTGCGCACACACACACACACACACACACACACACACACACGTTTACCTACACACTGGTGACCTGACAGAGTTTAAAAAGGAGGAACAACTCCACGCACTTGTCCCACAGTGTCGGAAGCTCGTCTTGTAACTCCACGTTCAGCTCCTCAAAAATCTTCTGAGCGCGACCCAGGTCCTCCTCTGCCTGCACGCACGCACGCACACACACACACACACACGTGCACGTCTGCAGTCAACCTGTGGTTCCGTCATTTAGACGAATAGCTAAGTTTGTTCTCGTGCTCATGCAAACAACCACGTCCAGGGCTTCATGACAACAGGCAGGTGGATGTTCTCGACATCCGACGCTAAAGGTGACAACGGTTTCCATGGTCTGGCTAGCTTTACCGCTAATCTTTCTGCTCAGAATTCTGCTCTGGCTGGTTCGGGGTGAGGAGTCGGTGATGAACCAGAGTTTCACCTGGTTGTAGGAGAGGTTAGTCTGAGCCACCTGGTGGGCTGATATCAAACCCTGAGCCCAGCTGGGAGCCGCCATCTCCAACAGCGCTGCTGGCTAACCACACACGCCATGCAAGAGAGGGGGGGAGGAGAGGGGGAGGAAGAGCAGGGACAGGACAGACAGAGGAAAAAAAGCAAACAAACACAATTCAAAGGAAGATATGCATTCGTGTTCATTAGCGTTTAGCGTTCGGTCGGGTTAAATGCTAACACAAGTCCGTCAGTCAATCAAACCCTTTTGGGATGGATTATTGGACCAAACACGCTCAAATATTCCTCCAGAGTTTAAGCAGCAAGTCAGTCATGCGCAGTCGTTCAAGAACAGCGTTGCATCGTCTGCGTAGCGCACACAAGCACACGCGGGCTCCCGTTACCTTGGCGATCTTGGCCTCGTCCTTCTTCTTGCCTTTCTGTAAAGAGGCAAAGTGATGGCGGGCGCTGTCGAAGTCGACCATCTTCCTGTCGCGCTTCGCTATACGGGCCTGCGGCAGAGTTCGGATTAGCCGCGACGACACGATGGCCGCCAAAAAGTGTTTTCTGAAGAAGAAATGCTAAAAATCTTGCCTTGATGTCGGGAAACTGAGCCACGTACGTATCCATGGTGGTCAGAGATTTGTCGTTGATATTCTGATGGTAATCCAGCCACAGAGTGTCTGTGTCCTGAACACACCAGCGCACACAAAAACACACTTTACAGCAAAACGCCACGTCACAAGTTTTATTTCCCAGGTTTACTCGTGGACAGGACGACAGTTTCAACCGCAGACGAACTGGAAACCACTAACAACCAGAACTACGGCCGTTTCTACGGGGCTGCTGCATCTATCCGAGTTCTCCCGCTCTGACTTTTACCTCCAGGTTACTGTCCATCTCCTTCTCTATCATCTCCTTTAGGAAACGCAAGCAGTTGAGAAAAAGAAAGCGAGTTACATCCAGGAAGACGGAAACCAGGAAAACCAAACACCGTGGAACGCAACACCATGACAAAGGCAACGAAGAGGAAGAACAAGAAGGTCTTGTCCTGTTTGCAGCATCTCACCTCCACCAGCGTGTCCATCTCCTCCTTGCCGAACCATTCTGGGTCGTACATTTCGGCCAGGCAGTCCTGAAGCCGCCGCGACGTGTCGTGCATCGCTGAAACACACGCAGATGAAATTATATGAGCTGTGGCGTTCCTCAGGGGTCGACTCTGGGACCGGCACTCTTTATTTTATTATGTCTGTAACCAAAATGGTCAGGATCCGAGACTCATTTATTATGAGTTAAAGGAACTTAATGAGTGAATCTGATGGTTAGTGTTTAAATGTATACATATATAGACATAAATGGAGGATTAAGTGGCTAATATCTGATTTAACATGAATCTAAACTTGGGTAACATCGATGTTGGCTCACTTTTCACTGCGGCCATATAAGCTTTCAGGTCTTTGTGCAGTTTGGATCCTTCAGACTGATGAAACAGAAAAAAAAGGAATAAAAGATCATCACAATTCAAAAAGGGCTTTGAAAATGGTTGAGAATAAGACGTCTGCCGACCATCTGCTTGTTGAACTTTGCCACCATCTCCTCAAACGCGACATCCCGGGTCTCGTCTGCTTTACCGAGTTTCTGCAAGACCTGCAGGAGAGACGAGGAGAGTTTAGTCAGTCAGTCAGTCAGTCAGACAGACAGTCAGTCAGTCAGTCAGACAGACAGTCAGACAGACAGACAGTCAGTCAGTCAGACAGACAGTCAGACAGACAGACAGACAGTCAGTCAGTCAGTCAGACAGACAGTCAGACAGACAGACAGTCAGTCAGTCAGTCAGACAGACAGTCAGACAGACAGTCAGACAGTCAGTCAGTCAGTCAGACAGACAGTCAGACAGACAGACAGTCAGTCAGTCAGTCAGACAGACAGTCAGACAGACAGTCAGACAGTCAGTCAGTCAGTCAGACAGACAGTCAGACAGACAGACAGTCAGTCAGTCAGTCAGACAGACAGTCAGACAGACAGTCAGACAGTCAGTCAGTCAGTCAGACAGACAGTCAGACAGACAGACAGTCAGTCAGTCAGTCAGACAGACAGTCAGACAGACAGTCAGACAGACAGTCAGTCAGTCAGTCAGTCAGACAGACAGACAGACAGACAGTCAGTCAGACTGACAGACAGTCAGTCAGTCAGTCAGACAGACAGACAGACAGTCAGTCAGTCAGTCAGACAGACAGACAGTCAGTGAGTCAGACAGTCAGACAGACAGACAGTCAGTCAGTCAGACAGACAGTCAGACAGACAGTCAGACAGACAGTCAGACAGTCAGTCAGTCAGTCAGACAGACAGTCAGACAGACAGACAGTCAGTCAGTCAGTCAGACAGACAGTCAGACAGACAGTCAGTCAGTCAGTCAGTCAGACAGACAGACAGACAGACAGTCAGTCAGACTGACAGACAGTCAGTCAGTCAGACAGACAGACAGACAGTCAGACAGACAGACAGTCAGTCAGTCAGTCAGACAGACAGTCAGACAGACAGTCAGACAGACAGACAGTCAGTCAGACAGACAGACAGACAGACAGTCAGTCAGTCAGACAGTCAGACAGTCAGTCAGTCAGACAGACAGTCAGACAGACAGTCAGTCAGACAGTTAGACAGACAGTCAGACAGTCAGTAAGACAGTCAGACAGACAGACAGTCAGACAGACAGACAGACAGTCAGTCAGTCAGACAGACAGACAGTCAGTCAGACAGTCAGACAGTCAGTCAGACAGTCAGTCAGACAGACAGTCAGTCAGACAGTCAGACAGTCAGTCAGACAGACAGTCAGTCAGTCAGTCAGACAGACAGACAGACAGACAGTCAGACAGTCAGTCAGACAGTCAGACAGACAGTCAGACAGTCAGTCAGACAGTCAGTCAGTCAGTCAGACAGACAGTCAGACAGACAGACAGTCAGTCAGTCAGTCAGACAGACAGTCAGACAGACAGTCAGTCAGACAGTCAGTCAGACAGTCAGACAGACAGACAGTCAGTCAGACAGACAGACAGACAGTCAGTCAGTCAGACAGACAGACAGTCAGTCAGTCAGACAGACAGTCAGACAGACAGTCAGACAGACAGTCAGTCAGTCAGTCAGTCAGACAGACAGACAGACAGACAGTCAGTCAGACTGACAGACAGTCAGTCAGTCAGTCAGACAGACAGACAGACAGTCAGTCAGTCAGACAGACAGTCAGACAGACAGACAGACAGTCAGTCAGTCAGTCAGACAGACAGACAGACAGACAGTCAGTCAGACAGACAGACAGTCAGTCAGTCAGTCAGACAGACAGACAGACAGTCAGTCAGTCAGACAGACAGTCAGACAGACAGACAGACAGTCAGTCAGTCAGTCAGACAGACAGACAGACAGTCAGTCAGACAGACAGACAGACAGACAGTCAGTCAGACAGACAGACAGTCAGTCAGTCAGACAGACAGTCAGACAGACAGTCAGACAGACAGACAGTCAGACAGACAGTCAGACAGTCAGACAGACAGACAGTCAGACAGACAGTCAGTCAGTCAGACAGTCAGTTCTGAGCAGATGAGAACAAACGAAGGCGACTGTTTTGTTGTGGCGAGTTAAACGAGGTCATCGGTTAATCTGAGAGAGGATGACGAGTCGCCACCAGCACCACCTGCTGCTTTAATCCTGTGACGGACACTTATCACCCTGACAACGGGGACTTCCCCTACACACACACACACACACACACACACACTATCACGCTTACGCTGCCCAGACTCGCTACATGAGAAAACCTCGAGTGTCTGTAGGTGAAAAAAACCTGAAGATCTAGAGGTTCAAAGGGGGTCAAAGGTCATCATTATCATCACTTTAACAGATTGTGTTTATTCTGTAAAGTTGTCACACCACCTGTTAGCATCAGCAGGCAGCGAGCTAATTATCGCTTCACGGCTAACTTTAACCACGTCCGACTACTTTTGTTGGTTCTTCTCAGGTAGATGAAGGTTGAGCTCACCCGGATCAGATTGCTCAGGTCAGACCTGATGGTGCGTTCAGGTGAGTCCCGTAACATCTGAAACCGTCATGTCACCTGTTAATTTGTGAGCTGACAGAAACTCTGAGATACTGTAAGCTGGCTCATTATAATGGAAAATGTTTGAATCGGCCAACCAGTGGTGTTTGGTGACCACCGTCAAAATACACACACACACACACACACACACACACACACACACACACACACACACACACACATACAAACAGCGCCTTTGTAGGGTATTAAGAGTGACAAATAGGAGGCCTAGCAGGGCTATAGATAGACAGGGTACCCTGCACACACACACACACACACACACACACAGAATGAGGTTTGGACTCGTATTACTGATCATAATGAATAATAAAAATATATGTTTTTTTTTTTAATGCAACTCAACTGACCAAAAATAATGTAAAATACCATTCGGTTTAAATCCAACTAAAACTTGAGTTTTGCTATTATATTTTTACAATAAAACATTTCTTCCTGCACCATTCTGAAGTTTCAACCTGAGTGATTATTTTTTGTTATTAATACTTTGCTTTTACTTTAAGTGAAGTTAGCATGTTAGCAGTGTTGCCATTGTGCTAAAAGCTAATAGCATTAGCTCATCTGCATGAACATGTTATTACATCAAAAAAAAGCTCTAGAATATTAACTAAACACATGATTTTCTTTTGTTGGGATAATCATCAAGTGAACAACTTTAATTTTTAGCTTTGGGGGGTCAAAGGTCGAGACCGGCTGGGTCCTTCCTCTTTGACTCCCAGCACCAGTCTCAGCCTCTGACCACTCCCCAAAGACCCAGATCCACCTGCTCCTCCCGTCATCATCCAGATTCCACTGAGGGGAATTTTCCCAGCATGCTCTGTGGCACAGCTGAGCGGTCCAGCACAGGACATCACCATGACAACCACGGCAGCGCCCGGAGAGGCTGTTGGTCAACCTGATCAATTCATTACCGGCAGTGAAATTAAGGAGGTAACGAAGCCCAACATGGTCGCAGCGTCGTACTCACACACGTACAGAAAGCACAGTTTCAGCAGTTGTCTTTGTTCTGCAGATCAAAGCAAAAACTGACATCGTCGGTCAGGAGTGTGAAAACGAGCGCTCCGGCCGATGAGCGAAGGCGGCTGACAGCAGCGTGCCAGCAGACGGGACAGCTGAAGCCGACACCGCCCCTCCTCCACCCTGGCCCGGCCTTCACAAGCAAGATGATACCCTGACCTTCCTCGCTAGTCTCAGCGCTCCAGCCCAAAGGCCGAGGGAGGCCTGGAAGTCCATCAGAGTCAGATCCACGTGGCTGAAATGGACAATTTAACTAGAATCCAACTTGTTTACCTTAATTAGCATCTCGTACGGAGCAGGAAAACACCTCCGTCATCCTCTTTAAGGTCAAATCTGACCACATTTTGTACTACGGCAAAAAACATAATCGTAGTATTTATTTTGCGTTTTCCAGTAAAGAATTCTGTAATTTTAGGGGAAATAATTCCGTGTCCTCTTAGAACAACCACTGGTCTAGTATATAATAGCTAACACTAGCTAGCATGGATCTAGCATGGATCTAGCTGAACTAGCCACTGAGTTGTTCGTGTCGTCCGTACAAACAGAATCTTAGTTTATTTTCTTTTATATGCACTGGTTTTACACTGGTTTACTCATTCTTCTTCATGGGTGGTGTTACACTGGTGTGGTGGCACGTCGATTATCTTAAACAGCTATCGCTATTCAGCCACAATAATCTTTAGCAGGAATACGAGCTAGACGATGGTTGTCATTCCAGCCGATACGTCAATCATCTCCAGTTCGCAAGTTTAGCTTAGCACAAAAAAAGAAACTACTTTGACTCTAAAGATAAAAAAAAAATACTTCCTCAAAAACCCTCCCAACCTCCATTGGTATCCTCCTAACAAGCTAACTGATTAGCACTTAGCACTCAGTTGGAATTTGAACCAAATCTATTTCCACTTAAATCAATAAAATGGTGCTTTTAGTTTGAAAGGAAACAAGGGCACCAGTGACTGTCTCCTTCTGGTTCTCATGCTAAGCTAAGCAAAGCTAAGCTCAACAGGTGCTGATGCCTCTTAAAAAGAAACCACAAATCCACAAATGCAACTTTGAGGTCAAAATCGGAGCCAAAACAGACTTTGGAAGACGGTCGGGCCTAAAATATTTGCAGCTGTCACGAGGAATGAGCGGAGGGGTGTGCGGGAAGAGGATGGGGGATGGGGGGAGCACGTGCAACAGAGGGTAAAAGAAAGATTCAACAATGAAACAAAAGTGAACTCGGAGTGATCGGCAACCGCAGCCGAGGTGATCAGAAGGTAAAACCTGGGCTGGCTTAAGCAACTCCTGCGGCTAGCACAGACAATAATACCCCCGAGACGGAGCGTCGCTCCATTTTTACTGATACGCAAACAACGACCACATTCTCGCGGCCGACTGAAAGGCCTAACGGAAGGTTAACTTCCGTCTCAAAAACGTTCTGTTTTAAATACTCTCATCTTGCTCAACTCTGCCCCCACCGCTTCCGGTGGTACTGCACCCATCCGTCCGCGTCTGCGAACTTTGGGGGAACTCGTGGACAGGAGACTTCTATCACGTCCGTAAACGCATCAAACGTCTGCAGTTAAAATAATAACTTTTAAGGGCTTTTAAATATGACCAAACACCTTGATTAACAATCTCCAACTATTTTAAGATAATGAGATCACCCCACCCCTCCGACCCCCCAGCGTATCTCAGAGGTTAAATGACAGAGTTTAATTCTGATTGAAGCCCTGAACCGGGGACGGTGGCTCTACCTTCTCCTGCGCCCTGGACAGCCTCTTCTGGACGTTGATGGCCAGCTTCCCGGCGGTGACACCTTTCCCCGGCTCGGCCATGTCGGGCAGCGCTGCAGGTTCTCGGGACCACCGAAGAAGAGGAGGAGGAGGAGGCAGAGAGAGAGAGAGAGAGAGAGAGAGAGAGAGAGAGAGAGAGAGAGACGGTGCTGGGGGAGAGACCCTTCCCCTGGTGCGTCAAAAAAGCCCCCGCAGGTCCTCAAACCCGCTGCGCGCAACCCTAATCCCGGTGACAGCGCCTTAAAGGTGCAACGCGTAATATAATCCGGCTCGTCCGGTGGACGCGCGCGCGCGCCTGTCTGCGTGGTCGACGATGGGAAACAAACAACAAACAAACAGGCAAAAACCTGAAAGTCAAAAAAAAAAAAAAAAAAAAAAAAAAAAAAAAAAGAGGCAAACACCTGATAATTTAAGGCGACGCGAGCGCGAAATATTCCGTTTTAGGCTCGGTGGTCCTCTTAAAGGC
Organism: Pao palembangensis; assembly: GCA_015343265.1. NCBI lineage: Eukaryota > Metazoa > Chordata > Actinopteri > Tetraodontiformes > Tetraodontidae > Pao > Pao palembangensis. Next base: position 1,812,058 of record CM027085.1, on the reverse strand, counting down.
GCAGCAGGTTGGTATTATTAGCCGACATCTGTTGCCGACACGCAACTAGCGCGTGTTTGTCTAATTTAGGTGCACAGGGCGGCTGCTAGTTGAATTCTGGGGGGGCTAAATCGGACCAGAACACCCCCCCAACCCACCCCCCGAACCCACAGTGGTTGACGGTTAAAGTCAGACTTCAACTCAGAAAAACATTTCTGGATAAAAGAAAGCTTTGATCTCAAGAGTTAAAGTGAAATATTTACACAGGTCGAGCTCATTTCCACATAATTTAATTTGAAAAATAAATCTTTGGAATATCTCTTCACCCACAACAACACGAACATCGACGGATTTCTGTAAACAAAGAACACTTAAATACACTGTTATTTCCTCTAAAATCTCTGTTCTCACAAACAAATAACTTTAAAAAAACTTTATGTACAAACGTTTATGTAGCTGATGGGGACGTTTAAATGAATAATTATTCAGTTCGGATTATAAGGATTTTCATGCTTTTATGATCTAATATATCAATAAAGATCTGATGAATATTTGGCTGTTTTTCTAACTTCTATATTTTTTTGAAGTGGATGTTTTATTCTCTCTGGTCTTTCCTGTCAGGAATTCTTTCAGAATAAAGCTTGATCTTGGTATTTTCCTGATTTATTATTGCCAAACGCTTCACTTGGGAAGAAAAGATGGAAAAAAAAAAGTTAAAGAACAACTAATCTGATTTTAAAGTGTACTTTAAAGGATTCTCGTTTCAGCATCTTCGGGATCTGAAATGTTTTTCAGCCGTTGCCATGGAGACGCAATGCCAAGAAAACTCCCATCATGCTTCAGTTCCTGTGCAGCTCAGCAGGTTTGTGTCCCAGGTGGAGATGTCCTCCTGCCTCACCTGGCGTCCTGGGCCACGCCCAGCGGGTGGAAGCGTCCCGAGTCCAGCAGGGCCCTCCCCAGCCTGTGCAGAAGCTGTGAGTACCAGTGGATGCCGTCGCCGTGGCCCCCGGTGGCGCCGGTCCATCTGTGGAGGAGGCGGAGCGGCGAGAAGGCCCAGTGAGCCAGGGAGTGCTGCTGCACCACCGCGTAGCAGGACGCCGCCACGCCGTCCACCACCAGCGTCCCCTGCTGGGTCAGCGGCGCAAAGGCCCCCCTGCCCCCCCGCAACGTGACCCGGGTGATCTGGGAGAGGTGGGCCTCGCCGTGGCCCCGGGACACCAGCACGCACTGCCCCGCTCGGGCGTGACTGGCATACACAGTCTTGAGGGCGCCTGGAGCTGGCTCCGCCCCCTCTGAGCAGTTCCCCTCAGCCACAAACAGCAGGTGGGCGGCGGTGAGCGCGAGGCGGGGCCCGGCCTTTGTGTGCAGGGTGTAGAAGAGCTTCCAGGACCCGGGCTCACGGTCCAGGAAGGCCAGGACTTGGCTGTAAACCAGCTCGGCAGCGCCGCCCTCGCCGCCCGCCAGGGCCAGGACTCGCTCGCCAGGCTGCAGGTCGCTGATGGTCTTTGTCCCGCCGCCCTCCAGGGTGACCGAGGCCTCGCCAGGGAAGCAACCTCCGGACTTCGCCGCCACCGAGTGGTCTGAAAGACAGAAAGAGGCGGATCAGAGCCAATCCCGGAGGTCCGGAAGGCGCAACATGCGGCGACTCGCTGGGCTTCCTGTCGACATTTCTCTGGTATTTCCACGTTTGATCGACATTCCTCTCCCCCTGTCAGGACTGGTCTCCCATCTGAACCCCGGCACATAAAGCTTTTCACCTCCCTTTAGCCAAATATTGACTCTCTTCATTCCTCCAGCAGAGCTAAAGCAACAGGCGGGAGACAAAGCTGCTGTTTGCAGTCCTGAGCGAGCGCGTCCAGGCACGCTGGGGAGACAATAACCTCCGAGGAACTTGAAAGTGACACCCGAGGACGTCTCAAGTCTATCTGGGGATAAATATTTGGGGACGGTATGAAAGCCAAGGCCAGGCGATAAGATAAGGCACCTGAAGGAAGAAGGAAACTGGGCTGCTGGTTAATCATCTGTCACATGACTCCAGTTCACCTCCAGTACATCTGCTGCCTCAAGTTGTTGAATTCCCTAATCAAGCTTTTCCACCAGGATCCTTTAGGGGTCACACATGCCAGATTTAATGGAACTTTCTTTAAAAACCGGGGTCACAGGTGGGCAATTATTTGCTGCCCTCTAGCGGCGGAAACTACGCAAGCTTCTGAGGGCTCGTGCCATGGGCTTCTGGAATCTCGTGTTCAGGAATTAAAAAGAAAATCAGGTGAAAAAAAAGAAGAAATCAAGAAAAAAAAAATACCAACTTGATTGCTTGCCCTTCTGATCAAGTCAAGGACTGGGCCCTCGCAACCCGATCTGGGAGGAGAGGAAAAAGGAGGGAAGGAGAGAAACAGAGGGGGAAAAAGAAATAAAAAAGGAAAAAGAGAAGTTACCACTCAGTAAATAAACGTGCTGCTGCTTAAGTTTGAATCCTTTTTACCTTTGTTTTTTTTTAATGCGTGTCGAACATATCGGACGCGTGTTGAGAAGAAAAGGACATGCAGCCTGTGCACAGCGTCGTTTTGGGTTAAGCGGAAACTGAAACGTTGCTTCGATTTTAGCCGATATTTGACGGAGGTGGGTTGAAGATGACATAAAACGCAGAAGCAACCCGAAACCGGTTCACAAGGCCGCCCGAAAAAAAGTTACCTTCCTGCAATAAACCATGTTTAAAGGCTGTTAACAGGTTTCACATTCAGCCACATATTAGCTAGCACATGTCTGCAACTGCTAGCTAAACTCTCCCACTAAAGTAACATTAGCTACAGTTAGCTCAAGTTTCTTAGCTTATCTAACTGCTAGATAAAGTTAGCTAATGTCTGCCTGTCTATTCTGCGAGAATTCAAAATATTCCAAAGTTCAAATTCCTGTTCAAAATAGGAGAATTAGCAATCAATGATATGCAGTTAGCATCCCAGGTGTCGCTGCTACTTTTGTACATGATTGTATCGAAGAGGTCTTCAGTCTGCTAACTTATAAAGGTGCTAGGTTTGCGGAAGAAGCCAATATGTTGAAGCAAAATAGAATTTTAACTCAAGAATCTAAGTTGCGAATATCCGTGTGAGTGGCAGAAAAGACAGGAAAGGGGAGGAGCGAGTAAACACGAGCAAGAAGAAGGTTAGCAGTTAGCAGAGGTGGAGCAACACAAGAAAGGTGGTAAAGGAGGTTCAGGGTTCACCCACGTGGTGAGTTTGCTGCTGCGTTCAGATTAGCTCAGAGAGGAAGCAGGAGCTTTGCATGGTCATCGCTGTGGCGTCCTTACCGGACTTAACGCTGCAGTGGATGTGCGCCTTGGACTCGTAGTAGACCCAGTCGAAGCCCGCCTCCACCGCCAGGCGAGCCAGCATGGCGTATTTGTTCCGATCGCGGTCTGATGTGGTGATGTCCACCGCCCGACCCTCGTAGTGCAGCGACTCCTCCGAGTGGTGGCCGTCCTCGTCCCAGCCCTCGGTGACGCGGAGCCGGACCCCGGGCCACAGGTTCATCACTGAGATGGCCAAAGAGTTCAGCTTATCTTTGCAGCGCTGCAAACACACACACACACACACACACACACACACAAATAAAAACTCCAGCAGGATAAAATTCTTGCTTAAAAAAGTAGCATTTTTCTGTTAGCTAGCTAACATCTGCCATTACTTTTCCCAAACATGAGCTAAAGGTCGTTTATTTATTTCATTTTAACCCCGCCCAGTCATAAGGCTCAACCAATCAGGCAGCAGCAGAAAAGGTTTTGGTCCTTCACCAGGCGGACAAAGGGGCTACGCAGCTGAGTAGCGACGGTAGAACGGCCTGCAGAGGGCGCTGCTCGTTCATCAAATTTAATAAAGTGAAGATTACTAAGAGTAAAAGACAACAAAGGGTGAGTTATTCTTAAAAAAAAACAAAAAAAACAAAAACAAAACAAAGCTAATGTTATGATAAGAGGTTGGGCAACCAGAAGGAGGCGCTAGTTTTGGCGGCTGCTGTCTGCAGGTGCTCGGAACAAAACGTGCAAACTGCTAGAAAAGATCAAATCTTTTAAATTAGAGACAGACCTAAAATCTGGATTATATCTGTATTTTTGGTATTTTCCCCTGCAGGTTCTGCAGGGTTCAGTGCTGAGCCCAGGTTCACGTTGAGGACCTAGTTAAGGGGGAATGATTCCCCCTTAAATGTGGCATGAACGACTCTGTTATGATAATCTTTAAGCCATCCAAACCGGGTGATATAATTTTTATTTCGAACCCAAACAGGCGGCTTTTGCGGTTTGCGGCCCTGCGGGGCGTCTCGTCGCGTCTGTTTCCCGCAGCCCCTGAATGCGTCCCTCAGTGATGCGTTTCATGAATGTCAGCCCATTAAAGAGTGAAAAGTGGGATTAAACGCTATAAATGTCTTTCCGTGTTGGCTGTGATAAGAATAGCTCGGCCACAGATGCCTTTTCACAGTGTCCACTGTGGATTTGAACGTCCTGTGTTTTCTCTCCGCGGTCAGGGCACCGAGCTGGACTCCATAAATCAGACGATAGATTTCTGTTGGTTTTCCTTTCAAGGTGCAGGACGGACCGACGGCTTTTTCTGGAGGGGCAGCTGAACTATATAAACCCCTGGCTGAGCAAACATTTGACTCCACGCGTCTGTACGCACCTCCGCGCTGCTGACACTCGTTTTCTCCATCCGGACTGACCACAATAACAAATAAAAAGAGATAAAACTGGAAGTGGACCCGGAGCTGGATAAAGGTCCATCTGAAACATGAATTGTGAGACTTTTTACGGTCTGAAAGAGGCGCGTCAGGGCAGCGCGCAGAGACCCGGACCGACACAAACTAAAGAAAAAGAGTGATGGAAAGATGTGAAAAGATCCGCCGGCTGTAATTAAAGCCTCGACGCGAGCAAAGCTATTTTCAGCACATCTGCGCCGCGAAAACAAACACAGAAGTCCCACAACACAGTAAAAGACAAGCGGGAGGCTGTCTCCTGCGGACCGGGGCTCGTAAATTTTGCGCAGCTCGCTGTAAAAAGTGTTGGAAATCTGGCGTTTCTGCATCTCCTTGCTTTAAAACGCCGGTGGTCTTTGCGCAGATGTGCGTTTTCGTGCGCCACGTCGACAGACTCGGGTGGTTTTGGATGCCCTGGCGCTTGAATCGCGGGCGCTTTCGCGTTCTTTGGCGTCTCTGCGCAGGTAAATCGGGTTCACTTCTTGCAGTGCGCGCACCGAGGTGACAGCTCCAGGCGGCGAGGGCGCGCTTTCGCTCCCCCCACGTGGGTCTGTGGACGCAAGCGCCGCCGCTCGGAGAGGAAGCCCGTGGTCACAAGAGGCAGATATAAATACTTTATTCCTGGGGAAACGGGGAGTCAAATAAATTCCACCCGCGGCCACATCAATGACGGTGTCGTAAAAATTTTTGACAGTCCAAAAGGCGACTGTTAAGTCTGGCCAGTGGGGCTAAAAACGACAACGGTAAACATGCGCGCACGCATGACCCGGGCTCTAACCAAATGGCTGTTTTTTCCAACCAAAAAACACGGTGCGAGACAGAGGACGTAGTGTTTTAATTAAAAGCCTTCCCTCTGAGACGGGGGTCGCGCAGGGAACCTCTGATTCACGCCGGTCACCTCACCGCGCTGTGTCAACACGCTGCGAGGCTCCGAGCCCGCACGCACTGAGGAGCGGATTGTGCAAACAGCAGTTATCAGCTGCGAATTCCTCCGCTCCTCTAGACTCGAAGTCAACCCCCACCCCACCACCACCACCACCCCCACCGCTCGGTCAGGAATCACAACCGATGCGGGTTAATATCAGAGTTGTTTGTTAATTTCTTCACCGCGAGTCAACAAGAAAAGCAGAAAAGATAAGCGCGTCCACGTGTTTAAGGACTGGCCAAAGTGCGCAGGTTCGATTGCGGGAAAAGCCCGAGCGGAAAGGCAGCGAGCGGGTTACCTGTGTCATCATGCGGTCTGCACCTGTGTTCTCCTCATCCTTAAAGATGATGTCGGGGTTGTAGTTGGGGGTGAGCTCCTTGAAGCGCTCAGAGTTCCGCGTTATTTTCCCTTCGTATCTCCCGCTCGCCCCCAAAGTCTTCTCGGCCACGTTGGGGCTGAACTGCTTGTAGGCGAGCGGGACCAGCTTCCGCGTCGAACGCCTCTTTCCGTAGCCTCGACCCGGCCCGCAACCCTCGCTCGCCGGGGAGAGGAGAAAGGCGCACCCGAGGAGGTACGTCACCAGCGTCGAGAGCAGCATTCCGCCCCGGGACCGCTTGGAACCCCCTAATTGGATTTCTTTCGACGTGGGTGTGTGCTCCCTGGGGGACTTTAAAGTGGGGGTGACGGAGCAGGACTCAGTCCGGAGTCCCAAAAAGTGGCCATTCCCGGCGCGTAAATGTGGCCAGTGCGCCGCTGCAGTGAACCTGTGCCCCGAGCCGCCGACGCGCCCCTGTCCCGAGTGTTGGCGGAGGTAGGGGCATAAATAGGCGAGGTGAGTTTATCTTGGCACACAGGTTCAAAGCTGTCTGTCCATGTCGACGCTGTGAGAAAACGCGCACGGACTGACAGACAGACGGACGGACAGAGACAGAGACAGAGAGAGAGAGAGAGAGAGAGAGAGAGAGAGAGAGAGACGCGGAGGCGCGCAGTCTGTTTGGGCACGGCGGTCAAAGGGTGTCCCCGCAGCGGTTTCTGCCTCTCGGGTTTGTGCTCAATGTGGCTCAGACAGAGATGGAGAGAGCCGACTGCAGCGCAGATGAGGTGCCGGCAGAAGGAGACCGCGCCCTGCCGGACCTGCCGGACCTGCCCTCCGCTGCGCTGCTCTCCTCCCACCGGGGTGGCACGCGGGCCCCCCCGCCGCCTCCGTCTGTTTATTGTGAGCCGGAAGTAAGGACAAACACCCCAGCCACGAGATTACCGGACTGACGCGCTCGCGCCTCTGTCCTTTGGACCCGCGTCCCAAGACGCAGGAGCCGCGGCGCAGGTGCGCGCGTGTTACCTGCAGCACCCCCTTCGCACGGTGACCTAACAGCCTTTGCTGCAGGTGAGAGCCTCGCTCTGCACGCGCGTGACCGCGACGAGGCCCCAAATATCTGAGCTCGAGTTCCTCCATTTCCCAGAATCCCTTTTGCGCAGCGCGCGAGAAGAACGTTGGAAATTCTTCAACGATTTATGGATCTTAAGTGACGTTGCTGAACCTTTGCTGCAAGTTTCGTTACATATCGGGCCCCCAGCGAAGTATTTTCTAACTAACAGTTTCGTCTGCGCTCTGCGACACAAAAAGATCCACGATTATAATCAGACAGCGGGGTCACGTGACGCGAATTTAACAACGCAAAACGCGAAAATGACGCAGATCTGCAGGTGTTAACAGGTGTTAAATGTTTAACTAAAGGATTTGCGAATTAAATACCATATGTTTATTCATATGGTAGGTGATTCACAGGAGGAGGATGCTCAGCTACAGCGTTCCGGATAAACGGATGTTGGCTGATTTGACTTTGATGCACCAACTTCTACAAGATAAAGTTCAGGTGTTTTCGAACTGAGGGTACGCAGGTGATCTGCAAGACCGCCGTGAAAGTCGAGGTCATGTGACCCCACTTTCAGGAAGGTTTGGCACACAGAAACTGGAGGCAAACAGCGACTTCTCCACTCAAACTTCAATAGCATTCCCGGGATGCTGCAACACCCTAAGTCAACATCTCACCGACCTCGGAAAACAGCCGTCGGCCCATTATCACTCTGTCTGTCCATCCATCCATCCATCCATCCATCTGAACTTCAAAGAGGAGCGGCCGACCGACAACTGATGTGTGATTTAACGCTCTTTATTTCTGCCACCATAAAAAATAAAAATCCAGATTTGAATTAACATTTAAAAACACGCAATTACAGATATATTCTAAAAAGATGAATTAAAAAAGTGAAGCTAGAATCTTTAAAAAGCACTCATCTAAACAGGCCGACTTTCTTCTTCTTTGGTTTGGAGGACGCTCGCTCGGCGGTGAGCGGGGGAACCTGCGGAGGACGGAGAGAAGCCAACACGGTGATGGAACGGAGGGATTCGTCCATGAAGCCTTCGGAAATCGACAGATTCTCTCCATCTCACCTGGGGGGCGGGGGCACTGGCGGCGTCCGCCGGCGCGCTCTGGCTTTGCTCTTTGTCCTCACCGGTTTCGCTGGAGGTCACAGTTGCTGTGACTGTCGGAAAAATGGAAAAAAACAGAGGAAGAAGAGTTCTCTCTGTCTGCGCATTAACAAAAACAAGGTGCACAGAAACAGAGTTTGGTTTGTCTTTAAATCAGTCAGACCTTGAGGCGCGGCGACGTCTGCCTCTTCGGCGGGCGGCCGCTCCTCCTCCCAGAGTTTGCGTTTCCTTCCCAGGCCGTTGCCGTGGGCGACGACGGCCGCGTACAGGTGCTGCAGGCCGGCGTGGAAGTTCAGAACCTGCTGCTGGTCCGAGCACAGCACAGGAAGAGTCTGAGGAGGAGAGGACGAAGAGCGCAGCCGGATCAGACGCAGACGTTTCATTCAATCATCTAAACCTGGAATCCTGGAAAAAAGGGCAAATCCAGGAATCTTCTGAAGTTCCTGTGAAAGAAAGTTAAAGAGATGAGGTAGAAGAACTCTTTAACATTAACGGAGAGAAGCCTGCCTCTGAGGGGTGTTTTCAGTCAGCTGTCAAAGAGCTGAAAGTTTGAACCAGTTAACATTTTTCTGCTTTCGACACACAAATCTAGATGATTAAAGCTATTCTGAACTGGCTGACCTCTCAGCCACCCCGTCCCAGACTGAGCTAACGCCAATAAATCAATCACCGGGAGTATCAATCGGCCGTAGCCAACGTGTCATCTGTTCTTTTACGGCCCTGCTGGCGGAGCGGCAGGTCCGAGGCGTGAAGCTGCGCCGAGCCGCGATAAGCCTCAAATCAAAGCTGCGTTATTGGCACAACTGACCGCAGGTGGAGCGGGGACCCAGAACAACTGCAACACACACACACACACACGCACACGCTCAACCACAGGCCTGACAGATAAGGGTGCGTGTAAACTCCTGCGGCATTATGCAAACGCACGGCTGCTGCGTAGAAAAACACTGGCCGTTCACTAAATCCTTCTTTTCTTCCACCAAGGGAGAGGACAAACTCTCCAAATTAGCTCCTCAAATATTGACCAGGAGAAATTGGTGGTCTCCCGCTCGCTGTCAGAGCAGAGGGGCTCCTAAACACACTGTGGTCGGGTTTCGAGGTTTCCCATTGATTTATTTTTGTTATTTGTTTGTTCAAATATCGTAAAAATAAATGCAAATCTCTGGCGAGGCTTAGTTCTGCTTTGGGCACAGAGAAACCAATGTGCCGAGGGTGAGAGACAGCAGCAGAAAGCGCACCTTATTCTCTCGTTTCCTACCCCCCCTCCTTCGCCTCCCTTCTGATAATTTGATTTGAATTTGTTAGATCCGGCTAAAGCGCTAGCATCCACTCCAGAATCGGATGTTTCTGACGTTCAGCCTGGAAAGGAAACAGACAGAGACGACTTTTAACCCTGACAATCAACTCAGAAGGGCCAGATTTTCATAAATATTGAAGCGTTCCCCCTCCATGGGTGGACCTTTCCATCGCAGACTGAAATAAGCCAATCAAATTCCAGGCTTTTGATAATTAAAACCATGTACCGCGTACTTGTTACAGCACACATGAGCGGGTTTTAACGTTGATTTAGCCGGAGTATTTCCGTCCGTATTGGCTGAGCGGGGCTCCAGTAGCGCTCTGTATTTTAGGAAAGGTACAGAAACGGCCGCGGGGTGCGAGCCCGGCGATGTGCTGCTGCCCAGAGAGGAAGGCCAGAAACGGGAAATAAAAAGGCGAATGCAGGAGGTCAATAACCTCTGGCTTGTTTTGTCAAGCCGACCGTTGCTCTGGAAAGTTCCTCCAGACTGTTGCGACAGAACAAAGTCCTTCAGCAGCACAGGAGGCGAAGGCGGAGGGGAGGGGTTACCTGGTGGCCACGCCCCCAAACCGTCAGCTCCACAAGGTGATGAGAGGAAGGGGAAAGTTGTTGGTGTTTCTCTATTATTAGCGGGGGGTAAACAACTCTGAGTTTAGCCAGGCTGCTGTTGGGTGGGTGGTGGGGGGGCTTTCTGGTGCCAGAGAGTCTCACACCCCCATCCTCATATCTGCCGCTGGCTTTGTGTTTGCTCTCCACCTCGCCGGTTTCCCATCCTGAATCCAGAGTGATGCCCTCCCCTCCAAAAGCCCAAGGGTGGGCGTGGCTCCGAGGTGGGCGGGGCTCTGGGTCCAGTCCTCGGGAACCACTGACCTTCCAAAGGTCGTGAAGAGCCATGGCTCCTCATCAGGAGCGTCGTTGGAGGCAGCTGATGATTCGAAGCCCACGGCTGGATCGAGGTGGATTATGGGTAATGTGGTCTCCAGTAGCGTTCTGTTTGACTACAACACAAAAAAGAACGCCGCAACACACTGATTGCAATGCAACTGCAAATTCATGGTTTCCACGGCAACCCGAGAAAAACACTCTGAATGGCATCACGGAGTCGGTATGAAGGCCAAAGGTTTATCGTTTTCTTTTTCACGACACGTTACGCTAACGCGGCTCAGATGGCAGTAAAGATTGAATATTAACAATTTTGTGACTCGCTGTCGTGTCTGCCAGCGTCAGAGCGGGACGTGTGTGTCAGCCCCAGTTCAGAGGCTCAATAACAAAAGAGTCAAAGGGTATTCTTAGCCGCCAACGGCCCACAAATAACGCCGTGACGCTCTGAAGAAAGAGCGTTTAACGTGCCCACGTGAGAATGAACCCACGCAGGTGAAGGCTGAGCCCCCGATGCACGTTCTCCTTCAGGTTCTCGCAGGAACGGAGCCTCGGCCGTAGCCAGAAGGTTGGGTTTTGACTCAACACAGCTGGCCGCGCACGCCGCCGTGTTGCGTCTACGTTTAGTGGCGAGGCGGCGTATTTGTCCTCTCTGAGTGGTGACTCGAGCGGCTCCAACGGTTCAACGCCGACCTTCACGTGTTTTTCTCACCAAAAAATGAAAATATAAATAGATGTGGGGCTGCAGATTGGGAACGTAGAGCGAGCGACTGGTGCGCGAACGAGGGGAAAGGTGGGACTGCCGCTCTCGCTTCGGCAGGAAGGAATGTTGCGTCTGCCCCGTTCACGTGCCGACAAAGAGCCGCAGCTGGCGCCCCGAGCGCTCTGCTCTCATGTCGATCACAGGCTGGTGATGTCTTTGTGGGACGCCGCGCTCGGCCCTTCCAGGCCGGGGCACGGCGTGGCGGCCGGGCAGCTGAAGTGGGGGGGGAGCAGCCAGGCCACAGAGGCCTTAATTACAGAGGCGGAGCAGGGACAACCCTGTGGAAACTGTGTGCAACTGACAGATGGCACAGGAGGGGGAGGAGCTACCGCTGGCGGGTTCCTCTGCACGGAACCATCCCAAAAGTTGGTTACTTTCTGTTTCACCTGCAAAAGAGTCCGTAAACTGGCTCCACACCTGTTGTTTAACTGGAGAGACGACTCTGAAAACGGATTGGGGCTCGAGTATCGCGGTCTGGAGGCTAAATAGTTAGAGGTCAACAGCACTTTCTTTCTGCTCTCTCCCCCCACCTCACCTCCGAGCCTCGCCTTCTCAGCACCCAGGCCCTGAATTCCTCAGGTATGTGAGATAAAGAGTTGCTCGCCGCTGTTTACCAGAGCAACAGCCAATCATTTACCAGCGAGAAGGGAGGCCACCATCGCCAATTCCCCCATTTTCTGTCATAAACAGATAGCAGCTTCGCAATAAACCCTGAAGAGAACATTAACGAGGGGAGCTGTTAAACTGTTCCGGTCACGTACTCACATTTGGTCTGATCGTCCGTTTAATCGAGGTCAACAAATCCGCCGCACAACAAAACCACCCCTACGTGCTCACTTTGTACAATCTACACGCAACATCTCCATGGGCGAGGTTGAATAAGGAGGCAACAGCAAGATTACGCAAACAAATGACAATTAGAACGTCCGAGGCTTCCTTTTCAGAAGAAACAGCGCCATCTGCTGAAACTGTCATTAAAGCAACTGGTAAAGGGCAAAGTTTGACCTGTCCCTAAAGAAAGGCCGACAGAGAAGATGTGATGTTTTGGAGCAAGAAGGAATACGACTGACCTCGACCTGGACTCCGGTGACTCCACCCAACTACAGGATCAAGAACCAGGACCAAATTAACATCTGCACTCTCTCTTCAACCTTTCAGTCCTCTTCGGCCAGTCAAAGTGTGTATTTTGGAATCCGTCAGGGTTTCCTACCCTGCACTTAGCTCTGAGCTTCTGCCAGGACAGATATTAGGATTTGACTCCTTCGGCTCTGCCAGCGCGGAATTCATGTGGCCGCCTAAAAAAAAATTGGGTAATAATAGGAGAGAGGTCCAAATTTGGAAGCCGTCAACCCAGAGAGGCAGCATTTTGGTTCATTTTACGGCTCTGTGCTCGAGCGCGGCGTTTCGGTCAGCGGTGGCCACTAATTGTCACGTTGTTGCACTGCCGAGCGGGTGCACGGAAGCCGCCGTCACAGGAAGCGGGCAGCGTTCCTCAACGGTGACAATTCAATTCCGATCTGTCAACAGTGACGCTGCTGCAGGACGCACAAGCACGGGCGCATTCTGCGGCATGCGCCACCAACACACACACACACACACACACACACACACACACACACACAGTCACATGGTGATGGAGCTGCAGGACGAGTGAAAAAATAAGTTCAAAGCCTTTTAGGATCACATGAGATTACCAAAGGACCTAAATTAGGTGTGTGTGTGTGTGTGTGTGTGTGTGCATGCGCAGCTGCATACGTGTGTGTGCACGTGAGGCCTGACAGGGCAGAGGGCCTGGCCTTCCACACGGAGCGAGCTGTGACACACACACACGCTTTGGTTTTCACACTGCGCAGTATTTGTGGTAGAGGATGTTTTTTTTTTTTCTCTACAGTTGTGTCTACAAGTGTGTGTGTGTGTGTGTGTGAGTGTGTGTGTTCAGACACATACAAACTGTTCAAAAACAAATGTAATATGATTAAAAGACTGTGTGTAATTGTAGACCATGTGTGTCAGTGGCGTGGGGGGCTCATGCTAATTCCACCCCTGCTGATGTTGACCTGAGCTGGGTGGGGTGTTTGTGTGGGCTGGGGAGGGGCTTCCATGGAAACCTGCAGCAGAAAACACACACGCACACGCACACGCACACACACACACACACACACAGAAGTGGGTAAAGAGCGGTGATGAGATGGAAGATTTCGGAGATGTTTCTCTCTGTTGGAACTGGAAACATAAATAAGTACAAATGTCAGAAATCAAGGCTATAGAGTGAAAGAGTGAATCTGTGTTTGTGTTTGGTTTTGGAGGACACACGCGTGCACACACACACAAAGGCAGTGTTGTACCTACGGCCCTGCGGTTTAACTGTAAAGGCAGACGCTGAAGGGATTTCCAGCTTTCGTTAGCTAAAGCCGGTGAAATGGAGAGATCTTTTCTCATCAACACAGCCGAAGCCTTGAGTGACAACCACGAGGGTGCCTCCCAAACATCCCTGAGGTGCAGACAGAAACGGCAGCGCAGCAGCAGGGCGTGACAGCAGTGGCTGTGAGCTCCTGGGTGATTTTAGCAGAACTTGCTCCAGCTCTGCGGGGATGAAGAAGCTGATCCCCTCCTCCGCTCTGGTCTCCAGGACCAGCCTCTCGCTGGAGGCCACACTCCAGCTCCTCAACCCAGGAGCGATAATCTGAGGAGTGGCTGTGTTCCAGCTGGGAAGCACAGCCTCGGTCTGGAGGATCTCATCTTCATCCTGACCTCTTCACCTTCTCTCCAGCAGGCAGCTGCTGAGGAAGCCGAGACAGTTTGAGCTGGACGTGAAGTAGAGAAACGTCTGCTACGTCAGCCAGCTTTACGTCCAGGACAGCATAACGACCCGGGCCTGTTGCCATGGAGATGGGCGCCGACGGAGACACAACATAAGACGCAAACAACCACACGCAGGCGTGCAAGGGCCATACCCTGATAGATAAATACTGCAGCCACATGACAAAGTGCGCGCGCGCGCACACACACACACACCCTTGCGCTTCTGTCTTTGTGAGGACTTTCATAGATAGAATGCATTACTGAGCTCCTGACTTGAACCCTAAACATCCCAACCAGTCCCCTGAGCCTGAGCCGAACCCAATTCTAACCCCAACCCTAAAACCAAGTCTGAACCCTCAAACAGGCCTCTGAAGATGTGAGGACCAGCCAAGATGTGCTCACTTTGGTACTCAGTATATAGCAAGAACACACACACACACACAGGTCTGTGTCTATCCCAGAAACATTCTTCCCAGAGGTGTTTTATTTCAGTTCGGACTTTAGTCTGGAGGTGGCCTGGTCGCAGCCTGGTGGAATTTGCCACGAGCAGGAAGACTTTGATCCACACCAGCACAAGGACTTCTTCTTTGGTGTCTGACAGTCTGTCCAACTTCCCAGGCCAACAATGTGATTCCCGCAAAGTGTGGCCTTGAGGGAACTTTCCAGGACTTTTCAGGGCATGCCTTGAGACTGTTCCCAGCACCATAAGAGAGGCTCAGTCCTGTGATGTCCTTTCAGATAACTGTTATGAGAGGCTGACTTGTGTAGAGCATTGCGTTCTGGGAGTAAATGTTTAAAATACTGGCCACATTAAAAGGTCCTAAAAATATGCTTTAATTGCATTTTTTTAATGGATAATGTTCCTTTTGTTAAAAAAAAAAATGAGACTAGATGAAAGATGTGCGCCACGATCATGAACAAGCGAAATGAGAGGGAGGTGAAGACCGTCCGCAGACACCACCAGAAAATTCCACAGGTGGATCTGAAATGCAGAGTCAATCAATCAGACTCTCACACTCACAGAAGGAGTTGGTGGGGGTGTCACAGGTGAGACATTCCACACATGAATGCAGTAAACACACTTTCACACCCGGAAAAATTCCACTCATCGTCTCCAGGAACTGTGTTTCGGTGAATCATATCTCAAGTGGAGAGATGGCCGTGTGTGTGTTAGGGTTAGTGTGTGTGTGTGTGTGTGAACCTCTTACCTTTGCCATAAAGTTATCCCTGAAGGTTTGTTCCTCAAAC
Source organism: Pao palembangensis (assembly GCA_015343265.1). NCBI lineage: Eukaryota > Metazoa > Chordata > Actinopteri > Tetraodontiformes > Tetraodontidae > Pao > Pao palembangensis. The sequence goes on along the minus strand of CM027085.1, from coordinate 1,796,931 downwards.
ACACCTGTCTGCAGACGCTCTGTTTTAATAAACGCATTTATTAAAAACTCATGATGAAACTTGACTTATCGTGTGTGTGTGTGTGTGTGTGTGTGTGTGTGTGTGTGTGTGTATACCTCTGCTGAGTGTGGCTCCATTCTCTCTGTAGTCCTGGATCTCAGCATCCTTCCTCACCAGCAGACCTTCCAGCTGCACCGCCTGCCGCTGCAGCAGGTGGCTCATGGCCAGCAGGGGGCGCACCAGGTGAGCGCATGCCTAGAGAAAGAAAGATCTTATAATGTGTAAATAAAGGTTTTCTTTTACTTTTTAAAATTGAAATATTTGTTTTCTTTTCAGTAAAATCAAAAAACTCTCTAAGGTAACTTTTTGCCCAAACTGTAGAATAAAAATGCTCAAAATTCTTACAGACGCATTTTGGTCAGTAACGACGGTGAAATATGGATCGTACCACAGTGAGGGGGGCAGGGCGGCAGTGAAATTCCCAGTAGAAAGGCAGTCCAGCCAGCTCACTCTTCAGCTTCACTCTGAGGTCACCGTCATCCCCCCGTATCAGGGAAATCTGGGGGCCGCCATCAGGTCGACTGTCACTTCCTGACAGACAGGGCTGTACCACCTGACACAGGTGGGTGAAGAAGGCTTCCACAGGTGCTCGCAAACGTCTGTTAAGTTCCTGGGAAAAACAGCACGTACTCAGCAAAAACAGGGCATTTGACATGATTCCAACTAAACCGTCACACCTGCGCCCTCTTCTGGATGTCGGATGGACCTGCACGCTCCTCCCACACGCAGTGGGTGTCAGTCAGGAGGAGGTGGTAGGCGCTTTCACCAAAGCAGCTCTTGGCGAGCAGCTGGCAGCCGCCGATGTTCACAGGAAGCCACGGACGCTGCAGCAGGACGTCAGACGCAGCTTCACAGGTCTCCATCACCACGTGGAAACAAAGTTCTTCACTGGATCGTGACACAAAACAGCAATTTTTGATTTCACGGTCTGAAACAAAAGGTGTTTTTAAAACTCTAAAATTAAAAACAGAATGGGGAAAAAACAAAAGCATAATTAACTGGATAAATACATTTGGAAATTTAAAAAACTCAAAGTTTAAAATGTCATCAAATACCAAAGTAAAAGTTCATAAAGATTAAACAGGGGAGGTACTTTAGTATGTACTTATATTATACAAATGTTGATTTTTCTTTGATGCAATGTTCATCCCACATCCCAGGAGTGACTCAGTCTTTCATAATTAACCTGACTCAAGATTAATAAGACTGCTTTAATGCAATTCTTCCTGAAAACTATCAATTCTGTGTTTTCTAGATAACCTCTCTTTGTATTTTTCTAGTTTTCCTCATCACTCACCTCTAAAGAATGCACCTCAAAAAGCCTGGAGCCAGATGATCCTGTCCCCAGCCACATGACCACCACTCTGCAGAAGACAGACCGCTGCCACAGGTCCTGCAGGTTACCCAGCTCCCCTCTGCTGATCCGTAATGAGGCTGTTTTCCAGAAATAAAATGAGGTGTTTCTCCTCTCCTACCAATTTAGGAAAAGGGCAAAAGTCATCAAACCATTGAGAATGAAAAGAACAGTCTCCGATCACAAATTAAAATAAATTTGCCACTGTGAAAATTGTCAAGGTCCTTTCCTTAATTTTCCACAGAAGACCACCATGAAAACAAATAAGGAAAATAACACTGGCATTAGAGGAGTAATTATCAACAAAACTGTATCATATGTTCATCATATTCAGGGTTCCCACACATTTTCGTGTCTGTGTAGGTTCTCATTCGTCTGGGTCATAGTTGTTCAAAGTTAGATCTCTGTGTGCAACTGGACTGTTTAGGTTTCCTTGAAGACGTTTCGCCTCCTCTCCAGAAAGCTTCTTCAGTTCTGAGTCGCTGGGGGCAGAGCTTGAAAATATAGCCCTTGTGGACCATTAACGTCCTAATGATCTGGGTCGCTGGCAGGGTCGTAGTTATATTCAAGCACTTTTCAAGCACTTTCAGGGGTCATTTTCAAAATTTTCAGCAGCATATCGCTGGGGTAAAATACTGTACATAATATAAATGCTTGTTATTATATGTTTACCTTTGTCACACCGAGATACAATTATTATGATATAAACCTCTAAAATTACGTTTCATATTAGCAAAATGTTTAGAGATTACAGGAGAACGCAATTTTTTGAAATTCAAACACTTTTCATACCTAGAAAACCCAACAGTGAAATTAACGCATTTTCAAGGATTTCAAGCACCCGTAGAAAAACAAACTAATTCACTCGTTCATTCAAAATAAAGAGCAACGACAAACTCACACAAAAATTAATTAACAAATCTACACATTTCAACTTTCTCTTACGCATCACAAGCTAGTAACAAGGTTTTAAATAAATATTGTTGTCAGTTGCGACTGTATTCCTCCATTCGGGGTTAACGACGCGATATGAAATTTTATGCCCATAAAATTGTACAATTGGCGAAATTGTACATTTGTAAGTCGATTCAAAACAGAATTCGTTTCTGTCATCATGTAGCAATTAAATTTAAGAAACGTGGGCAGCTTTATTTTGAATACTCACGAAGACAGTATTATCTATTAAAAATATAACAAAGAAATAAATACCTAAAAATGCCAGAATATGACGCCAAATCTTCTCTTCGATTACTTCCTGTCGCAGTGCAACAACTCTAATACCGATGTGAAACGGAACATTGTTCAAAGGTTCCGCTTAAAAAATATTTACGCCTGCGCGTTCGTCCTAATGTTTTATTTTTAAAATGAATTGAATTTTTTTTTATATAGTAATGTAGCCAAAATGAGAAAATCTTACTTATTAATTAATGTAAGGTTGTGACTGGAAAGGAGTTGGTAAGTAAATCGTTAATTAGAAAATGCATTTATCGGCCATTGTCCATCAAGTGATACAACTGTGGAGAAAACGAAACTGTATCCTTTCTTTCAATTCACACACTGGGCTTTCATGGAGCAAGACCCCGCTAAAGCAAAGACAGGTAAAGTTTCAGGTAAATCAGGCAATTAGAATTTAGAAACAAATGCTAGAGTGATTACTGGTAATTCTGAAGTGGCGATGCAGAAGGAATCGTTTGCAGCCAGGAGGAGACAGGAGAAATGGAAGAGCAGCCCAGACTGTCCCTGATCAGCTGGAACATTGACGGCCTTGACGGGGAGAAACAGCCGGAAAGAGCTAGAGGCCTCTGTTCGAGTTTAATCTCGTAAGTTAATCATAACCAGCCCGGTTGTCAGCTGCTGATGAGTCCATGAAAATATACAGTATTCACTCTTTGTACTGTAGCCTAAGCTCACTTTTCCGTAGAATTCAAAAAATAAATCTAATAATTAACACAGTAATAATTCTATAATAACATACCCAGCCATCAAAGTGTCTCAAGACAACTAAAGACGTCTTAATAACTGAAACCAAGACATTTCTGTAAATCAATATGTCTTATGACATCATAAGGCAAACATTTGAAGACGCCAGAGCAGAACATGGAATGTGCCCAGACTGGTTTTTGTGTCTTGAAGACATTGAGTGAGACATATTATTTACATATTACTTATTATTATTACTGACATATTATTTGAGACATATTATTGTAGGACATCTGAAGACATCCACATCTTCAGATGGCTTCAGACATGGTGTGCATGTCAAAGACATGGTCAAGCTATCTTGTTTCAACTGGATTATGATTATAATATTATGATGGTCTACTTATATTTTACTGTAACATTGTATTATGTTATTAGAGTGTTAAATGCTAATTATGCTATCTATTAATTTGTTTTAGTTATTTAACTTGCATTTTGTCTAATTTCTTTGAGAGCCCTGCCTAATGAGATATGAGATAGGATATGGCTATGTAATGTGATTTACAGAAAATGAACATAAACTTAAATTAAGGTTAGAAAAATGTTTCATAAATAAATAGTTGAATTAATATCATAGACAATTTGATAGCTGGGTATGAATCGCTGCCAGTGCTATTTTGCATGGAAACAATGAGCATGTTTGAATAAATCTATTCTATTTTAATAAACAAAATGTAATATGTATAGCCAGACCATGAATGTTTGTAACAGCCCAGAATGAACAAACAGAATTAAACAAGATCATTATGGTTTGTTAAGAAGTCTTGCTGTGGTTTATTGCTGTGCAGAGAGTCTGCTGATGTGGTGTTTCTCCAGGAGCTCGTCCCACCTTATTGCCGCTTCATGAAGAACCGACTGTCGACCACCTACACGTTGATTGAAGGTGGATAAAAGAGTAACGGAGGACACGGCTGCTTCAGAATGGCATGGTATTTCTCATGTGATTTACTCTGTTCGTGCTGATCAGGTGGAAAGGAGGGGTACTTTACTGCCATACTGCTGAAGAAGTCTCGCATAACATTGCTGGACAGTGAGATAGTCAAATTTCCAACCACCAGGATGACGAGGAACCTGCTTGTTGCTCAGGTTTGGACACGGAACCGAGACTCGGGATTGTTTTCATCACCCTAAAAACACACATCTCCTCCACAATCAGGTGCTGTTCAAAGGCCAGAAACTTTGTCTCATGACGTCCCACATGGAGAGCCTCAAGCCCTACGCAGGAGAGCGCATGCGACAGCTGCAGCTGCTTCTGAAGAAGATGACTGAGGTGCCTGATGACGTCAACGTCCTGTTTGGAGGAGACACCAACCTGAGAGATGCAGAGGTTTGTGTTATTTCAGTTTAGCAGCTGCAAACATCTGTGGACCTGAGATGAAGTGTGCAGTGTACAGTAACAACTGATAGCTCACACTTGTCTGTTCAGGTAGCCCATGTGGGTCTTCCAGCCTGCATACATGATGTCTGGGAACAGCTGGGAGAGCCAGAAGATTGTCGCTACACATGGGACACTCTGATAAACACCAATAAGAATGTGGATTTCACATGTCGTATCCGCTTTGACCGCCTCTACCTGAGGCAGGCTGCCGAAGACGGCTGCCCTCAGCTTAAACCTGATGGCATGGCCTTGTTAGGACTAGAGAAGTTGGAGTGCGGCCGCTACATCAGTGATCACTGGGGAATCCGCTGCGAGTTCAATGTGGAGTAATGGTGTACCAAAAAAATAAAAACAGAAGACGCGCAGAGAATGTTATTGTAAAATAATAAAAATGTAAGAATAAACACTTTTAAGTTAAGTTTGTTTTGTTTTTTGCATTTTAGATGTAACTCGTGTTTTTTTTTCTTCACATATTCTTTCCTTACTCTCGGAAAATGCCTCGTTCTTCTTTAACAATCACGTGACCGGCGTTGTAACCTAGGAGAGGTTTTGTTTACTTCCGGGTTGTCAGACTCGAAAACAAGAGGCGCAGCAGCACGCCCACGACACCGCAGCAAAGCGGATTAAAGTCCCGCAGAGATGGCAGGGGAGGCTGAAGACGAGATTCCAGGTATAAAAAACATGTAATTACACTTTTCAGATTTAAGAACTGCTCATTTGAATATTGCAAATTAGAGGGACCGGAAGTTTATTTTAGCCTCTTTAGCTCTTTAGCTAAAATGAATCTTATTTAAGTAACGTTTTCTCCATCAAACTGTCATATTTATTTAATGAAAATTGTATTTTCCTCTCACACGAATGTTATTTCCTCTCATACGAATATTATTATTATTATTATTATTATTATTATTATTATTTTTATTTCAAATCCTCATTGCTTTCAAATACTTTAAAGAATCGCTTTGAATTTGGAAACGTAATTAGATATTTCTAAGATTATTCGGAGGCAGGTGTGAAGCTAATTTAACATAACATTTAAGACACTTTTGTTTTATGCACACTTTTAATTACTTCAGCGGACAGTTTTCTGTTGTTACTGCAGTTGTTTATCGAAAGGAATTTGTCAGCTACGACGCATGGATCAGTAATAATTATAACACATTATAAACCATATAATATATATATATATAACCATTTATTCAACCTTTACTTCTAGCATTGTTAAGTATTGTTGCTCTTACATCTTTTTTGTTACACATGGACAATGAGTTAATTATTGAGTTAATTTTTTTATCATAAAAAATAATTAGAATGTAACGTAATGTAACGTAAACGTTTCAGGTTTTTTATTTTTTAAACCCTTTGTCGTGGATGGACTTCTTTCTTCCTTTCAGCCTTCAAGATGCTCGGTTTCTATGTTTAATGTGAACATTTATGATGAACTGATTAATATTTTGACGACCTATGATCACCGTGTTTGACATTTTGCTCTTGTTCTTGTTGTTTTTGCGGCAGAAACGGGGGCAGTTTTCACTTTTGGAAAGAGCAAATTTGCTGACAACATCCCCAGCAAATTCTGGCTAAAAAATGACATTCCATCCAAAATAGCCTGTGGTGACGAGCATACGGCCTTAATAACAAGTAATAGTTGTTCCTTTTGTGTGTGTTTTATGATTCTTTCCTGCCTGTGGTGTAAGTCTGATTAAGATTTGTGACATTTTACAGAAAACGGGCGGCTCTTCATGTTTGGCAGCAACAACTGGGGTCAGCTGGGTCTGGGATCCAAAGTGACTGTGAACAAGCCTACTTGTGTCAAAGGTCATCCTTTAAATAGCTCTCAGTTTCTAAAAGCAGTGCCAGAGAAAGATGGCCTTGTCTTGAAGTGCTGCCACTCGCAGCTGATCTCAGCAGCAGTAAATGTTCAGACTTTATTCTTCTTCACTTGAGGTTATTACAGAGGAAACTGAGACCTTAGTCGTCATCATAATCCTGATCTGGAGGACCCATAATCTGATCTAATCTAGAGGGGCTGCTGCCCCAGAACCACACCCTGGCAAACAGATCTGAATGTGGGCTTCAGGTCGTCGTTTTTTCGTCTTTTTATCTTTCCAGCTCTGAAATCGGAGAAAGTTCTCCTGGCGGCCTGTGGACGAAACCACACTCTCATCTGCACTGCTCAGGGGAGGGTGTTTTCCAGCGGCGGGAACGGCGAGGGTCAGCTGGGCCTCGGCGACTGCGAGGAGAGGACGACCTTCCAAAGAATTCAGGCCTTTGATGCGCTGGGACCAATCAAAATGCTCGCTGCTGGTTCCAGCACCTCTGCTGCCCTCACAGGTGACGGTTCAGCCGCTTTAATCCCTGTGAATCAATCGTACTTTCATTGTTTCAAAACATCAGTGGCTGCTTGAAGAATAAGGAAGTATTTTGCGCCAGAGAGCGGGAAACTGTTCATGTGGGGCGACAACACAGAGGGTCAGATCGGACTCGGGAAGGAGAGCCACGCCCCCTCGCCACAGGAAGTCAGTGTGGGAGGAGCCATCAGCTGGGTGTCCTGCGGTTACTACCATTCTGCCTTGGTGACGGGTGAGCGCGCCTCGCGGGCAGCTTTTTATCTCCATGCTTTCCTGGAGGGTGACGGCGTGTTGTGGGCTGTGCTGACAGCTGGTGGCGCTCTCTACACCTTCGGCGAGCGTGACAGCGGAAAACTGGGTCTGACCACGGAGCAGCTGCCTCGCCACCGCGTCCCTCAGCCGGTGAGGAGCATCAAGGAGCCGGTGAGGCAGGTGGCGTGCGGCGGCGGCCACACGGTGGCGCTGACAGGTGGGAGAGTGACCCAGCAACAGCCCAGATGCATGCTGGGAGTCTCCTCCTTGATCTGGCGGTTTTGTCTTTCAGAGGACAGGCTGTTCACCTTCGGCCTCGGGCAGTTCGGGCAGCTCGGCCACGGGACGTTCATCTTCGAGACGCGGCTGCCGAGGCCCGTGGAGCACTTTAAAAAAGGGCGTGTCTGTCAGGTGGCGTGTGGAGAGAACCATTCAGCCGTGGTCACGGGTAAAAACCGCCGCGAGCTTGAGGCTTGAGATGGCTCTGGCCTGACCACGCCTCTTGTGTGTGTTGAAGATGGCGGTTTGCTGTACACGTTTGGAGACGGCAGACACGGGAAACTGGGACTGGGAGACGAGAACTTCACCAACCAGTTCAAACCCACTCTGTGCTCGCGCTTCCTGAAGTACGGCGTCCAGGCGGTGGGTGTCTCGCCGCCTGCTCGCGGGTGGAACGTTCCGGCCGCGTCTTTTAAAGCCGAGTCTTTGCTGCGTGTCTTTAGGCCGCGTGCGGCGGCTGCCACATGGTGGTGCTGGCCCGGCCCAGGGAGCGGGGCGACGGGGACGTGACGCTGGAGGAAGACGATGTGATCGAGTATGTTCTGGAGAAGCCCTTCGGCGAGGTGCTGGGATGCACGCTGGACTCGTCCAGCCTGCAGAGGAGCCTCTCTGCTCGGGTCCGCAGGCGCGAGCGGGTGCGTCACCACTCCCCCCCGCCAATTGGTTCACAGAAAATCATTAATCACCGTAATTCTGCTGGTTTCCAGAAGGTTTCTGATTTTATATTCTAGATCAGATCTGAATTTTAAGTATTGGGATTTGATACGTGTCCCCTCACGGACCACTAGGGGTGGCCTGTGGACCACTGGTGGCCCACGGACCACTCTTTGAGAAACACTCCTCTAAATGAAGAGATTTGTGACTCACGCATGACTCGCTGCCGCCACCAGGAGAGATCTCCAGAGCAGTTTGGCGCCATGTTCTGCACGCTACCCGCCATGACGCCCGGCTACCTCCACCCGCCTGTGCCTGTGCCCGTCCCCGGCCACTCCACCCTGCCCAGACGGTCTGAGCCCACCCACAGGAAGCTTCCCAACGGTCTGGAGCGCCACGGGAGCGCGGCATCGTCCCTGCAGGGTAACTAGCTCACCTCCGCACTGATCCCGCGTTCGTCACGTTAGCGGTAAAGTGTGAACCTGTCCCTCGTCCTGTTTCCCGCTCCGTCAGAGCAGGCAGGAGACGACGCGGCCAGCGTGCTGGAGAGTCTGACGGATGCAGACAGCGTTAAAGGCCTGGGAGAAACCTCGGATTTCCTCAACATGGTGAGGAAGATGAGAGCCGAAGACAGACGAAGGACGTCTGTGACGTGATAAAGCAGTTTTGAATTCGTCCTGACAGACACACGTGATGCACCTGGACCCTGTTGAGAAAACACTGGCTCTGTCTCCAGTGGAGAAGGTAAGACATTTCTCCCCGCGTTCATCCTGATTTCCCATGGTTCCAGCTCCTCTCTCAGACATCTTCGTCTCTGATCACCACACTTAGAACGGTCGAACACACTGGTCACTCAGCATGGCTGCTCTCCTCGACCTCTGAGAACCATCCCAGTGTCACTGACGTTAAAGACAAACGCAGGAATGCAGCTTGTAGCCTTAGAGCTAGTGAGCGCTAACCCCCCTCAGGCACCACCTCCATCAGGACTTTGATTTGTGAACATTTCCCATGATTCTGCTGTTCTCCTGTCGTTTTCATGGTTCACTCCTCTAATGCATGCCTCTCTCTCATCTTCTTCCTGCTTTCTCATGCCGGGGATAGAGGAAGGGTCAGAACGGTAAGACCAAGAAAGAGAGCCAAAAAACAGAGAGACTCTCGAAGCAGCGCAGTTTCTCGTCGACTTCCCCGTCTCAAAAGAGCGACAGCGTCTCTCCTCGCCGGGCCCCGCCCTCCGAGCTCTTGAGAGGCCGCAGTTCTCGTTCTCTCGGCTCTCGGAGGCAAAAAACCAGCAGCCAGAACAAAGAGAATCTGATCCTGGCTGTGGAGCAGCTGCAGAGGATCCCCAGGAAAAACAAACCTGGCGGCGCGGAGAACGTTCCCAGAGCAGCTTCCCAGCAGCAGCTCGGGCCACGCGAAGGGAAACAGCAGCTGAGGGAGGCTGGGAGGGCTCCTGCAGCAGCCAAAGCCAAGCCAGGGCAGCAGAAAGGTGCTCAAAGCAAGGCCTTCGCTGTTGGAAGCGCAGGCGTTAGCTCACCAGCTAGGCCCCCTGACTCGTCTGGGTTTCACCCGAACGATGCCTTAAACGAGGAGAAATCAAAGAGCGCTGAGGGGGACAAGCAGCCAGACGCTCCCAGGATCACCCACAGCAAAACATCCAAGAATGAGAAAAACAAACGAGTGCTGCGAGATAAAAAACAGCCCGAGGAAACGCAGAAAGGACCAGCAAATGTGAGCTTGCTGGCCGGAGCTGCTTCTGTCGTAGCAGCATCGGCGCTCAAGCGCGAAGCGTCCGGAAGGTTGTTGAAGTCTTCGTCTCCGTCTGAGGACAGCCGGAGTTTCCTGAAAGCCCAGAGCCAAGAATCCGAATCGCGCGGCGGCGGTTTTAGCAACGAATCCGCCGTTAGCATCAACATCCAGCCTGCAGCCGACCCAGCGAGGCCCAGCGAGACGGAAGGAAGTCAGGATAAACGTGACTCTGTGACGGCCAAAGAGGAAGATGAGGGGGAAAGAACACAGGGCACAGAGGAAGAGGAGGAGGAAGAGCAGAGAAGTGCAGATGTTAGCGAGGAAGAGGAGCAAAATGTCAGTCAGAGTTCCGGCAAAACAACGAAGGACGAAAAAGAAGGCGAGAGTGACACTCAGCATTTAGAGGAGGTGTCGGAGTCTGCCATAGAGGAAGAGGAGGGAGATGAAGGCAGTGCTGAGGAGGAGGGGGAGGAGGAAGGAAGCAGTACAGTGGGAAGCGAAAGTGAGGAGGAAGAGAGAAAAGGAAATGATGTAGAAGAAGAGGAGGGGGAAAGTGAGGAAGGGTCAGATCATGAGACAGAGAGCAAAAGTGGAGAGTCTGAAAGTGAGGAAGAGGGCGAGGAAGAAGAGGCAGGTTTGGTAAGTGATGAGGAAGAGGAGGTTGACAGCAAGGCTGATGCAGATAGTGAGACAGAGGGAGGAGAAGATGAGCAAGAGCAGACCAGCAGTGAAGAGGAAGAAGAGGGGAGTAATGAGGAAGAAGAGGAGGAGAGTGCAAATGATGAAGAAGAAGAGGAGGAGGAGGATCAGTTGAGTGAGGAAGAAGAAGAGACTGATGAAGAGGAGGAAGCTGAAGAAGAAAATGAAGAGGAGGAGGAGGCTGAGGAAGAAGAGGAGGAAGAAACTGACAACGATGAAGAAGAGGAAGAGTCTGAAAAAGAGGAGGAAGAAGAAGAGACTGAAAAAGAGGAGGAGGAGGAGGAAGAAGAGACTGAAAAAGAGGAAGATGAAGAGGAAGAAACTGAAAAAGAGGAGGAAGAAGAGGCCGAAAAAGAGGAAGATGAAGGAGAAGAAACTGAAAAAGAGGAGGAGGAAGAAACTGAAAAAGAGGAGGAGGAGGAAGAAGAGACTGAAAATGAAGAAGAGGAAGATGAGGAAGAAGAGACCGAAAAAGAGGAGGAGGAAGAAGAGACTGAAAATGAAGAAGAGGAGGAAGAAGAGACCGAAAAAGAAGAGGAGGAAGAAGAGACTGAAAATGAAGAAGAAGAGAGTGACAGTGAGGAAGAGGAGGAGACAAAGAAGAAAAAGTCTCCTGCAAGAAGAAGACAAATGAAACCTGGGCGGCAGCAGAGGTCAGGGGTCAAAGGTCAGGCTGCAGCAGAGTCAGAGGAGTTCTGGGGCGATGTGTTACCCCAGTACCTCAACCTGAAATAAAAACCCAGTTTCTTCCTCATCTGTCCCAGTGGAACCAGTCAGCCACTGGTTTCCCATCAGTCCTCACCGTGCCTTTGCCCTCACGCTCAACTGCTTCTCTGTCTTCTTCATCTTTTATTTTGACGAGGCACATCCTGTTTCCTCTTGTGTTTAAACGTCTGTTTGACACTTGTGTTTTTCTTTCTGTCCTTGTTTTTTTCTTTTATGTCAGTTTTCTTCTCTTTGTTTTCTTTGTTTGTCGACATAAAAGAATAAATTTTTCTTTTGTCTTTTCAAAAAAGTGGTGTTTCTGTTGCGTGAAGCCCAAAAGCAGAGGGGCTTTATTTGTGTCAATTTCCTCTAACTGGGATCTTTGACCGGACGCGTTCTCTCAGGTGGGTTTTTCAGTCTTCCTGTTGTCCTGCAACCTCTGAACTGGTGAAACCTTTGTTGACCCAATGTTCTCGTCTGTCGTTTCCTGTTTGTTCCCGTCTTAGTTCCTGTCCTCCATCGTTAAACGTTCCTCCACAGAACCTTTTTGTGGTTTTTAATTTGTCTCCCTTCAGGTCTAAAATTCACTGTTTCCTTCCAGGGTTTGACGAAAGCGTCGACGCCTGAAGACGAAGATGAAGCCGAGAAAGAGGAGGACAGCGATGATGAGGAGGAGGAGGAAGAGGAGGAGGAAGAGGAGGACAGGTCCTCGACAGAGAAACCAGCAGGAGGACTCCAGATTCCTGTCAGTCCATCGTCTGTCCTCGCTGCTTTTATTAATTATTGCTCTTTGTGCTAACCTGTAACGTCGGATCTTTCCAGAAACCCGAAGAGATGAAAGAGGCCGACCCCGGCGGAGAGCAGGAAAGTGACGAAGGTCTGTTTGAAGCAGGTAGCGACTAAATAAAAGACGGGAGGAGGTGAAATACTTCTAAAGCAGCTAAATATTTCCTTAACAGCAGCTGAAGTAGCTCTGCAGCCTCAAACCACAGTCGAGGAAATGGGGAAAGAAGGCAGCAAACCGGCCAACGGGACGTCAGAGAGCAGCTCCAACAGCCAATCAGGAGCCGGCAAAAAGGTACACGCGCTAAGAGCAGGTTTTCACAGCACCCATCCGCGAAACGCTGCCTTAATCTCTGCCCTCCAATCAGCTGTCGCTCTTCAGGCGGCTGTCCTTCAACAGGTCCAAGCAGAGCAACAGCGCGGACCAAAGCCCGGCGGAGGCGGCCGCCCGCGGGGACGCGTCCCTCCAGGAGGAGCCTCCCCCCGCCGCTGGGAGCGGCGCTGCAGAAAAACACGGAGAAGCAGCGCGGCGGAAGCAGCCCGCGTCCTCTGCAGCTCGAGGCCCTCGCTCAGGAACCTGCAGCGTCCTGTGATCCTGGTACCAGAACCCCCAGCTGCCCTCAGTGTTACCCAGCTTTCATATGGGATCAGGTGGCGTCTCCACCGGTTACCAGCTGACTGAGATGATGTCATCAACGCAGGACAGACGTTAATAGCGTCTGTGTGTGTGTGTGTGTGTGTGTGTGTGTGTGTGTGTGTGTGCTCTCCAGGGAACCTTCACCTGTGTTTCCCTTCAGGGCTGGTGCTGTTTTTATATAGATCACCTTCTGTTTGATGTTGACATCACACCTTGTCACTTTGAGCCATCACCATAGAAATGTTCATCTCTCTGTTTGTCTCTATTGTCTCCATGGCAGTTTAAAAAAAGAAAAAAACAAAAAAGAGGATACATCAAAGGCTTTTAAAAGTCTGATCCCTGATGTCGTCTCACTTCAGCCACTGTAAGTGACCTAAAGCTGAGCCTCCTCCTCCACCAGTGTGGCCATGTCGGTGGGTGGGTTTTACTTTTGAAATGTTCATTTTCTTGTTGAGCCCAAGTTTGTGTGTGTTTGTGTGTGTGTGTGTGCGTGTGTGTGAGAGAGAGAGAGAGAGAGAGAGGATGTAAATAATCTTATTTATTGTGACGTGAGCACAGTTGCACTTTTGATGTGATTTGTATCAGTTTTACAGCATTTTATTCTGACAGATAATCTGTTTTAAGTGATGTTTTCATTTTTAATATCGATATTTTTAATTTTGTGATATAATTAAAGCATTTTGATACAAAGCTGAACATGAGTTGTGTCTTATATTGACTTTGAACAGTTTTAAAACTTAAATTATTTACTGATGGCAAACAGATTATACTTACAGCGTTTTTGTAGATGCAGTTGTTAACAAAGTTTTGTTGTGTTTGTTTTTATCAGTGATATTTTGTGATTTAACACTGGAGCTGCGCCGTTGGGGCGCCATTACACCATCGTACCAGCAGGTGGCAGCAGGCTCGCGTGCTGACGCTCGTTTCTTCTTCAATGGTTTTATGTTGTTAGCTCGCAGGAAGTCAGCAGTTGCTGTGTTTCCTCGAGCGGTGTGGCTCCTTGCGTTTATTCATTAAACAGAAAATATACGATAAATAGGACAAAAAAATGGAGGAATATCATAACGCCAACGAGGTTTGTCTATAAAAATTACATTAGGTTTATACATATTTATTCATAGTTTTATGAATTTATTTACTTTTCAGCCTCTCTTCGCGTTTGTTCCAAACAATAACAGTCATGATTGTGACGCTTTTTACTTATAACATCCACCGGTAACATTACATTTAGTATCTTTGCTTAGTATTGAATTAGATTAACTTATACTCGGTGAATCAGAATTCAGCCTTGATGCTAAATCCTTTTTGAAATCAGATTAAATCGCTTTTTAATCACATCTAATCGGTGTTCCTTTTTTTTAGGGCTCTTTTAACGCAGAAGAAGCCGACGTCATCGTTAAAGAGGTAAGTTTAGCTATTTAACGTGATTATTTTAGATGGTTATTGGTTTTAGATTCACGAATACGTGACTAACATTTTTAATTCTAGGTAACTGAAATTATTGACTCATTTTGTGTTCTTGCAAATGATATTGATCTGTTTCATTTCTAAAAATGAAATTGTCGAGTTTCTTTGATTATATAACTTGTTGGCAGCGATTTTACCTTTGGATTCTGTCAAAAACATACCAGGAAAGCATTAATTCACTGTCTTCACTGTCTGATTCTTGTTTCCATGAAAGACAAACAGTGTTTGTTGTGTATTTCAGTCTCTTCAGGGGGAAACACAACCAAGTGACTCCCGCATGACTGCAGATGCTCAGTCTGTTTTTATCTGTTGTTTGGTAACAGTGTATCGAGAACATTGTTGGCGGCACCGACTACAGCCAGAGCCAGGTGAACAAATGGACGGCCAGCATCGTGGAGCGCTGCCTCACGCAGCTCGTCAAACAGGGCAAAGCCTACAAATACATCGGTAGGATGACGTGATGATGACCGAGGTGGAATTTGTGTGGAGAAGTCAAACACGCTGTGTTTGTTCCTACAGTGACGTGCGCTGTCATGCAGAAAACCGGAGCGGGCCTTCACACGGCCAACTCCTGCTACTGGGACACCACCATGGACGGTAGGCAGCTCAGCACGTCAGCAGAACTCTCTCAGTGGATCTTTTATTCCAAACAATTGTTCAACTACACACTCATCTGAACGTTAAAATGCTGCTCAGCCTGTCTCAGACTTTGTCCTTGTGATTTTTTTAACACTTCTGCGTGCAGGAAGCTCTACTGTGCGGTGGGAAAACCGCACCATGTACTGCGTCGTCAGTGTGTTTGCAGTGGCCGTTTGATGGACGTTAGCGAAGTGTGTCCACCAGGGGGCCCCCAAGTGCCACGAGAGTCTGACAGACGGCCGCCCGTCACAGTTTCCGGTCCTCAGTTGCACGTAAACCCCACCATCTCCACATATTTGCTTTCTGTCATCGCCTAAGTGCTTCATCCCTCTTTTTATTTATCACTTGCACGCCTCCATTTCCTACATGTGTCAAAAAGCTTTTTTTATACTCAGTGAAGTGAAGAAAAATAAACAGCTGTTAAATGTTTGATCATTTAGCTTTAATTTGAAGTCTTTCTGTTTTCTCTGTCCAGCCTTGGACAAAAGCCCCTCTGTTGTGTTGTTTTTCTATCTTTGCAGGCCACTAAAGTGTTAGGCCCAAGTTAGTTTCTCCTAGTTAAAAACTAAATTTACCCAATTAAGATGCGGTGAACAAAGGGGACATTGTTGGAGTCAAGTGTCCTTCACATGACTGAAGACCTTATGTTCTCGTCTCAAAACTGAGCGGCTGAACAGTTGCTCTGTCGCCAGGACAACTGGGCAACCTCTGTCCACCGATGGAGGTCAAACGCGTCGTCGGCAGGAGACGAGGTCAGGATGTGTCAAAGAAACCGAGAGCCTTGGAACAGCATTTAATGTTTTCTGAAGCGTACATGCTGTGTTTAAGAGGGTCTAGCATCTGCTTTTTAATTACTTAGATGAAGATTATTTACGCAGCAACAACAAAGAGAGCAAAGCTAAATTCAGACGCGGCATCTTTTTTTGTTCTTTGGTAGAAAGTTTGCAGCCTCCCTGAAGCTTTGAGCGCTGTCAGTAATGAAGAAGAGAGGTTTCAGCCGTCTTCCTCTTATCACAGCAGCAAAGCAGAAAAAAGGAACTACTATGAGGAAAAAACTGAGGGTATTTCCTCAGCCTTTGAGCAACAACGGCATATTTGCGGTCAGAAGAGGTCAGGATGGAAACGAGAGAGCGCCTCTGTCTTTGATGCCTTCAGAAATTCTCCTTGTTGAAGATGAACTTGACGTCGGCCTCGGAGTGAGACAGACACTGCTTCTGCAGGGACTTCCCCAGCTGAGGGGGGCCGCAGAGGAACACCCCCACTTTGGATCTGTCGGGAAGACACACACCATCTTAGACAAACATGGCGGGGGCGGGGGGTTTGGGATCAAGAGCCCAACCTCCACCAGGCGCGCGGAAACAGACGGAAAGGCTCCTCACCTCGGGTGCTGTGATGCAATATTGGAAAACTCGTTGTCCCAGTTAGGCTTCCCGTAAAGAGTCTTCTGTTTGAGGCCAGTTATCGGGTCGTTTTCTGCCTCGTGGTGAACGCGGAAGTGAGCCGCCTGACGGAGGGAAAACAGGGTTGAACAGTCGTCTCCACGCTGAGGTTCTACTCAGAGTGCCGGGACTTTGGTACCTCCTTCTCCTTCCAGCGGGTGAGGTAGATGTTGTAGCTCAGGAAGTCCGTCATCCCCTTGTCCGCCATCTGACCCTCCAGAGACTGCAGCAGGTCGGCGAACCACTCGAAGGCCTGCGTCTCCGGACACAGCCAGTAGAAGTAGATCTGGGGGGACCAAGAATCGCTCTAGGCATCGTGCTGTCGCAGCTCCGAGACGTTTCTAAACAGCCAGTTTACCTTCTTGGTGAAGACTTCCTGGTTGTTCTGGATGTGCTTGTACCAGACCGACTTGAGGATGGACGCAAAAGGAGTCACGCCGATCCCGGCGCCCACCAGCATCACCACCTCGTAACCGAACACGTCCTCGCTGGCCGTCCCGAAGGGACCGTCGATGGCCACCCTGCACACGGAGCAACCGCCGAATGATGGTGGACGTTACTGGGAGTGACAGGAAGTAGCTCCAGGACCATGTTTAGCATAGATGAGCAGCTTGGCCACCAACTCAAAGCTAAGCTAATATTTATGGCTGCTTGTGTAACTCAAGGTGGAGTCGATTAAGTAGGGAATGAAGCCTTTGGTATTTGTTTGCCTGCTGTGATGACAACAGGAAAATGCTGCCGCTCGCTCTGCGGCGGCGGCGGCAGGAAAGAAAGAGCACAATGAATCCTCGCGAGCTCCAACGGCTTCTCAAAGAAAGGAGACAAAAGGTGCAATCTTGGATAATCGCAGACTATTACAGGCAGCGTTTTTCTCTTTGCACTGACGTACTTGGGCAGCTTCCAGGCCTCTTGAGGCTCGCTTTTGTCTCCGCCGCAGGCCTCGTACAGCGCCTGCGTCCAGTCGCCGACGATGCGGATGTGGGCGCTGAAGTAGTCCTCCTCGGGCGCGGAGGTCAGGGTGAAAGGATGCCACTCAAGTCTGGAAACAGACGGGCACTGGATGAAGACGTACTGGCCCACCTCCATGTGGAAACCTTTCCTTTTCATCTGCAGCTCCAGGGTTTTGGACGGGTGCATCACCACCTGACAGACAGGGGGCGCTGTCAGAGAATCAACAAGCAAAGACACGCAAGCGTCCTTTTTTAGCAAATACGCACCTTGGTGATCACCACCTTCTGGTGGGATCGATAGAAACGAACGATCCTTTCGCACACGTAGAGGATCATGGGGCCCACCACCCACTTCCATGTCTGGAGAAGAGAAAATTATGGGATGATACGGCTCAACCGTCGGCTGATTGGTTGAAATGGACGCTCACCATTGGTGGATTTCCTGCAAACTCTGGTACGGCACAGTTGGACCCGTTCCTACCCCACTCCTCAAACTGGTCGGCACACTCCTCGGGGTTGTTTGTCTTCAGGCTAGCAGGCGTCTGGCCTCGTACGATCCGCCTGCAGCGCACGAGAGGTAGCATGTCGACTTTAGCCCCCGTGGAGCGTTGGTTAGCGACGTGAGCTCGCTTACCCAAAACCGTGGAGCACCAGTCCAATGAAGAAGATAACGAAGAGATGGTGGGTGTACCAGAACACCTCAAAGTACGACCGGCGGATGACCTCCATGGACGAGGTGATGATGAGGATGAGCGCTAGCGTGATGACCACGCCCGTCAGACCCGCGATGGTGGTGAACATGACGATGGTCGGGTTCTGCAATGTTGACAAACCTCTGTCTTTATCTGACATTTGTTTTAACTTCCTTCATCTGCCACACAAGTTCCTCATGCTAAAGGCCGGGACGCTAACGACAAATCGCACATCATTGTGGAAAGGCATTGTGGAAACGGCACGTTTCACACAAGGAATGAGGAAGTTTTCTGGAATGACAAAATGTCTAAAACTACAACCACTTGTGCCGACACCACTAAAGGGGATGTTTGTGGAATGATGCAAAACTTTTCCAGTTAAGCAATTTAGGTTGAACAACCAAGAAAGAAGGAAGAACAACGGAACGTAAAACGTTAATGTTTCACCGTCTCGTTTGTTCGGATGGGGTTGAGGAAGGAGGCGTTGTCCCCGGTGCCGATCTCAGACAGGATGAAGGGCAGGTAGCTGCTGTTCCGATTCAGCTGTGCGTCCATGAAGAACTCAAAGTTAAACAAGTGTGCAATGATGTGCACAGCTGCAGGAGGGGAGAAGGAGGAGATCTGAGCTTCTAAAGTGTCTTCAGCTAGCAAGACAAACCCCTGTGATGCAAAAAAAACCCGTTTTTGGGTAGAAAAAGTCTGGAGACTCATGTTTGCCGAAGTCTACTTGCTTGAAAAATCAAACCACCCAGGTTTTCCCAGTGTCACATTGCAAAATACATGGAAACATCAGAATCTCCGGAGTCCCGCAAGGTTGTGTGTTAGCTTCACTGCTGTTTTTTTGTTTTTTTTTTTCCCCTGCTCCTCAGAACCATCCCGTATTGCATTTCCTACCTGTGTGGAAGGCGATCATGTAGGCCACCAGCTTGTGAAAGGTGAGGTTACGATCCAGCTGGCGAGCGGCTGTGCGGCTGCAGCACTGATGGGGGGTAAAAACAAATTCAGTCTCACACACACAGCTGGAGTCCAGCTTCCTCAGGGCCAGTTTGGACGATACCTGGATGGACCCTCGCAGCAAGGAGAGGAGGTTCCTGCAGACCGGCAGCAGGATGAGCAGGCAGTTGAAGTTGAGGCAGGCGGCTGGAGCTCTGGCCCAGGACAAAGCTTGCTGGTGGGTTCAAGAGCACTTGAGTATCACAGATACGCATGTTTACAGCATCGAGCTGAGGGCTCAGAGGATTATTAGGAGCCTCTTCGGCTGCTGTTTAACTTCTGTCTTGTGGTTTACATTTAAGAAAAGTTTCACTTCTGTCTGACTTTTACACTCACGTCTGCGCTGGTTGGTAAGGTCAGAAGGTCAACGGAAAACAGTCAAGCCAGCGTTTGAAAAACAGAAAACCTCACTTATGTCCGGACGTTATCTCCCTACAGTCAAATGAAACCGCTTCAGCCAGTAGTTCATTTACCCTCCACCTCTGAGTTGAGTGAGATTAGTTTATGTTGTAATTGCTGGAAATAAAGCGGGACACTTGAGCACAAGGACGAGCTGTGCTGCCCCCGTACAGATGTGATTTACAGGAAGTGAAAACAGCTGCATCCTGCTTGATTCACATCTACCTTTCCTTTGACTTTCACCTCCGTTGGGTTTAAGTCAGTTAAGAAATTAAATGAAACACAGCAAGGTTCAAAGATGGGGACGTGGTGACTCACCCCGAGCAGGACCCTGGTGTAAAACCACCTCTCCACCAGGAAGGCCATGTAGAAGTGGACAAAGAGGAAAGCGTTGATGGCCAACCACACCAGCTGCAAACCAGCAAACACAACTTTCACTTCTGCGAAACGTGCCACGTCTGCGTCTGAACGCTGGAGACTCGAACAACCACGTTTAGGCTGCGGCGTTTAAAGTAGAGAAAAAACTGCTAAAAGCTCAAAGAAAATTAGCGGTTGATGTCTGAGGTTATCTTAAATTCAGCAAAATGTCTCCTGAGCAGGCAGGTCTGAGCTCTGCTAGTGTACAGTTTCAAGGTGAGATCAAAGATTTCAAAGAAGAGAATTCATTTAGAAGGCAAAAACACTCACAATGACAAACACGGAGAGCCCCTCGTTGGCCGCAAAGTTGCCCATGGCTGCAAGAAGCTGAGGAGGAGACGGAGGAGAAGAGTGAGGAGCAGCAGAGCGGTTCAGCCTTTATCTGAGCAGAAAAAGGAAGTGGCCGCGCGGGGATGTCGGCTTTGAGGCCGTCCTGGACAAACTGCTTCCTGACTGTTCCTGTCCCGCTGTTTGTGGTGAAAAACACAGCTGTCAAAGTCTGGCTGAGCTGCTTCATGCTAACAGCATTAGCACTGCTAGCAACCTGTCCTCCAACTCGATGGCGAGTGCGTCACAAGAGATGCGCGCAAGTTGAATTCCTCCGTCAGGAAATCGAATTGGTCCTGGTTTCCAGTCTGGTCTCCGTTTGTCCCAGTTTGGCTGCGTTCCCCAACTCCTGACATGGTCGGAGTAACAGTTTAGCATTTATTATAGCTGCGAAGAGCCAACCAACAGGAAGCAGGAAGCCAGGTTTGGGCAAAGTTACGGTGAGAGCGGCAGGCAGATGTTTGAAACCTTAGCGCTTCACACTGAGTTTAAGATGGTCTCCTGGTTATTTCCTGCTGGAGATGTTTGGAAAAGTATCGTAGCACATCGCATTCAGGGTCTGAATCGTTAGCTAACAAACGTTTGAAGCCAAATGATGTATCTTTGGTGCCCAAACCATCACCGTGAGCCCCAACCGTAGCCGTGTGAACAGGCTAGCTTGCGTGTTTCAACATTAGCAACAGTGTTGATTATTTGAGGAGCGACCTGGAGGTGGAGTCCAACAAACGAGTGTGTGAGAACATTGACAATAAGAGCGCCACCTGCTGTCCGGACACAGGGATTAGGCGGATTCACGTCACGTTGTGATGTCATCATACACAATCACTTCACAAATAGTCATACAACCCTAAAACTGGCTCCAAACGGCGGACTAGTAAAAACAGAAGCAGCGTTGATGCAACGCTGCAGCCGGGTGGCCGATGGCGGTATGACAGCTGCTGCAAGGTTACCTAGTAAAACTGATTCTAGTTGTGCTTCACTGCTCTTTCTGCTCACATTCAATGATAAACTGGAACCAGCAACATAATTGCGACCTTATATAAGTTGGACTGAACAGTAAGTATGTTATATCATCAAAAAATGTTACATAATCATCATAAGCACTGCATTTATTTAACCTGTGTGTTTCAGTTGTTCTCGTCTGTTGGCGATGATGTCTGACAGCCAAACAGTTTAAAAGGTTAGTTAGCATCAACCCACAAGCCCCTCCCATCGGCTTCTCTGAGGACACGCCCCATTTTGATACAATCATACGTCGGCTATTCGGTATTTTATTCTGAAATTGTATTTTGGCCCATCCCTGGTGATACCATACGTGAGCGAATGCTAACAGTTAGCAGAGAGCTGCTAGCATCGACGCTCCGGTTACCTCTGTGGCAAACGCCGGGCAGAAAAGGAGAAATAAGCGGGTTGAAATGAATGATTCATGTTGAAAATGAATAATTCGGAGCAACCAGGAGGAGGTTGACCGTTTCCACGCAGCCTGAGAGAATGAGTCCGCACGCAAAGTACACGTGTGTGTCGAGCCTGTGGTTTCACACCGACACACATCTAGTGTGTCTGTGTGATTTAATGCAGGGACGGCGGATCTTTTCACACATTCCTGTTTTTAAAAAACAACTGCGAGTTTCTCGGAAAGTTGGTCCTTCTTTATCCTTCTTGTATTTCATTCTTACGATTTCTCCCTCCGAAGGCTGCGGAATCATGAGTGAGGGCCAGATTACCGACCGACCAACAGAGAAACAGCCACAGAATTCAGCCTGGATGACCTTCGGGTGGCCAAAGCCTGCCTATCAAAGTCCCGGTTGTCCTTGCCCAGGTCGACGGCGGCGGCGGCGGCTTCTAGAAAATGTCAGCTGTGCATATGTTCAGGCAGGTAGGGGTTAAAGCGCCGCTCATTCGGAATGGCCTGTAATTTAGATGAAAGGGCCGGGGTGATTTTCCCTCCTAATCCGGGATTAGACCAAACATGTTACGTTGCGACTCCATCGGTCGCCATCGAACAATGAATCAGCGTGGAATCAGGAACGGCGGCGGCGCGGGGGGGGGGGAGGGTTGTCCCTTCCCGGCCTGGTCCTGCTCAGGGTTTCCTCCTGCCGCTGTCCACCCTCAGGGGTCAGACTCTGGGTCTCCGTAAAGCGCCCAGACGCTGGATTAATAAAGTTTTATCGAATTTAACCATGCCAGATCCGGCGCTGGCAGAACTGGGCCTCCAGATGAAACAGGCAGGAACACCACAAAAGCTCCGTCTTCACCATAAATTGATCATGAGGTCGTCCAGTCCGCCGGGCCGCGTCGCTGGCTCCGGATCTGCTGGATGAATCACGCAGCGCTGCAGCTAATTTGAGTGGTGCCTGGAGGCCCCGGGCCCTGTGAGCACTCATGCTCTTCTCTGTGGTTAACCATCAGCAGCAGGACAGCAGACGCCCGCCGGCACGGCGCAAACAAGCTGCCGCACACGTTCGTCTTGTCACGCCGATCAGAAGCGACGGCGCCTTCACACGCTGTCGGAGCGGAATCAGCCGTTGCTTCCTGGGCGACAAACATCTGAGGGCCCTGGCGAAGGTTCTCCGACGGTCATGTGACAGCCTCCGGGGGCAACGCACGCTCGTCAGCTCAGACGGCAGAGCGTGCAGCTAACGGGGTTAACTCCGTGGAACTGCCCAACGGAGGGTTCCTCAACAGGGCCTTCACCCAGAACTGCCTCTAGAACATCCACAACCACAAGAAGGTTGCAGGCGTACCTGGATCCTCTTCTGGAGCTGAGAACCTTGGTTCCTTCTGGTTCCTTCCTGGTTCCACTGATGGTCCGAATGGTCTAGACAGTTTCTCAGGGAACCAAAAACAAAGTTCCACCTTCAACCGTCTCCTGTTTCACTGGTTTCTTCTAGAACCAGGAAGAAGTTTGTGTTTTGGCTCGGAATTACAAGGACAAGGAAGACCAGATGGATGTTTGTGTTCTGAAGGGCCCACCAGGATCCAACGACATTAACCGATTAAAACAGAGACACATTTTAAAAGCACTTTTAGAAGCAAAAACGATGGTTCAGCTTCTTCTGTCTCCAATTTTTAAAGGTTCGGGATGCACATGGAATAAAGAAAAAGCTGCAATGCTTCATTATTCCAGGCCCGTACGCAAAAAATAATTAGTTGCTCCTATTTTTAACGGCGGTAATGAGAAAATAAAATGTCAAATTCAATTTTTCATATTGCAAAATAGCTCTTAAACTAATTACAACGGAAGGGCTTGCTCTTCTGGTGCACAGTGACTTATTATGTCCTTTCTGGAACTTTTTACAAGAAAAGAAAAGGAAAAAATAGCAGCTATTTTCGTTCAGTTTTATTTTTCAGATGGACAGAAAGGTCACATCAAAGTGTCTCATCGTTAGTTTGGTCGTTGACTCAAAGCAAATAAAGTGTTTATTATCTGATTTCAGCCTCTCAGTGCCAAATATTTCATTATTTGGCGAGTTCCGTGTCAACATCTGACGGCTATCGTGTCAGTATTAGAGATACACGGTCGGGGCGAGTACATTTTTATTAAATAGTTGCGGTTATCCCAGTAAGAAGTGTTGATATTGGCTGGTGTCGTCCTGCAGGATCTGCTCCGGCGCCTGCAGCTCCAGCTGGTGTTCAGCTGCTGAAGGTGGAGGAAAATCTGCTTACAGAGGAGGAGGAGGAGCAGGAGGAGGAGGAGAGGGAGCAACGGGAGGAGGAACCGCAGCCGTAAACGGCCACGGGACCGACAGTGTGACAAGCGGCCGGTCGTGAACGCACCGCGACCGAGAACGCAGCAGCAGCAGCAGCAGCAGCCCGTCCCGGCTCCTCCGAGGCGGCGTCGCTCGGACCAGAGGGCGACAGCATCCCGGAGCTTCTCACGGAGGATTTAAAGCGACAGCAGGCGCACTTCAAATCGCTTTACCGGCGAGGTAAGTCGGATTCGTGCCCGTAAGCCACCGGCGTGTCAAGTTTAAAATTAGCGTGTTAATCATGCTAACACAATGGCAGCTTTATATTCAGGAAATTTATTTTTATTTTGTTTTTAGAAAAGGGCATTTAAATGGAAAGTGAAAAATATCACGTCAACTCTGGCGTTTTGACTGTAGGTTCAAGTTTCCGAAAAACAAACTTTTCTACCCACGAAAAGGTTGGAAATTTGATCAAAGTCAAGGCGTGGATTTTTGTTTTAATCGGTAAGTGTGTTTACACGTTTAATTGTTGTATTTTGACAACCTTTCCCATCTAAACTTTCCCGGTAATGATGCTGTTTCATTTTGTTTGTCTCGGTGGTTTTATAACTGTTTATTCTTTTTAATGAAACCATTTCCTTCTGCGCATGTTTGATATGGATTTAATTAATGTAGCATTCACAGACTGCTCAGAATGATTGTGTGGATTTCAGTGTATTTCTGTTTTCTTTTTTTAGAGCAAATCAATTTTCATCTTCGCATTTGTTTTTGTGCCAAACTTACTGGACTGTCCTGGTTTTATTAACATCTGCACTTTTCATTAGCTGCTGAATTAGGCTAAAGTTCTTTAGCCTTTGCGCTAAATTGGCTTAAAGTGTAAGAGAAATGATGGAATACAATCATGTGTTGGTTCCGGTTCTGCTTCTAGACAGGATGGAGTTTGTACTGGGACCAGCCCAGTCAGGATTCTTCAGGCAACCTTCGAAGCACGTACATGAAAAACAGCTTTCTAAATTATTGCTAATTACGAGCTACACGTCATAAAACAGGCAAAAAAAACAACAAAAAAAACCCCGCTGATTTGCTGCCCTCTAGTGGCAGAACCCAGCAGCGACTGTACGTAAAATACGTCGGTTCGTCACTTAGTTTAACTGTCAAAACGTCTATTAGCATTGCGCTAACAGGCTAAAACATGACTTTATAACACGTGCATATGACCAGTTTCTTGGCTACACGGGTTAGCTCGGCTAGGTCTTACTGCAAGTCTACAATAGGCGAGGAGAAAAGGAAAGTTTTGGTCGGTTTGTTTGTTCTGCTCGTGTGATCTTTGTTGGTTAGCATTTGTTTTAGTAGCAATTGAACAGTGGTTTGCTTGTAAAAATCAGAATTTAGTCGTAACTAGCAAAGAATTGGACATTTCCGTCCTACAGCCATTTGGTTTGGGACTTGTTAACCACGTTAGCCCCTCCGAAGTGAATGCGGCTTTGATTGCGCCCTTGCTTTGAACCCCGCCCCCTGAAAGCTATCTCACCGATGTCAGGAATGCAGGGTAAAGCGTAACAATCGCTAACGGCTTTTAACGTGACAGGATTAAACCCAACCTGGCTAATCTGAATTGGTTAGGTAACGGCGTGTTTGGATCGTTTCCATGCGCGTCTGTGGACTTTCTAGTCCACCGTTATCACCCCGTCAGGGCTTATTTTCCTGTCAGATGACACGTTTCACCCCAGCCGACAGTTCAGCGCCTGAAAGCGGGTCTGGACCCAGTTGGCAGGGTGCGGTTGACCCCTGAAGGGAGCTGTCGTAATCGTCTGCCATGTTTATTTGCGTCTTTTCTAACGTGACTGCGGTTCGCTGCTCCGCGGCTCAGGCAGCCGAATCGATCAGAAATAGTCGCCGTTCATGTGACTGCCTTTGAATCCACATCTGTGTGTGTGTGTGTGTGTGAACTGTGAGGGAATGTTGAGGAGCGCTGGGATGGCGTGTGCAGCCTTCAGATAAGGCTAATTGCAGCTGGCTCAGACACGTGTCCGTCAAAGCCCACCGGGCTTCACGCCGTTCGTTTGGCGGGGAGGAAGACGAGTTCTCCGGGAGAGGACGGAGCTCTCCCAGCCTGGACCGGGGTCGGTCTCCAAAACCTTTGTTAGGTGATAAAGCGGTTGTGGTGGATCACTTGTTGTGGAGGCGCGGCGCATACGGGTTTGGGGTCATTTGTCAGGTGACCTCATGGCTCTAGGAACGCGCCCTTTCCATATTTCCACCTCTGCACACGTAATAAGCCTTTAATCCGGCACTGGTCGGGCACGGCCGCCGTCTGACCGCCGCTCGATGCCTCGGCTGGACTGGGATCTGCTTTGCCCCGTCGGTAGCTCCGGAGCGTCACGCGGTTTTCTGTTTTTCACCACCATGTGACTGAAGCTCCACGTGACGGACACAAAAGCCTGTCCTCAGCGTCTTTTTTTAGTCCACTAAGTGTCTCCTGATATCTGCTAAACAACCACGAAAACAGGCGAGAGAAGGCTGAAGGCTGGCCTGAATTCATCCACGCCAGAGTCCGTCCGGGACCTTTGAACCTGCTTCTCTGGACCGGAACAATCGTCTCCGGAGGCACTCGGCCGCGTTGACGCCAGCCGATTTGACTCGGTTGTCACGGCAACCAGCGGACATGTGACCGCCTTTGTTGGCCGCTGCAGCCGCGGCGAACAAATGTTTCAGAGTTTGAAGCTATTTTTGATTTCATAGCTAAGCTAATTCACAGATGAAATCAAACCACGAACAATGAATCCTTTAATCTGGGATTATCGTGTGTATTGTATAAGCGATTTACCTTTCGAGGCTTTGAAAGACCTCCTCCTGGACCAAGCGTTGACTGTTAGCATGCGCTTCCACAGGAGCAGCCATGGGACCAGAGACGCGTCCGCGCGTGCTCGGCCTGCTGGATTTCCAGAGCAGTTTCAGGTATCGGCTGCTCTCAGATGCTGCCCGTCCATCTGGACCTCGGGGTCGCTAATGACTTAATTGGCCCCTCGTGCAGCGACTCTGGAGCAGCTGATTTAAATCACCGTCTCACTGGCTTGTGTCCACTCTTTTCCTTCGTCCCTGCGGGTTTGGACTGGAGACGGGAGGGTTGATGTTTTCATGGCAACCGCTCTGGTGTGGGAGCGAAGTGGCGCCGGCCACGACAAGGCCTTGTTTCTAATCCCCTGTGTCCTGTCAGATCAAGGCCAGGATTATGCCCTCTCTTGTTCTCCGGGCACTCAAAGCCTTAAGCCCCCTTCTGGGTTCATTACTCCTTAGGGTTTGCTTGGTTTTCACTCCCTTTGAGATATTATCAGTTTTACTTCCCAGTTTTTGATCTGAGGTGATGATCAGACTGAAATCAGGGCTGGTGGATGCTAAGCTAACGTTTGCTAACAGCCGCCATCAGAGACGTCGCAGCCTACACCAGCTTTCGCTCTGCTGATGTTTATTTTTTTGTTTTTGCGTGTTTAAAGTTGGCACAGTCACACCAGATTGATGGTTTCAGGTATTTAACAAGACGAGACCTCAGAAATGTCTTTGTTTTTTTTAAGGTTTTGGTTTTAGAGCGCGGCACCGCCTTGGTTTCCATGTCAGAAAGTCACAAACAGGGACCAGGTCAACCAGGCCACACGGGGGGGGTCGATTCAAATACTACCCGCCGCTTTTTCATTCCATGGAAGCGTCCGGGCCTCCCGGAAGCATCTCGGTGCCGGCGAGCGCCCGTCATCGATTGACCTGCCGAGCCAAAGCGAAGCCGAAAGAGAGCCTGAGGTCAGCAGAGGAGCCACCGGTGCTGATGCTGGCGGTGACCATATGGCCTCACATGCTCTTTCTTTAACAAAGCTGTTCTCCCGCTAAGCTGATTAGGTGGAACTTTCAGGCAGCTGGTGCATTGTGCTGCCCCAGGCTCAGGGGTGTGGGCTAACTCAGGGGTGTGGGCTAACTCAGGGGTGTGGGCTAACTCAGGGGCGTGGGCTAACGTGGGGTATTTCTGAATCCCTTAGCCCAGCCTTTTGTTAGCTAAACCCTCCGTCTGCACGCTGGCCGCCGGAGTGGCCTCCGTACCTGACTTTTCAAACGTTCACCGCAGGCGCTTTTTACTTCCCATAATCCTTTCCGTGGTTGCTGGGCAACAAAGAGGATTTTTATTTCCACGAGTGTTTCCATTCTGGTCCACACATCTGGGGTTTACTTTTCTCCTCTTTATTCTAGATCGAATTCTAGATCCGACGTGACTGAAAGTTTCAAAAAAGCCGATTTGTTTGGTTTCCATCCTGCAGCCCAGAAGAGACAGACTGAAGACATTCATCAGTCTGCTGGTGGCAACACTGCTGCTGCACCAACAGTCTCATCATCCCCTAAACGGTGCTAAAGGAGCGCTCTTCCTCCCACTCTTCCACTCTTCCTCTCTTCCTCCCTCTCTTCCTCTCTTCCTCCCTCTCTTCCTCCCTCTCTTTCTCCCTCTCTTCCTCTCTTCCTCCCTCTCTTCCTCTCTTCCTCCCTCTCTTCTTCCCTCTCTTCCTCCCTCTCTTCTTCCTGCTCTTCCTTCCTCTCTTTCTCCCTCTCTTCCTCTCTTCTTCCCGCTCTTCCTCCCTCTCTTCTTCCTGCTCTTCCTCCCTCTCTTCCTCCCTCTCTTCCCGCTCTTCCTCCCTCTCTTCCCTCTCTTCCTCCCTCTCTTCCTCCCTGTCTTCCTCCCTCTCTTCCTCCCTCTCTTCCTCCCTCTCTTCCTCCCTGTCTTCCTCCCTCTCTTCCTCTCTTCTTCCTGCTCTTCCTCCCTCTCTTCCTCCCTGTCTTCCTCCCTCTCTTCCTCCCTCTCTTCCCTCTCTTCCTCCTGCTCTTCCTCCCTCTCTTCCTCCCTCGCTTCCTCCCTCTCTTCCTCTCTTCTTCCTGCTCTTCCTCCCTCTCTTCCTCCCTCTCTTCCTCCCTCTCTTCCTCCCTCTCTTCCCTCTCTTCCTCCCTCTCTTCCCTCTCTTCCTCCTGCTCTTCCTCCCTGTCTTCCTCCCTCTCTTCCTCCCTCTCTTCCTCCCTCTCTTCCTCCCTCTCTTCCTCCCTCTCTTCCCTCTCTTCCTCCCTCTCTTCCCTCTCTTCCTCCTGCTCTTCCTCCCTCTCTTCCTCCTGCTCTTCCTCCCTGTCTTCCTCCCTCTCTTCCTCCTTCTCTTCCTCCCTCTCTTCCTCCCGCTCTTCCTTCCTCTCTTCCTCTCTTCCTCCCTCTCTTCCTCCCTCTCTTCCTCCTGACCCAAAATAAGGTGCGCCTGTCCTCGCTCCACATGTGGCTGCCGGGTCTCTGCGCTTTTTCAGCCCTGCTGGTGCTTCACGGTGGCCGTTCTCTGCCGGCAGGTTGACAGGAAGCAGCGGCAGGTTGACAGGAAGTGGCAGGATGCTGCGCTGGCTGTTGCTCGTCTGCCTCCTCTCTCCAGTCGGCTGCAGCAGCATCGAGTCCCAGGACGCCAGGAAGAACCACAACCTCAAACATGGTGCGTGAAAAACAACATTCCTCCAATACCTTTGTCTGCAAACAAGCAGAGAATTAGCTCCTGATTTAATCTTGTTTTTTTTTTTTTTAAATGGCGCCAATTAAATTAAGTGAGTTGTTCTGATGACGTAAGCGAGTCAAATGGATCCAGAGGAGCCGGAGGCGACCTGTCTTCATGTGTATGCTCTTTGTTTGGCGCTGACCTCAGACATCGTCTCACATACGGATGTTATACCTCGTTCATGGAAACGTCAGCCGGTCGCATGAATGCAGCGCTGGCTTTATCTCTGCTGCGGTCTGATCCCGGGAATCTTCGTGTCACGCGCTCTACAGGAATCGAGGAAAATTTAAAAATACACAACCACGAGAAGAGTTGTTTTACTCGGAGAGCTGCTGAAATTTGAAATTAATTTAGCTAAATTAGCTGAGCTGTTCTTAAAAAATATGTCCATTTGTAAGTGTAATACGCCTCGTGACCTGCTGGGGGCGGTGTTGCTTCCTTTCGCTTCCGGGATTCCAACCTGTCCAGAATCAGTTTTACCTAAAAAAGTGACAGGTTAGGTTAAAGGTTTTCATGACTCTGTGTGTGTGTGTGTGTGTGTGTGTGTGTGTGTTAAACAGAGGAGGGCGGGGCAGCGCTCCGACCAGACATCTACTACTGCCGCTCCCCCAACATGGAACACTTCAACTGCTGGTGGCGTCCGCTGGGAAACCTGACGGAGGGAGAGGTCACCTACACCCTCACCTACTCCATCGAGTGCGTCCTTCCTCCTCATCCCCTGACCCCTGACCCCTGACCCTGACGACCCTGGCTATTGCTGCCGTTGTAGCTCCAGTATGCGGCTAACGTGTCCAGGCTCAGCAGATGCGTGTCCCTCTGTGGGGGCTTTTCCATCTGAGTGCAGCCTGAGATTAAAAGATCACGTACGCTTCTGGGTCATCACATTTCTGCCTTTTAAATCCACCCTCACCCGCAGCTGTCCGGGTCGATACGCGGCCGCAGCGGCGCGCGCTCTGAGCCGCGGCTAACCGGGACACATCGCGCTGTGCCTCTGACCCCATGTGACGTCTCGGCGGGCTCCATCGACCCGTCGGCGGCTGAATCTGAGCTTGTGTGATGAAAATTGACAAGAGCGGCTAAAAAAAAACCAATTGGATCAATTCCGTCTTATCGAAGCGGCGTTCGCAGCTGAACGACCCCGTCAGAGAAAATGCAAGTGTGAGAACGTCGGCTTTGAAAACGGCAAAAATACCGGAGGTAATGGGAGGACGCGCCAAACGCCCCCTGGTGGCCACAGTAGGGACAAGCCACAGATGCTGCTGAGGAAAAGTTAGCCTGTCACATGGTCACATGATCAGGAAGTCCTGCAAACGCGTGTGGTGACGTGTCCCCCGTCTCCTCTTGTGTTGACAGCAAGGGGCCCAAACGGGAATGTCCGGATTACCGAACGGCCGGGCCCAACAGCTGCCACTTCGACGGCAGCCACACCACCGTGTGGAGCGTCTACTGCATGAACGTGACGGCCGCCACCGCCGCCGGGAACTACACCTCCCAGCAGCACTGCCTGGACGTGGCCGATATCGGTGAGCGGTTTCCACGGAGACGGACGCATTGAGACGTGTATTTGATTAGAGTCGCTGGCTGCGGCTGCACTCCTTTATCTCAGATGGTTAAAGGTCGTTTTCTGAGCCGCCAGGCGGATGCCGCGCGGCCATCCCCGCCCCCCCGGCTGACCTGCTGACCCTTCAGATTAAAAGCAGCAACAGTAGCAGGACGCCAGGAGCGACGGCGCTCCGTCTACTTCCTCCTCCAGCTACGCAAACATGGGCCACCAACTTTAGCCTTTCTAAATGTCCGAACAAACCATAACCGGCGTTAATGGCCGAGGTTTGCGCGAGCGCGGGGGGCGAGCGCTCCTGTCAGACCCGCGACGAGTCACCGAGCGCTTCTGCCTCAGGTGCCTCTTTTAGCCACGCCGACCCGCGTTAGCGTCACCTTGTCCCGTGTGTCCGCAGTGGAGACCGAAGCTCCGGTTAACCTGACCTTCGAGCTGGCGGACGCCGGCGGGGACGAGACAGGCCACAACGCCCTGCTGACCTGGAAGTACCCGCAACCCGGTGACCTGCAGTACGGCTGGATCACGCTGGTCTACGAGCTGCAGTACAGACGGGTTAGCGACGCGGACAACTGGAAGGTCAGGTCTGCAGACGCGGGGGGCGCTAGTCGGGCGGCGCCACCTTGGGGTTGACGGCGCCACCTTGGGGTTGACGGCGCCACCTTGGGGTTGACGGCGCCCTTGTTGTGCTCCGCAGGTGAAGCCGTCTCTGCGGGAGCCTCACGTGGAGCTGCTCAGCCTCCCCGTGGGAGACTACGTGGTCCGGGTCCGCTGCCGGTCCAAGAACTCCCCGCTGTGGAGCAAGTGGAGCGCCACCATGCCCATGAGCATCCCCGCCAGGCCGTCTGCAGGTGCGAGACGGCGGGGGGGTTGCCATGGCAACACCAACTGCAGCAGCAAAAAGGCTTTTAGCTAAAATGTGTTAGCCTGGCGTTAGCTTCCTGATGTTCTGACGCCTCGTTGGTCGACCTGCGCAGGTAAACTCCTGGTCCTGGTCCTGGTGGCGGGATTCGGGATCGGCGCCGCGCTGGTCATCACCTTTGTCATCATTCCGCAGAGCAAGAGGTGAGAGGACGCCGGTGTTGGCCGTACATCCTCCTCTGAGGCGTAAAGTTCTGCTCCTAACACTTGTCTTTACGTCGCCTTCAGAATAAAAGCCTACTTCCTGCCGCCCATCCCCAAGCCGCGCATCATCGGGATCGACCCCCTGCTGCTGAAGGTGAACGCGCTCCGCCTGTCCTCCCTGCTGCTGCTCTGTTTCTGGTTGAACTTCCTGTTGGTTGAACCTTTTTCTGTCCTCCTCCTGTCACTTCCTGTCCTCCAGAAGGGGAACCTGGATGAAATCAACCTCCACTTGAGCAGCTTCCACAACTACAGGCCTCCGAGCTACAGCCAGGAAGTCTGGGAGCCCGTCAACAAGGACAAGATCAGTGTGACGCTGCAGGACCGCGCCGACCACGCGCCCCCGGGGGACGCGGAGAGCGTGCGCTTAATGGCGCCCTGTAATCTGGCGCCCGTTTCGGCGAATCAAGAGTTCCTGCCCCAGAGCCCGACGTCGTACGTGCAGAGCGTCTCGCCGTATCGCTTCGCCCTGCCGCCGGAGCTGACTTCCCCGTGGCCGGGGAGGGAGGTGGCTTCACCGCAGGGGGTGGACTACACCACGCTGGGGCAGCTGGGCCCTCAGAGCGACGCCGCCGCCGCTGCCCCCACGAAACGCTCGCCGCAGGACTTTTACACCTGTGTGCAGCAGATGAACGACAGCGGCGAGGTGCATCTGGTTCCCTGTCTGCCCCCCGAGTACTGCCAGGAGCTCCCGCCCTGGAGCAGGGAGAAAAAGGAGAAGATGGCCGACCATCAGCTCAGGATGGATTCCGGCGAGGCCGAGAGCAGCGGGTCAGCTGACCCTCTGGTGCGCGTGGCCATTGACAACCAGGGCTGAACGGGGCTCTTCAACAAACACGCGCTGTGAAAGGTGGCGACAGGACTTTCAACGCGACATTTGGACTGAACGAAAGCAGGAAGTGGACCGGCTGGACGTTAGCTTCACGTCTGACTGAAAAAAAAAAAAACACTCGAATCGCTGAAACGTCTCTGGTGCAATAAATGTAACTCCGGACCTCAACGTTGTGACTCGTGCTCGTTTTCCCCAGAAACCACTGAGCAAGGCACACTACAGGAAATAGGATCGATGTGGTCGTCTGTGTTAGGTTAGCATGCTAACCAGTTAGCCCCGGCAGCGTATCATGTAAAGATGCATCATCCATGTTCAATGTTCAGGCGCTAATTTCCTCCTGACCGCTAAAAATATTAGCGTCCGCATTCTTCTCCTCGGCTTTAATTTAGCCGTTAGCTAGCAAAAGACGTTTAATTGAAACTAAGGCGAAAATAAGATTCCCTGAACCTTCGGGCTTTCATTTGCTGCTAATCACCTCTCTTGTTGCCGTTACCACAGTCACATCCCTGATGTGACCTCAGTCGTCCCGGAAGGTGTAGCATCACCGCTAGCGTTGCTAACGAGCGGAAAAACGTCAGGGAGTGAGATCACATGGGAGCCGTTAGAGATTCAGAGAGAATTCACGCCACGTTAACGCGCCACTTCTGCCAAACTTCTTCAAGAATTACATTATTTTTTCCTTTTGTCGGAAAAAGCCAAAACGTGCCATTCTCTCCTCTACAGGTCTGTCACTTTCAGGTTGTCTCCATGGAAACCTTCCATTAGTGGACTCAAAAACGATGCTCCCTTAGTTGAGTTTTTAAATTATCCTCCGATATTCTAAATATGTATTTTGACCTTACTTTTTAGCCAAAACATGTGGTGTTGCACGTGTTCATTTGATATTTCTTTAAAAAAGAACTTATTGAGAGGAGCCATTCCTGAGCACGGTTAAAAACCACGGAAATGTAGCATCCTTGTGCTCTGGCTACACGTGTGTGACTGTATCATGTGACCCGTTGTGCTGTTGATAACTGAGAAGTAATAGATTACTTTATCCTCTGTATTTTGCCGTAGCTCCCTTCTGTCGTCACTGTGTTTCTTCTGTACGTGCCTTTATTTTGTTCTTCGCCACAGGATTTGATCTGTGTTGTAATCTCGTGTCTACGCGCCTGTAAAAACTGAGTTCGTGTATGGAAGTTGTACATTATTGCAGTATTTTTACCTTTTTTATGTGACAAAAATGCTAAACATTTAGTCACAGAACATTTCTCTTGTAAAAGCACTTTACAATGCAATAAAAGGTGGAAAGACCTCTGTGGCGCGCGTGTCGTCGTTTATATCCTCCCAACGCAACCACTCGATCAAAACAGCAGCTTGTTGCTAGCTTTATCTGAAAAGACCGGATGTGTAGCAGCATGAGCTAGCCTGGTCTCTGCTAAATTTGTTTTAGCTGTTATGATCCATTGATCTTAGAGTTAAACATTCCAATAAGGAATGAGGCAGTATTTCATTTGGGGTAGATGCTAGTCTGGCTATCATTAGCCACAGTTAGCTGGCAGGTTTGGTCGGCCAGTTTCTCAGCAGTTAGCATGAACACTTATGAAGTTTTTGTGGTTGTATGGCTGAAACGAAACCAGAACCCATAAATTAGATCAGAAAATAACATTTTTAAAGCTGTCCTGAGATAACACAGCTAGCGATTGTGCTAGCTAGGGATTCCACAGGTTTGGTGATATTCCAGGTCCAACAAATACTGAAATCATAAACAACAACACTTTTGAGGCAGTTCAACTACTAAAAAGTTAGGATTATCAAACACAAAGCCTCTGAATGTTGACCATGTGATTTCAATTCGCTGCATTCAGGGTTTATAAATAGCAGACCATTGTCAGCTGACCTCAGATAAAGCACCATTCATCAGTGAAGGAAGAACCTAGTCCCATGTCATTCCCAGGAAAGGCAGAAAAGCCGATTCGGGACTGGGATTATTTATCAGAGACAATCTCAGAATCAAGAGATTTGTGGAGAAAGTTTTCACGTTGATTCCATCAAATATTAAACAATCAGCAAGGTTGTTGAAGCGGCACTTGAGAGTACGGCAGTACTCGAGTAAAAGTACTCGCTGGTGTCGGGTGTCTGTGGTGGGGCATCTGGAGGGGTGAGGGTCTCTAACTTTAGTGTCAGTCTGGCTGTTGTCAGCCTCTGACCGACCGCTGCCAGCAAGGTGAGAGCACACACTTACACACACTCACACACACTCACACACGCAGGGATCAATATTTGGATCGGTTTTGTCGTCTGTTTTCGCACCTCTGAAATCTGTTGATGTTTGTGTGTTTTTAAACCTCGTGGCTTCAAGGCCTTTTCAGCGCGAGACGCTGAGGCAGCTGTCGCTAAGGCTAAAAATAGACACACACGCACACACACTTACAACAGCTTCCATTATTTCTGATGCCTTCAGTGAAATAAATCTGTTTTTCATACCTGTTAGCCTGCAGAGCTACAACAGAAGCAACTAAAGTGATGAAAAAAAAAATCAATTAGCTTAGCTTGAGCCCCAGTGGAACCGTTAGCCTAGCCTCACACAAACATCCTTTCTCTTCTTCGCTCTAGTTGTGTATGTTTTGATCTTTTTTGTGAACCTTTCTATCTATTTTTGCGTAACTCAAGCAAAGAAGTCGACACGTCTCCATTAGCGATTAGCTATTAGCTTTGGAAGGATATTTAAATCGGATAAACTCAAGAACGAGTTTCTGTGCGTCCAGGTAGCCGATTTGTTGAGTGGTCTTGGAGCTGCTGAAAGAAACTGAAGAAACTGTTGCGTTTGAACACGCGTGTATGCAGGCAGCGCCCTTTAGTAGAAAGAGAGATGCGATAACATGACCTTTACAGCAAAGGAACATGAACAAGACACTGAGCGACACACGTAAATAGATAAAACCCTGTTTCAAGGTTTCAAGGTTTTCAGTTGCCATGGCGTCCACCAACGAGAGCGGCGAGAACGCTCGTCAGACGACTCCCGTGGCCGAGGAGGAGACGAGCGTCCACGGAATCCAGTCTCGCTACCTGCGCTGTCCCTCCCCCAGGTAGGAGAATGTCACAGGCCACAACAACAGGTTCTGCTTTTAGCCCCAGTTCTGCTCCTTGACCAGCGTCTGCCCCCGCAGCTTCTCCATGGTCTCAGAGTCCAGGTTCTCCACCACCTCCGGTTCGGACTCCGCCAGCATCTTCATGGAGCCCATCCACCTGTCGCCAGCCGTCGCCGCCAAAAAGATCATCAACGAGGGTGAGGAGGTGCTGCGCCTGTCCACGGCCAGCAGGGGGCGGGCCACCCGAGTCAC
Source organism: Pao palembangensis (assembly GCA_015343265.1). Classification (NCBI taxonomy): domain Eukaryota; kingdom Metazoa; phylum Chordata; class Actinopteri; order Tetraodontiformes; family Tetraodontidae; genus Pao; species Pao palembangensis. The sequence goes on along the minus strand of CM027085.1, from coordinate 1,760,654 downwards.
TGCTTATCCTGAGTTCAACGTCAGGATTAGGTTCAGGGGTCAGACGGGTTGAGGCTCTGCTTCTGCTTCTTGGACCCGCGATTTGTTGCGTTCAGAATCGGGACATGATTCATTCGCCCTCATGAGTCCAGTTGGATTCAGTCTGACTTTAAACGCGCTCATTTGCTTTAATCAGCCTCCGTTCCAGAGAATCCCGGCTTCATTTCCGCACATCATTACCGGGACCATGGCCGAGCAGCCCAATGAGGAGATTAGCTTTGGCCCACGCCGACATTAGGTCTCATTAACGTCAGCGCGGGGCTCGATGAGCGTTCATCGTGCAGAAGTCTCCGTACTTCCTGTTTCTGACTGGGGGGAGGTGGGCGTCGCCGCCGCGTAGCATAGCGCGTTCACTGGCTTTATAATGAATCTCCATCAGCCAATCAGGCGCAGACAACCTGGACAACCAGCCGGTAGATTTTCTTTGTTGGGATAATTTGGACCTAAAATCTTTCCCCGAAACGACGGCGCGTTCCAGCAGGGAGCCGCTAAGAGGCTTTGACCGCTTTCATCTGAAATGCGTCCTTTGATCTGGTCTCTAATGGGATGAGGGGACGCAGTTGGACATGCTAACTGTCCCTCAGGGTTTCTCCGGGACGGTTGGCCTGAAAAAACTGTGCCACCTGTCCCACGAGTGTCTGCGCTCCCTCCAGAGCTCCCGCCTCGCGGTGCTCGAGCCGAGTCCGTCCCGGAGTCCATGCTGGAGACCGCCGAGCAGCTGATGGTGGAAGATCTGTACAACCGCGTCAGGGACATGATCGACGACCGCAGCCCCTACAACACCCCCTGTGTGCTGGACATCCAGAGGGCCATGGTGCAGGACCGCCTGGAGGCTCCGTCCAACCCCGCCGACGAGGTGTGGCCCAACATCTTCATCGCCGAGAAGTGAGTCTCTGCCGGGAGCCGGCGGCGTTTCCAGCCGGGTTCGTTCTGAAGCCGGGCTAACAACTAGCGCTGTTTCCCCTTCCAGGTCTGTCGCGGTGAACAAGGCTCGGCTGAAGCGCATGGGCATCACCCACGTCCTCAACGCCGCCCACGGCACCGGGGTCTACACCGGCGAGTCCTTCTACTCCGGCATGAACATCCAGTACATGGGCATCGAGCTGGACGACTTCCCCGACGCCGACATCTCGCTCCATTTCAGACCCACCGCCGAATTCTTGGACGAAGCTCTGCTGACGCACAAGGGTGAGAACGAGCGGAAAGTCCGTACTTAATATTGAGAATCGGCTCTGTTTTCAGGACTTTTGTAAAAACCTGTTGACAGGAAGTGGGGGACTGATTTGAAGCGGCTGGGTCTCGTAAATATGGCCGCTGTTGTTTCTTGCAGGAAAGGTTCTTGTGGTTTCCATGATGGGAGTCAGCCGCTCTGCCATCCTCGTGGCGGCCTACCTGATGATCTTCCAGAACATGACCATCATGGAGGCTCTGACCGCCATCCGGAAAAAACGGCCCATCAACCCAAACGAAGGATTCCTGAAGCAGCTGCGGGAGTTCAACGAGAACCTGCTGGAGGAGCGCGACGATGACGACGAAACGCTCAGCCAGTGCTCCGTCATCGACGCGCGCACCCGCGCCAGGATCTTCGGCGAGGGCGGGGACGACGACGACGACACCGATAAGGAGGAGGAGCAGAGTACGTTTGAGGCGAGAGCACGTTCCATCACGGTGGAGGAGGAGGAGGACGGAGAGAGCGTGATGAGCAGCATCGCCTCGTCCGCAGCCACCGCCGCGCTCAGGAACGGGGCGGAGCAGCGCGGCGCGCCGCAGGTTCGGGAGGAGGTGGTTTTACCCGACAGGCGGTCGGATGGCGAGGAAGACGAGGGCCTCAGCAGCATGATCCACGATTGGCAACGGAGGAACGAGCGGTATCAGAGCGAGGACTGGTGGCAGGCGCAGCTGAACAGCGACGATGAGGATGGCCTCGGGTTGGAGGAGGTGGAGAGCATCACCAGCGAAGACGTGCGCGCCGTAAAAGATCGGGTGAAGCGTCGGACAAAGCGGGCGCCCACGGACGCCGCGTCTACCTCCAGCTGCACCAGTTACTCCGACCTTTGGAAGCAGCGCTTGAGGGAAATCGAGGAGGAAGCAGCAGCCCGCTACCGCAGGAAGGAGGAAGAGGAGACCAGCGAGAGCGCCGATACAGACGCCGCGGAGGAGAGAGTGAAGAAGATGGATGATGAGGTGGAGAGCATTCTGTCTGACACCACCTCCATGTACAACTTCTGCCAGAAGAACAAGGACAAGATGACTCCTCTGGAACGCTGGCGCGTGAAGAGAATTCAGTTCGGGTGGAACAAGAAGGATCGAGAAGACGGAGAGAAAAGTTCCATCGGTGATGGAGAGAACGGCGAAGGAGAAACCAGGACGCCGTCCCTCCAAGATGTCAACCTGACGGCGTATCAGTCCTGGAAGTTGAGGCAACAGAAGCGTCTCGGGGAGGAGAACAAAGACGAGATCCTGGAGCTCAGTCGGGGCGAGGACTCCAAAGCGGCCAAAAGGAGACAAAGACGGGAGGAGCTGCTGGAACGCTCCAAGAAGACCTTGGAAGAGAGCCAGTCCGTGTGCGGCTGGGACAGCGAGAGCTGCCTCAGCGGAGGGACGCTCCCTCTATCCGCCTTCTGGGCCGGAGCCGGGGTCACCGCTCTGCCCAGCGTCGCCAACGGCGACAGCGCGTCTGTGCTGAGCGGGATGTCGTCGGCCTTCTCATCGGTTTCACAGCCTCGTGGGTCCAGGTCTTCGCAGTCAGGAGTCGGAGTTAATCCAGAGGCGGCGGTTCCTCCTCTTGTTCCGGTTCCTTGTGTCCCAGGTCCTGGAGGGGAACCCATGGTCAACCTTTCCGGCATCCAGAACTGGATCGCTAACGTCGTCTGTGAGACCATCAGGCAGAAGCAGAGCGAGATGAGTTTGCCTCCTCCGTCACGCGCTGGCTCAGAGCTGAGCTGTGGCGGAGCCGCGAGCCTCATCTCGGGCTACGGCAGAGACGACGACAAGGCGTCCATGTTGAGCGGCGCCTCCTACTCCAGCGCGCTGTCGCAGGGCCGCGGCAGGGCGCCGTCGCTTCTCTCCGGAGGTGGATCGAGCAGCGTCTCTGGGTTAACTGGAAAAGGATCCGCCTATAGTTCCAACCTCGGTGCCAAGAAGAACAAGATCACCACGACCAGCGTGCCTCTTTTCAGCCTTTTCCAAGATGAGGTGGACTTGGGCAAACTGGACGCCATGGACAAAGAGATCAAGTCTGAAATGAAGGGCAAGATGGCCGTGTATGAGAGGAAGAAGATCCTGGAGGAGAACAAACGCAGCACCCTCTACAAGAAAAAGAAACCAAAGGAGGAGGAGGAGGAGGAAGAGAGGAAGACGACCGAGGAGGAGTTCCTGGAGCAAGCAAAGAAGAAGGAGAAACCGTCGAGGTCCTACGGCCTCTCTGGGTGCCTGAACCTCAACCCCGCCCTGGAGAAGGACAAGAACACCAGCATCGACGACTGGCTGAAGAGCGTCAGGCCTCCTCAGAGGAAACAGGAAGTTGACCCAACGGAGGATCTGGACGACGATCTGGACGCCTCCGCTTCTGAAGTGGACTTCTCCAGGCGCCGGGTTTCGTACTCTGTAGACGAAGAAGAAGACGAAGCTTACGAGACGGCCTCCAGGTATAGGTCGAGGTTACGTGAAGACCTGTCCAACGAGGACCCCGAAAACTCCTGCAATGGCTTCCTGGCATCCCGCAGCCGGACGTGGGGGTCAGAGGCCGACACGTCCGCAGACAGGCAGTTTTATCGCCCTTCGCGGTACGAAAGCAGCAGCACGGAAGGGAGGAGCAGTAGGAGGGAGGAAGGCCTCGCTGACAACGTGGAGGATGACATCGCCGCTTTTATCGCCCAAACCAGGCAGAGGATCAGAGCGCGGGCCGCCGCCGCCGAGGCCGACGATGACGAAGTGCTGGCAGCCTGGAGGGCACAGCAGGAGGCCAAATCAAAGGGTGTGTCATAGAGGAGAAAGGCTTGAGGAACCAGAGAGCAGGGGCAACCAGCTCCAGCCCCTCCTCTGGAAGAGAACGTTACTGAGCAGAATATAGAAAGAAATAAGGGTTAACAATGTGTTCATGCTGTAGAAATACAAATGTTTAGGAGCAAAGTCTTTGTTGAATGTAAAAAGAAGTATAAAAGACATTTTGTGGATATTTTCTAAAAAAAAAAAAAAAAAAGATGTGAAGGAATAAACCAACTTACATTTGTATTAATACTAATGGCAATAAATGTTCTGACAAAAGTGAACCTGTGGGGGGGGTTTATGAATTAAATAACACTTTCCTAGTAATCTCATTTTTCTGTTAAGTACAGGGACAAATCCTAAAAACTGAACTTTATGTCCCCTAAAGCAAGATAACTTTTAAAAACAGAGCCTGGATCCTGGATACGCCAACAATCTGTCATTTGTTATTCAGGCTTTGGTGTCCTCTGGTGGACATATGTGGTACTGCGCGTAAAAGTACAGTACCACATGTGATAAACATATGTGATAAACTCCTTCAGACTCGAGGTTTGGAGGGACTAAATGAAGTTTGAACACAAACCGACCACAGTTTACACCAACACCTGGGTTACTACAAACAAGCATAGCATACTAATTAATTATACAAGCATACAAATTTAAATTTGTGATTAATCTGATTTCTATTTAGTACCATTATAGTATTTTTTTGTTGGTCTGTTGTATTAGGTCTGGCAACCTAATGCATAGATAATCAACACAAGCTAAAAAAAATCCAAAATAGCAGATATAGTTCATTTGAAAAGACATAGTTGATATTGTGCAAACATTAGAGTTGATATTGTGTTTGTCAAGAATCATCATATAAGTTTGATTAAGAGAATTACAATAACATACAAATTTAGCGAAATGAGAGCATAAATAAATAATAAATAATGGCCAAAGCAAAGCAAAATCAAACGTTTCACTTCGAAGATCTAATAAGAACCACACGTCCCAGAATGCTCTGCGACGGCCGCTGACGTCACCCTGTGCGTGACCCAGCGTACATCTGTCAGGCAGCAGCAGCGGCTCGCGTTCGCAGTATTGGAGTAATTTTAAGAGTTAGCAACTTTTTGTAGAATAAAATGTATTCGTGAATTCCACCACGGGTAAGTGCATCTCTGAACCCACCCCAGTTGACTGGCAATTTTGTATTAAAGTTTGTGGCTGCAACGACTTAAATTGAAGCGTTAAAGTTAGCCGGCTAGTTGGCTAACAAGATGGCTGCGTCTGTACCCTGCCAAACAATAACAAAGAGTGACTCAGATTTAAAGTGGTAAATATTATTTGCCATCTCGCTGCGGCTTGAAACACACAAAGTTCTGTGAAAGTAGCGAGCAAAGGGATTTAAAGACTTCTGTCCCTTGTGTGTCCGCCCAGTGTTTGGCTAATGATGACAGCGCGGTCGCTACTGTCCATTGGAGGAAGAGGAAGAGGAAGGAGGTGACGATGATGATGATGATGATGATGATGATATGCAGTTAGCTGACTGCCTGGCTGGCTGACGGACATACCGACTCTAGCCCACGCTGTGGTGTGGTGTCGCCCGTCAAAAAGCGCAGGATCGGGGCCGGGGAGAAACCAAGATGCCGCGGAGAAAACAGTCGAACCCGCAGCCGGTGAAATGTGAGTTTCACTACTGGGTTTTTTACCTTTAATTGGTCTGTTTGTGGTGTCTGTCCTGTAAAAAGTCCACTGACTTTTTAAACTTAAACTTGAAGCAGCCTGTGTTGCCTGAGCGTCCAGCATATTGACTTTACAGGCTGCTTCTCTCCCTCCTCGCTGTGTCAGGAGACTGTTGGAGACATGTTTTCCTTTAAGCAGACGTGTTTGTGTGTTATCTCTTCCTGACTGTTCTGACTCAGTTGGCTTCTCTTCTTCCTCTCTGCTTCCTGTCTCCACTTCCTCTTTCGGGGGCCCGTACCTGACCTCCTGCTCTCCCTCCTCTTCTCCCCATCATTCTTCCTTGACTTCCTTTCTTTATTTTTTCCCAGTTCATTTTAACCCTGAGCTTTTTTTTTTTTTTTTTAAACCTCAATGCCGACTAGCTTTTACCTCAGAAAAACTAAGAAAATTAGTTTCCTGCTGCTTCTTTACCACGTTGTTGAGGAGCAGAGTGAATAACCTCATAAATGCCGAGCTGACTGCATGAGCATTTTGTCTTCCCTTCGCGTCTCCTCTTCCTCTTTACTCATCTCTCGTTTCCCCTCATCCTCCTGCTTCTCTCTGGGTCCTATTTAAATTCAGCTGTTGGCTGATTGGCCGTGTCATCTATGTATTCTGACGTTTATGTTTGACTTAAACCAAAAGTAGAACCACTTTGCTGAAGAACTGAACTTTCTCGCGCATGTCCAGTGGACTCGGAGGACGGGTCGGCGCGCGAGCCCGGCTGCCTGGGTTTGGAGAGCGACTTCATGCTGAGCGGCGAGCTGCAGTTCGGAGACTCTGAGATCATCGGGCTGGATAGAGACGCGGGTAATTCTCTCCCTCCGAAGGTTAAAGCCGCCTGATCTCTGGGCTACGGTGAGCTAACGGCGGTTAGCGTCACGGGCACGGCTGTCAGACAGCGAGGCTGCGTTGTGTTGACCGAGCTGCTCGTTATGCTAATCCTTGTCGACGCGTTTGTCTTGAAGGCGTATCCATCTGGGTGTGGTGTTGACAGACGGCTGTATGCGATCCTTAGTTGCGTGCTCAGTGCTGGCTGAACTGGTTCCAGGCTTCCTGCTGCACTTTTAATCTGGAAAGAATTGACAGGAAGTGGTTTGTTTTTGTTTCTTCCCTCCTGCTGCCCCATACGAACGTTTGATGCCTTCTTCCTCAGGTATGACGGTCTTCTCTCTGAGCGTTGAAGACGACCCCACGGCCCCGACGGCCTCCACCTTCCCCGCCCTCCTGTCCTGTAAGGGCTGCGGTCAGCTGCTGGGAGACACGCCTCTGGGGACGGGCTTAGGCCTCGGTAACTAACGGAGCGTCTGAGCCTCGGTCGACCACCTTCTCCTCCCGCTCACCATCTCTGTCTTCATGTCCCGTGTGCTGCAGGGGTGGGCCTGGACCTGGGGGCGGAGCTTTACTGTCCCACCTGTCAGGAGGGCCTGCAGCACGAAGCCTCCGTCGACTCCTGTCAGGCGGAGAACACGAAGGTGACTGAAGCGTCCATCAGCTCTCACAGGAAGAGGAGAAGCGTCAGCAAGTCCGCTGGTCCTGGTGACCTCGCCCCCAAACTGTACTCCTGCTCGCTGTGCACCTTCACCTCGCACTACTCCAACCACCTGAAGCGCCACATGAGGATCCACGACGGCCAGAAGCCCTACCGTTGCCCCGTCTGCCCCTACGCCTCCGCGCAGCTCGTTAACCTGCAGCGCCACGCACGCACGCACACGGGCGAGAAGCCCTACCGCTGCCACCACTGCAGCTACGCCTGCAGTTCCCTCGGGAACCTGCGGAGGCACCAGCGCATGCACACTCAGGAGCGGCCCGAGAGGAGGGAGAAGGAGAAACGCCCCGGCAGACGGAGGAAAGGGAAAGCTGAACGCGATGAAGGTGAAAGCCTTGAAGCTGATTCCTGCAGATAAGTTTATTACTGAAGTAAAGAGGAACAAACGGGTTGAAACTGAGAGTGATGAAAATGAGGAAGAGGAGGAGGAGTGCGTGAGGGGGGGAGAAAAGGAGACGATCTGACTAAAAGTCAGTGTTAATGAAGAAGTAATAGAAGGAAGTGAATCACTTGTGTGTGTTCTTGTACATGCGCCGTAGTTCAAAGGTTAAGACCTGAGTCTAAGGTTAGAATTGGGTTGAGGTCAAAGGTCAAATGCCTCTCGATGTTAAGTAGTCCTCTTCTGTCCTCGCAAAGACCGAAGTACCGACGTGTGTCGTTCCCTTCTTCTCGCCGTAGTGGTGTCAGGCTTGACTCTTCGAGTGTCTCCGGACTCCACCTTCCTCCACACCTTGGGGGGTCTGGGCTCCCCCTCTGGGCCGCTCCCCGTCCTCCTCTTCCCGCTGTGCTGCCGGCTGTGTGGTCTCACCCTGGAGGAGGCCGACCTGGATGGGGACAAAGCCGACGGGGAGGACGAGGGCGACGGGGGACAGGTAAATGGAATTTCTGTCTCTTTGCTCTTCTTCGTTGTCACTAGCGCCTCTACAGGAAACAGCTGGTACTAACAGCAACACTCGCTGCAGGTCGCTTTTCTCGCTCAGTGTGGGTGGGATATCACCGGTTGAAAATCAGCCGAGACCCTCAGAGGTGAAGGTCTTTTCCTCCTCTGTCTCGTTCTTCCCAGATGTGCCGCCGCTGCTCGTTGGAGCTGCGCACCAAAGCTGAACCCGGGCCTCCCTGCAGCCCGGCTGCGTCCCTGGGATCGCGGCGATCTCCGCGGGGCACCAAGCTGTTCCGCTGCCCTCACTGCCCCTTCCTGTCCCACTACCCCAACCACCTGGCCCGCCACGCCCTCAGCCACTCGGAGGAGAAACCGCACCGCTGCCCGCACTGCGCCTACACCTCCTCGCACCTCGACAACCTCAAGCGACACCTCCGCGTGCACACGGGCGAGAAGCCCTACCAGTGCCCCTCCTGCAGCTACGCCTGCGGGAACCTGGCCAACCTGCGGCGCCACGAGCGCATCCACTCGGGGGCCAAGCCCTTCCACTGCGGCGTGTGCGGCTACTCGTGCAACCAGAGCATGAACCTGAAGAGGCACATGCTGCGGCACACGGGAGAGAAGCCGTACGCCTGCGCCGAGTGCAAGTACACCACAGGACACTGGGACAACTACAAACGTCACCAGAGGAAACACGGACACAACACGGACAACTGGGACAAGCACGCCCCCGTCAACGGCCTGGGCTGGGTCACAGGAGCCCTGGAGAGCCAGAGTCAGGGACCGGAGCACGGCTAGAGAGAGAGAGAGAGTGGGGGTGTGTGTGGGTGTGTTTGTTGCTCACTGGTGAATCTCCAGTTCAGGTTGGAACTAAACTCAGGTGCCTTTGATGGTTGGTGTTGCACTGTCTTTATCAGGGGATATTCTTAGCTGTGTGTGTGTGTGTGTGTGTGTGTGTGTGTGTGTGTGTGTGTGTGTGTGTGTGTGTGCGCGCGCGTGCCCTGTCTGGATGTAACTTTCCTCTGTTTGTGCGTCATGAACTCGGTTGGTGGAACTGCAAAGTTTATTTTTTCCCGTATAAATGACCTCTGTTTTGAAGTAATGGGGGGGTTATTTCCGTCGCCATGGCAGCAGGGTTGAACCGTCTCAGGGACTTGGAGCCTGGCTGAGTGTGGGACGTCCACGCTGCAGGAAAACTGAGATTTGAAAAAGGCTGGGAACTCGCTTCTCTTTCAGAGCGGACGCAGAGGCGTGATGTGTCTGCTGGACTGTGATCGGTGCACCTGAATGTAAACGCGCTGCTGCTGCCCTGGCTTCATCTCCTGGAGCCTCCCAGACAAAATCAAAGCTTCTGTCAGAACAGGTTTACCTCTTAGAAAATCGCTATTCAGGGACGTTTTTAGCCATGAAACAATTAAAACGGTCTTAATTTTCTCTTATTTCTGTCGTTATTGTCATTATTTTCGAACAACGTTGATGACGCCCTGACAGTCTTTAAGCTAGCCTAGTGCGAGACAGGAAGTGATGTCCTTGTCTCTTACTTCCTCTTCTGCTGCTCCCCGAGGAAACACCTGCATCTGGAGGACGCGGGCAAGTCAAACGTCCACGTTCACGACCTGTCCGCAACAACGGGACACGTAACAGCAAAGCTAAAGCTAAGCTAACGCAGCAGAGGTCAGTCTCCAGCCTTGACCCCATGACGATCACATGATGCGTCTTTGCAGCACAAACCAGCATCAGCGGTGAGATCAGTGGACCGTGACGAGATGCCTGTATGTAAATCAGTGTGTGTGTGTGTGTGTGTGTGTGTGATCAGACGTCTGCAGGCAGTCACAGTAAACACCTGAACTCATGGGTCTGGTGAGTACAAAATATTTTTATTAGGACTGAAAATGTTATATTAAATATTAACAATATTAAAACGATTTTGGGTCCTTGAGACCATTTTAATTGAGTTTAACCTGACAGAAAATAAAAGCAGAGAAGAAGAAAATGTGACTAAACGCTAACCCTAACCCGACTTACCGTTGACTCTGGTGTCAGGTCACGGTTAAAAGTAAAATGTGAGAGCTTTCCTTGGAACTTTTCTAACAAAAGCCTTTTCTTTTAATCACCTTTTTTATTTTAAACAAAAAACAGCTAACTTCTGCGCAACAAATCAAAAACCGAATCCAAAATCCGGATATGTGACACTAATGCTCATTTCATCAGGACATTTTCATTAAAAACAAGAGCCAACAGGAGAATTTGTGCTTATGATGACATTAAAGCTTTTCATTAATAAAATACTTGGCTAATTTTAGCATTATACACCGCTAATTAGCAAATGCTAGCATAGAAGAAATACTAAAAATGTGCAAATTAATGTTTTTTTTTTTTTCATAAATGTAGAACATGTTTTGTTTCTGCAGAAGAATTCTCATCAACAGCTGTTCCCGGGAGACATCGTGGAGTATCCCAGGAACAAGTATTTCTCTCATTTTGCCATTTATTTCGGAGAGAGGGACGGCGTTCCCTACGTGGCTCACCTGACATCTCGAGGTCTGTCGCTAAAATGCTAAACAACCGATGCGTTAACGCACCAAAGGCTGCAATATTTCCTGGACTTCTGGATTTTCCGATATTCCTGATGTTTTTAACAGATTCCAATAACAAGCTGCCGCTCTTCGGTCGAGCTCTGAGGTCAGAGGTCAAACTGGATCCTCTGGAGCTGCTGGGGAGAAAATACAAGGTAACCAACGGAAACGAGCGTTCGTGTAGCATTCAAACGCCAATGACGTTTTTGTCCACCTCCGAAGGTCAACAACATGCTGGACAAAGCCCACTCGGCCAGAGACTTCCACAGCGTGGTCAAACCCGCCATCGAGGACATGATGGGCCGTGAGGTGACCTTTGACATCCTCTTTCACAACAGCGAGCACCAGGCGACGCTCTTCAGATACGGCGTCAAGAAGTCCCTGCAGGTCAGTCGGGCTCGGAAGCAGCGTTTGCTCTCTCCAACGTGGCGAAACCCTGTTTGTCTGTGCGTTTCAGATTGAGAAGATCTACAAGCACATCATGCCGGCCTGGAAGAAGCTGCTCGAGGAGAAGAAGCTGTAAAGCTCCGGTGGCGTGTAGTACCAATGCTCGCCACCGGAGGGCAGTGTCGTTACAGCCCTCGTTTGTCTTCTGCTCTTGCGGTCTTATTTTAGCCTCCGCACTTTTCTCCTGTCCTGATATCGCTCTAAAAAGTGTTTTTATTTCAAGATAAATTTTTAACATAATAAACAAAGTTACAGGTACAGTTGTTTTTATTGTAGCCAATTACATTGTCGTAATTCATTTTTTTCACAGTCTCTTCCGTTTACAGTTTGGCCTTCCCGTGAATTTCCCGCAACCATCCAATCAGGATGCGGTTGGTCTCGGCCGGTTTGTCCATCTGCGTCCAGTGTCCGGACTCCTCGATGTGTCCCCTCCTCAGATTCGGGATCTAAACACAAACGGGTCAGGTTTTCGCTCGATAATCGATAACCGGCGAGCGTTTGAGCGGGTTTTCCTCACCATGTTCTCCATCCCCTCGGAGAGAGATGGCAGCAGGATCGGGTCGTGGCCCGCCGTCACCATCAGCGCAGGAACCAGCACCTGGTGGACAACATGAGAACTGCGACTGATGAAACCAGACCCACATGCCGCTGTGCGTGGTCCTGGGTCCGATATATTTTCAGTGACGGCGCCGCGCTGACCTTGTGTTTGGGGCGAGAAGACGACCACTTCCTGTTCGCCTCCATGGCGCGATACCAGTTCAAGGGCCTCCTGGAAGGAAAACGGACAGTTGTGGATCCGCTGAGAAGGAAACCATCGGAATCGCTCCGTGTTTTCGGTTTTACCGAAATCCTTGGTCCTTGTACCGGCTGACGTAGAACTGCAGATCGGCCGCGGTTAGCATGGAGGACAGGGGGACGTCCTCCGGCTGGCCCACAAGCAGACCGCCTTGAAGGGACCACAAACACCAAATCTGCTTTGGAACCACGCTTCATTCACAAACAGATCCGACGCGCTGGCGTCTCACCTCGGGCGCAGACTCCCGCCGTGCTGAGACGAGGACGCGTGTCCTGAAGTCGCACGTGAAAATTCCGTCAACTTGGCGGCAGGAAGGTGAATTTTGGGTCCTAGCGCTTCTCCGACTCACCCTTTCGGCGCCGCTGAAAAAGAAGATCTTGAAGGTTCTCTCCAGGTTCTTCTCCAGCTCGGCCTCGGCGACACCCTGGAAGGTCCAAAACCTTTTATTGTTTTTTTCTAAACATCAGAAATCGTCTACGTCTACGTTTTCGTTAATGTCCTCTCGCTTTGTGCTTACCGGCTGCTGGAAATAGACCTGGTAGTCGAATGTGCCCAAGTCTTGAATTTTTCGCATCGTTGAAGCGTTGATTTCAAACAGAGGAGTGTTCAGAGACGCCGCGGCTCTTCGCGTGCAAGACAAAACATATTTGGTCAAAAACATTGAACCTCGGGGACGGGGGAGTCACAGCGCTGCCAGGGTCACCTGACTCTCTCTGGGTGAAACTGAGCCATGCTCCAAACCAGAGCGCCGCCCCAGTCGTGACCCACCAGGGTGACCTGTGGGATCGCCTGGAAAAACAGACAGAAAAAAACTGTCGCTAAAGGTATTGACGAGTCTGTGCTGCTAACACTTACCATTTTGTCCAAAAACGCAATCAGGTCCTGAAAAGAGAGAAAACAAAGTACTGAGACCTTACTACATCACGTTAGCCGCAGCAGATAATAGCCGTTTCGTTTTTAATTTCGCTCTTTGCTCGTTAGCTGGGGTAGGCCACAACTTAGCTATACGTAGCATGTGTACTTGATGTTAGCTAGTTTGGGAGGGCATTAGCAAGCAGTCATGTTATGATACAAGGTTACCGTTTGATACCACCAGCATTTTTCCAATTATACCGTGCAAATACCATACAGCCATGATTATACGTTGTAATATGTTTGTAAATGTCACACGTGTAACGTGTACCTGACACATCTGCTCCTGAGTATATTCACTGATGTCTGCCATTGAAAAAGTACAAAACAGTTAAGCAGATATACAACGTGGGGGAGTAAACATGAGAAGAGCTCCACCCCTGTCAGTGTGTGGGCGGAGCATCTGGCCACGCCCCTGAATGAAGCTAATCGTACCGGTCGGCGCCGTTGATTCTCCGTATCCTTTCATGTCCAGAGCCAGCACCCTGAAGCCCGCGTGTGCCAACGCTGGGATCTGCCGCGAGGGAAAAAGAAAGTTACTTTAAACACTTGTGGAGTTTAGCTAGCTATAGAGGACGTTAACAAGAACTGCTAGCTGTTAGCGGTCTTTTGCTAGTGTAGCTGTTTCTCCTGGACTTACCTGATACCTCCAGGAGTACCAGCTCTCAGGGAAACCGTGGCAGAGCAGAACAGGCGGCCCCTCACCCATTTCCACGTAATGAGTCTTCACACCATCCTGGCACACACACACAAACACACACACAAAGTATTACATTGTCAGCATCGCAGGAATACAAGTCGTAGTTCAGAATTTTTCTCGTAACCACGGTGATGCGGTGTTACCCTAATGGTGATGTATCCGTGGGACACGTTGTTGGGGTTGCAGGGTGGCGGGCCGCTCCCTGCATCAGCAGCCTGGAACACGTGCATACACACACACTTGCCAGTGCTAATGTTGTAGCATGTAGCAGAAAAGAAAATGGAGTAAAATGTCTTTAAATGTTTGCACCTGCAGTCCAGCGAGACCGGCCAGTTTGCTCAGGGCGTCCTTCACATTTTCTACCAAGATGGCCTTCATCCCCTCCCCTTCGGCTGCCTTCACGCCATCCTCGTCGGCGTCCAGCCACAGGGCCTGAAAAGACGTACGTGTTGACCGGACGCTGCTGCGGGTTGGATAACCTGGTACGTGCTGCCACCTGTTGCGACGTCACTCTCAGGCGCTGCAGAGCAGAGCTGAACATGGCCGCCTCCGGGACCCGGTGACCCGTGCGGCAGGACTGGAGCACCAGATCAAAATGGCCGCCCAGGCGTGAGAGAAGGCGCGCCGGCCCTTCGGTGTCCCCGCTGTCGTAAATCCAGTGATTGGCCAACACAGCTGTCAGATACCCTGACGGGACGGAAGGAAGCGCTGACATCACTTCAGTGTCGACATGCCCGTGTATGCTAATATGTAGCATCATTAAATGCTCACAGATGCTAACTTGTTGGGACGCAATCGAGAATAATGAAGCTGTATCCTCATGTTAGCAGAGATCCTGTTATAATACTCAGATGAGTTACTATGTTAGCACAGATCCTGATATTAGGCTCCTGTATGCTACAATGTTAGCATGGAAACGACATCCTCTGGTTGTTTTCAAGCGTATGCACCGTGGTTACGCAGCCTGGCAGCCATCTTCAGCACAGCTGGGTTGACATCCAGCATCGCTTCTCTGAGCTTGTCCACCAGATCTCGGACCGACCAGTCGGACGGCAGGGTGATGGCCCTCGCCTGGGCCTCCTGCACACACTCTGCCTCCAGTTCAGGGGTCATCTGCGAGTAGGTGATGGACATTCAGACGCCATGAGGGCGTGGGAGGAGGCTGAATCGATATCGTCACTCACCTGGCAGAGAGTGACCTCGCCAATCTCTGCACGGCTCATGGCGCCGTCTTTCCTGGAGGCCGCGCTTGAGAGAAAGCCCCTGGGAGAAAAAAACAAAAATAAAACCAGACAGAGCTTAAAGATTAATTAGCACTCCACCCACTCAGTCTGATTGACCTCTGACCTTCAGCACACAGTTCTTAGGCTGAAGTACAATGTAAAAACAAGAAGAAACCAAAGCAATAGATCCATCCATCCATCCATCCATCTTCTTCCGCTTATCCAGGGTCAGGTCGCGGGGCAGCAGCCTAAGCAGGGAAGCCCAGACCTCCCTCTCCCCAGCCACTTTGTCCAGCTCTTCCAGGGGGATCCCGAGGCGTTCCCAGGCCAGCCGAGAGACATGGTCCCTCTAGCGTGTCCTGGGTCTTCCCGGGGGCCTCTTACCAGAGGGACGTGCCCTGATCGCCTCACCAGGGAGGCGCCTCACCAGGGAGGCATCCTGACTAGGTGCCCGAGCCACCTCATCTGGCTCGGGGCAGGATCTCCTCCCCGACCCGGAGGAGGTACTCCACCTTTTTCCGGCTGAGAGCCATGGCCTCAGATTTGGAGGTGCTGAGTCTCATCCCGGCTGCTTCACACTCGGTTGCGAACCGATCCAGCGAGAGCTGGAGGTCACGGACTGCTGAGGCCAACAGGACCACATCATCTGCAAAGAGCAGAGACTTGATCCTGAGGCCACCAAGCCGGACCCCCTCAACACCACGGCTGCGCCTAGAAATTCTGTCCATAAAGGTTAGGAACAGAATCGGTGACAAAGGGCAGCCCTGGCGGAGTCCAACCTCCACCGGAAACGAGCCCGGCGATGCGGACCAAGCTCTGGCACCGGTCATACAGGGATGGAACGGCCGTATCAGGGGGAGCGACACCCCATACTCCGCGAGAACCCCCCACAGGACTCCCCCAGGGACACGGTCAATGCTCTTTCCAAGTCCACAAAACACACGTGGACTGGTTGGGCCAACTCCCACGCACCCTCAGGACCCTGCTGAGGGTGTAGAGCTGGTCCACAGCTCCAGGGCCAGGACGAAAACCGCACTGCTCCTCCTGAATGGAGCAATGGATGTTCTGTTTTGTCCAAGCCGGAAACACGTGCAGCAGGCGGATTAAAACGAAAAATGTTCGACACTTAACCACGAAAGTTCTTGATTTCTTTCTTTTTTTAAGGGCACAGTCAGACTCACTCGGGTAAATTGCGCTTCTTCTCCAGGCTGGTGAAAACAGCGTGAGGGCTGGAAGGCACGGTGACCCCCCAGAAGTTGAACAGCACAGCTTTCGTCCCCTCCATTTCCACAGACACGGTTCTGTTCGTTTCCCTCAGGTTGCGCAATTTTTACCCTCTGTACACGGAGATCGTCCGCCCCCTCATCTAAGCCGGCCCCCACTGGGACTGTTGGACAAAGGTCCAGGCGCGACCTGTTTGGACTGGGTGTGACAAAACATCTGCAGAATATACGACACAGCATGAGATTAGGCTCGATTCGGTGGTTCAGCCATTTCTGTCAACATTTAGGCGGATTTCCTCTTGAACGCATAGACTGAGTGAGGCTTTTTTCCTATAGACGATCTGTGATGCTGGGACCGAACAGGTGCATTGTGGGAAGCGCCGCTACCTGTTCACTTCTTGACGTTGAGCGCTTTTCGAAGGATTAAAATGCATCCTGAAATCGGCGTTAAATAAGAATTTACATTCACATCAACCGTTTCGACCTCAAACGCAAACATGGAGGCCTCTGAAGGTAAAAAGGCGACTTTTGTCGGGGTGCCTTAGCCAGAGAAGACGACACTAATGTTAGTGGATGCCATTAGCATCACGGATAACGCACACAGCTGTCTTTAATGCGTCCAAACGTTGATTCATTTGCAGCTTTTAGGCGTATAACAAATATATAAAATCACAAATTGTCTTGTTTACATCCAGGGCGGTATAAGTAACAATTTTTGCAATGAAACTATTGATTACTTTACCATCAGAGGTCTAAATGTGTGTCTTTCCTGCGAAAGAGGCCAGTAAACATTGTTTATATGTCAGTATATTACTATAAACAAGATGTGTTTTACTACATATAGATGTAATTCCATACGCTACAGAAAGATTCAATGCTTTCACACAAGTTTTAATGAATTTGAACATGGATTAATCTGCATTTCAGAGAGATTTAAGCAGGTTTTTTGTGCCGCTCCGGAACGTTTTTCCTCCCCTGTCTGGAATGGCGTCGGCCCAGTTTAATGACACACCGTCTTCTGTCAGGTGTCGGCGGCGCCACGCCCACGGAGGAGATGAATGGAGCTGGGAACTTGATGGATTTCCTGGACGAACCATTTCCCGACGTGGGCACCTATGAGGACTTCCACACCATCGACTGGCTGAGGGAGAAATCCAGAGACACCGACCGCCACCGCAAGGTTCGCCCAGGCCTACCCTGCCCGGCTTGTGCTGCTATTCCTGGTTATCATCTTATTCTCCTTTCAGATCACCAGTAAGAGTAAAGAATCCATCTGGGAGTTGATTAAGAGCTTGCTGGACGCCTGGTCGGGATGGGTGGTGATGCTGCTCATCGGACTGCTCTCCGGTCAGTGAGGACCTTAGCCAACGTCACCGTGTTGTGACCTTTGGGTCTTGGTGAAAGTGGATTTGGGACTTCCTGCAGGCACGCTGGCGGGAGTGATCGACCTGGCGGTGGACTGGATGACTGACCTGAAAGAAGGCGTGTGTCTGTCGGCGTTCTGGTACAGCCACGAGCAGTGCTGCTGGACGTCCAACGAGACCACGTTTGACGACCGGGACAAGTGTCCGCAGTGGCAGAAGTGGGCCGAACTGATGACGGGACACACGGAGGTGGAAAACCGCTGGAAAACCCTTCTCTCGATGCCGGGACGTTCTGGCGTGACGCTAACTCGTCTTCCTCTTGCAGGGGGCGGGGGCCTACGTGCTGAACTACTTCCTGTACATCCTGTGGGCTCTGCTGTTTTCCTTCCTGGCCGTGTCACTGGTGCGAGTGTTTGCTCCGTACGCCTGCGGTTCCGGAATCCCGGAGGTGAGAAGCGGTGAGGAGATCTACGGTCTGGCTGCAGAGGGAGACCTAACAGGACAGTTTTCCACAGATCAAGACCATCCTGAGCGGCTTCATCATCCGGGGTTACCTCGGGAAATGGACCCTGCTGATTAAGACGGTGACCCTGGTCCTGGCGGTGTCGTCGGGCCTCAGTCTGGGGAAGGAGGGCCCTCTGGTCCACGTGGCCTGTTGCTGTGGAAACCTCTTCTGCAGCCTGTTTTCCAAGTACAGCAAGAACGAAGGGAAGCGCCGCGAGGTAGGCAGGAATAGGTCGTCCAGTAACTGTTGATGTGGTGCTGACCTTTGACCTCACAGGTGCTGTCTGCCGCTGCGGCGGCCGGCGTGTCGGTGGCTTTTGGGGCGCCCATCGGAGGAGTTCTCTTCAGCCTGGAAGAGGTAGAGGAGCTATACCTCCGCTCACCACCAGAGGGTGCTGCCGTGCTTGTTCAGTTTGAATTTTTCCTCCACAGGTCAGTTATTATTTCCCCCTCAAGACTTTATGGCGTTCCTTCTTCGCCGCGCTCGTCGCCGCCTTCACGCTGAGGTCCATCAACCCATTTGGCAACAGCCGCCTGGTCCTGTTCTACGTGGAGTACCACACGCCGTGGTACATGGCCGAGCTGGTGCCCTTCATCCTGTTGGGGGTGTTTGGCGGTCTTTGGGGGACCCTCTTCATCCGGGCCAACATCGCCTGGTGCCGACGGAGGAAGACCACCCAGTTGGGGAAGTACCCGGTCCTGGAGGTCATCGCCGTGACGGGCATCACCGCCGTGCTGGCGTTCCCCAACCCGTACACCCGCCGCAGCACCAGCGAGCTCATCTCGGAGCTCTTCAACGACTGCGGCGCGCTGGAATCCTCGCAGCTCTGCGACTACATCAACAACCCCAACATGAGCCGGCCTGTGGACGACATTCCGGACCGGCCGGCGGGGCCCGGGGTCTATAGCGCCCTGTGGCAGCTCGCCCTCGCGCTGGTCTTCAAGATCGTCATCACCATCTTCACCTTCGGAATGAAGGTCGGCGGGAGGAAGATGATGGGGAAGCACAGGAAGCGTCTCAGATCCCTCACCAAGCGTCTTCCTTGCTCTGCAGATCCCCTCGGGACTCTTCATCCCCAGCATGGCGGTCGGAGCCATCGCCGGCCGCATCGTTGGCATCACCGTGGAGCAGATGGCGTACCACCACCACGACTGGATCATCTTCAGGAACTGGTGCCGGCCCGGCGCAGACTGCGTCACGCCCGGACTCTACGCCATGGTGGGAGCGGCGGCGTGTCTGGGTGAGTCGGCACAGCGAGTGACGTTGACAGCAATCGAGTATTCTATCGATTATTCTGGCGCTTAATCGAGTAATGGGATAAGAAATGTAGTGCGCACACTATCAAACAGATACGAGTCAGTTAAACTGACTTTTACAATTTAACTAACTCAGGTTCAGGCTTTAACAAACTCACTATAGCACTTTATTTTCCGTAGATTATTATTATAATTATCTTAAGCAAAAGCTTAGCTGAGGTGGGGAAACGTGCTAGCTAGCAGATTAGCCGCCGCATTGATTAAAGTTGTGAATCAGCCTTTCCACAGAGCTGTAAACAAAGCGTGTTAGCTAGCAGACTCCTCCCAATCATGATCACACTGATTTCTGTTAATTGCTGCTAATTACCGTTAGCTTAGCTCGCTATTTCCGGGCTGCTCTGCAGACTTTTAGCAGAGACCGGATGTTTCCTTTGGAGGTGCTGCAGCAGCAGCGTTGTGCTATTATGCTAAGCTAACTGCATCTTCCAGTCACGTGGCTTCAGCTGCCCTGATTTAACCTTCCCTGCTGTGGTCACCACCTCAGGCGGCGTGACCAGGATGACCGTGTCTCTGGTGGTCATCATGTTCGAGCTCACCGGGGGTTTGGAGTATATCGTCCCCCTGATGGCCGCCGCCGTCACCAGCAAGTGGGTGGCGGACGCCTTTGGGAAGGAGGGGATCTACGAGTCGCACATCCAACTCAACGGCTACCCGTACCTGGACGTCCGTGACGAGTTCACCCACCGCACCCTGGCCACCGACGTGATGCGACCGCGCAGGAGCGACCCGCCTCTGGCCGTCCTCACCCAGGACAACACCACCGTGGAGGACGTGGAGACGCTGATCAAAGACACGGATTACAACGGCTTCCCGGTGGTTGTATCCAGAGAGTCGGAGAGGCTCATCGGCTTTGTCCAGAGGCGGGACCTCACGCTCGCCATCAGTAAGTGGTTCGCTGTTTCTGCTCGCTGCTGAGGAAACAAGCTCCCTCAAGGCAAACGTTGCGCTCTGCAGAGAACGCCCGTCAGAAGCAGGACGGCGTGGTGAGCAGCTCCGTGGTCTACTTCACCGAGGACGCGCCGCAGCTGGCCGCCAGTAACCCGCAGCCTCTGAAGCTGCGCCGCATCCTGAACCTCAGCCCCTTCACCGTCACCGACCACACGCCCATGGAGACGGTGGTGGACATCTTCCGGAAGCTGGGCCTGCGCCAGTGTCTGGTCACCAGGAGCGGGTGAGAACGGGGTGTAACAGCTCCCTCTAGAGGCCGAGCGGGGGAGTATGCTCATGGGAATGTGGATGAATCAGCAAAATAGCATTTTAACGTTTATCTGTGATTATAAAAGCTTAATCCAGCAGAACGAGAGCCTAGAAGTGACCTCTGACCTCTTTCGTCTGCTCAGGCGTCTCCTGGGCATCATCACCAAGAAGGACGTCCTGCGACACATGGCTCAGATGATGAACCAGGACCCAGAGTCCATCATGTTCAACTAGACGGAAGAGCGACCGGCGGCGGTGAACATACGTGGAACCGGTGCAACACTACTGACCCCCCCGACCCCGTCAAGGCAGCGCTGCTCCACCTGTCTCAGTGTAAGTGGCATTTCAACCCCCCCAAAGGATCTAACTGGAAAACAGAGAGTCGGCCATGTGACCACAGCTTGGCCTCCTTTACGATATCAGTTTCCAACGACGCTAACGCTTTAGTAACCTCAGACTGCGTTTATGAGGCTTTTTGGCAGCTGCGTCGCAAATGCTGCGACTGGTTTTCTTTAGCTTAAGAACAACATGGCGGCGTGTGGGCGTAACAGGAAGTAATCAGGTTATATACGTGCGGAGGAGACAGAAAGCTGAAATCTGAGGTACAGAGCTCCATCTCATGCACACTTTTTGAATTTTTTTAAAGACGTTCTTTTCTGTAGCAGTACTGTGACTTGTGCTAGCCTTGAATGTTTGGCAGCGTTGTTAGCGGTTGTGTTCATATGAAATATTCCGTTAATGGTCACCTTTCCGTCCTGCTCACGACCGTGTTCTGTCTCCGTGTCTTGATCTTTGCAAATTTTGGCTGACTGTGGCGGCTGTGGTAAAGAATTTGACTTCTCAAGTGACGCTAATGTTGCTAACGACTCACTGCAAGTATAAAGAAGCTAACAAACTGGATTCCTTGGAGAAACTACCAAGATTGCACATAAATGTTGCGGAATAAAGTGTTTTGTTTTTTTCTCATCCTGGACTGCTAGCGAGTAACGTCGTTTCCTGTGTCGTGACTTTTGTTGTTGTATTTTAGCTCTTAGCTGCTAACAGTTAACTGAAACTGGGAAGACGTTAAAAACACACTACAATCAAAGCAATCTTTTTTGTTTGTTTGTTTACCAGGAGAATGTACGAAAAAATACTGTTGTAAAGGAAATGTCCAGAATTCATTTTTATTTAATCTCGTCTGAAACACGCTAATGTTGTTACCCGGATTGTTTTATTTAATTTTCAGTGCGAAATATTTATCATCTATTCCTCCTACATGAAAACAGAAACTTTGCACTTTGTTTTTATTTTGTTAATTTTGTAAATGAAATCATTGGAAATAAACCTTTAAACGATGCGCAGCTTCTTCTTTTTAATAAGTGGGTGTTGTAGAACACAGAAAACAGCTGGTTTTGACTCCATCTTTATTGAGGTTTGATGTTTCTCGTATCACTAAAAGGTCCTCTGTTCATGATAAAGTGCAACCGCCTACACTTAGTTTAACCTTAAGAAAATCGTATATGAAATGACATCATTTCCGTGTTCTAGAAAGCAGAAAAGAGGCGTGTCCAAGTTAGAATGCTTTGATGCTAACTTAGCTTCATTAAAAGGACAAATCTGAGCATGGACGTGAAGGAAAAACCATGAAAAATGTCTACAGAACATAAATTCAGAACCGTCTGAACACTTTAAGAGCAAACGTGTGTCTGCGCCTCCTCGTCGTCGTCCTCTTCCTCACGCTTTGGTCGTCCTCTTGTCGTCCTTGCTGGCTCGCTCCATGTCAGAGTAATACTCCAGGGCGTGTCGCACCGGCTCCAGAATATGTTGCTGCAGGAGAAGGCCACAGTTTTAGCTGAGTGGCGCTAACGTTAAGGAGCTCGGAGCAGCGGGCGGGTGGGGTTCACCTCCAGACACGGGAAGAGCTTGATGAGCTCGGTGAAGAGCGGCAGGAGGACGAACCGGATGAAGCTGGTCTGGCACGACGGCTTGGACACTTTGTCTCGGTCCATGAAGGGAGTCACCGGGAGGCCTTTGAGTTTCTCTGTGTCGCTCTGCGGGGAAAAAAAAAGACGTTAAGAAATAAAAGTTTCTTCCCTTTGATGGAAAAGCCTTCAACTCTCAGCCAGTTGTCTCCGTGAGGTCTTTATTTACAGACCTGAGCTTCTGAGAAACAACCAAAACAGCTTTTCGATCCCAATTCTGCGTTGGATTGTGGATTTTAGAGACCTGGTTGAAGAACTCCTGCAGCAGACAGTCCAGCCAGGGTTCGGCCACAGCCATGGGCCTCACTTCGTTGGAGATGTCGCTCACCTTCACCATGATCTTCATCAGCTGGAAGAAGAGCCACCGTTTATAAATGACTCCACGTGGGTGCCAGCGGGATCTGTGGGTCCCGGCAGGGTCCACTCACCACTTCCTTGTGATCTTTGTTGGTGAAGTCGAAAACAGGCTGGATGGTTTTGAACTTGTTGAGAATTTCGTTGTGTCTAGCCATGTCGGTCGCCAGAATACACCTAAAGAGATGTTGTTGAGCCAACTCCGGCGTGGACGAAGTGACCGGAGCTGTTTGCCGGAGACTTACTTGATCATTGCTCCTCGGATCTGCTTGTACTGTTCGCGGGTCATGTTTTTAAGGATGTTACACTCTGGCTGAAAATTTAAAAAAAAAACAACCTTTTATTAACATCTGAACGTCTATGACTACAACCTTAAAAACTGGCTGTTGTCAGTTTGTGGTGTCCCACAGGGATCCTGTCTTAGACCATCTTTGCTCCTCTTTTTTTTTCTTTCTATTATTATTAACATCACGCCTCTTTTTCTTGGTTGATTCTTTACCCAAGACCAGATCGTCGTGGTTTTTACCTTAGACAAGATGCCGAAAGCCACTGCGCAGTGATGGTTCTCCAGCGGGGAAATGTCGTTGTAGCGCAGAGCCAGGTCGGTCTTGGCGTTGATCTGCGTGAAATACAGACAAAATGCTAACGTGAGCAACAAAAAACGTGCGGTCTGGTCACGGCAGCAGGACGGCGACCTGGTAGACGTTGTTGTATCCGGGGTGGTCGAGGTCATGGCACAGAGCCGAGGCCAACATGGTGAAAAGGTCCAGTTTGGATAATTTACTCCTGAGGTCCGTCAGCCAGATCAGCCCGTACATCTGCAACAGCATCCAGAGCCTCAAAGCCTCACAAGAACCCATTTTTTAATGAGTTAATGAGTGATTGTTGGATGTATCTACCATCTGAGTGACGCAGAAGCAGTGCCTGAAGTTGTGGAAGGGGATGCTGTTGTAGTGGCAGTAGACCTCAAACAGGAAGTTCTGCAGGACATCCAGCTCAATATGCAAGGCCGTCAGGAAGTCTAGGTCGGTGAACATCACCTGCAGGAGAACCAGCATCTCCGCCTCCTCCCACTGCCTGTTTCAGAGCTTCATTTTATCACACTACTTGTGAAAACGGTTGGACTTGCAGAACAGAGCCCTGAGGAACTCCGCCCGAAGAATAAACTCAGTTTGGTTGTTTTTATTCTCACCAGTTGTCAAAAATTGGAGTCTTCAGGTGCTCTCTCACTTCCTCGGTCACCTGCAGCGAGCTACGGCAACAGGGTGGAGACATAAACGCGCGGAGTCCAAACTTTATTGACAACGTGTTTGTGATCTGCAGTCACCTCATGTTGAGGAACTTCTTGCGGACCTGTTGGTGCTCCTCCTGCACGCTCAGCTGAGCGCTTTTGCTCTTCGGGGGCAGCTTGGCGAGCATGTGGTCCCCGTCTTCTTTGAAAAGACCCATCCAGCTCAGGTGCTCCACACTCTGGCAGGGAGGGGAATTACACAAAGCCTGACATTTCATGAAAGTGTAACGATGGTTCAGCACTGGTTCGGTGGTCTCATTTCTATTGTGAAGACACTCTATGACTTAGAAAATGTTCTTAGATTGCTTTGATGACCAGAATGTCTGCGTTAAATGCGTGTGAAGCTCTGCAGCTGTATTTTCTGAACAGAGACATAAACCTCCAGCTTCCTCTTGAAAGATTCCACTTCGCTCTTCAGCTCACAGACGACCTCTGAGGGTTTACCCACATCCTCCATCACTTTGCTTTCCAGGTGATGCAGTCTGTAGACGCAGACAGGAAGCAGTGGTGAGACTGTCTCTGACGGTTGAGCTTCAGTAAAAATAGATTTCACTGCTCTACTCACCTGGATTCCATGTTCTCCAGCTCTGTCGGCATCCTCACACCTGGACACGGACCAAAAAAACAAAGTTATGTCTCAAAGAACCACGCTAACATCCTGGAGAAATGTCTCGGCTCACCCTTGACATCTGACGTCACCACCTCCAGACGGTAGTACGAGTCCAAGCTGTTGGCCTCCAGCTGGGGGGAGATGTTGACCATGTTGCCTTTAATGTTGTACATCTTCAGGATGTGGTGAGGCCCCACCTCTGCCGCCGCCCTGAACAGATCTGTCACACAAACACTGTCTCGTTCAGTTAAGTCCTCTCATTCGACCAACCTCACGTCTGCTTCCTGTTTTTGTCTGTCAGACGTGAAGCCAGATGGTCACATGGTTCGCTTGAGGACCTGCCAAAGCCACATGGAGCTCAGGGGACGCAGTGGGACTTGTCTCTGATACCGTTCCACCAACATTAGCTTTGCAAGCTTCATCTACAGTTTGTGAACTCAAGCTCCAGGTCCTCTTGTCTTACCTTTGACTTCTGCAGCGGAGCAGCTGGCCCCAAACTCTGCCTTCTCCAGCCTCCCGTTGACCATGAAGTGAATGATTTTTGTTGTCATCCCTGAGCCAGGAGGGACCTGACGTGCTCCACAAATCAAAATGAGACCTCTCGAGGCTGACACTTTGATTCTGGAGAGGACCACCTGCAGCTGACAGAGAGCCCACCCACTGGGCTCTCCTGGACCCGTCCCTCCTGCTATTCTCCATTCCGCCGACAGGCGTCGTCGTTTTGCGGCTTTCACTCGCCGCAGCTTCTACGGCATCTGCTGTGGGACATGCCGTGATTTACTACGGCAAAGAATCTTTTTTTTGTCGTTAAATGGCAATGGATGACTTGCAAAAAGATACAAAGAGTTTCTAGAATTTAAATCAGATTCATGGTAAAACACTTGGTGGGTTTAATCGTCCCAACGCCAGCGTGATATCGTTGCGCTGTAGGGAGAAGTATTGGTACTTTGTGACCGTTGGCAGCTACGCTCTGAGGGGCTCTTTTCCTGGGAACGATTCATTCCATCCGGTGAGTGGATCCAACCGGTCTCACAATTACTTACTGTTATATTAACCCGCTATAATCTTGCGAGAGGCGTTGGCGTTCACTGTTCTCTTCCGTGGCTCAATAATAACTAACTTAGCATGCTGGGCTAACATTAGCTTAACTGCATTCTGAATAAAAGCTTGCTAGTAGCGTGCTAGTGTGTTAGCATTCGAAGCTAACAGCTACATAAACAGTTTTGACATTTAGCTAATGCTCGCCTGCTGTTTAAGTTACTTAATGGCCCATTAGCTAAACTTAGACAATTTTAGCATCTTTAATTCCTTAAAGCGGCGTGCTACATTTATGTGGAATACGCGTAATAACACAACTCTCGTTTCAAGTGTGCTACTCTTCCAAAGTTCGTCTGATTGTGTATTTTTCTGTTGTAACTACAGGAGAATGAAGTGTGATGTAGACAGCAGCCTCCCTCTGCCGGATATTATGCTGCTGCTTTCGACTTTATCACCAACATTATCAGCCTCTTAAAGCTAATAACTGGCTTAAAAGCAGGCCTGGGAATCCCTGAAAGAGGTCCTGGAAATTCTAAGCTTTTGGGGAACACACGTGAAGAGAAGGGCCGGGCACTGCGCCTTGATTTCCCCCAGCAGTCGCAGCCATGGATGAGGAGGTGGTGGGCATGGAGTATTTGCTGGATCATGTGACGCAGAAAGACGTGGGCAAGAGGCTGCAGGTGGGCCAGGAGGTCATCGAGCTCATTCTAGACGAGGAGAAGTCCCCCGACCTGGAGCAGGACCAGTCCATGATGGACCGGATGGTGGACGCCGTGGCCAGTTCCTGGGTCAACTCCAGCAACTTTAAGGTAAAGTTTTCACTTGATTCCCCCTTTGAACATAAGTGAAGAGCTGTTATTGAAGCTGACGTGTTAGTCTCAGCTGTTGTGTTGCAGCTGTTTGCTCGTGCATCTGCTGGAGAACACAACATTATAAATACACCCTCGTAGATACAGCTGGTTTTACAGGATATCCCTAATATCACGCTTTAAATCTGCTTCCAGCGGCACGGCTCGCGAGTGTCAATCTCAGATGAAAACCGATTGCAATAAAATGTCAGATGTGTGTTTTTGGTGTCTCATCGTACACCGGCTGAATGGCTGTCCTGGAAATGGCACATTCTCCAGTCTGTTTGCAGGTCCGTATCGAGGACGAGAGTCCCAGATGAACGGGGCACCGCTGGCCCACTTTCTCCTACTCCCTGATTAGACTGTCTGGACCCGTGTATGTGTGTGATCACTTCTGGATATTTTATCTCGTGGTCACAGTTCTCATTTTCTGTGAAAACCTTTTCAGAATTAGTAAATGACGTGTCTGCAGAACCTCACGGGTTCATTATGCTGCTGCTCAGTGGCTTACTTGTACTTTTCAAAATCAACATCCTCTGGATCGGATTTTGCACTAATAACCACGTTACTGGACCAGAGATGATGAATTCCATTCTGGTGAAAATGTGGTTTTGAACAAGAGTGGGAAAATATAATGCACTATATAACCACAATTGTGCGGTCATTACAAAGCACCAGTATCTAATATATGTGCGATAGGAATTAAGTATATATTCCTGGACATAAACTGCTTTATTTAGCGTCCTTGCCTGTTGTTTTACATGATTTGTTCCGTAAGAACCGGCTTATTGATGTGACGGAAGTTAGGTCACATTTTGTGACGTAATACGCGAAGTGTCCACAAGATGGCGGCAGAGTACCCCCCCCCCCCAATCGTTGGCTTTTCACCGCTTATCTCCTTTTGGCGTAAAAGAGGTTCCAAAAATTGCGCCGTGGTCCGGACTCGAGGTCCGGGCGGCGCGTATGTGTTGATTATGGTGTCAGCAGGGAAGCCCTCACTAGACGTTCATTGAGCTTCCCAACCACCCCATGACAAGGAAAGCTGCGGAGCTCCGATCCGGAAGCAGAGAAGAAGATTCAGACAGGATCTTGACTCGCGGTTTGCGTCTAAAAGTCGCGGCGTTGACGTCTCTGAATACAAGAGTTGACTGTGAAATTGTGGCGGAGACGCCAGAAAATAACAAAAAACGATTTGGTGTTTTTATTTTTATTAAAAAGGGTGTATCATTCCTCCCGTTACCCATAATCCTTTGCAGCGCAGCTTCAATCTGCTGCTCTGACCTCGATTTGTTGCTGCAGCTCGTCTGAAACTTCTTACGAGGATTTCTGATGTTTCGTATTTGTTTTTACCCATTTTTGTTTATCAAAAAAATATATATTTTTATATTATTTTATGGATTCCCCCTCCCCCCTCAGGTGGTTTTGTTGGGGATGGACATCCTGTCAGCTCTGGTCAGCCGACTGCAGGAGCGGTTCAGGACACAGGTTGGAACAGGTGAGCCAATGATTTTAGTACAAACAAAAAATTTGTATATTCATAAAAACAGACATTTTTAGATCTCTATTAGGACTAATTCCTTTTAACTCGCGTGTCTCTCAGTTTTGCCGAGCCTCATGGACCGGCTGGGGGACGCTAAGGACCAAGTACGGGACCAGGACCAGGCCCTCCTCATGAAGATCATGGATCAGGCTGCCAACCCACAGGTGAGCAGCCGTCTTCCCTTCTGTAATTGCCGTCCGTTATGCCTTTTACTTTTTTATAAAATTTGTGCATCGGTTCCTTCCAGTACGTGTGGGAGCGGATGATGGGGGGCTTCAAACACAAGAACAACAGGACCAGAGAGGGTCTCTGCCTCTGTCTCATCTCAACCTTGAATGTGTAAGCCACTCGTCATCCATCAGCTGGTTGGTGATCTGTGATAAACGGCCCCGTTGAAGATTTTTTTTTGTTATTGTTGTTTTGTTTTTTTTTTGCAGGTTTGGATCTCAGAGTCTGACGCTGAGTAAAATCGTCCCTCACATCTGTCACCTCCTCGGGGACCCCACAAGTCAGGTACGACCTGCTACCGGTATTGGTGCTTTCCCGCCCCCTGGCGGACAAATACAAACATCACACATCCAGCTTCACTCCGCAGTGTTTTCTTTTCTTCTTCACTCCGACTGTAAATAAACCATCAGCTGTTGTCAGAATCATGGTATCGTGACCCCGCAGCTGTCGGGTCCCTTCCTCCTATTCCTCCTCCTCCTCTTCTGTTTCTGCTGTTGTTTTGTGTCCCGATGAGTCTGCAGAAGTCCATCATCACCGGATTCAGACTTCCTGTTGAGGACAGGAAGCCCTGCCCATCAACTTCCTGTCCATGAGCCAGATACCCTCAGGCTGCAGCATTTTATCATCTGGAGCAATGTCTGTCAACAGTTGGAAGGAATTTTTAACTTAGCAAAATATTCTCTGACATTTAATGTTTTCTTTCCAGTCTGACCAGATTTGTTGAAACTGTAAAAGTTGGAAAAACAAGCAAATTGCATGAAAGCTGCCTTTTTTAAATAAGTGTAAAAAACTTTTCTGCTGCTTTTTTTTTTTTTTTTTTTTGATTATTTTTCTATGTAAGTTTTTGGTTTTGACCCTCAGGTGCGGGATGGAGCCATGAACTGCCTGGTGGAGATATACCGTCACGTCGGAGAACGAGTGCGGATGGATCTTGGAAAGAAGGGTCTCCCTCAGTCTCGGTGCGTGACGTGGTTGTTTTATAAACCTTTTTTTTTTTCTTTTTGGTTTTAATGTCACTGTCACAGCCATTATTAATGTTTTTTATTAATATAATAAAAAGCTTGTGTAAGTCTCAAGGGAAGGGAAGACTTTATTTGTAATTTAGGCTGGAATTTCTTTTATTCACTTGTCGTCTGTGTTAAATCAGGGAACATCTGGCTCATATTTTTCATTAAATCTGTCCCCTTTTTATATACATTTGGTTCCTTTTAGATGACTAATATAGGATGACTAAATGTATTTTTATGTAAAAGGTCAAACTTTCTTTATAAAGCAGGTTTTTAACAAACTCCTTCTCAAAAAGGTGGATAAAGCTGCTGTATAGTACAATTTGTGATTTATTCCAGTAAAATACCCCAGCAGGAAAGTGAGCACATGGTTGTGTATTTCTGGACGGCAGAACTGAGGAGACGTTTGTTTTGTCTTGTCTTCTCTCCGTGTCCAGGCTGAATGTCATCTTCAGCAAGTTTGACGAAGTTCAGAGGTCAGGGAACATGGTGCTATCGCCCGTGTCAGGTAGGATCACCTGTCCTGTCGTCTTCACGCATGTTTGTTTTCTCCCTTCGCCAGAGCTCGGTTTGGTTTGGGCGTGGTTGTCCTAACAACATGGTTTTGTTTTGACGCGGCCCGCAGACATCAACATGTGACGCTGAAAACTGCAAATAGTTTTTGCCCCCTTTCACTTCCAAAAGGTTTAAAAGGATTGAATCCCCTCCAGAGTAACTAGGGAAAATCCAATTTCTAAATTGAAATTATTTTATTTAGACAGGATTTGTTGCCAGTTTTGAGACAGCAAACACATGCAGGGTGGTCCATCTTCTGCCACGTAAACAATCTTTGACACTGTGCAGCAAAACGTCCAGGTAAATATTTCTTATTGCAAAATCCAATCATATTTATCACTGTCAACGTGACTGAGTCATAAACAAATGTATTTAATACGTTATAATTTTATATTTCTGTCTAAAAAGCGATGTTTTAATCCTGTAAACATCCGTGTTCGTTGAGGCCGTGGTTCTGAGGAAAGTTCCACATGATGATGACTTATGAGCTCGATCGGTGTAAAATTCTTTGTCAGTCATGTTTCAGCTGGAAAAACGTCTTGTGTTTTAGTTAGAATGTAACCCGAGCTGCTTTCTCTGTGTGTCGGGAGGCAGGGGGGCGTGAAGGATTTAAGCGTTTAACTGTCATACCAGCCCACGTGGAGTTAACGCTCGGGTCACACCACAAGGCAGGCGCTAAAATCCTGCAAAGACTGTTAAAATGCACAGTGGTGGTCAACATCACTCCGTTAGCTGAATGGCACAAAAACAGGTGAGATCTGGAGCTTTTGAAGGCGCCTCAGAAAAACCGTGGACATCTCTGCCATAAAAGTCAGCTGAGGAGGCGGCGGGGATCTGGCCTGGAAGACGAGACCGAAGGGAAAAACACGAAGAGAAACAGACCCAGGCAGCGCCGTCCTCCCGTTTGCTGGGAGTGGTGTCAGCTGTCGTCCCTGCAGTCACAAGACCGGGCTGAAAAGGAAGAGGAGGAGGAGGAGGAAGGCGGCAGTGCATCGGCTCTGTGTCGCCGTTGGGACGCCACCGTTTTTTCCCTCGGCCGATCCACCGTGGAGGGACTCGCCGGGACCCTGCAGGTAAACGTCACGCACCGGAACGACTGTTTGAAGTCTGAAATCCCGGCTTTGTTGGGCTGGTTCTGGACCGTCAGGAAGGTGCGCCGGGATCATAACTGGAGAGAAACACGCCGCAAGTAAGCTGAGCGAGGCGTGCAGCCCTGCTGCTGCGCTCTCGTCTTCCAAACAGCCGTCTGATCTCTGGGTCTGCTGTGGTTTGTGTGCAGTTGCTCACTTTTTAAAACCTTTAGTTGTGCCTGTTGCAGTCACGTGTTCTCTCAGCTGGGGCATCGCTGCCTTTTTTCTGTTCACCTGTGGTGTTTTAGTCTGCGAATCAGCTCTGCGGCTTTGGCTAAACCTGGAAACGACCCCCTGCTGGGGGGTGATGAGGGAGCAGGCCGGGAGCTGCCAGCGGGACTGGGGCTGCGGCAGACCTCCTGAATAATGAAGACTGAGCAGGCCGCATCCCTGCAGGGCTGCACAGGGTTAAAAACAAACTGAAGCCTGGCTGCTGGAGAAATGAGTGAAAAAAAACTTCCGTTTGATCCTCAAACAGAACCTAAATGACGCTAGGGGGTAACACAGAAACAGGCGAACAGCAAAGAGTCCACACAGGAACCAGGCAGAAAAACAAACAAGTCCACAAGAGCAGAGCAGTGAAGTCGCCCTTGGGCCTGGACCGCGTGACCTGACCGTGTTGATGTGAAGGTGAAAACTGGCGGCTCCTTCCTCAGCGGTGACGCTTCACCTCGTCATTTGGCGAATTTGCATGGGCGGGATCAGCTGGCAGCCCCCATCAGGCTCGGAGCGCCCCATCGCTCTGAGGCTGTCCCAGCAGGAAGTCTTCCAGAGGAGGGGCAGGCGCTCACGACCCAGACTTAAGAAGGTTTTTGCTCCGACGGCTTCGTTCGCGTCAAGCTGAACGCGCGAATCGGGACTGACAGCGCCACCTGGTGGAAGGAGGTCTCCCGTCCCGATATTATCCGAGTGGTTGCGAGACAGCAGAGATGTTTGCTGCATCCCCTCTGAGGGAACGGAAGAAGCGGTTGACTGGGAGCCTCTTTGTCTCTAAGCGTCGGGCGACTGAACAGACTTTCAAGCGTGGTCACCTCCTCCTGACGGGGAGCGCCATCACGACCGTGGCAGCTTTCCTTGTTACTGCAGCCACAGTCTGCACATCTGTGATTACACCAACCAGATGTGTCGGTCATCGCTTTTTTACGTCATCTATTGCTAGGATTTGTGATAAGAGGTGAACAGAGGGATCAAAGAGCCGTTTAAACTATGAGCGTACACCCCACGATTCACATGGCGGGCTCTCTAGGGATTCCCGCCACTATTTTTAGCATGAATTTGTTGTGTAAAGTGAAGGGACAATGGCGAATGTGCCCCTCTGAGCGCCTCTGTCATACGCTGCTGTAGTAGCGCTGCCTCGGCGGGGGTCATCTCCTCTTGCTGTTGTCTGTGCAGCAACCGCGACCTTGCAGTGAGAAATCGGCTGGAGCGGCTGCAGGCTGACGGATGAACGAGCTGCTTCCTGCGGAGAAGCGTCGCTCCGTCCTTCCTCCTCCTCCCCCGCTCCTGAGTCACGATGACACAAAGGCTGTCCTGCCTCTTTGACTCCACCCACCGGATCCTGACCCCTCCCCTCTCTTTTCATTGGCCCACCCCTCCTCTTCCTCCTCTCCTCAGCTGGTCTTCCACCATTCCAGTCCTGACGGCGTTTAAACTGAAGGACGGAGAAGACGATCGCGCCGGAGCACGTGCTGCCGGGGAGTGGAGCGAGGGCGGGGCCAGTATTTCCTCCTTCCTCTCCTCTTTGGTCTCCCGAGCTGGAGGAAAAGATGTGAGCAGCACGAAGAAGCAGAGGACCACGGGACGTGCGCCGACATGCTGAGGAAGCTGGTCTGCAGGCGGATCTGCTCCTGTAAGCTGCTGGACGCAGGGATGGATGGAGGGAGCGGAGAGAGAGAGAGAACCACTGTGTGGGGAGGAGGGGAACGCCCGGTGTGTCGACGGATGTGAATCCAGGAGGAATCAGCCTTTCGCCACCGGCGGCCCCGTGTTGACGTCGTGATTGTAGCTTGTGTTTTGACTCGCGTGTGCTGGAGTTTTCCTGTTTTACCCATCAAAGAGGTGGTTACTCATTTTTTTGAACAACTTTTCATTTTTTGAGCAGGAGGAAGGAGGCCGCTGGGCTGTTTCGTGTTTGTTAAAAATGATTTAGAATCAGAGTTTGTGAGTACAGCGGCCGCGCGCCGGTTCTCCGCAAACTTTGCCCGCCTCGGTCTCACCCCGGACTCTGCTGTGATTGGCTGTCAGGGTTCGCTTCAGCTGCAGGTAGCATCAGAAAAAATCACCTCCCCTTTACGCCGCCACGCCGCCGTGATGCCGTGCTTTTGGTAAAGTTTCTAGCTTCCCTCGGTTTCGACAAACTCGGCTGTGTGGTCGCGGCGTCGCACCGCTGTCACGGCTGACTCAGCGCTCGGCAGGTTGACAGTCTCGGGATGTTCTGCCCTGAACTGACCTGCTAGCTTCTGAACCTAGCACGCTAGCCAACAGAGGTCGGCTTGCTCTGCTTCCAGTCTGCAACACGAGGGCGGGAAGAGGTTTTCACTCATTTTAAAGTGGAGGATTAGAGAGAAAGCTGAGGGAAAGTGCAGACAGAAGTGCTCGTCAGTGCTCGGCATCCGGGTCAGTGGGAGGAATTCCCTGTGGTGGTGTTTACAGACGCTCTGTGACTCTTTCACCTCCACTTTGCTGATCGTGAACGTTGTTGGGTCACGACGGGACGACAAACTGCGAGCTGACGTCCATGAGGAAGGTGTTGGCTGAGTGCCCTGCTGTGTGTGTGTGTGTGTGTGTGTGTGTGTGTGTGTGTTGCTGGGGACTATCTGTAATGAAAGAGGATTGATTGCTGGCTGTGCAGTTTGTGTTTCCAACAGGCGGACGCCTGGTTCTGTCCCCCGAGGACACCACAAAGAGTCGCGCCACCACCGACTGCAGCGTCCTTACACGCCACACGTGCAGAGCGGAGGATTGTGCGTGCCCACAGAACCCAATTATCGTGCTCCGGGAGCGCTGGGCCGTCCTGAAAATGTGTGTTTTGTTCTTGGCTTCTTCCTGGGAACACAGGAAGGATTGTCCGGCCTCTGCTCTCTCCTCGCCTTAGCTCGCTGTGCCGCTGCAGCGGGAATGTGGGTTACGTCGTGTCAGCTGAAAGCTAACGTGCAGAAATGTCAACGTTAGCAACTCCTCTGCGTTGCTTGGATACAGAACGCTGGCATTTGGGCCGATCTGTCACGTGACCCCTGTCCTTTCTTGCCCACCAGACAAAAACTTTGAGGACGATGACTCGGTGGACGGCGGGCGCTCCTCGTCCTCATCTAAAGGAGCCTCGCTGTCAGGGAGGAAGACGGTGAGCATGGGCTCCTTTCGACGTCCGTCCTCCGCCTCCGGCAGCAAGTCTGCAGGTCAGAGACCACGCGGTCACGTGAGGCGTGTCTTATCAGAAACCGTAACCCACCAGTGGCGATGTTTGCGGCGCTTCTTTCTGTGCTGCTGTGCGTAGGGAGGGACGGCTCTGGCGCCGGAGCGGTGGACGAGGAGGACTTCATCCAGGCTTTTGAGGACGTCCCCAGTCTGCAGGTTGGACGCCTCCTTGGTTCCTGGACTTTTTCTGACTTTTTTTCCTGCTTCAGCTCACCCTTCTTCTCTTCCCCCCCACAGATCTACTCCAACAGAGAGGTGGAGGAGGCCATGGCGAAGATTCGGGACGTGTTGTCCGACGATAAGCGGGACTGGGAGCTCAGAGTGGCGGCTGTAAGCGGACCCGAACGCCCCGTCGCCAGCGCTGCCCTGGTGCAAGGCCTGCGCTGAACCTTCTTCCTGTTTTCCAGCTGAAGAAGGTCCGCTCGCTGCTCCTGGCCGGCGCCGCGGACTTCGACGGCTTCCTGCAGCAGCTGCGGCTCATGGAGGCGGCGTTCAAACTCTCTGCCAAGGACCTGCGCTCCCAGGTGGTCCGGGAGGCCTGCATCACTCTGGGGTGAGACTCCAACTTGGGGAACGCGTCCAGAGAGGAGCTGCGACTGGTTGTGACGCCTCTCTCCTGCTCTGTCTCAGACACCTGTCGTCGGTGCTGGGCAGCCGCTTCGACCACGCCGCCGAGGCCACCATGCCCATCCTCCTCAACCTGGTCCCCAACAGTGCCAAAGTCATGGCCACCTCCGGGGTGGCTGCCATCCGCCTCATCCTCAGGGTACGAGACGCTCGACCACAACCCGAGAAGCAAGCCGCCGAACGAAAAATGTGTTTGAGGAGATTTTCTGTAGATTGAGAAGCGTTTTCTGGTCTCTTTCAGCACACACATTACCCTCGACTCATCCCCATCATCACCAGCAACTGCACCTCCAAATCTGTGGCTGTCAGACGGTGACCGCAGGACTTTTCTCGCTTGAATCTGGGCTGGGTTGAATTTTACAGCTAATTACTCTATTTTTCAGACTATAAGTCGCTCCGGAGTATATGTCGCTTCAGTCAAAAAAATGTGTCAAAAATGCATATACGTCGCATTTTTTTTGGGGGGGGGGGATTTATTTTACAAAATCTGAGACCAAGAACAGACTTTTCATCTTGAAAGTCAAGTTATAATAATAACAATAGAATAGAAAACAACAGGCTGAACAGGTGTCCGGTATGCTAACGTAGCACACTGATGGTTATTCCACTACATGAAGCACCAACAACGAACTGAATACATGTCTGATATGGTAACGTAACGTCAACAGTTATTCAGATAACTATAGCATTAACAACAAGCTTACAAACTCTCCATCTCACTTCAGATCACTAAAATTCACTGAATTCTTCATCCTCGGTGTCACTTTTGAGCAACTTTTCCAGCATTTTTTTCGGTCACTTTTTTGTAATCTGTAGAATATGATTTTCTTTTTGGGGGAATTGTTGTTCAGTCTTCTTCCGAGTGCCCTTGCGCAGTTGTCAGGGTGAAAATAACAAACGTGAAATTACCGTAAATATTGTAATAGTTTCACATTATGAGTCGCACCTGACCAAACTATGAAAAAACAAGTGCGATTTATAGTCTGGAAAATACGGTACTCCATTTCTATTCTTTTGATTTCATTTTTATCGACATTTATCATTTCTTTGTTTGTTCTCCTCGTCTGCAGGCGCTGTTTTGAGTTCCTGGATCTGCTGCTGCAGGAGTGGCAGACCGGCTCTCTGGAGAGGTGAGTCCGTACCAACACGGAGGCAAACTCATATCATATCCCCAAATTCGGGCTTTCACAGCACTGGAATCACCACACGCTTGGTAATGTGACACCGGCCCAGGTCAAGGGCTACCTCAGAGGTTTCCATGGCGATGCCAGGGGGGAGGTTCTGTGTCTGCCTCCAAAAGCCTCATTGTGTTTCCGCCTGGCTGTTTCTGCTGCCACCAGGGAGAAACCTGAGCCGGCTGTCCTGCACCGAGGGAGCTCTCTGGTTCTGATCCATCAGCCGCACTGTCTGGTCCCTGAGCACAATCAGCCTCAACTTTATTTACAAAGGCAGCTTTGACAGCAACAGTCAGCCAGAAGTGTCGAGAATTCCGATTTCACTTTTTCCAGCATTGGCTCCTCCTCTCCTTCGCGTGATTCGTATTTTTCTCACGCCTTCCTCCACCACAGCCGTAACCTTCCCGCCCTCCATCTCTCAGAAACACAGGAGGACTAAGGGCAGATTATTCTTGTTTTTGTCCTTATTTTCCTGCTCTCAGGCACGGGACTGTCCTGACGGAGACCATAAAGAAAGGGGTCCACGACGCGGACGCAGAGGCTCGCTCTGTAGCCAGGAAGTGAGTCCTGCTCTGACCTCACACGCAGATTAGCGCTCCGCATCGTTCAGCTCTTCATCCCTGTTATTCCTCTTCCGGGCAGATGTTACTGGAGTTTCCATGGGCACTTCCGGCGGGAGGCGGAGCAGCTCTTCCAGGGCCTGGAGTCGTCCTATCAGAAAGCTCTGCAGACTCACCTGAGGAGCGGCGACAGCATGATGTCCCTGCCCGCCTCCGACCGCTCCTCCTCGTCCTCGCAGGAGAGCCTGAAGTGAGGAGAGGAGCCATTATCTCCCCTCAGAAACCGATCCTCTCACTACAACCTGTTATTACATTGTTATTATTGTTTCTGCCGCCACAGTCGACCTCTGCCGGTGAAAAACACCTTTGGAAGCGCAACATCAAGAAGTAAGAACGCATATTAAATGTGAGAAAAGACTGAACCTCAAAGTGCAGAGGTAAACAAAGCTTCGTCCTCCCGCCAGCCAAAGCCCCTCCCACCCGGACGCCGGCCGCCGCCCCGGCCCCGAGCTCTCTCCAGCGTTCCCGCAGCGATGTGGACGTCAACGCGGCGGCCACCGCCTCCTCCCGCACGAGGATGCCCGCCGTGCCCTCGGCGGCGTCAGCCACGTCGCCCTTCAGCGCCGCCTCGGCGCTTCCCCCCGGATCCTACGCTTCGCTGGGTGAGGAAGCGCCTGGATTTAACAGAGTCGCACATTTGGTTCTTCTCTCATAAACAAACCTTTTTTTTCTTTATCGGTTAAAAAACCTGATTGATCCAGATGTTCAGTAGTAAAATCACATAATTCCAGCAGATCCTATGAGATGTCTGATCACATGACACTAACCCCCACCCCCCCACCTGCTCCGGCCTCTGTGAAGCTTGTGTAAATCTTAACCTTGTTGTGTTTCTCCTGGATTCGCTCCTGTCAGACGGCTCGTGCACTGTAAATGTCGACGGTAAGATGTGTGTTTTCACCAGTGTGGACGGAGGAATGATGCCTCCTCCGCCTCCTCCTCCTCCTCCTCCTCCTCCTCCTCCTCCTCTGTGTGTGTGTTACTCCATCACGACTGTAACGGTGCTCATCTGTGCTGGAACTGTGCATGGACCGGCTGTACGGAAGACCATCAGGGACACATCATCTCGAGTTCTCATCAGCTTTTCTCCTCACTAAATTTAGATTTTTGTTTTTGTTTTCTCAACTTTTTCCAGAACATTTTTTTTTTTTTTTTAATTCTTAAGGAGGAAAAATCCAAATTTTGTGATAGACGTTTTGAATACCTGCATATTCCTGAACCAAAACTTTAAAAATATGTCGGACATAATTAAGCAAAATTAGAGATTTTGCTGTTTTATAAATATTTTTTCAGAATAAAGTGAAAATTATTTAAACACCAATCAGCTCTTGATTCTGTGAGTGAAAAATTCACTTAATAATCTCAAACCTTTGATGTCCAAATTCTGACCCTTTTTACCTTTACTTGTCGGAACTCAAAGTTTGTTGAGATATTTTTGTGGCTCTAATCATCTTCCGCACATGAACGCATGATGTAACATTTCTGGTTTATTGTCAAAATTGTCTGAATGATCACATCTTGAAGTTTTATTTTAATTTCTAAGCTGTGATCCCTGAACTTCCAAATTCAATATTTTTTTGGTTTGATATCACAACTTTTGTTCTTAAACTGACACTTGTTTTATACCCCCAACAGGAAGCTGCTCTGGGTGTCCCCCCCCCCCCCCCCATCCACCCCTGACCTTTATTATCTCGTGACAGAAAGAAGAAAGTTTTGTTGTTTAATGACTCTTTTCACTCGTTTGTCTCTCATCTCTCCCAAGTTTTGACTGTTTCTGCATGACCCTCAAGCTCTGGGCTTTTTGGGTTAATGACGTTGGGTTAATGACACGATCTGTGTGTGTGTGTGTGTGTGTCCATTCTCTCCAGGTCGAGTGAGAACCAGGCGATCGAGCTCAGGAAACGGCCCGTCAGTGACTGACAGTCGTGGAAGGAGCCGAGGGAAAGTCGTCTCGCAGTCTCAACGTGAGCCAGTTTAGCTCAAACCTCCTGCGATTTATCAATTCAGGCTTTGATGCTGAGATCTGAGCTGGGCCTCTGCTTGTGTTCCAGCCGGCAGTCGCTCTGGGTCTCCCGGGAGACTTCTGACCTCCACCTACGGGAGGATCCCGAGGCCGACCGTGGGCGGCAGCACCACCAACAGCACCGCGTCCGGCCTGCCGGACAAGAGCTCAGCGCGAGGTCACCGCAGTCAGGGCTGCAGCCGCGAGAGCAGCCCCAGCAGATCAGGCGCAGGTGAGGCTCCTGCACCAGCTCATCCAGGTGCTGCTCCTCCGGGCCTGTGGTGCTCCCACTCCCAATGAAATTATGGGAAACTTATCTCAAAGAGAAGCTAAAACAAGAAAAAAGTAACCTTTGGAGGAACCTTCAACAGTTGAAGGTGATTTTTGGATCCTTAGCTGAGGACTCGCACTGATTCCCACACAGATCACCAAACAGCCGTTTTCCTTCTCCTCACACTAACGCCGCCTGCTTAACTCTGTCTCCGCCATCTCCTCTCTGGCTAACCATCTGCAGCGCTCCGAGAGTGTTAAATGTGCTACGAGCTAAACTCTCCCCCTGCCTTGCTCTCTCTCTGTCTGTCTGTCTGTCTGTCTGTCTGCCTGCCTGTCTGCCGCGCTCCTCTAGCCCGCAGCCGAATCCCCCGGCCGAGCATGAGTCAGGGCTGCAGTCGCGAAACCAGTCGCGAGAGCAGCCGCGACACCAGCCCCGCCAGGGGCTTCTCCCCCCTGGGTGAGTATGAGACCTTTGACCCCCAGCAGGAATGATTCAGTCTTCAAACAGACCTTTTGAAATGCCAGATGAAAGGATTTCCCTATTGCTCATTTTCCAGGATGAGTTTGGAATTCCAGGATGTCAAACCTTTCTCCTCCTCCTCCTCCTCCTCCTCCTCCTCCTCCTCTCCCCCCCCCCCGTGCATGCACATCTGTCCAGATTTGTGTTCTGATTCTCCTTTTTCCTCGCTGAGTGTGTGTAAGGATCTAAAAGCCCAACCGCCACGGTGTGTGTGACCTCGGCGGTGTTATCTGCTCTAACTTTAGCCACTCGCCGACACTCCCGCTCCACCAGCGCCCTGTCCTCCGCAGACTGCTACTCAGGTGACCCGGGTGCTCTCTCCAGGGGACAGATTCAGTGTTTCTGCTTGTTTTTTTATGTTTGGTATCGATATAACGCTATTGTTTTAAAATTCTTTTTATTTTTGGTGTTTTTTTTTTGACAGACTTCTTTCATGGCTCGTGTTTCTGCATTCTCCGCCTCGCCTGTTGTAGCTGTTTTTTTTCCCTTTTTTTGCTCATTGCTCATTCTTTGGTTGGGTTGAAACCAGCTCCTTGCCGTCACCATGAGATGTGGATAAGACAGGACTCAGACACTCCTCACTCCGCCCAATCCGGCCGCATCCAAATGAAAACCACATTTTTCCCAAAGACGGAAGTGAAGAGTGTTCTGTCCTGCGGCCAAACTGCACGGCTGCGTCTGCATGCGGCGGTAGCGCGCCCTCGCCGTCGGTCGACTGACCTTCGCTCTGTTTTAATCCCAGAGCGGCTGTCGCACCAGGCTCGGATCTCCGCTTCCGTCAACGCCATGCGGATCCTCAACACCGGCACAGAAGTGGAGGCGGCCGTGGCCGACGCCCTGGTAAGAGCGCAGGTGTAGAGAAGCTGTCGGCAGACGCGAGGCGAAAGTGTTCCAGTTCAGTCGCAGCTGCAGAAACTTCTAATGTCGTTAAATTTGTATATTTCAGCTCTTAGGAGACTCGAGGAGTAAGGTACAAAGACATCATCTCATCTGTTTCTGCATGAGAGTGAAGCATAGACAGTAGAAGCAGCTCCATCTCTTTGACTTTCATCTGCTTTTTTTTTTTTTTTTTTTTGCATCCTTTTCTTATCTAACACAACCTGAGCTGAGTGAGCGTGAACTAACCTCACAAACCTGCATGAGGACGCAGCCGTCTGGCCGATTATCCTGCTACCTGTTCACAGAAAGAGACAGAGCTCTTTTCTCTCGCTCAGCGGAGGCCCGTGAGGCGGCGCTTCGAGTCCCCGGGCTTGTACTCGGACGACGACGCCAACAGCGACGCCTCCAGCGCCTGCTCCGAGCGCTCGTACAGCTCGCGCAACGGCGGCGCGGCGCCGCACTACATGCGGCAGACGGAGGATGTGGCCGAAGTTCTGAACCACTGCGCCAGCGCCAACTGGTCCGAGAGGAAGGAGGGGCTGCTGGGGCTGCAGAACCTGTTCAAGAGCCAGAGGATGCTCAGGTGGGCGTGGCCGAAAAAGAGCCACAGCTGCCGACACCTTGCTTTTTGTCTCGTTTGTGTAACGTTGTCGTTCTGCCTGGCAGTCGTGTGGAGCTGAAGAGACTCTGCGAGATCTTCACCAGGATGTTTGCAGATCCTCACAGCAAGGTGAGACTCCTCCAGCATGATCCTGCCTCCTGGAAATCCTTGATAGTTTGTGAAGGCTCATGGGCAGAGCTGTGTGAGAGAGAGTGTGTGTGTGTGTGTGTGTGTGTGTGTGTAAGACATTAAACATGTAAACAGAATGTGTTTTTTTTTTTTTTAAGCTTCTTTGCTCATATTTTAAACCTGAAGGTTCTAACCATGAAAACATTCTAACCATCAGAACTAACCGCGTCACACACTAACGGTGTGTTTTTCCGTTGCATGCTTCCCGCCCGCCCGCTCGCTGCGGACTCACACCAGAGAGTAAGTGTTTGCTCGCCGCAGCCAGCCGCTGGGTCGGCCGGGACGGGGCGGAGAGAATGAATGCCCGCTCTTTGTGCCCTCAGGTGTTCAGCATGTTCCTGGAGACGCTGGTGGACTTCATCCTGCTGCACAGGGACGACCTGCAGGACTGGCTCTTCGTCCTGCTCACGCAGCTGCTGAAGAAGATGGGGGCCGACCTGCTGGGCTCCGTCCAGGCCAAAGTGCAGAAGGCGCTGGACGTCACCAGGTTTTGAGGGGACGCTGGAGATGGGCGGGGCTAAACGCGATAGCCGCTAGCAGCTATTTTTGTTTGATCCGTGTCTGCACCCCTCCCTAATCTCCGCAGAGAGTCCTTCCCGTACGAGCAGCAGTTCAACATCCTGATGCGTTTCATCGTGGATCAGACGCAGACGCCCAACCTGAAGGTGAAGGTGGCCATCCTGCGCTACATCGAGGCGCTGGCTCGCCAGATGGACCCGGCCGACTTTGTCAACTCCAGCGAGACGCGTCTCGCCGTCTCACGAATCATCACCTGGACCACCGAACCCAAGAGCTCCGATGTCCGAAAGGTAGGAGGGCGGGGCAGTCCGGGGCGTTGCAGTCCCGCCTTTCCTCCGTCTCACTTTTCTCTCCGGTTCCTTTAAACTTGATTGGATTTTCCATTTGTTTATTTTTTTTGTTTTATTTTGCTCACCCTTTCTCACCCACCACCACACCCTCAGACTCTTCATAACTGGGCAGGGGAGGAGTTGTCAGGCCGAGCCAGCACCGTGGCCTCCCTGCCTGGAGAGGGCAACCTGGAGGAGAGGTGCAAGCAGGTAGACTGTCCACCGAGCAGCCCGAGCAGAGACTCTTAACCTCCTCTAACCCGGGCGTGAGAGCCGGGGCAGACTCGGACCGACCCGTCCGGCATTGAGTGGCGTGAAGGCTTTCCAACACTAACCGCTCTTAAATCCACTTCAGGGGTCGTGTTGTCGTTTTTTTACTCACGTGGCTGCAAAATCAGAGAAACCGTCCTTTACCGGGAGCACCGGTGTGTGTGCATGAGCTCTGTCAGCTGCTCCGTTCCAGTTCCACCCATCAGAGAATGAGAGGACCGTAGCTGTGTCAGTGTTTGATGGGTGTGTCTGTAACAACAGCACCAACCTGAGCTTTCTCTTCCAGCAGGAGTTTTGTTTTTCTTTAACCTGAGTTGGAGCACAAACTCCTCCTCTTCCTGCTTTTCTCCTAACCTGAGTTTGTGATTGGTCTGCTGCATGTTTACGCCGACAGAGAGCGAGGCGAGACGCCTCTCCGGTTCGCCCTCTGCAGCGGGAAGCTCGCAGATCTGACACCAGCGTGACCGTTGCGTGTGTTCCTGTCTGTGTGTGCGCGTGTGCAGGCGGCCCAGGTGGTGCTGATCGCCCTGTTTGAGCTGAACACGCCCGAGTTCACCATGCTGCTGGGGGCCCTGCCCAAGACCTTCCAGGACGGGACCACCAAGCTGCTGCACAACCACCTGAGGAGCACCAGCGCGAGCATGGTAACGCCTGCGCGCACACGCACGCTCGCACGCACCTGTGCAGCAGCCCTGCAACAGTCACGACGCTCACAAACACCCCTGCTGTGTTCTGGTTTTCCCAGGCGTCTCCCAGTAACTCCTCTGGCCGGGCACCGCCGCCGCGGCAGCAGGGCAGCCGCAGCAGTCCGCTGACCTCCCCCACCAACTGCTCCCACGGGGGGCTTTCTCCCAGGTACGCAGCCACCCCCCACGTTTAAGTTTGAAGCGCTTCTGGTGATCTCTACCCCGGGAACTTTTTTTTTTGTTTTTACAGTAAAAAAAGTGACACATTTAGGTCACGCTAACGTTGCTCACACACTGACTCAGGAAATGGCTCCACCCACATTTACTAACACTGACTGAGAGCTGCTTTTCTGTATCTGCACCTCCCTCCTCTTCCTCCCTCTTCCTCCTCTCTCTGGGCTGGATGCAGCCGGCTGTGTGGTTGGAGCACAGACGGGCTCTCCAAGTTCTCTTCTCCACCTTTCCCCTCCACTCTACCTCCGCTCTCTGCCCACTCCTCCCTCAAGCAAGTGCGGCGAGTTTACTCACCAAGGTAACCCCGCCCCTCTTCTTCCTCTTCCTCCTCTTTATCAGGAGGTTTCACAGTGGAGCCTGAAGCAGGAAAAAAACCTCATGTTACAGAAGTGTAAACATTATTTAAAATTTAAGTACTTTTTTCCTGTAATGCTAACAGCAGATCCTTTTTAGCGCTGTTCTCTCCGCTGCCTACAGGCTTTGCTAGCTTTGCTAGCTCCATTAGCCGTTGGCTCAATTAGGTTTTTAAATTTCACACATAACATTATCATTTCCTGGTGGTTTCACGCTTTGAATGACTAAAATAAGCTGCTAAATGGTGGCATTTATGCCTCGCAATTAGCATTTTTGTAGATCTGCAACCCTTTGGGCGTTTTATGTTGCGTTAAAAATCGTTTCTTCCTGATTCTCTGTGAAACCCCCAAACTCGTCTCTCCTGGTGACTCCATTTTTTTTGTTTTAGTGTAACTATGACCATCACAGAGAACGTGCAGCTCCTTGTTTGTGTTTCAACCTCTGTCGGCAACATTCAGACCCAAAACTAACACCAGCA
Source organism: Pao palembangensis (assembly GCA_015343265.1). Lineage (NCBI taxonomy): Eukaryota > Metazoa > Chordata > Actinopteri > Tetraodontiformes > Tetraodontidae > Pao > Pao palembangensis. Next base: position 1,716,501 of record CM027085.1, on the reverse strand, counting down.
CTTCAAGATAGACGGTGCTGATCCAGGACGCAGCACGTCGTCCTGGATCAGCACGTGGTCGTCTGTAACCTGGAATCCACCTCTCACCCCTTTGTTCCTGTTTGTCGCAGCATGATGGAATACGACAGCGAGAACCTGAACTCGGAGGAGATCTACAGCTCCCTGCGCGGCGTCACCGAGGCCATCCAGAACTACAGCTTCCGCAGCCAAGACGACCTGATGGAGCTGCGGCGAGACGGGAAGAGGGATGGAATGGTGAGGAGAAAGGAGGGCACGTTTTGTTTTTTCCCTCTCACCTCGCGCTCACGTCCTTCATCACCCCTTCAGTCCGGAGTCGGCGCGTCCTTGGACGCCGACGTCGTGGGGTGCGGTCGCACGGCTCTGGACAACAAAACCTCGCTGCTGAACACGCCTTCGCCACGCTCCTTCGCTGGGCCACGCTTCCGGGACTACAACCCGTACAACTACACCGACACGCTGGACAAGGCCGCCGTCAAGGAGGCGTTCTACGAAGGCGGCGGGGAGCACCTGCGCGACGGTGAGGTCCCAGTCAGGAAGTGGACCTGTTTTCAAAATGAAAGCATTTAAATGGAAGTTAGGGAGTATCAGGAAGTGGCCCTGTTTTCAAAATGAAAGCATTTAAGTGGAAGTTAGGGAGTATCAGGAAGTGGCCCTGTTTTCAAAATGAAAGCATTTAAGTGGAAGTAGGGAGTATCAGGAAGTGGCCCTGTTTTCAAAATAAAAGCATTTAAACGGAAGTAGGAAGTGTCTCTGTTTTCAAAATAAAAGCATTTAAATGGAAGTAGGAATGGGCCCTGTTTTTAAAATAAAAGCGTTTAAATGAACGTTTTCTCCACAGGCGGCCGACAGGAGTGCGTTGAAAACAAGATCGTGAGCCCCAAAGGTTTTCCAGGTAAAGACGCTCGTGCTTGTTTGTTGGCCGTTTGACTCCGAGCGAAAAGTAAAGGTCTGCGCTTCCTGCAGTCGGCCCGGCGGAGCAGCTGGAGCTGGTGGGGGGGCTGCTGAAGGAGCTGTCCCACGGCCAGGCCGGGGAGCGCAGCCCGGACGAGAGGCGGGGGACCCTGCTGGAGCTGCTGAAGGTGGCCCGCGAGGACAGCCTGGTGGTGTGGGAGGAGCACTTCAAGACCATGCTGCTGCTGCTGCTGGAGACGCTGGGAGACAAAGACGTAAAGACGCCGCAACAGCCGCAGCAGCGCCGCTGTCGCTTCCGAGCGTTTTTAACGTGACTCCTCCTCTCACAGCACACCATCCGAGCCCTGGCGCTGCGGGTCATGAAGGAGATCCTGAGGAACCAGCCGGCCCGCTTCAAGAACTACGCCGAGCTCACCATCATGAAGACGCTGGAGGCGCACAAAGACTCGCACAAGGAGGTGGGGCGCCGCCTCCGCCTCGCAGGTGGGGGCTCGGGTGCTTTGGCTGACGCGGTTGTTGACGGTTGACAGGTGGTCCGGGCGGCGGAGGAGGCGGCCTCCACGTTGGCGGGCTCCATCCACCCGGAGCAGTGCATCAAGGTCCTGTGTCCCATCGTGCAGACGGCCGACTACCCCATCAACCTCGCCGCCATCAAGATGCAGACGAAGGCCATCGAACGCATCGGCAAGGAGCCGCTCCATCAGCTGCTGTCTGACATCATACCGGGCCTCCTGCAGGTGAGCGTCCTGCTCCGCACCTTCTTCAGGAGGAGGAGGAGGAGGAGGGAGGAGCCTCGCTTCTCCTCATCATCATCATCACCATCATCATCATCTGCTTCTCAGGGCTACGACAACACGGAGAGCAGCGTGAGGAAGGCCAGCGTCTTCTGCCTGGTGGCCATCTACTCTGTGATCGGGGAGGAGCTGAAGCCGTACCTGTCCCAGCTGACGGGCAGCAAGGTGGGTCCACTTCCTGTCTGCTTCACCGGGGCTCTACCTTCATCTAAAGCGGCTGTTTCCCTCCGACAGATGAAGCTGCTCAACCTGTACATCAAGAGGGCCCAGACCTCCAGCAACAGCAGCAGCTCCTCCGACATCTCCTCCTACTAACTCCGCCCCCTCCTCCTCTTCCTCCTCCTCCCTTCACTCATTTCATTTCATTCCTCCAGCGGGATCACTGTCGTCTTCCCTTCTCCTTCCCTCGGGAAGCCCTTCTTGACAAAACCCCCATTTTCAACACACGAGCCTTAAACCGTCGATGGAAACGTGGGGGCAAGCGCTTTTTAAACTCCTGAAACCCGGAAAAAGCCGGCGACAAACCCGAGCTGCACCGAAGAAAAGATCTCTTTCTCATCCGTCAGTGTTTTCATTTTTAGCCTCTTTTTTCCCGTTTTTGAAACCTGGAACTTTGTTGTATATCGATTGTAAAGACCGTGGCCGGGAGGCACCTGTGCTCCTCCCTCCTGAACCACTGCTTCCTTTCACCTTTGGGATCAACCGTCGCTCCAGTTTTAGCAGGTAAAGAGAGAATAGAGCTTCCCCCCGGAGACCACACCCCCCACCCCCAGCGGAGAGCTTTGATTGGTTCGTCGTCGTTTACGTTGAGAGATGATTTGGCGGGCCAATGATTCGGAGCACGACAATGAACCTTTTTAGGGCTTCGGGTTCGGAAACCAGCAGAAAATTCCGTATTTTAAAGGAGCGAATAAGACAAAGCGGTCGGCAGCTGCAAACAAAAAAAAGGAAACTGCTTTCACGTATTTGTTAAAAAAACTAGCAAACTGAAACGGATTAAACGGGCCAAACACACGAAGGAACAGCTCAAATGTGAAAACCATAAAAGTATTAACAGCTCCGTTTAGAGTTTCTGCAGATGATTTTTGAAAAAACAGTGAAAATAAACCCAACTTCTCCAACTTTCAGCAAGACGATTCACGCCAAATAAAATCCTTCACATTTCAAGAATTGATGAACTGAGCGACGGGTCAAATTAGCTTTGAGGTTCTGCTGTTTCAGCTGACAGAAGTCGGCTTCTACTGGTTTTACTGGTTGGATTTGCTGAGTTACAACGCAGATTATTTGTTATATTATTACTCTTTATCATTAATTATTTTTAAATTAAAGGTCTAGATGAATCAGTGTTTAAATGAATGACGGTTCAGCTGGGAGCAAACGTTTCATATGAGATGAGTTTTTCTTTTTTTTTATTCGAATGTGGGAACTATCGAAGACGCTTCGCACTTTCACTCGATCCTAAACTGAATGTAAATCACTCCGAGACCTTTGAAAAATGTGAAGTGTTTTAGCAAACGGGCCTAAATTGGAGAGAAAGACTGACAATCTGAGCGATAAAATGCTTGTAGAAGCTAGCAGCAATGCTAACGACAGAGTGTTTGACCTGAGGACATAAGCAATAATCACTGAGAAACCCAGCTCAGATTTTCACGTCACAGCACTGTAAACTTTCATTCTTGTTGATGTTAAAAACTTTCATTTTTAGGGATATTAGCATAAAAAAGTTACTGCTGCTTATTGTATACTAACAAACACGCCTAATGTATCGTGCAGTTACTATGACGGAGGGCTAACGTTACTGATAAACACTAAAACCTTTCAGTCCTCTGATTGGTCGAACTTCTTATACTAAACTCCGCCCATCAGGTGCATGAGACAATTTCGACCAAAATCTGCGAAGTCACGTTAACGAAATGTTATGATATTTTAATGTATGTTCCACTGATCGTAAAAGTAAATGTTCAGCCGGTTAGCTTAGCTTAGCATAAAGACTGGAAACGGGGAAAAGTAGTGCACCCGTAGACGAGCAATGCAACATGCTATCAGATACTCATACTAGGCAAACTCTGCGATGTTTAATTATCCAAATTTGTTCTCGGTATTGAAACTATCGTGTCGTAGGAGCTTAAAATATTTACCCTTTTTCTATAATTACTGTGTAATTATCGTTAATTTGTACACAATAATGTAAACAATTGTTTACTACACTGTAACGTAACTATAAGTAGTTATTTTTAATGTTACACATCGGCAGTCACTAGCATATTTCCAAAATTGAATTGTTGGCAACAAAAAAAAAAAAAAAAAAAAAAAAATCAATGACCAATGTTGCAGCCCACAACCAGGGGGCGAACAAAGACGTTCTGACCTCTCTGTGTGTTTTCTCTTTACTGCCTTTCCAGCTGCTAAGCTAGGTTAATTAACTTGGGTTGGTATCGCTAATGAAGCCGGTCAGTCTGCAAGAATTCATTTCATTTCACACAGTGTTCATTTCAAACAAAGTCGTTATTGACTCATTTTGATGTTCAGGCCTTATTGGGTCATCAACCCTCTGACTGTTAAACGGACACTCTGGACCGAATGTCACGATGTCGTCCAGCGATCCAACGTTAGCCTAGCGACAGAAATTCCTTCACCGTTGCAACAGTTCCTGAAAGCGTCGTTTGAGGTCAACCTGAATTGTGAATGTGTGCCTTGTGGGTGAAGGCTTCAGGCAACAGACCCGTGTGTCCCGCGCATTTCCCACGACTACTAACCCTGAACACACTTCCTGAGGTGGACTTAGCATGTCGACAAGCCACAGTGCTGTAAATAGCTAGCCAGCCGCACACGTGCATGACTCCGGTTTTTAGTTTAGTTTGACTTCATGCTTTATGATATTTATGTTTCCTGTGTATGACTGTATATATTTAGATGGTTGGTTCTTTCACCTGTGATAGACTTTACAGAAATAAACCATCAGACTTCCACTTTCTCTCTTCTTTTTTGTGTCTATTTTGATCAAATCTGCAGTGATCAAGGAAGCAAAAGCAGAATCATATAAGATAAAAATATACATTACAACATATAAATCTAAATTTCAGAATTGTGATTTTGAATTGAGTATTTATGAAAATCTAAAATATTCATTTCAATTTTAACTTCCGATGGGTGATTCTCCATTTGAACTACATTTCCCAGCGGCCCTCGCGTTTCTGAAAGCGGTCACGTCCCTTTGACGTCATCGTCGGCCTCCACGTGAAGCAACTGTTTGCTGTCGACAGGAAGGAGCTCAGATCTTCACCTTTATCAGCACTTTTCTCCCCTAAAAGTTTTCTCCCCGTGGAGTTTAAAGCGCTTCAGCGGGCTCTTCCGACCAGCAGAGGGCGGTCTTGACACGCCAGAAAACCTCGTTACAGGTGAGCGATCTGATGTTTTTAGTTCGCTGAAATTGGTACGGGGAAAATGGCACAAGCGTATTTATTTCAAAAAGTATCTGGCATTTAAAGAAAGGTTGTAAATGTGAATAGAAAACACCTTTAAAAGTATGAATATTATAGAGGAGGTGACTCAATTGTGTGTGTGTGGAAAAATAACAACAAATCGCAGTCTTTAAAAAGAAAAAAAAGAAAAAAAAGCCTCAAAACTGCATTTTCTAAACAGATTTCTCCACAAACTTTTTTTGCAAACTTTTTCAGAAAAATATTACGTAAAACATTTTCCTTCATTAGACTTTTTCCTTAAGTTTCTGATGCAGCTCGAACACTTAAAAATAAAGTATAAAGCGGTACAATTTTACACATACAGGAAACAGGAAGTTGTTCTGTACTAAAGCCTGGTTTTAAAAAAGGGGGCGTGGCCTTCCTACAGAGCCCCGCCCATTGGTTGAACTCTTTGGTTCCAAATGCGGCCTCTGACTGACGGATCAGCAGACGGGGACGAGTCTCCGCCCGCCTTTCGGACCCCAGAGCGGCTTTGTTAGCATCTCTCCGCTGTGGTGGCGTGCCTCCGCCTTCCTGGTTCATCAGCCTTCACACTCAGGCAAAAATTAATTTTATTAAGCCCCCCCCCTTCCCTAAAAGACCTCATCGTGTATGATTAGCGCGCATTTCCCCAACCTGGCTGCGAGTGGCGGCTGGGTCGGCCAGGTCACGCAAATGAAAGAGAACGACTTCATTGTGAGATGACTGGCCCATAAATCATCGGCCGTTTTCTATAAATCACGGCAGATGGCGGGGAGCGCGGCGAAGGCTCGTGGGAGATGGCTGCAGCCCCTGTGCATGATGGGAAGGGCCGGCGCTCAGGCTGGCAGAAGCAGGGTCACTTCCAGCTCGCGGGGGCGGCCGACGTGAGGTGTGGCGGAGGCGGGTATCACCTGATGAGATTCAGACCCCGCAGGTCCGCGTGCCGCACCTCGCCGCGCTGGCCTCCGCTTAACGGGTCTAATGCGGCTGCTTAATATGGAGACGACTTCATCCCCCGCCGTCCCCGAGCTGCGCCAGGACCCGTCAGGTTGACACTAAATGTCCGCCCAGGAGGGGCGATCTGCGGGGCCGCCGTTATTCGTCATGATTATTTAACAGAACAGGACTCCGCCGCCTCCGCCGCGGCGCTCCATCTGCTTCACGTTTGTTTAAAGCCTCCAACTCTCCAAACTTTCACGTCTTCCTCTGTGGTCCCGCCATCCAACTTTCCTTCTAAGGAGAGAGGAAGGGAACGCCGCGGCGCAGTTTAAACGTCTCCTCGCCACGTGACCGAGCGTGCCCGTCGATCAAAGGCCATTCCTCCGTTTGTTCGGAACCACAAGCTCGTTACACAAAAACAGCGATCCGTGCTGTGCGAATGTTTCCACCGTATTCGATGACCCGTTTTGGCGGCCGGCGGTTTGAGGTTCAGCCTCTTAAATGATCCCTGTTGTCTTTGGAGGGATTCCGCCGCGCTGGTGTCACATGACGCGCTGCGGTTCCAGGGTTTTTGGTTTTTTTTTTTGTTGCTTTGGGTTTCTGAGCCTGCGTCGCAGCGCCCGGCTGGGAATCGGGGTTAACGGGGAATTTTTCAATTCCTGCGGCTGCACTTAAAAGCAGCGGCGCCCCGTTAGCCGCCGCCCTCTTTTCTCCCCTCCGCTGGATCTTTTCCGACCGGCTGGCCTCCGACCAGAAGCTCCTCAGTCGGCGACTAATGAAGATCTCCCAGATCAGGCGGTTGGAGGGTCCTAGCGGCGGTTTCCCCTGACAGACGTGTCTGGACTGGTGCAGCAAGCCGAGCTGTCAGTTGAAGGTCGCGGATCCGGCCTGTCAACCGAGCAGAACTTGATGTTCTTGCGAGCCAACACGGCTCAGTCTGATCTTGTCATGCGAGTGGGGGGGGGGCAAGGGCACGGGGAGCGTTTCAAGGTGGACTAACAAGCCGGGCCCGTGTCAGACCCCCGTCCCAGCATCTCCGCTGCACCAGCGGCGGCGTTAATGCAAATTATGGTCCGATAATTTAATAAGCTGGCCGGCTTGATCTGTCATTTTATTACAATTATCACCAGGCGGGGGGGTTGCGTTCCATCACCGGGGAATAAACACCATCCATCATCCTTGTGACCATTAGCTGCTGACAGGCCGGGCCGCGCGCTGCATAAATGCGGCGCTGCACCGCAGAGCTAGCGTGAGTGATTCAAAGCTAGCGTGGGTGATTTAAAGTTAGCGTGGGTGATTCAAAGCTAGCGTGGGTGATTCAAAGCTAGCGTGGGTGATTTAAAGCTAGCGTGGGTGATCCAAAGCTAGCGTGGGTGATCCAAAGCTAGCGTGGGTGATTCAAAGCTAGCGTGAGTGATTCAAAGCTAGCGTGGGTGATTCAAAGCTAGCGTAGGTGTATTCAAAGCTAGCGTGGGTGATTTAAAGCTAGCGTGGGTGATTCAAAGCTAGCGTGGGTGATCCAAAGCTAGCGTGGGTGATCCCAAGCTAGCGTGGGTGTATTCAAAGCTAGCGTGGGTGATTTAAAGCTAGCGTGGGTGATCCAAAGCTAGCGTGGGTGATTTAAAGCTAGCGTGGGTGATCCAAAGCTAGCGTGGGTGATCCAAAGCTAGCGTGGGTGTATTCAAACCTAGCGTGGGTGATTTAAAGCTAGCGTGGGTGATTCAAAGCTAGCGTGGGTGATTTAAAGCTAGCGTGGGTGATTCAAAGCTAGCGTGGGTGATCCAAAGCTAGCGTGGGTGATCCCAAGCTAGCGTGGGTGTATTCAAAGCTAGCGTGGGTGATTTAAAGCTAGCGTGGGTGTATTCACCTACTTGTGTTCAGAGGCGTTCTGCTAACTTTGGCCAGCGGGGAGAGACCTTCTCCTAAAAGGGGGCGGGGCTTCCAGCCCTGGACCCGGAGCCAGTCTTTCCAGAAGGTGTGCGAGCCAGCGCTGGCTCCAGGCTTCATTTCCCGCCTGTTGCAGCGGCTTGTAAAGCGAGCCGGTGAGAAGGTCAGTTTGTAAAAGCAGGCGGGGTAATCAGGCGGCTCTAGGCCCCGCCGCCGAACCGCCTGAAGGAGGCGAAAATCAGCTGAGGGAGGGGCCTCGGACCAAGGAGCTCGCCCCCAGCGAGCCGCCGCCGCCTTCAAACAGAGACGCTTTGTTTTGGGCAAACGCCGATCAAACGCCGGTTCTCCGGGCCCGCCGCAGAGCCCCTAACAGAAGACGCGTTCGAGGCAACCCGGCCGTTCCGAAGAGCAACAACGGTGGCGTTTCTGCCTCTGTTCCACAAACGTTCAGGAGTCTTTTCCTCCAGAAATAAAAGTATAAAGTGGGAAGTTTTCATAAAGAAAGAAGAAAAACGGTTTTCATTGGTGGGTGAGTGACGGATCACTTCCTGTTTGGAAAGACCAGAAGAAGAACCCAGACGGACTTCCTCTGCTGCTGAATATTCCGCCGGTTCTAATCAGGATACGGCGAGCGTCCGCAGATACCTGCTGGATGACACCTGAACCGTCCCGGCGTGTGACTCCTCGGAGGAGGAGGAGGAGGAGGAGAGGGCAGAGACATGGGACGTGCTAATGAGGACCCCAGCCTCAAACCTTCAGGGAGCAGCAGACCTGCAGGAGCCAGCGAGCACCAAGGGGACCTCGCCTGACCTCGCCTGACCTCGCCTGACCTCGCCTGACCTCACCTGACCTCACCTGACCCCTCCCCCAGCTGCCACCAGGACCAGCTCCTCTTCCTCACTCCTGCTTCTGATTAACACACATAAACCAGGAGAGTAGTTGGACTGCTGGTTACACTGGGACTGGGACTGGTTACACTGGGACACAGACTGGTCACACTGGGACACAGACTGGTCACACTGGGACTGAGACTGGTCACACTGGGACACAGACTGGTCACACTGGGACTGAGACTGGTCACACTGGGACACAGACTGTCACACTGGGACTGGGACTGGTCACACTGGGACACAGACTGTCACACTGGGACTGAGACTGGTCACACTGGGACACAGACTGGTTACACTGGGACACAGACTGTCACACTGGGACACAGACTGGTCACACTGGTTACTGGTTATACTGGGACTTTGTTGTATTTTGCTTTCCTAGTTTGTTTAATGTCATGAAAACACGTTTTAAAGTTATTTAATGTAAATAAAAGTTTGTTTTTGAAGCGTCTACATGTGTGAGGTTGACGTGTGTGTGTGTGTGTGTGTGTCCTGATAACACCATCACAGTAGTTTCTTGTGTGTGTGTGTGTGTGTGTGTGTGTGTGTGTGTGTGTGTGCTTTAGCCTGATGAGCGGCTAACGTAGCGAGGTCCCTCAGCCAGATGGCGGCTTGTTGGAAGCAGATGTTATTTTGCATGGACGCGTCGGATGAATATGGATGCCGTATCTGCTCGTGACACTGAGGCCGTCGCTCCGCACGTGCGCGCGTGCGCTCGTGCGCGCGTCTTTATTCTCTACGGTTAAAGAAACGCTGGTGTGGTCGTAGCGCGGCGCGGAGGCGACCTTCGGGGGCGTCTCCGGAGTTCAGCCTCTTCGGTAGTTAGTCTGATCTGATCCCGGTCTGATCCGGTTGTGGTCCGGAACCACACGAGGGCTGACTCGGGTTTTCGTACCTTCGCCTTCGTGCTTTCTGAAATGCGCTCGCTAGCCTAGCGCTAGCTACGGCGAGGAGGCGTCTCTTCCATTTGTCAGTCTGAAAAGCCATCGGAGAAGCGGCCTTCCTCCTCCTCCTCCTCCTCCTCCTCCTCCTCCTCCTCCTGTAACTGGTACCGTTCCCACCTCGGAGCGGTTCCCCCATTAAACATTCCCTCTCTGCGCTGGGCCTCTTGTTAAAGGAGCAAACCGCGGTTTTCCTGTCCTTTAGCGCGGCGCTGACCTCCACCTGGGAGGAAGGGGATCATCCCGGGGCCGTCGTTAATATTGAGCAGCCGCTGACACGGCGTCCCCGTTAGGTGGCCCTGCTGAAATGAGGAGGGCCGGGCCTTAATAATGCATTCGTCCCTCAGGGGCCACACGTGCACAAAGACGGAAGCAGCTCTGGGTCGGCTGGACGCCGCCGCTGCTTTTGTGGACAAAGCGAGACGTTTAGTTTAGGCTACTAGATAATGAGACAATAACAGAAGATAATGAGATGCTGAGTCGTTTTATTGGCCCCTGATGGTGAAAACAGTCATAAGCTCCGCCCACATCCTGTAGTAATCACAGTAAACATCAAAATTTGTTGTTTTTTTTTTTTTTTTTTTGCATTTTTACTAGTGTGAGCAGAACCTGTTTGAGACAAATTGGGGGTCGGTCTATTTTTAAACACAAAACCTTTTTTTTCCCACGTTTTGGACTCGTGGTTGTGTTTTTCACGCCAGTGGAGACGGGCCCGTCAACGTCGAGCACAAGCCTCTGAAATAGCTTCATAAATGAATTTTGTCTCTCCGTTTGGGCTCGGGGGGATTTCCATATCGGTCTAATAGAAATGAATGAGGCGCCTGAGCGCTATCCATCATCCGCGCTGACACCGGGGCTGTCAGGCGCCTGATAAGAACGCCGTAACGCGCAGCGCTGCTGTGACGGGGCGCCATCGGGAGGAAGGAAGTCCAGGGAGCGGCGGAGGTCACGCTGAGATCTCCTTCACGTCAGAGTGCGTCTGCTGCCGCCGCTGTCACGCGCGTGGCTAGGCTAACGGCGTCCGTCTTCACTGGGACCACAGAAGAAGAGCTCGAAACACTCACCTGGCGCTGATGGGGAAGCAACCGCAACAGCCCAGGCCAACACATTTGGTCGGGGGGAAGCGGAGAGAATGGAAACAGACCCGGACCGCGGCTGGAAAACTGGCCCTTACAGCCGGAGCGAACCGGTCTTCGCTCACTCGCCTTTACTGGTTTCAAGCTAAACGGGGCTGAAGCCGTGTGTTTGATACATTCTTCCCTCCGTTCAAATCTGTTCTTTCTATGCCGAGTGACGCGTATAAACCCGGCGTGACCGGCAGGAACTCGTCCTTTCCCAGACATTCCGCGGATGCAGGAGCTCTGGAAAAGCCGCCTTTGCCTTTCTTTTCCCGCTCTGATTTCGCAGCCTGGGGCTATTTTCTCTTCCACTTCGCGACTCCGAGACGATCAGGAGCGCCGGTGGCAAAAGCAATCGCCGAGCTCGGCTCAAACGCCTCCGACAGACTCGGATCATTTGTTCTTCGCACCAGCGCTGAGCGCCGCTTCCGCCGCCGTTGTTTCATGTGGTCTCGGCGGCGGCGGCCTCCTCTGGGTCTCTCTGTCACAGCTAATATTGGAGTACAGGCGGGCTAGCAGCGCTAGCGCCCGCCGCCCCGCACGCGTCCGGCCTTTTCCGCTCCTGTTAGCATCCTTTTTCATCATCTCCCAACTGAGAATTTACATGATGTCAAGGCTGCTCTCGCCGGCGAGGCGGGGCGAGGTCAGGGGACGTTATTTCAAAGAAGAGGTCGAGGAAGGAACGCGTGGCGTCTCGGTCTGACGCGGGTTTGAGGAAAGTGCACCGTCGGCAAAGGCTGCAGGAGCGCAGCTTCAAAGGCAGAAAGTTGAGCTGCTGAATTATTTAGTGATGGATGTTCGTCCTTTAGGAAGCAACCAGGAGAACAACTGTAGCGCCACGGGGCTCAGGGCTGCTGCTGCGGTTACCACGGCGACCCTGAAGCTGGGGGTGTGGTCACACGTCTGCAGCCATCGTACTCGCGCGTTTGAGTAGGAAACTTGTCGCTGAACTTGGATTTTATTAAAGAATTTCTGTTAAATTCGTCCACAAGAAGCTGCACAGAGCAGGGACACGTGGACGTGTGCGTCCCCTCTGTGGTTGTGGGGGGTCGGATTAACCTTTAATCTGCATGGAATTAGCCCTGACGCTAAACTTGGATGCTAAACGCCTTCATCCGTGTTTGGTTTTCAAGTCTTCCTGTAGCTTTGATGCTATTAGCAGCTAAAAGCCTCCATTTTGCTTCAGTTTTAGGAGTTTTTAGTGAATAAAGTCACATTTCCGGGCAGCAGAACTCTTCAGGAAAGCTCCACATTCACACAAAAAGACGCCACAAACAGAAGTTTAAAAAAAAAAATCTGTCAGCTTTGTATTTTTAAAAAAAAATGTACAAACATTATATACAGACAAGCGCTGGAGCGTGGAGATTGTAACGTAGAAAAGAGGGAGGGAAGACCGCTGGGTCCCGTTTGTGCTGCCAGAGCACCCCGGACGGATCAGTGCGATCTGAGGCTACGCAACACACAACCAACCGCCTAGCGAAGCCCCGTCGTCACGGAGATGACGGTTTTCAGCGCGCCGCTGATGGCACCCAGGTGGGTGCGTTTGCTCGGGTACCTGGTGACCCCAATCTGTCGGCTGGACCAGGCACTTAGTCAGCTGACCGCGCCGCAACGCCAGGATTGGCTCATATTTACAAGCTAAGGCAGGAAATGACAGCTATCCATTTACAAAAAAATAGCAGTTTCAAGCGTTTGCCAATGAGCCGGCGCAGTAACGAACCCCGCAGAGGCTTCTCTGGTCGGCGTGTCCGTGTCCGGAAACGCTTTCTGGGTTCAAGCCATCAAGTTGAGGATCTCGCTCTCCTCCGCCAGGGTGCTTAGCAACGAGCTCATGTCCCCGATGGCCATGTTGGCCGTGGCTGCTGGCGGCGGAGGCAGCGTGAGCGAGGTCCTGGGCGTGGTCAGGCGGGAGGAGCTCTGGGACCAGTCCCGGAGCAGAGCGGGACTCAGGGCTCCTGATATCAGGCTGGAGCCCTCGTCCAGCATGCTATCGAAGTCGATCTGCGTTTGCGCTAGCGCCGCCCCACAGGCGTGCGCGGGGGCCTGGTTGTCGCCGACCCCAGGGGGCGCCGCGTGCCTTTCAAAAGAGGAGCTGGTCGGCACGGGGGCAAATTCCCGGTGCAGGTTTCCAGTGGGCTCAAAGACGTGGATTTGCCCGGTGTAGTAGAGGACGTTGTCGTCACCTGAGGCTCCGTGACGGGACGAGTCGGAAGCAGCGTCCTGGCTGGAGGTGCTAAAGTGTCTTGTCTGGTGCAGGGCACGGTTCTGAGCTCTGGGTACTGTTGGCGGCCTTGGTTGGAGACAGCTTTGGTGTTCAGAGACCAGCTCCTGCAAGCCTGAAGTCAGCATGGACCCATCGCTGTCCTCGGTTTTCACCTGGACCGCCTGGAAACCAGCATCGGCGTACGACGTCCCCACGGTCTCCATGTCGACCGCTTCCTGCTTGTATGTGGACCTCAGCGTGTTCCCCTCCGCTGCTGTGGTGCAGAAGGTCCCGTGTGGCTCGTGTGGACTCGTAGTCATCCTTTGGTTGAGCTCCGGCGTCTGCCAGAACTTCTGCTGTAGGCTGGTAACGAGGTTCTGGATGGTCTGACGGTCGGAGCCGAGATTGTTGGGAAAGGATCCAAAGTGGTGGATTTGCGGGAGCGCGGCCAGGCTCCCTGCGCCCCGCGGAGCGGCACAAAGCTGGTTGGGACTCATGGCTTCCAAAGAAACCCGACTGGACTGGACCAGCACGTCCTGTCCTGAGAGCGGACACGTGTGTCTCTGCTGAGCCGGACTCGTGTCGGATGTGGTGAAAACCATCCGTCTGCGGAGCGCCGGCTGCTGATTGGTCGAGACTCCGTTGGTAGCCTCACTGTTTAGCTGGAACCGGGCCAGCTTTTCCTTTTCCGTGCTGGCTCGCTCCGCCATGCTCGGCGGCTGCAGGCTGTAGCGGAACATCCCGCTGGGGCGGTGCCGGGCTAAGTGCTGGCGGTCTGCTGAAGGCGGTGGGTGGGGCTGCGCGGTTCTCGTCAGGGTTCCCAGGCTGCTGTGGCGCTGCATCGGGGGCTGGTGGAGAGAGGTCCCGGCCAGTGGTTTCACAGGGTCGCTGGCTCTGCGGGGGGTGTGAGCTGGAACCTCGTGGGGCATCAGACTCCGCGCTGCAAATTCCTGGGAGTGGTGGTGCAAGGGTGTGTGGGGCCTCAGCCGTGTCTGCTCCATATGTGGAAGAGGTGTAGGCGGTGGACCTCCGGTGGCGGCGGCGTATTTTGCTTTGAGGCGATAATGCTGAGCTGGGGTCAGGCTAAGGGGGCTGGCTAGGCCGCCGTACCGCTCCGGTCCTCCACTGCTTTCCCCAAACTGGCTAACCTGACTGGAGCGGCGCGAGATGTCGGCAGAGATGGGATCGTAGGAGTCGGCCGAGCTGAGGTTGCTGGGGCGGTTTGCACCAAACTGGGAGGCCTGGCTTGAGCGTCTGCTTGAGTAGCATGGGGAGATGCCCGAGGAGCGGCGGCTGAGGGTGCAGACCGAGCTGAGGGTGCTGGAAGCGCTGTCACGCCGTTCCCAAAGGTTTTCCAACACGGTGTTGCCAGAGTTGAGCTCAAGCAAGCAGGAACTGGGGAAGGGCGGCGGAGCCGGAGCCGGAGCCGGAGCCAGAGCCGGAGCCGGAGCGTGTGTCTTCTCCAGGAGGGACCCTGCGCACCAAAAGATGAAATTATTGGATTTCTTCACAATTATCCTCAACAGCCGGAGCAGGCTGAGCTGGAAGCAGGCAGCTCCAACCTGGGAGCTGGGGTTGCTCTACTCACCCGGAGCTGGTAGGGGTGGGAGTTTGGTGCCGAGAACCGGGGGAGCTGGCGCGCCTGTCCAGCGACACGAGTCCCTCACCGTCTTCAGCTTCTCCCTCTTCAGACGCTCCAACCGCTGGCAGGTGCCGAGCTGCTTCAGGAAGCGGGCTCCCGCCACCGCCACTCCGCCGGCAGACTCCCCACAGCCCGGGGGCTCCAGGAAGGGCAGCTCGTCCGGGGCGCTGAGGTCCCCCAGGCTTCCCCCGCTGTTCAGCGCCATGTCTACTCCGCTGTCATGGTTGGCGGCGCTGCCAAGCGGTGATGGTTCGCTGCTACATGATGACTGACCGCCTGGGCTGGGCTGATGCATCTGAGGAGCGGCGGAGGGATGAAAGGAAGACAGACACGGGGACCAAGAGTCACAATTCAGAACCCTTCCAAAAAAAGAAAAAAAACCAGGTTTTCTTAGCGGAACACGAGCGGAACGGCGGTTAATGGCGACCGGAGCCGCGTGGGACCGAATCTTTGATGCTCTCGCAGCTTAATTGTAAATAATGAGTGTTTTCTGGGGGGTGGGGTGGAGAGTGGGGGGTGCGCTGCAGATTACAGGCTGTCTTAGTCTGTCTGTGAATTCAAAATGGGCAGGATGAAACGGCTGCCCGTGCACCAGGCCAAGCGCCGCGCGGCGGCTCCCCTCGCTCTTTCTACACGCGCAGGTGCGTTTTCAAACTTCGGAGGCTCTTTTCGCCAGACGTCCAGACCGGTTTTCCATATTTATCCACAGCACCACAAATAAAAGCGGGTGTGTGAGACGTGAGCAGTCCTGATGGGGGAACCGCCCCCCCAGCCAAGCCCGACCAGCCTCGGCTTCCCGGCTGACGCTAATTTATTCATGGCTAAAAAGCCGTCTTGATGGCAGCTTGTCGGCGGGCCGTGTGCAGCCGACCAACTCCCAGGGCTTGAATATTAATCCCGGAGTGGCTTTCATCAGGCCCGGGCCCGGCTGATGGCTCTCCGGCGCTGGCGGAGGCGAAGCGACGTGCGCGGGATCGTCGCTGACACGAGGCGTAGCTGCCGCTGAAGTTCAAACGTGTTTGTCTGCGACACGTGACCACGGCCCTGAGATGAGACTTTTAACCTGGAGCTACAAAGATGATGAAAGATGGGGAAGAGGTGAGGGAAGCAGTCGGAGCGGCGCTCACCTTAGTAGCTTCTGTCCGTTTGGAAAGTGGGTAAAGGAAGAGAAGCAGAAGGTAAGGAGACGTGCTGGACTCAACCTTTCCTGCCTTTCCGTGTGTTTTTAAATACTCCCGAGCCATCTTACCACAGAGTTTTCCGTCTTGATGGACTTCATGTGCAGGTAGTCCTCCGCTCCTCTGGGGGAGCCGCTATCCAACATCGTATCCCTCTGGAGCCTCTCTCTGCTCCCCGCATCGTTCTCGCTGTTGTCCCGGGGCCCCGGCGGCCTGGGCATGAGGTCGCCACGCTGCTTCTTGGTGACGTGCGCCTCGGGGCCGTGCACCGTCTTCACGTGCTTCCTGAGGGAGCTCGGATCCGTGTAGCGCTTCGTACATCCGGGGATCTTGCAAACGTACGGCTTCTGTGGGTGAAACATGTCTTTGGTGACGCGCCTCACGTTCAGAGATCACGCTTTTATCTTTGAAACCTGGACGCGTACCTCGTTGGAGTGCGTCCGGTTCTGGTGTTTGGCTCGGTCCGAGGCGTTGGAGAAGGCTTTGTTGCAGCCCTCGTGCTCGCAGACGTACGGTTTCTCTCCGGTGTGTGAGCGCAGGTGCGTCTTCAGGTTCTCCAGGCGGGAGTAGGCCTTGGAGCAGCCCTCAAACTGCACACAAAGACGGATCAGCTGCTGCCGGCCACGCCGTTCTCCTCCCCTTGATCAAGACTCGCGGGGCTTGTCCGTCCGTTTCCTCGTTTACAAAAAAACTATCTACCCAAAACGCCATTTTCTCATTCATTTCTTTAAAATCGACAAACAAGCGATACTTTAGCGCTGTGCTTTCACACAAGACTTGGCCACTAGGTGGCGTTTCCGAAGAGCATCAGGGCGTAAACTCTACGACTAACGATCTGCCGCTCTTCAGATGGACGCTGAGTGGATTGCGGTGAACTCTGCTACCGTTAATCACCCCCGGAGCTGCGTGCGGTTTACCCACCGTGCACTTGTGCGGTTTCTCCCCCGTGTGCCGCCGCATGTGAACCACCAGCATGTACTGAGCTTTGAAGGGCTTCTGCTCCCGCGAACACTCGTCCCAGCGGCACACGAACTCCTTCTTCTCCCCGTGGATGTGGTCGTTATTGATGTGCTGTGGGACGCAGCCGCACACAAATGAGTGGCTTTCCCACAGAGGCGCTTCCGCTAAGAGGCTCTCATCTCCTTCTCGGAAGCATTTCCTCTGTGGAAATCCATCTTCTCAAAGGGAAGCAGCGGCAGAGGAAAGCAGCTGTTAATTAGGACAACGTGGATTCTTCCCACCGCCCGAATGAAAGTCGCATTTAGGGGTAAACTCCAAATAATGCGGCTCAACATTCAAATGAAAAGGTGGTAAAGTCGTTTTGGTTGGCGATGCTGGTCCAGAGTTTGACTAGGAAGGATTTCACCAAATATCGTCATGAATATCGCCACCGCGGTAAAAATATGACCTCACCGACGCAAATATTTGTCCTGTAATGAGAAGAGTTTGCTTTGGTTTACAGGAAATATGGCTTCAATTTGGAGGAACCAATAAGACGGCAGCATGGCTGCCGGCGATGACCTCAGCGCGCCTAATTTGTTTACAGGAAATACATCAAAGCTTCGCCGTTGCGTCGCCGGCAAAGCGCCGCCGCCGAGGCCGCACATGGCGGCTTTAATGGCCAGTAAACACTCGCAGACGTGAGGCGGTGACAGCGGCGCGGCGGAAGCCCCCCGGCTCCGCCCCCCACCCCTCCCCCAACCTCTTTCCTCTCCGCGCTCCGCTGGTGGCGCGGAATGTTTAAGCTAACCAAGACTCTGCTTGTCGTTGACGGAGGGATGGTGGCCGGAGGTCCGATCGGGCTGCCGGCGTGTATCAGCAGGAATTGAGCCACGCTCGAGAGGCGCCTTTTTAAAAACACCCGTCAGGTGTCTGCTCGGCTACGTCGGCCATGTTGCCTCAAACTGTGAGCGCACCAATCGTTTTCTTCAGCCGGTCATGCAGGTGGGTTCGCGGCGACCCGTCCGCCCGCTAACGCTAACGACGCCTGCCCGCTAACGCTAACGACGTAGCAAAAGTCAATCCTCCGTTTAGCTTTCAGCGGGTTACGCTTGACGTCAGGGTCAGGCTAATTTTCCAACGTCAGGCGGATCTGTCGGCGGCGTTGATCGGGTGGCGTGCGCTTGCTTACGTGCACCAGCTGCTCCTGCGTGTCGTACTCTCGGCTGCAGCCCTCCCAGCGGCAGGTGGTCTCGTAAACGGCCTCCAGCTCCTGCTTGCAGTCGTCTCGCTCCGCCTCGTCCTTCAGGTCCAGCGAGCTGGCGTGACGGCTCTGCGCAGGGCGAGCCCACAGAGAAGGCGCTTCTTTATTTCACAGATAAACACAGAATCCCTCAGCCCTGCAAACACACGTGGAAGCGTTTGCGGCCCAGAGTAAAGCTGTCAGAGCGCGCCGCTGCTTTCTGGTTTACCCGAGTGGAACATCAGAGACGCTAATTACAGATTTAAGACAATTACGCTTAACTAAACACACACACACACACACACACACTTCTGTCCCTGTAGTAAAGTGGTGTGGGCGAAACACGAGAGAATCCCAATCCCTGAGCCGATTTTTGTGCTTCTGTTTTCAACTTTAATTAAAATTGCCCTTAAATTTTGCCTTAAAAACTATAAACACGTTTGCACAAAATCACAATATTTCCCAAACTGTTTGTAACCTTTATAACAGGTCAAATGTCATTGCAATAATTATAATAACAGGAATAATAATAATGTATTTACTTTAAATGGTATTTTAACAAAATGAGAAGAGTTTTTGTCAAAAAAAAAACCCCTAAACTTTCTGAACTTGAAATAGCAGATTTTGTTCGTAATTGTATGTCCCACATTTGTAAAAGCAGAACTTGAAAAGAACGACAAACACCTTTGTTAATAATTCATTTGTTAAACAGCAAAAACAAACCAAATGTTCAAGATTCCCTTAAAGTTTCCCTTAAACATCTCCGCTCCCTCCTGGACCGGTGAAGGTGACCTTCAGCATCTTCACCGGTCCAGGTCTCATCTCACCTCGAAATGTTTAAATGTTCTGATGACGACAGAAACGTGCTCACACCTTCGTGTAGCTGAGACAGAATCTTCTCCACTGCTACACACACACACACGCACACACACACACACACACACCGTCGTGCTGACTCCAGCATGTTTGTCGCTGCCCCACACACACACACACTATCTTCATCAATTCTGGTGGCCCCAAGACGGCGGCGCTCCGCCGTCCTCATGCATCAAGCCCAAACCTGCCTCGCTATCGGAGAGGAGCCGCAAATTTGTCACGAGCGGAGAAAAAAGCCTCCTCGGACGACAATAAAGCCTGACCAATATTTCATGAAAATGAAGTGCTCTGGCACAGTTTACAGCGGCCGGGCGCCGCAGGGCGGAGGGAGCAGCCGCCGCCGAACAAACGGATACGAAGCTCTTATCACGCCGGGCTTTTCTTTATCCGACATTTTTACAGGGGGGTCGCGCCCGAGCGGGGCCCCCCGGGGCCCCCTCGGGACACCACTCAGACGTGGATCAGGACAGCGGACGTACGGCAAGGAAATAAAACAGGACGGGAAGTGCTAGCGTCGGGAAAATACGCCAACTTTTCGAGACATTCTTTAAAGTTGCGGGCCCTTCCGCGTTGGCGCCTGGAAGGGCCCGCTGCTCCCAGGGCTGAACCACGCAAACACAAGCAGATACCAGCGAACCGTCCCGCCCCTTTGAGAAGAGTTAGCTTCATACCGGAGAACGAGGAGAAGACGACCTCAGCCCCTCTGCTTCAGTCTTGACCTTTGACCTCTTGGGGATGAGGGGCTCCACCGTGCTGCTGACTGCCGAGTCGCCGCTCAGGTGCTGAGGCCGAAACAAAAGAAGAGTTTTGAGAGTTTTGTTTGTGTTGAAGCCTTTTTCCTCCAATCAAAGAGCTCCGTTAGCTTCAGCTCCGTTAGCTTCAACTCTATTAGCTTCAGCTCCGTTAGCTTCAGCTTCGCTAGCTTCAGCTTGCTCCACCCACGTTAACGCGGACATTTTGTCTGACATTTTTCTTTCTGGGCGTTTTTCGTGCTGCGGGAGAGTCTTCAAATGCAGAACAGGCCGATTGTGGTTGGACGGAAATTACGGCTCCCTCAGCGAGAGTTTACCTCTGCGGGGACGCAGCGAGCCGCTGAGGCCGGCACCACACGTCCAAAAACGCCAGAACACGCCGCAATCAAGCAGCGATAATGCCCGTATTTAAAGGGATGGTGGGAAGCAAAATTAGAGAAGCCGAGCTCCAAAATTCCAGGTTTGTGTTAGAACGTTGACTCCAGAAATTCCAGCAGGAGTCCGGAGTTTCCAAGAGGTTAAAGTTCTCAGAAGAGTCAGAGGTGGTTGGTTACCTTAGCCGACAGGTTGCCGGTGGGGGCCGAGGTGGGCAGAGCCGAGAGCCCCAGGCCCGGCTGGTGGGCGCTGAAGGTGGGTGGAGGCTGGATGAGAGGTGGCGTGTGGCCAAAGGCGCTGAGCCCTCGCTGCTGAGAGAGCAGCTGCTGGTAGGCCATGGGGTGGGGGAAGGGGAAGGATGGGCTGGAGAGAAACGCTTGTTTCAGAGTCAGAGGAAGTTTCTAAAGAAGTCTCTTCAAGTACGGCTCACCTGAGTCCCCCAACCGACAGGTGTCCGTAGGAGCTGCTGGCGGCTGAGCTGGACCGCGAGTTGTTGATGTAGGCCACCAGCGAACTGGGCGAGGTGCGGATCATCGTCTGCAGGTCGATGCTAGCGTCCGACAGAGGCGAGATGGACAGCGCTCTCTTCCTGCTCAGCCGGGGCGCCAGCCTGGGGCTGGAAAAACGCGTCACTGCGGACAAACGGGCGAGTGCACGACGAGTTAAACTGCCAGATAAACGTGCACCCAAGACGTTTTGACTGCCCCCTTGTGGTCTGGACGTGACACACAGACTCAAAGGAGACATTTTTGAAGTCTTTTTTTGGTTGATAGCTTGTTTAATATAGTCTATCAATTCTATCAATTATTCTGGCGAGTAATCGGATAAGAACTATACACTGCAAGTTTTCTTTTTTTTTTACGTCACTCTAACTTTATTGAAAACCACATTCTGGTTCTGTGGCTCAAAATAATATCAAGCAGATGCAGAGTTAATTAAACTGACCTTTACACTTTTAACTAATTAAGTTCAGGCTTTAACAAACTCACTATAGCACTTTATTTTCCGTGGGTTATTGTTATAATTATCTTAAGCAAAAGCTTAGCTGAGGTGGGGAAACGTGCTAGCTAGCAGATTAGCCGCCGCATTGATTAAAGTTGTGAATCAGCGTTTCCACAGAGCTGTAAACAAAGCGTGTTAGCTAGCAGACTTCTCTCAATCATGATCACACTGATTTCTGTTAATTGCTGCTAATTATCGTTAGCTTAGCTCGCTGTTTCCGGTCCACTCTGCGGACTTTGAGCAGAGACCGGATGTTTCCTTTGGAGGTGCTGCAGCCGCAGCGTTGTGCTATTATGCTAAGCTAACTGCATCTTCCAGTATAGCGGACCGACTTTAAACGAAGCTTCAACACAAATCATTTTTATCGAAGCTTTTTAGTAATCAAATTACTGGAATGTGGTCTCTTTAAACTTGGCAGTTAGCCTCAGGATGCTAGCAGGCAGAGGCTGGTTTTACTGGCAGAGGTGATAAATGCCGCAGCTTCTACTTCCTGACACCACGACCCTTCAAATCTGATCCAGAGACAGCTTCCGCTCCCCTCGGAGACGCGAAATGTTCTCAATCTAAAAGAATGACTCCTGAAATTTCCCGCCACATCCCCGCTTTGTTGTTGTCTTTAAGCGTGTCGGCCCCGGTTAAAGGGGCCGCCAGCTCGCGGGGCTGCAGCTGGGACGGCGGTGATGGATGCTGCCGTAACCTCCCGGCGACACCAGAACCCCGCGGACGCAGAACAAGCCTATCAATAAGAGCCGGAGATTGATTCACGGCTACAAGCGGCTGCCGTTTGTTTCCAGGGTGACGGAAAGCGAGTGTGGCGGAGGAGATGATTAAATCACGCAGTTCTGTCCCAGTGACACCAAGTCCTCCGTGGGAGTTTGGAGAGCTCGCAGACGCTGAGCCCAGCGCTCGGCTGTGGGAGCATCTGTGGCGCCAGGACGCGGCCAACGTGCGGAGCGCTGTCAGAGGGCTATCACATCTGCACACATGTGGGAAGGCCACCGGATCGATCCGCCTGCAATCATTTCCCATAATTAGCGCAGATAACCATCGCGGTCTGGCTCGGCCTTCACGATGCTAAATGAGGGCAATTTAAAGCGAATTGATCTCAACTGGGAGCAAACGCACCCAGATCGGATCGACCTTGGCTCCCAAACGAAACTCCTGATAAGGAGAAGGACTCGGAGCTGCCTCTTTAGGAATTCAGGACCTGCACCGGGACGCTGCTCGTCCACCCAACGCGTTGGCCGTCCTCAGCAGGGGGGAAACGTCTTTATCATCACGCAATTCCAGGAATATCCATCCAGGCCCGCTTCTCCAGGGGCGCCTGAGCTCAGGAGGGTTGTTAGCGAGGACGCTACCCCCGGCGCTAATTTGGACGCTTAACCATCCGAAGTTAAGATGGATGTAGTGACGATGGTGGCGGAGGCGGCGGGGGAGGGGGAGGCTGATCTGGAGGATCAGGTGGAGGTTTTGTTTTCCTTGTTAGCGTCGGTTTTTAGCGACGCGTATTCATTTCTGCTACTTCCTGTTACCTCTGGGAGATGTGTGTATTAATGTGCCGCCTCCCCTGATAAATGGACCAATCGGAAGGTCCGGCTCCACTTGGGTTGCCGACGCTGTGCTTCTTTGAAGGAGATGGAATTCTCTGGTCTTTTAACTCTTTTAATGTTAGCAAGGCCTGCTAACATTAGCCAAATTTGCATCATTAAAAAAGCAGCGTTGCGCGTCCTCGGTATCCAATTTTGGGTTTTTCTGGCTGAGCTAGCGGCACTGGTGGGTTCTGGCTCGGCTGGTCGTGTCTGAAACCGACCGGGCCGACAGAGAACGCTCTCAGCTCAGCAGAACCGACCGCGTAGCTAACGCTGACAGTCAGAACTGCAAACAAACGTCATCTCTGTGACACCTTTTATGAATTATTAGTTCACCTCACAGTTGCGCTCGTTGCTTATTCCTGTTTTGGGCCTGTTGGGGACCGAAGCTGAGATGTAAAATAGCACCATCAGCCTCACGTCCTCTTGTTAGACGTGCGAAGGAGTCTGTCACACTTTTAAACAACCGAGCGTTCGCAGGTCGGGGCCAGTTTTCCTCCTTTCATCTCCCGTCCAGAGCTTTCACCGACTAGCTTAACGATGACATTTCGGCGGGTGGCAGCCAAGAGCTGCCTGTGTTTGCTTTGGCCGCGGCCTCTGCGCAGCGTCGGGACGGCGGCAGATGAAGTAATGACAGCTCCAGCGAGCCCGGCTGGACAGCTTAACGTTGCTGGCAGCCTGCCGCCGGTCCCAGCGGCGCACGCCTGGCGTGCGGAGCCGCAACGCCGCAGGCTCGTTCACAAGCCTGGGCTGAAGCTGCAGGAAGCGGTTTGACCCGGGCTAGCCGCTTGTTCAGCCGCCGAGCTCTTCAGGGCTGGAAAACATTCGCTCTGATGACTTTTTCCGCTGAAATTTGCCGATGTCGGTAGCTAAAATTTGGTGGCTAACGCTGCTACTTTTTGACGATCGTTTCAGTTCAGCCCACTCGAGCCGGGTTATTTGGAAACGGGAGGCGTTTCCCCTGTGGGGTCTGCAGATCAACGCCCGAGACGCTTTTAAGGTGCAAACCGGGGCGCCAGATCAAAGAAAGGTTCAGGAGATGAAATCTATCTGCTGCTAACGCGTGTTTAGGGGAGATCGTCCTATTCTATCATACGCCTGACCTCTGACCTCAGGTAGGAACATGAGCTGCTTTGATAGGTTCTTTGATACAAGGGGGCGGAGCTAGACCCCCACCTTCACAGGGGGGTGGTGGTGTTGCGTTCAGGTGCCACACAAACTTGAAGTGAATAAAACTGGTGACTCACCATCGATGGGTGTGATGTAGTCAGACAGGTGGGCCCCGGCGGAGGCCCCGCCCCCCTGCATGAGCAGGTCACCGTACGGGCTCCGGTGGCTGGCCATCAGGTGGTAGAACTCAGCCGGGCTGGCTCCCGGCGGAGGGGGGGGGAGCCCGCA